>HG991996.1:8129595-10629595 GCA_905220435.1 Amphipyra tragopoginis
CACACCAAAAGAGAACTCAGAGCACGAGCGGTAAGCTAGTTCAGGTTTTTTTCTGAAGCGGAAACGTTTATGATCCTTTCAGGTTTCTTTAATTGTGCAGTTTTTTTTTACAAAAACTGTCAAAATGGTACAACAAGTTCCCGTTTCAAAAAAAAATACCTGAACTGCGGCCCAATTCTCCTAAAAGAAATCTTGATAAATTGCAACCGAACCAAGGCCGAACCGTTCATTCATACAGTTTTCAATTTCAAAAGCTGTCAAATAGGCATGTTGACAGTATCAATAAATTGCAAATCTAATTAGTCCGCCAGTTAGAGTTTTGAAAAATAATGGACACATATTTTTTCTTTTGTTAAATCTATGAATATTTGGAAAGATAAAACGCATCAAAACTCGAGAGTGGGGGCTTGTGACGTCAGAAGCAAGTAAAAATTGTACTTGCTTGTGACGTTTTGCCAATTTCAAAAGTGTCGTGGGTTTACCCAAGACAAAAGAAAAAATACGGGTCAAATATTTTTTGATAATCTAACAGACGGACTAATTAGATTTTTTCAGTCAATTACCCTATTGTTTGACACAAAAACAAAACCAATCATTTTGATAGTTTTCGTAAACAAAAACTGACGGTTGTGGTTCGTTTGCGTTTGGCAACAATTTTGTTAGTCGAATTGACCCCATGGCCTACCGCTCGCGCTCTGCGTTCTCGTTGGGTGTGGTATGCTTCGCAGTAATCAGTATACAACTCACGCGGTCCCGCTGACAACACGCTCCGCGTTTGTTGATACGAAGGCTTGACTTTTGTAGGAAAACTTTTTCATCACCATCCTCTAAATTCAAAAATATTCATCCGCGAATTTCATAGTTTGAACATCCATTCGGCCTCTATTTTTCGTGGTTGCCTCTCGAATGATCGCAAAAGAACTTTCCTCGTTTACTTTTTCGAGTGCTTTTCCCATACCACATCATTACCCGGTAATGTAGGATCACTTTTTCATCATCATCCACATACGTCATTTCCCCTTCTTTCTATCTATTATTAAACCTCTTTTTATCACAGGCCACATCGTTTTGGAACATCTTATAAATATTCAAAATTAGAAAACCACTCGAAAAAGAAAACTAGGAGTTCTTTTGCAGTCATTCGAGAGGCAACCAGGAAAAATAGAGGCCGAATGGATGTCCAAACCACGGTAATGTTATCTAACAGTATTGTGACTCGGCCCTATTTTTGAATTAAGAACCTACAGCCGCATGAAAACAAAACACGATAGGGCTGCCCGCTTACAGTATTTTAATTTCATCAACCTACATGAGTTTGTTTCTAGTTTTGTGATTGGTAAATATGATATAATTTATTTCAAAAAATTAAATTCGTTGTGAATGAAATAGGAAGTGTTCAATAAAAATACATGGTGTTTTTTGATTTTATTGACGAACTAGCTTTTGCCCACGACTTCGTCCGCGTGAATGTTGGTTATCGCGGATGCAGACGAAGTCGCGGGTTAAAAGTAGCCTTTGTCCTTCCCCAGGGATCGAGCTATCTTCATGCCAAAGGGGTTCGAACATTTTTCTATGGAAGCTGGCATAGGCCCCTGCTGCCATTTTCATTTTTTTCCAAGTTGCGGCGCACAATGAGACTAACATTGGATAGAAAACACTCAAACAAACAAAAAATATTCAGAGATATAGTGCCCTAAAGTGTCACGTTGCCGAGATATTTGGACTCAAAGATTTTTTTTCAAGATTATCTCGATACAATATCTCGGTAACGTGACACTTTAGGGCACCATATCTCTGAAGATTTTTTATTTGTTGAGTGTCTTCTACCCATATTTACCAGTTACAAAGTGCGCTGCAATAAAAAAACTTTAAGTCAAAATATCTCGGCAACGTGACACTTTAGGGCACCATATCTCTGAATATTTTTTGTTTGTTTGAGTGTTCTCTATCTATATTTACTAGTTACAAAGTGTGCTGCAATCTTGAAAAAAAACTGTTCGTCCAAATATTTCGACAACGTGACACTTTAGGGCACCATATCCCCGATATTTTTTGTTTGTCTAAGTGTCCTCTACCCATATATGTTAGGGTAATCGTGCGCCGCAACTTGGAAAAAAAAACAAAATGGCAGCGGGGGGGCTATGCCACAAAGGTTCTATCCCCTTTCTTACTGAGGAAGGAGAAATGAAAAGAAAAACTTTATTTTGTGAAATTTAAATTAACGTTTATTTTGTTGATTGATTTAGATTAATACTTAAATATGAGCTGTGAATGCTGGACCGATATTTCAGGCGTTTAATTTAATCCCTCAAAAAATAAGGAAAATCGATAATTTTTAAAGAAATCGATTATTTATTTAAAAAATCGATTATTTTGTAATCGATTTTATGTTTAGGCAAAACAATCAGTTATTAAATAATCGATTTTTCATGTAGGTATAGGTACTAGGTACTGTGACATCCCTAACTATTTTTGTACTGAGTGTAAACCGAACTCGAGGCGCGTAAGTGTGACTCGCGTTCCGACCGTTTGTATGAAGATAGAATACTGTTAGTATAGCATTACCGTGTCCAAACTATGAAATTCGCGGAAGAATATTTTTGAATTTAGAGGATGATGATGAAAAAGTTATCCTACACTTTTCAATGTTAAGAAAAAAAAAACTGAACTATTTCATGTAACCTCTACCTCGATCTGCTCCAATCTTTACTTTTAGCAACCTCATCAAATGAGGAATGCGATCATTCGAACTATATGAGACATTTGTGGGTAGGTTCACGAAAAAAAGAAAATTGTTTAATTCTCCCGAGGTTTCCTTACAAATCAAGATTTGTTGGGGAAAAACAATTTCGCTTGAACTAGTTCTCGCTCACGGATTCAACCACGGATAAGAAAATTCATCTTTTTTGGTTTTTGATACCACGTTCTAGCTGCATTTAGAACGAAAAATCAATTTATCAAATTAGTCCATGGCTGGTCATATATTGTTACGATACAATAGGTATACAAAATATTTAAAAAATACTGTAATACTACAGATTTGTGGAGTTACTCAGTATCGGAAATTGAACAACTTTCGTAGAAAAACTTCCATACAAATCAAATTAATCATTTTTTCACACAAAAATTTTAGAGTAAATTTTTTAACACCGTATATATTACATAATGTTTCAGTTTTTAATTCTGCACAGCAATTATCTGAAAATTCTGTGCGTCTGTGCCTTTTTACACCATAATCTAATGTTTATGCCATTATTAAGGCTTCCATGAAGATATATACTCATTCATAAATTATTGTAGATAAATATAATGAACAACAAGATTTTCTCACACATTCAAACACTCACCAACCATCTCAGCCTATTCAGTTCACGGCTGGACATCCTAGGCCTCTCCCAAGTGCGTCAACTATGTAATATTGAATGTTTACTCGATTAGGTTAGGTTATAAGGAGTGATAGCCTAGCGGTTGAAACTTTATCTTCCATGCAGGAGGGTCTGATCAAACCCGGTCTGCACCTCTGACTTTTCAAATTAATTTTATCTTCCATGCAGGAGAGTCTGAACAAACCCGGTCGGCAACTCTGATTTTTCAAATTTATTTTATCTTCCATGCCGGAGGGTCTGATCGAACGCGGTCTGCAACTCTGACTTTTCAAATTAATTTTACCGTCCATGCAGGAGGGTCTGATCGAACCCGGTCTGCATCACTGATTTTTCAAACCCGATCTGCACCTCTTATTTTTCAAACCCGGTTTGCACCTCTTATTTTTCAAATTCATTTTACCTTCCATGCAGGAGGGCCTGATCAAACCCGGTCTGCAAGTATGACTTTTCAAATTCATGTGCTGATCAGAATTTAATGATTGATGTCTAATAAGGATTAATAATGACATCAAAAACAAATACCTGTAATTGTCCCACTGCAGGGCAAAGGTCTCTTCTCATACAAAGAAGGAACGAGTATGGATTACCAGGCTTGCTATCTGCGGGTTAGCGCTTTGAGACCATTAAGTCCAGGTTTCCTCACGATGATTTCCTTCACTGTATGTCAATGGCGTCTTAGATTAACTAAGAAAGACATTGTAAAAGTCACATTGGCCTGGGGTTGATCCCGCAATCCGGTGCTTCACAAACGGGTCTGTAGCCTCTGGGCTACCACGACACCATCTTCATTCACATAGTAAATTCTTTATTAATCTTAACATTAACTTTTAATAGGGCATACGGTTTTAAGAAAAGTAAATGACAAACAATTTAGCAATTATTCATAAAAATAAAAGAAAGAAAAAAAAAGATGTTTGTGTATCATTTTCGTTTTCAGAAAATAGTAAAAAATGTCATATTGCCAGGTTTAAAAATAAAAATATAGCAATGAAGCTTTAGCAACATCTTCCAAAAAAGTTGGTGGGATATATTTTAATAAATTCCCTTTGCTTTACGAGTATTAAGGGTTAAAACATGCAGCCTCGACACAATTTATCTTTATGATTTTTATTTCTGTCTACATGTAAAACCCAATTTTGTTTTAAATCATCATTTAAAGTCCACATTGTTAGCTTCAAGCTCCAACAATGGCTTTGTTATAATTTTCACGCATGACCTACTGAACCAGTTCTCTATTATCTCGAAATTTTAACTCGACCGTACATCGAATATCAGATAAGAAAGTTTTCTGTCCAACATTACCAAAATTGCGTTGTCTGACAAGGATTGATTGTGATTTATGAGCGCCCGCATCGCCCTAATTAACTTTTACCTGCATTTTGAAAATATCAGTTTTTAGGATTCCGTACTAAAGGGTGCTAATGGGACCCTATCATGCCTACGAGTTACGATGTCTGAATATCCGTGTGTCTCAATGCTCTATCTCAATAACAGTAAGAGGCAGCCTTTTGACATTTCAAACAATCACAGCTTGTGAGTAGATTGGGCATTTTTTTTTAGTCTGTTTTTCTCGTCTGTTTCATTTCGAAACATAGTAAGGGCTTGAAACTAAATTTTACAGGAGAGCGCATAAACGTTAAGTCGGTTAGCCTTTGAAAAGTATTTATGTTAGGTAAAACCATGTGGTTAAAGTGACTTACTAGGTTTTAAAATGATCAGAGGCAGTGAATGGCACTTACAAGGTATTGATGCTTAAATACATCTGCTTATTGAGAGAGTTTTCAACGCTGGTGTTTTTGTATTTGGTAGAGACTTTCTAGGTTAGCAAGATTATGCAATAAAACGATTTTTTTATAAAAAGAGTCCCTTACTAGGTTTTAAAACAGCCGGTGTTACCCGGACAGATGGGCAAAGATCGACATCGCCACTCACTGGACGACTGAAGGAGGATATCGTCGCCGAGGTCGACTGCGGCGTAGGTGGCGTGACGATCTAGACGTGTGCGTTTCGGGGTTAACATGGTCAGAAACGTCACAAAATAGAGATATTTGGAAGACAAAAGGCCTTTGATCAACAGTGGGACAATAAATAGACAACGAAAAAAAAACAGTCTATCCAAAAAGCTAATAAATAATTCAACCTTCTACGTAACAATATTTTTAAGAATGCGTCCAATAACGTCTTTCTAAGTCTATTTTGAGGGGGAGATACTCGGTTCATGTGTTCTTTATAGATAGCACTACAGTTTACGTTCGCTTGTTGTGGCATGAATCAAGATTTGAAAAAGTTTCAAGGAGGGTCCTTAGTATGGATACACAAAAAACTAAAAAAAAAACAACGTTTTATTGTGATATGGCATTGAGTCGACCAACTCGCACTGAGGACCAATTCTCCTACAGTAAGGGTACAAGTCCAAGGCGGGCTGCAGACCGCGAACTGCAAAAGTAGTATCGCTTGCGGTGTGATCTGCGGCTGCGGTCTGCGGTTGCAGTTTTGCAGTTGCTGTCGGAATAGCACCTTTAAAGTGCACACCTTAAAGGCGCTATTTCGATGGTGACTTGCGTGTAGTCTGCAGTTTGCAGCCCGTCTCGGACTTGTACCTTAAATCTTGATAAATCACAACCGAACACAGGCCGAACCATTCATTTTGCTAATCAAAAAAAAAAAAAAAATTTTGTTAGTCGAATTTGTTTCTCTGTGCAAGAACTAAGTTATGATGTTTATAAATCATCTAACGGTTTAATAGTTTTGCTTTTTATTATAAATTCGTTTAGTATGTTAATAATGTTTACGTTTGGTGTTTTCGTAGTAAATTTATTTGAGTCCGCTAATATTTGCGTTGCGTCTACGTATTGTGTGAAAATTTAGTTTTAAGTTTACTTTTGGGAGCTAGACATTGTATATACGTTAATTTACTGGGTCGCTGGTGAGGTATAATTTTTTCAGCGATATAATAGTATTTTTAGCCGATTTATTTGTTAAAAATAATGAATCATATGTGTGATTGTGGAACTAACGCCCCTTTCACACGGCAGTCCAGTTTTTTGCAGGATCCCGTTTTCTGCAGGATCCCGTTTGATGGCGAATGTGTTTATATGCTAGCGTTCACACGAGCATCCCGCATGCAGGATCCTGCAAAAAACCGATCCGGTCGAATTGTGCCATTCGGTTTTGTCACTAGAAATTGGACGTGTCGTCCAGTAAAAAGCGGGATCCCGTTTAATCACACATATATTTCAATAGCAGTGTTCACACGGCTTCGGGACCTTCGGACCAGCTTTTTGCGGGACTAGCTGCAAAACTGAACTGCCATGTGAACACAGCGTCCAGTTTTGCAGGATACAGTAAAAAGCTGGTCCTGCAAAACTGGACTGCCGTGTGAAAGAAGCGTAACGCTTCTTTCACACGGCAGTCCAGTTTACAATTAAAATACGTTTTCGATTTTATTGGCATTTATTACACTATATTTAGTAAAACATGCTGTTATGGGTTCTGACAAAATCTTTTTTTTAACTATCGCTTATTTTAACGCTTCGTCTTCTTCTTTTTTTTATTTTTTAGCGATCGGCTCGCGTTTTGTCCACTATCTCGCCTGACGGTAAGCGATGATATGGTCGACGGTGAAGCAGGCTTGCCTAGAAGTAACCTATTCACTCTTGACTTAAAGACCTCATGGTTGTAACTATCGGGAAACACAGACTCCGGCAGGGAATTCCACTCCTTAGCTGTGCGAACAATGAATGAACCAAAATTGAGGGTCGATGTTAACGTAATCCCAAGAAGGTCGAGATGGTCCATTATTGGTATGGTTACACCACGTTAAATTTTTATCGTAATAACAAAACACTCAATAAATATCACGATCCTGGATCGCAATTCCGTGTAGCATGCGCCTAAAGCATAAAATAATTTAACATCAACGTGTGTATTCATACCTCTATTGTATTGTTATGTGATAATATTAAAATTTAACTTTTATTATTTTTACTGCCTCGTTGGTCTAGCGGTTGCATGCGCGACTGCTGAACGTGAGGTCTTGGGTTCGATCCCCAGGTCGGGAAAAGTGTTATTGGGTTTTTTCGTGTGGAATTTCTTAGTAGTAGCCCGGAGTCTGGATTTGCGCCCGGGCGTTGGCAATAGGCTCGCCCCCTATTACGGCGAAATGTGGGTGAACTATACACCTCTGCCAACCCTTCGATAAATAGGCGTGAGTTTTTAAATTTTTACCAACAAACAGGTTACCAAACCTAACTTAGTACTTAAAACTGTGCCTCCACAAAAAAAAACTTCATTCATACGTAAAAATACGCACAAATGAAAAATGAAGGAGTACGATGTTCACGCATAAGTCCCAACTCTCGCTAGGGCTCGGCTGCTAATTTATTTATACGTGCCCGGTACTGGCGGCAATATCTCAACGCCTACCAGTGTTGCTAGCCACTACACGGTGTTGCCATGTAAAAACGCCTAATATTTCGAAATATAGCGCTCGTGGAGAGCTTTTGTGCTGGACATGTATGACTTTCTCCTTTTCGAGAAATGACCATGTATTTAAATTAATATTTTTGTTTCTGTATTTTATTTGAGTTTGTTATTTTTTTTTTAACTCTCACTGTATACGTAATTCTGCCTCTTCCATTATAATTTGTGGACTTATTTATGTTTTTTGAATAAGTTTACTTCTCCACATACACAATCCACAATAATTATATATGCGAAAGTAACTATGTCTGTCTATTACGCTTTCACGCCTAAACCGATAAACCGATTTTGATGAAACTTAGTACAGAGATAGTCTGGAGTTTGAAGAAAGATATAAGCTAGTTTTATCTCGAAAAATACGGAATAAGCGACAAACGACATCCACGCGCGGGCGACCTGTAGTCTGCTGTATTTATAGAACGTTTGAATTTTTAAGCATAACTGATGGGAAGGGTGTGTTCCTAAAACATCTCTTATAGCCGATTCCTATGATTTATCAAGCGTTATTGGTTAAAATTAAGACTATTGTATCTTTACTAGTTATATTTATGATAATTTATGGTTTACTCACGTGCATTTTTCGGGATTGCCCCACTAGTTTCGGACCCAAACGGAGCCCTTATTCGTGAGCTGATCACGCGGCGAGGTCGCGAGTCGAAGTTTACTAGTGATGATGCAAAGACCACATAGCTTCGCGTAGTATACCTTTCCATACGTTAGTAGCTATCACTGGTAAAATTAGCTTTCGAGTGTATTTATATGCCCAGTTTGGCACAACGTTTTTGGCCATAAGAACCGGGCTTAATGGAGTGTGTCAGTAATCAAGTTATGAGAAATATAATAATAGATGTTTTTTTTAATAATTTTACTGAATATAGGTGCCGTCCTAAGAAAACCATTTTCAAAAGAGCCTAAAATGATTTACAGTCTGGCTTTAGTTTAAGGAATTTACTTAGACTGTAAACCAATTTTTGTAAAGTAAGTTAAGGATATAAGTTAAGGAGTTCGACTCGCGACCTCGCCGCGTGATCAGCTCATGATTAAGGGCTGTGTTTGGGTTCGAAACTAGTCCGGCAATCCCGAAAAATGCACATGAGTGAACCGTAACTAATCATAAAGTTAAGGATATTATGGAACTGTCGAAAATGTATGATCAAACGTTCCTAAAAATAATAAATAATAACAATATGTAACTGATTTAAAATTTAATAAGAAAACTTCATATATCGCGTACTGAAAAATCACCGCAATACTGCTATTTTCACGCAAAGAAGGGTATTAAAATGATCATTCTTGAGTCCCTAAAAAAAACACAATTCCCCCGATATAAGAATATTTTGAAAATGGCAACATTGCTTCCATATTCACTCCGTTCGTGGACAAGGCGTGGAATCTGTGCTTTGTCAGATGCTAACATATTATCAAGATCAGGGTCCTGACAGCTATGAAGATTTTATTTCTTTCACGCCTCTTACCCTCTTGCATTTGTCATTTCGGTAGGGCGGAATATCTTACCATAATACTTTAATCTTGAAGGCGTGTTACTGTTTTGTTATCAATACATCATGAATCATGAAAACTCTTACAAAAAATCTGTAATTTCAGTAGAAAATCGGCTGAAAGATGGGCCAGTCACAAAATGTTGACTAGTTTGGTAAGTACCTCCCTACCATGTATCTGAATGGACTCTTAGGGCTGGTACACTTCTGACAAGGCGCAGCGCAGAGCATTTTCCACTGCTAAACCATTGTCGACTTTGCTATAAGTACTCTGCTCTAAGAAAGATGAGTCCTGACATAGCGGCAATTTCGTAAATTGTAACCGTAAGAAGAATGCTATCGAAAAACCGTAAATGTCATCAACAAAAACCGTAACATAGCTATATTAATTACTAGCGACCCGCCCCGGCTTCGCACGGATGCAATTTATACATATAAACCTTCCTCTTGAATCACTCTATCTATTAAAAAAATAAACTTTAAAAAAAGTAAAAACCGACTTCAAATAAAAAAAATTAAAAGGATTAAAATAATTACCATAATATAAAATTAACAGTTTTAGAAGTCGGTGGCTTCTATTTGCTTCAGTGTAGAGTTGCACCGACTTCTGAAACTGTTAATTTTATATTATGGTAATTATTTTACTCCTTTTAGTTTTTCTTTGAAGTCGGTTTTTACTTTTTTTTAAGTTTATTTTTTATTAAATACGTTTTAGTGTCATAAATTTAACCCCCTCCTCTTCATAACCCTTCTTTTTGGCTTTGACGTAGTCGGGCATAAAAAGCCCTTTCAAATGATATCTTACACGATATAATGAAAACATTCCAAGGGGGGGGGGGGGGGATACGCACCCCCTCTTCTTTGCCAGTAGTCAGTTCCCAACAACAAATATAAACAAAGCAATGTTAGTAATTTGAGAATTTTGCTTTGATCCGATGAGGACTTCCGTTCCATATCTCTGAAGTTCATGGTCTAATCGTAACAAAATTTATATGGGACCAATCGGGAAGTAAACCCTTTCGAACAAAAAAAGATTTTTTCAAATCTGTTCATAAATGACGGAGATATGAGGTAACAAACATAAAAAAAAAAAAAAAAACAACCGAATTGAGAACCTCCTCCTTTTTGAAGTCGGTTAAAAAAAGCGCATCAAAATCCGTTGCGTAGTTTTAAAGATCTAAGCATACATAGGGACAGACAGACAGCGGGAAGTGACTTTGTTTTATACTATGTAGTGTTTTGATATTTTTTGTATGGTAACGTTTTGTAGAAGAATCCTAAGCACCTTACGTTGAAAAAGGTATACCGTTTAAATAATACCGACATATATTTTGCCCCTAGTGGCTTCGATACTCTCGGCGACTAATATTTGTGTCAATTGATTTTCGATATTATTTAAATGCTAGCAAAGTCGATAACGGTTTGGCAGTGAAAAATGCTCTGCGCTGCGCCTCGTAAGATGTGCGCCCTTATGACAGAAACGGTGAAGAAAATCAGGAACTTAATCTAATCAGTATCCAAATTGCGTACCACATTCGTAATTTCAATAACTTTCATTTCGTCAATACAACAATATTCATTGCGTGGTACATAGTTGTGGAGAAGTCGGATTGTTGATACATACGTTGTTATGGAAATCGTTGACCTGTCAAAATCAAAGCCATAGCAATTACGAGTGTTTTGCGCAATTAGGATGCTGTTATGCATGAAAAAATATTTATAAAATAAATAAATACAGTTTGTTAACTAATGAAAGGCGTTCCCGTTGACCAGCAATGCTATAGAGTCCGTACGAGTCATCATCTGCCTAGCCTTTTCCCAACTATGTTGGGGTCAGCTTCCAGTCGAACCGGATGCAGCTGAATATCAGTATTTTACATGGAGCGACTGCCTATCAGACCTCCACAACCCAGTAACTGGGTAATACGATACTCTTGGTAAGACTGGTTGTCAGACTTTCTGGCTTCTGACCAACAGTAACGACTGTCAAAGATCTACAAATGACAGCCGGGACCAACGGCTTTACGTGCTTTCCGAGGCACGGAGGAAACTCGCTATGGTAAATGGTCACCCATCCACAGACCAACCTCAGCAAGCGTGGCTTCACCCGGAAGATCGGTCTATGCGGCTGTAGTTATTTAGCCACGAGCTCCACCGTCCACCGAGAGTCCGTACGAGTATATACTAAAAAAAAAAACATTAAAAAAAAAACAAAAAAAAATGGTAAAAGCAACGCTTACTGTATATGCGCACTTGTCTATCAATGTGGAAAACACGACAATATCGCATTTAACCATACATACGGTGTACACTAATATAAAACGTGAAAAAACCGTACGATACCAGTCTAATCCCTAGCAATGTATTACGCTATTAGTTTCTTAATTAAATTCTCGCAAAAGATCTAAAATACTTTTGGGTCAAATGTCTATTAAAAGCTGTCAAAATCATTATCAAACACTCATCTTGAGACCTCGCAAAAATGAGGGTGAATAAGTTCAAGGAAAGCCATTTTCAAATAAACTAGCACCGTAAATCAAAACGGTATCTATAAAAATAGGATCCTCCTTTATAAAGGATACGAGGACGAAGGTCAAATACGCATTTTAGCTGTTATTATCGATTCATACTTATTTATTAACGATTTATATAAAGTCCTGGACCAGTCGATGAAAGTTTTTTATGGTCTTCACATATTGATTACATTTGTAGTAAGCTTAGAGTATTGCTATGTAAATTCTACCACTTAAGCTTTAAAGTTCCCCCCAGCACCTTAAAATATTTATATATATCCTTAGTTGACTCAATACTGAGTTATTCTCTTGATTGTTATGGTTTGACGTTTAAAACTAATATACAGAAACTAGAATCAATTCAAATTAGATTTTTAAAATTATTAGTAAACAAGAAAACTAAAAACAGTTGTAAACGAGACTATTATAGGTTATTCAAAATATGTAAAATTCTACCAGTTAGCCTTAAGCATAAGTACCTATTATTGGTTAATAATCATGGCAGTCGAGATTGTGACTCACTAGTTTCTAACAGGTATACTACCAGGTCGATGACAGCAGGTAAATATGATGTACCCAGAGTTAGTAACTACTATGGCGACAGAACTTTAAAAAAACGCGTTCCCTATTTATTAAACACCTTGCCTGCTGACATCAGCCAAGAAGATAATAAAGTTAAATTCGCACATAAACTCAAAAAATATTTATTAGATTCTATGTTAGTATAGGTATTAAGTATATATAGGTTATTGATGTACTTACCTGATATTATGTTTTAATGTAAGAGAGACTCAACGATCTCACAGTTAAACTGCGTAAGCAGTTTTGTGGGGCAATGTACTTAGCGATAAGAAATTTTAAGTAAATAAATCATTCATTCATTCATCCCCAGCTCGGGCAGAGTGTTATTGGGTTTTTCCATGAGGAGTTTCTCAGTAGCAGCCTGGAGTCTAGATTTGTGCCCGGTTGATGGCAATAGGCTCGCCGCCTATTACATGGGACTTAAACATAACGGCGAAATGAGGGTGTTTTGTACACCTCTGCCTAACCATTTGGAGAATGACTGAACACAACCTAGAAATCAACTTTAATAAAACTAAATTAATAACCTTCCACCCCCGACAAAAAATACCAATTAATATCAACTTTAGTTTTAACAACATTAAATTAGAAGTAGTCAATAAATTTACCCTTTTAGGCCTAGACATTGATACACATATAAATTGGAAGTCGCATATTCAAAAACTAAAAGCTAAGCTATCAAAATTTTCCTACGCCCTCCGTGAGATCAAAAAAACTACAGACCTTAAAACTGCTCTTGTAATGTACTACGCATATGCCTATGCGTGGCTTAAATATGGTGTCATCTTATGGGGCAACAGTACCGACGCGCCCACGCTATTCACTTTACAGAAGAAATTACTCAGAATTATAGTCAATATCGAAGAAACGGATAGTTGCAAGCCCCACTTTCAAGAAATGAAAATTCTTTCCCTACCCTCCATCTATATTTTTGAAATTTGTAAATTCGTGCGTCAATACCCAGAACTCTACACCAAAAGGGAAGATATACAAACAAAAATTACACTAAGACATAAAAACAGGCTCAATCTACCAACGTCACGACTAAAAATGCACTCCGACAGCGCCTATGTTATGTCTATAAAAATATATAATAAGCTGCCAGAACCCATTAGAAATATAGATAAATTTAACATTTTTATGAATAGATTAAAAACATTCCTAATTAATAAAAGCTATTATAGTGTAAATGAATACTTAAATGACAAATTATAAATGCTTAATAAATTGATAAAATATTGATAAAATAAAAATAATAATTAAAATAATTACTAAACCCTGCAATAATTCAAAATTATATAAATCTATACCAACTTATAAAACATATACATATAAATACATATTTCAATATAATTTGTTCCATTGAAACCAGCATACACGTTCTATCTAGTCGTATACGTCAATCAAATGTTCATTTTAAATGATTAGACTATTAGAAACCAGTGCAATATAAAAATGTAGTATTAGAAGCAAACAGTGCTACTTCCTCCTCTCTCCCGCATTTCTATGCTGTGCCCGACAGGGTCCAAAATTGTGACTATTACATACCCACCAACCAATGTAAATTTACCATGTACATTTTGGAACGCATTAAAGATATTGAGTATTGAGTATTGAATACTGACGTTATGTTATATAAAGTTATTTGCGAACAAAAATGTTTCATAGAATTTATTTGCCGATTTTTAATTTAGTAGGTCAACTATGATCAGAATTGGAATGGATTACATAAATTCTCAGTAATAAATGTAATAAACTAGTAATATACGCGGCCATTTTAACAAAAGTGGCAGCATGACTCGAATTCACTTTCAATAAGAGTGTAATTTGTATTCGGAATGAATTGAAAGATGAGTCGCATCAATGAACATCACACCGATAATTCAGCCCTCATCAAGCTGTCTCCCCCTCCCAAGCCCCCGCCAGCAACGCCCTAAGCGGAGGTCCGAGTCCTACTAGGGGTCGCCCTTAGTGCTGTTGTTGCAGGTAGTCATGATGTTAATGTAGTATAAGTAGTTACGTAGAAGGACAATCTACAACAGTTCAATACAAAAAAAAACATTGAACTACTTACTTATCGAAGCTGTAGTAACAGTACCTACGTACGGTTAAATTACCAGTATTAGCTGGCCTCTCATTGTACCAAATACAATGTGAACAATGTGAGGTCAGCTCATACTGGATTGTATAGCTTGATATGTAGCTGTGTGGACGACCCCTGGAAATATCGATTTTCAGGTAAAAAAGATTCTGGTTTACGCACGTGCATTTTTTCGGGATTACCCGAATAGAAATCTACTATAATCATAAATATGAATGTGCCTCACGAAAGTCACTATACAAAAAAAAAGATATAATTTACTTTATTTATACAAAAAGCCGATACCTAAACAAATGGAGCTGTCATCAGCAAACTGAGTCCTGACACAATAACAACATTGGTTTAAGAAATTGATTTTGGTCCTAATGAGGAATGGAACCCATTCAATGAATGATTTGAGAAACGTTACATTGAAGACAATTTTGTATTGTAACTTACGTGAGACATAATATAGGTAGTATTAATATTTATGATTTTTTACGGTTTACTCACGTGCATTTTTTTCGAGATTGCCAGACTAATTCAGGTCCGAAGCTAGTTGCGTACCTAATTCTGAAAAAATACACGTTAGTAAAATGTCAACAATCATAAATATAAAGAAAATGTTGTCAAAAAACCTTCTCAACCTTATAAAATCTGAAACTAGTCGGCCAATCTCAATGTGAGTAAATCGTGAACAATTATAAATATGAGTAAAATGTTATCAAAAAACCTTCTTAAGCTAAAATCCGAAATTAGTCGGAAAATCTCGAAAAATGCACGTGAGTAAATTGTGAACAATTATAAATTTATGAAGAAAATGTTGTCAAAAAACTTTCTCAAGCTTATAAAATTCAAAACTAGTCGGGCGATCTCGAAAAATGCACGTGAGTAAATCGTAAACAATCATAAATATGAAGAAAATTTTAAGGAACCTTCTCAAGTTGATAACATTATTAAGATGAAAAGCAATCAGTTCCCTTTGACTGACTCTAATACAAAAAACCAATATCCATTAATAATTAAAAGCCATACTCGAATTCACAATCAATCACTTCTTGAGACCTTTCATCAGTAAAATTATGTGCGCAGTACACGCAAGCTTAAAAAGACAAATATAATTGACATTTCGAGAAATAGATAGCAGCCAAACTTTGAAATGTTATGCTCCTCATCTTGTCTTCCTTCTATCCTTTCCTCAACTATAGGGTGTAAACGAATTCGTGTAAGTCCTTAAAACCACATGACCTACTTACTATCGGTATAGGCTAACCCTGCACGGGATTTAGCATGATTACAAATAAAAATAAACTTTTTTTCTTGCCGTAAAGGTGCTCCCACACCGGTGTTAAAAATGTTTACAAACATTAGTTAACATTTTCTAAACAAACATAAATAAAAAAATGTCTGCAAAAATCTATTGAAACATTATCTAATAATCTATATTAGACTAATTAGATTCATTATTATCTGATATTTTTATCTTTTCCTAACATTTGTTAGTGTTAGAAAATGTTTGTAAACATTTTTAACAGCAGTGTGGGAGCACCATTAGGGACAGTGATTGTCTATATCTAAACCACTTATTAAGGATTCAATAAAAAAAGGAGCAAAAAATTTTTTGCAAAAAAATATAATTTTGTGGTATGGCATTTTGATGCCACGCATAAACGAATGAAAGCACGGCCACAGAATAGGCACGGCGACACAGCTGCCTGGCTAGACTAGCGCGATATAGCTCCACACAGTCAGTTAACTCGGGGCGCTAAAATTAACCGAAAACAGAAAATCATGAATTGTTCATGAAACAATTTTTTGTTGAATCTGAACAAATCCCATCCAGGGTCAATCTGTGTCACCAGTAGACCACGCGGCTTGAAGGAATTACACGAATTCTTTTACACCCTGTATATTGAGGTCATCTTCCAGTCTAACCAGATGCAGCTGAATACCAGTATTTTACACAGAGCGACTGCCATCAGACCTACGGAAAACAGAACTGTTATAGGTATTTTTATGAGATCCGGGGCCGACGGTTTAACCTGCTCTCCGAGGCACATGTTATGCTCCTCATATCGGCACGTAAACATCCACTGCTTCTTCTTCCTCTTCTCTAGTGTCAGCACAAGCTATACAGTGTGTCCGGTCATGGACTAGCGATATTCTAGATACTTATATAAAAACTATTCTAGTACACAAATACATTATACACTAGGGTCCAATTCACTTCCATTTTTTTGTTGAGATATTCTGTACGTGTGTACAAAAAATGTCATATCTCTCAAAGTTTTGGTCCTACGGATATAAAAGTAGGCTTACTCGGAGGATAACAATGTTATCCATCGTTAACATTACGATACAATGGGTTCACACTTTCAAAACTTTAAGATAGAGAATATCTCAACAAAAAAGCAGAATGGCTGCCAAGCAGCGGGGACGTGGATTGGACCCTAGTGTGTAGTGTATTTGTGTACTAGAATAGTTGCTTTATAAGTACCTAGAATATCGCTAGTCCATGACCGGACACATTGTATAAGAATAGCTCCAGCCGTGGTAAAAGGATTTGTAAACACTGTTTTAAGCTTTCACGGTTTGTCTTTAAATTTAAAATGTCACTTACGGGATATCTTCCGTGATTATTTGTTTGTTTGAGTTCCCGATATTTCGACGCTGTTGCAAGCGCCATGATCGCGGGTTGAGTCAACCCGCGATCGAAAGGATTTGTAAGTCAGGTTCAAGGTCGGTAGCGAGACTAATTGGCCAAGATGCGCCTGATGTACGACTTGAGTATCGTCAAAGGTACCCTCCCTATTACACAGGACATCTTACGTCATCATTACCATCATCGGAAGTAGTCAATGTACAACTTACAGCAAACCTCTGCCTTCTCTTTCGGGTAATAGGTATAGAGGTGATATTTTATGTCGTATTTGTTTATGCAGGGTGTATTCGAATTCGTGTAATTCCTTCAAATCTCGTGGTCTGCTGGTGACACAGTTTAGATCATGCACGAGATAATTCTAATGTTTATTTTTATTTTGTTGAATAAAAACGATGTAGTCATCCCTCTCGCTAACTGTCGTAACTAGCAATTGATCATTTTTCAGAGTAATTCTCACAGAGTGACGTATCTGCTTCAAATGAATAGAAATAAATAAATAGATACCTTAGGGCTTTAGGGCAACTACTAACCAAGCCAAGAGTAAGCCAAGAGCAATATAAAAACGTTATTAATTCATTAATAAAGCCACAGCTAACGCAACTACTGAATAATTATCAATTGCTAGATACGACAGTTAGCGCGGAGGGTGACAATGTTTTCTTTTTAACGTGAGTCAGTTTAGCGTACCTAATTAACTGGCTACGCGGAGCGATAACAGCGATTTGGTGCTAGTCGTGCCCGTTGGCTGAGTCGGGCTTCCGTTCATTTATGCGTCATGTTCTAAAACATATATTTTTTTTCTTTTTTTTTACCTTTTACACTCGGAGGAGCTCGTGGCTAAATAACTACAGCCGCATAGACCGATCTTCCGGGTTAAGCCACGCTTGCCGAGGTTGGTCTGTGGATGGGTAACCATTTACCATAGCGAGTTTCTTCCGTGCCTCGGAAAGCATGTAAAGCCGTTGGTCCCGGCTGTCATTTGTAGATCTTTGACAGTCGTTACTGTTGGTCAGAAGCCAGAAAGTCTGACAACCAGTCTTACCAAGAGTATCGTATTACCCAGTTACTGGGTTGTGGAGGTCTGATAGGCAGTCGCTCCATGTAAAATACTGATATTCAGCTGCATCCGGTTCGACTTGAAGCTGACCCCAACATAGTTGGGAAAAAGGCTAGGCAGATGATGATGATTTTTTACCTTTTACATACAACAAACGAAAGACAAAAAAAAGTTTAATCAAGCAAAAGTGGTTTTAGGAATGGCATGAATTCGGTTCCGCCTAGTATAGAAACGAGATGGAGCATGCCAGTAGCTTCTCATTCATCAGCGCTCGGCGCCAGCTCCTCTCTAATTAATAAACCTAAGCCTTCCTCTATAAAAGTTTTATACGGCGATAAAAACCGCATCGAAATCCGTCCAATGGATCTCGAGATTAGCCAAAATAAACAAGGCTTGGTTTTATATGCTATGTGTATAAATGTTATATAACAGCGGGTCTGACGTATGCTGCTGCAAGTGCAAAAACACAACTATACAGGAGAGCGGTCTAAATATAATGGTATTAAAAAAATAACCCTATGAATTTTGTGGGGTTACTTGGTATAGAAAATTGAACAACTTTCGTTCTACAACTTTTCAAAATTCGTCAATTTTCTTTATTCCTTTCCATAGAAATCAATTAATTTTTATTTTATTTGTCTGATAAGTTATAAAAAATGTACGCCAATTTCGAAAAGTTGTAGAACAAAAGTTGTTCAATTTCCGATACCGAGTAACCCCATAAAATTTTTAGAGTTAAATTTTTAACACCTTGTAATTTGAAATTTTGAAATGGACCACACCATACCATTTCAAAATTTCAATAATTCTATTATTTGACGTCAAATTTAAAAGCTTAAGAACCTTTAAACCGCTCTCCTGTAAAGTTGTGTTTTTGCATTTGCACTAGTATACGTAGGATCCGTCGATAAGATGAAAATGTATTCATTCATATTGTTTATATAAAAAAGAAGCTGAAGGCTGACATATTGTTCTGCCTAACCTTTTCCTAACTATACTGGGGTCGGCTTCCAGTCTAACCAGGAGGTCTACTCCCTAATCACGAAGTCCGTGGTTTCGGTCTTAGTTACGAGCGTTTCCTACTCCCTATCACCTACAGACATACGAATATTTCGGGGCCTGAACTAAGAATGAATGACAACACAATTTGACAGTTGTCCCTACTACCGATGTGTTTTTGCCCGTCCGAAAAGTTGAACTTGACACTTCTACATTTCGGGCTACTTTCGGTCGGGAAACTAACTTCGTTGACGGACTTAGGGAGTTGGCCCCTAGATGGGGCTGAATACTAGCATTTTACACGGAGCGAATCCCATCAAACATCCGCAATCCAGTTACTGGGCAACGCCGATATCCTAAGGTTAGGCCAGTTGTCAGACTTTCGGGCTTCTTACCACCCGTAACGACTGTCATAGGTATTCGTATGACACCCGGGACCGAGCGACGGTTTAACGTGCTCTACGAGGTATTTGTGCATAAATAAAAAACTTTAAATAAAAGTAAAAACCGACTGCAAAAACTTTTTTTTTAAAGTTTTTTTATTTAATACTTTTTAGTGCCACAAATTACAATTACAATAGTGTACAAATTCTCGGACTACTACTAGCTACCTAAGTGTACAAATAGAACGTCGTCTATATACGATTTGTGCATATTTTTTAAAGTTTTAGTTGATTTTATAAAAAAAGCGCTGAATCAATTTCGATAAAATTAATATGGGACCAACAAACAAACAAGAATTTTTCGAATCGGTTCATAAATGACGGATTACTGAGGTAACAAATATATAAAATACAACCGAATTGAGAACCTCCTCCTTTTTGAAGTTGGTTAAAAACTATACGAGAACAGCTCAAACCGTTGTGAAACGATTAGTCAGCCTGCAAGGTTAGCAGCAAGGCTGACTGCCCAGGGTCTGCCGGACGTACTAAAGTATTTTCACTCGAGGAGATTCTTTTAGTGCATTCGTAGAGCCTCCACGAAAAGCGGATTTAGAGGCTAGAGGCTTTTTTAATACATTACACGTGTGTAAATAAAATAGGAACAATGTGAGCCAATTCAGTGGAGTGCATCGTTGCCTAAATATACAGTTTTGTTTATACTCGTAAAACTTCTTGCATTCTCACATTTCATAGGGCCAAAACGCACTTAGCGTAACTTGCGACACGTCGTGCGCAAGATACGCGACGTAAAACACGTTTAAGCGTGGCTGTAGCCGCTGAAAATACGCCGAATATAGTTAACTTAACATTGATCGAACGCAAGATGCGCGCGTAAATTCTAGGCTCTATTAAGCGCAATTCAGACAACGCTATAATGTATAGCAAATATTGTATAGCACAAGGATATCACTCAGCTAACATTTTATTTGGACACGTTCACACAACGCTATGCTATAAAGTATTGGCTTGCTGTACACGATAAACTTGAGCGATACTCAGAGCTACATCGTACGATTCTCTGGTCCCCACCCCGCCTCGTTTCGCTCGTCAGTCGCCCGATGGATAGCCGTCAAATAACTTGCTATACATAGTAGACCGTTTAAGCTTAATATTATGATGCAATATGCTTCACTCTAGCGTTGTCTGAACTACGTTTAACGCGACGAAACAATCGCTCGGTGTGTCTGCAACCTCGTACCGTCTTCCTTAATCTTGACTTCGAGACAAACATAATTATATTTTCTGTCAAAGTATTTATTGACCCTCTCTCAACCCTCACACACAACAATATTCACGCAGAAAAACCGACAATACGGCTATTCTTCAACCAATCAGTAAAAACTGATGGCCCAATAATAAAATTCAATTCCATACCGATGCAGGTTAAATGGTTACGCATTGATATAACGAAGCGCAATTTTGGAAAATAAGTAAAAAGGTATGAGAACTGAATTGGATCCTCTCGTCGAGTTATGAGGGTCGGGAGGACCATGCGTCACAATCATTCTCTGTCTAAGAACTGCGCCCCGTCTAAATATTGTTTTTAGCATGTTAGGCGAGCAAAATATTTACTACAACCATGCAAATTTCAACCCTCTGTGTATATGGTACGGTTGAGATTTGTGTGGAGGTCTTCCTAATATATGCCCTCGAAATTGGTTCAGCAAGTTTCTTTAGGTATTTGACGTTTTCGTAATATTAGTAAGTACTGTAAGTAGGTGTACGGAACGTGGAAAAAATGTTTTCATCTTGTTATAGAATATTAAGAATTGATATTTATCAATTTTTGATGCTTTCATCGTGACTTTGTAAGTTAGAATGGTGTTTATGTTTGAGAAAATCACAAGTTATACGAGGACAATAAAATAGAAAAGTCTAAAACAAGATATTGTTTGGAAATATTTGAAAAAAAAACTTGTAACGGAATTAAGAAAACGTATACTTCAGAAAAAATATAGAGGAGCTCGTGGCTAAATAATTACAGCCGCATAGACCAATCTTCCGGGTTAAGCCACGCTTGCCGAGGTTGGTCTGTGGATGGGTGACCATTTACCATAGCGAGTTTCCTCCGTGCCTCGGAAAGCACGAAAAGCCGTTGGTCCCGGCTGTCATTTGTAGATCTTTGACAGTCGTTACTGTTGGTCAGAAGCCAGAAAGCCTGACAACCAGTCTTACCAAGAGTATCGTATTACCCAGTTACTGGGTTGTGGAGGTCTGATAGGCAGTCGCTTCATGTAAAATACTGATATTCAGCTGCATCCGGTTCGACTGGAAGCCGACTCCAACATAGTTGGGAAAAAGGCTAGGCAGATGATGATCCTTCAGAAAAAATATACAATTCAAACAATACTGACAAGAGGGCCTGATCGGTTAAATGTGTGTGAAAGTTTTATGTGATTAATTTATTCAAAAGATTTTTGGTCTAGTGACCGCAAGCGCGATTGCTAAGCATGAGGTCCTGGGTTCGATCTCCAGGTCGAACAAAGTGTAATTGGATTTACCCGTGTGAAATTTCTCAGTAGCAGCCGGGAGCCTGGATTTGTGTCCGGTTGATGACAATAAATAGGCTCGCTCCCTATATCATGGGATATAAACAAAACGATGAAATTAGGGTGTACTATATACACCTCTGCCCAATCCTTCGGGGAATACAGGTTGTGATGTTATGTTAATTCAAAAGCAATTAACACGCCCTGAAGCCTTAAATAAATGCTGCTTCTGCAATATTAATTTAAATTTCACCCTCCAATCACAAACACCGATTTCCAAACTTATATGCAATTTAGCACATATACATGCATAAAAAGTAAATTTTATTGCAAGCAACGGTCGCGACGTACCTATGCACAAGTTCGGAATAACTTGGCGAGTGCGCTCTATTTACTTAGCTCTCGAACCACGACTAGCGTTCAAACTGCTCTGGCCATAGATTAAGTTTTCAAGGAGATACGACATTAGTTTGCATAGTCTTGAGTAGGCACGGACTTGGAGGTGGCAGATTAGTTGCAAGTTGTAAGGATTGTTGATTATGAAGATACCAAAATTCTTTTAAGTCTATAAGTATACTTTAAGTCGGTTTTGGTGTTTGCTTTATTTCTAGTGTAAGTGCTTATTTTACTTAGGGCTAATTTTTCAATCGTCAGATATCTTTTATCTGGGGAATAAGTTTGACGTTTTGACAGCGTTTGTATAGAAAATATTTCAAACCGTCATATTTATTCCTTGGATAAAATTTATTTAACGATTGAAAAATCGGCCCTTAGTTGTTTTAATACCCAAATCTCTTTCGGGTTATTCGTTATCGGAAATTGAACAACTTTTCGAAATTTGCGTATTTTTTTACTTTCCATGCAGATCAAATAATAATTTTATTAGATTTATATGGCAAGTAAGAAAAAAATACTCGAATTTCGGAAAGTTATTCTACGATAGTTGTTCAATTTCAGATACCGAGTAATACCAAAAATACTGAGAATATTTTTTACAGCCTGTATTTGTAAGCACTTTATCAGCGTGAAGGGTGCATTAAAAATATCCTCCACGAGTGACGATACTAACGTACGTCTGGCGCACCCTTGGCAGTCAGCCCCGCTACCAACCTCGCTGGCTGACAAATCGTTTCACCACAACATGATTTATTCTCAAAGTATCGGCACGATAAAAGAAGAAGCAGCTTGAAGCTGCACTTTATTTCCCGTGGTAGATACGTAATGTAATGCTTATAATTCCTAAAGGGCCACTCGTGGCCCACACAGACTTCCTTGTACCAAACTGAGTAGTAATTAAAACTTTGTGCTAAACTTTAGTCACTTTATAGTGAAAGATTTATCTTTTCCCTTCAATCATCTTTGATGACAAACTTACTATTTTGTCAAGCATGCTGAGATCCATACATATTTTAAGTATTCAAAATACAGCCGGCACACGCATTAACGGTGAAAGAAAACATCCTAAGCACACATGCATAACTAGGAGGGCTTAAAAAAAACTCCATCGAGTGTATAGTCCGCCAACCCACACCAAGCCGGCGTAGTGAGCTAAGGCGTAAACCCTTCTAATTCTGAGAAGAAGCCCATGTCCAGCAATGGGATAGTAAAGGGCAATGACATTTAAAAGTATAGATAAGTTTTACGCTCACAAAACGGCACGGCATTTTGAAGCCCTTACGAATTGTTCACTTGTTTGAACGACTGATAGGCCAATCAAATTAGCTAAACCTGGACATAATTCGATAACTCGTTGTTTTTATTATTTTATGGGATATTGATATTAAGTATCAAATATTAATTAGATATAAGATGTAAAAAACCCGCGGTGGTAACCGTTTATTTTTAAAAAAATGAGATTTCGTACACTACTTAGCTTTTTTCTAAAAGCAAAATAGGTAACCAAATACCTTGTTAGTATAATTTTGAGGGGCATTCAAATGCTATCACATAATAGCAAAATTAAACTGAAACCAAATTCGTATGTATGTTTTTCTTCAAAGTATTCATCTGTTCTCAATATCTAGATAAGCAAAAATGGTAACTATGGTGGTTGTATCTGATTAAGCTTTAGTGCGTCTTTTTAGACATTTAAGACAAAAATTAAACATTTATTTCTTACGTTTTAATAATAATGTTTTTCTCAGTAGTTAAAAATCGAAACTGTGAAATTTTTGTTTAATAATAGGTTTTTGTGTATTACAATCATGTTTTCATCAAAATTAAACATGTTAATGTTACGCTTTTAAAATTGAAAATATTATTGATGATACGCGCGAAAAAGTATTGGAGCGGGATGCATGCGGTCGGTGCGGGGCGGGGCGCGGCGTCAGCGGCAAGATGTCTTATCGAGTTAGTGAGGCCGCACACCAGAGATTCATTTGTGTTACAATAATTGTAGCGCCACATTTGAACCGCGACACATTTTATCGCCCCCGTATTTTGTATGTAAACCCGCACATCAAGGACACAGTTGTAGTAGGTGCAGTTTGTGGTGAGACGTTTGCCGCGCTTTACAAAAATGAAAGACAACATTGAATTTTACGTTGAGTTTATTGCAGAGGTTGAAAAACCCTATTTTATATAATCACACGCTCACTGTGTATAGCAAGTTGCTATGGGAAATTAGCAACAGATGGATTACAGAAATGATATGGACTAAGATCGGCGAAAAATCTAATGAAAGGAAGTACCTACCTATACCTAACCTATACAATTTTGATTAAACGGATGAACCCAATAACGTCTATTTTTTCTCATTAATCGCCACATCAAAAAATGTCGACATTCTGTTGCTAGTGCCACGTTACAACTGTGTTTCCGATGTGCGCATACACGATACATTTGTCGCCGCGTAAATTTTGTCGCAATAATTGTGGCGCCCTAAATGTATGTTGCGTACGTGTAGCGTGTGATGCCGGTGTGCGGCCTCACTTAGGGATGCAGGAAGTCCCAAAAAGTATCGATATAAATCAAATTAATATTTAAAAAAAATATATTAATTTCAAACTCGATACATCGAAAAGAACAATCGATACATCGCTGAAATTTTCAAAAAAATATGTGGTTATGAAATTCTATTGTGTTTGTTTTTACGAGTCTAGTTCAATAAATATTTCACTATTACTATTCGTATAAATACCTAACTAGGAAACTTGCTATTGAAAATAAATCGTATTTGATACATTTTCGATTCTTGATATTTTATACAACGTGGGCCCGGCTGTTTTCTCAGTTAAGTTAAGTAGCAAATTTACTTCCATGATCTTACAATAGCTGCAACGCCGTACAATGCACACCTACATAACCTAACTGAGAAAACAGCTGATAATTACGCAACGGCTGAACCGATTTCCATCAAACTTATAATGATGCTGATTAAAACCAGCTTGCTGAGCTGCTATATCTGAGTATAGATAGACTTTAGCGTATTTTTTAAGAAATCTTTGAAGAGCTATTCCTCTTAAACTATTGACTTTTGGGGAAAGTTGTAGAACAAAAGTTATTCATTATTATTGGTACTTTAATATTTTAGTGCCTACCCCCTTTACGACTAACCTTGTATAATGAGTTTTATTTGCTGTTATACATATACCGTACCATACTGCGATCGCCAACCCGCCTGCCAAGCGTGGCGATTATGGCAAACCCCCCCAACATGGATAGCACAAAGAAGAAACGTCCCCTAGTCCCCGGCGGCACTGCTAGCCCTGGTCAAGGTAGCGGCCTAGGTAACGGCAGGGCGTAGGGTGCTAAGAATCCCCGGTAGAGATCCGGTTACCACAAACAACGACGACTGGACCTGGCAACGTACAACACGCGTACACTACGGACCGACGAGAAGATTACCGAACTCGAGGAAGAATTGAGCAGGTTACGCTGGGATATTATAGGGTTATCTGAAATCCGAAGAGAATCCCGGACTCGATAATCCTCAAATCCGGTAACTTGCTCTATTTCCGGGAGGGCGATAGACAGTCCCAGGGTGGTGTCGGGTTTATCGTCCACAAGTCCCTTGTGAACAACGTGGTGAAGATCGAGAGTGTGTCGACCAGAGTGGCGTACCTTATACTCAGAATATCCAAAGGGTATTCGTTGAAGGTCGTACAGGTATACGCCCCGACCTCGGCACACTCCGACGATGAGGTGGAGACCATGTATGAGGATATCTCCAGAGCCATGCATGGCTCTAAAACTCACTTCACTTTTGTCACCAGCTTTGTGGAAAAGGAGGGGCTCTTTATGATGAACTCCTTCTTCAGAAAGCGTGAGCATAGGAAATGGACCTGGCTGAACCCTGATGGTGCAACTAAAAATGAGATTGACTTCATTATGTCGACGAGGAAGCAAATATTCAAAGATGTCTCTGTGATCAACGCGGTGAAAACCGGAAGCGATCACCGCATGGTAAGAGGCACATTGAGTCTAAATATCAAGCTGGAAAGATCTCGACTGATGAAGTCTACGCTCCGTCCTGCACCGATCCAGGTCCATAACCCCGAGAGCTTTCAGATAGAACTTCAGAATCGTTTCGAATGCCTAGGGAGCTCCGTGGACGATTACAACGATGGGTTTGTGGAAACTATCCATACTGTCGGGTCTAAGATCTTCAAGACCCGTCGTAGAAATAGAACCGAAAAGCTCTCTGACCCTACTCTTAAGCTCATGGACGCAAGGCACGAGATGATTCTGCAGTCTCCAGATGACGCGCTTATGTACCGGCAGCTCAATAGACGGATCTCTAAGTCCTTGAAGTGCGATCTACGCCGATTTAATACAGAGCGTTTTAAGGAGTCGATTGAGCGGAACAAGGGCTCCAAAGTTTTTTTTTTTTTTTTTTTTTTTTTTTTTTTTTAAAACGTTGCCCCACACTAAGATTTCTCTTGTATCGTGGGTGCGTTTACAAACACAAATCTCACAAACAAACGCCCAGACCCGGAACAACCATCTGTAGGCCATACAAATTTTTGTTCCGTGTGGGAATCGAACCCACGACCCGTAGCGCAGAAGCCAATCGCTTAGCCACTGCACCAAACGTGTCGTCGAGTTTTTGCAAGAGATTTGTCTATTGGGCAGAGTCAGCTTATGAAACTGAAGACCGATGACGGCAGAATCGTATCCGCCAAACTAGAGCTTTTGAGAGAGGTCGAGAAGTTCTATGGACAGTTGTACACTTCAACAAGCGAACCCGTTGCGAATCTGGCAACGACCCAAGAGCTAGATTGATCCGACACTATACCGAAGACATCCCGGACGTCAGCCTGTACGAGATTAGGATGGCTCTGAAGTACCTTAAAAAGAACAAGCCGCCGGCGATGACGGAATTACGGCCGAACTTCTGAAGGCGGGTGGAAAACCGGTCCATAAGGCCCTTCAGAAGCTGTTTAATTCCGTCATACTCGAGGGGAAAACGCCACAGGCATGGAACAGAGGTGTGGTGATACTTTTCTTCAAAAAGGGTGATAATACCCTATTGAAGAACTACAGGCCCATCTCACTTCTGAGTCATGTCTACAAGCTGTTTTCAAGAGTCATCCCGAACCGTTTTGACGACTTCCAGCCTCCCGAACAAGCCGGATTCCGAAAAGGCTTTAGCACCGTAGATCACATACATACGCTGCGGCAGGTTATACAGAAGACCGAAGAATATAATCTGCCTCTTTGCTTAGCGTTTGTGGACTACGAGAAAGCTTTCGATTCGATCGAGACCTGGGCTTGTACTGCAGTCTCTTCAATGGTGCCAGATTGACTATCGGTACATCGAAGTGCTGAAGTGTTTATATGAAAACGCCACTTTGTCAGTCCGATTACAGGATCAGACCTTGAAACCTATCCTTCTGCAGCGAGGTGTGAGGCAGGGAGACGTCATCTCTCCGAAACTGTTCGCCGCTGCACTGGAGGATGTCTTCAAGGTTCTGGATTGGAAAGGGCTAGGCATCAACATTAACGGCGAGTACATCACTCATCTTCGGTTTGCCGACGACATAGTCATCATGTCTGAAACCATGGAGGACCTCAGTACAATGCTCGATGACCTTAGTAGAGCTTCCGAAAGAGTGGGTCTTAAAATGAACATGGATAAGACAAAGATCATGTCAAATATGCATGTAACACCCACTCCCATGAAGATCGGAGACTCTACACTCGAAGTTGTCGACGATTATGTTTACCTAGGGCAAACTGTCCAGTTAGGTAGGTCCAACTTCGAGAAAGAGGTTAATCGTCGAATCCGACTCGGCTGGGCAGCGTTCGGGAAGCTGTGTAGAATCTTTTCGTCCCAACTACCGCGGAGTCTCAAGACGAAAGTCTTTGACCAGTGCGTGTTGCCAGTGATTACATACGGTACTGAAACGTGGTCGCTCACAATGGGCCTCATAAGAAGGCTCAAGGTCACCCAAAGGGCAATGAAGAGGGCTATGCTCGGAGTTACCCTGCGTGATCATATCAGAATTGATGAGAGTCGCAGGAGAACCAAGGTAACCGACATAGCTCGAAGAATTGCCAAACTTAAGTGGCAGTGGGCGGGGCACATTGCTCGCAGAACGGATGGCCGATGGGGCCGAAAGGTTCTGGAGTGGCGACCGCGTACCGGAAGACGCAGCGTGGTTAGGCCTCCCACAAGGTGGACCGATGATCTGGTGAAGGTCGCGGGAAACCGCTGGATGCGAGAAACACAGGACCGGTCGATGTGGCGATGCTTGGGGGAGGCCTATGTCCAGCAGTGGACGTCTTTCGGCTGAATGATGATGATGATGATACATATACCTGGTCTACCAAAATTTACAAAAAAATTGGAAAACGGTACCTATCACAAAACAGTAAAATCATCATAATACCTCATCCTGAATAATTTAGTTATTATCGATCTAATGAACACAATATTTCAATAAATTTCGGCCCTAGTCGATCCGCGGTGCCACGTGTTCATAAAAGTTTGACAATCATTGACTATATAGCCTATCGAATTCTTACTAGTTATATAATATTATAAAGAGGTAAAGTTTGTTTGTATATTGGAGGTAATATCCGAAACTACTCATCCAATTTCAAAAATTCTTTCACCAATAGGCTAGCTAAGCTACGTTATCCGTGAGTGCCATAGGCTATATCTTATTATCAAAAAATTAGGGATCCGTAAGAAAATTACAATAATGTAACCCAAGGTATCAAAAATTTGCTTAAAAAAATATTATTTGGCGTACGCTGCGAAAACTATTGACGATACATAAAAATAATGTACTACATGTTTATAGCACTCTTCATTATCCACAAAAAAGTCCGTGAGGGTATATGTCTAATTATTATAGTTAAGTCACATCAACCGTTTTTTTGTTCAAATGAGTCGATCAAAACACGAGTAAAATCGAAAGATGAAGACATTCCTATCATGATATTAATCCTTATCCAAGTAAATAGCTTCATAATCAAGGTTGATTATGTACATGTAAAATGCTCTTTAAATTATTCGAATCCACGAAGCAAATACGCTTCGTGTTCGAATCGGACCTTTCGTTTAGAAGTGCTAAAAATAAGAAAAATGCCGCGGTGTGAGCGAACTGCCCAACGTTTAGTCTATTAGTTAACTACACATTTTATTTTTTGTAAAGTGGAAACAATTGAATACTTAGTAGTTTATAATCTATACAGGTTGTCCCTGGAAGTATGGATCAAATCAAATAGAGGCGTGGGCAAGGTCATTTCAAAACTTGTAGTAGTAAAACTTGAGTAAAATTGCCAGACCAAAAAAGCCTTTGCAGTAAATGTTTTTTCTTATTTAACACATGTTTTCTAGCTGCATAAAAGTACTACAACAAGAAAGGCATACTGTTCGCCAAAGTCCTAAAAAAAATGATAGCTCTGATAGTTTTTTTTTTTGATTTTTTCTATGCAAAGTGATTGAAAAAAAAAAACAATTATTGGTCATAACTTCTGAATCGTAAAAAATTGCACCGACATTCTCAGGGTTACAAAGTTTGGAAATGACATTGCCCACGCCCCTATTCGATTTGATCCATACTTCCAGGGACACCCTTTATATAATTAAGAAGAAGATAGCTCGACCCCTAGGGAAGGACAAAGGCTAATTTTTAATTCGTGACTTCGTCAGCATCCGTGATAATAACCGACATTCACGCGGTCGAAGTAGCGGGCAAAAACTAGTAATAAATAGTGAGATACAAAAATCGCTCGTTACTCGCGATAGCACGGTCGGGAAATGGGACACAAAGAAATTACGACCTTAAGCTACAAGGAATAACGTGTATATTGAAATGTAACAAAGAAAAAATATCAATAAATGAATAATCGTGAACATTTATTGTTTAATTTGTTTACTAAGGTACTAAACATATTTTGAAGGCATGAATTAAACACTTTTGAAGTAGTTATGTATTTTGGCATTCCAAAAATTACAAATATTTGTGACTTTATATTTCCGCAAAGAGAATCTGTTTAATTTTTAATAATTTATTAACACACATGTTAAACTATGCAGAATAAACTGTTGAATTATAGTTATCTATAATTTCTGGTAAGATAATCCATAAAATCTGTAACTTACTGAACCTTCTTCATTAATGATAGTCCCGAAAGATTAATTAGTTTAATTTAGACGTTTATTACTGGAATACAAGCGTCATATCATAATAAAGGTACTTTTACAAAGTTATTTATTAAGCTGTACTTACGAAATCAAAATGTGTTGATAATTTAGTTTTTAATTTTTTTTACACTGACGCGGTGCTTTAAAATTTTTAATTCTATTTATTTTAACTATAATTAACAATACTTTATGTCATAGAAAAAGAAAATTACAGTTATCGAATTATGTCCAGGTTTAGCTAATTTGCTTGGCCTATGAGGCCACAAGCGATAATTGGCGCCTTTTGTACGCTTTATTTTCGATGCACTAGTAACATAGGTACTTACCTCTTTTTACATAACTGCACTTAATATTTTATGAGCAGTCGTGTTTTTTATTATTCTTTTTTATGAGCTGTCGTGTTTTTTTTTAATTTTTTTATTATAATATTTATAATTATACCATTGGTAATGGGCTCATTATCTTTATATTTTGTTTTGCACACTTGACTCATCTATTTCGACTATTTATTTTTACTCTTTGACTAAAACGATTTCTTTTACAAGAAACCGCTCCAAAGCTGCGAATATGAAATTGGCTCATCCTTGCAACAGACATGCCTTCTTTATTTATGCTAACAGAAAAGTGCCGTTTTCAGAACTTGCAATGGTAACTTGTGCAAGTATTTTATACCATTTCTTTACAAAGTTTCATTGTGTTACCGAGACAGACTAGTTTTAACAATTTGTCGAGTCGTGAAGAGAATTAGGATAAGGAGCGCAAATTGAGTAAAGAAACACAATAGGATCATTAGCAATTATAGATTTTTGTAAAAAGATGTCGAAGTTTTAGTAAATCTAACTGAACTACTTTGTATAGCATTAAGTTAAATGAAAAGTATAATGAATCCTACGATCGTTGTAGTACAAGTTTTAAGTTTTTACTTTCAGCTAAGGACTTTTGATGTTAACATGCATGGCGTTCATTAAAAGAGCCATCACGAGTGACGATACTTAAATACGTCCGGCGCACCCTGGGCAGTCAGCCCCGCTACCAACCTTGCTGACTGGCTAGTCTTTTCACCATGAAATGAGCTATTTTCTTCTAGTTCGTGCTGACACGAGAAAAGAAGAGATGATGTTATTATGATTATGTATTCAATAGTCTATCTATATAACTATATAAAAATGAATTGCTGTTCGTTAGTCTCGCTAAAACTGGAGAACGACTGGACCGATTTGGCTAATTTCTGTTTTGAAATATTTGTGGAAGTCCAGGGAAGGTTTAAGTGGTGAGAAAATATGGAAAAGTTGCGAGGAAAATAGTAAAAACAATAACTTTATTTTCCCATTCAAACTGTTCCTAGCTGTCAAACATTTGATTTTCGTCCCGTCAGTACGGTAAACTCGGGTCCCCTCAAATTAAAGCACGTATTATTATTATTAGTTTTGAATCGACAACATATATCCACAATTTATTTATGGGGCCATATGAAAAGTTTAGTTTATAACGAATCTCATCCAATCTCATCTGTTGATGTTTTAAGACAGAAAATTATCGATGCGGCAAACGAAATTAGAAGAGGCTTAACGACTGGTGTGGTTAAAAGTGGACTAAGGCACAGAATGCGATTATGTGTGCGAAACAGAGGCGGACATGTGGAACATGAATTGTAAAAATAATAATAAATGTTGTTTTAGCTATTTAGTTTGTTTTATTTCGTTTGCTGACCCAAGTGATAACTTTGTCCATAAGTACAGTTATTTTTTACTACTGCCTGAGAGCATTACATCACAGTTTTTTTCTGAATATCATAATGATACCCTAGCTTGTTATACCTTGTTGGATAGCTAAAGAAACGTAGATTTTATTTAGTACATCTGCAGCATAACTGTCATAGACTTTTTTTGAAATATTCTTAAAAGAAAAAAAATGTTTTTACAAATTTGTTTATTTTTTAAACTTTCAATCGTCGACTACTACCCAGTTGGTTCAATAACATGTTATTTTTTGTGTTGAGAGTAATAAACAAACTTATCTACTACACAAAAATAGCAAAAACATTATCAATTAGAGGCACAAAATCCGAAAAAAAGGACAATTATACAAAAAATCTTCATTTTATTTAAAAAATAATCAAAATCCAATATCTCAATATGGGTTAGGTTTGGGGTGGGGTGTTTCATAGTCAAATCAGCTAGGAATGATGAAAACTAAAACCTCTTAAAGGATCTAGGTCGACTTAACCTGTAACTCTGTATATATTCAGTAGTAGTAGAGATCCTTGTAAAGGATTTCGTCCAGGTAATGACCACCACCATATCTATTTTTACCACCAAACAGCATTGCTGTGTTCCGGTTTGAACGGTGTGGGTGCCGGAGAAATTACATGCACATGAGACTTTTTAACTTTGTCTCTAAGGTTAGCAAAGCATTAGCAATCCTCTTGGGGTTGCAGGTGTTTATAGACGGTGGTAACCACCTACCATCCAGGTGGGCCGACGGCCTAAGTACCTATTACTTACATAAATAATAACTGTATATAATTAAATCCCCAAATAAGCCAAGACAACACGGACACTTTTGACATTATGAATTGATTCTACAATTCAGACGATCTATTTTTTATTTAACCTGTGTAGTACTGTAATTATAGACACAATGGATAAACAATGGCGGCCGTACCGTTTTCGGTATCCTTGGGCGAGTGACATTAATAAACTTGATAAACAAAACTGCTATTCAATCTGAAAACCAATACCTTATTCGTTCTAAAAATGTTACTACACCATAGTCGTTTAAAAACTCGAGAGCGAACTCCAATGAAAGAAACAAAAAGTTAATCTTAACTAAATTATAACGATATAACATTTACTCAAACAAGAATAAAGAAATCGACACAGCAAACTTTGGTCAATATTAAAATAATTTTCCTTGAACAGTCAAGTCCGAAATAGCTTTCATTTACAACTTTGCGTACGCGTTTTAATTCCACGCTGTTTAAAACCTATATAAAAAAAACAATTTCGTTAGGCATAAAAAGCTACCGTTCGTCGCACAATACGGCTGATATATCGTGACGAGTCTGAAGTTAGTTGTTTGGCTGCGCAATGAATCTTTTAGAAACGAAATTGTCTACTGCGCAGCTAATCAGCTAACTTCAGACTCGCCAAGATACGTCGGCCGTATTGTAGCCTTTTCCTAACTATGTTGGCGTCAGCTTCCAGTCTCACCAGATGCGGCTGAATACCAGTATTATACACGGAGCGACTGCCATCAGACCTCCGCAACTCAGTTACTGGGCAATGCCGATATACTAAGGTTAGACCGGTTGCCAAACTGTCAGGCTTCTGACTACCCTAAGGCCTCTGCCTCGAATTTTGCGGGCAGCGGGGCGGCGGCGGCGGCGGCGCGGGAGCGGCAGGATCTTATGCGTAAAATCAAATGGACCGGTTCTCGAAAACAGCGGCGTGGCAGCGGCGCGGGGGCGGGCAACGAGCGGTGCACTCCAGTCAAGCGGTGACCGCCCGCGTTGCGCGTCTGCATTGTAGTATAGTGTTGTACATTTTTTTTGTGACGTATCAAAATGTCCTCGGACGTGCAAGAGCAAATTATTTCGGCAATCTTGTAGTCAGTGTAGTCGTAGAATTTGTCAGGATTTTGTCTCTGTTCTTCATAATTTCTATAAAACTCGCCATTTATTTTCCTTGCCCTATAGATCCACTTCTTCTTTTGCCCACAATAAATCGAGCGTTAGGAATAAATTTGAATCAAAAAGATGTTGTCGCCGTTTTTCAGACATTTCGTTCGCGAATAAAAACAAATATCTCGACAACACAACCACGAACACAACACTAAACCGCTATAATGCCGCGCAATCTGCCCGCTGGTTTCGAGAACAGGTATGCGTTGCCCGCCCCGCTGCCGCGCCGCCGCCGTCGCCGCCCCGCTGCCCGCTAAATTCGAGGCAGAGGCCTTAACGACTGTCATAGGTATTCGTATGACACCCGGGACTGAAGGTTTAACGTGATCTGCAAGGCACGGAGGGGTTTCGATTGGTAACAAATGGTCACCCATCCACGGATTGACCGCAGCAAGCGCAGCTTAACCTTGCAAATCATATGATCCGCGCGGTTGTTAAATGAGCCCCTCTATGAAAATGTTATCATAAAAAAAATGAAAGATGAGTAAAATTATAATCATAATAGTATGTTTTTGAAGGTCTTCATATCTACAACGTTTTTGATTTATTACATTATTTCCATAACATGTCGATATTGCACAGATGAAAATTCAATTGACTCCAATCTAATCAAAATATGTATTTCGCTCTGCACCAAAATTTTATCTCCATCGATTTTGGCAAATAATACCTATAGCCAAATATTTCGAGGGATTGCCAAAATAATGGCATAGTTCAGCTCCAGTATCCCATAAATCTTTATCTAAAATAAACTGTATTGTGTAAAAAAGGATTATAATTTGATTATCACTCGCGTTAACGGTGAAGGAAAACATCGTAAGGAAATATACACATCAGAAAGGTCTTCAAAAAAAAGTTCTGGATAGTGCGTGAAGTATGCCAACCCACACGAGGTCAACGTAATGTAGGTACTAAAGCCTAAACTCTTCTCATTCTAAGAAGAACCCCCGTATCTAGCAGTTGAACAATAACGGGCTGATAATGTTATGAAAATAATAAGCAATAAACTAAAATAAGACAAAACTATACAATTCAGAGTAGCTGATCCGTCTTCAACTATTGATTTCCCTTATATTAATAGAGCCGTTTTCATTCCGAAAACCGTTATCCATAAAATCAAACTTCCATTTGAATAGTGAAATTCCGCGGAAAATGTTGCTACCACGATCATAAATCGTATCTGGATACAAAACAATTAAAGCCGAATGGAGTTGTAAGTAATTTATTGGATAGAAATTAGATAAGGGTATCCATCAGGGTCTGTTGCTGCGGTCGATGACGCAACGCTACTATTAGCTGTTAGAGAATTCAACTCGTTTGTGTAGTCACTACTTGCGAACCACTATTTTCAAAAAGAATTTAAATTGTAACATTCGATCTGTTTGAGTTATGTATAAATTAACTGAACATATTTGACCACTTTAACAACATTGTTTCAACGGTCAAAACCGCAATACTACAGATGTTGATGATTTCTTGACTTTTGATTTTTTAAATAATTTTTCATTGTAACATTCGATCTGTTTGAGTTATGTATAAATGAACTGAACAACTTGAACAACATTGTTTCAACGGTCAAAACCTCAATACTGCAGATGTATATCTTTTCTTGATTTTTATATTAATCAACCCGTTTTCTTATTTGAATTCGAGCTAAGTAGGTATCACTACCATGATTTCTATCTCTCTTGGATCTCACGGCTCATCTTCCATGCGTAAGAAGTCTGGCCCCTTCGAAGGCTTCACTTATCAAACAGATCTGTGTAGCTGGGGAGTTTGTTGCGCCGTTTCTTCTTTACAGCATAAACACTAGGAAGCGGTATAAGGCGGGCGTTTTCGAGGGCTGTCTTTTGTTACATTGACGTTCAAAAAGAACCAAGTAATTCTAGTCTATTTTAAATAAATGAGTTTTGGAGTTTGAATGCTTACGGAGGACACAGGTCCAACTTTAATCTAAAACGGAGTGCGGCACTAATCGGGGACAGTCCACGGCGGAACTATGGAGTACAGTCATGGACTATCTTGGTAAATATGAAGGTCGTTGCATCTACTCATAATATTATAAAGGCCTTGACACTTGACAAATAAACTCTGTGTATTTCCACCTATCCCTTGTTTCACTTGTTCCAACGTTCGCATACTTAACAGTAATTTTTAGCTTTCTGCGACTTACATTTTTAACTTTAAATAATAACTATTAGCTATGTTTGTAATAATAAATTTTGCTGTGCCCTGACAGAGTCTACAACGGCTCTTAGCTCTAAGCCTTTTGTTAACATCTTTTCACCTTATGGAACGCAAATAAATAAGTATGAGTAAGAGTAACATAATGGGGATTAAAATCATTGGATCTATGGAGACTAGTTAACTTCTATTGCCGGATGAAATCGGCCTCTGCCTGAAATCTTTGCACGGTGACTCGCCAATCTACCATCAACCTTCTATTGTTGCCAATAAGCCTGATATCGTGGCAATACATCGCTCAGAGCACCGCACCATGATTGTTGATATCACTGTCAATCATGACGAGAACCTCGTGAAAGCTGAGAAAGATAAACAAATAAGATCTTGATTTAGCACACGACGTTGTCGGCATGTGGGATGTGGGCTCAGCAGTCATTGTCCCGATAGTCGTTACGGCGAATGGCCTAACAGCCAAGAGCCTCGATCAACACCTTATGTGGCTCTCGTTGGGCGGCTGGATCAAGGGCTTGATACAGAAAGCAGTACTCCTTAACACAGCATGCATAATGAAACTCCTGGTTCTTTTCTCTGGAGCCCTGACCGCCGGTAGCTTGGACCCTGTTCCTGATGCCGGTGGGCTACTATTTTTATATTTTTAGATGTTTTTTTTTTTTAATTTTTCATAGAAATATTTTAAAACGTAAATAATATGAACAGCGAAAATTTAATTTAAAAATGCTGATTATGGCTCTTCAGTCTACGTATTACCATTTATTATTTAAGTATGTCTTTTATACCAGATTTAGTGTTATACATATACACAAATATATACTCGTATGTATCATACGCTCAACACGTTCATAATTTCATTGGGTATTCCTAATCTAATGTTGGTGTTCTACTGACCCTGTTAAGCAAAATAGCGTGACAGTGTTTGTAACTATCCAAATAAAGATACACTACCGTACATATAACTATAAATAATCATTATACTAAGCTGAAAATTTTCAACAAACCGAGTGATTAATAGTTCGAATTTTGTTAATCCTATTGAAAATTGCAACGTAATTACTAATATCGTTTAAATGTTTATGTTTTTCTACTACAACTAGCCTTTTGATAATTCATATCGTCGACGCGATTTTTCCGGAACTTTGAATTTGTCAGTTATTTAGTTCTCGCGCTACGCCGACGATATGTTAGTAATAAACAAAAATTTTTCGAATTCAAATAAATTTTCAGTAACAGAATTAATTTCGACCGAATTCTACATAAATACAGTTTCAGTGAAACCATTTGATATCTGGCTTGTCGTTTCAAATAACATTTTAAACTAACGATGTCGAGTAAATTTAGCAGGACGCGAAATTCATATTGAAAAAGTTGCCGCTTACAAATATTCAAATCGAGTGAGACACACCACAGTGCGCTTTTGAATTTCATTCGGTTTTCAGCGGCCTTAGTTTCAGTTCCTGTTAGGGTACGGTCATAGGGACCATTACCGAAAATAAATAAAATACCTTTGTGTTTTTTGGCAGAAAAAAATAATTTAGATACCTAGATTTAGATTTTTATTTCGGGCTGTCTCGTTGCTCTAGTGGTCGCAAGCCCGACTGCTGAGCGTGAGGTCCTGGGTTCGATCCCCAGGTCGGGCAAAGTGTAAGTGTCTAACACACTATGCCAAAGGTACGCGACCGAAGTTCGGCATGATTACGCCTGCAATGCTATTTGAATTACTGACGACACATTATGCCGAAATTACATTGCGTTATAGCGTACAGCCGAACTTCGGCCGAGCGTAAGTTCAGCGACAATTCGGCGGCAACGTATTCTGTAGAGCACACATTATACGCGACCGAAGTTCGGTTCGATTGCCGACGAAGATCAGGGGCGGGAAGCAGCGGAAGGCAGGCATGCCCGCGCCCCGCGTGTCTGCCCACAAGTTTGCGCAACTGAATTTCTGCCACGTAAGTTCGGCACTTATGGTGTGTCATATCAACCAAATACGTCGGAACGTAAAATCAGCCGTGGAACTTCGGTCGCGTACCTTCGGCAAAGTGTGTTTGGACGGTTATTGAGTTTTTCATTTTCAGCCCGAAGTCTGGATTTGTGCCCGGTTGATGGCAATAGGCACGCCCATATATGGGACTTAAACATAACGGCGTAATGTGGGTGTATTATACACGTCTGCCCAACCCTTCGAGAAATACAGGTGTGATGCTATGTGTTTTTTATTTTGTTGGCTTGGATTAACTGTGTTAAACTGCAGTGCCTGCTTAGAATAGAGACAGTACCGCAGTGATCCAACAAAAAAGCAAGCAAAACATTATTTATACGATTTTTAAAGTAAGTAACAATTGTATTTTTTTAAATGTTTAACTGAATACAACTAGTATTGTAGCTGGGAAAAAACACTGTCTCAATCATTCATCTTCTTACCGCAACTCCCATGCTGGATAAGCCTCTCGTGTACCTAAAGGAAAATCAGCGTTGTCGTATTGCCGTATTATTTTTTCTTCAAACATTTCTCCGGAGCAAAATTTTTACCCAGAATTGCTAAAAAACACAATCTACGAGTATCAACGCTAAGGAAAATATAGGCTCGACAAACACGCCGCAGGTAAGCAGGACCATACGGCAAACAGCTATCTGCTAGTTAATATAGTCTGCTTGGACAGTAACAGGATGACTAGAAGTATATTTTTAGTGATATCACACTACCTACGATCACAGATCCACCTGTTAAGTTAGGCCAGATTGTCGTAATATGTATTATTATTCTCCTCGACTGTTTGTTGTCGTGGAGTACTTATAATTTGCAACGCTAACTTCAAGTGTAAGTTCGGCTGAGTAATTTCGGCATTGTATATCGCAATATATGAGGAGCTCGTGGCTAAATAATTACAGCCGCATAGACCGATCTTCCGGGTTAAGCCACGCTTGCCGAGGTTGGTCTGTGGATGGGTGACCATTTACCATAGCGAGTTTCCTCCATGCCTCGGAAAGCATGTAAAGCCGTTGGTCCCGGCTATCATTTGTAGATCTTTGACAGTCGTTACTGTTGGTCAGAAGCCAGAAAGTCTGACAACCAGTCTTACCAAGTGTATCGTATTACCAAGTTACTGGGTTGTGGAGGTCTGATAGGCAGTCGCTCCATGTAAAATACTGATATTCAGCTGCATCCGGTTCGACTGGAAGCCGACTCCAACATAGTTGGGAAAAGGCTAGGCAGATGATGATATCGCAATAGTAGTTCCGTGTGGTGCCGGACGTAAAGAATAGCACTACTCCATCTCTTCCCGTTGGTGTCGTAAAAGGTGACTAAGAGATTCACTAGAGGATGGGCAGTAGCGTTGTCTGAGTACTTTAACAACCATACTGCGATCGCCAACCCGCCTGCCAAGCGTGGCAATTATGGCAACCCTCCACCCCCTCAACATGGCTTAGTAGAGGCTTATGTCCAGCAGTAGACGTCTTTCGGCTGAACAAATGAAACAAAAATGAAAAATCGCTATACGAGGGGCTAAAACACACTTAGCGTATATAACGTCGCGTATCTGGCGCAGTAATGCGCGCGCACGAACTTCTAGGTCTTATTACGCTTGGCGTAACGACATAAAATACGCGTGGTGAGGCCGCGCATGAGAATTTGTATGTAGCGCGATTCGTACGCGTAATGCGACGAAACGTGAGCCAATGATACAATGATACGCTCAATGTGTCTGGAGCCTAAAAGAGAGCGTCAATCTTATGGCGTACTAAAGCATGATTTTATTTCAAACTATTCGCTGACGGCATACTAAGATAAACGTTTAATTGCGCTACATAGAAAATCAACTATTCCAAAAATAAACACCGCCTAAACCGCCCCCGCTCCGCCTACACTATGCCACACGGTTTTGATAATTAGGGCTGTCGAAACAAATGCTTAACGTTGTAAGCGGATTATTATAGCGGATTACATTAGCTGGGTAACGTGTATGTTATTGTCTATTTATTTACGCATTATTACACGAGGCAAATTATATCGGGGAAGGGATACCGAATCTATTACCTTTTTTTTCCTTATTCGGTTATATGAGTTGTTTGCAGTTTTTTTTGCTGTTGAGGCAATTTTGGAAGTGCTTTTGTTGGTCAAATATGCGGTTTTATTGCTTATAGTGAGGATTTTGTGGAAAGATGTTATATTGTTTGCCGTCTAGCTAAAAGAAAAAAAAACTGCTGGCTGCTTTTAAATGCCCGAGAAAAGAAGTGCGAAGAGAAAATAATTGGTGTAACCCTAATATTACTCAAAAATCAAACTGCGAATACCTTAACGATATGAATTTGTTTTTAATGTTATTCTAGATTCCGTGATGGGCAATAAATTAAACGTGGACTTGCCTTTATAAACAGCTCCATTCAGCGACATTCCCTTACACCCATAACAAATGTATCCTTGTAAAAATCGAACACATCCTACTAAAAAGAACACGTTTTTTACACCCAAACATTATCCGAACCCAATTGATGGCCTTTAACCAACAAAAAGATAGGTAAATGCCGCAAACCGAAATCGGCGATCGTAAATTGTATACCTGTGAAATCGGCACTGGCCAGTTAACGGTTTATTGCAAGCTTGTGGTCACATCCTTAGAAGTCCATGTTACGATTCAGTACCGACCGGCGCGAGTTTTATGGGGAGGGTTTCTTTGAATAATGTAGCAGCCGGCGCGTGAAGAGACGAGCTACAGAACTGGTGGTATGGGGTGTAAGTGATAAGCTGCTGACTGGCTTTTTTGTAATACCTTTTTCATCCTTTTAAAACAGCAATAATCACGCACCAATCATCATCTCACTGCCCTTATAACACACTAGTTGGGGTCGGCACAACTTATTCCTCTTCCATTGGGCCTGTTCACATCTCCACGTTACAACGTCGTCAACGTGGAACGGTGCGGTAACGCGGCACGGTGCGTTGACGTAACGTGCAAATTTACGTTACCGTATCGTAAAAATGCACGTCAGGATCATTTTTAGATTTCTCGTTGAAATGTAGATCCTGAATTTTAATAACACAAACAGTAAGATATCATTTTAAAGCATCAGAGCACATAGACGGCAACTAACTCGCGGGCATGGAGAGCGCGGGCGGAGCGCATATAGTGTGCGCTTGCGGCTAGAGGCGGAACATGTTACGAACGTTGCACGTTACGTCAACGCACCGTGCCGCGTTACCGCACCGTTCCACGTTGACGACGTTGTGACGTGGAGATGTGGACCGGCCCATTCTCCTTCATCAGCCGTCAGTAATCACGCATCACTCACCTGTTTAAAACTGCAGAGGTTTGTGTGCGTAGGTAGAATCACAAGTCCTATTAAAAGTTTCTGCAATCAGGTTGTGGCACTTAATTTCTGGATGAAATCTTTGTATTGAAGATAGAATTTGACAGCACAATCCATCAGGTCACTTTATCTATACTTATCCCTTTGCCTTAGTTGTAGTGCTGATGCACTTTTTGTTAATAGAAAAGTTTTGCTGAGCTTTAATAAAGTAAATTTCTGGTTAGCATTATATTATTTTTTTCTTCAAAACAGTTTCCACGTCGCAATATTGACAGCGATTTTTATCGCATTCAGTTTATCGCTTGAACCGCTCCGAAAACTGTCCGCATACGATTTAATGCAAAGTGTTGGAGAATTTAAAATGGCCGAATCATCCATTACTGTATTATTTTATATGGTCCATTAGCGTATTCAAATAACTATATGAGTAGGCAGAATAATACTGCTTACAATATATTTATCTTTTTCTAGTGTTTTATAAATACCTATGAAGTTCAATACGATAAAACTAAGTCGTATCGGCAATGTTCGTAAAACCGATCACTGCCGAACTGAGTGCGATTTCAAGACCACGAAAATACTGCAATAAAAAATTATCTTTACGCTGACGCAATAAGCGAGTGTGGCGCAAAAATGTGCGACTGCCATTAGTTGTTGTAAAGCCTTGTACGGACTCAGCGTTCCAATGTACGCGTCATCTAGGTATGTTGAATACGCCTACAGGCTTATTGAGCGTTCACGAACCCATTGTGTACGCGTTGCTGCAGGTACGGACTGAAGCCTTGTACGGACTAAGCGTTCCAATGTACGCGTACACAAGAACGCTTAGTTCGTACCTGCAGTAACGCGTACACAAAGGGGACGTGAACGCTCAATTAGCCTGTACGCGTATTCACCATACCTAGATGACGCGTACATTAGAACGCATAGTCCGTACAAGGCTTAACTCCTTAGTTGTGTCGTACTGTAGGTATTTTATTGAGCCAAAGCTGATAATACTGTTCCATGTAGAGTCATTACCTCTTTATTACGATAACGGTGACCCTCACCCTCAATCAACGTTTACGAAAGGGGCTCATGGCTAATTAACCACCGCGCTGATCATACAATTTGCAAGGTTAAGCTGCGCTTGCCGCGGTCAGTCCAAGGATGGGTGACCTTTCGTTACACATCGATATCCCTCCGTGCCTCGAAGAACACATTAAGCCATCGGTCCAGTGTGTCATACGAATACCTATGACAATCGTTACGGGTAGTCAGAAGCCCGAAAGTTTGACAACCGGTCTAACCTTAGGATATCAGATTCTTCTTCTCTCATGTCAGCAAGAGCTATACGAAAACGGCTCATGCTGCGGTGAAAAGATTAGCCAGTCATCAAGGTTGGTAGCGGGGCTGACTGTCCAGGGTGCGCCGGACATACTTAAGTATCGTCACTCGTGGAGGCTCTTTTCATGCACCATAGGATATCGGCATTGCCCAGTAACTGGGCTGTGGAGGTCTGATAGAAGTCGATCCGTGTAAAATACTGGTATTCAGCCGCTGATGATCTGATTAGACTGGAAGCTAACCCCATTATAGTTGGGAATAGGCTAGGCAGATCACAGTGATCCTCGCCCTCAGTCAACATTAACGACATGCCATGGGTGATAGCTGATACATTTCTTTTTTCCTCCTATTCCTTACTCTGTACACAGATTATACGTGAAAGCGAATACGATTTATTATTGACTCAATCGAGATTCGGTTGCAACTGTACACACGGCTACACATCAAGCTATAGATGTCCAGTTTACACTGACCTCTCATTGTAAAAAAATCCTATACAATGCGAGATCAGCTTATACTGGAAATGTATAGCTTGATCCGTAGGCGTGCGTACGACCAATGTGTCCCCGGTATATTATGGTTGCCCCTTTTTTATCAGATCTTGGAGATTTTAATCCTGTAAATACGTTTGCAGTAGGCACATACAAACAGTTATTATTTGAATCAGTCTTTATGTGTCGACATAAAGACTGATTAATAAAATTGTTTAAATTATTTATTTTTAAGTTAGATAACTTAAGTCATATCTTTCACGTCTTGTTCATTCAAAGGTTGTCTGGAAGATATCGCTGTTGGCGATAAGACCGCCACTGTACCCTGTTTTAAATTGTTTCCGTTTTTTAGGGTTCCCTACCCAAAGGGTAAAACGAGACACTATTACTAAGACTCCACTATCCGTCCGTCTGTCACCAGGCTGTATCTCATGAACCGTGATAGTTAGACAGTTGAAATTTTCACAGATGATGTATTTCTGTTGCCGCTATACAACAAATACAGACAGAATAAAATAAATATTTAAGGGGGCTCCTATACAACAAACGTGATTTTTTTGCCGTTTTTATAGATGATGGTACAGAATCCTTGGTGCGCGAGTCCGACTCGCACTTGGCCGGTTTTTTCCTATTGTTACAATAAAGCATATTTTATGTATCTATAATAATAAATTATTGATATTCATTCTGTATTTATCAATACGACTTCCCAAAAATCGACAAAATGAATTCCAAATGTTTCCGGTGCTGGAGCGGCATTTATTCTGCATTTTATATTTATAGAGGTAAAAACCTGCTGTTTACATTGAGTATAACTTATGTTCGTTCAGCCACCAGTTAATAAATATACTTTATTTAATTAAAAGAAAGAGTGAGAGCATATCCCTTATACACCTGTTATTACAAAAGGGTCCAATGTGCAGATCTAGGAGGGTGGGCACATGGAAAATTACCGCCCTCTGAGTTGGCGCCTAAAATTACAATCCATTTTCATTCATTTCATTTCTAGCCTGCGTCATCCCACTGCTGGGCAAAGGCCTCTCCCCATGACTTCCAATTTCTTCGATCCAGAACCAAAGTGGACCACTGCTCATTGGTTTTGTCTAGCTCGTCCCGCCATCTTCTTCGAGGTCTGCCGCGACGCCTTCAGGCTGTGTCCGGGCTCCATAAAGTGGTTATTTTGGCCCACAGCTCATTGGGCATGCGGCAAACGTGGCCGGCCCATGCCCACTTCAGCTTAGCGGCTTTTTGAGCAACGTCAGCAATTTGTATTTTGGAGCGCAGTGTGGTGTTGCGTACATGGTCCGTTAGCTTGACGCCTAGAATGCTGCGCTCCATAGCACGTTGGCAAACCTTGAGTTTGGACTTTTGAATGTTTGTCAAACAACAATCCATAAATCATATTAAAAATAAACTCAAAGGTGGTTAAGTTTGGTGGATCCAAAACTGCACAGGGTGATGCCTATTGCCATTTATCAGTCACAACTCTAATCCCAGACTAATACTAAGCTACTGTGCAATTATTATACTAAACTATAATAAATTAAGGTTAGAATATGAGGTAAGCAACAAAGACTTGAAGATGAACGGGGCTTTAACGATGCCCCTTGATAGTTGGATTGACGACCTTATTGGAAACAGCTGGATAAATGCGCGCCTCCCACAAATGTGGGGCATTGCCCTACGTCCTCTATTTAGAAGGGGTTCGCTAAATCCAATAGCGAATCAAGACCTGACGGAGTTATGGTGAATACTCTATTGAATCCCACGGTCTTGGCCATAGAGTGCGACATAACCCTGCATCATTTTCAAAGTGCAGGGTACACATACATGAGGATTTTTGCTGGCCGAAAAAACGGAATAGGGAATATGCATGTATTTTTTTTCACTAAATCAATAAAACACAGTAATAGAAACCCAAGAAAAGCATTAAAAGTCAAATATTACTATTGTTTGTTGCTCAAAACAATTATTTAACTTCAACAATTTTCTTCTACGGTTCAAACATCCTTTTCATGTCGCAGCCATCATGTGACGTCATAATCTACGATACTGCTTTATTTAGATCTTTTTTTTAGCCAGAAATCGTATAAATTAAATTATTTCTTGTGCTATATTCAAGCAGAAATCACACTTACTCTTCACACAATCTTATCTTAGTGAGAAATCAAATAGTTAGCTAAGAAAAGATTATTTAAAGATTTATTCACATGGATTTTGATGTCACTTCCAGCATTTTCGAAAACGACGCGTTTTTAGATTACGTTCCGTTCCACAAAAAAAACATAACATAAAATAATGAATTGTAAAATAAGCAATGCGTTAAAAAAATTAAAAAAAAAATACGATCAAAAAATTTCTTGACTCCTTCCTGTACAATGTAGGTATATTTTAATAATGAAAGAGTTTTGAATTACATGCATCTTCCCTATTGCATACTGTGCCAGTCATAAATATCGAACTCAGAACCATCCTGCAACCCTACTTGTTCTACTGACCCAATAAAATTCAAAGCAATTTCAATTATACCAATAAATTAACATTTAAAAACCCGCGCTCAACATTAGAATATAAATCGCCTCGAAATGAGTAAGAAAACTGCACTAAGTTAGAGCTTTCTATGTAATTTTTATTAGTTCTCCGGCAAATAAATTGGAATGCAATATTTATTGGCCGATGTACAGTCAGCATGCGAAGTGGACGATTGTAAATTTATTAGCCTGTGTATGGCCAGCGATTGAGAATATTTCGTGAATGTAGCTTTTAGGTTAAAGGAATAGCTATCTGTAGGCTGTCACATATCTGTTTTTCAAGGTCTAGTAATAAACAAGAATATGCAACATTGAGCAGTTTTTTATTATTCGACTTGATCGCCTTTGACCTTCGTCGCACCTGATGTAAGATACATCAGGTATCTAAGTCACGAATCTAAGTAACAGAGATATAGAAGGATTCCCCTATACCACTCTGGCTCTCACATGCACACGACGAAACACATTAAACTGCTTGGCTTTAATGTGAGCGGTAGCTAGCCAGGCGGGCTACATAGATCGTACCACCAAGCGTGCTGGGTTTTGTTGAATCTTACAACACGCGTCTATTCCAAACGTGCGGTGAGGAAGTTTTATACTCTAGACCGTCCCCACACGGGATATATTTCAGCAGGCATTTTTTAAATAGTACCTAAAGAAAAATGGACATTAATGTGTGGAACCGGCGGCAACTATTTTAGTGTACCGGAATAGTTATTACAGCAGTTCATTTAAAATCAGAGAGAGAAATTTCTCATTATTTTTGAGGACCACTTTGCCTGGTCCTCTTAGCTGGACATCTAAGACCTAAACGATTTAAGCGAGAGACAAACTAGTCCCATTTATGCAACGTATACAACGCATTATGATATCTGGACTCTTGATTTTAAATGAAAAACTTTTCCTTTTTTTTTTTCTATTGCACTTCTGTAGGCGGTCCTGGGGGACCATTTCTACGTAACCAGGCAGTTATTGGCGAGACCTGAAGGGTCTTCAGACAATGGGGGGGGGGGGGAGTAAAATACTTAACCTAAGCTAACTACTTGTACTACACTAACATCATGACTACCTGCAACAACAGCACTAAGGACGACCCCTAGTGGGACTCGGACCTCGGCTTAGGGCGTTGCTGGCGGGGACTTAGGGGGGGGGAGACAGCTTGATGAGGGCTGAATTATCGGTGTGACTGCGGAGTCTGAAGAGACGACCGGCTCTACGACGGAAGAGCTCGGTGGATCGTGACCGGCGGACGCAGTATGATATCTGGACTCTTGATTTTATATGAATAACAATGTAATAGAAACACACTTATCGTATGCAACGCAATCACACTCCTCCCACGCAACGTCAACCTACTATGTCCAGATCAACGTGGGAAGATGAAGGGATGTTCGTACGCTATCCCACGCGTGTGACCAATTGTGTTCCTAGAACTTACATGTAGCGCATCATAAACAATTTAGAACCTTTGGTGCACGCGTTTTGTTGTCAGAATTGACAAATTGGGGGATGAACAGCAAACTGTACTTAAGACATGCGGAAGTACATAAAGAATCGTTCTTCATCAGATTCCAGTTTCTGCATTAATGTATGGAATTCTCTTACTTTTTCTCTTTGTTATTTATCTCACGAACCCAATATCTTCCCTTCTTAACTTTTGTTTTTGTCCTCAAACTCGCTATCAGAATCAGAAAACAACAGACGCACTTGTGCACCTTCTGAGAAATTACAACAGCGTCTGATGGCAATTTAAGTGGTATACACGGGACAAGTGTGCACATCAATTCTCCCACGTTGCATCACGTACGTTGGGTTCGTGGGACTAGTTTATCTCTCTCTTTAATGTGTCTAATTAATTATAATCTTTATCTCCTCCAACTTAAGAATCAAATTTTATTTTAACAGTGACATTGCCAAAAATGTCCCGTCTATCTTCCTTAACAATCCCATCATCCATCGCCATCCTTCTGGCCACAACGTTACAGAGATCGAGTTAATTACAGTTACTTCAGAGGGAATCAGAAATGCAATTAGTTTCGTGCGTGCGCTCCGGTAAGCTGGGGTTTTTACTGCCCAAACGCGTTCGTCCCGTCCCTAACAAATGTCGTCTCGTTGTCGTTAGGGGTCAGTGTCGTATAAGTTTTTTTACGATCATCGCATTTGTTTGCAGAGTCAGAAATCGGAGTCCATTGGGCAGAATGTTCTAGATTTCTATAAGAATGTTGTAAAATTCGCTTATTGGTTATTTCTGCTTTAGTTGCTGGTTTAGCTTTAGTATTGCCACCTTAAGTTTGCTCTTATACATGCAATTTAAGTTGTGTTCGTCGTAAAAGTTTTTTTTTTTTGTTTCTGTTCTAACTGCATTGGCAACAATTTACGTCTCAGGTGTTGCAGTAAAGTGTGGGTCTGAACGATTCAATGAATGCCAATTCACACTAATAGTGCTAATATTGTTTTGCTCTCGAAATTTATTTTATCATTTGTACGTTCACGTTTGATCACTATCTCACCTGGTGGTAAGTGAACATGCAGTCGACGGTAGTGCACGCTTGCCTATTCACTCGAGATTTAAATATTTAATATTTTTGCATATTTTCCATAACGTTTACAAGTTTTATTTATTTTTGAAACATTTCAGAATTTGAAGCTATACAAGGTGTTAACGAATTCGTGTAATTCCTTCAAACCGCGTGATCTACTGGTGATACAGATTAACCCTAAGTGGGCATTTATGAAAATCAAGTAAAAAAAAAATTTCATAATCAAATTTTTGTTTTCTATTCCTGAGTCATTTTAGAGCCCCAGGTTAACTGACTGTAAAGAGCGATATCGCGTTAGTCGTGCCCGCCAGCCTCGCGGCGTGCATTCATTTATGCGTGGCATCGAAAAGTTCACACACATAAAATATTTCTCGGGCAAAAATAAACTTGTTTTTTTACTGAATCCTTATATATGGTGGTTTAGATATGATCACTTACCACTACAGCATGAAAAAAAAAAATTTTTGTTTTTTCGTTTTTCAAGCCAATTCCCGTGCGGGGGCAATCTACACCAGTAGTAGATCATGTGATTTTAAGGAATTACACGAATTCGTTAACACCCTGTATAGAATCTAAATAGTTTTCCTTGTCTAGAATTTGATCTAAATATTTTTCCTAAACCACAAACCTAAAAGTTGTACTTACCATTCAATGTTCTTGTTGACCTTTGAGACAACTATAAAATGTTTTTAGGATCAAAATTTTCATTCAAACAAAGGGCCTTCCATAAAGTTTAATTACAAAATATTTAACGCAACTATACCGCCAAACTTCCTTTGTAATGGCGATCCTAAGTCCAAGTGTTGGAAATTTTCAAACATATTTCGTTGTGTAACGAGGTCAAACGACAGAAAAGGGAGTTTGTACAACAACTGTTTACATAGAGAAAGGACAAAGGAATTATTAATACAAACATTTTTTCTCCGAAATAAAGGAGAGTAACCTATTCTATGTAATGGCTTACGTAATTCTTCTCAATCATGATAGGGTTGGCCCGCTGTAAGGATAGAAGCTTTCCGTTGCGTATTCATTAGGGAATCGTTGCGACAAATGTTCTGGAATTATGTTTCCGGGATTATTCGCTTACTCAAGAAAACAAGATGTGACACTCCTTATCCGTTGGAGGAAAACATGTCTTCGTACGCCGTCGTGATTGTTGATTTCATTATCGTTGAACCGTAGCCTTTTGTCACTTGCGTATGTTGCATGTTTTGCTTCTGTCTTGTTATTTTTATTAGATAAATCGTTAATCTTTCAAGTTATTATTGTGATTGTAGTCGTGTGATCTCTATTTTATGATATCTTTGCCCGTTGGTAGGCTCGAGAGCGCCTAGGGAATGTAATAAAAAGAGGGACAGAAAGTTTCATCGAGAATCCAGATTTTGCTGTCGAGTAACAGAGATCAAATGACAGTTAAATAAAAATCTGAAACTCAGCACGTCTGTTAACCAATCAAGATATCGCTGAAATAAAGAATTATTCAGGTTTATTTTAATAATAATAATATCTCATGTAAAAAAGCTATATTTACCTCTTGAAGTTGAATAAAGTGTAAATAATAATGATCCATTTAGAACATATTAAGTCATCATCTGCCTAGCCTTTTCCCAACTATGTTGGGGTCGGCTTCCAGTCGAACCGGATGCAGCTGAATATCAGTATTTTACATGGAGCGACTGCCTATCAGACCTCCACAACCCAATATCTGGGTAACACGATACTCTTGGTAAGACTGGTTGTCAGACTTTCTGGCTTCTGACCAACAGTAACGACTGTCAAAGATCTACAAATGACAGCCGGGACCAACGGCTTTACGTGCTTTCCGAGGCACGGAGGAAACTCGCTATGGTAAATGGTCACCCATCCACAGACCAACCTCGGCAAGCGTGGCTTAACCCGGAAGAACGGTCTATGCGGCTGTAATTATGTAGCCACGAGCTCCTCAAGTATTATATTAATATTTTTTTCCAAAAGCCACAAGCCTAGTTAACGATGGGTTTTACACAAATCTCAGTGCTTGTATCGCAGATAACGATGAGAAGTGACATCATAACAGGTTTGACAAAAAATTTAAAACTATTATTCCTCCACATACTCTAGACGTCTTGGAACAAATGCGGCACGACATAAATCTATATAAAATTCGACACGAGCACCAGGTGCGGTAACCAAGCGGGACCGAACTAGTGTGGAACTTCTTAAGCCTCATTAGGAGGTACTGCACTTTCAATAACAACATTATTTCATACTTGGTGAACTTTCCAGTCTCTTTCAATTGAGTTTTGAGTTGATGCTTAAGTGTTATTTAATAAAACGCGGATTGATGCCAATGGGTCTGATAGTGTGTATTATAAATAGAATTATATCTCGCACGTTTGACTTCTTGAATTCATGTGCGGATCAGAATTTTTGTATTATAACATTCGTGAGACACTCATATTTATGATTAATTACGGTTTACTTGCGTGCTTTTTTTGGGATTGCCCGACTAGTTTCGGACCCAAACGGAGCCCTTAATCATGAGCTGATCTCGCGGCGAGGTCGCGAGTCGAACTGGCGCTGCACCGCGCTGCGTAGCGTTGCGCCGGCGACGAGAGGGGCGCGCTCTATGTCGGTATTGCTCGTGCATCTTCGTCACTTGTCGTGTCCGAGTTGTATAAGGAAAGAGTGCCGGTGCATACCGCGCTTACTGTGTCGGACTTCAGACTTAGCTCACTTTTATATGAAGTAGACTTCAGAGCTACTTTTCGCGGCACGAAATATTTCTCCTTTGCTAGTACGGAAGCCTTATTGAAACGCAGTGAGCCGTGGCCGTGTTACAGACATGTTCTCAGAATTTGATTATCACTTGCGTTTACGATGGAGGAAAGCATCGTGAGCACACCTGAGGGGGCTCCAATAAAATGTTCTCCGTGGTGTCTGTAGTCCGCGAACCTACACCAGGTCATCGTGGTGCTAAGGCCTGAACCCTTTTTATTTTGTAAAGAAGCCCGTGTCCAGCATTGGTACAGTAATGGAATGCTTAAGCATTCCGTAGTAATAAACTGACTTACATCCGTCACCTCATACTTCAGGTCCAGTTGAAAACCAGCATTAGGCACTAGTTGTCTGGCATTTTTTGCTGAACTGGGCTTGTTTGGCACAGCCGTGAGGCAGACTTTCCTGCTAATTTCTTTATTTTGTTTTTTTTAATGCTTTATTTTATATTGTGTGCCTTCCAGTCTGTGCTAAATAAACGTATTTTCTTTCTTCTTTCTTTAAAAAAATTAGCCAGTCAGCAAGGTTAATAGCGGGGCTGACTGCCCAGGTGCACCGAACGTACTTAAGTATCGTCACTCGTGCAGACCTTTAATGGACCCCGGACTTATGATGATAACCTAATAATGAGAGGCGCTTATTCAGAATAGATTATGACATTTGTGGCAAAAGACATTTTGGAAAAAATAAAGAAACCTTGAAGTGGCCTAAAATAGATAAACACCTTTTGAAAGTCACCTACAAAACACAGCACCCGTATTTGACCACCCTTCACCACTTACGAGTGCTTTTGTTGGGAAGAAAAACCGGTGCATTAAACTCCCCAGTTTTAGTCTGACAAGTTCGTGCGAGACCGTCCTACAGGGCGATAGACGTTGGGGGAACGCGGTACAATATAATAACTTGTAAGGCAGCGCGCGCGTTTCCCTTCCCCCTGCACCATCCGCCCCCGTTAACATCTAGTAAACCGCGTCCCCCTTATTTTTTTTAGTGGTCGAAATCCTCATGGATGTCCTCCGCCCTGGGTGGGCAGAGGGGTTTGTCAGACTCTTACTGACTAAAACCACCCCGGTGTTCCATCTCACACCTGCGCCGAGGGTCGCGGGAACTTATGATACTTCCGCAACCTCCGGCTAGTGCCGGCCAGCCACCGCGGAACTCCTCGGGTTAGCGGGGGGAGTGAGGTATTAGACTCCCCCCGCGCCGTCTAAGAGGGGCGCGCTTGGAACACTTCGCGCCGCCGCCTCAGATCCTGATGTGTGGGGGGCGACAGACTTATACCGCGTCCCCCAACCCAACGTCTGTCACCCCGTAGGACGGTTGCGCACGAACTTGTTGGACAACAATAACTTAGCATTTATCCTCCGCCTGAAGGTTGTAACAATCATTGTTTATAACCTTCAAGCCAGAGGACATGCCTTTTCATTTCCTTCATTCATAGATAGAGCTCAATTCACCAAATCAGCACAAGTATCTCAATATCGATCCTTTGCCAATCAATACCATCTTAACTAGTCAATTAAATCGATTCCACTGAACCTTTTCACCCGGTTACCTTTTTAAGGTTCCGTAGGTTCATTATTAAGCGCAACATGAATAATTCTGACCGTCCCGTCCGAAGATAACCCTAATTTCATGCGTGACTCGCCAAGCCTGACCGGTTCTTTTATATGGTAACGTGAAACGTTCCGCAAGATTGTCTCGTAATCTTGTTGTTAATATGGACGTTTATTGAACTGTTTATGTGTATGATTGGACGAATGAGACAATTTGACAAAGTGGCAAATTGGTATTTACAATTTTACGTAGAGAGTGCCTTCGCTGCCGGCGCCCCGGCACCCAATAATAACGACAAAGAACCGGCACTACATTACTGCCGGCAGCCGACATTCAAAACATCGGCCCTCGGCACCCAAAATGGACACCGGCGGCGGTAATAAGTTGTTTGGTAGGTATGTTAGTTAAAATGTAGGTTAGATTTTGGGCCAAACACTGTAAATTGTCTTGCAACTGACTAATTTCAAGATAATTACAATAAACAGATTATAACATATGAAATCTGTATATGAATACTTCTGGTATTTGGCAGGTGAATTTTAAAACGCCAGAATCGATATGATGTTAGCTAAAGTAAATTTCTGAACAAACTTTAACCATAACAAAAACTGCATAAAATATTCAAATCCAAACATTCCAAAACTGCTGACATGTAATTTGATTAATTAACTTACCTAAATGCGTTTCTATTCGTTCTGAAACGTAAACTGAACACAATCCCACAAATATTTGATGTTTGAAAAGTTTTGATGAATCGCTCTATTACAATGCCATTACCTTGGCTTTGCTTTCATATGTCAAAAACAGACTTCAATATTTCAAACGAAAATGAATCTTAGTACTATGTATTTAACTTTCTATATTCTATTAGTATTATTTTTCTTTTCTATGAAAGTACAATAGAAAAGTAGTTTTTTTTTTCTACCTAGACTGATGTAGTTAAATGATAGACGTAGGCGTTCATCAAACAAGAAATAAGGTGCATTGGGGTAAGTCAAGATATGGGGTAAGTTTCTTCAAATGAACCTTCCGCAGAATGTATCATAAAAATATTATGACACGGACTACAGTGAGAAGCAGAATCAAACCAAATCAAAAGTTTTTATTTCACATAAACCATTACAGGCGCTTATGAAAAGTCGAATTTAGGTGCACGGTTCCAATTAGTCGTTTCCTATGGAGAAGAACCGGCAAGAAACTCCATGGTTACTCTTTTAAAATCCATATCTTTAACAATTTCAGTGGGTACAGTTATGACTTAGATATGAGAGAGCAAAGTAGACTTAAGAGCAGGAACCACACAAAAAAAACAAAATGAAAAATATGGTTACAAATTAACTAGGTATCCAGGCATCTAGCAAGTCTACAAAGCTCTCACATTTACAAAAGGTAAAAGGACGCTAAACTATATAAAACAACTGACATGGTTAATTGTCATCAAAACACATTACAAAGAAAATCACTGTATAAGATAAAGATATCTTGAGAGTAACGTTAGTAATAAAAAAAAAAAGCTAATCGAATGAGGTTAGTTAATAGACATAGGTACACATACGACGTTAATGAGGTACCAGGGAAGCCACATGTGCAGAAGGAGTTATTTCCAAACACCTTTATTGTCAACGTAGTCCTTAGTCTTGTAATATGCTTTTTGAATAAGGACACGTTTAATATGGGCTTTAAACTTTCCCTCGGTAAGATCAGTTACAGATTTCGGTAGCTTATTATAAAAACGCACGCCATTTCCAAGAAATGACTTATTAGTTTTACTCAATCTAAATTTGGGAATCACAATTTTATGTTTATTACGTGTATTTTTATCATGAAAATCGCTTCTAACATTAAACATATGCAAATTTTTCCGAACATACATAATATTTTCAAAGATATAGTGTGACGGCAAGGTAAGTATATTAATATCTTTGAACACGTTTCTAAGGGACTCGCGGGAAAATGGCGTCGCACTCTTGCCAGCAATTCAAAATATCGCCACATTCTGCGACAAATGCAGTTTAACCAACTTACTTACCCCATTTCTTGACTTACCCCAAGGCACGGGTTACAGAGGACACAGTGACGCTCTAGAGAGCTAACAACGCCGCGTTTGGTGAAACTTATTTCGTTTTTAATTCGTAATCGTAACTGCAAGTAGACTGCACATCCAGTCGCAACTGCAAACTGTGCAACTGCCAATTGCAAATTGAAGGCAATTAGGATGTAGTCAGTGCAATTTCGTGACAACTGCCGACTGGACGTGCCTTAAGCCTTCACGAGTGACGATACCTAAGTACGTTCGGCGCACCCTGGGCAATCAGCCCAGCTACCAACCTTGCTGATTGGCTAATGTTTTCACCACAGCATGAGCTATTTTCGTACAGCTCGTGCTGACACGAGAGAAGAAGAAAAAGAAGAAGTAGCCATATGTTTCTGTAGGCAGAGTCGCGGATACATCTAGTAACTTAATAACTCTGGAATACCTATTCAATACGCAGATTACGACTTACTCTTCCATCTATAAACTAACCCCATACAATGATTTCTCCAAACCGTTTAACCCCTTTGTGTTTGGCAACGAAACTATTTATCGTGAGGCGTTCTCGATCGCCCCCAATATATCTGAGCTCTAACTACTTTCCACTCAAATATTTCCTGCTCTGCAATTTATAGCTAAACGTTTGTATCAATTTGTTTGAGGTTATTGTGTACGTAATCGGAATTTCGGATCGAATAAATCATCATTATCACAATATCGGAGAGTAAATATCGGTCGTTTGCTAGTTACGAGTACAGTTTTACAATACGCGGAGGTCCCGCAAACACCACGTCCACGTTTGAAGGGTACAGGGGCAAAACAAGGAATGTCACTAAAACAGGATTTTGTGTAAATAACATTTTATAACTTTGTCTTACCAATTGTTGAAGATTCAATATAAAGGACTATGATCGTTTTTATGCTTTTTACATAATGCTATATAAAAATACGCGCGAAAACCTAAGTGTTTGCTATAAGTAATTTATATTTGAATTTTTTGTGATTCATAGTTTGTCCTATAGTAAAAACTACAGAATAATAAACAAAGTTTATGGTTTTTGGATGTAAACTGACCAACCAGCCATATTGTATATATAGACTCAGGATGGCCTATATCAGAATCTTCCATATTTTATATGGGTCAGAAACTCAAACAAGGTCTCAAACTAGTCTTGAAATGATTTACTTCTTCTTAATTCACAAAATAATAGTCAATTGCACTTTAAATAGACAAAAACAGTTGAAGATGGCGTCGGTAATTAGCGATCCGTCGAGCGCGTGGTGCGTTGGCGGCTCTCCGTTCAAAAGTGAACAAGATGGCCGCCTCGCTACCACCAGTGTGACGTTCCGCTAGAATGACAGCTGACATCCGTCATACTGCCATTCTGTCCGACGTCAACGACAGCAAACGTCAAATGTCATGTGTCGCGCCGTCATATATATCGATTGATATACAGTATACAACGTGTACAATAAAGAATATTAGTATTGTATTGTATTGTACTATCTTCCCGTTGGAAACTGTCATCAGTCTGTAGACTGAAGATATCTTATCTTATCACAGCAATCTACAATCCAATAAGTTTGGAGGCAATCCCCATTAGAATAACCGCCCTTTTTGATTTTTTCAAACCGAAACTGCCAATTTTCGACAGAGGACAAGTACGCCTTCATTACGAGTCCAATTAAAAAGCAACAACAACAACCCACACCGTAAAAATACAACAAAACGTGTTGAAACACGTTAATTAAAACTAAACAAGCTGAAAGACAACACATCACGTTATTAGTTGCATATTCAGGCAAAACATCGTTGTACCCACATCGTTACCGACTCTCATTTGTCTGAACCACAAAATAGACGAATAGAAGTCTCGCTTCAAACAATGCGCGATAACAAGCTCGCACATGTACACGTTGTACGCAACCAAAACATTTGTGAATGTAGTCTGTAAATTCCCGTGGAGTTCGTGGCAAATTTTTTTGTAAGGTTAAGCGGTGCTTGCCGCGGTCATTCCGTGGATGGGTGACCATTCGTTACACATCGAGACCCCTCCGTGCTTCGGAGAGCACGTCGGTACCACGGGGTCTACTTCCTAAGCACGAAGTTCGTGATTTCGGCCTTAGTTACGAGCGTTTCCTACTATGACCTACGGACATAGGTACGATTATTTCGGGGCCCGAACTAAGAATGAATGACAACACGATTTGACAGTTGTCCCTACTAGTGTTTTTGCCCGTCCGAAAAGTTGAACTTGACACTTGTTTTGTTCACTCCTACGTTTCTGACGGGCGACTAACTTCGTTGACGGACTTAGGGAGTAGACCCCCAGGTGTTATACGAATGCCTACGACAGGCGTTACGGGTAGTTAAAAGCCCGCAAGTCCGACAACCAGTCTAACCTTAGGATATCGGTATTGCCCAGTAATTGGGTTGCGGAGGTCTGATCGCAGTTGCTTCGTGCAAAATACTGGTATTCAGCCGCATCTGGTTAGACTGGAAGCTGATCTAACGTAGTTAGGAAAAGGCAGAACGAACGTACCTAGTAGGTAAATTTCCACTACACTATATGATTGTCACGGGACTTTTCATAATAATAATCGCTTACGTAAAGCGTTGCTTTTACATAACTATATTTTTGTTATTTTTTGTGTTTTACTTATTTTTTGCTTGGTAATAATTTTTTTTAAGTATGTACAGACGCTATAATATTGCTGGTTAACGGGAACGCCTTTCGTCAATTATCATACTGTATAGCATAATTATAGAAAATATTTTATAGAACAACGATATCGCTCTGCATAAATTTTATATAGACACGTTCACACAACTCTATGCTATAAAGTATTGGCTTGCTGTACGCGATAAACTTGAGCGATTCTCAGAGCTATATCGTACGATTCTCCGGTCCGTCGCTCGTCAGATTTCTGTCGAATAACTTGCTATACATGGAAAACTGGCTTGCGATATAGCGTATAGTGTGAACGTCATGCTAAATAGTTATAGCTTATGACGCAATATGCTTTACTATATAGCGAAATAGTTTAGCGTAGTCTGAACTGTAATTTTGTTGTTAGGAATGGGCCTTCTGTACGTTCCTATATGGTATCCTTGCGATAATAAAGGTATTCGTCGACTGTCCTTTATAATTCACAGTTACTACCTTTTCTCTGGCTACTATAAGCCCAGCGTTGAATAAAATAATAGTAACAAATAACACGCGTGGTTGATGAACAAGTTTTTTTAGGCTATGTTTTTAAATGCTGAAATCCCAAGGTGACGTAGTCCACTATTGGACTAGGCCTCTTCTAAAATTGAGTAATTGCCCGGAGTCACCGCCTCGCGTAAGCAGGTCAGCGAAGAACCAGTCGTCCCACATTATTTCCTGGACTTTTATTCATCACATGTAAAGAACAACGGCAAACCCCCAAACAAACTATTGTTGAAATAATCTTTTGCGTCTGCTATTGAAACATACGTAAAAGTATAGAGCTTGAATTCCTGAACAGATTTGTCTTAAGGCTTACTATTAAAAAGAGTCTCGAATTCAAGATATTCTAGTTTGAAGTTTTGCCCTACTAGAAATAGAAAGAACAATGGCGAACTTTCATGCATCACTTTATCTGTATAAATAAATTGTAACGTCTTCGTGTCATCGTAGGCTTTGTGTATTCGCAATTAATTTATTAATTCTTAGTGAACTGAGCAATTTCTAATGAAATGAGCCATTTTCGCGGCTTATCTCTAGGATTTGAGAAAATAGCTCGGAAAAGCTCGGAAAGTATGTTTAGGTTAGAATACCTATGATTATACGAGTCAAATTATACTTTTTATTAAGTAGGTAATTCAATTCATTCTATCTTTCATCAGAGCAGCAGATCTCTCTATTAAAAAATCGCTTTGATAGTCTAGCCGCCTAGCGTCATGCCTGATTCCCTAACCAAAAAAACATAATTCTTAAAAAATCTTGTGATATGAAGCCCATATAAACACCTAGCCTATTCAAGAAGTTGCGAGCACATCCCTCTGTAGGTAGATAAACAACTTCAGTAAAAATGGTGTCTTTCACCACACAATCCTCACCTTTGAAAATTTCATGAAAATCAATTTTGACTACATCATAAAATAGTCATAAATAGTCACCAAGGTTAAACAAATTGTTGCATTATGATTCCGAAGTTATATGGGATGTTATAGTGTTAAAGGGGTTGTTTGGAGAATTTGGATATCAGCTTTCCCCAGAATCTATGTTTTTCTTTCTTTTTTGTAATCTGAGTTAATTGTAACTTGATTCGATACATAACAATTGATTCGCTCCTAATTACTTCCAGGTAGAGACACCTGATAATGTTTATCTGAAACAAATAATATCTATGTCAAACATATCAATTACCGCTGCGCCACTGATCGTATTTAATTAACTAATTTGAGATCATAATAAGCTTGCATTGTGTCAACGTAATTTTACTCTCGCAGGGACCGAACTACCGAAAAATTACGGTATTTTTATGTAACGATATGTCGTCATACCTATTTAAAAGGGTTTACAAAAAAATCCGGTATCCTAAAATTTTAGTATCGCCAGATTTTGATACCGAAATTAAAAGAGACCAAATTATAATGTGTAATCGAAATATATTGGTTACGTAACGGTATCGATACATAACCGATAAAAATCTGATTACGGCAGATACAGTAAGGTTTTCATGGCGAGAAAAAGTACATTTATTGATGGATATGGTATGTCTACACCCGTGCGCTTTCATGTTCATCTTGCGCTTTCAACTTTCAATTCCTCTTGCGTCAAGCGCATGCCATATTGATTGCCATAAGACTGGAACTAGTATTAAGGCATGCGCTATGGCGCTTCACGCATACTTCAGACGGAGACGCAAGATGAACATGAAAGTGCACTGGTGTAGACATAGCTATAGACTTGTTGACAGTTTACATTGTCGCACCCCGCGCAACCCGTGCTTCCCCCCCAGGCGGCTAATTTAAAGTATATCGGTACCAAAATCAAACATGTTTCAAATAACGATACTCAAAAAGCGTTGAGACAACGGTATCGTTAATTTGAGCTAGTTATACCGATATTAAACAACAGTATTCAGTCCCCACTCTCAATAACGTAAAACCTACTCAATTTCAAGAAGAAAATCACTGCTACAAAATATCGTATCGTAACTCAAACAGTACCTTTATCGCGAACTTTTGATATTGCGTCAGTCAACCAAGTTGAGTCCTACAATGAAGACTTACTGCCTCTGTTGTTCCCAACACTTTCTTATAAGAATATATTGCTTATGTCCCGAAGTTCTTCGGGAACTTTGAAATGTTACCAGTGATACAATTTCGCGAACTTTGTAATAGCTCGGAGATATTTTGTGAAAATACTGCGTGTTTCGACGTCTTATTTTCGATTTTGTTGTTACGTATTGAGTCATTTTGCGTGCTTTTCTTTTTGTGTTGATTCTTTTTTAAGGAATGTAAGTAACTTTTTTACTTTAAAATTGATGAGAAGGTCTTTTTGTTCTAAAACTGAAGTGCGATTTTTGATGACATGAAATACGTAGATAGATAAGGCATTTATTTGGCACATATTTATTTATTTATTTATACTTTCGCACAAAATCTGTACAGAGGCGGACTTAATGCCATAGGCATTTTCTACCAGTCGACCTTAGGGTGGTGCAGAAAAAACATGGTAGGTGCACTTGATAGTGTTAGAATGTGATGCGATGATAATGAATACTATTTACACTTATAAATATAAAAACACAAATCAAATAAACCAATAAATACTAGATTTCATATTCACATGCATTATACATAAATATATATCAATAATCATAAACTACATATATATTATATTAATTAATATACCTAATATATAATACCTACAAAAATATAGAAACAGATCTTTGCTGAGATGATTCTGCCAATCCCTTGTGTAGATGTTCACGTAATTTAATTTTGAAAGAATAGCGACTTGTGGCCATCCTGATTTCCAAGGGAAGCGCATTCCAAAGAAGAATAGACTGGACAAAGAAGGAAGAATGCATAAAGTCAGAGCGGTGAGAGGGACATTGTAAAAGACGATTATGCGAGGAGCGAAGATTTCTATTATGATTAGAGCATATATACTGAAAATGAGGGGTAAGATAAGTAGGAGAAGTGGGAGAGTCGAGAAAAGAGAACAAAGTAGTCAGTGCCCTCATCACTCTACGCTGGCGGATAGGCATCCATTTTAGCAGGGATCGATACGCCGACACGTGATCATACTTACGAAGGTTAAAGACGAATCGAATGCAGTTATTAAGAAGGCGGTCGAGTTTGTTGAGGAGATCTGCATTCAGGTCATAGTAGCACACATCCCCATAGTCAATTATGGGAAGTATCAAGGTCTGCACTAGCATTGTTTTTGTATTAGATGGGAGAAAATTTTTCAAGCGATAGAGCGACCGCAACGTTCCTGTCACTTTCTGACTCACATTAGTGACTTGTGTTCGCCAACTAAGGGTGTTGTCGATGTGCAAGCCAAGATCTTTAACATCAGAGCTAAATGGAATGATCGTACCGTTGAATATGACGGGTGGTAAAGTTAAAGTGTCTAACCTGCTTATATTTCGAGAGCTACCCAGAATGATAGCTTGACATTTAGTAGGGTTAACCGCCACACCAAACCTATCGGACCAACTCTTGATAGCTCTCAAATCACGGTTTAAATTATTAATGGCAACAGATAAACCATCCACACCAGCTTGACAATACAATTGCAAGTCATCAGCATAAAGATGATACGCAGACAGAAGCTCAGGGGTAATGAGGTTAATAAAAATAGAAAAAAGAAGAGGAGATAGAATACCGCCTTGTGGGACGCCAGTTTCCAGCTCACACCAACTCGATGAGGAGTCACCCGCGTGTACTGACTGCTGACGCTCCCGAAGGTAAGAGGAAAACCATTCCAGTGCCTCTTGAGAGACCATAAGATGGGAAAGAATTGATAACAGGATGTCGTGACTGACAGCATTAAAGGCATTGGAGAAATCAATCAACACTAGAACAGTAAGTTTGGTATCCTCCATACCTGCCCTAATGTCACCAGTCACTTTAAGGAGGGCAGAAACAGTGCTGTGCCCAGGCCTGAAACCGGATTGCAGAGGACTGATAAGGGTGTTATGGTGAATGAAGTGGGAAAATTGCTTGTGAACACAGGCCTCGAGCACTTTGGATAGGAAAGGAAGGATAGAAATTGGGCGGAAGTGGCTAGGAAGAGATGGATTAGAAATCTTAGGTAATGGACGGACATAGGCACATACAGAAAACACAACACACAAAAGCACAATTATATAAAACATAATATGTACTAGAACATAGAAATATTAAGATAAAAACATGTTAAAATTAAAAGACAGAATAAGGGTATCTGACTACTATTAAAAATGTACAACAATTTGGTATTATTTTAATGTAGAGTGGCGACCGCAGCGTGGGTAGGCCTTCCACAAGGTAGACCGATGATCTGCTGAAGGTCTGAGTCTACTGGATGCGAGAAGCACAGGACCGGTCGATGTGGCGATGCTTGGGGGAGGACTATGTCCAGTACCTAGTGGTCGTCTTTTGGCTGAATGATGATGATGATGAAATACGTACGCTTTTAGACAACAGTCTACCGTTAGGCATTGTTCTGCCTATGCTTTTCCCAACTATGTTGGTGTCAGCTTCTAGTCTAACCAGATGCGGCTTAATACCAGTATTTTACATAGAGCGATTGCCATTCTTTTTCTTCTTAGCGTATCGATGACAAACTAATTAAAACCTAATTATCTTATTGCGGCTCAGAACTTGGCCACTTGGACTGCGTTGTCATTGGCAACCATTAAGTCTTCCTGCGTGCAGCTGTTAGGGCACGCACGGCATGATATGAGATGGGCCATCGTATGGGTTGTACCGCACAAACAGCTTAAATCAGATCAGATTGCCATTAGACCTCCACAACCCAGTTACTGGGCAATGCCGATATCCTAAGCTTAGACCGGTTGTCAGACTTTCGGGCTTCTGACTACCCGTAACGACTGTCATAGATATTTGTATGACACCCGGGACCGACGTCTTAACGTGCTCTCCGAAGCACGGAGGGCTCGATGTTTAACGAACGGTCACCCATCCACGGACTGACCGCGGCAAGTGCAGCTTAACCTTGCAAAATTAAATCGTATTATCCGCACGGTTGTTCAATAATTCCAAACCAAATACCAATAGGTCACGATCCACCGAGCTCTCCCGTCACAGAGCCGATCGTCTCTTCAGACTCCGCAGTCACACCAATAATTTAGCCCTCATCAAGCTGTTTCCCCTCCCTAAGCCCCCCGCCAGCAACGCCCTAAGCCGAGGTCCGAGTCCCACTATGGTCGCACTTAGTGCTGTTGTTGCAGGTAGTCATGATGTTAGTGTAGTACAAGTTGTTAGCTTAGGTTAAGTATTTTACTTCCCCCCCATTGGCTGGAGACCCTTCAGGTCTCGCCAATAACTGCCCGGTTACGTAGAAACGGTCCCCTAGGACCATCTACAGAAGTACAATAGAAAAAAAAACCATTCGGCATTGATATAAAAATATTCATTCATGTGGGAGTCAGTTTTGTTCACATAGAAAAAAATATGTTATCGACATAATAGTCTATTATTACTCTGTATTATATTTCAGTAACAATTTTCTTATTGGAATTTGCAACCTATTATAATATTCCGATGTTCTTTTCCCTAATCAGACAAAGGTAAAGCTCCGAGCTAAATGTCTTAGAAACCCTTGAAGCGACGTATTATAACAAATTGGGTTCAAATTTAATGGTGTATGAGTAACAGGTTGCTGACGCCTTAAGTAACCCATTCTTCATAATAATCAAAGCATATATTACAGACCTTGCCACTAAGGTTTATTTAGGTGCTGAACCTAAACCAATATGGCGTCCATAATCTACTTTATCATAATTTTGTCACCACAAATTATGTTACATGAAAATATCACAGACAAATTGACAAGCCTAATTGGAAGACAAAAAGTTCCCTTTCAATTTTGTTCCACGCATTGAGTACAAAAAATGTCGATCCAATTTTCCCAAGTCGTCGTGTTTGTAACCATTTTTATTGGCGCGTTGCCCCAATTATTAACCTACATTTTGCATGCCCTTTAGTTGTGTTTTCACGCAATTTTCAACACGCAACTGTCATTACTCGCATGTTTGTGTCTATTCTTAATAGCTGAGATAGTGCATACAAATTCGATTTTAATATACCACTTCCGTAACTTTCTTGAAAGAAAATATAATTAACTTGGAGTCTAACAGCTGCTTATTATGAAATTACTTATTAATTGCCTCAAGATTATCTATTAATAGTATAGTAGATTAGTAGTGTTAGAGCTTCTAATTCTCTAGAGGATTGGCAGCAGCGTTCTCTGAGTACTTTAACAACCATACTGCGATCGCCTACCTGGCGTGGCGATTATGGACCCCCCCCCCCCCCCCCAACATGGATAGCACAAAGAAGAAACGGCCCCTAGTTCCTGGTGGCTCTGCTAGCCCTGGTCACGGTAGCGGCGTAGGTAACAGCGGGGCATGGGGTTCTAAGAAGCACAGGACCGGTCGATGTGGCGTTACTTGGGGTGAGCCTATGTCCAGCAGTGGACATCTTTCGGCTGAATGATGATGATGGTGAGCTTCTAATAACTGATCTTATCCGGGAAAATACTACCATGATACCTATTACTGCCGTTGAGCCGCATTACTGTGTTTAAAGGGTATGGGTGCCGGTGAAATTACAGGCGCATGAGATTTTCCAACTTTATCTCCAAGGTTGGCAACGCATCAGCAATCCTTTTGGCGTTTTTACAAGGTGTTAACAAATTCGAACACTTGGCAACGCAATCCTCTTGGTGTTGTAGGTGTATATAAGGTCCATCTATTCATACACGAAATATTTTAAGGGATACATCTACAGGTGGTAAAGAAGCAATATAAATAAAAAAGGATATTTTTAAAAATTAATTTCTTTAATTTTACTTGATACACACTCAGTTGCAAGAAAGGTCCATTAAATTTTAATGCTGTCATTAGAATTTTAATGCTCCATTAACCTCTTTTGTCCATTGCAAGAAGCTAGATTTAATGGAATGATTAATTATCCATTAAAAATATTTTTTGTTGTGTCAAACTCCCCATGATTTCAATATATGATAATTAGTAAATGAAGAACGAACTACGACCTAATTAGTGTTCATACAATAGTCATTAATTTAATGGAGACATTAATCTTAATGACGGATTAGTTAATGATCACCTAATGGTATCTTTCTTGCAACTCAGTGATAACAAATACTGGCTCATTACTATTTTCAACATCCATTGCGCTAGTTTCTACGTAGTATTTATTGACATTGAAGAGGGCATTTTTTTCCAAATTTATGCAAAATTTCTCAACGATTATTATAATTACAAATTCAGGTAAAAAAAAAATTTTTTTTCTCTTACTTTGGCTTCTTTACCACCTATAGATGTATCCCTTAAAATATTTCGAGTATGAATAGATGGCCATTATATAGGTGGTGGTAACCACTCTCCATTAGCTAGATCATTGGCTTCTTTGCTAACTTATTACATTGAAAAAGTACTTACAGCTATTAATAATAGAGTACCCTGTCAAACAAAAATAAAAGTTATCACTTGAAGCCCAAAATAGAATCAGCTTTTAACTTTTTCAGAATCATCGATAAAATATGCATCCCTTGTAACACTTAAAGGATTAATTACATTACCATATTTTAACCCTCAAACTATCTACATTGCTGACTCATTCCATTTAAGCCCTCCGATCCCAAATGCACTCGAAAAACAAAATGAAAATGAGAGGATAAAACCGCAAAACTTGTAAAATAATGTTAATAGAAACAGAAGGACACAATTCGAAATCCGTTGAAATAAACATGAAGTAAGTAAGTTTCTTAAAGATTTCAGGTAAATAGAAGCCGATGAAGATTTAGTAAAACGTTTCGGAATGTAATGAAGTGTAAAATAGAGTTCCTTCCAGAGATTAGTCCCTTTTGTCGTGCGGCGACGTCGCCGTCCAGGAAATCACTAGGAAATTGCCCAGTACCCTCCTCTGCCACCCGAGGACTCCCTGATATGAACAGTTATAATATCCTGGGAGCACATAGCTTGGACTTTTTTGTGTATTACGTGGCTTTGACGGAATGGAATTGTTGAGGTTCTGAAATTAAAAGGATTATTCCAAGTAGATGATACCGGCTTTTTTTTCTTCCTTTGGCAATGGGTATTGTACACTCGACAATGGACTTCATTGAGCTTGTTTCAAGACATATTTTGCAATTCCAGTAGAATTTGTTTAGAATAAAATATAAAATGTTGCAATAAATATATAGTGTGGAAACGTTAAGTCTCAATTATTTCATCAATAAAACTGATATTGAAAAACTTTTGACCAATCTCAAAACTAAGTTGCGTAATGAAAAAATTTTAACTATAATCTTTTTTACATTAAGTCGCTGTTTATCCAAAATTTGATTTTAACTACGCCCATGCATTATGCAAAAAATACGGTTTTTGTGGGATTATTCAGTCAGTATACAAGCTATTTAAAATAAAATTAGTTAGTATCGAAACTTAGTTGCTTACTGCATGAGCTGAAATAACTTTTTTTTTTTCAAAATAAAACCATTCGCCTAATTTTAATTTTTCGTACTCTCATAATTTTAGCATTATATATTTTCTTCTTTTTAAAAAGCTTTATTGCTATTTTATTCATTTAGTAGCCAAGTGCCAATATCAGTCTAAAGTTTTATAATATTACGTATAGTTATGGAATAATCGTCGAAACACATTGCTTGCATATTTGATGTATGGGCGCAGTGTAAATCTAAACATAGTGGCGATTTAATTTCGTAAAGATATTTGTGTCATTTTATGCCATAGGCAAGCTAGTCTTGATATTAGCTAAACAAAAACAATATCTGTAAAAATAACAAAGTAATGCTTGTTGACACGTTCGTTTCCACCCTGTATATCACCGAAAAATCGTTACTAAATCTTATTTAAACATTTTGAAACCAAAAACTAAAATGCCCGCAGAAAAGACAATCCGTAATGCTGCCAATAAATCCTACTTTTGAACAATGACATCTACAAATAAGACGCCATCTTTAATCAAAGAAAGTGCTGCAAATAATTCAACGTTCTACATCATACGAGCTTTATTTTTCACAAGGTTTTCCCATGAATACCCTTTGCTTGACCGCGTGCCTTCAAATTTCAAGATGTTGAAAGTGGAACGAGTTTTCCCAGGAGGCTCTTAAACACTCTTGACTTAAAAGATCCTGTAAGAAACTCGGAGATCAAAAGCGAATGCACTGCTTTACTATGTTAAAGAGGATGGAGGATAAAAACTAGTATGTCAATAGCTGTAATAAATGTTCTTCTTAATGTAGTTTATTGTTTATCTATTACTTTCGTAGTAAACAGACTCGAAACAGTCGCTTGTAAGTCCTCAAGCGGTGTTTGAAAAATATGTTTGACTTGCTTTTGATTAAATTTCATAATGCTGAATTATTTTACGGTGACAGCAGAGTTGTAAGGCTCCATGGCCATGAGTGAAGACTCCGTTCAGTCATATTATCTTAGTAACAGCCCATGGCTTTGCTCATGTGAAAAAAACCGGCCAAGTGCGAGTCGGGCTCGCGCACGAAGGGTTTCGTACCAGTATCTATAAAATCGGCAAAAAAATCACGATTGTTGTATGGGAGCCCCCTTAAATATTTATTTTATTGTTTTTAGTATTTTTTGTTATAGCGGCAACAGAAATACATCATTTGTGAAAATTTCAACTGTCTAACTATCACGGTTCATGAGATACAGCCTGGTGACAGACGGACGGACGGACAGGGAAGTCTTAGTAATAGGGTCCCGATTTACCCTTTGGGTACGGAACCCTAAAAATGATCATATCTTTCAGTCGTTATGGGCAGTCAGAAGCCCAAAAGTCCGACAACTGGTCTAAACTTAGGGTATCGACAACTGGGTTGCGAAGTTCTGATGGCAGTCGCTCCGTGTAAAATACTGGTATTCAGCCGCATCGGGTTAGACTGGAAACTGACTCCAAGGGAGTTGGAAAAAGGCTAGACAGAAAAAAAAAATGCATCTTTTAGTCACAATAAAAAACGAAAGTGATATGGGGATACTTATGAAAGATCCTGGAGCCCTTCTTATGTGCTGGGAACGGCCACAGTGGATTTTGATTCGTATGCAAGGTGTAATTTAAATAACGCACAACCTCTGGGGTCACTGTACTCATCATTACGAACAACATTTACTATGGGACAAACCTGACATCGCGAAAAAAACAGCTCTTCCCTAGATTAATGTTCGCATAACTCGTCAAAATATAGGGAACAGCAGATTTTTTTTTTCACGATTTCATATTTGGTCTCATAGTAAAAGTTGTTCATAATGATGAGTACAGTGACCCGTTAAGAGGTTGTACGTTATTTAAGTTACACCTTGTATATAGTGTCCATATATCCAACACCTTGCTACGAAAGGTAAATTTTTCTTCACGAAAAAAGGTACTTAGGCTTATTTTAGTGTATATTTGCCTTACATAACAACAAGTAGCGGTAGATATTTTAAAGAACGATTGTAGAATAGCACAATGGAAGTTCTCGAGAGTATCGTCGCTTGCAAAATCCACTGTAACCCGCTTACTTCAATTAAATCTTTAATTAAAGAAGGTTGACAATAAAGGTACAAAGGTACCTACAGTACTAAGAGCCTATGCAGACGATCAATTTGGTTTTCTTGTTGTGTTTCTGACGCATTTTTTTTTTCATTAACTTGATTTTATCGTGTGCATAGGATTAATTTTTACTTTTAACATTATTGTTTGTCGGTTTGTTTGTGTATCACGCAAAAAGTACAGACTCAATGCAGTTGACTTTTATAGACCAATATTTTGCGTATCTTAGAGTAACATTTTATTTTTGTTTCATCTTAATCGGTTTGCTCAATCAAATGATATTAAAATTTAAAGTTATCAAAAAGAAAGTTAATCGGATCCGACTTCGCAGACGGAGTCATGAGCACAGCTAGCATTATCATAAAATTCGAAAGTAATAAACTCCCTTAATAGTGAATTCTGAATATTTATGATCCTAACTGTACCAAGTTAAATTTGTTACGTAACGATTAAAGTTCCGACCACCGATCCGAAGCCAGCATACTGGCTGGCAATCCATGCGCTCATACATAAATGCTTTGGACCATACAATACAGCTTTTACGAAAACTAACTGCCGTGCTGCCCGACCCATTAAAACTTGGTGGAAGCCAACTTTCGTTCGATGTCATCCAATTTTAGCTGTGGAAGTTTCATCGACATTCATAATTATTATTTAGTATTAGATGTTGATATTGATATGTTATGGCTTATTTATTTATTTATTCTTTCGCACATAATTTTTCGGGTGATGCCCAATCTCCCCAAGTTCCAAGTTCCCCAAAGCTTATATTATTAAATAAAATTTTACGACTCTGTCTTGACCGAAATCTAGAATGGTACAGTCGCCGAATCAATGCTTACATACGTATTGTTTAATGTTTATTTGTTATTACTTTAGAGAATCAATGGGGTAAAAATGTAATATGTATTTTCATTGCAATTTACGCTTAATTCATGAAATATTGTTAACATTGTGCAATACACACTAAAGTTAAGTGATTTAATAAGTACGAAAAAAAAAGAAAAAAAAAGAACTGAATTGGACTTTCCTTGATATAACATTTGACTCATAATACCATAGGAAAGGCGTGGTTAATCTTTCTGGTACCTCGGGCCCACGGTGTATATCTTCCAAAGTAAGGTTAATTTTAACTAGGTACCGTTTTTTTTTATTCTAACACTTTTGAAGACGTCAGTACGAGGAATGGTCAAGTGTGAACTTTACAAATAAATTAAGTTTACATTTTGGGAAAGTTGGGAATAAATGTATGAAAAATCATTTTGGGGAACTTGGAACTTGGGGAGATCGGGCATCACCCAATTTTTCGTCCGTGTGGTGCCGGATAGGTGTCGTAAAAGGCAACTAAGGCATTCACTAGAGCAGGAGTGGGCAAACTTTTGTCATCCGGGGCCAGAAAAATGCAAGAAATATCGTAGGAGGCCATAATAAAAAAAAGCATTTTGTTATGCCAAAACAGTTCTTTTTTTCTCAAAAAATTACGGCTATTGGACATGGCCATACACTCTTACTCTAAAAGGGAGAGTGAGATCCTTCGCTGCCCATCCCGACACAGCAGGATGGGCAGCAGCGTTCTCTGAGTACTTTAACAACCATACTGCGATCGCCAACCCACCTGCTAAGCGTGGCGATTATGGCAACCACCCTCCCTCCCTTTTGGGGAGGCCTATGTCCAGCAGTGGACGTCTTTCGGCTGAATGATGATGATGACATAATTTGTACAGAGGCGGACTTAGTGCCTTAGGCATTTTCTACCAGTCGATCTTAGGGTGATGTAGAGACCTTATCATTTTGACGATACGTAAGTGCTTATATTTTGTGACCCTTCGAATCTATAAATACGAAACAAGGTGTTTTCGTGAGCAAGGTGTTATAAAAGCTTGGCTAATATAAAACTTCTATAAATATTAAATTAGCTTTCTTTTTGGGAACTTACTTATCATCCGAATGAAAGGTGAAGGAATACATATCGATGCCTAACACCCAAAAAAGGATAACTGCCAATTTACAAACTTTACAGGAGAGTGGTTCAAAGTTCGTTTTTACGAGGAAGAAATTAGTCTAAGGAACTTAATTTACATACCGCCTAAGCAACAAAAAGTATGTTGTACAGTCATGAGACAATCGACGCAGAAAAAAAGACGATTCCAACGATTATTGTTATTTCGCAAAAAATGGCGCTTATCCCTTTTTGGCTGTTGGGCATCGATATCAGCCCACTACCAGATTACCTCAACGCCTTCACTTTCTGGTTGCTAGGCAACGTTGACAATTGTGTTACCGACATAATGCTGATAAGAACGCTGCTATTTCAAATATAATAAATCAAAACAAATTGGAACGACTTGAGTTGAGGCGATGCCGACTTGTTGATCCTTAGGGTCAACTTTAGGGTTATCTACTTAGTTTATTTGTAACTAAAATTCTGTCAACTGTTATCGGGGTCATGTTGTGTGTACGGTACAGTAGCACAACAACTGTAGACAACACGGAATAGAAAAAAACAAATGCATGTGCCACGCAGCTGTCGCGCGTGTCTTAATTAAGCGCAGTTCAAACTACGATATACTATATCGCTATACAAGCTTAGTTTTAGTATATACTAAACCTAAACTAGTTTGTTCAGAATCACTAGGAGAATCAATTGACATATTTTTACACAACATTTTTTTTTTATTAGGTTTCTACCCATAACAGTTGATGGGAATAGACACCTTGAGGCTTTAGATGGTCCGCTCGGTCAACTTCCGCGTATTACTCAACCCCTGCATAGCACATCTCAGGCATTTCACACTTTACTAGGGAACTTAACGCGACATAAACTATGGTGTAACTTTGAGATTTATTTAAAAAAACACACATATTCAGGCAGTTCTGATGAAAATCCTGTTGGGGTGTCTCGGTTTTTGTATATACTAAAAATAACGTTATATAGTAAAGCATATTGCGTAATAAGCTATAACTAGATAGCATGAGTGTTGATTCGCGCGTCGATCTATTCAGTCGTGTGTGTAATTAGCGCTAAAACCGGTTCGTTATCTCACAGCTGTGCCGGCGCGAGCGATCGCTCGGTCGCCCGGCCGCCTGGCCTTTGTTTACAATGAGTGACAATGATGAGATTTCTAGTAATGCAGTGAATATAACTTACGAATACATCTGTACTGGTAGACACGTGGATGACGATACTCAACCACAGAGAGAAGACCAATCACACGGTATCAATGAGAACATGGAGGTGGATGAATCAAGAAAACGGATTCGCGACAATGATTCTCCCGAAAATTGGTCGATAGTGGATAATACACGCAGAAGTAAATCGCCTAAAATTATGACGGATCAGGATATTGAATATGGGGATAGAATTGATGTATCTGTATATCATAAAGAAAGGTTTCCTAGGCAATTTGCGTTGGCAAAATTATTTAAAGAAAATCACATTTCTGGAATACAGCGAGTAAAATACGTCAACCCATTTAAGTTACTGATTACCTTTGCTCGAGAATCAAATGCAAATAAATTTATGACATGCACAACTTTCATTGATAAGGGCTGGAAATACTCAAAGACAATGGACGTAGGCGCATCGTATGGAGTGATTAAAGATGTGGAGTTAGATCTGTCTATAGAGAAATTCCTGGAATATGTGACTTGTGATAAAGAAATACTTTCGGCTGTTAGACTCAATCGAAGGAATTCAGACTCGACCAGTTCGACCACCGAGAATAATGCGAGCATGTGGACTGCCAGCGAATCGATCCGTTTATGTTTTAAAGGCGCATCGTTACCCCCATACGTATACATACATGACATGCGAGTTAAAGTTAATAAGTATATCTTTCCAATTACGCAATGTTTTAAGTGCTGGAAATTTGGTCATACATCTAAAACATGTACATCCAAAAAACTTATATGTCCACGTTGCAGAGAAAATCATGAGAGATGTGAGTCTACTACTTTTATATGTGCTAATTGTTTATCAAACCATGTATCTTACGATAAAAAAATGTCCAGTATATCTTAAAGAAAAACGGATTCGCGAGCTCATGGCAGATCTTAACTGCTCCTACCACAAAGCTCTGACATTATACGTTCCGCAATCTCCGATACTTGGCTCTAAAAACACTAATGAGACATCTGAAGTACAACCTATTTTGACTCAACAATACTCTCATTTAGCGCCAACGAACATTCAGAGTAGACCTTCATATGTCGAGAAATTACTAGCCACCGAAACCAACCGGGATATACAAAACCAGGAACCTTCGACATCTCAACAAACCAGAAAGACTGTCGTCCCTAGGAAAAATCGTAAAGGTAAAAAAAAAGATGAAGATATGGATTGGTTCTCAGAATCGTCTTCATCGTCATGTAATGGAGCTACACCAGAAAGAGCTGACAAGCCAACTAATTCATTTACAAACGAGAAGAAGCGCACGAATCCATGGACGTTTAAACGTGTATTACGTATATTGACTAACATAATAGTGTCTAATACATCATCAGAATCTAAAATATCAAGTGTGATTAAAGTAATATCAGATTGGCTAATATCGATAGTGATTAATAATACAGCAGATGGTTCTTGGTTAAATAACATTCTCCGTGGATTCTCGAAATAAAAGGATAAACGTTAATATACTCCAATGGAATGCACAGAGCGTCAGACCAAAATTATTACTATTAGATCAGTTATTAACTCAGGATAAATTCCATATTGCGGTGTTGAGTGAAACATGGCTTGACCCCGATAGTAACTTCAATATTAGAGGATATAATATTTTTAGATTAGACAGAGACGATGGCTATGGGGGAGTTGCTATATTGACACATAAATCTATAAAAGTTCAAGTGCGTAATGTACATAGTTGTAACGTAGGAATAGAACTACTTTGTATAAAGGTACTTAATTGTAAGGATATTGAAAATATTATATCTGTCTATTGCCCTTCAACAGTCCATACTTCTCAGAGAGACTGGGATCAGGTTTTTTCGCTTGCTGGTAATAAAACGTTAATACTGGGAGATTTTAATGGACACCATATAAATTGGTCTTATAAAATAGATCAACGCGGATCACAAATATTTGACTCGATGATAGAACACAATTATGTTCCGCTTAATGATAGATGGTCAGCAACGCGTATTAAAATGGTTAATGGTATCTTGCAGAGGTCCTCTCCTGACATTTCTTTTATTTCATCCGATATTGCCCTAAATTTTTCATGGAAGGTTACAAATGAATCTTTGGGAAGCGACCACTTAGTCATTAAATTATCCACTACTTATATCAGATCACTTTCAGATATTCGTAAGAGGAACTTCAAGAAAAGTAAATGGGATGAATACTCGGCCATGGTAGAAATCAGTTTAGAAAATTCATCGCCTCCAGATGATCTCCAATTGTGTTACGACTACTTTGAAAATATTTTACAAAAAGCTGCAGATACTCATATTCCATATACTAATATACCCCAGAATGTAAGTGATAAATTTAAAGCAAAACCTTACTGGAACCCCGACTTATCCAAATCCGTAGCGGAAAGGCGTTTAGCCCTAGCAAAGTTTAGACGTAATCCCTCTCCACAGAATTATGAGCAGTTGCAGGACAGAATTCGAGAATCACAAAAATTAATCCGTAAGGCAAAGTGCCAGTCATGGCAGAAATTCTGTACATCCGTGGATGAAGCGACATCTGCCAGTATTATGTGGCGATCTATGAGGTGGGCGAAAGGAAAGTCTAGTAATAGTAATCAATTTAATGATCCAGAAATGGCACAAAGTTTGCTCAATGATTTGACGCCAGATTTTGTATGCCCTCCTGAGCCCAAGTTTCATTCGCAGAATTACAAATTAGAAGTTGATTTTACAATTCAAGAGCTCGAAAATTCCATTAAGTCTAAAGACACAGCTCCAGGCTGTGACGAGATATCATTTTCTATGATTAACAAACTTCCAAGAAGCGGTAAAATAATGCTGCTTGCTCTTTATAATAAATTTTTCCATCGGGGTTTTGTACCCTCACAGTGGAGGAATATTCGGGTTATTCCTATCCCTAAGCCAGGTCGGGAACCTGGGTCAACCTCGTCTCTACGACCTATATCACTTATGTCTTGTTTATGCAAAATTTTTCATATTATGCTAGGTAAGAGATTAGAGTGGTTTTTAGAAAGTAAAAATATTTTTTCGAACAAAACTATAGGTTTCCGTAAATGTAGATCGTGTTTAGATAACTTAAGCAGTCTAGTTCTTAAAATACAACAGGGTTTTTCCAAAAAATTTACGACAATCGGTTGCTTTATTGACTTAAATAATGCTTATAATAATGTTGATATTATTAGCCTTTTAAACATTTTAGATAATTTAGGAGTGGGGTTTAAAATATGCCGATATATTTGGAGATTTCTAAAAGAAAGAAATTTAAAAATCAATGTTCTCAACCACGAATTTCATAGATCAACGGGACGAGGCTTGGCTCAGGGTGACCCGATATCCCCACTATTATTTAATATAGCAACTTTAAAAGTATGCAATTTAATTACAAACGTGGATACGTCACAATACGCTGACGACTTTGTTTTATTTAAAACTGGTTCAGGATTGAATACTATTACTAGAGAATTACAATCTGCATTAAATGAATTTGATACATTAGTAAATGATATCGGATTAGAGATATCTCCTAGCAAAACAAAAGTGTGTATTTTTAAAAAAGGTAGATGTGCTCAATCTGTTTCTTTATATGTTAAGGATAATGAGTTGCCAGTAGTTAATAATGTAAAATACTTGGGGTTGTGGCTGGACCAGTCATTGAGATGGCGTAAACATATTAATGAAACAATAGAGAAATTGTCCATACATTTAAATATATTTAAAATTTTAGCCGGGTCCGGGTGGGGAATACATCAAAAGCATTTGCGCCGATTGTATATAGCAATCATTCGCAGCAGACTAGACTATGCCAGTTTCCTGTACGACGATAGTTTTAAGTGCAACCTTGTTAAATTAGACAGAATCCAGAATCAAGCGCTTAGAATAATTGGTGGTTTCATACGAAGCACTCCCATTCACGTAATGGAAAGTGAATTAAGTCTACCTCCATTACATATCCGTAGAAAATACCTAGCAAGTAAATTCTGTCTGAAATCTAGGTCATTTAAAAAAAGCGAAACAGTTGATTTGCTCAAGTTTTTAGTAGACCCTAATGTTAGTTGTTCAAGTACACGAAGGCAGTCCTTATTAGTGTCAGCGTATAATGATTTTAAAACAGTTCCTATTCATTCAGTAAATGTTCTTGAGATGTTTTCATTAGATACGTGGGTCAGCAATATTAATGTACGTAATACTATCAATCACACTATTAAAACAATAGATAAAGCTAAGCGTCATTATGACACTTTCAATATTAATCAACAATGTGTTAAATTCATTAACGATCACTACGCGGACTTTTATAAACTTTTTACTGATGGATCCAAAACGGACGCTGGGAGGGGTGCTGCTATTTTGGACCCACAGACGAACTCCTCTGTTAAGTTTAAGATTGTGTCGGATATATCCATTATGCACGTAGAACTGTTAGCAATAGCTGAAGCCATTTCCTATGTTAAATCTATAAATGCTGATAAAGTGGTAATTTTGTCAGATTCGAAAAGTTCTCTCCAGCATTTGGCTCGGTGTACTTCGTCTTTACGAGGCACACCGATTGCCTATACGATTTTAAACACAATTTTTAAACTGACTTTAGAATCTAAAATTATAATATTACAGTGGATCCCCTCCCACATTCAAATACATGGAAATGAAGTGGTGGACCAATTAGCCAAACAAGCAATAACTGATGGAATTCCACTGATGGTTACGCCCCTATACACTGACTATATAAAAGCTCTCAAATTACTGTGCTATGATTTATGGAAAGAACATTTCGATCAAAGGTCCATCGAGAAAGGTATCTGGTATAAGACCATCCAGCCACAGCTTCCTAAAAACGTTTGGATTGACCAAAATTTGTTAAACAGATGTTCCTTAACAACTGCCTTGAGGCTTCGATCAGGGCACATTCCATCAAACAAGTTTGGATATCTAATGAAGAAAATAACGTCTCCTAATTGCAATGAGTGCGGAATAGTGGAAGATGTCCAACACATTCTGATGGAGTGTGTACGGAACGAGGCCTTGAGAACACACTTGTTTGGTGTAACTCGTTTTTTGGATGTCGGAGTGTGTAACAGCATCTTGGCTCAACCAGTATCCGATCGGGCCAATATGTTGTACAAACTCGCAGAATTAGCCCTAAAGAAATAACCTATTGTTAGTGTTAGATTACGTTTATTTTGTTTGATGTTTAATTTTACGTGATTATCTTCCACGGGGCGACATTATCGCACAGCGACAAAGCCCTCAAATAAAGAGAAAAAAAAAAAAAAAAAAAAAAAAAAACTAGATAGCATGACGTTCACAGTCTTCGGTATATCGCAAGCCGGTCTGCTATGTACCTACAGCAAATTATTTGACGCGATCCGTCGGGCGACGGACGGAGTTGAAGTGAGGCGGAGCGGGGACTTGAGAATCGTGCGATACAGCTTTGAGAATCGGTCAAGTTTTTTTTTTTTTTTTAAAACCTTGCCCCATACTAGGATTTGCTAGTTAATAGCGTGAAGTAAGCCAATGCTTTATTTATAGCATAGCGTTGTGTGATGTGTGAAAGTGTCCATATAAAATGTATGCTGAGCGATATCGTTGAGCTACACAATATTTACAACTAGCTTTTGCCCGCGGCTTCGTTCACGTTAATTTAGAATTTGTAAATCAACTCTTAACACACTACTAAAGTTTCTATAATAATATGTATAAGTAATTAAATCATGATTCGAAAGACACGTGGCGCCATCCATTATCATTATTGTTGTTTTCCTCGGGAACATTACGTTTTTTTCCGGATGAAAGGTACCCTATGTCCGTTTCTGTACACCTGACAACGTATATGCAAAATTTCAGGATGATCGGTTCAGTGGTTTGGGCGTGAAAAGGTAACAAACAAACTTACTTTCGCATTTATAATATTAGTTAGGATATGCTATATTGTAGCATAGTCTGAACTGTGCTTTATACGGAGAACCAACACTGGCTCACGCGATTCGCTACTTGCTGTGACACGACATCTCAAACTCATACGTAAAATATTACTATAATGCGTTATTGTGCAATTTTAACGTGTAAAAATGATAGCAAGACGAATAATGTGTCTCACAGAGGTGTATTAAACTTTGATATCTTACAATGTAATTGTTATGTGAATTTGGTGACACTGGTTCCCGTATTAAGGAAGTATAAGGGCACTTCCACTTGTTTTCTCTATTTCGTGGTAGAGCAAGTGATAATTGCTGAGTTTCAAAATTGTTTTATGAATGAAAATTTAATAAATAAAATAAATAACTATCACCCTGTAACTGTCCCACTGCTGGGCAAGGTCTCTTCTCATACAGAGAAGGAGAGAGCATTGATCACCACGCTTGCTCACTGCGGGTTGGCGATTTCAGACCATTAAGTCCAGGTTTCCTCACAATGTTTTCCTTCACCAAAATAAAAACTTGCTAAATATTATTTTTATAGATAAACAACCATAAAGAACTGAATTTTTAGATGATAGTATTATGATGGAAAAAAGAATTGACTTATGAAATAATTAATTTTAAAATTCCAAAATATTCATCGACTTTCGCTGTTAACTGTACACTCGATGTGATCACACTAGTTTCGTATTTATTCAATAGATGGCAGTTCATTGTCGTTAGTTTGTTCATACTTTTCTTTTCACAAATATCGATCGCCTTATTTTTCTTGATATCTAAAAATCTGTTAGCTTAAAGGCTTGTCACTGGTGTCTTAGGATAAATTCAGAAACTTTAAAAAACATGATCGCCTTTTATGCATAAATGCAATTAGTAAGTAATGCTAGGAAGAATAAGAATTGATTAGAATGATAAAATGATAATCATGAACAAAAGTTTTAAAAAATTAAACCAAGAAACGACTTTCATTCAGCTTTTAAAACATTTTAATTTTCATTTGAAATTCATTGCACCAGTTAATGGATTGCAATCGTTAAAATAGAATCGAATACCTTTTATCCTATTACTTAAGCTATTAGAGAGCCTTGAAATGGATATTACTATTGGACATTTTTAGCTCATCATTTAACTCACATAATCTTTAAAGATTTTTGTGGTAAGTATAACTTTCGTGAGACACATTCATGTTTATGATTAGTTACTAAGGTGTTCGACTCGCGATCTCGCCGCATGTTCAGCTCAAGATTAAAGGCTCCTTTTTGGTCCGAAACTAGTCAGGCAATCACGAAAAATGCACGTGTGTAAACCGTAACTAATCATAAATATCTTTAAAGATTATTATAAATCATTATTATAGTCTTTGTCAAGTATTTTTTTTTTTATCGCGTTCTAATCTCGTCACACCAGCCCGCTGATTCAGAACGATTCGATTAGTCATTTGTCTAACGATTCTCACTTTCGGTAAACTATCTCTTTTGCTCTCGTCACAAGAATCGTAAATGGAACGAGATAACAAACCGAATCTGTCGACAACTGCATATCGAAAAGTTTCTGAATCAGGGGGCTGATGGTAAGAGTAGACATGGTTCATGATGAAGCATACGAATCCAAGTAGCAAAAATATAGAGAGATCTCCTTTACCCATCTGGCTCTTACACTTGGATTCCCAACTGCACACAGCGACCCACTGGCACTCCTTAACTGGCAGTCTAAATGTAAATTTTCACTTATATGTACTTAATATTTCACTGTAGGTATCATTTTTGTTACCTACTCATTATATATTGTATCATAGTTATTATATAACTTTTATTTTAAGACATGTAACATTTATTGTTTACAACGTAATATATTCTGATATTTATCAGTTTTACTTTTAGTATTGCCCCTGGCAACGATCTATTTAGTATTTAAGCATTATCAAATGTAAAATGTGAGTATCATGTAGCCATTATTGTTTACTACGTTTTACTGTAGGTGCTTACTCCTACATAAACCTGCCCGTTGCCTGGTGGCTTGAGTCTGTCATGCTCACTAAAATGTCCTGCTGACGGTGGCGTTGTGTATCGGGTCGTCAAGTTCCCTACAATATGGTTGAGTTAAGCGACGCTGGTGCACTCGTCATGCTCGTGAACGGGTGCTGTCTGTCGGGACTGGTCGGCTCATACTTACTATGGCAGTTGTTAGGCACTTTTTCATTATTATTCATGTACTTCTGACAATTACCTACATTATTCTCACATTATTGTAATATGATTGTATTGAATTAAATATATTGAGTGTATACAATTATGTGTACCTATATTATGTTGAATTATCTATGTTGTTTAGATAACTTTAGGTAATTTTGTTACAATTCAACCAGAATTGTATTACTTATACTTTTTCTATAATCCGCATTTTGCATATTTCACTATTGTAATTAATATTACCTTTTGCTTTGTATAGACTCAATTAATTTATTCACTTGACAGACAGATATGTGTTGCTGGGGAGTTTGTTGCGCCGTTTCTTCTTCACAGCAAAAACACTAGGAAGCGGTGAAGGGAGGGCGCTTTTTGGGGCTGTCTTTGATGTATATAATTCTGACGTTCAAAAAGAACTAAGTAATTCTAGTCTATTTTGAATAAATGAGTTTTGAAGTTTTGAAGTTTGAAGTTTGAAGTTACATACACACGACGGAACACTGCTTGGCGCCGGGCTTTAATATGAGGGTGGTAACTAGCCAGGCGGACCGTAAATTAGATCCTACCACGAAGCGTGCTGGGGCTCTACCTTACAATCTTGTAGCGTACTGGATCTTGTTGTTGCGCTACTAACAGTTAGCTAAGAAGGTTATAATGGACAAGTGAAAAGTCGTGTGGTTGTTGGCAAAAAATAGGCCTCTGAACCCATGATCGTCGTATAAGGTGGCTGAGGGATTATTAAAAATAGGTATACCTAAAGTAAAATTAAAATTAAAATTACTAGCCTCTTAGGGTGCCTTTCCACCAAGGATGTGCTATGCAGCTATGCTGCGAGAATGTAAAATCTAAGCTGCGAAACTGTTAACGTTTCCACTGATGCTAAGCTATGTAGCGGAGCGAGTAAGATGTGCTATGAAAATGCGCCGCCGCAAGGTAGCTGTGCGAGGAAGATGCGCAGCTCGAGCTATACGACGTATCAACAATAGGGAAGGCACATAGCTACACCACTCGCAACCATCCATAGCACGCATCCATAGCTCGCATCCTTCCATATAAAACACGTAGCTTAGTTGAATCAGTTTCCACCAGTGCTATGCTATGTGGACCAATGAATATGATTGGTGGATATCAAACGCATCCATAGCAACGTTTCATAGCACATCTCTAGAAAAGCAGCCTTATACGGAGCTCTCTCATACGGAGAACGAGCATTGATCACCACTCTTTCTCACTGCAGGTTGGCGATTTAAGACCATTAAGTCCAAGTTTGCCATCACCGCATGTCAACAACGTATGTATTAACTAAGCAAGTACATGTGACATTTAAAAAGTCATATTGGTATATGGGTTTGAACCTGCAATCCGGTCCGGGGGTCCGTAACCTCGAGGCCACCACGCTTTATACCAAATAAAGAAAAGAAAAATCTGTACAACAGTTCTTTTTGCCAGCTCGTAAACGTACAAACGATATAGAGTTATGGACATAGGGATACAGAGACACATCAACTAACCAAAACAAAGACAGCAATTCAGACTCTTCAAAATCGCTATATTTTTATGTCGTGACGTCACTAAATCGATTTATAGGTGAGGTCCGGCTCTTCAAGTGTCCATTACTGAGACAATTCTATTAAAAAAGAATGTAACATTAAAAACATATCAGATCGGCCGCAGCTAGACCCTTTTGATACGATTACCTCTATTTCACGTGATAAAAGAAGATGGCGTAATGATAAGGTATCAGCAACTTGCTGACGTTTTGTTTTCTAAGGCCAAGGGACCAGCCGTACTAACATGCACAGCGCGACATAATTTTGCCGTCGCATTATCTCGTGCCAATATGAGATAAGTCTGTGGAGGAACGAAGTATGGTGTTCCTCCAATCAAAGGGGGGATTTTCCAACCAGATAGAGTCTTATGCCTGGCGGGCTATAATTATTGCCCAACGGTTGATGTTGGGCGGTTGTGTATTTACTATCTGCGTGTTAAATCTTGATACCGCGATATAGGAACTGTCATGGCGTCAACTTTGAGAGTTGTCGTTATTGTTGCTGCACCATCGTTGTTGCGTAGTTCGCATGTGGCGTGATAGATGCCACCACAAGTCTTATATTGATAGATTTGAGGTATGTTGCGCTGCGCGTGTTAAGCTTGCTAGATAGCAGAGAATATTGAGACATATTTATAATCAAGAATATTTCTGTTTACTTTTAGATATTTACTTATCTTTATGTAGAGAAGATAGTATTTAAGAGCAATAGATAGTAGGTATCCTCCAAGAGTGACGATACTTAAGTATGTCTGGCGCTCCCAGTCAGGGAGCCCCGCTACCAACTTTGCTGACGGGCTAATCTTTTTACAAGTCCGGAGCTATCCTCATTCGGCTAGTGTAGACACGAAAAAGAAAAAAGTATTAGGGGATTTACACGGGTCGATTTTCGCCGCACGGCTAGGCCGCACGGCGAAAATCGACCATCTGAATGACAATTCGATTAGGCCGCAAGTAACTTAAATCGCAAGCCCCAAAGTTGCCATCCGACTTTTGCCGTGCGGCGACAAGCCACATGCGGCGATTGACTAAAATCGACCGTGTTAATGGTCAGTTGCAGGCGATCGCCCGCCGCATGAGGTACGTTTTGCGCTGTGTTGTTCCGCTAGTAATGAACAAGTCGCATGCGATTTTTGTCGACCGGTGTAAATGGGGTGGCGATTCGATTTTTACAAGCGATGCAACTGGTGACTTACCGCACGGCTAAAATCGACCCATGTAAATTCCTACATGGGAAATAAGTTGCAGCAATCCAAAAACTCTGGCAGCCAAGTACTTAAGTAACACTTCTAAATGCGGAAGCTACGTATAAGCAAATGTTCGTGCGTTAGGTCGTTGATTTTCCTAAAATAAAGTTGAACTACACGATGGCTGTTGTATGCATGCCGTCAGTTGGGACAGGTCAACTCAAACCTGCAATGACTCTTTCCTCAAAAGGCCATTCCAGACGTTGCCCTACATTGTTACAATCGCATAGTTTTATACTACAATGTCTGGACTTTAAATGAGACGTTACCTCTGAGTTTCTTTCGGCTTTTCTTCTCAAAGCTAGTTAGATAGGAAATGCTGGCGCCATCTAGTCTTAAAAAAACATTACATTGACTTGTAAAAGTGTCTGTAACATTTATTTACAGAAATAAATATAATTTATCATTTGAACTACACGATGGCTGATGCATGCGTGCCGTCAGTTGGAACAGGTCAACTCAAACCTGCTATGACTCTTTCCTCTATAAGTCATTCCATGCGTTGCCCTACATTGCACTCGCATTTATTATATCACAATGTCTGGTCTTCAAAAGAGACTGTGACCTCTGTGTTTATTCTCAGATATAGTCAGATAAGAAATACCGGTGCCATCTAGTCTTTCAAATACATGACATTGATTTGTAAAAGTGTCTGTAACAGATTTATTTACAGAAATAAAAAACATTTATCATTTATATGTATAGTATAACGGCGAAATGTGAGTGTAAACGACTTCGCGTAATTCCTTCATACCGCATGATATACTGGTGACACAGATTGACCGAGTACTATATAGTTTTTTTCAGATTCATTTTTTTTTCAATATTAAAATCCTGCTTTTCCATTTCTAAGCCATTTTAGCGCCCTGAGTTAACTGACTGCACGGAGTGATATCGCCGAAGTCATGCCAAAAAGCGTCGCCCTGCTTTCAGCAATAAAATGAAAAAAAAAAAAACTATTTTTTTGCTCTTTTTTGTTGAAACCTCATTGGGTGGTTTAGATACGATAACTTAACACAAGCGCAAGAAAAAAAAAGGTTTTATTTTTTTATATTAATCAACCTAAGTCCCGTGCAGGTTTAGTCTATACCAGTAATAGATCATGTGGTTTTAAGGAATTACACGAATTCGTTTACACCCTGTATACACCTCTGCCAACCCTTCGGGGAATACAGGCGTGAGTTTATGTATAGTATATTATACACAAGGCCTTTCAAATGATCTTGGTCAACTTCCATAACATTATCCACAGTTAAAGCCTTCCATCCAATTTACTTATAATCAATTTCAATTCATTGTTGATATCTGGTGAAATCCATTTTTCTTGCTAACGACCAACCATTGTTATATTTTATTACTTTCAACGTCACGTTGAATAGCACGATATCATAGAAACTATTTAATTAGTGGAAAATTACTTTAGTGGCCATATTGATTTCAATACGTTTTTGTACTTAAATGATCATGGGCGGGGGAGACTGCTTCGTTGGTCTAGCGGTAGCAAGCGCGACTGCTGAGCGTGAAGTCTTGTCGAACAAAGTGTTATTGGGTTTTTCCGTGTGGAATTTCACAGTAGCAGCCCGGAGTATTAATTTGTGACCTATCGATGGCAATAGGCTCGCCCCCTATTACATCGTCGCCCTCCTCGCTAACTGTCGTAACTAGCAATTGATAATTTTTCAGAGAAATTCTCAGAGTGACGTATCTGCTTCAAATGAATAGAAATAAATAAATAGATACCTTAGGGCTTTAAGGCAACTACTAACTTAAAAGGGGAAGCCAAGAGCAATATAAAAAAGTTATTAATTCATTAAAATAAAGCCACAGCTAACGCAACTACCGAAATTTATCAATTGCTAGTTACGACAGTTAGCGGGGAGGGTGACGACATGTGATGTAAACATAACGGCGAAATGTGGGTGTACTATACACCTCTGCCAACCCTTTGGGGAACACAGGCAGTGAGTTTATGAGTATGTTATGATCAGGAGAGTTGATTACGTCACATTTAGTGAATCATAACTAAAACAGGATCGTACATCCAGTCGCGACTGCAAATTAAGCAACTGTGTTGCAGCTTGAAGGGAATTAGGATGCAGCTAGTGCAACTGCGTGACAACTGCCGACTGTACGTGCAGCGATGCAATTCTGTAAGAATCTCACCTCGATCGCGACTGTCAATTAGACACTTGTCGTGACACACCGTGGATAACAAAACTACGCATTTATTGAATATACTGTCGCTTATCTGTGTGTTATTTGCTTCTATTATCCATACTGTGACATTATGGATATCGAGCTAACCGTCGATATTGAGGTGGGTTTCTTACAGAATGACACTATAGCTCACTTGCAGTTATGATGATGAATGTATAACAAAATCAAGGGTACGGGGGAAGAAGAATCATAACCAAGGAGTTAAAGATTAAAAAAGCTATCGAACTGCAAAACCAGAAAATGCTAAAATATAACAATTTACACACGAGTCTCAAATACAAGTTACTACAGCTGTAAGAAGTAAAGGAATGAAGAAAAGCATTTATTCAATTATCTCGAAACTATCACCCCCATATTACTTGATGGTCATTGGACATTGATGGTCTAAGAAAAACCTAGGTTTTGAAATAGCCCCGTCACTTTTTGTTATATGACATAAGAAAGTGATGGGTATATTTTAAATCTGGGTTTACCTTAGTCTTGGTTTAAACCATCTTTTGTAATAAGAGGGATAATGTTTGACAGTGATCCTTCTTCCCCTGACCCTTCAAATATGTTTAACCAAATATGACGTTGTGAACCCCGCAGGTTGTTGTAGGTAATGTTAATTTCATTTTACAAGATGATAGAGTCATTCAAACTAAAAGACAATTGAATTCAATTTTAATCAACATGCATCACTGAATGAGTTACGCAATTGCGCTGCTGTTGTTCTGTCAACCCAACTTATATAAATGTTAATTAATTATCACACTACAGTCAACTTAAAGGCCTCTACACACCAAAGCCGCCGGCCCGGCGGCTTCACCCGGCGGGTTATTGCCAGCGGGTTATTGCGATCAACTAAGTGAGCGAACATGACGCAAAACAATCAGTGAGGTCCGCCAGGCTTGTTTTGCGTCATGTTCGCTCGCTTAGTTGATCGCAATAACCCGCTGGCAATAACCCGCCGGGTGAAGCCGCCGGGCCGGCGGCTTTGGTGTGTAGAGGCCTTAATAGTCTACATGTAAATAGCTAGAGCACACATGCCAAGCACAAACAAACAATATTTCGAACCAAAACATTCATCACAAAATAAAAATATTTCGCAAAACATTATTATTTGCAGAGACCATCAGATTCCGAATTTAAAATAAACATAACATGGTGATAAAAAAATAGCGAATGTTATAAAAATATTTTATTAACGTTTTAAACATTTCCCTAGGCACCCGATTCCAGCAGAATATCACGTTTCAACAAGTTTTTTTTTTTAATTAAAATATTATATTTTGTCTACTCTACTGTGTTTTCTTCTCTTCAGATTCGTCATCGCTGTATTTGTTCGGTGTTTCACCCGGTTTCAGGAGCCGGCCAACAATGTCGTATTTCTCTGTAAAATAATTTTCGAATTCATTAATTTTGAGTTTGCTCGTTGCAAATATTTATGGTCGTTACTCCGAACTGGATTTCATTACATATAACTTTAATAAATTCTGTTTAGTTCAGTAATAAATTGTTGGAAATGAATTTGGTGTCAAATTGTAGTGAATCTATTCTTAGAAATCATTTTAGCATGATACATTTAAAAAAAATAAGTATTATCATTGCAAGCCAACGGGCTAATTTATGAGCGAAAAAAATCAGAAAGACATATTTTCATTAACAAATGTTATACCTAAATATTACAATAAACCCCGATTTGCTGAATCTATTGTCTTCAGCAACAAAATTAAATGTAAAACAATTTTAATTTATTTTCGCTATTCGAATGTTTCATTGTTCATTTACCAATGTTCTATCTAATTAGATTCAATAAGTTTGTCATAACCTCTACAGAAAAGACACGATTTAATACTATATTCAATAAATACCTTTGAACTGATCCTCCCATTCTTTTGCAGATGCAACTTCATCAGGTGTCAGATCGCTGACATCATCGTACTCCTTGTCTGAGGCAGCCACCTGTCCAGTGGCTAGTCCTCGTGTGGCGTCTTTACCCGCGAACGCAGAATATGGACCACCTGAAAATAATCAAAATGGTAGATTTAGTTTCAAATGTTACCTTAGGCAAGACGACGTACAATTTTCCGCATCCGAGTCCAAATCTCAAGGAGAGTAAATCAGAAAACGATATTTAAAAAATGATTTTATTTTTGTCACGTTAAAATCATGGCAGAATGCCAGAAATAATTATGCTAAGATGACGAAAGACAACATTTTCTAATACAACCCAATTAGCATCTTACAAGAAAAATATGAGTAACAAAACAAAGGTACGAAAAAGCAAACAACATTTGACTTCACACGGGTAATAGAAAACTGGAAATCCAAACTCCTATATTTATTCAGAAAACTTCAACAGATTCCCTAAGTGTATTGTTTCAAGAAGATTACAGAAAACTGTTTCGTTTTGGCCAGAAAATAATATGTTGCGCACAGGGGAGGAATACTAATGGCACTCTTCGTTCTAAGGTGACCGGCCTTGGCATAGATGTGAATGGTAAAAATGAAACATTAACTTTTTTCCCTTTACGAGTATTCTTTAATTTTATCGCGTTTGACTAGGGTCGCACATGACGTTAAGCGCAGACAGAGTCTAAAATAGAACGAATCCAAGTAGCAAAGATATAGAGACTCCCATATACCTCTCTGGCTCTCACATACATACGATGAAAGTACGGAACACAATAAACTGCTTGGCGCCGGACTTTAAGGTAATGATAGTAGCTTGCCAGGCTGACCGTAAAGATCTTACTACCTCGCAAAATATATATATATATAGTATCGTTAGGGTTATGATGGCTCTAAATTTGTAGATCCTACAGTGAGCGATGAAACAAAAATGCTTGATGATAATAATCATTCGCTCATTACATTGTTGAAGATAACTCCTAAAAGCTACTGAACGATTTTAAAAAGAAAGTGACATAGCAACGCTTTGCAGGTAGATTAGTTATCACAAAATTAATTTGTAAAGATGTTATCTATAAATTCATTTCGTCTTTACTTATCTTTTACATTTTTAAATATTTCATAAGCTACCGTTCAGCGTTCCAGAGAAAGTAACCTCTTGACAATTAGTTCCGTGTCAATGAGGAATGCTTTCTGTATCCGGACCTTGATGCAACCACCTAACGAGAGCCTAAATTCATTATTGTTGTAGGATCCATACATTCAGATTCAGATATGATGTATACAATGTGTCCGGTCATGGACTAGCGATATTCTATGTACTTATATAGCAACTATTCTAGTACACAAATACACTACACAACACACTAGGGTCCAATCCACTTCCTCGCTATATGGCAGGCATTTTGGTTTTTTGTTGAGATATTCTCTATGTTAAAGTTATGAAATGAGAACCCATTGTATCGTAATGTCAACTATAGACAATATTGTTGCCCTCCGAATAAGCCTACTTTTATCTCAGTAGTACCAAAACTGTGAGTGATATGATTTTTTTTGTACACACGTACAGAATATCTCAACAAAAAAGTGGAAGTGGATTGGACCCTAGTGTATAGTGTATTTGTGTACTAGAATAGTTGTTATATAAGTACGTAGAACATCGCTAGTCCATGATCGGACACATTGTATATAATATATTAAATGATCAGCAAGTTTAAAACGCTTGAGTACATGCACAATTGTACACTTATACACAAGATAACAATCTCAATGAATACATAGGAATCAGTCACATTATAATAGACATTGCGGTGTTAACGTCCGCCTATCGTGGGTTACATAACTCGATATAATCTTAATGTTATAATAGAAGGCATTTACTTCTTCCGTCAGTTGAGAATTAATTAATTGATGACACAGAGGATGTTTATAAAACAAAGTATCGCTTTGACTCTCACTTTTATTAGAATTAATAATAAATCTAGTACAGGCAGCTATAAAATGATGTAAGCACTTAGTAAAATTAAACGGGTGGGATACTCAACTTCAAAAACCAAAACATCAACAATCAAAATAACAACACCATATAATCAACAGTTTAGTTTTTCAATTAATCAGAATAACGTTAGCTTAAAACATAAACGGTTCAAAATGTCAACACTTCAGATGAGCAACGAATCTGAGTGTCACTGATTTATAACGTAAATTGTTCACTTGATCAACACTTTGCATTGCATTACATAAATTAAATTTATAATTAAACAATAGGTAATTAATATTATAGGTTTATTTCCTTGTACTCGTATGTGCATCCCATAACAATATAAATATGATTTCTTGTTCCAGAGACGTTTAGACAGCTATGAAACTATTTGCTTATGATTGCAGCATTTAACAATGTCTGCGACGAATATTATGTTATGACTGAATATTTCACGACATTTTGTTAAACATCGATTTTGTAAAGTGTTGATTAAATGAAAAATTTACGTTATAAATCAGTGACATTCAGATTCGTTGCTCATTTGAAGTGTTGGCATTTTGAACCGTTTATATTTTAAGCTAATGTTATTCTGATTCCTTGAAAAATTAAACTGTTGATTATATGGTGTTGATATTTTGATTGTTGATGTTTTGGTTTTTGAAGTTGAGTATTCCACCCAAATTAAACAGTGAAATTTAGAAGAATTCTTGAAAGGTTTTTTTCAATTTCATAAAACAAGTATTCGTATGTATTGGCAGATGATGTTCTACCAAGCCTTTTCCCGACTATATTGAGGTCAGCTTCCAGTCTAACCAGATGCGGCTGAGTACCAGTATTTTACACGAACCGACTACTATCAGACCTCCGCAAGCCAGTTACTGGGCAATGCCGGTATTCTAAGGCTAGACTGGTTGTCAGACTTCGGGGCTTCTGAGTACCCGCGGCTGTCATCGATATTTGTATGACATCCAGGCGCGACGGTTTAGTAGGTATGCTCTCCGAGGCACGGAGGGGTTTCGTAGCCACGAGCCCCTTATGTGTTGGCAGATGGTATGTATACAATAATAAAATATTTGAATACTACTCCTACGGTAGTATCACCTTCATCGTCATTTTCACCGACTGGCCATTTTTATATAATATACTTTTTTATGACGGATAATGTTTTTTGATATTCGCTTTTTGACTTGGATTTTGGAATTGTAAGGTCACGGAAGTGTAATTTTGAGAGAAGTGATTTATAATTATTTTCTGACACATAAATAATATTGAAATCTAAATCAACTGGCTGTTTAATTATGTGAAATGCTACATAAACCATCCTCTGTACACTGCTCCATGCAACACCCGTTATTTACGTGAGGCTCCGAGGTTTTATCTTATGCGAGTTGGACAACCTGAGTCTCCACATTCCATTAAAGAAGCTGCGCCCCGATGGTAACCCCTTCTCCCTTCTTTTCAACTTCGTCTCCTGCCCTAACTACACTTACGAGATCAGCGATCGGACTGGCTGTCATCTACCATGGATGACTATATGTGCTACAGCCGGTCTGTTGCTGCCGCCGGTTTCTATCAAATGGCTGTGTGGGCCATTGTCAAACACCATAACTACAAGAAGGAACTCGCTGACTACCCCAAGGGACGTGAAGCTATCCTACCTCTTATTCTATAAGCATTTTATCATTATTATGTTTTATGTACCTAGGTAATGTATGTTCTACACCATTCCCTACAACTGGTGTAGCAGACGTGCTCAGGAGATCCTGGGGCCGTCTGTTACATTACACTACAAATCACTTAATTTCGTTAACTATTAAAATCTTCGCTAAGTGTGTGTAGGTGTTTTTTTAGCTGACTGTACATCAAGACTAAACAAGAAATTATGTAGCACACATAAATGCGAGTAATTAAAATAAAAAGTTGTTTTTCACACGGTTGAATAACAAGTAGAGAAAAAATTTAAATGGGTTTTTTAACTCCGGCAAGTTCAAGGGCATATTATATTGCAGGTATTTTTATTTTAGATTTCTACAAATAAGTCTAAAGTCATTTTAATGTCAAATATATCACGTCTCACGACTAAAACCGTTTATAGTAGCGGCACGGTACGATAACGTTTTTATAATCTTACAATATCTAATGTTGTGATACATTTAAAATTACTATCGAAACATATATTTTGTGACTAGAAAAGTAATAGGTAGCTACATAAAAAGTTTCAATAAAACTCATTTTTCAAAGATATGATTTTTTATCAGATTCATCCATATCTCTATATTTACTCACCGTCGAACTGTAATCGCTGCTATCATCTTCCACACTCATTTTTACATAACATAAGGGCGACGTCAAAAGATTTAAATAGTTTACAATTATTATACTACTGTGTAAGTATACTAAAAAATACAAAATAAATAGGTGTATTATACTAAATGAATGTTGGTGTCCTAAAATAATAGATTCAATAAATGATATCGTAGCAGTACGTCACTTATGACAATAAAGTACGGCAATTGTTCCTTTATTCGTAGCTGTCAATATTTATGGATCTTCTTGAGCGGGCAAACGTCAATAATGCCATCGTACCGTGCCGCTGCTGTAGTCATTTGACTTGCATGCTAAATTACTGCAGTCCATAAAAACAGTTACATCCTACTTATCAATAATATTAAAAAGCAAGTTCGAATTTCGAAAAATTCCAATATCGCTTGTGTATCCGATATCCCACACAAAAAGCAATCAGCATGACGACACGTTTGGTGCAGTGGCTAAGCGATTGGCTGCTGCGCTACGGGTCGTGGGTTCGATACCCACACGGAACAAAAATTTGTATGGCCTACAGATGGTTGTTTCGGGTCTGGGCGTTTGTTTGTGATATTTGTGTCTGTAAACGCACCCACGATACAAGAGAAATCTTAGTGTGGGGCAACGTTTTTAAAAAAAAAAAAAAAGCATACTTAGTTTAAAAATATTCCTTGATTCAACAACATCCGAAAAAATATAATAGCTTGCGGAAAAAAAACAATATAAAAATGAATTGCTGTTCGTTAGTCTCGCTAAAACTCGAGAACGGCTGGACCGATTTGGCCAATTTTAGTTTTGAAATGTTTGTGGAAGTCCAGGGAAGGTTTAAGTGGTGAGAAAATATTGTAAAGTTGCGAGGAAAGTAGTAAAAACAACAATTTTATTTTCCCATACAAACTGTTCCTAGCTGTCAAACATTTGATGTTCGTCCCGTTCAGTACGTAAACCTGGGTCCCCTCAAATTAAAGCACGTATTAATTATGGGTTTCGAATCGACATCATATATTCATAATATTTGGATTATTGCGTATTTAGATTTAAAAAATGCAAATTAGTAGGTATCACACTTATTTTCTCTCAGTGGCATTGCAACGCATGCCAGGTACAGCTAGTAATGTAATAAATCAATGAAATGAATAAAAAATAAGAGAAACATTCAATTATAGACAATGATCCAGTAGAGGAAAAAAACATCACAGATTTAGATAAGGTCTCCCTCAATTCTCCCTAAACCCTCCATAGCTCCATACCAATGTTAAAAGTAAGAGACACTGTTTTATAGGGCCAGATTCCATTAAAAGGATTTTAATTCACCGCTCCATGCATTCATTTAAATAATTGCACGCTTTTCTTTTTTTTTCTCATTGAAGGGCCACAACCCCTCACGAACGTAAAGCGTTTATGTTTTAAAAATTAGTTCCGAAACCGCGTTTACTTCAGGCGTGTCTAAATTATTACTTCCTTGCTTATAAACAGTAGCTGTTATCTACTGTCGCGTTTCTATGTTTATAGTTTTTAAAGGAAATTTAGTTTTTGTGATATAATCTACAACGTGTTACATAATAAACGGAAACTCCGATAGTAGTTTTTTAAGAATTGGCTTCTGAATCGATTTTACAGCGGTTACGCACTGCATCCGATCCGAATCCATGAAAATACGTTCCGAAGTAGCCATAGAACTATTTGTATGGTAGTTTACGCACTACATCCGGCATCCGTCATCCGATTTCTATCCGTCATCTGTGAGTTTCTAATTCGGAAGAAACATTGACGGACCGAAGTAGCCGTAGTAGGTACTGTTTGTATGAACGCTTTCGCATTACCTCGGATTCAAATCAGACGCCACACGGATATGCCAAAGATGGCCCCTGAATTGTTTGAATTTGAATCAGAGATCGGAATAGTGCGTAAGCAACATCGGAATTCGGTCCGAGATTTTTACTCTAGATCGGTATTTTCACGGATTCGGATCGGATGCAATGCGTAAAGCAATATCCGAATTCGGTTCGAGTTTTTTATATCCGTATTTTCACGGATCGGATGCAGTGCGTAATCGCTCTTAGGCATTTTTTATGAGTGTATTTTTTTAACGTGTTTTATACCAATATGTATTTTAATTGACAAAGAAAATTGAGTCTTATATCAAGGCCATAAGTCTGAAATTTTAATGCAGCTTAGAGTGAAAATAGAATACTATTTTCTTAAATAAATAATATTTAAGCACATAAAATTAAATTTGAGTGTATGTGATTATAACTGAATATTCTGATTGGGGTGTGTGAGTGTTTGCGTTATTCGTGTTACATGTCATATATTTTCTGACGGCAAGTAAGTTTCGACTTTATTACGTATCTTCAAAATTAAAATTCTTTGATCAATCTCCCTAAATCTTAAGACGCATCGCAGAAAGAAGAGGATTTTGAATTTATGAGGTAGACCCTTCAACCCAGATGACGTAATATAAAATGTAAAATCATTATAATATAAAAACAACATCGACTTTTACCGAGGCCGAATCACTTGAATCGCGACAGTCTGTTTATGAAATCAGGGACTATGTATAATTACAGCGCTGCAACGAATTTTGAACCATGTGTGTAAGGTGTTAGGGTGCATAGTTGTAGGGTGTAATAATTTAGAGGAACGTTGATAAATGCAGCGTCCTCGCTGTTAGTTACTGGGGGCATAGGTGATTACAAAATATATGTATGAGTTATATTTTTAATTAAACTCTGTAAAAACAATTTGTAACTGATTATAGAAATAAATATCATGTTTGACACAACCCTTTACCCATCTAACGATATCAACATTATGAATAAATAGCAATATTAGAAATAGCTATATAATTCATAATAAGATAATAAAAGGCTCACACTAAACCGTTCTATCTCTGAACCCCACAAAAATTGCTAATTGGATGTTTTTTGAATAGTATTCATGAATTTTGAAAACAGAGGCCCACACATTTTTTTTAATTTGTCATACAGGCCGTCAATAACTGTACCTACTGATATCCTTTATGTCATGCTTACACATTTGTTTGCTGAACCTAATTTATGAAACATCAAATCATGATAACAAGCAACTTACGAAAATATTTATGTAGGCATAATGGTTATCACTAAAATTAGTAGTAGATAGACGAATACAACAATTAATGTGGAGGAGCTCTTAATACTTATTTACGTCGCTTTTTCTTCAAATCGTGCATAGTCATTCAGTAAATAGGTATTCTTTTAGCTATACAAAATCTTTCATATGAATTTTGTCAAAATCACCTTGCTAGTTCTAGAAAGATCCATCAAAACACTCGGAACGAAATCGCAGATCACCACTCGAATACTTATCACTTTATCAGATAAAACACTCGATTCTAATAAACCATATTTATGATATAATATGATTATAACGTTCCTAATCATAAGTCATATGACGCGAGCGTCGATTTATATTTTGTCGATAGGACGATTGAGTGCACTAATAGGCTGATGGCTCAACATTTGAAGACACAACATCAGTTTTATTGATTCGATTATAATTATCATCATTAGTTAATAAATCTATACCGAGTATAGTCAACAAATATGAACGGATTGTCAGGATGAAAGAATACAACTTTGAAAATGGTATCTTCAGACTTTACACTAAGGTGTGTTATCTATTGTTATCAAACTCTAAAACTCAGTCAACTCAGTATTGATGGATGGTAAATGATAACGCATGCGTCAGAGGATTTGATATCATAAAATGATAATGTGTTTGTAAAAACAGAAATCTTAAGACTGGGTAATTGTATATTATGTTCTGACTCAAATGAGGTTGGTAGATGCCATAACAACGCCATGCCTAACATTCGTTACATGAAAGTAGTATGATGACAAAGAATAAGAATATTTCAGAATTTAAATAGAGCTCATTTTATTTTATTTGGCAACGGATTAATGGAGTAAGCTTAATTTTTATAGAAGTTAGGCGCTAGAATACAGGCTTAATCAGCTTACTACTTTAGGAGTTACTATTACAGTTTCCAATCTCGAAGAAAATCAAGCAATAAGTAAATTATGAAATATCTTTATTTTATGTGCTTTCATTTCTGTACCTAACTAACGATTATTGCCGACAACTGTCAATGTCCTTTTGGCTTTATGACGAATGCGTATTTTAGCATCATGAGCTTGTTCATTTTTTGCGAATTTGTTATAGTCATGACACAAAAGTAGTCTCATCTCCGGTTTCTGAATTGAGACTTCGGGATAAGCAATACTTAAGTAGTATTTGAGTACGGAGTTGTCAAAAAAATGCGTTAAAATCCGTCATTTTTTTGACAACTCCGTACTCAAATGTCACTTAAGTACTGCTTATCCTAGAATTCTTAAATCAGAAACCGGAGGTCAGTAATTTCGCATTCTGATTAGGTTCTCAATAACCTAGTTCTATTCATTGTTAATTCAAATCACAATTATTTCTGAAGATCATAGCTTAATCTCTAGGTTGTATGATAAATTGATAAGTTATCAAAGTTTTCCTGCTAAGAACAAAACATTTATATGATATTGAAAATTAATGTTGTCTAGTGCCATCACGTTACCAGTGATTTTGTATTGGGACAGTCATTAAGTTTTAACGATAACTGCTTAAATATCGACTATCGTATTGACATGAACTGATAAACGCGATGTTTGTATGTTTTATCGTGTATTTTTTCCGAGTACTTACAGAGCATATGAAGGTGCTTGGTTGTTCGAAGAACTTCGTTCAATATTATGTGAATTATGAGGATGCGAGTCTATAAGTATGGTAGGCAGAAAAGATAAATACACTAATATGTTGGTCTAGGTTTGTCTCTTCTAAATATTGTCAAGTTGGGATTACCAATATACACCTACTTTGGTTGATTCATTTCTTAAATAATGAAATATGATACACTAATGTCCTGTCGTGGACTATCACAAATTATCGTATTATAACCTTCGTGAGACAAATTCATATTTATGATTAGTTAGTGTTTCTCACGTGCATTTTTCTGTAATGCCTGACTAGATTCGGACCAAACCCCAAACGGAACCCTTGATTATAAGCTAAACATGCGGTAAGGTCGTGAGTCGCACTCTCGGGCAATCACGATGTAAACCGTAATTGATCATAAATATCACAAAATAACATAAAATCGACATAAGCAAACTTCGTTGCTTACAACATTTTACTAATGCCTTATCTTTCAGTGTTCACAGACAGAATATTCATACTGCCATTATGATAGCATAAAACTCAAATCAGCCTGTGTCCTCCAATACATTGACCAGTATTGTGGGTATTGCCATAATCAACAAGGTTAGAACATAACTAGAACAGATTGGTAATCTTATGGTGTTAATATAGCAAAGGCTGATGTTCTTTTTGATCCTCTTGATAGGTATAAAACGTTAGTCGTATTTGACAATACCAACGGAGAGACTGTTCATGGTGCCTTGTAACCATGCGATTCTACCGCGCCAAATTTTGCAACTGACTTTCAAAATGTGGACATATCTGCAGCAAGTCTACTTCTGCAAGTTTTACAAACTAAGCCAGCACTTGCTGCAAATCGTGCGCAATAAAACATGCTAGTGGATTTGGCTTTTAATAGTCATAATATATGTAAATCACAACACACACGTAAATAGCCATACCAAACAGTTAATATTCAAGAATATATTACATCACTGTGTTTTTTTTTGTAAACTACAAGCGACGACGCGAACCGAGAAATAAAACACTGAATTCGTTAGATTAATGTTTACGTTTGCTCTCTCCCTCTAACTTGACCAAGAAGAAAAAGATGGCTATAACACCAAACTAGACTGATTCCCCCTTATTACAAAAGATGGTCTAAGAAAAACCTCGGTTTTAGAATAGTCCCGTCTCTTTTTGTTATATGACATAAGAAAGTGATGGATATATTTTAAACCTGGGTTTACCTTAGTCTTGGTTTAAACCATCTTTTGTAATAAGGCCCTTTGTGTTTCCTCCAGATAGTTTTGTTCAACAGATTTTTAAATGTTAGGCTAAGTCAATAGGGTCTATTTTAGCATATTTTTTTTTTGTTTATGATTATCTAATGTTTAGCCTTTAATGGTTATGATTTTAAACTCGTCTACTAATGACTGATAAAATCTGGCCTCAAGAGTAATTTGCTGCTTTGTGTCAAGGTTCTTACCTTGAATTGTGTTTTACAAACAATTACATTTTAAAAAATATACCAAATTTCAATGAATATGCTTGTAAACTATAGAAAAAAACTTTTTATGTCCGAACTGCTATGTATATAAATTGCATCGTTGCTATTCGTTTAACAAGACGCATACTAAATAAAAAAAGAGTTTCCACATCGCTTACTACGAACGAAATCGTAAAACTAGGGACATTTTATTGCGCATGATCATAACCTTAACACGACAGCCGGTATAACCCTACCAAATAGAGTAGACACTTACCGGGACCATAAAATCTCTTGCCGTTGGTTACATCGAAAATGATTCCGTTCACAGCGAGCAAAACTCTGCCGTCTGGCTGCGTCCCATCGTAATTCTTTAATTCAGCAACTGTCAGATCCTTCCTCAGCTTTGGAAGTCTTGGCGGAGGCGGGGGCACGGTCACTTCTGATTCAAAGTTCGATTTAATTATTTTATACACGAGGTACACAATAATACCTATTAACACAAGGTTAAGTGGGCTCATTAGTTCCTCCCATATCGTGGGAGAGGTTGTTTCTGCCATTTTTATACGTGTGGTTGTGTCGAACGCGGTTACAAAACTGCTCTATCGTCACGTTATCAAGCTACTGGTAAGGTCAACGAGTATAAGGCCGTCACTAGACGTGTATGTTTTAAAAATCGACGGGATATTTACTGATTTTAGTAATGTGAGACCGTGGCTGTTATGACAATCTTTGTTTATTACAACTACGCTGCATTGTTAGGAGTATTGTTCCGTTTAGTGATTTTAAAGCGCTTTAGCGCTGCGCTGCAACAACAATAACTGCGTTTGTGGCTTTATAGCTAATGATGTTGCAATATAATAGGTGTTAGTCTGGAATACGCTTTTGAATAGAATAATGGAATGTTCTATAATAGGTAATTGGAAACTATAAACTCAATCTTAATGAAATTTGATTCTTCTGATATTGTTTAAGTTGTTAGTATTGTTACTTGTTGTTATAATAATACTGCATTATTGTGAAAGTCAAGGCATAGACATTGTGATTAATTAAGACATGATTAGATTTTTCTATTAATTAAAAAAGAAATTACATAGTACTTACATCATGCTTTGTATTGTAATCGAAACATCTAGAATGTTATTTCTACCAAAAATCAAAGTTCAGCAAAATATTTTTTAATGAATTCTGACTCATTTAAACATGTTGAAGTTGATAAAATCACGGAAAGATTATCCTTTTAAAAGTCATGATGACTTGATTCGATCTTGATAAGAGATTGTTGATAAATCATGTCATGACTTGATTTGATTGTTTGATACTTTCAAGTAACCATACCTACATTTAAAAAAATTGCCCTTTTATTTTCTTATACAAAAATATTTTCAAAACACTATTTCGCTTTTCCCCGAAAATATATTTACGGCACAAAATATTTCATTTTTTCAACAGCAGCTTCATAATCTGACAGGCGATGGACTCAGCGCATTTTATGAATGGCGAACGAACTAGGAAATCGCTGACTTGAATAATAACCAGTTTTTAATAATCATATTACTTATGTACAAAGAACGTGTACTAGTTTTATGGACGTTGCACAAAGAACGACGAACGAATATAAAACATAATCTACGTCAGTGTAATTATGTTCTATTTTTAAACCCCCGTCGAAAATATTATATTCTATACTACCAGTTCGCATTTTTCAAATCCATCAGTATAAGACGATTTGAAATCGTAAAAGTGAAATTATTATTGTTCATTCCTTTTGTAAATTTTTACGATTAAATATAGATTTAATGGTTAACGATAGGCAAATGCACGTTGCAATCATAATCGTCACGACATTGTAATAGGAGATTGTAAGGTAAAGTTAAAATACACTCCAGGGGACCTACCACACCATCTCTTATTATTTCCATCTTACTTTGTCTTTTCGATTTAAAATAAGCATATTACATTCTTGAAACAATGTTATGTCGGTTGCGGTGACTTCACCTCTAAAAGTTAATTCAATTCATACCACAGGACACCTGAATCGAGTTACCCAGCATTTTTTTACAAAAGTCTGTAATGTTCCCACCAAACGGAAAAATCCTCGCGCATTGATGTAAGTATCTATCAATATTGCCTTAAAGTATAAAATCCGATGCAGACATCAAACGTTCATGCGCAAAAAAAGGGTCTTTGTACAGTAGCGACCAAAAGTCCATAAGCAATCTCACAAAGCAATAGCTTGACGTTCAGTTTGACTTACGACCTTCTAATTTTAAGAGACACATGCATCATCATTGTAGTTCATAATTTCAAAAGTATTAAATAAGTATAGATGGCTTAGTGGTTAAGCGCGTCCACAAATGTGCCTACTTCAAGGAGACGTGCGTTCAAATCTCACGCGATGTTAGACTTTTTGTAAGTTTTTACTCGATTGTAAGTATTTGTAAGTAATGAGACAGATATAATATTCGATTCTTGTTCGCTTTGTTCACACATTTCGTAACGTTAGAGAGGTAGATCATAGAAAACTAAATAAATAATTAAGACTTCTGTGAGGTAGACATGTGTTTTATAAATATAGCTTGATGGGAATGAACTTTGTCGTTTGGTTGTAGTTGTTGGTTAGTGACGTGTGGTTAATAGATAGCGGTATCGTAATTACATATTCTCAAAATGCAGGCAAATATTAATATTGAGGCGAGGGCGACTATTATTGCGCTGCATAAAAGTGGTCTTAATAGAACACAAATATCTAATGAAACCGGACTGAATGTGAGTATTATATTTATACAATTCATAACTTAAACTTTTACTTCTATAAACCGAAGATTATTTGGAGACATGAATTAATTCTTTTTATTGTTTTTTAAATCCATCATGAGGCCTAAAAAATAAATAATTAGTGTTTATTGGATTTATAAATGCAGAGTTTTAATACTATATTGTTACCTTTATTAAATAAATATTCTTGACTTAATTTTTATATACTACCTATACTATAAAAATGAAGTCACTTCAGTATTTTGATATAGTTGCCTAATATTACTTTTTTTTTGTTTTAGAGGAATACTATAAGTCTATGGATAAAAATATATGAGGAAGAGGGAAGCCTTGCTAGTCGGCAGCGAAGTGGAAGGCCGTCGCTTATTGGCGAGGCGCAGCGACAACATATGGTGGGCGAGTATGAAGTGGTTTCACGCCTACGAGACACTTTGCGGGAATATTTGACACCTCGCCGCAAACTGTTCGCCGTGCCCTCCACGCTGCAGGCTTGCATCACAGAAGACCAGCTAAAAAGCCCTTCTTGACAGAAAGGCATAAACAAGAACGATTACGTTTCGCACGAGATTATTTAGATTTTGACTGGAAAACTACCATATTTTCAGATGAAAAGTCGTTCAAATCTAGTCAAAAGGGTAGGCTTCATTTGTGGCGCAGGAATAACACTCGCTTGTGTGATAAAAATGTAATCCCTAACACAGACTCAGGTCGCATTACAATTAATATGTGGGGATGGATGAGTGCAGCAGGGCCAGGAGAACTGGCTTTTATTCCTCCACGCGCCAACAGTTCTACTTATGTAGAAGTATTAGAGGATGTCATGCTACCTACTGTGCGCAATATTTACCCAGCTGATGATGTGACACAATTTACATATTTACCCAGCTGATGATGTGACACAATTTACATTTGTGCAGGACAATTGTCCTATTCACCGGGCGAGCACTGTGCGTGAGTGGTTTCACAATCACCCAGAAATAACTGTTGTTCCATGGCCCGCGCGATCACCCGACTTCAACCCCATAGAAAATCTATGGGGTTTGATGGTGCAAAGGTGGGAGTCACGGGATGAGAGGTGTACAGAACAGTTAAAAACCCATTGCATGGAGGTGCGGGAAAATTTAAGAGGAACCGAAATATGTCGTAATATTGTAGGGTCCATGCGCAAACGTCTACTTGACTGCATTGAAAATAATGGGGGTTATACAAAATATTAACAGCCAGTAGATGTTTTAGTTTTAATAATTAGACGGTGTAACTAAATATTTAGTAGTTACCTAGTATTAACATAATCCGTAATTATTTAATGATCTTAAATTGAGGTTTAGTTTCAATCTTCTTTTCGTCAAGAAAATGAACACTTAAGCTATAACCTCAATACATTCATTGTGACGTTACATAAAAAACATGTTATTATGTATAGTCTAAATCATATACTAGTTTTCAATAAACTCTGCTGAATATAAGAATAAAATAATAATACTTATAATAAGTGGGTATCAACAATTACATTTGTGTTATTAGAATATTCTTTCATTGTTATGTTATTGTGAATTGACTAAGTGGGTAATACAACAAAAAATCTTATGAACGGTTACAAGATAACTTATTTTATCTAGGTAGGAATGTGACGTCACAATTCTCATAAAAGCTTGTTAGTATATAAGTAAATAAAACGAATAAACATTTTTGTTATCATTTAGCACGACTTTTTTATTTCCACCTTCCTACACCAAAAAAATATAAACTGAATAATCACATAAATAATGAAATAATAACTAACATTATAAATAAACATCAATAACGAATAAGTTTTTGCTTAAAATACATCACTATAGTTTCAAAGAAAGAAAAAAGAACTGCATTCTGTTATTAAGATACGAACTCAGACGTCACTAATTGCAAACCCCTTGCTTATCCCAATCAGCTACCCGCACTTGTTAAATTACGCGAAATTTAGCAATGCAATGTTAGGAACAAGTCACCACTAACCACTATGACGCGTATTCTAAATGCAACAGAAATATAATGTTATTTCGCGTGGTGCGACGACATTTCATTAGTGTGTGTTATCTGTGGAATGTTGAGACATCACTCATACAGGCACATGCACACGCATTGGCTGTATCGTGCGCGAGTTTATAGCAATATAGTCCTTAGCATGCCTATGGACTTTTAAGCGTTTACTGTACATAAAAACAAAAAAAGAATAATCAAAATCCATTCATAATAGGCGGAGATATAGCGAAACAAAAAAAAACATTCAGACGAATTGAGAACCTCCTTCTTTTTGAAGTCTGTTAAAAATGAACGGTAGCTCGATTTAGAAGTCCAGGCCTCTTGATTCAAAACGATTTGATTAGTCAGTTGTCGAACGATTCAGTAACCTATACAAGCTTAGTTTTAGTATACACTAAACCTGAAACTAGTTTGTTCAGAATCACTAGGAGAATCGATTGACATATTTTTTACACTCACATTTTTTTTTCATAAGTTTCTGTTTTGTTTCAGTAGGTTTCTACCCATAACCGTTGACAGGAATAGACACCTTGAGGCTTGAGACGGTCCGCTCGGCCAGTTTCCGTTTAGATTTACGGACAGACAGATTAGACACCTCCTGCATAGCACATCTCAGGCATTTCACACTTTACTAGGGAACTTAACGCGACATAAACTACGGTGTAACTTGGAGATTTATTAAAAAAAACACATATTCAGGCAGTTCTGATGAAAATCTTGTTGGGGTGTCTCGGTTTTTGTATATACTAAAAATAACGTTGTATATTTTCCCTCGTTACGAAAATCGTAGACGGAACGAGATAAAAGACCAAAACGGTCGACAACTATATTTATCCCGTGTGGGGACAGACTAGAATATAAAACTTCCTCACCGCACGCTGGGAATAGACGCGTGTTGTGAGATTCAACAAAACCCAGCACGCTTGGTGGTAGGATCTATACGGTCCGCCTGGCTAGCTACCACCCTCACATTAAAGTCCGGCGCCAAGCAGTTTACTGTGTTCCGTCGTGTGTATGTGAGAGCCAGAGGGGTATAGGAGAATCTCTCTATATATCTGTTACTTGGATTCGTGTGCTCCATCTTAGACCCTGTCTGCGCTTAACATCAGGTGAGACTAGGGTCAAAGGCGACCAAGACAAAAAAAAAAAGAAAAAAAAAAACTTCTTATCGAAAAGGAATACGGCCGACGTATCTTGGCAAGTTTGAAGTTCAGCTGATTAGCTGCGCAGTAGACAATTTCGTTTCTAAAAGATTCATTGCGCAGCCAAACAACTAACTTCAGACTCGCCGAGATACGTCGCCCGTATTGTACTGAATCGGGCTGCAGGAGTGTGTATCAACTTCTACTCTCGCGACATCCAGTTGACTCAAAAGTCAACCTCACCTGCATGCAAAGTGACCATTGACGACATTGACCGACTTTGCTCAGATCAAAGTCAAAGTTTTTTATTTCAAATAGACCAGATTACAGGCACTTTTAAAACGTCAAAACTAGATGCACGGTTCCAAAAAGGTAGGTTCTATGGAGAAAAGCCGTTAAGAAACTCCATGAATACTCTTTTTAAAATAGTAGATCATGACAATTCCATTACAGTAGTGTGAGAAACAGAATGAGAATAATGCAGGTTAACGTAACAAATAAAGTCGCAAAAGAGTAACAAATACAAAAATATGCCTTCTAGGATTGCCGTAGCAGTTCTTCTTCTCTCGTGTCAGCACGAGCTATACGAAAATAGCTCATGCTGTGATGAAAAGATTAGCCAGTCAGCAAGGTTGGTAGCGGGGCTCACTGTCCAGGATGCGCCGGACGTATTTAAGTATCGCCACTCGTGGAGGCTCTTTTCATGCACACCAGCCTGCTCATCCCCAGTCAGCTCTTAACTGCCGCAGCAGCGGTTACGAGCTGACCAATCCCGACAGACAGCGAGTTCACGTGTATGACGTGCACATCCGCATCGATCAGCTCAACCATATTGTAGGGAACCCAACGACCGGATATATAACGCCACCATCAGCAGGACATTTATGTGAGCATGATCGACACATAGTTTGACATAATTTCCTCTACTTCTTCTTCCGAGCCTTTTCCCAACGATATTGAGGTCAACTTCTAGTCTAACCAAATCCAGCTGAATACCATTATTTTACACGGAGCGACTGCCATCAGACCTTCGCAACCCAGTTACTGGGCAGTGCCGATCCCAAGGTTAGATCGGCTGTCAGACTTTCGGGCTTCTGACTACCTGTAACCACTGTCATAGGTACTAGTCGCGCGCAGAAGGTTTGCCGATGACTGCCCCTCCCACTTCACCGACCGCTACCCGCGCTCGTATGGCCTACCTACTAATCGTACCGACCATCGACGCCTGACGTCATGAGGCTATCGGCAAACCTTCTCCGCGCGACTTATAATCATGTGACACCTGGGACCGACTGTCGTCTACAATACCCACAGGAAGAAATGGGTCGTGCTAAATTTAGACAAGTAGCCAAGTGACACGAAAACGCTCATGTCACTATGATTTGCAATAATGAATGATAAATGAGCTAGCAAAAAATTGGAACGCGATGATTTAAAATTTAACACAATCCATTTCCGATTAATTATGATGCTATTAATGTACGCGTTATCGGAACATGCAATGTATGTGAATTCAAAATTATGACTCGACAGTTAATATAATGATAGCTGTACTCGTAGTATAAATATGTTGTTGCAGATTGCCATCATGACTTGGACAATTTGGACTTCGATATGAAGCTATAATTTTGCTATGTCATTATAACTGTTCACTTTGGTATTAAAATAGATAACAGGAAGATAAAATATATACAGGGTGTTAACGAATTCGTGTAATTCCTTCAAACCACGTGATCTACTGGTGACACAGATTAACCCTAAATGGGAATTTTTTAAAATAAACTAAAAAAAAGTTCAAAAAAAAATCTTGATTTTCTATTTCTGAGTCATTTTAGAGCCTTGAGTTATCTGACTGCAAAGAGCAATATCGTGTTAGTCGTGGCTGCCAGCCGTGTTGCCGTGCTTTCATTAATTTATGCGTGGCATCGAAATGTTCACACAAATAAAACATTTATTTTGCAAAAAAATAAATTCTTATTTTTTTACTGAATCCTTATTAGGTGGTTTGGATACGATCGGTAACAAAGCCGCATGAAAAAATATTTTTTTTATTTTTTTATTTTTAATCAAGCTAAATCCCGTGCGGGGCCTGTCTACATCAGTAGTAGATCATGTGGTTTTAAGGAATTACACGAATTCGTTAACACCCTGTAGATATACAGCTACGATGGAACTGCTAAGACGATGACGTGATCGAAACATCTGGTAAAGCTGCCATCATGTGCGTGTGAGTGGAGTGACCGCACATGGGCTTCTAAGTTGCTCAAGACACAGGGGGCCAATTCCAACTATACTTGAGCCATTACAAACGTGTGAACTGAGTCAGAAATCATAACGTTAAAGGAATGTGACAATGCTGTTCAAGTCGTTATCGATAAAGGGATGCCGCTCGGCCTCAACAATATTTTGCATTATTTCCTTAACCTCTCCCTCATTATCTTTTATGTTTATTATGTTTAAATTTTAACTGCTGACATTATAATTGCCTTTATTCATTTTTCTACATAAATTAATTACATATTTACATTATTATATTCATTATTCTTAATCTAATTTAATTTAATATTAATACATTTTTTATCATTTAATTTATATTCTGTGATCTTTTAAAATGTATCTATGGGTGTAAGTAACCCGAAATAAATGATTTTTATTTTATTTATTTATTTATTTTATCGACCATCGACAAAGCCTTTTTTACTGTTACACACAACACCAGGGCAGTTCCATAAGGCCTATAAGTGCGAGCGAGAGGTTCGATAAAAATGTTCGCACGTTTGTAATGGCTCAAGTACCTATAACAAAATTTTTGCCAAAACGCAAACGATAACCTTCAGTCAGTTTTTGTTTACGAAAACTGTCAATGGTTTTATTTTTTGTGTCAAACTATTTGACAGCTTTTGAAATTGAAAACTGTCTAAATAAACGGTTCGGCCTTGGTTCGGTTGCGATTTATCAAGATTTTTTTTAGTAGAATTGGTCCCCAGTTGATTGCCATTTTGATTCAAGGCGCATGCTATACGTTCAATATTTATCACGATATTTGGACCGCGATCCTGGATTGTGATATTTATTGTGCGTTTAGATCAAGAGTGGGCAAAGTCTTTTCACCAGGGGCCAGAAAACCGCAAAACAAATTGTAAGGGAATAGAATTACAAAAAATTATGCATTTTGTTTTACAAAAATAATTGACCCGTATTTTTTCTTTTGTTACGTAAACCAAAATTGACGAAGATACGACACTTTTCAAATTGGCAAAACGTCACAAGCAAGTACAATTTTTACTTGCTTCTGACGTCACAAGCCCCCACTCTCGAGTTTTGATGCGTTTTATCTTTCCAAATATTTATACATTTAACAAAAGAAAAAATACGTGTCCATTATTTTTCAAAACTCTAACTAGCGGACTAATTAGATTTGCAATTTATTGATGCTGTCAACATGCCTTTTGATACGAAATAATGTTAATGATATTTCTAAGGGGGTATTTTTCCAATCTATCATTAACTGTCATTAAGCTAATTCGTTCTCTAAACTTTCCAATAGCTGACATTTGCATTTCACCACCAAAATAGTGTTAATGACGAGATTATTTAACACATAAATGTCTTGTGGGTCACATTTAGCTTATCTGGTCAATATTTACGGACTACTTAGAGCGATTACGCACTGCATCCGATCCGAATCCGTGAAAATACGGATCTAGAATAAAAATCTCGTACCGAATTCGGATATTGCTTAACGCACTGCATCCGATCCGAATCCGTGAAAATACCGATCTAGAGTAAAAATCTCGGACCGAATTCGGATGTTGCTTACGCACTATTCCGATCTCTGATCCAAATTCAAACAATTCAGAGGCCATCTTGGGCATATCCATTTGGCGTCCGATTTGAATCCGAGGTAGTGCGAAACCGTTCATACAAACATTACTACGGCTACTTCGGTCCGCCAATATTTCTTCCGAATTGGAGACTCACGGATGACGGGTAGAAATCGGATGACGGATGCCGGATGTAGTGCGTAAATTACCATACATATAGTTCTATGGCTACTTCGGAACGTATTTTCACGGATTCGGATCGGATGCAGTGCGTAATCGCTCTTATTGTGATGGGTTAGTGAAGTCGCACCTAAATGTACTTATACGTTACCCTTTAAACACAGTAAAATTCTTGTTCGTTCTAAGAAAACATATTTAGTAGAGTCGCGAATGATGTACCATAAATAAACAAATGCACAACAAGTTCAAATCATCCATAATCATCAATATTAATATCATAACCGACACACTACATTTAGCAATTGAAACATAAAACAGCACATAATTCAATTAAATTGAACACAAGTTCCAATTTAATTAGTTCTGTTCGAAATTTAAGCGACTCCCAACAACCCGATTAAAACTTTATACATTTTTGTATCGGTTATTTTATAATCGGTACTGTATTGTTTCGAATTGCCGATTATTGTTCCCAATTTAATTGGATCCCTGACAGTTCAATTAACTTGAACAATTTTTGATCTGTTCCCCGTGGCCTTTATGAGTGGTTTATTGTCCTCTGGCTTATTTTACTGATTGTACTCAAATAGCTTTTATACTGATTAATTATCTTAATTGTGAACGTAATTTTGTTTGATGTGGAATTTTGTTATACAAGCTTAGTTTTAGTATATACTAAACCTGAAACTAGTTTGTTCAGAATCACTAGGAGAATCGATTGACATATTTTTTAAACCACATTTTTTTTTTAAATTTCAATTTTGCTTCAGTAGGTTTCTACCCATAACAGTTGACGGGAACCTTGAGGCTTGAAATGGCCCGCTAGGTCAGTTTCCGTGTATTAGACAACCCCTGCATAGCACGTCTTAGGCATTTCACACTTTACTAGGGAACTTAACGCGACGTAAACTACGGTGTAACTTGGAGATTTATTAAAAAAAAACACATATTCAGGCAGTTTTGATGAAAATCTTGTTGGGGTGTCTCGGTTTTTGTATATGTTACGGGTAAAAGCCGAATGGCGGTTACACCTAGGTTTAGCCGGGTACAACTAGGTGCAACCAGTAGCAGTTGGTTAGAACTAGGTGTAGCTTAAGTCGACGGAGCCTCGCAGAGCGGGGCTCCTATTTCTGTCTGCAGGGTTTAAAGTAACCTAACACGAAGGGGATGACGGGGGCTTCGTTCGCTCGCTTCGCTCGCTCACTCTAGCCCCCGTCATCCCCTTCGAACCTAACCTATCCGTGTCGGGGTTCCCCTTAACCACCGGTGTGCGGCTGCACCTAGTTCTACCCGCTATGATGAAGGGTAAACCTAGTTCTACCCGAGGATAAGTAGGACACATCTAAGTTTAACCGCATGTGGCCGGCTGCACCTAGTTGTACCCGGCTAAAACTAGGTGTAGCCACACTTCGGCTATTAGCCGTAACATATATACTAAAAATAACGTTGTATAGGTACTAGCTTTCGCTTGCCACGTCGTCTGCATAGACTTTGAATCCCCAATACATCCCTTGCGGGACTGAATATTGGAAAAGCCCTGCAGCATGTTCCTAGACCAAGTGGTTTAGGCGGTGCATTGTCTGTCAGTCAATCAGTCACGGAACTGTTTTATTTGTATGAAGGTATGTGCATGTAAAGGTTTAGATTCTAACCTCACTTAACACACACATGCACACGTCAATGATGGACGTAATTCTCATTCTCGACTTTATCTTTCAACTTTTAGGGTCGTGTGGATTTCTTCACGCATGCTGGTTTGACCTGTATGCGTGGCGCCTGCATTTCACCTTATTGTGCGTGGATCACGCCTGATCACGCCTGATCACGCCTCATTATAAACACACGTGTGAACAAATGAAATGCGGACGCCACACACCCGCTTGCGTGACGTAATCTGCATGACTCTAAAAACACCATATCTCTAACTAGCGACATTTCATGCGTAAAACGAACATCTTTACAATTCACATTGAAACCCCTATTAAAATCTTCTCAGCAATTTCAAAGATTAGCCGTAACAGAAACAGACAGCATTCATAACTTTGTTTCAACATTTCCTACATAATACTGCAAAATGAGAAATGCTTCTACAACTTTCCAGGGGCATATAAAGTAGCTGCATCAATATTAATATCTGTGTAGAGTTCAATACCATCGGATTACCATAACCGTTCACTCTGACGTCTCTCCTACATTTAAATATCTTGAAATTCATGAATACCGGGTGAAAAATTACTCAGGCAGTGATTACGAATAAAACTTATGTGAAACTTTATTTGGCTTATTAATTTGTAATATTTCTATGCGCCAGTCTTTTTTTTTTCAGTAATTGCTTTGGGATTCTTAAAAAGAAATATGATAATGATCAAGAATTGAGAAGAATTGCCAAACTTAACTGCAGTGAGCGAGGTATGCTCGCAAAATGGATGGCCGATGGGTTCTAGGGGTCTACTCCCTAAGCACGAAGTCCGTGGTTTCGGCCTTAGTTACGAGCGTTTCTTACTCCCTATCACCTACGGACATACGATTATTTCGGGGCCCAAACTAAGAATGAATGACAACACGATTTGACAGTTGTCCCTACTACTACCTTTTGCTCGTTCGAAAAGTTGAACTTGACCCTTGTTTTGTTCACTCATACGTTTCGGGCTACTTTCGGACGGGCGACTAACTTCGTTGACGGACTTAGGGAGTAAGCCCCCTGGAATGGCAACCGCGTACCAGGACACGCAGCGTGGTAGGCCCCCCAAATGGTGGACCGATGATCTGGTGAAGGCCGCGAAAATCCGCTGGATGTAAGGAGCTCAGGACCGGTCGATGTAGCGATGCTTGAGGGAGGCCTATGTCCAGCAGTGGACGTCTTTCGGCTGAACGACGATGATGATGAATTACCAAAAAGTACGTTGGCACTCATTATTAAGCGCAATCCTTACTACGCTTTAATGTATAGCAGCAAATCTATCGCTCAGCATACATTTTATATGGACACGTTCACACAACGCTACGCTATAAAGTATTGGCTTGCTGTCCGCGACAAACTTGAGCGATTCTCAAAGCTATATCGTACGATCCTCCGGTCCCCACCCACCCTCACTTCTACCCTGTCCGTCGCCCGACGGATCGCCGTCAAATAGCTTGTGACATAGTGTGTACGTCATGATAGTCATAGTTTATGACGCAATATGCTTTACTATACAGCGATATAGTATGGCGTAGTCTGAACTGCGTTTTATGCTCAGCAGCACACAGCCAATCGCAGTCTTGACATAAAAATAATAACAGGCAAATCAATTATCTCCTCTCATCCCCACAATAAGCCTGTCGGTACACACACGGAACCCACTCAAATAAAACAAGCAATCCATTTGTCACATTTTCAGTTTTATTTTGCATAGTCAGTTGCAATGAATACTTTTCCAGGGATTTTAATATCGAAACCCGGTAGGTGGTATTTCTTTATTAATTGAGAAAGTGAAGTGCTCTTCTGTGTCTGACTGTTATAAAATCTACATGGCGCTGGAGGCTTAGAATTTGTTGGGCTGGATAGTCGGTGGGATAAAAATATAGGGATGTATTTAAAAGCGCTGTAAAATTCATCATCATCATCATCATACAGCCGAAAGACGTCCACTGCTGGTGATAGGCCTCCCCCAAAAGTGGGGGTTTGCCGTAATTGCCTCGCTTGGCAGGCGGGTTGGCGATCGCAGTATGGTTGTTAGCGTGAAGCCACACTGCTCCAGACCAATGAGACGTCGCAGCGCTACATTTGGAATCTATAGATTGGTCCAAATCTAGCGCTGCGACGCCGACGTCGCAACGCAACGCCACGGAGCAGTGTGGCTTCACTCTTAAAGTTCTCAGAGAACGCTGCTGCTCATCTTCTAGCTAGAGAATCCCTTTGTCGCCTTTTATGACACCCATGGAAAGAGATGGGGTAATGCTATTCTTTAAGTCCGGCACTACATGAGACTGTAAAATTAATAAAACTAATGTCAGAAGAATTAAAAGCACAGTTCAAAAATAATGCTTTCCACTACACAAATTGGATGAACAATAATCAATCAAAAACCATTTTTTTCTGAACGCACCCATAAAACAAATGGTGGAAAGTGATCGGCGAAGCGAATCGTTTCTGCCACATAGAGTGCAAACTCTTATTTTTAAAATTAGACGTATTAAAATTAAAGTGCAAACTATTCGTTTTAAAGCCTTTTTAAAGTGGGAACTATTACTGTTAAAGTTTATATATACACCGTGGGCGTGGGCCCGAGAAACCCGAAAGATTTTAACCTTCGATTCTGATGCCTAATTGGAGAAGAAAAGCCACGATATATGTAGTTTGTTGAATAAAGCTTAATTTTCGAAATATTCTTTTTTTTTAACCTATACTGTCCCACTGCTGGGCAAAGGCCTCCCCCAAGTCCTTCCATGTACTTTTTTCCTGCGCTACCTCAAACCAGCCCTCGTGGTACGCGTCTAAGTCATCTCGCCACCTCTTTCTGGGCCGACCGCGGCGGCGCCGTCCCCCTTCAGGCACCCATTGTGTGGAGACTCTTGCCCAGCGGTCATTATGCATGCGGCTGACGTGACCCGCCCAATTCCATTTGAGCCTGGCAGCCTTTTTGCCTACGTCTATTATCCCCGTTTTGGAGCGCAGTGTACTGTTCCGTATTCTGTCTGTTCTTTTGACGCATAGAATACTGCGCTCCATTGCTCTTTGGCACACCCCAAGGCGGGACTTTTGCAATTCGGTGAGCGACCAGGTCTGAGCACCGTAGGTTAGGATGGGCAGGATACACATGTCGACGAGTTTGCGCTTGAGGGAGATCGGTAGATCTCCCTTCATTAGCGTCTTCAAGGACCAGTAGCTTTTCCAAGCGTTTTCGATTCGGCGATCGAGTTCTCTTTCCTGCCTGTTTTCGAAAGAAACTAACTGGCCCAAGTAGATGTACTCATCGACATAATGTATTTCCTGCCCATCTACCTCGACCCTACGTTTAGTGCTGTTGGTAATTATTTTAGTTTTAGACCGATTCATGGCGAGCCCCACCCTGAGGCTAGCCGTGCTTAGTTCTTGGAGCATGGTCTGTAATTCAAGAGCTGTCGGGGCAAAAAGGACTATATCGTCAGCAAACCGGAGGTTTGTCAGCCTCTTATTGCTGACTTCGATGCCCTTGGTCTTCCATGAGGCTGCAAATGTTTTAAATATCTCCTCGAGTATACTCGTAAATAATTTGGGAGAAAGCGGGTCACCCTGCTTAACACCCTTTTCTATTATATTTGTTATTTTCGGAAATTTACAAATCGAAAAATCTCTATGGTAACAAGTCCTATGAACGCGGCGCTGCGACTTTTGTCATACCATACCCCACTCGCCGTATGGTCTTATTTATCGGGGAGAGTTGTAAAGTGAGAAGATTCTTATCCACTTACACGATAATTTATAAATATTGCCAGTTCAACCTAAAGTATTGTTTACAAGGAAGTACTAAAGTTAACTGATATATTTTGAAAAGAAAAACAAAAACAAAAATGTCTATGTTGGACTTTTGTTGATATAACATTTGACTCATAATACCATCAGAAAGGCGTGGTTAAAATCTTTCGGGCATTTCGGGCCCACGGTGTATACATACTTATCCCAAAAATATTGGCAATAGAATTATTTCTGTTGTGTCCCATGTCTCCCGTGTTCTGCCGTGAACATCACAAAAGCAGCATCTCATTCTTTTTACATATATAGATAGAGAGATAGAGGAGCTCGTGGCTAAATAATTACAGCCGCATAGACCGATCTTCCGGGTTAAGCCACGCTTGCCGAGGTTGGTCTGTGGATGGGTGACCATTTACCATAGCGAGTTTCCTCCGTGCCTCGGAAAGCACGTAAAGCCGTTGGTCCCGGCTGTCATTTGTAGATCTTTGACAGTCGTTACTGTTGGTCAGAAGCCAGAAAGTCTGACAACCAGTCTTACCAAGAGTATCGTATTACCCAGTTACTGGGTTGTGGAGGTCTGATAGGCAGTCGCTCCATGTAAAATACTGATATTCAGCTGCATCCGGTTCGACTGGAAGCCGACCCCAACATAGTTGGGAAAAGGCTAGGCAGGTGATGATTCTTTTTACTGATATAATGCAGTACACAAACACAACATAATAATACTGCAGCAATACGTCATCTCGATTTTTTTTTAATATTTCTGTGTTTTTTTTTATTCTTCAATTTAAAAATGTTATAGTATACAAGGTTAGTCGGAGAGGGGGTACTAATCCGCGGGCCACTTGAAGTATCACTGATGACTTATAAAGCAACTGTTAAAATTTCAAAATTCGATAATTTTTATTGCCATGTAAAATGAATATTATTTAAAAGTTCGTTTCAAAATCCCTGAGACTGAATTGACATGCGGGAAAGGTCAAATTAGAAAAAAATAAAAAAAAATAACAAGTTTCACATTTGCGTCTGTCAGTTTTGTCTCAGGGATTTTGAAACGAACTTTAGGTTTTTCAAAAATTCTTCATCCCGGCTTTAGTTACGAATTCAAAAAATGGAGCTTCTAATTTGTGACCCCAAATATGACCTAAAATGTAAACACAGCTGATTATAGCTAAGGATATATTATAGATTTTAGCGTATTTTTTATGAAATCTTTGAACAGCTCTTAAACTGTTGACTTTTGGGGAAAGTTCTAGAACAAAAGTTATTCAATATAATGGGTACTTTAACACCCTTTTCGGATTAGTACCCCTTTCCGACTAACCTTGTTTAAATAAATGAACAAATGACATAATTTATTGTAGAGTGCGGGAACAGACAGATCGTTTTATGACGCTGTTTGAGCATGTGCTGCTAATACAAAATATTCAGGCGCACGATTCATCATTAACTGTGGCGAGTGGCGAAGATGAATAACGCCACTTAGTGACGTTTCAATGAATAGTGTTAAATGACACGTGTTGACTGCAGATAATTAAGTATGATAAGCACCGGCGGCGTTGGGCTTGTTTTTGATTCTCAAAACTAACGCCAGACGTGCATCATTGCAGCATTAAAAACTATAGGCACCTATTCGACCAGTCTTAACGCGCTTCCCCCACCGAAAGTGCCACTTCAGAAAAAAGGCATTATTTCTGTCAACACACAACATATTGAAGTTTCGTACGTACCTACAACATTTTAGTCAAGTATTGTAGAAATTTTCGAACACCAAAAAACAACACTTGACATCCTAGGTTAGAAGTTATAGTAATTAATGCTAAAAACGGCTGTTTTTGGTACTTATCGCTAAAACTTCGAATCCAGAAGCTCTAGTATTGATATTTGGTGTAATTATTTTTCCAAAATTTCGATTGGGGGATACCCAATCGAAATTTTAGAAAAATAATTAATGTACAGACAAAGTGCACTTTGAGTTTTATTAATAGTATAGGCTATTGTGTTGCTGTGCCTTTACAGGGTTTCATGGAACCTTTGTAATATAAAAGTAATATCTATGTAACTACACATGAACGCAATAAAAAATTTGAGTTTAATATTGCAGTGAGTTTGTACTCTGCACAAAAATCCTTTATTTTCATTGAAACAAAGTCCATAAAAAATCAAACAATACTAACTGCGTTCTGTCAACTGTCATATACTGATGTTTAACCTTGTCTATCCTATCCTATCCCTTTACATGATTCTTTTTTTTTGTTTGTTTTTTTTTATCTTGTATTCCTTTCGCCCGGAGAAGACGAAGGGTTATTCTGGACTCTTACTCGTACCAGCTAAAAACCCACGGTGTTCCTTCTCCAACTCTTCGGCCGGGGTTGCGGGATCACAGCTGCATGCACTGCAACATCCATTTCATGACCCTACCAGTGTTAACACGTTCAGTTCCGGGAGCCCTCCAGGAGGGCACCATGTAGTCGCATTCGCCATGCTGGGTGGAGGGTCCTCGTGGAGGGCTCATTTTAATGTAGGTTTTCTTGGAAAATGCACCGTCATGAAAGACTCGAACACCTATTTTACGACGTAGCAGCGTCTATTTTTACGGTTTTTAACCTAATGCCAGAAACCGAGGGTTCACTCTTAGCGCAAAAGTAATGTCGTGGACCCTTCTGGAAGGTCCACTAGCAATATTTATGGCGGGATGGCGTATGAGCTCTATGAAAATTTTGATGGACTCGAATGTGTTAAACACGTCCGTCTGACGTTTCAAAAACCTCCGGCTATATTCACTTCCATTCCACAATTCTGAAATCTCGTATACGCAGCTTTTATCGAGCGGCTCTCGGTGTCGAGACCGGCCGGTCTCAAATCGTCCATGTTGTTTTATTGATAGAATATACACGAGCCCACTTAAAGGTTGTACCGACCTACGTCATATTTCATACGTTTCCATTCCTCATATTAATTGTTGATTAATTACTTGTGAAATATTTTTCAAAGGATTCGGGAAAGTGGAATAAAGATTTTACGATGTTTTTATGTTTGGTTTTTAGTGTTCAAAATATTCGATCCACGTCACGCCGTTTTGTTCGACGAATTTTGAGTGATGCACACATCGGATCAGGCTTATCTTTTTTTATAGAAAAATGAATTGTTTTTGATGCATACGTCGAACTGCACTACCCGCCTGCAGGTATGCGATAGCTTGAATAGAATCGAAAAAAATGTGTTGCCGTTACATTTTTTGAAGGATTGAAATATCGGGAGCTTCACGGGCTGATCCCGCCGTTTACCTTCTACCACCGGACCTCTAGGCGTACTGCAGTACTGTATATCCCGACATGTCGTACAAAGCGCTTCTCCTCATCCTTCATTGTGTGCACAGCCAAAGTATGTAACTCCTTGCCAGCGTCAGTGTTCCCCACTACCTATAACCCGTTAACCCAGTATTTCTCAAAGTGGGTGATAACGCCCCCTTGTGGGCGCTAAAGGCCTATAGGGGGCGGTAAAGGTAATGATTGCGAATGTGATTCATAAGATGTAGTAAAGTTAAAAAAAATTGTGGGCAATCAATGTGGGCGGTAGACAAAATAAGTTTGAGAACTTCTACGTTAACCTTTAAAGCAGTAAATAGGCATCTTCTGGGTGCGCTCGTTCCATCGTAGACCTCATCTATTGCTTTCCATCAGGCGAGATCGAGATCAAGAGAAACTAATATGAAAAAACATCGTAAACAATCATAATTAAATACTGGCATCTTTCTTTTAATCAATAATCAGGATACACCCATAGTAGCTGCTATTGTTTTGATTTCGATAGGTTGGTGTACATATAAAGTTTGTGTCTAGCACAGGTCGTAGGATTTCTTCCATACCTATGTAAGGAACAAATCCTAGGACACTCTCATCCCTCCTGGGGTTGCGGTGCATGCAGCTGCGAATCCCGCGACCCCGGCCATAGGTCAGGAGAAGGAACACCGTGGGTTTTTGGCCGGTAAGAGTCCGGCATAACCCTTCACCTTCCCAGGGCGGAGGGCATCCATGAGGATTTTCCCACGATAAAAAAAGACTCAGCCAGAAAAGGACTTTAAAAAATCCGACTTTAAAACAATCAAACAATCCTAACTTAATATTTTAATGCGAAAGTAAGTTTGTTTGTTTGTTACCTTTTCACGCCTAAACCACTGAACCGATCATCCTGAAATTTTGCAAATACGTTGTCAGGTGTACACAAACGGACATAGGGTACCATTCATCCCGAAAAAAGTACCTACTGTTTCCGAGGAAAACAACAATAACGTTCATAGATGACGCACGTGTCTTTCGAATCATGATTGAATTATATTATTATAGAAACTTAGTTGCGTCCCGCGTGTCGTCTGAGGACGACACCACTATTGTTTATCTATTGTATCTATAATTACGGTGATTGAGAGGTCACGTAGTGTGTTAAGAGTTTTTTTGAGCTTAATTAACGCAAGCGAAGCCGCGGGCAAAAGCTAGTACAACATAAACATGCGATAACATCAATCGTGAGTGATTTATCCATTGAAGAGTTCCATTGTCTATCTCAGAAGATCTTCATCAGATCTTCACTAAATTTAAATAGGACCACTTTGATAGAATGTTCTTTCAATAATAAAAAAACGGTTCATAATTGGCGACGATATCAATGAACAATCAAATAAAAAATACACATGGAATTTCCTTCCTCCCTTTTTAGAAGTCGGTTTTCAATTCAAGTTCAAAGTAATTTTAATGTCAAGTTTACGCAAATCCTCCCGACGTTATGTGGTAGCTAGCAATAACTGCAAATACGTACATTGAACGAGAATCGCGAAGTTTCTCTAAGTTCCAAATCCGTAATGTTTTAATGCACTCCGTCTGGGTTGTCGGTTAAATAAGAGTGCGTTTTCGTTGTTACACGTCTTTTTTCTTTCATTATCGTTGCAACGCGGGACTAGTACAGTCAACCAAGGAATATAGGGAACCAATAGTATATAGGGAATTAATGACATTCGTATTTAACACAGTAATGCTGCCATCGCTCGTCTGACCGTGTCTCACGTATCAAAAGTTGTTACGCGCACAAATACAATAGCAGTTGCCTACGTAGTGCATTGATATTTGATGTTTGCCTGTATATATGTTACCGGCCAAACCCGATTTCAGGATAAACTAGTTTTGCCTAGGCTAAACTAGTTCTTCCTATACGTGATAGGAGTAACTAGTATAGCCTAGTCTAAACTAATTTGGCCCAAGCCCGATAGGATAAACTTGTTTAGGCTAGTCCAAACTAATTTGTCCTAAGCGCAATAGGATAGACCAGTTTAGCCTAGGCCAAACCAGTTGATCCTGATATAAATACGTACACTCTAGGATAAACTGTTATGGCCTAGTCTAAACAAAAAAAATTTGCAGAGTCGAAAGTAATTGAGCAAACATGTCATTTGACGAAGGCAAAGGTGATCTCAGAAACATCATTGGTGGAGCTTAAGTCGCTCAAACTAGGTGGAGCTTAAGTCGACGGAGCCCCGCTGCGCGGGGCTCCTATATCTGTCTGCAGGGTTTAAAGTAACCTAACACGAAGGGGATGACGGGGGCTTCGTTCGCTCCCTTCGCTCGCTCACTCTAGCCCCCGTCATCCCGTTCGAACCTAACCTATCCATGTCGGGATTCCCCTTAACCACCCTGCTAACATTATTAGTCGCCAAGTTTATCTATTTATTTTGACTTTCTAGATATACTATAATGTTTAGACTAGGCCATACCAGTTTATCCTAGAGTGTGCGTATTTATATCAGGATCTACTAGTTTGGCCTAGCCTAAACTGGTCCATCCCATCGGGCTTAGGACAAATTAGTTTGGACTAGCCTAAACTAGTTTATCCTATCGGGCTTGGGCCAAATTAGTTTAGACTAGGCTATACTAGTTACTCCTACCGCGTATAGGAGGAACTAGTTTAGCCTAGGCAAAACTAGTTTGTCCTGAAATCGGGTTTGGCCGGTAACATATACAAGGTTAGTCAGAAAGGGGGTTCTAATCCGAAGCCGACTTATAGTATCGCTGATGACTGTTCGAAAGCAAGTGTTAACATTTCAAAATTCGATATTATTTTTTTCCAAATAAAATGATTTTTATTTTAGTTTTTTCAAAAATTCTTCATCCCTGCTTTAGTTACAAATTCAGAAAATGGTGCTTCTAATTCATGACCCCAAATATGACCAAAAATGTAAACACAGCTGATCATATCTGGGGATAGATAGATTTTTGAGTTTTTTTTTGAGATTTTTGAACATTTGTTTCTCTTAAACTATTGACTTTTGGGAAAAGTTGTAGAACAAAAGTTATTCATTATAATGTTTACTTTAACACCCTTTCGGATTAGTACCCCCTTTCTGACTAACCTTGTATAACTCTTTTGTTGATTGTGCGTGTGCAAAGAAGCAAAGAAAAAATATGAATTCATTGCGTTTGCAATAGAGGACGTCGCGACCTTAACTTCAAATGCGTGCAATGCACTGTGCATTGCACATTTGCACTGCAAAGTGTAATAAAGTCACGCTCACAAATACGCAGAAACTTCATTACGAAAAAACATTCTCCATAAAATAACACCACGCCTGTATTCCCCGAAGGGTTGAGCAGAGGTGTATAGTACACCCTCATTGCGCCGTTATATTTAAGTCCCATGTAATAGGAGGCGAGCCTAATGCCATCAACCGGACACAAATCCAGACTTCAGGTTGCTACTGAGAAATGTCACACGGAAGAACACAATAACACTTTACCCGACCTGAGGATCGAAACCAAGACACAACCAGCACTAGACCAACGATGTAATAAAAAAAAATCAGCCTCGTATCACATTTAGTCACCCTCCGCGCTAACTGCCGTAACTAGCAATTGATAATTTTTCAGAGAAATTCTCACAGAGTGACGTATCTGCTTCAAATGAATAGAAATAAATAAAGGCTTATTATTTTCCAGGTGACTAATAACTTAAAAGGCGACTACGTGTTTGCAACTAATAAAATGAGGCGAGGAGCTATAAATAATGACTTGGCGACTAATAATGTTAGCAGGGTGGTTAAGGGGAATCCCGACATGGATAGGTTAGGTTTGAAGGGGATGACGTCATCCCCTTCGTGTTAGGTTACTTTAAACCCTGCAGACAGAAATAGGAGCCCCGCGGGGCTCCGTCGACTTAAGCTCCACCTAGTTTAAAAAGAAAAACCAAAAGATCACTGCCAATTTAAATTTAAACAAAGCTTACAACTAAAAATAAAGCTGCTACTTTATACTTAAAATGCTACTTCACTGTAGCTGCCAACCTATTATTTTTACTACCCATTTTAATTATTTTTAAAACCGTAAATCAGATTAGTTTGTCGCCGCGTTAAATACATGCCATAAATAAATAGATACCTTAGGGCTTTAGGGCAACTACTAACTTAAAGAGTAAGCCAAGAGCAATATAAGGAAGTTATTAATTCATTAATAAAGCCACAGCTAACGCAACTACTGAAAAAATATCAATTGCTAGATACGACAGTTAGCGCGGAGGGTGACGATTTATCCTTTGTCTAATTTTAAATGGATAGAACTAATATCGTTTAACAAAATTCAATGGAAACAGAACGTCCTAGTATAAATAGTGTTGCCATAATGGCGGGAGCTCCTCCGCTGTTTGCATACGAGATAGCGCGACGTGTTGTCTGCGTCATGTGGTGAGATGACGCTTCTAATACTAGTTGTTTAGAATAGATGAAGTAGTAATCATAGATCGTAAAGGAAAATAGTCTGAAAGAAACAATTAAGAAAAGCCATTTCCTTTGATACTGTGGCGGTATTGTCACGCCACATGCGAACTTTTCAATCCTGCATCGCGATTTTAACACGCAGTTAGTATAATTATATACAACCGCCCAACATTAACCGTCCCCCCCCCCTAAATCAACGCCAGCAACGCCCTAAGACGAGGTCCGAGTCTCACTACCCCTAGTACTCACTACCCCTAGTAACAAAAAAAAGGCAACCGCATTTTTTTGTTCACATATAATTGATGATGCAAAACCCTTCTTAAACAACTATTTAAGATATCTAAGATTAAAGCTGAGCATCCACCGGAGCTGTGCTCATCATCTAATGTGTTTTGTAAGCACCAATACAATCACTTAATTTACCTAGCTTCGCTCTGCGCAGCTCTGGTGGATATGGGCTTTTGCGGAGCGAGGCTTTTGTTCATACAAAACAAGCGAGAAATGCGAGCGAGGGATGTGTTGCGAGGAATGTGTTGCTAGGAATGTGTGCGAGGATTTGAAAATATGCGCCTACCAGTCAGTCAATAGATGGTTTTTGGAAGAGGGTAGATGATCATTTGTACACATTAAGACATTACACATTCCTCGCACAGCTCTGGTGGAAAGAGTCACACCGTTTCATATCCTCGCTACACATTTTCGCTTCGCAAATTTTCCTCGCACAGCTCTGGTGGATGCTCAGCCTTAGGCTGGACATCCACCAGAGCTGTGCGAGGAATGTGTAATGTGTTATTGTGTAATGTGTTAATATGTACAAATGAGCGGTGGGAGGATAGGTAGCGGACTCTTTTCCAATATGAGGGAGAATAATACACATTCCTAGTAATACATTCCTCGTAACACATTCCTTGTTGTAGCACACGCATCGACGGTCTGGAGGCCAGAGTGGACGCGCTAGAGGAACGTGCTGCGTCGGGACCCACAAACTCAGCAAACGTGGACAAGATTGTGGTTGAATTGAAGCGGGACCTCAATGACAGGGATCAGGATCTACTCGTGAACGACATAGAGATCTCAAATTTGCCGGAGGGAAAGGCGGATAACCCAGTGCACATAATTAAAGTCATTGGACTCAAGCTGGGGGTAAGCCTTGACGATCGCGACATTGTTAGTGTGGAGCGTGTTGGTGGAAGGCAGCTCAACGCGACAAGCTCAACTGGACCGACTGAATCTCGTCCGCGGCCAATTGTCGTGCGCCTCGCTCGTCGGGACCTGCGTGACCAGCTTCTGGCAAGCGCGCGAGTGCGACGTGGAGCGACCACTGCCGATCTTGACATGCCTGCTCCAGCGCAGCGGTTCTTCCTCAACGAGCGGCTGACGAAAGTGAACCGTCTGTTATTTCGGAGGGCTCGGGATGCGGCCGGTCTCCTCAACTGGAAGTTTGTGTGGACTAAGCAGGGCCGCATCCTCGCAAGGAAGATGCCAGGAGACAAGGCGCAGAGGATCCGCACTGACGAGGATATATCCCGTGTCTTCGGAACTGAAAATGACACGGCTTAATTATTTTTGTGTACATATTGATATGAATAGTTTTGTTTATTATGCTGGGGGAAATGTGCGTCGAAACTGGTTTCAGAGTGTGCTCAGTCATGGACCGGAGGTGTATGGAGCTTATGTATCCACGGTATACCATTATATTTACGTATTCTATTATATTATATTTATATTATTATATTTACTTATATTATATCTTCTAAGCCTATTTTCACCTAATCTATTTATTTCAAACTATGTACAAGACTTATTTTCAATCATGTTATTTTTCTCAATCATAACTATATACTCATACTATTGTGCCCAACTGAACCCCCACACAACATCATACATTAACTCGTGCCAGGTCATCACACTTCCACATCTAACACCTACAGCTATTAGCACTGATGGCTCCAAATAAATATATTAAGTTTGGTCTACTAAATGCGGGCTCTCTAGGGACAAATCAGGATGAGTTCATGATTGCCATGGGTAACCATTCTGTGGACATCATGGCAATCAATGAGACATGGTTACGCAAGGGGGAAGAGGACCGCGCTCCTAGTGTACCTGGGTACAAATTTAGGCACGTGCCGCGACCTGTGACTACCCGAGGTGGGCGCGGCGGGGGTGTTGCTTTTTATATAAAGAATGGCTTTAACGCACGTGTAAGAGCTCATCCTGAACACCCTGAAGTTGAGCAGCTCTGGCTGGGCCTGACCATTAACAAGAATAAGCTTCTTATTGGGACCGCGTACCGACCGCCTTGGCAGGACTTGGAGTCTTTCCTTGATGCTATAACTGCTAGCATTAGTGCACTAGCCCCATACGATAACTTGATACTGTTGGGTGACCTAAATGTTAATTTGTTGGATGTAAACAGCTCAAAATCAAAGCAGCTTGCGGACTTTTTCAATTGCTTGGGCCTTGATCAATTGGTTCAATCTGCGACGCACTTCGTGGGAAACAGTAGTTCACTGATAGACATCGTATGCACCGATGCTACAACGCGAAATGTTGAGGTGAACCAAATCAGTGAGCTCGGCCACCACTCCTTCATTACATGCCAATCTATTTTTAAGAAGCCCAAGGCAAAACCTAGGGTGGTGGTATTTCGCTCTCTTTCAGACATCATGCCGGATCAGTTCTATAGTGATCTGAACATGATTCCATGGTCCACAATGGGGGATATGTGTGATGTTGATACCATGGTACATGCTTTTAACTCGTACATGCTTCAGCTTTTTGATCTTCACGCTCCTATCAAAAAAAAAACCTTCTATAAGCGGCCTACGCCTTGGATCACTGACAATATTCGTCTGATTTTCAAGCTGCGGGATGAGGCTAGGGATAGATGTCGTCAAACTAAGGAACCGCATCATAAGCAGTACTATCTGGATCTCAAGCATGAGGCCGCCGCCGCATTAGAGAGGGAAAAGACAGCATACTTCACCAAAAACATCAACGATCAGAGTAAGGACCCCAAACTACTGTGGCGTAATTTGAAGTCAGATGTACTACCAGACCATAAAGAAAGGCTACTGCCAAGTCATTTTGACAATCCAGGTAGTATCAATGCGGCTTTTTTGGATGTTCCGGGGAACTGTAATGACAATGTCTCACAGATGTCCTATTTCTACTCTCACAGACACAGTCCAGCCGAGTTCTCGCTCGCTACGACCAACCAGGACACTATTCTGAAGATAGTCAGGAGTTTACGGTCGCGCGCTCAGGGTGTTGATGAGATCAGTTTGGATATGTTAACACTCACATTGCCAACTATCCTGCAAGTCATCACTGATATCATCAACAGGTCAATAGAGTCGCGCACTTTCCCTGGCTCCTGGCAACAGGCAATTGTTCGCCCTATCCCCAAAATTAGTGATCCAGCCAATGTGAAAGACCTCAGGCCAATTAGCATTCTACCCTGCCTGTCGAAGATTCTGGAGCGTGTGGTGTATCTACAAGTAATTGAATACTTGGAGGCCCATAGCATTCTCCCTGAACTACAGTCAGGGTTCCGGAAGGGAAGAGGCACTGCAACGGCTCTGATGGATGTAGTGAGCAATATCCTGGAGGCACGTGATGGGGGGGAGGGGTCGATTCTGGTCCTGCTGGATTTCTCACGGGCTTTCGACGCTATTAATACCAATCTACTGCTGTCCAAGCTAACATATTATGGCTTTGACCGTGACGCTGTGGATTGGTTTAATAGCTATCTAACTGGTAGGTCACAGTACGTGCAGATCCACAGGGAGGATGGGTCGACTGTGTCATCCCCCCCACTACGGGTGTCTAGGGGAGTTCCGCAGGGGTCGATCCTGGGCCCATTGTTATACATCCTCTACAGTGCTGATGTTACTGGGTCCTTCGTAAACTGCAGGTATCACATGTATGCTGATGATATCCAGTTATACATATCCTGCAAAGGGGAGGACGCAGCATTGGCGGTGCAGAGGGTAAATGAGGACCTGCATAGAGTGGTGACCTGGTCTGAAGAGAACTCTCTGGTTCTGAACCCACTGAAGTCAAAGTTCATGGTGTTGGGTACAAAAAAGCAAGTTGCTGCAATACTGTCTGCTAAACCAGAGATTCTGATTAAGGGGGAGAAAATAGAGCAAGTAGAACAGGCATGTAGTCTGGGTCTAATCCTAGATTCGGAGCTGCGTTTTGAGGCTCATTTAAAAAACGTACTCAGAAATTGTTTTTATAGGCTCAAGGTATTGTATGGTATACGTAAATTTCTTAGCGTACAACTTAGAAAACAACTGGTTGACAGTCTGATCCTATCAAAGCTCAATTACTGCGACACTGTCTATGGGCCCTGCCTGCTTGCTAGGACGGATAGATTAATTCAGCGAATTCAGAATGCCTGTGTTCGTTTCTGCGTTCATGTCCCTCGCAGGCATCATGTGACGCCCTACATAAACCAACTCAAGACACTAAAAATGGCTGCCAGGCGGAAACTTCATTTAGCGAGTTTAATGTTTGGCATTTTTACAACCCATAAGCCGCACTATTTATATGAAAAGCTCACCTGGCGACAAGCTAATTACAAATATGGTCTTCGTTCTGTAGTTGGCCCGCTGAAGGTCCCGGAACATAAAACCGCAGCTTTCAGGGGTAGCTTCAAGTTTGCTGCCACGCGCTGCTGGAATGACCTTCCACCGCCAATGCGAGGCCTAAAAACAATACACTCATTTAAATTACAACTAAAAAAGTTTTTGTTGCATGTACAACTCACTGGACAATAAGTTTTTAAATCTAATCTATATTATTCTTTTCTTGCTCACCTCATGGGTCATGGCCTGCGGTACTTGGTTTTGGATCTCCAGCAGCGCTACAGCATGGCATTCGGTCCCCTGTTTGCCAGGACTGTTGACAGCGTTTCCCCTGTCCACTTTCATACATGTTGACAACCTATTTAATTAATTTTGAATCAAATTACTTGTCCGTGTTTATTGCTTAATATTTATTTATTTTAATAATTTTTTTCATTTACAATCCAATTTACAATCTAAATTCAAATTAAATTCCAATAATCGTATTACCTATTTATTAAGTTGTGTTGTCCAATTTTGTATTTCCGATTTTGTATTTTCATTCGTGACTCTCGTTTTACATTTTTAATCTTATCAGCCTGTTTTTGGAGCTCCTTAGCTCTTTACATAGTTTTAGTGTTTGGGTATGTCGGGTCATCCTCCAGTTTCCAGGGCTTTGTATTTTTATTGGCTCCATCATAACGTATCTTTCTCCTACACACACTCACAATCGTATAAAATCGCTTTTAGCACTGACACATAACATTATTACACTGACACATAACTTTTGCATAATAGTAGTAACACATTACATCATTGGCCATTATGGAATAATAATTCCAGCATTTTTATATTTTATTTTTTGGTACATTGTGGGTGCACGATAAAATTTAAAAGAGAAGAGAACGCTTCGAAATGTTGCCACTGCATAAACCGTAAAATGTATAATGAGGAAGACATTCTCATGGCATGTACGGATGTCTGTTTCCTTTTCTTCTTTTTTATATTCCTGTTTAGTATATTCTATCACTTATAAATTAAATCATAATATTTATCTATCTTAATAATAATTGTTTGCTGCACCGAACGACGTCATTACGTCGGCGCCGGCTGTCGCTGAAAACCAGCGCTGGGGCTCTGTCTTGCATAGGGTCGCAGCATAATGCTGAGCGATAGCCGTTTTGCGTGGATATGACGCATGTTTCCCTCAACCTTCTTATTTTTTGTTTTTTGTGTTTATTTTCTTTTTGCGTCATGTTTACCGCAAATAAACGTATTTTCTTTCTTTCTTTCTTTCTTGTAACACATTCCTCGTAACACATTTTTCGCAACACATTCCTCGCAACACATCCCTCGCTCGCATTTCTTGCTTGTTTTGTATGAACAAAAACCTCGTACCGCTAAGCTCATATCCACCAGAGCTGCGCAGAGCGAAGCTAGGTAAATGAAGTGATTCTATTGGTGCTTACAAAACACATTCCTCGCTACGCAGCTTAGCATAGCTCCGGTGGAGCCTAAAGCTTGCCTTTGAACCTAAAACCGTCCTTTTGGATTAATTTTCTGTCATTTGCATTTAATTCCCTACCATTCCTAAAAGTAACACCTGTACGACTGCTCAAATATTTTAAAAGAATATCCAAGATTAATTTCTTGAGAGGTTAAGCTGCCGTGAAAACGGGAGATAATTAGTCGTGCCTACATTAAAAACCTTGAAAGGAGCAATGTAGTCCCAAAGAAACATAAAATGGAGGTAATTAAGTGTATTACAACGAAAAGGAAGCGAAATTAAATACATTGTCACGTGGAGCGACTAATTCAGGACAAATGGAGTAATGAAAACACTTTTGTTTAGTGATCTGATATGCTGATTTTATGCTGTGGAGTGTTTTATTTAGGTGTTCATTGCAGTAAAAGCGAGGAAGTTTTGATGTTGTAGTTTGATACCTCGAACATAGTCTTTTATGTATTGAATATACTAATAGGTGTGTATTATTACTATTGCTGTAATAATCATTATTTGTTGCCGAGAACTGCAGATAAACATACTAGACTCAAAAAATAAGGGAGAAATTTGTTACATGGTAATAGTTAATGATAGTGTATTTTGCATAAGTTAAAAAAAATTGTATTTAATAATCAGAAATTGAACATTGTGACTATTGTAAACTTGGAAGAAACCCCATGCTGAGAAAAAAAATCCTTTTACTCACTACAATGTTTGTCGAGAAGGGGGTAAGTACTAATCGGAAGGAAAGTCATAATAATGAATAACTTTTGTTCTACAACTTTTCCCAAAAGTAAATAATTTTTAACCGACTTCAAAAATAAGGAGGTTCTCAATTCGTCTGTTTTTTTATGCAATATCTCCGGCAATTATGAATGGATTGTGATTTTTCGTTTTTTGTTTAGTAGGCCAAACGTCAGAAGTGGTTCTTTAAAATTTTTATCGAAATTCATTCAGCGCTTTTTGAAAAAATCAACAAAAACAAAAAATACTTAGATGACGTTTTGGTTTATGGTTCCCTTCAACAAAAGTTTTGATGAGGACCTTCAATCTCTGTTTTAACTGTCATCACAGAAACATTAGCCAAGAACAAAGAAGATTGTATGTATTTGTAGGGAGCCGTCATGATTGTTAACTATACATTAATAGTATTAATACCTATTCCTACTCTTTTAGTTTCTTTTAAAGTCGGTTTTTACTTTTATTTACAGTCATTTATAGCGAATAATTGTTAAAACGTTTCGTAAAAAACACTCCAGAATCTATCTATTCCATTCTATGAATTCGCAACCATCAGGTTTAATTGTGTAAACAAAGGGCTGTCAATTTTTAAAAATAAATAAGAATCAAATACTTAAATACTTTATTCAATAAACTTACATAACAATAATATTACATTTGGTACTAGCTTCCACACTAGGATTCCCTGTGTCGTGGAAGCTAGCCGAAACTAATAGATACACATATACTATACATATTACAGGCTACAAAGGGCCATAGATAAATACCTTATAGACTAACATACATATCAAAATAAATAAATTCATACATAATTAAATATAACATAATAACGCACTAATGTACACGTAGTGTCGGCGTCGTGTTGCGCTGCGTGGTGTCGCGTAACCTTCCGCGGAAACGACGATACACGACACCCTTCGGCCAAAATTCTTCTTTTAGGAAGGTATCCAGATGTTTAGTTGGAACCCGCACCACAAACGATTTAAAATTCACGTTATGGCGCGACTCCATAGAATAGTTTCAATAATGGAAGTTTACAAAAATAAAGTTTATTTTTATTCTAAAACTTTGTTTTAAATATTCATCAGTGATACTTTAAGTGGCCAGTAGATTAGTATCGACTAATCCTGCAGTAGGAAATGACCATACCCTAACTAGCTCCCAACCCATCCTTTCAAGGAAAACGAGTCCTTGTAATGAACCAGTACAACTTTCAGAAGAAAAAGAAGATAAGGTACGTATGTAAAGACAGATTGCTCACTGCCTACGAGCACCGAAATGACGCATTTCCTGAGTACAGCGCAAAGGGAAATATATTTTGACGCTCTTTATAAGAAAAAATGTGTAGCTATTTTTCATATGTTTCCATTTCCCAAATAGGGTAATTGCGTAACTCAAAATGACGCAATAAAAAGTAAGGAAATATATTCTCGTATAGTGACTACGGAAGCTGTAGGGTTAGTTCCGGTTCGGTGTCTGAAGACATACGCACGAACGACCACGAACATCGCGAATACGAATATTGAACACTCTGTTCGTAAAACATGTTTGCGGCGATCCTTTTAGTATGTTCTGTATGGACGGTGTTCGAAGACTTTTCGCTACTTCACTAGTGACCACTTCCAACGGCGCCGCCGTGGCTATTATGATAGAGTTCACGACTGTTGTGCACGAACTCGATTCAAACTATTCCCGCGTTCGTGTTCGAATATGCCGTCCATACACACATCAAAAAAAGTTTGCGATCACTAGCATAATTATGTATGTGAAGATTCCGAATTCAAAGTCAATTGAAATCTGATTTATATTTATTATCTAGATAACTATCAATCTATATTTATCATGATAATTATCGCTTTGAATCCCGATTAGAAAATTCGGCTTCAAAAAGACTACATAATTTTTCAAAGTGATCGCAAACTTTTTTTGATGTGTGTACGTACGAACCAAATGTTCAAGTTTGATGTTTGTGTTCGCGATGTTCGTGTTCGTTAGTGCGTACACGACTTAAGAATTGGAGGTTAATTTTAAACTCTGGCGGGGTTGCAGTGTATGCAATAGTAAACCCTGTGACCTTGTCATTAGGTCCTCGGAAGAAGACCGTGGTGGTTTTAGTTGGTAAGAACCCAACATAACCCTCCGTCTTCCCCAGGGTTGAGGGTATGCATGAGGATTCCCCGACGTAAAAAAGGTTCACATAAAACAAGGGTGGTTTTTAAATAATGTTGTCCAAAACCATATTATGTAAGTCTATACGATGCATAGCTGTACAGTGGTATTCTTGACACGGGGAATTTCAATTTTATCAGTGAGCTTATAAAAAAGAAGTTGATGGTATTTCTATATACACTATGTTATATAGAAATTGTTTCTACTTTCAATGCATGGCATGCATATGACGTGCTGAAAAGGAGACGCGCGCGGGCGTAAGGCCGGCGGCGGATCTCCGTGACGGCTAAGAGGGGTGCGCGGGCGGGTTACAGCCTCCGCGCACCTCCAGCCCGTCGCAGGAAAGCCATGCACAGACAAAAACAATCAATAGCTTATATTTGATCAAATACGACTTATCCCATAAGATTCAAATCAAATAAGTACAGAGTTATAAAACACCAAACAATACTTAAACTATTACAATTGTTAATAAAACATCATCCATAACGACCGATTTAATTCACAGCAAATAAAAAACCCACTTAACTTATCAGATGAAATACTGAAATACCCAACTTCGCACATCTATGTAAAAGAAGAGCTCCGAATAATTTAGCCACCGGCTTCCAACTGCTCCTCGAATACTCAATTACCACTTTTTTGCCTCAGTAGTACACTTTGTTTCTTGTTTTTATTTTACTTTCCGCCCCAATGGAGAGGGAGGGAATACGTATTAACGTCAAAGAAGGCAAAGACATTCTGCTATACATAGTTTTAAAGTTGTGTTCTAGAATTCGAGTTTTAAATTAAGTGTTTGAATTTCGAACGTTTCTTGTATTTTCGTTTTTTTGTTTGGACTAATGACTCGAAGAATCTGATTGGTGTTGATAGGATGCCTAAAACCCTGAAAAAAAAACTGTGCACATATCTAAGTCAAATTGGGACAAGGATAAGCTAAGCTAACTTCAGACCATTCATCAACGTATAATTTGACTTAAATGTTATTCTAAATGTAAATCATTAATATCCACTCGCAACTCAGTGTAAGACAAATACAGACGAATACAATTATACTCAAACAACATTATTTAATACATAAGTAAACATTTTATTTGATTCTAAGAATATAAAATTACGTTTCGTATTTTTAGAAGCTAAAAAGTCTTTAATACTTAGTCATATTTACAAAAGTACCAACTTTAATCTGCCTGGCCTCTTCCAGAATAGCCTAAACATTTACAAAGTAAATTGACTTTAGAGGACCTGCAAAATGTTTACAAACTCTTTTATTAATAAATAAAAAAAAATATAAAGTGGGGTAGAAAATTTAAAAAATATATGTATTCAAATTTCGAATACAATCTTTCTATGAATAAGCTTGTCACGTTATGAAGTCTAGAGCCGCTACGACTACGCAAAGAGCGGTTAGCATCTGGCAAAGTGAGATTTTCAAGAGAATTTTCTCTAAATGTGTACTAAAAATGTGTTTAGTAGCATCAGCGTTTTAGTTTGTTACCTCTAACCTTTACTATGCTTGTCTACATGAGTTTTATGATCCATGTATCATAACTTTTATAAGTAGGTACGTGTGAAAATTATCCGTCAAAGTTTTTACTGGTATTATTTATAATCATTATTAAACCCTTTTCAACGTAATTCCTGGGGTTTTTCTACAAAACGATACAAAGAATATCAAATATTTTAAAAAAACAAAACATTTTTAATATTTCACGGTTTTAGATGATGTCGTTTAAGTTTTTTCGATAGCAGTCTCCTTAGGCCCGGACTCCACCAAAGCGCAGACGAGACGAGCGGGGCGGAGATGTGTTTTAAAAAACCAATTGAATTTCGTTATTCACACATCTCGTCTCCAGTCAGCTTAAGTGGATACCACTGAGCGGAGATGAGAGTGGAGATCATATTTATATGGCACGATGGAAGCGGCGACGTGAGCTGTTCCTCGCTGAGATTGAGCTGGGCCGCGATACAAGGCGGAGATGTGAGCTTTGCCTCGCAAGCTGACGACGGCGCACAGCGACACGGCGTGCAGTGTCAGATCGCACTGAACTATGCGTTCACATCCAATGCACGCAGCTTAGTTCCGCTCTAGTCAGCGCACATCTCCACCCTAGCGAGCACATATCTCCGCTACAGTCTAGCCAGTACGCTTCTCCGCACAGTTTCGGTGGATACACCCTAGTTGAAAAACATCTCGTCACCGCTTCGGACATCTCCGCACATCTCCGCTTTGATGGAGGCCTTATGGCTACAATTTTCAAAATGACCGCTATGTCACGACTCATATTTCAACAGAGTATAGGAGTTCACATGCGTTCGTATATCTCAATTTTAAATTTTACTGTCATTACTTTAACTCCCGTTATGCTTAAACCAAACTTAAAAGCATAAATTTAAACGTCATCATTTATTTTTATACGTCAACGCTCCTTTAGATTTCCTTTGAAAGCAGACTTAGGATATTATTCACCACCGTTTTTAAAGACAGACTCTTATTTGCACAATGCAAATGTGACTAGAGAAAGTGAATATAAAAAGTGGAACTGCAAACCGTTTCTTTCATTTATTTCTTTGATAAAGACGGAGTGGGTTGGAATTTTGCAGCTGAGGCCAATTGTTACTTTACTTGGTTGGATTTGCATGTTCGTAATGCATTTCTCTTTGTTAGAAAAGAGGTCGAATGAACTGATGTTATGTCAGTTTGAATAAAAACCAGATTTTTTCCTTTATGGTCCGCGAAGCTTTGGCATTAAATTTGAATCTGTAATTGGTAATTTTGTGGATCTGTTCTTCTTTGTTCGTTCGAGTTAGGGTACTTGCATAAAGAAAAAAGATTTTCGGTACCGACTTGTCGTGGCAGATCGGTACCGATCGGTGCAGGTTAATCTACATAAAGAAACAGATAAATTAAACCTTAAACCCGTATGATCCGATCCACTCCAATCCGAACCGGTTATCGATACCGACAAGTTTCAGTCTGTTTCTTTATGTGAATTGTGTATGAAATAACACGGGGCTAATATACCCACGCCGATCGGTACCGACCCTTACTAACTTGTCGGTACCGGGAACCCGCTTCCTGATGCAAGCACCCTTATACAATGTAACGGTCCTGTAATTCAATTGTGTTCTGACCTGTATTAAGGAAGAGTGGTATCAAACCGAAAAGTATATGCCATCAATTTTTTTATGTAATATTTTTGCGAACAAGCCGACGGCCCACTTGACGGAAAGTGGTTACCGCCGCCTATATAAAACTACAAACCAAGAGGGTTGCTGATGCGTCGCCAACCTTAGGCGCCATCTCCACGAACGAGTGAATCGCGGCGATATTCTCACCGTGCCATCAAATTCAGTACTAACTATCACCGCGATAAAATCGCCGTGTGGAGACACGTTCTAAGAGAGTATATAGAAATACGTGGCACGACGATAATATCGCCGCGATTCTCTCGCTCGTGGAGATGGCTTAAAGAGAAAGTTTGAAAATCTCACGTGCCTAAAACTTCACCGGCACCCATACCTTTCAATCGGGAACACAGCAATGCTGCTCAGTGGCAGAAATAGTAATGTACGGTCCAACCGTACATTACCTAAGTCAGCAATTTGACGCGACACTTGCATTTTCATTATAATATTCAGTACATTCGCGTTAAGCTATCAAGAAAGTCGTGCGTTCTCAAATTCATGTAAAGGCAACAAGGCCGCGTGTGTTCGATATCATTTTAACTCACACCAGTTCATTAAGCTTATTTTATCAGTTAAGTTTTGGACAATATCCAAGGTTAGTCAGAAAGGGGGTACTAATCCGAAAGGGTGTTAAAGTACACATAATAATGAATAACTTTTGTTCTACAACTTTTCCCAAAACTCAATAGTTTAAGAGAAATAGATGTTCAAAAATCTTAAAAAATCTCTAAAATCTATCTATCCCCAGTTATGATCAGCTGTGTTTACATTTTAGGTCATATTTAGCGTCATGAATTAGATGCACCATTTTCTGAATTTGTAACTAAAGCAGGGATGAAGAATTTATGAAAAAACTAAAATAAAAATCATTTTATTTGAAAAACAAAATATCGAATTTTGAAATTTTAACACTTGCTTTCAAACAGTCATCAGCGATACTACGAGTATAAGTGGGCTTCGGATTAGTACCCCCTTTCCGACTAACCTTGTATATTTCAATTTGAACGATCGAATTTCATTTCTAACACAAAAGACTGTGTGGTCTGGCAAGGGACCATACAGGTAAGGTAGACCTTCGTCGGTCGAACACTATCACAAATAGCTCTACTACTCCTAAACCAATGAACCGATTTGGTTACTTACATGTTAATTAACTTTGGACTCAAATTATTAAACCTTATTACAATAATATAATTAAATAGCTCCAAGAATCAAGAACTTCTTCCTTCTATTGGAATTTGTATGCCAGAAATCATTTTTGTTAATTGTACCCGAAATGTAAGCTTCTGTATCAAAATATTTTGATAAGATTGTAGTAAAATGTTGTAATGTTATTTTGTACTACCAAATACCTTATACTGAATGCGGGCAATTCAGAGAATTTATACACCCACCTAAAATAATATAGATAATGCGAACCATTTAAATATTATGTAAGTATCTGAATAATAAATGGAATAATATTTGCTTTTAGCGATTTGCTTGATAAGTAATTTTATTTATTTATAATTTACTAGAAGTCGTCCATGGCTTCGCCAGCGTGGATATTGTCTATAGTGTATTCCACATTTTTCAGGATAAAGTTAGCCCATGTCCTTCTCCGGGTACCAGATAATCTCTGTACCAAATGTCAACAAAATAGCTTCAGTATTTTAGTAATGATGCGGTAACAAACAGGCAGACAAAGCCATAATCGCCACGCTTGGCAGGCGGGTTGGCGATCGCAGTATGGTTGTTAAAGCACTCAGAGAACTTTGCTGCCTATCCTTCCTCTAGTGAATCCCTTAGTCGCCTGTTACGATACCCATGGAAAGAGATGGGGATTCATTATTATGAATACTTTAATATCGTTTTACAATAGTACCCCCTTTCCGACTAACCCTGTATACAAAAAGGAAGAAATACAGGTCTTTTGTATATCAATATTCAACAAGTATTAAAGGGGAAGCACAGCGCAGCAGTACTAGTTTCTGCAAACGTCACCTCCAAGCTGTGCAACCTGCTATTAACAGAGTCGTGAACCTTCCGCGTGACAGATTGTAGAATTAAGGCAGATTCGTGTCAGTGAGAGTGAAAGATTGACATCTATGGCGACACGGTCCCAGTGAGGGCAAGAGATGGGGGGGGGGGGGGGGGGGGCAGAAGCGTAAATTGCACGTTTGGTGAAAATAATGTTAAAAACTTTTTTTTCCTTTATTTCTCTATAAAAACACAAATCAGAAAACATCACAAAAACCTTAAACAGGTCTGGATGTTGAGACACTTGGAGATGTCTATAAATCAACTATTCAGTGGAGGGACGGATAAAGATTCGGGCAAGCAAGTCATAAGGGACGACGAATCTGACACCATAATTGTGCCCGAAAATTGATAGCTTGTGGTGTCTATGCGAACTACGCAACACACCGGTAGTGTAGACGACTACAGCGACATTAACGACAACTCATCATAGATGACAGTTCCTACACCACGCTATCATGTATCAACTATTCTTGTACACAAATACACTACACACTAGGGTCCAATCCACTTCCTCGCTATTTGGCAGCCATTTTGCTTTTTTGTTGAGATATTCTCTATCTTAAAGTTATGAATGTGAACCCATTGTATCGTAATGTAAACGATAGACAATATTGTTGCCCTTCGAATAAGCCTACTTTTATCTCAGTAGAACCAAAAATTTGAGAGACATGACTTTTTTTGTACACACGTACAGAATATCTCAAGAAAAAAATGGAAGTGAATTGAACCCCAGTGTATAGTGTATTTGAGTACTAGAATAGTTGTTATAAAAGTACCGAGAATACCGCTAGTCCATAACCGGACACATTGTATACAACCGCCCAACATCAACCGTTAGGTATAAGTCTCCGCCTGGTTGGAGGATCCTCCTTTTGGTTGGAGGAACACCACACCTCGTTCCTCCACAGGCTCGCCACCTATTAAATAGGACTTCATACGAGAGTCGTGGGTGTACAGACTCCTATAATAGGAGAACACATATGCTTACCCTTCGGGGATTACAGGCATATGTATGTATGGATGTAACTATAAAACTAGACGTGATAAAAAAAAGTTAATCGTGGGTAGTTTTAGAAAATGCTTCACTTAATTTGTGTATAAAGTTCAAACAGATCGAATAAGCAGTTCCCGAGCGAATTGGCAATATTGGTTTAACATACTTGTGCTGTTTAAAATAACACCTAAAAACAAAATGTGTTTAGTGGAAATTGGAATTAATCTCAAAGGGGTGGTAAAGTTTACAATGTAAATAGTAAAATTTTGAATTCATCGATATTTCAAAACTACCCCTAAAAGACGTGCAACGAGATATTAGAGTTTTATGGGAAATTCTTATTAAGTGTCTCAATTATTAAAACACGTATTTTAGAATTTTTCGATAATCAATCCTTAAAGGGTTAAAAATAGGTAGTAAAGTTTATTAAAAACCTTATTCTCTGGACGATTCTTGGCACAGATACTCTTTAAATTAAACAAAGAAATACGTATAAATCGATTTTCTAAATTTACCCCTAATAGGAGGTGTAATAGGGTATGTAAAACTTTTTCGCGAGCAAAGCCGCACGAGTACTGTTAACAGTAAATAAATAAAAAAACCCTCTCGCAAACAGCGCTGCTTGCCTGGACGTTGTGCAGGAAAATATTATGAGAGCCAGCAGAAAAATCTGAAAGGATACTGCGCTTCTTTTTGATAACATTGAAGTAAAAACACAGGAAACTTTATAAAGACTACATTGCTTCCACGAACTTGAATACCAACTTTAACTGGACTGTACCCTTAGTAATGCACCCATTCAAGAGGGTTCAATTAAAATTGGTTCTTTGAAGTATCTTGCTTTGACGAGTACAATAAGTATACACACGATTTGATAGAAGGTAGGAATATTTCGGCAGTACGTACTGGGATATAGAATTAATTGTAGAAGATATTTGCGGATTAACGATCAATTAAGCTTCGAGATTAAGCAACAAAACTGCAATCAAATCTTAGATGGAGGTCCATTTGTTATTTCATCTCACCACCAGACTACGGTTAGTTGCCAAATTACTCTGTCAAACCAAAAGTAATTTCGAATAACCAAAGTTTCGTGTGTTGTTTTTTTTTTGTATTTTTGTTACGCGATATCTCCGCCAATTATAAATAGATTTTGATGATTCTTTTTTCGTTTGGTAGGCCATACTTCAGAAGTGGTCCTATATAATTTTTATCGAAATTGATTCAGCGCTTTTTGAAAAAATCAATCACATCAAAAAAAACGGATGTCGTTTTGGTTTGTGGTTCCCTTCAGCAAAAGCTTTGATGAGGACTTTCAATCTCTGTTTAAACTGTCATTACAGAAACATTAGCCAAGGACAAAGAAGATTGTATGTATTTGTAAGGAGCGGTCAAGATAATTATACATTTATACGCATTCTTAAAGAAAACTACCTAGTTGTTGGAAAGATTACGCCAACCGTGTCATTTAAAGAAGTCCTAAACCGTGTAATTTATGGCACTTAAACGTAATTAATAAAAAAACTTTGAATATAAGTAAAAACCGACTTCAAAAAAAACTAAAAGGTGTAAAATAATTACTTACCATAATATAAAATTAACAGTTTCAGAAGTCGGTGGAATTCTACACTGAAACAAATAGAAGCAACTGACTTATGAAACTGTTAATTTTATATTGTGCTAATTATTTTACACCTTTTAGGTTTTTTTGAAGTCGGTTTTTACTTTTATTTAAAGTTTTTATGACAGTTATCCTACGCAGAAGCCAAAAAAATATCTGGCAACTCATCGAGCCTTGTGAAACCTTCACATTTCCAAATAGTTGTGTGGAGGAACAAGGTATGGAGTGATTTCAACGAAAAGGATGGATCCTCAACCGACTGAGTCTTAGTGCCAGGAGCCCAATTCTACTAACAGAAACGTTTATTAGTTGCAACTGAATCGTTCATTCAGACAGTTTTCGTTTACAAAAACTATCAAATTGTTTGACAACAAAAACAAACCCAAACATTTTGACAGTTTTCGTATACGAAAACTGTCTGAATGAACGATTCAGTTACAACTGATAAAAGTTTCTGTTAGTAGAATTGGCCCCCTGGGGTCCAATTCTCCTAAAATAAATTGTTGCCAAACGCAACCGAACCACAACCGTCAGTCAGTTTTTGTTTTCGAAAACTTTCAAAAATGGTGCTTTTGTTTTTTGTGTCAAACTATTTGATAGCTTTTGAAATTGAGAACTGTCTGAATGAACGGTTCGGCCTTGGTTCGGTTGTGATTTATCAAGATTTATTTTAGGAGAATTGAGCCCCTGGTTGACTGCTGCCCAGTTGTAGCGCCATCTATCACTCTACCGTTGGATTCTGAAGATTGGATTGCAATCTCCTTGTGAAAAATATTCTTTTTCTCTCGTGGCAGAACGAGCTATACTAGAATAGCTCATACCGTGATGAAAAGATTAGCCAGTCAGCAAGATTAATAGCGAGGCTATCCAGGACCCGGACGTAGATACTTAAGTATCGGAAACTCTTTGTTGAGGCTCTTTTACTCTTCTTTTGATGTAAAAAATATTGATAATATTCATTCGCATCTATTAAGCCTTTTTTTTTATTTGACTTAATTGCGCTTGACCCTAGTCGCACCTGATGGTAAGCGCAGACAGGGTCTAAGATGGAGCACACGAATCCAAGTAACAGAGATATAGAGAGATTCCCCTATACCCCTCTGGCTTTCACATATACACGACAGAACACAGTAATCTGCTTGGCGCCGGGCTTTAATGTTCAGGTGGTAGCTAGCCAGGCGGACCGTATAGATCCTACCACCAAGCGTGCTGGGTGTTGTTGAATCTTACAACACGCGTCTATTCCCAGCGTGCGGTGAGGACGTTTTATATTCTAGCCCGTCCCCACACGGGGTAAACTACTACTTAAACTTACAATAGTACTACTATCTTGCTAGGACTACTTAAACATAGTGATGTGTCCCTCACTCGTGAGTTACCTCGTTTGAGTTCCTCAAAATGAAAAATGAAATACTTACTCGTATTCCACCTCATTTAATTCCTCAATTTATCATTTGTATAAGCGCGAGTGTGTATCTGACTGATGAGCGAGTGAGTAAGTGATAGGGATGCAAATATTTGATGAGGAGTGTTCGTTCGTTCGCGCACGCGGCGCCCTTTCTCTCTTTCCCTCACCCAGTGAAGCGGCATGCCGTAGCGCACAAGCGAGTCCACCGCACTCTCTTAACTATCCTCTTCTCGAATAAGGGGTGCCACATGAGCACCTCACGAAGTAAAATGAGGATTTCCTCGGTTAAAATATACGAATTATGGTATGTCTACACCAGTGCGCTTTCATGTTCATCTTGCGCTTTCAACTTTCAATTCTTCTTGCGTCAAGCGCATGCTATATTGATTGCCATAAGACACGTGCAGCTTATCGTCAACACCAGTGCGCCTCGGTCAGTCGTGCAGTCGACATACAATAGACGGATTAGCGTGCGCTAGGGGCATGCGCTTTTGTCGAACTGGTATTAAGGCATGCGCCATGGCGCTTCACGCATGTCACACCGATAATTCAGCCCTCATCAAGCCGTCTCCCCCTCCTATGTCCACGCCAGCGACGCCCTAAGCCGAGGTCCGAGTCCCACTAGGGGTCGCCCTTAGTGCTGTTGTAGGTAGTCATGATCTTAGTGAAGTACAAGTAGGTAGCTCAGGTTAAGTATTTTACTTTCCCCCCCATTGGCTGGAGACCCTTCAGGTCTCGCCAATAACTGCCCGGTTACGTAGGAAGGGTCCCCTAGGACCACCTACAGCAGTCCAACAGAAAAAAAAAAAAACTTCACGCATGCTTCAGACGAAGACGCAAGATGAACATGAAAACGCACTGGTGTAGACATAGCTTTACCCATCACTACTTAGATATTGTAAGTGCAGCATACCAGCTTTTAAATACGCCTAAAAAAACACAAAAACATTATACGTAAGTATGTTGGTACTCAATAATTCTAATGAAGAAGAACATTAATAAATCAACAAAGCTTTATGAGGCCCTCGCTCACGCCTACAACCCACTGTCATCAAAATAATGAGACCAATGTTTTCAGCTCAATACCTTCAGAGGTCTCACAACAAAACATTAAATTTATCAAAATTTTAAATAATAGAACGTGTTGCCATCCTTAATTGCGTTTGTTCAAGTTATATTGAAAGTTTATTGACAAGAATTTCAATTTTGTTTGTATATTTAATGGGATCGAGAGATGATTGAGTGCTGAAGTGAAACGATGCAATCTATTTTATTCAAGCTGTGTACATATTACAGACTAAGCAATCGATAAATCTTAATTCCAATGAGACTTTAAAACATACAATGCTTCCAGCAAATGAGATATTTGAATTGAATTGACTTCCAAAATAGACTGAATTTTGAAGCAAGTATTTACGGCAACATTTCCCGGAAATACCTGCATAGCACAATACACCTAAAATCCTAATCCTAACTTCCTAACTAATATTATAAATGCGAAAGTAAGTTTGTTTGTTACCTTTTCACGCCTAAATCACTGAACTGATCATCCTGAAATTTTGCATATACGTTGTCAGGTGTACAGAAACGGGCATAGGGTACCTTTCATCCCGAAAAAAAGTACTGTTCCCGAGGAAAACAACAATAACCTTCATAGATGGCGCCACGTCTCTTTCGAATCATGTTTGAATTATATTATTGTACCTAATACAACCCGAATTGAGTGTCAAATTCTAAATTAACGCAACCGAAGCCGCGGGAAAAAGCTAGTTATGAATAAAACAAAGCTTAAATATCTCCAAAAACATTGATATTGAAGTACAATACTTAAAGAGAATGCTAAAGTCTTCGCAGAACTAACTGACAATATCGTTTTCATACCGCTTTTGTCAAGAACTGTAAAATAACCATAAAGTACATTTCTACTGAGGAACTACGATAAAAATCCGAGCGAAACTCGAAAACATTTAACTTTCAACTTTTTGCGGACTAACACTTCTTTTTTTCCCTACTTTTCACTTAGTTCTCATTGACCATAATACAGTCGAGGCTTCTAAAAGTTTCCCGCTGCCCAAGTTTAAAGTTAGGAAGTATTTTAACTATGTATGGTAGTTGGAACGTCTTTAAGTAGTGCACAAAAGAAGATATATCTTTCTTGAATGTTAGACGCAATAGAATATTGATGAGGCTTACGTTCAACTCGCGGCGGTCGCGATACGTTTGGCTAGTGTTCCGTTCTTATGTACATATTTAGGTATTTGCTGTAATACCTAATGGGATTCAGTCGCAGATGGTTGAACTGGAAGCTGGTTTTAACATGGCTGAGAGAAAGCAAAGATGGTTTCTATGATAAATAGTCAGGTATTCTGCTTTAAATAAATTACCTTGGAGGTGGTTATGCAAACTGAAAAAACGCCTGTAGTTATGTGACTCAAATCATTATTTTTTTCCTTAAACCATCACACGCACTTGTGATAAATCGAATTTAGGTACACGATTCCAACTTGTCGTTTCCTATGGAGACTGCCATAACGACTAAAGATATTTCTGAAACGTCTTGCGACTTTATTGACCAATATATCTATAGGTGCTTAATCGAAGATCAATCAGTGTAGCCAGTGACCACATTGATATTATACTAGTATGCGTTCTGAACTGGTACAGAGTTCAACTGGAAAAAAAGAAAAAAGATTATCGGATCAGTCGTATTGGCAACGCTGCTTTCATTATCATATTCAGCCACCATAATCCTACTGCTGGGAATAGGCCTCCTCTTTTGCATAATTATGTCCTGTATCGATCCTTTGCCAGTCCTATCCAAGTGTTAGTCTTTTTCTTCTCCCTTATCTCGGTCATCATTTCATCAAGATTTTGCCCTATGTCATCATCGCTTCTATAGTCCGACTATTTCGTGCACAGCCTTCCTACGGGGCGACAGACGTTGGGGGGATACGGTAGCACCCAGTAACTTATGACACAGCGAGCGTATTACCCTTTCCCGCTGCACTACCCGCCCCCCGTTAACATCTGGAGTACCGCATCCCCCGAACGTCTGTTGTCCCGTAGAGCGATCGCTCACGCTCTTGTTGGACTATAGCTATGTGTACACCAATGCGCTATCACGTTCATCTTGCGTCTTCGTCTGAAGCATGCTTGAAGCGCCATAGCGCATGCAATAGCGCATGCCTTAATACTAGTTCGACAAAAGCGCATGCCCCTAGCGCACGCTAGTCCGTCTATTGTATGTCGACTGACGACTGACTGAGGCGCACAGGTGTAGACAATAAGCTGCATGCGACATAAGGCAATCAATATTGCATACGCTTGACGCAAGAGGAATTGAAAGTTGAAAGTGCAAGATGAACATGAAAGCGCACGGGTGTAAAAATACCATAGGAATTTGTCTTGCCCACTGCCACTTGAAAATTGTTATCATTTTGATAATATCATGGTCTTTCCTATCTCCACATTTTCCTGTTCCTGACCCTGTTCACGTGTGAGATACCTAATGGCTCGCGGCTTTACGTGCGCTATAACTTAGTAGGTGAGACCGGCACGCTACGCGCACATCCCGGTATGCGCGATTAAGTGCCGCATCGTTCACCTCTTCACCGCCACAAGAATTCAGAATAACGTATTCAACTAAGGTGCTGGCTTTATATGTTGTGGATAAGTCGAGAAGCCTTTTAATTAGAACAGCGGTTATTTAGGATACGGCAGATATTTATGAACAAGTTATTTGTGATTGTGATTTCTTGTTTGTGGAGGAGCTCGTGGCTAAATAATTACAGCCGCATAGACCGATCTTCCGGGTTAAGCCACGCTTGCCGAGGTTGGTCTGTGGATGGGTGACCATTTACCATAGCGAGTTTCCTCCGTGCCTCGGAAAGCACGTAAAGCCGTTGGTCCCGGCTGTCATTTGTAGATCTTTGACAGTCGTTACCTACTGTTGGTCAGAAGCCAGAAAGTCTGACAACCAGTCTTACCAAGAGTATCGTATTACCCAGTTACTGGGTTGTGGAGGTCTGATAGGCAGTCGCTCCATGTAAAATACTGATATTCAGCTGCATCCGGTTCGACTGGAAGCCGACCCCAACATAGTTGGGAAAAGGCTAGGCAGATGATGATGATGATTTCTTGTTTGTAGGAATAGAACCCAAAATGTTGACAATCTGAGCGTGTACTCGGTACCAAATTGAAAAACTTATCTTACAGTGGACAGTACACTTTACAAAGGTTTGATACGGTTATTAATTATAAATTACTAGCTGTACCGGCTCTGCATCCTTGGAAAGTTTCAGTGTTCCGCGATGTAATCTATTATTTGTGCTAATTCAAGATTATTTCTACCTCTTTACCAAATTCTATCCTTCCATCTATACGTAGTCGTTATGATGTTTACAAAAAACATCTAAAAATCCAAACCTTCGCATTTATACATACTAAGGCTTAAATCCTTCACAGTAAGAGGCCCATGCCCAGCAGTGGGACAGTCATAAGCTGCGGAAGATAAAATACTAAGGACCTGTTTCATATTTGTTGAATAACACTTATCTGGAAAATAAATATCGTGGTTTGACAGATTTTTACCATATTCATCCGTTATGAATTAATTGACGATTGTGAAATAGGAACTTTTTTTTTATCGTCATAATGTTCTCATGGATACGCCCGAGGAAGGCGAAGGGTTATGCCGGAATCTTACCGGCTAAAAACCCACGGTGTTCCTTCTCCTGACCCTTGGCCTGGGTCGCGGGATTCGCAGCTGCATGCACCGCGACTCCGTTGTGAAACAGGACCTAAGCATAAACTTAGAATTGTTATATCCAACGCAATAATTAAATATTAATCATCACAAGCAACATATTTAATAATAGAATGCATGCTAAAAAAAAGCAAAAAATGCACCAGAAATTGCTACTATTTTGCTAAATCTATACTGGGCCCATGAAGGGCCCGGTAAAAGCATTAGTTAAACTCCTTGCTCCGCCATACCTCCTTGCGGCCATTTGTATTCATCATTACAAGCTTGCACTAGTTCTCTTTAGCCAAGAAGAGCGGGGTGAGTCCTTTATCCACTGCTGCTACATCTCCGTGCATCCCCACGTCGGCTTGGCAGAAGCACTCCCTGAGACTGCACACCTCGCGGTTGTGGAGGTTCTTAGCATTTAAAAAACCTCGACCTTCCCACTTCCACGGAATGACATGCAACGTATTTAATAATTGAATTTCATGCTACATAAAAGCAAAAAATGCACCAGACATTGCTAGTATTTCATTAAAAAGCATCCCGATAAACATCAACAGTTCTGTTCACCCCAAAAACGAAACGAAGCGTAAAGATAAGCTATTACCCAATGTAATCAAGAATCCATTCAATTTAAAAAACAAAAGAGCGAATCATTTGTTACTTCCATTAACAGGAATACAGAAACGTCGATACGCTGGACAACTGGAAATGTCGGATCGAATTAAATTTCATTCTGTTACAATTTTACTGTTACTGTGGACGAAAATCAATCAGCCGGTGGACTGGTAACCGACATTCGTTGTTTAATAAGTACGTCATACCCCTTTACGGGTTTTAATCGTCCGCAACGAAGGTCTTTTGGTACGCTGATTAGACGGGTCTACCACTCAAAATTCCTTTGAAGAGGTTTAATCTAAAATTCCTAAAAGTTTCGTGTAGTGCCGGACTTAAAGAATAGCGCTATCCCATCTCTTTCAGTGGGTGTCGTAAAAGGCGACTAAGGGATTCTCTAGAGGATGGGCAGCAGCGTTCTCAGAGTACTTTAACAACCACACTGCGATCGCCAACCCGCCTGCCTGCCAAGCTTGGTGATTACAGCAATCCCCCTCTTTTGGGGGAGGCCTATGTCCAGCAGTGGACGTATTTCGGCTGAATGATGATGATGATGATGAATCTAAAATGTATTGAGGGACTAGCACAAAAAACTTTGTACACTATAGAAATACAGACACGGAGTGTCCTCAGGAAGTACAAGACTGGAATATGAGATGAAATCTTAAACGATTGAGTCTATGACAATGTTCTGCCTAGTCTTTTCCCTACTGTGTTGGGGTCAGTTTCCAGTCTAACCAAATGCGGCTGAATACCAGTATTTTACACGGAGCGACTGCCATCAGATCCCCGCAACCCAGTTACTGGGCAATGCCGATATCCTAAGATTAGACCGGTTGTCAGACTTTCGGGCTTGTGACTACCCGTAAGGACTGTCATCGGTATTCGTATGATACCCCAAACCGACAGATTAACGTGCTCTTCGAGACACGGAGGGGTATCGATGTGTAACGAATGGTCACCCATCCACGGACTGACCGCGTCAAGCACAGCTTAACCTTGCTAATCATATGATCCATGCGGTTGTTAATTAGCCACGGGCCCCTCAGTTTATGGCAATATAAGTATAATACAAGGTTAGTCGGAAAGGGGGTACTAATCTGAAAGGGTGTTAAGGTACCCATAATAATGAATGACTTATGTTCCACAACTTTTTCCAAAAGTCAATAGTTTAAGAGAAATAGGTGATAAAATATCTCAAAAAAAAAAAACGCTATATCTATCTATCCCCAGTTATGATCAGCTGTGTTTACATTTATGATCAGCTGTGTTTACATTTTAGGTCATATTTGAGGTTATGAATTGGAAGCACCATTTTCTGAATTTGTAACTAAAGCAAAAATGAAGAATTTTTGAAAAAACTAAAATAAAAATCATTTTGCATGGAAATAAAGATTATCGAATTTTGAAATTTTAACACTACTTGACTTGCTTACAGTCATCAGTGATACTTTAAGTGACCTGCGGATTATTACCCCCTTTCCGACTAATCTTGTATCGTATTAAATTAACTGCTTGAAGGTAGGACGAAACCACTCGCAATTAACTCCCACCACACTTGCGATAAGTAGACGTGGCCAACCGCACAGAGTACCAAGGATCTCGGCGTAAATTCCACTTTTCCACGTACAGCATCGGCTAAGTACCTAGACCTTAGCAATTTAATTAAACTAATTATAAAACCGTACCGTGTGGTGCCGGACGTAAAGAATAGCACTACCATATCTCTTTTGGGGTGCATGAAAAGAGCCTCCACGAGTGACGATACTTAAGTACGTCCGGCGCACCCTGGGCAGTCAGTCCCGCTACCAACCTTGCTGACTGGCTAATCTTTTCACCACAGCATGAGTTATTTTCGTATAGCTCGTGCTGACACGAGAGAAGAAGATCTCTTTCCATGGGTGTCGTAAAAGGTGACTAAGGGATTCACTAGAGGATGGGCAGCAGCGTTCTCTGAGTACTTTAATTACCATACTGCGATCGCCAACCCGCCTGCCAAGCGTGGAGATTATGGCAAACCCCTCCAACATGGAGCACAGGACCGGTGGATGTGGTGATGCTTGGGGGAGGTTTCTGTCCAGCAGTGAACGTCTTTCTGCTGAATGATGATGATGAATTAGAAAAGAAGCTAGTCGTGGTGGCCCGGAGATTATGGACCCGCTCGTTAAGTACCAAGTTGCGGGTTCAAACCTAGGCAAGTAGGTATGCAACTTTTTCAATGTCGCGTACTTTTTTAGCTGATGGGGTGGGCAAACTTTTCTCATCAAGGGCCAATAAGAACCAAATCAATCTTACGGGGCCAGTTTTTTTTATTTTCATCGTAATATTGTTTTATGCCAATTTATCTTGACATAGATCTATACTTTATCGAGATTACTCATACGGTTCCTACGACTACGGTTGTTAGCGAGGCTGATCAAAACGGTTCGCGGGCTGGAGCTGGCCGGCGGACCGTACTTTGCCCAAGACTGATCTAAAACAACATTGAAATACGGTGAAAGAAAACATCGTGACGAAACCTGGACTTAATGGTCTGAAATCGCCAACCTGCATTGAGCAAGCGTGACGATCATTGCGATAATGCTGTAAATAAATAAAACTCAAACTCCGACTTATACTAATAAAAATAAAATGATACTAGAGGTCGCTCGCGGTTTCCGCGCGGATTTCGTATTTTTCGGGATAAAAGTGGCCTATGTCCTTCTCCAGGTTCCAGACTATCTCTATACCAAGTTTCATCAAAATCGGTTCAGTGGTTTAGGCGTGAAAGCGTCACAGACAGACAGACAGAGTTACATACGCATTTATAATATTAGTAGGGATTATTATCAAAACTAACAATGACGAGTATTGTTCAAAAAATAATAAGACTATTACCAAAAGCTTTTCACATCCAATTAGATGTTAGAATATAACATTACTACAGTCGTTAGACTAAAAATATTGCCAATGTACCAACAAAGCTTTAAGGATTACTTCGGTAATTTATTGCCGAGAAAGTGAGATTCCAAATTGCAAAAGAATTTTATATTTAACTTAAGTTTATTTTGTGACATTACTAATTGTTTAAGGTTTCAAACGATAGCCAAAAACTTAACTTCGAAGACGAAACATGAAATATCGCAGTTGCGAATAGACTCAGACGCATATTTTCATATTAGGTATTATTTTTTAAATTCAAACATTGAAATTTTTATACTGCATTAAAATTGTATTATTTAGTGTATAATATTCTGCCTAAATAGTTTATAATTATTATTTTATTAAATCATTTTCCAAACTGTAAAGTTTGAGCATCATGGAGCGATTAATCATCATCTGCCTAGCCTTTTCCCAACTATGTTGGGGTCGGCTTCCAGTCGAACCGGATGCAGCTGAATATCAGTATTTTATATGGAGCGACTGCCTATCAGACCTCCACAACCCAGTAACTGGGTAATACGATACTCTTGGTAAGACTGGTTGTCAGACTTTCTGGCTTCTGACCAACAGTAACGACTGTCAAAGATCTACAAATGACAGCCGGGACCAACGGCTTTACGTGCTTTCCGAGGCACGGAGGAAACTCGCTATGGTAAATGGTCACCCATCCACAGACCAACCTCGGCAAGCGTGGCTTAACCCGGAAGATTGGTCTATGCGGCTGTAATTATTTAGCCACGAGCTCCTCTTTCATCAATCTAATCAAATCATGGAGCGATTAATGATACACCTATAATCTTAGCATATTACTACCCATTGTCTAGTAACATGAGTCTGTCATGCTCGTTGGGTTCCCTACAATATGGTTGAGCTAAGCGATGCGGATGTGCACGTCACGCTCGTGATCGGGTGCTGTATGTCGGGACTGGTCAGCCCTTACCTGCTATGGCAATCCTAGAAGGCATATTTTTCTATTTGTTACTCTTAAGTGAGTTTTTAACCTACATTATTCTCATTCTATTTCTCACACTACTGTAATGGAATTGTCATGAACTACTATTTTGAAAAGAGTATTCATGGAGTTTCTTGCCGACTCTTCTCCATAGAACCTACCTTTTGGAACCGTGCACCTAATTTTGACGTTTTAAAAGTGCCTGTAATCGGTCTATTTGAAAAAAAAAACTTTGACTTTAAAGTTTGGTACTGATGATAAAAAATCACAAACATTTTCATAAAATGTTTTCATAAATAATCCCGATTGAATTACCGCGAAATACACAACAAGCAACGCAAAATGATTTCGAAATAATCTTAAATATTCATTGCATCTGTCGTAAACACTTTCAACTAGCACGGAACGTAACCAGTTGGAAAATTCTTCAAGCGCTTAGCGCTCCTGTCATAGCACTGCAAAAGTACATTTATTTCATTCCCACTTTTTGTATCAAGCGTGTTGTTACGTAAGGGTGATTTACGAATGCACAATTCACTGTAAAAGCGACAGTGAATAATGTACTACATTATATTGACTTCAGCAAACGATTGTTTTAAAACTGTAATGCTTTCATCCGAAGGAGTGTCCGCCCACTCCTCCTTTCTTACCAGAAATGAAAATTTAGTGGCCAGTTTAGTTTTAGCTGAGTTTTGTGGGCTCTTATCTTTATTTTGGGAACAAAGGAAGCTGTTCACTGTAAGAACGTTGAATTTCCTGAACCAACGTTAAATGTTATACTATATGCTTGATATTTTAAGGCAGAGTAAGAAAAACTAGGAAATCTATGTGTATCACCGTGGGTCCGAGGTATCCGAAAGATTTTAACCACGCCTTTCTGATGGTAATATGAGTCAAATTTTATATCAACGAAAGTCCAATAAAGCCATTTTTTTCATTTCTTAATAAATCAATTAACTTTAGTATTTCCTTGTAAACAATACCTTAGGTTGAACTGGCAACATTTATAAATTATCGTGGGAGTGGATAAGAAACTTCTCACTTCACAACCCCCCCGTCAAATAAGACATACGGCGAGAGGGATATGGTATGACAAAAGTCGCAACGCCGCGTTCATAGGACTTGTTACCATAGATGTTTTTCGATTTGTGAATTTCCGTAAATAAATTAACATTTCGAAAATTAAGCTTTATTCAACAAACTATATAATAGCTTTTCTTCTCCAATTAGGCATCGGAATCGAAGATTAAAATCTTTCGGGTACCTCGAGCCCACGATGTATAATATTGATCCTCTCGATCAATTGAATAAATTAAGGAAAGTTGGTTATTTATTTCAGATACTTACATGAGGAAGCTTCTTACAAAAACACATTTAATGGCCCTTTGACGCAATTGACTATGATGGTCAAACTTTGACTTCGATCATTCGATTCAGATAAACACGAATTAAATCGCATTCCCACAAAATTACACTCCATATTTTTGGATGCCAAACTAAATACCCAGAAGCTACTACGTCTAGTAACCATTAATAAACGTTCAACCGTACCAGTCATATACCAAAACAGACCAAACTTGACCTAACACAATATCAAACCACTTCACCCAACGCTAAATCAAAATAGGCACACTATGAAATTCCGGTTGCACCATTGCAAATGCTGCACACAGTGCACATGAAATTGATCGATGCCGCACGGTGACCGCGGCCACTGATTCATTTGTGCACCTGTAGTGATACATAGGTAAGGGTAGTGTATTACCGACCACTGTTTCAGCTATGTATGCCTTGTGATTGGTGGCCGTTTCAGAACGTTGAGCCACAGAAGCTAATTTATCTTTGTGTGACTTACGCTTGTCAAATTTGGTGAGTTAACCCGCTAGTGAATTTTAATGAAGCCAGATGTAGTAATTACTAACTTTTTCTCACCTGTAGTGTCATTCTGTAAGAAACCCACCTCAATATCGATGGGTTAGCTCGATATCCATAATGTCACAGTATGGACAATAGAATAAAATAACACACAGATAATCGACAGTATAATCAATAACGCGTAGTTTTGTTATCCACGCTGTGTCATGATAAGTGTCTAATTGACAGTCACGATCGAGGTGAGATTCTTACAGAATTGCACTTATGATCTCAGATTATAAAACAGAATTATGATATTAAAATTTTGTTCGAGATCTTCTGTGTCATATTGATTGTAAACGCTTCTGTCATGTGTGAGGTTTAAATTCTCCAGACATGTACAACTCTAAAGAACCTCTGCCTACCACTTGAAGAATTGAAAGTGTGATAGTATACATTCAAATACATAACTCACCAATAGGTTCTCGAATACATGGGGTTAATCAACGTAATTACAAAGCAATCAATCAGTAAACGTAGAAGCTTGCATCATTATAGATGAATGGATCAAATCAAAATCAAATTAATCTAGAACTCTAGATATAGAAACAAGTGAAACATCAACAAGACAATCAAATCCTTAGGATTTCTAGTTAATATTAATGTACATTAGCCTTTGAGAAGGGTCACCGATGCTCCCACAGCATAGATTTGAATTTTTTATTGAATTTTCTCGTATACCTACCCAAATCAAGATCAGACGTCTCATTGTTGATTGTGGTGCCTTATTAATGATGCACAACTGGTGAACATTTCATTTAGGAATGCAAACTTGTTAGATATAGGACCGAATGAAAGATTGAAAGTATATTGTGTCAACATTTTTGGAACTCGTCCATCATATTATTTTCTCGATGACAGTTTCCTTAAGGCTGATTTAAGCTGGCTTTCCACGGTGCGTGGTAGCGCACACCGGCTGTGCGTGGTATCATCCGTAAAATCACGCACCGTGGGAAGTCACATTATGAGGGTGTGTGATGTGGATACGGCGCACTGCTCCGCACGCGTCCGCGTTACCACGGACGAGTCCCTTCCCATGGTGCGTCGGTGCGAGCTCATGTGTCGCGGTACGCGCTATCACGCACCGTGGGAAGCCGGTATTGCACGAGCATAGTTTCTTGAAGCACCTTTCGTTCTGTCTTTGTTTTTTCAGAAAAAAAAACAGAGATTGCATGAGACTTGCTTCAAGAAACTATCTTCGTGTAAATCAGCCTTTAGAACGTAGCTGTCTCGCGTTTCGTAATTCCGGTCTTAGAGCATATACCTTATTCCGGTAAAATAATTATTTAAGGGTCGATTTTTCAATAGTCAGATAACCTTTATCTGAGGAATAAGTTTGACGTTTTCACAGCTTCTGTAAAGAAAATGTGTCAAAATGTCAAATTTATTCCTCAGTCAAAACTTATCTGATCATTTAAAAATCGGTCATACAATAAATATTTACGAATGGAATCATAAAAGCGAATACAAAACTGTACTAGAATTTTATCGAATCGGTAATGTGCATACTGGAAGTTTTCTTCACAAAACTGTTCTTTTATAGAGAAAATAACTAAACGAAATATTGCATTTATTGGTTGAGACACTGTCCAGTCCACTCACACAAATCTCTCTCAGATTTCAAGAGGACCTCTTTGATGTCGGTCTTGCCAAAAAATTTACAATGACATGAAATTGTTTGAATCACAACATTCACTACAATTGACATAATATAAAAAATAACATTATTGTTTATCCCTAAGCACTTCGATAATTAAGTACGTCCGGTTAGCAGTCAACCCTGCTACCAACCTTGCTGACTAGCTCATCTTTTCACCACGGCATGATCTATTCTCGTATAGCTCGTGCCGACACGAGAGAAGAATAAGGAACTTCTAAACTGCCAAGAGTCATTTCTAATATAATTTTACATTAAATACTTGTGATTGCCTCGTTGGTCTTGCGGTCGCAAGCGCGACTGCTGAGCGTGAGGTCCGGGGTTCGATCCCCAGGCCGGGCAAAGTGTTATTGGGTTTTTTCGGTATGGAATTTCTCAGTAGCAGCCCGGAGTCTGGATTTGAGCCCGGTTGATGGCAATAGGCTCGCTCCCTATTACATGGGACTTAAACATAACAGCGAAATCAGGGTGTACTATACATCTCTGCCAACCCTTCGGAGAATAAAGTGTGATGTTATAATATACTTATGAATAAATACTAAACAACTAAACCTCTTCTTCTTCTATCGTGTCGGCACGAGCTATACGAGAATAGGTCATGCCGTAGTGAAAAGATTAGCCAGTCCGCAAGGTTGGTAGCGGGGCTGACTGCCCAGGATGCGCCGGACGTACTTAAGAAAGCGTTCGTCCGGAGAAGTACGTCACACCTATTTCCGCCGTCAAGCACCATTCCTGTGTTCCGATTTGAAGGGTTTAGGCGCCGGTGAAATTACAGGTATATGAGACTTTTCAACTTCGTATCTAAGGTTGGTAACTCATCAGCAATATGCTTAGTATTTTGGTTATAGGCGGCGGTAAACATCAGGTGAGCTATCAGCTAGTTTGCCCATGGATTACATAAAAAAACCGACCAAAAAATCACGTTCGTTGTATGGGAGCCCCCTTAAATATTTATTTTATTCTGTTTTTTAGTATTTTTTGTCATAGCGACAACAGAAATTCACCGTTTGTGAAAATTTCAACTGTCTAAGGGCTCTTACACACCACGTTTTTTTCAGGCGCTGTCGACGCGTGTCTCTCGCAAATATAACGCGCTGCAAACGCGATGTTATCGCAACCAATTTACCTATTCACACGTTCATAAAATTGTAGTACGCAGACGACGACTTTTTCGCGAGCTGTCGACGCGCTTGTAGCGCGGAGTTACATCGATACAGACACGCTGGCACAGCGCGTCTCTTTAGCTGCAAACACATACATACAGCGCGTTTTAATCCAAGGAGAGTTGCTCACGCGCGTCTGTAGCGCGTTTCTCGTGAGTTTGCAGCGATGCAATCGCAAGTAATCTGCCTATTTCAAGTTTAGCAGCGCCGACAACGCGCGATAGCGAAACGCGCGTCGACGGCGCCTGAAAAAAACGTGGTGTGTTTGAACTCTAACTATCACGGTTCATGAGATACAGCCTGGTGACAGACGGACAAACGGATGGACAGCGGAGTCTTAGTAATAGGGTCCCGTTTTACCCTTTGGGTACGGAACCCTAAAAATGTTGATGCTGCTGTGTCTAAAGATGACGATGTCATCGTATACGACACGAACGAGGAAAGAGAAGGTGATTATGAATCTCGTGACGAATTCTTAAGAGTATTTTATATATGAAATGAACGCGAAGCAGCCGACGAAAATATGCATCCTCATGAGTTTCCGGAATACGTATTCTTTCGAACAAAATAATAAATGATGATGGATGGTTGCGGAAATGAGGATAAAGGCAACAATGTTATGTAATTATGTGCGAACTATACGTTTACATACATGTATGTTTCGTATCTTTTCTTTTATAACAGGACTGCCATGTTTTAGTACGTACCTCTTGAAGCTTTTACCTTATTTAAAAACTAGCTTTTTCCCGCGGCAATACTAAAGTTTCATTAATAATAAATTAAATCATGATCGAAAGACACGTGGCGCCGTCTATTATCGTTATTGTTGTTTTCCTTGGGAATAGTACTTTTTTGCGGGGGACAACGTATATGACAAATTTCAGCATGATCGGTTCAGCTGTGGTTTAGGCGTGAAAAGGTAACAAACAAACAAACTTACTTTCGCATTTATAATATTTTAGTTAGGAAGTTAGGATGACAAAGGATTTCTTTAAAATGTTACCTTTTCAGGTTAATTGTAATTTTCAAAATCTATCTAAAATGATCCTTTTGCTATTGAAAAGTAGTTACAAAACACTTCTTACACTTATTTAAAAAAAACCTTATTTAAAAATCAGGTGGACAAAATTTGCTGGTGGATCTAAATTGAGTCGATAGATATAATCGTTAGCGTAATGGAATACAGTTACTACGATTCATTAAATTTTACCGAGTATCCTTAACTATCGGCTCTAAAACTAGTTACCGATGTAACAAAAGTTCTCATTAGGTAAAGTGTTTCAAACCTACCTGGTTACTTTAAAACGGAACACGAGCATTCTCATTTCGATTTCATTACGTTGCGCCGTTTCCACGCCGCGGTTTATGAAATTATTGAAATGAGCTCCCGTATAAAAGCCGCATTGTAATGTGAAATTGTATTTTTTCCGTTTTCTTGTTAGCAATAAGGAATGGTAATGGTCTCAATCAGCAGTGTGTGCTAGATTTACTAAATAAAATTGTTTGTAGTCAAAGCAATCAACTTAATTTCGAAGCACTTAATAAACTACTTTCATCCAAGAGTTTGTATACAAGATTAGTCGGAAAGGGGGTACTAGTATACATAATAATGAATCATTTTTATTTTGCAGCTTTCCTCAAAAGTAAATAGAATAGCTGATCAAAGATTTCATACCAAACACGCTAAAATCTATCCATCCTCGTCATATTATAGTACCGTGTGGTGCCGGACGTAAATAATAGCACTAGGTACCCCATCTCTTCCCATGGGTGTCATAAAAGGCGACTAAGGGATTCGAGCGTGGCGATTATGGCAACCCTTTATGGGGAGGCCTATGTCCAGCAGTGGACGTCAGTCGGCTGCATGATGATGATGATATCCATCCTCAGCTATGATGAGCTGTGTTTACTAAAGCAAGTGTGAAGAATAAAAAAACTAAAATGAAAATAATTTTGCATTTAATACAATTATGGAATTTTAACACTTGCTTTAAAACAGTCATCAGTGATACTTTGAGTAGCCCGCGAATTAGTTCCCTCTGTCCGACTAACTTTATATATTTTCATTTGGATGAAAATATACAAAAACCTCTTATCCTATTACACAAATTATAATTAAAGACAATTCAAGATCAAACTTTACTTGTAAGCTGAGACTGCATAAAATAAAACAAATACCATGAACAATGCGAAAATGTTTAACATTCACTAAAGACACAACAAAAAACTTTTATTTCTAAACTAGCGACATACACTAGAGTGCAATGTATTATACATATAAACCTTCCTCTTGAATCATTCTATTATAAAAAAAACCGCATCAAAATCCGTTGCGTAGTTTTAAAGATCTAAGCATACATAGGGACAGACAGTGGGAAGCGACTTTGTTTTTAACCGACTTCAAAAAGGAGGAGGTTCTCAATTCGGCTGTATTTTTTTTTTTATTATTTTTTATGTATGTTACCTCATATCTCCGTCATTTATGAACCGATTTGAAAAATTCTTTTTTTGTTCGAAAGGGTATACTTCCCGATTGGTCCCATATAAATTTTATTATGATTAGACCATGAACTTCAGAGATATGGAACGGAACTCCTCATCGGATCAAAGCAAAATTCTCAAATTACTAATATTGCTTTGTTTATATTTGTTGTTGGGAACTGACTACTGGAAAAGAGGAGGGGGTGTGTGTCTCCCCCTCCCCCCCTTTGGAATGTTTTCATTATATCGTGTAAGGTATCATTTGAAAGGACTTTTTATGCCCGACTACGTCAAAGCCAAAAAGAAGGGTTATGAAGGAGGGCGTTAAAATTATGACACTAAAACGTATTTAATAAAAAATAAACTTTAAAAAAAGTAAAAACCGACTTCAAAGAAATACTAAAAGGAGTAAAATAATTGCCATAATATAAAATTAACAGTTTCAGAAGTCGGTGCAACTCTTCACTGAAGCAAATAGAAGCCACCGACTTCTGAAACTGTTAATTTTATATTATGGCAATTATTTTACTCCTTTTAGTATTTCTTTGAAGTCGGTTTTTACTTTTTTTAAAGTTTATTTTTTATACTATGTAGTGATGACCACTTTCGCTTCTTTTGTGTAATTAACATCAAGACAATGTATTCAACCATGTAATTTACTCCCCGAACTGGCCACATTTCACTACAGTCTATAACTGCGCATGGTGGCCAGACTGTCTGGCAAGGCAAATAGCCAGCCTGCTGCGGTTTGAGCCCCGACAAACTGAGCTCACCTCGATGCCGTTTGCTTTCGATCGAAGAGTATGTTTAATATACCTAAACTGTTTGTTTGTATTGTATAAAGCATTAAGTGATCCGAATGTGGTCCTTTTATGAGTTGATGACTACGAAATTTTCTATGGCTACGTTTAATAAGCCTTCCCTTTGCCTTAAATAAGGCTTAAAGAGAATTAAATAACAAACAATTTGGAATTTTTCATAAACCATAAAAAAGAAGAAAAAAAGGTTTTATTTTATGTATCATTTTAATTTTTGTTAAGGAGAATAGTAAAAAAAAATATATGGCCAGGTTTAAAAATAAAAATACAATAAAAAGGATTTCGTGACGTCTTCCAAAAAAGTTGGTGTGTATTAAATTCCCTTTGCCTGAATTAAGTAATTAAGGTTTAATTAACGAAATCCTCTTTATTATATTTTTATTTTTAAACCTGGCAATATGACATAATTTTACAATTTTGCAAAATAAATAAAAAGGATACGTTAGAAAAACTTTTTTTTCTTCTTTTTTTATGGTTTATGAAAAATTCCAAATTGTTAATTTAATTTTCTTAAACCCGTTTCTCGGTAATGCGGTATTCTCCTTAACCCTATTAAAGGTTAAAGAGAATTACTGGTTAGAATCTTCCTATTTCCAACACCGTATTACGTTCACAAATCCACCTGCCGGCCATAGTGAACATTACTTACTTTTACTATCAATTTGCCGCACAGCGCAGTCTACTGCAAGACTAAAGCCCGTATAATAAAACCCTCTCAACATGGCGGCCTGGGAGCAGCATCCCAAGAGGAGCTGTCAAAATATAAACGTCATCTCAATTTCGAACACATGATAACAATTTGAATTTAATTTTCGAAGTCTTGCTGACGTTTTCAGATCAAAACAAAATGACACTTAAGAAGGAATTTTCAACTGAGAGCGTTTTATTAAGACGACTTCTCTCAGAAAAATAATGAGGACATTGAAAGGGTTACGTTATGGTATCACACAAAATTTTATATCTGAAAGTTAAATAGGCATCCTAATCCTAACCAATATTATAAATGCGAAAGTAAGTTTGTTTGTTTGTTACCTTTTCACGCCTAAACCACTGAACTGATCATCGTGAAATTTTGCATATACGTTGTCAGGTGGACAGAAACGAACATAGGGTACCTTTCATCCCGAAAAAAAGTACAATTCCCGAGGAAAACAACAATAACGATAATAAATGGCGCCACGTGTATTTCGAATCATGCTTGAATTAGGTATAATTATAGAAACTTTAGTAGAAGCTAGTAGACCATATTTTCAAAACCATACTTAAAATTAGAGCACATCTCGATCAAAGCATTTTTGCAACCAATAACAACATTATAAACAAATGCATGCCAAATCTACAGCATAATAAAGCAACAATAACGAGAAATGAAGGTTTCTAATCATAAATCTTTAATCCCACATAATTATAGAGCAAGGGACTTAAAACATGACATTTACGAACACAATTCGCAAACAAGCCTACAGTTCATGAAAGTGATTGTTATAATTGCCACAGGCAAATTACGTCATTGCGCCAACATCATTTTACAGTCCGAAACCCGGGAAATTCAAAATTAAACTCCTATTTCAAAAGCAGAAAGTTTAAATTCGAATGGGTAAAGTTTTCGGGAGTGAAAATATTAAGTTGTAATTTTGCACGGATTGTTCACAAGTATGGTGCGGTTCGTGTGTGACGTTTCTCAATGCTTAACATTTGCTCGCCACAAAGCCTTATCTTTTGTTACATAATGCCTGGTAAATTTATGTGAGTTTAAATTCAGCGGTTATGGAATCAATTTTGTAATAGAAGTATCCCATTTCAGTTGGCAGTTGTAATTAGAGATCTGCATTCTAATTGCGCAAAACAATCGTAATCGCTATAACTTTGATTTTGACAGGACAAATATTTCCATGGCAACGTATGTATCAACAATCCGACTTCTCCTCAACTATGTACCACGCAATGAATATTGTTGTATTGTCAAAAAGTCATAGCGATTACGATTGTTTTGCGCAATTAGAATGCTGCATCCGAATTGCGTATCACATTTTCAATTTCAATAGCTTTTATTTTGACAATGTAACAATATTCATTGCGTGGTACATAGTTGAGGAGAAGTCGGATTGTTAATACATACGTTGCTATGGAAATTCGGAATGTAAAGTTTTTTTTTTTGGTATTTTTTTCTTTTTTTTTTTTATTAAATATTAGGCTATATTTTAAGAAACTGATTTGAATATTTTTGTTTTCTACGCGGTAGTTATATATTTTTAAAGTTTTTCTAGTGATGACGTCACGCGATAGGAGTAAGAGTTCAATCCCTTTGCCGGGTACGATAGACAAAGAAACCAATTCTTTGTCTACGCCAAGTACAGAAAAAGTAAAAGTATATGTACCATAAATGACGTTTTATATACAAACAAACAACAACGACTATTCGTAACTATTTCGTGATACGTCACGAAATAGGAAGAGAGGTCAAATAGATGTCAAATGAATTCATGCAATTTTAAGAGCTAAAAATTGCAAAATATTGTTTACCAAACTAAAACCTCGAAATGGATTTGGAATCAGCATCGGTTAAATTTATTTTACATACCGAATTGTTGACCTGTCAAAATTAGAATGATGTTTTGTGTGAATGTGACCAAACATGACACGTTTTTGTACCAGGGCATAATAAACAAAAAGGAAGTATAACAAGCCCATAAAAATGCTCATCAGTTGACAAAGGGAGACAAATAAAATATATGATTTCGAAACATCAATAAAGATGGAAGTCTGTCGAGGAGTATTCGACGTGACTTGGTATGGCGCGCGACGAATAATGGTGACTTTCAAATTAGATTGCATGGCACACCCGGGATTCTGAAGGTGGTGCCAAGTATTTGCGTTTCAGGCTGTCTCGTATTTCGTTGGAGGAATTTTTATTTTATCTCAAGGGGTTTTATCGGGTATTGCTTTTTGGTATAAGTTAGGTTTTTCAATGATAGCTAACATCGCTGTTTTCCGTAAATGCTCTGCCAAATTGTACTTCGCTTAATTTTAGAAAACAATTTCTCCAGATCTTCGTCTTAAAAAGTTTACAAATAAAATATCCATTCAACACCAATCGTCGTTAAATATTTTACACTCATTTCTCACCAATAACGCACGTCCAATATAACTCACTTAACGATTTATATTTCGTTTTGTCGTCCAAATAAAAGCTGTGCAACACATAAATGTGGACGTACGTCCAAATCGCAATATAAGCACTGCCCAGAGGGAGAAATATGGAACCATATTAACTCGTCGACTCGATTGCACAAACTCCTGCACCACGATTAATGACTGCACAGCGAAATGGGAATGTCTTCAGCTTGATAAGTGATCCGCGTAACGTGGTCTGAGGATAGCACAGATGCGAATGCATTTTAAAATTCCCATTTCATCACTAAAAATGTTTTTACCATATTTTAAATCCCCCTTAACCTTTCAGAAGTGGGTATTCATTATTCATGACCACATCATGTGAACAGAGAATAGTAAAATAGTATTTTCAATTCGTAACGTACTTATAATCTCTTATAAAAACTGTTTTTAAATAAATAAAATCAATATTTTGGTATAGATTTAATGCGAAACACAAAACTTTCATTTTCAGACCACTTTGATAAATACGATTATTGAAAAAGCAAAATCATGTCTTTATATTTTTTCGTTGTACATAAATAATTTATTCAGGTATTTAGTTGTTTGAACTTTGCAAGCAAAAAACTAAGTATTAATGCAACAATGAAAGGCTTTCTGTTTGAACATAGCGCAACTTAAAAAAAACAATTTGAATCCAAGTGTGAGCAATATATTTTCTTGCGTAATTAGTTGCTGCAATTAGAGGTATTTCTGTAACATAATTGTAACTTTTACAAACCATAACTCACTAAAAATATTTTAAGTAATGATTTAATACAGAAATAAGCTGTATAATAAATAAAACTCAACGTTGGTACATTACTTATTACGATTAGGAACCTAAATGAAAATTTGAGCTACTCAGCTCCCAGAAATGGCCCTTACAGAAAAATAAATGGACGGTGGATCTCATCTCCATTTTAGTTAATTAGTAATCATGGACAAATCTCTGTTTTAGGAGGGACAATACCGAATATTACCCAAGAAGATTGCATTTAATTGTCCTTAATATACTTTTGTCTATGTATAGGTCAGTAGAATTTCAAGCAAAATCAACACTAACTACACCACACCCAGAAGGACAAAATGCTTCAGGTATTATTATAGTGATGGAGCCAAGTAGCCCATGTCTAGCATATATGGCCTGATAATTATATTGATTAGTATCAAGTTCTAACATAATACACCTTTCCTAACCCCTCCCCGAAGACATTGTAGTTGATAATGTGCGCAGTAGTATTGAAGCCTATAAATTTTTAACGGCCGATCAAACTGTCGAACTGGAAGTCAATGGAGTACGGAATGTGTTGATTCGAACACGGTCGCTGTCGTTTAGTCCTACATAGTCAAAGATGTTTTGTGGGCAACGACATAATAATTTAATATCAACGATGATCTAGTGACTTAATAAAGAATGGCATAAGAGCAGATCATCATAATAATATGAATATACTGTGTGAGGCTCAATCTCCAAAATAAAAATGATCACTCTGGTCTCTAAAATTTAAAAACCCAAATATGCTTGGGAGCAAATAAATCGAACCACTTCTATTTTACACGTAGGTATAATTGTTATTATTTTTGGTATTATGGAACAGATCAATTCTAAACATATGTTGCCTTTATTTGATAACCTTTAAAATGTGGCTAGTTTTTTGTATTTTGAATTATATAATTCATAAAACTAAATCTAATAACCAGAACACGTGAAAAAATGAGTGGCTCGATTTCTTTGCTCTCAGGTGTATTTCTAAAACTAGTTCGTTAAAATCGAGGCCAATATAAAAATAAGCTTCTTTGAACACTTAATTTTCGAAATAAAAATACGGAACACAATTAATATCAATATATAAAATACACCAGAGAGGTCAAACAAATACACTGATTTTGGAGATCATCCCGTCAACAAATTGAATGTCTGCTTTCTAAAGGATTATAGACCGGTTTCTTTCATCAAATTGACCTTAACAATAAACTCAAAGATTCCTAAACAACTAAAGATGTTAATAGGACTAACATAAAACAAAGTACAGCTCTTACTCAATTTCCAGTCAATGTATAACAGGACGATGAAGCCGGCAACAGCGACAATACTCAACATAAACTTAAAATCGGTATTAATAAACATTTAACAACGTCTGCCCGTGACTACAAGGGTTATAAACGGCTCGAAATGTCTCGAGAATAAACTTCGGCCAATAAACACGAAATAATCCTGCAGGTTTGTTTTATTTGGATGTATTGAAAATATTTAGTAAAACAGGAATGATGGTAGATTGTAAGATTGTATCTACCACAAACCACAATGCAATTAAATTTTACCGTAGGATATAATCGCTAGTAGTTGCATGCACGTTTCTCAGTGTTAAATTTGAATAAAGCTAACTTTGGGTTTTTCTAAAGGTTACAATTTTTAATTGTTATACGCAAATAGTAAATAACAAACTACAGATACACACACGTCTTTTAATTCAATGATCCTTTTCATTCTTTTGTTGAATTTAATGTCATTTTATGCATGGATATTATTATTATTTTGTCCAGTTCTTGTGCTTGATTTGATATCCACTGTTTCGTTTCGATTACAAATATTCACAACTGAACTTACCCCATTATCGGATGTAAGTTGAATTCTGTTCACGGATATAAATTTCTCCGATTAAGAAGCTCCATTCCCATCTTTTCGACTCCTTGTACGTTAAGTGGCTTTCTTAGCTCTTTGTTGTCGAATAATCGAAGCGGACCTAATTTCCTTTTCAACATTATCCCGATAAATTCAGGTGGGAACCAGAAGTTAAGCAACACGTGATTGGCATTCGCATCAATCTAATGCACATCTAAGAAATATAGCTCTTATATCATTGTCATAAAGTACAATATTACTTTGTAAAAAATGTCTGGATACTTTTAGTACAAAACCGAGTTGCAGGGTGAAACTAATCACTATAATTGAATTTTCTGCTGCGCGTCCGCCTCGTGCCTTGAATTCAGCTAATTCTATTTGCCATTTTAGTTGCTAACTAACGCCTTTATTTTCCCCATGAGTGTAATTGCCATCCAGTTTACTGTGATTTGAGTCTGAATAATTTTGGTGTTTTGATATTACGTATATGAATGTTGCGTGTCACCAAATATGAATTTACATTTTAAAAGGTTGTTAATAATATTTAATTTGTCGCTCATGAATATGCACCGCAAATATGGGCTTACATTTATTAAATGTCACACAAATTAGTGGCCAGCTTTAAAGATATGTTGACCATTAAATTGGAAATCAAACCGCATACTGTTATAAATTTTAATATTAACCTAGATACCCGTACATAGCATGAAATTTTACGGGTCTCTTAGTAGTTTTATCCAAAATAATTCTACAGTAATCGCATCTGTCTATAAGTATGAATGCTGATATTTTTAACTGGTTAGCTTTTGTTACGTATTATGAGTTTCACCAAAAAAGTGATTATTTGCTAAAAGGTTTGTATGTTAACTTTACAAACCATAAAACACCTCTTGCAGCGCCTACGATAGGAGTTAACATGTCTAAGGCTGACTTGTGCAACATAGTTAGCCCGGGTCTAACCAAATAATTCCCTGTTAAAGTCATAGAAACTTCACTGGGCTCGATAGCCCAACATCGATTAGCCCAGCGCTAAACGAAGTTGCCCATATCGTCACCCTCCGCGCTAAGGGCTCTTACACACCACGTTTTTTTCAGGCGCTGTCGACGCGCGTCGCACGCAACTATACTGCGCTGCAAACGCGATGTTATCGCAACCATTTACCTATTCACACGTTTATAAAATTGTAGTATGCAGACGACGACTTCTTCGCGAGCTGTCGACGCGCTCGTAGCGCGGAGTTACATCGATACAGACGAGCAGGCACAGCGCATCTCTTTAGCTGCCAACACATACGTACAGCGTGTTTTAATCCAAGGAGAGTTGCTCACACGCGTCTGTAGCACGATACACGCTCCTTCGCGCGCGTGCTACACGCGTTTTACTTTGCAAGGAGAGTTGCTCACGCACGTCTGTAGCGCGTTTCTCGTGAGTTTGCAGCGATGCAATCGCAAGTAATCTGCCTATAAAAAACGTGGTGTGTAAGAGCTCTAACTGTCGAATCTAGCAATTGAAAATTTTTCAGTAGTTGCGTTAGCTGTGGCTTTATTAATGAATTAATAACTATTTATATTGCTCTTGGCTTCCTCTTTTAAGTTAGTAGTTGCCCTAAAGCTCTAAGGTATCTATTTATTTATTTCTAATCATTTGAAGTAGATACGTCACTCTGTAAGAATTTCTCTGAAAAATTATATCAATTGCTAGTTACGACAGTTAGCGCGGAGGATGACTATATAATAAGCCTGAGTTTTACCACTGTATTCGTACATTTTTCTCTTTCCATCTTGTCCAGGAGATTAATTTTATTTTCAATCACCCAGGATGACCATCGGTTAAGCCGTCATTATATTCTATTATCACAATACCATTTAATTTCACGTCCTAATTTAATTACTTTTTAAAAATCTACTTCCATCATATTGTTCTGTTATTAAACAGATAAAGTATACACTTTTGTTTTATAATCTCTTTGCCTAGTATTTTCTACCTCGAGTTTAATAAAAAACTAGGCGTTGCCTGCTTCGAAATTGTAGGCGAAATTAATTTTGGTCTTGTTTTAATATCTCAGTGGAACGAAAGGCTTGTAAACCTTCTAAACCACATAATGAAGGAAAAAAAGTATCAAGATATTAAAAGTAACGTTCCGAGTTCTTTAGTAATAAAAATGTGTTGATTAAAATTTTTTTGTCCAAATTATTACGGTAATTTTATTGTTTGATGGTAGTCGACTGTTTTATGTTATGGTGCCGAGTCATTAAAGGTAGATCGGGTTTCTTGGGGTTCTTCTGAGTTCTATGTTTGCAAAACTCGTCAAAATGTAGGGAATAGCTGTTTTTTTTTTTCGCGATTTAATTTTTGGTCCCATAGTAAAAGTTGTTCATAATGATGAGTATGTTTTTCCAATAACCCTTTATAGGATTTGATACAATCCTCATATTCATTGTTTTGCATTGATATGCAATCATTGTTAGTTGATTAACTCTACTTCATAAAGAAGACGTCAATTTGGCGTTTCTAAAAATATTGTCAAGACACTACGTCTGTTTAGGAACATGTTCTTTTTTTTCTCTTTAATATGTTGGCAAAAAAGCTGACGGCCTACCTGGGGCCTAATTCTCCTAAAATAAATCTTGATAAATCACAGCCGAACCAAGGCCGAACCGTTCATTCAGACAGTTCTCAATTTCGAAAGCTTTCAAATTGTTTGACACAAAAAACAAAATCAATCATTTTCAAAGTTTTCGAAAACAAAAACTGACTGACGGTTGTGGTTCGATTGCGTTTGGCAACAATTTATTTTAGGACAATTGGGCCCTGGTTGTAAGTGGTTATCACCGCCTATACGAGTATGTATACACCTACAATCCCAAGAAGATTGCTGATGCATTGCCAACCCATACCCTTGAATTCAGAACATACCAATGCTGCTTAGCAGTAGATGGGTATGGTGGTAGAACAGATTCACATAGCACTCTATTCCTACTAAACCTACCACCAACTACATCCTTAGATTCTCAATCAGCATTTTTTCAGACAAAAAAGAACACCAATATACTCTACTATTAAAAAAACTTGCCTCCTTAATACCTTCAATAAATAGCGAGCAAATCGAAAATGTGACTGGACTAAGATAAATGACAGAACAGCTCTAGAATACTAATGTGAAAGTGCCGCACTATGTGCTAATGAGAATTGATTTTATATAGTGTAGTGTGGATGTACGGTTGATTTACTCAAGTGACTCGGAGCTAAATGGCTAGATTGATCGATGTACGACGTAGAAACGCTGCCACAGCAAAGTCCACTATTTACATAGGAAAGAGACCTCTCCGTGCCTCAGAAAACTTATCCACGTTTTGCATACTCCAAGAAAATCCATTCCCAAAATATTTAAATAGTGAATCTGGGAGACCGAATATTCTGGAATGCAGCCCAGAATAAAACATTCATCTTAGTGCTATAACTGACAACGACAAGTGTACATCCTGTTATTTTAACAGCGAGCCACGAAATGCATCTAATGGATGTTCTAGGATCTATTTAAGTTATTCACCCAATACAGTCGCGCAAATGCTACAAGCGATCACATGCAGCGATGCAGTCGCGTTTTGCCGTTTTGCTGCAAAAAGTCGTTGTAGGCTATCGCCCTTGTGTCGACCGGATGGGTAACAATTGTTTGTTTTGACAATGTTTAAAGATGGATTAACACCACAATATAGGAGAAAGACATAAGGACCGTTGATTCCCAATCATGTTTTATTTATGCCATATTAACACGTCATAGTGTGTATTTAATTATATCAACATTCCTTCACGAATGATAATTGGAGCAGTTTATTGGAATTTGCTAGGTTCAGGATCGTGTCTATCTATACCTACATATAAAAGGAGAAGCTGACTGACTGACTGACTGATCTATCAACGCACAGCCTAAACCGCTGGGGTTAGAAAGTTGAAATTTTGACAGTAGGTTCCTTTTATAACGTAGGCTACTAAGAAGGGATTTTTCGAAATTCAACCCCTAAAGGAGTTAAATAGGGGATGAAAGTTTGTATGGAAAATCGTCACTTAACGGGTTCAAAATTTCACGCAAGCGAAGCTGCGGGCGAAAGCTAGTTTAATAATATAATAATATGTCACACTTACGTGACAATATAATTTTGTGCCTCAAATCATGTCTACGTTCCAAAATATGTCCGGATGTCCATATAAGCACTGAACATACACTTATAACGTTTTAACGTGTGTCAACATGCACACACACATACTTGAGGCACGCTAAATACCGTATCGGATAGGGCAAACATACGCAAACGTTGACAGTGTAGTCATACGCACACAGACACGGCATCGGATAGGGTTGGCCAAATTCGACGATACTTAATCGAGTGTCAGTCAACGTGGAATGCTCGGCGTTTGATGTACCCAACTTGACAAGCTGCCGCGGTTCTCAGGTAAATATGTACTGTACATGTTTCTCTTTACCCTTTAATGGGAGTGACATCATTTCCTATCATAATAACATGCCTTGAGAAATATGAAATGCGTTGAAAGACACGTGTACATTCATGAAATGATATTTTTTTATGGATAAGGACGGACTCTTATCTCTTTTTATAAGATTTTGAAATATTTTCGAATAAAAACTGTCAAAAATAAAATAATAATAAAAGAGGAATAAAATTCCCAATTCAGAGATACCTGTATCTGTTTCTGTTCACGTTTCAATGAGAGTGACATCGTTTCCTATATCGTTTCCATGACATGCTTTGGGAAATATGAAATGCGTTCAAAGACACGTGTACATTATAACGTATGAAATGATAGTTTTCAATGGATAACGGCGGATTTGAAACATTTGGAAAACATTTTGACTGATAAGTATTCAATAAAAAAAAACTGTAAAACTATTACATTTATTTTTCAAAAAAAAGATAAATGACTATAAAAAAAATAAAATTCTCAATTTAGAGGCACCTCAAATTTTATCAAGTGGATGAGCAAAATATTAAACTGTACTGCAAACTGACTGAGATCTTTATGCATAAAACCTTCGAAAAAAAGGTAAAACCGTCTTTAAAAGGTAAAGAAGGTTTAAAAGGTAGGACAATCTTTACAGAGTATGACCAAGCGTAAGTAAACCTCTTATCTCAAATCAATAAAACATTTAGAAGTAAAATATTGAGTTTTTTTTTACACACAACCTGATCGTTTGGAAAATTATTGGAAGCGTTTTATTGGAATCGTTCGTTTATTTTGAACTTACTGTACTTGCGGCTTTGTCTACGGAATAGTACATATATACTGCTCATCGCCTACACTTAATCGCGTGATAATTTGTAGGTACTCTTTAACATGACCCGCTCTTTAACGGACATTTTTGTCAAATTTTAACTAAATCTGTTCAGTAGTATTGGCGTGAAGCTTGTTTTTTTTTTTTTACTGCTGTAGGTCGTCCTAGGGGACGGTTTCTACGTAACCGGGCAGTTATTGGCGTGACTTGAAGGGTCTCCAGCCAATGGGGGGGACGTAAAATACTTAACCTAAGCTAACTACTAGTACTACACTGCCGTGCAGGCCCTAAAGTGCAGTATGAGAGAAAAAGCGGTTTCGAGTAAATCGCGAAAAACTTTTTGACGCTGTTTTTTTTTATGTTATTCATTTGTATGGTGGATATTTTTATTGTCACGAGGACTACCTGAGAACAAAGATTATATCTACGAATAGAAATATGAATTTAGTTTATTAAGTTCTAAATAAAACGATTTTTTCCAAAATCATGGCAGTTACTGCACGCAAAAAGGTACACGTATGCAGATTAAAATGCGGTAAAAATACTTGATACTGCAAAATCTTTGATTTATTTGCTACTTTGCAGAGTAATTTGCAGCATAATACCTTTTTTACTGCATTTTAATTTGTATCTTGAACTAATTGCACGTGTAGTATGTAACAAATTTTCCAACTTACGAATTATGTCCCAGCTAGGAATTTACAGAATAAAACAATTTTATGTATGGCATAAGAATAACGTTTATTTTTTAACAATTTCTGCTAATATTGTTACTTATTTAGGCGTTTCGAGCACATGCGGCTATAAATATACTTAAGAAACAATATTAAGTAAATAGTAAGAAACTTTTTGCTTTCGCAAGAAACATGAGATCTTTTACATAAATGACACATGGTTTATACCTATCAAAAAATAAATCACAAAAATCTTAGGTATCAAAATAACATAAAATAAATGCTCAACATTCGGTTCATGTTTACAAGGCATGCATAATCATAAAAATAATAAAATAGGATATATGATACGCGTATCATTTACTCGATATTATTAGGTAGCTTTGGACGACCGAGCTTGGGAACAAGCTACGCTCCCCATCCGTTTTGGGGGCCTCGGCGTCCGCAAAATTACCAGTATAAGTCTACCGGCATTCCTATCCTTGGTTCACAGTACCTACTGAAAAATTAACCAGGAATATCTTAGCCGAATGCTTGGAAAATCGCTTGCCCGAATACGGATCCGCCCGTCAACCTATTTTCCTAGAGACAGTGGGATGAGCCGCTCTGCGTTGTGATACGGAATCAACTTATAAATACGTCAATCACAACCGCTGAGCGTGCTCGCCTGCTGGCTGTGGGTGAATGGGAGTCGGGTCTATGGCTTCAGGCACTTCCGTCGCCCAACATAGGTACTATGTTGGACGACACTACTTTCCGGATCGCTACATGCCTTCGTTTGGGTGCTCCATGCGGTGCTCCGCATCGCTGCCATTGCGGTGAAGCCGTCGACAGCCTCGGACACCACGGCTTGTCTTGCAGCAGGAGTGCAGGTCGTATAGCACGGCACGCCAACTTAACTTATATTATCCGTCGTGCTCTTGTCACCGTTGCGTTCCAGCTGTATTAGAACCCAATGGCTTGGTAAGAGACCAGATGGCATGTCATTGTACCATGGAAGATGGGTAAGCCTCTGGTATGGGACGCAACGTGTGTCGATACCCTTGCACCATCCCACCTTCCTAGCTCGGCAGGCTGTGCTGGCGCTGCTGCTGCAGCTGCGGAGGCCCTCAAGCGGCGAAAATATAATAACTTCATCAGTAATTATATTTTCGAGCCGTTTGGGGTCGAAACACTCGGGTCGTGGGGTCCGAGTGCCCGACTTCTATATAGAGAGGTAGCAAGGCGGCTGGTCGACGCTTCCCGTGACCCGAAGGCTGGCCTCTACCTACTTTGGCCAAAGGATTAGCATTGCCATACAACGTGGCAATGCTGCCAGCCTTCTGGGCACGCTACCAGTGGACAGCGATGCGGAGGAATATTTCGATGCCCTATTTTAGTTTATAGTTTTATTAGGATATATTTTTCGTTATTTGTATATTTTTGTTTGCAATTATGTAAATGTGTGTAAATAACTTTGTAATCTCTTAGGTAGGTAGGTACCAAAAACAAAAGATATAAGTAAATAACAAAACAGGAATGTATCAAAAAAACCATAAGTCCTCAACATTACCCGTTTTATAAGACGGGTATTTAGTCCGAACGGCCCAAAGCGAATGGACCGCGGGCCATTCGACCGTAAACAAAAATCGTCTGCGTTTCAAAGGACCGGGTGATAAAAAGTACATCAAGTACCTACATTCGGGTGCAAAAGTTAAAATAAAGGGTCATTGTTAAGTCGTGCCAACCGGTTATGAAGATAATGAAAATTCAAAATCATTTTATCATCGGTTCTTTGGAACGTAGACGATTTTTGGTTACGGTCGAATGGCCCGCGGTCCATTCGCTTTGGGCCGTTCAGACTAAATACCCGTCTTATAAAACGGGTAATGTTGAGGACTTATGGTTTTTTTGATACATTCGTGTTTTTGTTATACTTATATCTTTTGTTTTTGGTACCTACCTACCTAATAATACCGAGTAAATGATACGCTTATCATATACCCTATTTTATTATTTTTGTGATTATGCATGCCTTGTAAACATGAACCGAATGTTGAGCATTTATTTTATGTTATTTTGATACCTAAGATTTTTGTGATTTATTTTTAGATAGGTATAAACCATGTGCCATTTAAGTAAAAGATCTCATGTTTCTTCCGAAAGCAAAAAGTTTCTTACTATTTAATATTGTTTCTTAAGTATATTTATAGCCGCATGTGCTCGAAACACCTAAAGATAAGTAACAATATTAGCAGAAATTGTTAAAAAATAAACGTTATTCTTATTCCATACATAAAATTGTTTTATTCTGTAAATTCCTACCTGGGACATAATTCGTAAGTTGGAAAATTTGTAACATACTACACGTGCAATTAGTTCAAGATACAAATTAAAATGCAGTAAAAAAGGTATTATGCTGCAAATTACTCTGCAAAGTAGCAAATTAATCAAAGATTTTGCAGTATCAAGTATTTTTACCGCATTTTAATCTGCATACGTGTACCTTTTTGCGTGCAGTAACTGCCATGATTTTGGAAAAAATCATTTTATTTAGAACTTAATAAACTAAAGTCATATTTCTATTCGTAGATATAATCTTTGTTCTCAGGTAGTCCTCGTGGCAATAAAAATATCCACCATACAAATGAATAATATAAAAACAGCGTTAAAAAGTTTTTCGCGATTTACTCGAAACCGCTTTTTCTCTCATACTGCACTTTAGGGCCTGCACGGCAGTATTCACTACCTACACCATCGGCACGACGCGGACACAAACGTCTTTCTTCCGCGGCAGCGTTCGACACGACTGATTGACCGAGAGAGAGAGCGACAGATCCTAACTAGAACGCAGTAAAATATGGTCTCGATTGCAGTGGAATGAAGTAGCATTGTTCAAGTTACCAATTATAATGCAGTAACAGCTACTCATACTGCTATTTAATTAGCATTAAGTTATTTTGACCTTTAAAATAATACCGACTATACTGCAGTAAATAATGATCATACTGCAATTTAAACAGTAGCATTCATACTCGAACGTGATTTGCGATTAAAGTAAAAGCAGTAAAAGAAAGAATTTTAATTTTGCTGCACTTTAGTTGGTTTTCACTCTAAGAACCTACTTTAGTAAGACTAAATAAAATACCACATACAAGTACTTTGCTGCGTTTTAATCAGTAGTTCGCCTGAAATAAATTAGTGATCAACCATGCAGTATTAATACTGTTGGTACAAAAACTACTTACTGCGTTTTAATTTTTATGCGTCAATATTTGTTTGAGTGTAGAATACAGATTTTTAGTGGTAATAAAGATATTTACTGCATTTAAATAGGTAAAGTGACGAGTCGTGGTAGACGTAACAGCTGTTACTGTATTTTAGTTAGTCTTATGACATATTTAGACCTGCAAACGTAAGTTACTGCTTTCATTAATTCGTCTTTTTAACCGTTTAGAACATCCCAACTAAAAACCGGCAATATCACTGTGTTCCTTATAGCGTGACCGTCAAGGTTCAATATTCAACTCAAAAACGTGAAAAAACCTGTTACTGCGTTTTAGGGCCTGCACGGCAGTACACTAACATCATGACTACCTGCAACAACAGCACTAAGGGCGACCCCTAGTGGGACTCGGACCTCGGCTTAGGGCGTTGCTGGCGTGGACATAGGGGGGGGGAGACAGCTTGATGAGGGCTGAATTATCGGTGTGACTGCGGAGTCTGAAGAGACGACCGGCTCTACGACGGGAGAGCTCGGTGGATCGTGACCGGCGGCGGTGGGACGTCGCGACGGGCCTCGTCGGCGAGGACGGTATGCCGGACGGCGGCGGACGTTGTGTATTGTGCTGGTCGATTTACTCGCCTCCTGGAGGAGGGTTATTTCGTCATCGGGTTCTAAAAGTGTGTGCCTGGGACGGCGAACTTTACTTATGAGAGAGGCGGCGTGAAGCTCAAACATACAAACAGATAAACAGACGGAAGTTCTAAAAACTTCTGTTTCAGCATCAGTATCGTTCCTAGTGTAAGCAGCATTTTTTTTTTTTAATTATAATTAATTTATTGTTTTTGTTTCGGTTCGATTTTATTATATACAGTATGTAAAATACCAGAGAGCGTTCCCTTAAACCCTTATCGGGTTCTACATCACTATATAAATTTTTATAAAAAAAAACTACTACTATCGTAAATAATTCGGAACGGTCTTTTTAAAAACAAAATAGTAGCGTGGATAGGTCAAATGCGATGTTGCCGTGTTTTCCACATTGATAGACAAGTGCGCATGTACAGTAAGCGTTGCTTTAACGTATCATTTTTTTGTGTTTTTTTTTTTGTTTTTTTTTTTTAATTTATTTATTTTCTCACATACAAAAGGGTAGTACACAAAACAGCAAACCAAAAACCACTGAGTCCGGAATGCTGTGCATTCTGCTTAAACACTAATCACGAAGAACACAATTAAATAATATTAGCTATACCTACATACTAATTACAATAAAATAATTTACGGAAGCTATAGTTTTCCTGGTTAACGGGAACGCCTGTCTTTAATAAATATGTTGTAGATAGATCAGGACAGCAACCTTCGGAAAAACTAAGCGATTTACTTATAGTTAATTCATAACGAAACAACAGATTATGAATAACGCATGCCATATCCATCATTATCAGCTCGCCGCGTTGAAACATCTATAAATCCGACAACGACGGAGTAAGACATCCAATTTTCTCAAAGCCAGAGTCCACTCGAGATCTCAGCAGTGATGAATAGAACGCTCAGGAAACAAATCTCTTTTGTGAGTTATTTTACACTGACTTAAGATGACCCTTTCAATGTTATTTACTTAATGGAAGCATCTACTTAGTAAACGTTCATTTTAGTTTTTGTAGTATTTTTTTTTGGGATTTTTAGTAAGGTGGTTTGCAGAAGTACAGTGAACTCGTTTATTGGAGCCCAATTCTTCTAAAAGTCTTGATAAATTGCAACCGAACCAAGCCCGAACGGTTCATTCATTCTGGTTAAGAATCTTTATTCCTCATAAGAATTACAAAAAGCACTCACTTACGTGAGAAACACGTAATATCAAAATAAGTAAACTTACTAATGAGCGTAGGTACAGAACATCAAAGTATTATTCATAAACAACAATAAAACAGTTAGTACATAATATTGTACAGTAAGTTATGTAGTTCTAGTAGCAGAAGGAACAAAATATTGCAAAACAAAATTAAAATTATATGTACACAGTAGGTAGTTGTTATTAAGTACAACACAATTAGAGGACATTTGACAAGAAGCGCCATGTTGATCCATTCAGTTTTCAATTTCATAAGCTGTCAAATTGTTTGACATAAAAACAAAACCAATCATTCCGACAGTTTTCGTAAACAAAAACTGACTGATAGTTGTGATTCGTTTGCGTTTGACAACAATTTTTTTAGTCGAATTGGTCTCTTGGGGGCTTACTATGACCTCTTACGAAAACGTTCAAATGCCAGCCAGTCAACTTCCGTTCAAAAGCAGGCCTGCTTCTGAATCGCTAAAAATCGTATCATGACAGTACTAAAGGTGAACGACTATTGAACCAAGTTGAACGGTAATGCTTGCTCATGGTACGAAAAGTCTATACAAAAAAAAAGGTGAACGGATTTCGTAAACGTCAACGTAGCAGGCCTGCCGCAGACCTGCTCTAACGATGTCATAGTACAAAAAAGCAGGGCAGTTCAACTTCCAGGCAACTTCTGTCCTGCTTTAAGAGGTCATAGTAAGCCCCCTGGTCCTGCTATACGTAAAGACTTGCATGCACAAACGGCTTGTGCAAACGTTTGCACAAACGGTATTGTCAGTATTAATAGCACTGCGTGGTATACCGTTTGCCTTCTTGGACATGCTTGTCCTTCCTATTCTTCTCCCAACTATGTTGAGGTCAGCATCCAGTCTAACCAGGGGGTCTTCTTCCTAAGCACGAAGTCCGTGGTTTCGGCCTTAGTTACGAGCGTGTCCTACTCCCTATCACCTACAGACATATGATTATTTCGGGGCCCGAACTATTAATGAATGACAACACGATTTGACAGTTGTCCCTACTACCGATGTGTTTTTGCCCGTCCGAAAAGTTGAACTTGACACTTGTTTTGTTCACTCGTACGTTTCGGGCTAGTTTCGGACGGGCGACTAACTTCGTTGACGGACTTAGGGAGTAGGCCCCTAGATGCGGCGGTATTTTAAACGGAACGACTGCCATCAGACGTCCGCAACTCAGTTACTAGGCAATGCCGATATCCTAAGGTTAGACCGGTTGTTAGACTTTCGGGCTTCGGACTACCCATAACGACTTTCATAGGTATTCGTATGACACCCTAGACTGACAGTTTAACGTGCTTTCCGAGGCACGGAGGGTTCAAATAAGATTGAGCACGAAGCCGGACAACTATACCAAATCACTACGATACCTGAAACCGCATTTTACAGCAGTATAGTAGATTCATACCATACAAATCAGTTTGAAAATAGCTTGAAATAAAAAAAACTCAAAAAATATAAAACATAGGTTTATTTTTATATTTAACACTGTAACATTAACCTCTGTTATAAATATAAAAAGCTCTTTCAATTAAAAGAACGTGAGAACTTTATAAAAAAATTGACACGTACTACGTTTGCAATCGACTTTTTCACCTTTAGATACTTTTGTTTCAATAAACATTGACATACGAAAAAATTTAAAACAAAATTTTGGACAATATCCGTTGAATAAACATTTGGTAACGCGCGAGATAAATATGAACGTGGTGCCAATGAGGTAAGATTCAAATGGACATGTGGTGTAGAACAAATACTGCTTTGTCTATAATAATACCAAATTGTTGTACATTTTTAATAGCAGTCAGATACCTTATTGTCTTTTAATTTTAACGTGTTTTTATTTTAATATTTTTATGTTCTAGTATTATGTTTTATGTAACTGTGCTTTTGTGTGTTGTGTTTTCTGTATCATCTGCCTAGCCTTTTCCCAACTATGTTGGGGTCGGCTTCCAGTCGAACCGGATGCAGCTGAATATCAGTATTTTACATGGAGCGACTGCCTATCAGACCTCCACAACCCAGTAACTGGGTAATACAATACTCTTGGTAAGACTGGTTGTCAGACTTTCTGGCTTCTGACCAACAGTAACGACTGTCAAAGATCTACAAATGACAGCCGGGACCAACGGCTTTACGTGCTTTCCGAGGCACGGAGGAAATTCGCTATGGTAAATGATCACCCATCCACAGACCAACCTCGGCAAGCGTGGCTTAACCCGGAAGATCGGTCTATGCGGCTGTAATTATTTAGCCACGAGCTCCTCCGTGTTGTGTTTTCTGTATGTGCCAAATAAATGTATTATCTATCTATCTATCTATAAGGTGTATAAAAAATACTGAAAGACTTTTACTATCATACCTACCTACTTACTCATCTTCCGTAGTTACTTTTGTTATACACAACTCATAAAGGAGGATGGGCACAAATGTATGGAGTCTGGTACTGGCACCAATCGGAATGAATGATACACCGTTGGAAAAGTATTTTTTTGTAGATCATGAATAACTATGACGCTAGTCCCGATTCACTGTCCGATCGAAGTAGTCCTGCTTGAAAGTTATTTATTTTTGTTACATCCTATTAATTACACATACTTTTATTGTAATTTTTCTCCATTTTGGCATGGTATTATTACAATTATTACTAATACTTTTCATTATCTAGGTAAATAAAACAAGTTCAAAGAAAGTTTCATCATTTATTGTATGTAAGTATATGTATAGGTAGTAAAGACCCGTTACATAGCCGAAATCTACGCACTTTATACATCAAACTAAATTACATTGACCATAAATAATTGCTGGGAAACGACTTTTATTTTTAGGCATAAAAAACGCGTCCTATTTGTTTAATAGATAGATCACCCCTAACTGAAAAAATACTAAACCGATTTTATTATGATTTTCATCCGTTAACTGAATTTTATTTAGCTCAAAATCATCAAAATCGGTCAAGCTAAACCGGCGATGTGATTTTTTTATAATCCTATTTCGAACTAAATATCCAGTATCTTCTGAAGACAATATTTCTAAACAAACAATTTATACGGGTTTGTTGCCATCTGATTGATCTGTCGTGGTGGCACGGAGGTTACAGACCCGCTTGCTAAGCACCGGGTTGCGGGTTCAAACCCAGGCATGTGCCAATGTGACTTTTTCAATTTCATAATATGTACTTTCTTAGTTAATCTAAGACGCCACTGACACACGGTGAAGGAAAACATCGTGAGGAAACCTGGACTTTAATGGTCTGAAATCGCCAACCCGCAGTGAGCCAGCGTGGCGATCAATGCTCGTTCCTTCTCTGTATGAGAAGAGGCCTTTGCCCAGCAGTGGGACAGTTACAGGCTAATATTTATTTGTTGCCATAGTAGTTTTTTGTACTCTTGAAAAGAGCTATCCAACGATGGTAAACTCATTTTGATTGGACATGAGTACCAAAACGCCCATCATCCTTTAAAAATTCAACTAATTAAAAATGAGCTACCCTTCCCTTGGGTATTGAAAGTGCCCCGAGGATTGCACGAGCCGTGTACAGGATTACTTGGTACATTGATAATATGAAAAGAATTGCAAAAGCCTGATTCCCCTAAGGAAAAGTCAAATGGCTGTCGATACGTAGAAACATTGTATAGCATTTATTGATTGATAAATAAATTTGAAGGAAGCTTGCATCGTGGATCACCGCTAAGATGATAAAGCGCAGACCACGCTATACTATTTCGCCATATAGTAAATCATATTGCGTCATAAGCTATAACTATATAGCATGACGTTCACACTATACGCTATATCGCAAGCCGGTTTACTATGTACAGCAAGTTATTTGACGGCGATCCATCTGGCTACGGACAGGGTAGAGGCGCGGTGGGGTCCGGAGCGTCGTACGATATAGCTCAAGTTTAACGTGTATAGCAAACCGATACCTAACCTACCTACCTAATAGCATAGTGTTGTGTGAACGTGTCCATATAAAATGTATGCTGAGCGATTTCGTTGTGCTATAGGTACAATATTTGCTATCCTAACTAATATTATAAATGCGAAAATAAGTTTGTTTGTTACCTTTTCACGCCTAAACCACTGAACCGATCGTCCTGAATATTTTGCAGATACGTTGTCAGGTGTACAGAAACGAACATAGGGTACCTCTCATCCCGACAAAAAGTACTGTTCCCGAGGAAAACAACAAAAATGTTGTTATGATAATAGATGGCGCCACGTGTCTTTCGAATTATTATTGAATTATAGTATCCCGAAAAATACGAAAGATTTTAACCTTCGATTCCGATGCCTAATTGGAGAAGAAAAGCGATAAATAGTTTGTTGAAAAAGCTTAATTTTCGATATATTCCTCATTTAATTAAATTCACAACTAGAAAAATATCTATCATATGGTAACAAGTCCCAGGAACGTGGCGTTGCGAATTTTGTCATACCATACCCCTCTTGCCGTATGTCTGATTTGACGGGGAGGGTTGTGAAGTGAGAAGTTTCTTATTCACTCACTCCATAATTTATAAAGGTTGCCAGTTTAACCTAAGGTATTGTTTACAAGGAAGCACTAAAGTTAATTTATTCATTAGTAAAAGTTTTTTTTTTTTTTTTACTTTTTTGAACTTTTGTTGATAAAACATTTGACTCCTAATAGCATCAGAAAGGCGTGCTTAAAATTTTTCGGGTACTTTGGACCCACGGTGTATACTATAGCGTAGTCTGAACTGCGCTTTAAACGATGAATTTTTGACAAAAGGGTGTCAAACAACCATTCCCTACTGAATTTACTGCGCTAAGGACTTGACGTAATCACCACAAACCCTCGATCAGATGGACGCAAACGGAAAATTTAATGATAAAAGTAATAAAACAGTTATGGTAACAGATAAGGAATTTTACGACGATTTTACGAATTAATTTGCTCGCTGTTGCAGGTTTAATTGACAGAATTTTCTAGATTACCCCTATTTAATTTTTATCTATAATCTGGATGGAGATTTAAATTAAATATTCAATTAATATCTTAGAAATGTCTTTGTGTAAAATGTTGATGACCAGGGGCCCAATTCTCTTAAAATAAATTGTTGCCAAACGCAATCGAACCACAACCGTCAGTCAGTTTTTGTTTTCGAAAACTTTCAAAATGATTGATTTTGTTTTTTGTGTCAAACAATTCGACAGCTTTTGAAATTGAGAACTGTCTGAATGAACGGTTCGGCCTTGGTTCGGTTGTGATTTATCAAGATTTATTTTAGGAGAATTAGGCCCCAGCAGCCTAATTGCGTATCACATTCGTAATTTCAGTAGCTTTCATTTTGGCAATACAACAATATTCATTGCGTGGTACATAGTTATGGAGAACTCGGATTGTTAATACAAACATTGCTATGGAAATTCTTGACCTGTCAAAATTAAAGCCATAGTGATTACGAGTGTTTCGTGCAAATAGGATGCAGGAATTCAAAAACTTACAACACTAATTATAGCTTTTTTTTGTATATTTCGTTTTGTATTTCTTTAAACACAATAAAATAAAAAGAACCAACAAAAAATGTTACTGTTCAACTGCGAACTATTGAAAATCATGTTTGAGATGTATAAAAATTCAATTTACATTACAACATGAAAATACACATGCAATTTTATCAATCTCACGCTTCACTTCGCTTAAGGTACCTATTTGACTATTATTTTTTTATTACAAATCTCGAAAGTATTACAATAATAATAAGCAATCGTGAAAGAACCAACGAAATATTTAATAAAATATTCAAGTTATGAACAATTTTAAATCGTTCTCGAGACAGAGACAACACTACTTATAATTGACGTCATACCTTCAAAATTTCATAGTGATTTGACATCACTCTGTACAATATTCCGTTTCGTGTGACAAGAATAGAAAATGTCCCCTCCGCAATCTTCGAAAGCGTACATCTCCTCAATTTTTTCATCATTTTTTTTTTCACATATTGTGATCTTTCCATACATTCTTTATACCAAATTGTTGTACATCCTAATCCTAACTTAATCTATATATATAAAAGAAAGTCGTGTTAGTTACTTCACTTATAACTCAAGAACGGCTGAACCGATTTAGCTGAAAATTGGCAGGGAGGTAGTTTAGAGCCAGGAGAAGGACATAGGATACTTTTTATCCCGTTCGACATTTTGATATTTAAAAAAAAAAAAATTATATCAGTATATCCATATTCTTAATCTGTTTAGGTAGTAGGTAGGTAGTAGGTAGGTAGTAGGTAGGTAGTAGGTAGGTAGTAGGTAGGTAGTAGGTAGGTAGTAGGTAGGTAGTAGGTAGGTAGTAGGTAGGTAGTAGGTAGGTAGTAGGTAGGTAGTAGGTAGGTAGTAGGTAGGTAGTAGGTAGGTAGTAGGTAGGTAGTAGGTAGGTAGTAGGTAGGTAGTAGGTAGGTAGTAGGTAGGTAGTAGGTAGGTAGTAGGTAGGTAGTAGGTAGGTAGTAGGTAGGTAGTAGGTAGGTAGTAGGTAGGTAGTAGGTAGGTAGTAGGTAGGTAGTAGGTAGGTAGTAGGTAGGTAGTAGGTAGGTAGTAGGTAGGTAGTAGGTAGGTAGTAGGTAGGTAGTAGGTAGGTAGTAGGTAGGTAGTAGGTAGGTAGTAGGTAGGTAGTAGGTAGGTAGTAGGTAGGTAATAAGTAGGAAAAAGGGCATTGCAACGCATGCCGGGAACAGCTAGTATTATTATAAATGCGAAAGTAAGTTTGTTTATTACCTTTTCACGCCTAAACCACTGAACCGATCATCCTAAAATTTTGCGTATACGTTGTCAGGTGTACAGAAACGGACATAGGGTACTTTTCATCCCGAAAAAAAGTACTGTTCCTGTGAAAAACAACAATAACGTTCACAGATGGCGCCGCGTGTCTTTTTCATTATATTGTTATAGAAACTTTAGTAATGTGTTAAGAGTTTTTTGAGCTTTATTAACGTGAGCGAAGCCGCGGGCAAAAGCTAGTTTATAATAGTAGTCAAATACCCTTATTAAAACTCTTTTTACGCCACATCTAAGTATTATACTCCCAACCTACGTCATTGTACCGCGCGTGCAACGGAAATGGCGCCCAGACCTGAAGGGCCACGCACCCATACATCATGACCGGAGACTGTCTCCGGTCACATGACCTCACCTTCGACCTTACACGTGTACCTGTGTGGTAATTAAATTGGATTTACTATGTTTGTTGTTATAAAGCCAGATGTCGCTTAGAGTTATTTGACAGGGATTGGTATAGAAATGTAATTAATATATTTCTCTCGTTATTTACGAGTATATAGACAATTTAATGATCTCATCACTTGGTGACTTTTATATTTGTATTGTTTTTTGATCCATTTTCCACTGAACTGTATGACTTTGATATAGAAACATATTTCACATGACTGTATATTTTATTATTATTTAGATAAGATAAGATATTTATTCGCCAAAGGTATGGTACAAAAGTTGTTATGTAGGTACATAATTAGTTTTCCGACACATCCGCCTCTGCAAGAGGCATACGAATATCGTTAATTACATAATAACATTAATTATTAATTAAATTGTATCATTTTAGAATATAGTCATTTTATCACTTATTACATTGTATAAAAAGGAAATATTAAATTAATAGACTTTATACATTTAACCGCTAGCGGCCCGACCGACGATTCGGATCGTCAGTGCCATTGTTTATCTATTTTGTCTATAATTACAGTACTCGATAAGTTAAATACACAAACGTACAAAAAATCGAAATCATATTATTTTTAATTATCCTAATGCCCTTATCCCACTCTAGATGTGGTCGACACAACATGTATTCCTCTTCCATTCTCCTCTATCAGCCGTCATCTCAGTACTCACTCCATTCTTACTCATATCATCCATCACACAATCCATCCATCTTTTCTTTGGCTTACCTCTTTTATGATGTGTGTGATGATTGTATGTGGATGGATATCCACATTGATATTTAACATTTTTCTGGTAACGTGAATTTCTTCCCTCCGCAAAACATGTCCCTACCACGCTAACGCAACTTTTAAACTTACTCTGACATTAATTTAAGTATCATCAATTAAAAACTATTAATTAAAACTATGATCATTCAGTAAATCACTTACAAGCCTAAGACAATACTGCCTAGACTCCATAAAACGGCAGTGCGAAATTCACCGCGAAAATGCACTATGAACATCTCTATAAAAGTTAAAAGCTTTTGCCGAAAAAAATGCTACAAATAAAATAAAAGTGAATGCAGTTCCTAAAAGCGGGGTACCAAATGCAGAGCCATGTACGGACATTGAACAGTTGTCGTGTCCCACGGGACTTTTGACCAGGGAAATATTTTCCAGTATGGATACTTTTTTGAGAGGATATTATGGATAGTTTTTTTTTTTTTTGCGTGTTTATACGGTAGCTGCCTGTTACTGCTGAAGTTGGTATTCAAGGCAAGTTTCTTGAAAGAATGAGGTGTTCCGTGGATTCTTGAGAAGCCTCGTGTGATGTAAAATATTTAAGTAGATTTCTATATTGTTTTAATCGTTTTGTTTTTATAAGTAAAAATGTAAGTGTATCCACCTAGCTTCCACTTTAAACAGATGCGGCTGAATACTTGTATTTTACACGGAGCGACTACCATCAGACCTCAGTAACTCAGTTAGGTACTGGGTATTGCCAATATCCAAAGGTTAGACCGGTTGACAGACTTTCGGGCTTTTGACTACTCGTAACAACTGTCGTAGGTGTTCGCATAACACCCGGGACTGACGGCTTAACGTGCTCTCCGAGGTGTCGTGGGGTCTCTATGTGTATTGAACGGTCACCCATCCGTGTACTGACCCCGGTAAGCGCAGCTTAACCTTGGAAATTACCCATGAGCCTCTCGTTTACTTAAAATGAACATTAAAGCAAACTTCAAAAAGTTTTTGTGCGATTTCAGATTCATCTCTCAAAAAACGTTAAATTGAACGATCATACTCAATACTTTATTGCATGGCATAATGTAAAGTTAACAAGTGGTGGGCTTAAGACTATGGATTAAATATGGACCTTGTTGGGCACAGAAACAAATAAACGAATTCCACCATTATCGCTAGGATTATCAGATAAATACTGGTGGACGTAGCACATATTTCAACTTACAACTATCTTTCACAATCGTTCTCGAAATTAATTATGACTTGCATAATATTATCAACAATAGATCGCCTAACAAACAATACTTCTTAATATAAATAACGTGAAATAAAAAACTCTGTCTATTGAAAATCTTATAACAACGAAACCAGAACTTACAAACTTAACAATAACTACCCCTACTACCTTAAAGTCAGTTTAATTGAAGTTGTAACTTACAACTTCATAATTATTATAAACAGATGTTACAACCTTGAGTCCAGGAACAGACTAGTATAAACAGCTAACCTAGTTTAATGTATTCATAGGCCGTCTCAATTCTCAAGTAATAATAATAGGTACATAACTACGAATAGTAGGACCACATTATATCCTTGTAGGTGTGATCCAATATAGTTCTGTTATTATGACAGGTAATTATTACGGACAGTATATGCTACGGCTAGTAGGTACGTCTAGTTGAGTTAATACATCGTTCATTAAGCTGGTCAGTAGTGAAATTGACTTTACATGTACTGTTAAATGATTCAGTCATCCTAACTTCCTAATCCTAACTAATATATAAATGCGAAAGTAAGTTTGTTTGTTTGTTACCTTTTCACGCCTAAACCACTGAACCAATCATCCTGAAATTTCGCGTATACGTTGTCAGGTGTACAGAAACTGACATAGGGTAGCTTTCATCCCGAACAAAAGTACTGTTCCCGAGGAAAACAACAATAACGATAGTAGATGGTGCCACGTGTCTTTCGAATCATGATTGAATTATATTATTATTGAAACTTTAGTAGTGTGTTAAGAGTTTTTTTAACACGAGCGAAGCCGCGGTCTTAAGCTAGTTTTATATAATTTTGGGCGGTGAAACACATGTCCAAAAACAAACGTGATAAATAAAAAAATGAAAAAAATCTCTTCCACAATAATAACTAATGCATTTTAGCTATTCTAGGTACCTACATAAAATAGGTGAAAAGATTTTATTTGGGGGAGACTGGCGCCTAAGCTAAGCCCAAGCCTGTATTTTAGGATACCAAATATACAACGTTATTTTTAGTATACATATACAAAAACCGAGACACCCCAACAAGATTTTCATCAGAAATGTGTGCATTTTTTTTTAATAAATCTCCAAGTTACGCCACAGTTTATGTCGCGTTAAGTTCCCTAGCAAAGTGTGAAATGCCTGAGATGTGCTATACAGGGGTTGTCTAATACACGGAAACTGACCGAGCGGACCATCTCAAGCCTCAAGATGTCTATTCCCGTCAACTGTTATGGGTAGAAACCCAATGAAAAAAAAAGAAATTTATGAAAAAAAAATGTGGTGTAAAAAATATGTCAATCGATTCTCCTAGTGATTCTGAACAAACTAGTTTCAGGTTTAGTATATACTAAAACTAAGCTTGCATAAATACTGCCCGACCTGAAGATCGAACCCAGATCCTCTCGCTCAGCAGTCGCGCTTGCGTCCACTATAGATCAACTAGGCGGTCTATTTCTACCTATTATTTTAATTACCATCAAAGTTTATCACATGTAATTTTGCACACATAACTCAAACACCTGACACACGTCGATACCATTGACATTATACTAAAGTACAGAATAAAAACGTCACGAGTGATTACGTCCAACAAAAGCAGATTTGTTCACACGATATTCAGTTAATCCATGATTAATCCGACCACAGATGCGTGTGATGAGGGTCGGGCTTGACAGTGCGATAATTGTGATGTTATGATATCGTCCCGCTGCGACTGCGATGTACGCTTTGTTCTAGGATTTAAAGAGAAAGCGTGCTTAGAACCACACCAAAGGGTTTAATACGTGCCGGCAAAAATCTGTTGTTTTTAGAGTTCCGTAACCAAAGGGTAAAACGGGACCCTATTACTAAGGCTCCGCTGTCCGTCTGTCCATCGATCCGTCTGTCTGTCCGTCGATCCGTCTGTCTGTCCGTCTGTCACCAGGCTCTATCTCATGAACCGTGATAGTTAGACAGTTGAAATATTCACAGATGATGTATTTCTGTTGCCGCTATACTAACAAATACTATAAAACAGAATAAAATAAATATTTAAGGGGGCTCCCAAACAACAAACGTGATTTTTGTGCCGTTTTTCATAGATAATGGTACGGAACCCTTCGTTTGCGAGTCCGACTCGCACTTGGCCGGTTTTTTTTAATTATTTGATAACGGGCCTGCGTTTGACCGCCATCTCGCCTGATGTTAAGCGATGATGCAATCTACGATGGAGCACGCTTGCCGAAAAGAAACCGATTCACTCGTGACTTGAAGACACCCAGATTGTAGCTGTCGGGGAACATCCACTCAGGCAGCGCATTCCACTGTTTGGAGGTTTTCACAATGAAAGTAGAATTAAAGCGCTTCGTTCGAGTTTTTGGTATATCAACCATAAAGCGATGGCGCTTTTTCGTGCTTCTGGCCGTCTGATAGAAAAAAGGGCAGGGGGGAGTTAGATCATGCAGATCTGAAGCACACTCTCCGAAATGTATCCGATAAAAAACCGATAGACTAGCAACTTTGCGCCGATGCTCAAGACTTTGGGGCTTGGTCTGAACAAGGGAGTCGTAATAATATTTCTTCATAGTAATAGTTTTTCAGTTTTAAATGAATAATATATATCATAACATCACGCCTTTATTCCCCAAAGGGTTGGGCAGAGGTGTATAGTACACTCACATTTCGCCGTTATGTTCAAGTCCCAAGTAATAGGGGCCGAGCCTATTGCCATCAACCAGGCACAAATCCAGACTCCCAGCTGCTACTGAGAAATTCATTAATTAAGTAAATATTATTTATTTATTTTGTTTTTGACCGCGCGGTTGTTTATTAGCCACGAGCCCCTCAGCACACCGTTCCACTTATCATGGCCCGAGAGTTAAAACCTTGGAAATGCAATTTGGTCATTTTTATTTTATCACGACGTATTGGTATGTCTACACCAGTGCGCTTTCATGTTCATCTTGCGCTTTCAACTTTCAATTCCTCTTGCGTCAAACGCATGTAATATTGATTGCCTTAAGACGCATGCAGCTTATCGTCTACACCGGTGCGCCTCGGTCAGTCGTCAGTCGACATACAATAGATGGATTAGCGTGCGCTAGAGGCATGAGCTTTTGTCGAACTAGTATTAAGACATGCGCTATTGCATGCGCTATGGCGCTTCACGCAGGCTTCAGACGAAGACGCAAGATGAACATGAAAACGCTCTTGTGTAGACATAGCTTATAGGTACTACATAATAAAAGAAAGCCGCTCTATGTGAAATTAGTTGGTAGGCACAGAAATTAGCCTTTATTAAGTACTAGCTTTCGCCCGCAGCTTCGCTTGCGTGAAATTTTGAACCCGTTAAGTGACGATTTTCCATACAAACTTTCATCCCCTATTTAACTCCCTTAGGGGTTGAATTTCGAAAAATCCCTTCTTAGTGGATGCCTGCATTACAAAAGGAACCTACTGTCAAAATTTCAACTTTCTAACCCCAGCGGTTTAGGCTGTGCGTTGATAGATCAGTCAGTCAGCTTCTCCTTTTATATGTATAGATATAACATTCGTAATAAATATAATTGACTAGCTTTTGCCTGCGACTTCGTCCGCGTGAAAGCCCACAGGAACAGGGCAATGACCCAACGCATTCCTGAGGTTTTCACTCCCAGGCGACGATATAAGAAGAAGTATCATTGCGGTTATTCCCTGTTGCGAAATTGGGCACCACATCGCTTCCCATCAGTTTCCATTAAAAGATTATGTAAAGACAGAATCTACCCGTTAACAAATATCTACATCCCACATTCCGTTTGCTAAACCAAATACTAATGGTTTTTAGACGACCTAGATAGCTAAAGCAGCTAAGAACTGAAACGAAACGTGCGATGAAACGAAAACGAAAATACTTCGGTTAATGCCCAACTAAATCCGAAACGTGGATGTACTTGTACTATCAGAAGCACCGAAGTACGTGATGTTGTTGAAATAGAAAAAACAAATGGAAGTGTCCTCATACTTTCTCGGTACGGGAACCAGTGTCGCCAAACGGATATACAAGGTGTAACATAAAATAACGCACAACCTTTTAAGGCGTCACTGTACTCATCATTATGAACAACTTTTAGTACGGGAACAAACTCGCGAAAAAAAAATCAGCTGTTCCCTACATTTATGTTCGCATTTCGCATACCTCGTCCAAATGTAGGAAACAGCTGTTTTTTTTTCGCGATTTCTTTGATCCCTTTAGTAAAAGTTGTTCATAATGATGAGTACAGTGACCCCTTAAGAGGTTGTGCGTTATTTATGTTACACCTTGTATTTACAAATTAAATTGAAAGATACTTTATACACCCCTGTGAGATAAATTTATCGTCCTGCTATCATTTTTACGTGTTAAAATTGCACAATAAGGCATGATTCTAATATATTATTTTACGTATGAATTCGAGACGTATTGTCACAGAAATTAGCCAATCGCGTGAGCGTATAATTCTAACATTTTACGTATGAGTTCGAGACGTCCGTTGTGTCACAGAAAGTAGCCAATCAAGTGAGCGTATAATATTGCGGATCTCCGCATAATTGTGACACATGCGCGATAGCTGCGTGGCATTTCCACTCATTTTTTTATGCCGTGGTTCGTCCATATAATTGCACGAAGACCTACGAAGTACGTTGGGAACAAATGCCGTCATGTTGTGATACTTGGGGTATGACTTTACAAGAGGCCAAAGAAACGTTGCCTGCGTGTTTCAGCCACAACTAATCTCTGGGGGCCAATTCTACTAACAGAAACTTTTATCAAGTGCAACTTAATCGTTCATTCATCAGTTTTCGTTTACGGTAACAGTCAAAATTTTTGGTTTTGTTTTTGTTGTCAAACAATTTGATAGTTTTAGTCTGAATAAACGATTCAGTTGCAACTGATAAAAGTTTCTGATAGTAGAATTGGGCTCCTTTTTATCAAGCATCTAGAACGTTAAAAGGAAATAGAGTCTATGTCAATCGTAAGTTACTCAAAGGTTGCTGTTAAAAAACTCAGTGTTGAGTAAGGCGGATCTCACACTACCACGCGCCAAGCTCCAGTGCGCGGGGCAAAGCAACCGCGCGCGCGCGGCACCGAGGCGCAGATCTGCACCATCATGCGGTTTTATCTGCGTCTCTGTGCGGGGTCGCAGATCAACCTGTCGGCATTGAGTTCCATCGTGGACACATCCATTATTCCCAAAAATCTGCGCGTTACTGCAGATCCTAGTGTGCCATACCTTGCGGGATGCTACGCGCCAGCGCGCGTGATCGCGTGATCTACGCGCGGTCTGCAACGACACGCGTCAATGCGTTGTCAGTATGTTGTACTATGCGTATTTTATTTACAAACTGAAGTACTTTCGGTCAACGTTAAAAAACGCAGCCCCGCGCACCGGAGCGTGCCGCGTGGTAGTGTGAGATCCACCTTAAGCTCCCTTTTGTGTTCGTATTTTCTATATTCATTATAAACATGTACAATATACAGATAGTAGTAGAAGAAATGTACATAACTGTACACTAAAATAAATAAAACAGAAGGAATACATATAATTAAGAACAGTACAAATCGCGGCCTTATCACTTAAAGCGACTTCTTCCAGAATTGGATGGAAAGAATTGTTACAAAAAATATAAAGGACAGTTTGCTGGGTATAAATATCCTAACTTCCTAACAAATATTATTAATGCGAAACTAGGTTTTTTTGTTTGTTACCTTTTCACGCCTAAACCACTGAACCGATCATCCTGAAATTTTGCATATACGTTATCAGGTGTACAGAAACGGACATAGGGTACCTTTTATCCCGAAAAAAAGTATTGTTCCCGAGGAAAACAACCAAAATATTCTTATTATAATAGATGGCGCCACGTGTCTTTCGAATCATGATTTAATTATTATAAATATAAACATTAGCAGTGTTAAGAATTAATTGTCAAATTCTAAATTAACGCGAGCGAAGCCGATAATAAAATCGAAAATCAACTAAATAACTAAGTAACACAAATATATACAAATGTGTCCAATAAAGAACAAAAACGAGGAATATATCCAGTGCCGCCTTCTGGCTCACAAAATATTTACAAAAGTATTACGGTACACACAGCAGTTTTACTTCTACAAAGGAGGAAAACATGAGTGACAGCGCACATATCCCCACATACGTACGACGGCACACCTCTTTTTACGTTCACACCGCACCCCAATCCATTTCCCGAACAATCCCGATCATTCCTGTGTCAAAAATTCCGAATTCCCTCCATAAAGGTTAGGTACAAAGAGAACCTTGCTGCGAGAGTTCGTGTTCTGTAATAATTCCCACTTCAAATGTAGGCACGGTGGGCCAGTACACTCGCTTAGTTGAATAATTCAAAAATTCACGTCGGCCACTTGCGAAAACAAGGAGAGTAAACGCTAACTGTGCAGTTCGCGAAAAAATACAACCAGACGAGTGCAAAGCGTTGCGAGTTCATTATTCTGTTTGAATGTTCCCGTGCTTCTGTTCTTTTGGGGAATTAGGGTGCTCGTTATGATTTGAGTGGCGGACTTGGGGGAACTTGTCGGTTATTTTTTGTTTTTGGAGTGTTCTGAACGCTAATGATGCTGAATATGGTATACAGCAAGATGACATACAAAACTCGTCAGTCCTGGTTTAGTCACATCTTTTTGAAAACACAAAAGCAATTAAAAGAGTGGAGTGCATCTTTTTTTTGAAAAAGGTATTTACATTTCCACCAATAGAGTAGGAATATTTTATATTATGTTAATGACCTAGACAAGCTTGCAGAAATCTCCTGTATGCAATTTATACGAAACAATATACACTCCGGAGCAATGAATCGGGGTCACCAACCTAAACCTTAATATCTCAGAAATTAAGAACGCTAGGTTATTGAAACAAAAAGTATTTTGTAGATTATTTAATAGCACTTATTAACTACTATATTATTTAGTCTATAAAATACTTTTTATTTAAATAAGCTAGCATGCTTAGTTTGTGAGATATTAAAGTTTATGTTGGTGACAGGGATTCCATTCTCCGGAGTGAAAAAAAAAAAACTATTGACCTTCAATGACACAATATTCACTACCAAAAAACAACAAGACTACTTCTATTTCAAACAACTATACGAAACAAGAATAATCTCACAACCTAATCTCAATCAATTTTGTGCTACAACACAATCAGCCCTACAAACTAAAGTACTAAAGATATAGAGAAAGTAATGAAATCTCGAGTAAGTGGATAATTAAACAACAGAACAAGTTTTGACATAACTCCCGGCGGCCTCATAAGGTAATGAGTTTGGAAGAGAAACCTCTCTTCTAAAGTCTGCTTATTTTATAAACTAATACGACATAGTTATAGCACAGTGTACCTACTTACTACATACAGTGGGTCAACGCCCATACATTTGACAGGTCCTGTGAAATGTCAAAGTTATGTAGGGGCGGAGGTTATGCCCCAAGTATTCAGTATGGCTACTCGGGACATAACCTCCGCTGCTTCACCCCGCAACCCCCCGCACGATTGCTCTGCGACAATGTTCTACGTTGACCGACTGTAAGGAGTAAGATATACTCGTAAGTAGACTGTGGTTATAGCGTAAGTAGAAAACCAGGTACTATCGTTACGACAGCTCCTCATCATCATCATCCTAGCCCTTCTTAACTAGGTATGATAAAAACGCAAATTAACGCGCAGATCCTGCGATCTGCAAGGCTTGTCGCAGTGCAGTCCGGTGAGCGCTCATTATACATCGGTCCTCCGTGCCACGGAGAGCACGTTAAGCTGTCGGCCCCGAGTGTCAGACCTATGACAGTGTGTCGAATACCTATGACAGTCATTACGGGTCATCAGAAACCCAAATGTCTGACAAGCGGTGTAATCTTAGACCGCTTATACACGCTAAGAAATTTCACCGTGTCTGCTGCAGATAGGACCAATTTATCATGTACCCGACAAGAATTTTGTCGGATCTAGGCACGAAAACTTCTCGTGTCTACTGCAGACAAGACGAATAGGAACGTGTAAACGTTAAGATTGTTTTCGGGCAGTCGTGCGTCTACGTCCACGCAAACGCACAAAAACTACCTGAACCACCTTATTCTACCCCGCCCCCCCATAGCACCGCAGCAACGTTCACGCGTCGTGTCTAGCGCAAGCTAGATTTTTTTCTTGATCAGCGCCGAAGTAGTGTATACAGTACATAAGCCCGGCGACTTTTCTTAGCGTATACAAGCGGCCCTAGGGCATCGGCATTGCCTAGTAACGTGGTTGCAGAGGTCTGATGGCAGTCGCTCCGTGTAAAATACAATAACATACATGCAATAAATCAAAAACAAACAATTGATGTGCAGCGCCGCAACACATCGTATGGCCTGACTCTTCATTTTAAAAGTTCTGGACATCAAAATTGCAACTATGATAAAGTAGCCGCCTTTTTTTTTCCTCGAGTTTCCTTAAACCTTTCGCCCAGAGAAGGCGAAGGGTTATGCTATACTCTTACCAGCTAAAAACTGACGGTGTTCCTTCTCCTGACATTTGGCCGGAGTCACGGGATTCGCAGCTGCATGAACCGCGACCCCCGCACGCCTCTCCTTCTGTGTGGCCTTGCCCCACGTCCTCTTGAGAGGCGCGCGCGGAACACGGCACGCCGTCTAATTCAACCCCTGAAATACTCAATACCTAACTTAGCCCATTCCTACAATATGTACATCCACCATCAGATCTCACAGTCGCTCTTAACATAACATAGCATAATATCACGCCTGTTTTTCCCGAAGGGTAGGGCAGATGTGTATAGTTTACCCTTATTTCACCGTTACATTTGCGAACCTATTGCCATCAACCGGACACAAATTCAGACTCCGGGCTGCTATTGAGAAATCCCATACGGAAAAACCCCATAACACTTTGCCCGACCGACGGGGATTAAGCACATGACCTCATGGTCAGCAGTCGCGCTTGCGATCACTACATAAACGAGGCCGACTCCCTCCACATCCTCCACAGTCTTTCTTCTAGACTATAATGCGTTTTTGCGTTGTCAGTAAGCCTTTGTGACATCGTTTTAAACATGAAATCCAATTAAAAGGTTCTTCAGCTTCTTAAGGCAAAGGAGATCGCAATTCCCTTTATCAGATTTAGTTACGAGCGAGAAATGAAAGGAGAGTAAAGAGGGCAAAGGCCTCCCTGTAGTCGGACACTTTTAATAGCAACGTATACTAGTAATAATATGTTGCTATCTTTATCTTCTTTGTTGCGTTTGACCCTAGTCCCACCTGATGATAAAGGTACAATTCCGCGGCCGATCGCAGCCGAGATCGCATGCGGCTGACGCGCGCGGCTAATGCGTTAATAGTCGTGTCTATAATATACTGACTGATCTGTCGTTAGCCGCACGCGTCTGTCGCAGACTTCGGAAGCGGTCCCATACATTTTCATACTCTGACTATTGACTCATCAGCCGCACGCGTCTGTCACACGCGAAAGATCGCGTGCGGCTGCGATCGGCCGCGATGCACGGAATTGTACCTTAAGCGCAGACAGAGTCTAAGATGGAACACACGAATCCAAGAAACAGAGATATAGAGAGATTCCCCTATACCTTTCTGGCTCTCACATACACACGACGGAACACAGTAAACTGCTTGGCACCGGACTTTAATGTGAGGGTGGTAGTTAGCCAGGCGGACCGTATAGATCCTACCACCAAGCGTGCTGGGTTATGTTGAATCTTACAACACGCGTCTATTCCCAGCGTGCGGTGAGGAAGTTTTATATTCTAGCCCGGGAGAAACACAGGAGAAACGTTTTTTTTCTGGTCTCTCTCCTACTAATGAAGGTTACCCACCAAGTCCGTAGAAACAATTAACAAACAACAATTGCCGGATCCGGTAGCCCGCAGGGTAATTCTAACAGTGTGCGGGGTCTAGTACCTACAAAACGTATGAGCAGAGTCGCGCGTCAGAAATTTTCTGAGAGACATTTCTGATTATGTGCGGCCGAGCTTAAAACTTCATCATCATCATTCAGCCGAAAGACATCCACTGCTGGATATAGGCCTCCCCCAAAAGGGGGGGGGGGTTGCCGTAATTGCCACGCTTGGCAGGCGGGTTGGCGATCGCAGTATGGTTATTAAGCCGCTGCCCATCCTCCAGAGAATCCCTTAAAACTTCATCACACAATATTAATTTAAGCTAAGAACTGAGTTTCCGGTGAAACTATTTGAAATCTATCCAAATTTTAAGAGCTGGGCACTTGTTGGTGTAGCAATCTCCATCTGTCTCTATCCAGAGCCAATTCTTTCATTTCTTTGTATGTTATCACTTCTGTCTTTTCCTTCAATAGGGTATTTGACTGAAAAAATCTAATTAGTCCGTCAGTTAAATTATCAAAAAATATTTGACCCGTATTTTTTCTTTTGTTACGTAAACCAAAATTGACGAAGATACGATACTTTTAAAATTGGCAAAACATCACAAGCAAGTACAATTTTTACTTGTTTCTGACGTCAGAAGCCCCAACTCTAGAGTTTTGATGCGTTTTATCTTACCAAATATTCATAGATTTATCCAAAGAAAAAAAAACGTGTCCATTATTTTTCAAAACTCTTATTAGCGGACTAATTAGATTTGCAATTTATTGATGCTGTCAACATGCCTATTGGTCTGTGTACTTTCTTCTTGATCTACCTGGTTTTCTCTTTGCTTTTAATTTGACTTATTACAAGAACTTCACTAAAAGAGGAAAGAAAAGAGGAGCTCGTGGCTAAATAATTACAGCCGCATAGACCGATCTTCCGGGTTAAGCCACGCTTGCCGAGGTTGGTCTGTGGATGGGTGACCATTTACTATAGCGAGTTTCCTCCGTGCCTCGGAAAGCACGTAAAGCCGTTGGTCCCGGCTGTCATTTGTAGATCTTTGACAGTCGTTACTGTTGGTCAGAAGCCCGAAAAGTCTGACAACCAGTCTTACCAAGAGTATCGTATTACCCAGTTACTGGGTTGTGGAGGTCTGATAGGCAGTCGCTCCATGTAAAATACTGATATTCAGCTGCATCCGGTTCGACTGGAAGCCGACCCCAACATAGTTGGGAAAAGGCTAGGCAGATGATGATGACAAGAACTTCACTAAAAAAATAAAGCACTATTCGAACGTCCGAACATTCTGTGTTTACAAAAAAATACCTCAATCTTTGGGTTCCTCGCTTAATCGAAAATAGAACACGAAAACCTGATGAAAATAAAATGTAGGATTACGTACTACGAAATTTACAATAATACCATTCTTATCTAAGTACATAGTCGAGTAGTACGCAAATTCAGCTTTAATTTTTAAGTCACAAAGCGCATTTTGCAACCAGGTCCACTAAACGAGACAAACTGAAATTACAATGTATATTTTGAGAATATAACATTCCTTCAGTTAAAAAGTGCTCAACGAAAACTTTTTTATTAGCTTATTTATTTGAGTCTGAAACGTAGAACGAGTTTCTGCAATTTGTCGAGGTTTCTTAGCGATACTTTTTATTCTTACTGCCCTCCGATCATGGAAACAAGGGAACATTGTTTTATGAAATATGCTACTCAGTATGGCCAAAATTTGCATAAAGGTAAATAATATTGCAAAATATTATATTGCTATGTATTTTATAATGTACATGTACACCTAAACTGCCCTTTTATAACCGACTTCAAAAAAGGAGGAGGTTCTGAATTCGGATATTTATATATGTATTTTTTTTATGTATGTTCGTGCATAACTCAGTCATATATAAACGGATTTGCAAAATTCTTTTTTTGTTTGAAAGAGTATTTGCCCGAGGTGGTCCCATTTAAATTTGATGAAGATCTGATGAAGACTCTCGGAGATTGAAAATGGAACTCTTCAATGGATACCAGCAAATTACCCGGGATTAATGTAATTGCATTTTTGTGTATTGTTTATTCCAATTCAAATAGAAAAATAAAATAATTAAAAAAAAAGTAAAAACCGACATCAAAAAAAAATAAAAAGAGTAAAATAATGACCATATTATAAAACTAAAAGTTTAAGAAGTCAGTGCCTTCAATTTGGTTCAGTGTAAAATTGCACCGACTTCTGAAACTGTTAGTTTTATAATATGGTCATTATTTTACTCTTTTTAGTTTCTTTTGACGTCAGTTTTTACTTTTTTAAAAGGTATTTTTTCTCTTTCCATTCTACCAGTTCATCCAAAGGTTGTCTAGAAGAGATCGCCTTGCGCGATAACACCGCCCATTGTTAATTATTTAAATTGTTTTTCCTTGTTGTGATAACCAGCATTCCAAATGCGCAACACACTCATAATTTTGATTTTGATTTTGTGAAGTCAACAATTTCCATAGCAACGTATGTATAAAGGTGGATCCAGACTTTGCGAGGCATGCGCCACGAACGGTGCACAACGAACGCCTCGGAGTGAGGCGTGCGTGTCGAAAAAATATACCAACGTATGTTCGGGTCGAGCCATCGCGTGCAAATGCTTCGTTTGTCTGTCTCCCTGTTTGAGGCGAGGCATGCGCTACGCACACGCACGTGCGTAGCACATGCCTCGCCACGAATATGAAGGTACACACATTGCGAGGCATGCGTTGTGCGCCGTTCGCGGCGCATGCCTCGCAATGTCTGGATCCACCTTTAAATGCACCTTCTGCAGTGTTGCAACTTTATGCACATTTTAAGCTCATTGAAGCATCAACAACCACTATTCCTTTGCTAAACTTCCCTTATCCTAGAACCTGTCCCTTTCTTTATGCAGTTACGTGGACCGTGTAATGGGAAGCGCGAAAATGTTACGGACCCTTTGTTGGATAGCTAAACTTTAAAAGTCTGAAGTCGTAAATCTTGGACAAGAAAGAGTTCATTTAGAGAAGGTATTTGCAGTCCAGTTCATTATTTATTTTTTCTTGGTACTTTATTTTGTTTCTTACTGTTATCAAAGTTAAAATGTTCGCTGAAAATCAGACTTTAGTAGTAATGAAGCTTTTAGTGAATGGGTTCAGCTGGGGAAGTACCACCATAGCTATTTCTACCGCCAAAATTCCGTATGGGTGCCGGTGAAATTATAGGCACCTGAGACTTATCAATTTTGTCTATAAAGTTGTCTGCGAAGTTAGATGGCGAAGATAAAAAATACTAAATCACACCCCTGATTATGTACAAAATTCGAGTCCTAATTGGGGCTACTTTGATACTGAATGATAAAACAGGGATTATCAAGGTAAAAGCCTACGGTCCGACTTTGATAAGGAACATTTCTTCTTTTTTTTATCGAAAACTATGCTCTGTAGTTTTTTTTTATCTGGTCTATGTAATTTTAAATATCTCAGTTAATTCAGACTATAAAAATAATAAATAAATATTAGCCTGTAACTGTCCCACTGCTGGGCAAAGGCCTCTTCTCATAAAGAGAAGGCAGCGAGCAAGCGTGGCGATCAATGCTCGTTGCATTGATCGCCACGCTTGCTCATTGCGGGTTGGCGATTTCAGACCATTAAAGTCCAGGTTTCCTCACGATGTTTTCCTTCACCGTATGTCAGTGGCGTCTTAGATTAACTAAGAAAGTACATGAAATTGAAAAAGTCACATTGGTACATACCTGGGTTTATACCCGCAATCCGGTGCTTAACAAGCGGGTCTGTAACCTTCGGGCCACCATAACAAGTATTTAATTAATTCAGTCTACATAAAATATTTTTGACATAGCAGCTAAAAGCGAAAATAAATAAGATACAAACACATGAAGCTCAAAAAGTTGATCAAACTAACCCCGTTTACAGTACCGCGGTGAACAGTCGGCTTGAATTCCAACCTAAACATAAATCACTACTATCAAGTAGTATCAGGGCTCGTGACAATTAACAACCGAGCGGCTCATATGATTTGCAAGGTTAAGCTATGCTTGCCGCGGTCAGTACGTGGATGGGTGACCATTCGTTACACATTGAGACCCCTCCGTGCCTCGGGGAGCACGTTAAGCCGTCGGTCCCGGGTGGCATACCAATACCTATGACATACGTTACGGGTAGTCAGAAGCCCGAAAGTCTGTCAACCGGTCTAACCTTAGGATATCGGCACTGCCCAGGTACTGGGTTGCGGAGGTCTGATGGCAGTCGCTCCGAGTTAAATACTGGTGTTCAGCCGCATCTGGTGATTGAAAGCTGACCAAAAAGAAAAGTCTAGGCAAAACTAGTATCAAGTAGTATCTTCCTCTACTAGAAATCAATCAGAAGTGTCTTCCGTAATTACCATGTCGTCAATGGTTCCTTGATCACAGTTGCCGATTATGATTAACACACAACCTACCTCATAATACCTTGGTTTGACCTTAACGAAATAAAATATATACTTTTAGTTAGTACCTGGTAGTTTAGGCCGATGATTATACATCGTGGGCCCGAAGTAACCGAAAGATTTTAATCACGCCTTTCTGATGGTATTATGAGTCAAATGTTATATCAACAAAAGTCCAATTAAGACAATTTTTTTTCTTGACTTAATAAGTCAATTAACTTTAGTACTTCCTTGTAAACAATACTTTAGGTTTAAATGGTAATATTTATAAATTATCGTGTGAGTGGATAAAAAAATTCTCAGTTCACAACCCTCTTCGACAAATAAGACATATGGCGAGAGGGGGTATGGTATGACAAAAGTCGCAACGCCGCTTTCATCGGACTTGTTACCACAGATATTTTTCGATTTGTGAATTTCCGTAAATAATGAATATTTCGAAAATTAAGGTTTGTTCAACAAACTATATCTTGGGTTTTCTTCTCCAATTAGGCATCGGAATCGATGGTTAAAATCTTTCGGGTACTTCGGGCCCACGGTGTATAGCAACTTAAAACACCTACATTAGTGTCTATTTGATTGACCAATATGATAGTCGGATAATGAAGTACGACTAATGTAAGCCATAATAGAATTGATCCACTCTGTCAGAGAGTTTGCAAAATCATTCTAAATGAGTACCAATAATAGTCTTGAAATGGATACTTTATTGACTCTCAAGAAATCATAATATTTGCCACTTTACACGTTATTTATTTGCAGAAACCATTGATGCGGTTACAAGGTATAATTTACACAGACATTATTACGTTTCACTTTGAGAATAATTATATTGAACCTTTCATGTAAAATAACATATTATTTTGTTATTAAACAGGGGTTATTAACCTATAGTTATTAGGAGAGTGGGTTTGAAAACTTATTTCGGTGGTATTGTTATTAAAACCGCAGTATTGAAACATGCGCAGCCATGTTGTTTTTTGAGTTCATTGAATCCTGAACTGAATTTATAATTAATATGTATATTATGATAACGATTTTGAATGTTTTGTTTATTTACATACATAAGACCTTGTTCCATAGGGGTAGGCAGAAAGAGTAGAACGCTACATGCTACGATCCTTACATACTCCTTTCGCTTCGTTCACGTTGATACATCTTGTCATACACGCACGTCGGTTGAGAGTACTACACACCTGTCCTTTTTGAAGAACATCACCAATGACATCGATGTATGTCCTTCTAGGGCGTCCTCTACTGGCGTTTCTACTGACATCCGCTTTATAAATTCCTTTTGTTAATCGCCGTTTACTCTGTCTCTCAACATGACCAAACCAACTGAGCATGAAAGAAAAATGGACATTATCTATTACTCGATGTCGTCTACTTTTGTAGTTCGGTCTTAGCAAACGTCTCTTACCCTGTCAGTTGTTACGATACCAGTACAACTGACAGGGTCGTCCTATTTACAGCCAAGACCATTTAAACAAAAAACAACACGTACATTTTATTGTAACGACGTGCTTTTTCGCAGTGTCGGTGTAATTTTCTCCACGGCCTTGCGACTATCGTACAGTCATGCAAGGCTGCAGCTAAATCTGTCCGCAGTTACTGCATGTCGGCGTAAGTTGTCGGTGTACGGCGAACTGTCGGTGTACAGTGTCGGCCAAGTAGCCATGCACCAAGCTTAATTAAACGCTAATTATATAGTGTATCACAGTTTTTACTTTGCTGTTAATCTTCCTAACAAAAGCAAAGTGTTTCTATGTTTCATTTTACAGTAAGATTCTAGAGAAATAAAACCTTATTCGATGTTTTTCGTCATGTCTCGCCTTTGTAGAATGAGGAGCAATAAAAACAGATACAAATTAATATTGGACCGAAAAAATACGTCATAAAAATTGTTGGAAATTCTGGCACCTTTACGACTAGTACCTACAAATAACATGGGTGAGTATATTCTGCTATGTTTAAGTTTTCTCCAAGATCCACGTGCAAGTAAAAGGAAAGATATTTTTTTATATTCCAATATAAAACCTCGTTGTAAACAATCGCAAAACAGTAGTGCAACAAAAAGACGTGATTAATGTAGCGTGCGGCGTCGCAGACAATGTTCTCGAGATGTACGGACGTGGCGCGTTTGAAAGGAACCCAACGTGATGTGGGAAGCAGCGTTTATTTTGTTGCTGTTTATATTTTGAGTATTTATTTATGCTAAGCAAGCAGATAATGTAAACTCAGATATTTGCGTTCCATCCAGCTATCAAATGGTTCACGAAAGTATTCGATGGTCACCATTGTAATTCTTCTCGTTGAATTCTACCATTTTTTGTTTTCGTTAGCTACGTCAGAACAACTAGTTCATTTTACAAATACTTTTGAATTCGGTAGTGCTACTTGCTAATTCCAATAACTGCCAATAACTCGAAAAGTATAGAATCACAAACTATTTCGTTTTGGTCACTATTTAGGCTTTTTTTATATAACAATAATCCTGGTATCGTTAGTGTGGACGCTGACTTGACGCTTACGCTCATTGAGTGACCGCAAATCCTGCTGTCTGCTACCACGTCGGAGTATCTCGTGAACATGCATGGACCTTTCATCTGCCACTCGTCAAAGCTTCGCAGCCTCGGCTGACGACAAAGGCGGGGAATCAGAGGGGAATATACACGCCCCCCCTACCCGTCGGTCATCGATCATATTATTATCAAGGTAGATTAGGTCCTAGTCGCTTCTGAGAGAACTTCCTGTTCTGGCCCTTAGTTTACAGTAAGGACGTGTACGTTTAAATGTGATTGACAAGAAAAAGTGAATGCTTTCTCCCAATAACAATGTGCCCAGAATGCGCTGAGTGAATAAGAAATATTTACCTGAAAGTAATGAAACTATATGAATAGGTAATATTCCACCTTGTTTCCTTTAGATACGGAGGTCAAGGCACGCTTCCGACATTGTTACAGCTGCACACAACGGTAGTACTACACGACACTTTCTGCAGTTTATTCCTAACATACTGTTTTCGTTTTTAGATTATAGCATTACTAAGGCTGGTGTTTACCAATATCGTTGTTCTGTATTATTATTGTAACTTTCATGAGACACATTCATATTTATGATTAGTTACGGCTTTCTCACGTGCATTTCTCGGGATTGCCCGACTAGTGAGTGAGTTCGACTCGCGACCTCGCTGCGTGTTCAGTTCATGATTATGGGCTCCGTTTGGGTCCAAAACTAGTCGGGCAATCCCAAAATATTCACGTGAGTAAACCGTAACTAATCATAAATATTATTTCTTTAAACAACCATTTACTCGAAAACTGTACTAGAATTTTTGGTTAACTTGTTTAACCAACATTCTAATTGCGCAACACACTCGTTATCGCTATAGCTTTGATTTTGACAGATCAACAATTTCCATAGCATGGTATGTATTAACAATCTGGCTTCTTTACAACTATGTACCACGCAATGAATATTGTTTTTGACACAACAAAAGCAATTGAGTCAATCGTGGTTTCATGAATTATCACAAAATTATCAGAATTCCTTTCCTCGTTGGTATAGCAGCCGTAAGTGCGACTGCTGAGCGTGAGGTTCTGGGTTCGATCCCCAGGTCGGGCAAAGTGTTATTGGATTTTTTCGTGTGAAATTTCTCAGTAGCAGCTCGGAATCTAGATTTGCACCCGGTTGATGGCAATAGGTAGACTTGCCCCCTATTAAATAGACCTCTGCCATCTTCGGGGAATACAGGCGTGATATTATATTAACAGAATCCAGGCAAATGGGTTAATAAATTATAACCCTTCTTTAACTAAATACCTTAAATCGTATTGGCACACACAATTTCTCCATTTCACAATACATTAGACCCAAATAACCCAATAGCTCTCGAAACACAATAATTACGTCGCCGCTATATTAACAAAACAGAAACCAACTCGTATTGTTTGAAACTTTTAATTCGTTTACTTACAATGAAATATAAACTTCTGTATCCAACGTAAAGTCACAGTCTAACGCTAAACAGTCTTCCAACTCTGTGGTGACATGGTCTGGTGGGAATGTTTTATCATCATTAATATCATCGTTGTCCGTATGGTGCCAGATGTAAAGAATAGCACTACCCCATCTCTTCCCATGGGTGACGTAAAAGGCGACTAAGGGATTCACTAGAGGATGGGCAGCAGCGTTCTTTGAGTATTTTAACAACTATACTGCGATCGCCAACCCGCCTGACAAGCGTGGTGATTGTGGCAAATCCCCCAACATGTGGCGATGCTTGGGAGAGGCCTATGACCAGCAGTGGACGTCTTTCGGCTGAAAGATGATCACCGTCAGATGTACCTTTTCATAAACCGTCATATTTCACAGTCGTGGTCTTGCTAACATTTTCATGATCACTAATACACACTCATGAGAATGGAAACCTCGAGAATGCAATTTGATCATTTTTATTTTATCACGACGTAAAGGGACTATATCTTTATAAGAGAGCCGCTCTATGTGAAATTAGTTTGCAGGTACTGAAACTAGCCTTTATTGGATATATAACATTCGAAATATATATTATTGACTAGCTTTTGCCCGCGACTTATTCCGCGTGAAAGCTCACAGGACCCGTGCAATGATCAAATGCATTACCGAGGTTTTCACTCCCGGGCGACGATATTATTCCTGGCTGGCTTTAATACACTGTCCTGCCGCCCGATTCAGAACCTTTTCGATAAGCAGTTGTCGACCGATTCGGTTTTTTATCTCGTTCCGTCTACGGTTCTCGTAACGAGAGAAAAAGAGATAGCTTATTGAATGCGAAAAAACAACTGACTGATCGAATCGTTCTGAATCCTGGGGGCTAGAGGGCTAATAACGTCACGTTAGGTGAATTACATTTCAATTAATATTCATAATCATAACTACAAGTCGACTTCACTTCCAGTTGGCAGTTGTCACGCAATTGCACTGATTGCATCTTAGCTGCATTTGGCAGTTTCATAGTTTGCAGTTGCGACTGGATGTCACGAAATTATGAATAATGTGACGTTATTAACCGAGGTAGCTGGGGAGGTCTGAATTAGACATTGAAAGGCGATGAGGAGAGGTCTTGATCTGGCATTTTTTTTCACGTTATTTTCGAGGCCTAATTTCTATCTATCTTCGTGACTATGGCATCCTCATAGGTACCTCCTTATATGTCAACGTCAGGAAACCGCAATACAATTCCGTTGATGGCTTTAAGTTGCCTTTTCAAACCTCAAAGTTTAATCGTTGAACCACTGTGTAATAGACTAGATAGTTAGACTGTGGTAAATTTATGAATTCATTCATACGCACGAGCTTATATTAAAAATGTCTGCTATAAATTCACGGATTACAAACTTTGTCGGTTGTTAAAATTTCGGACAAATACTACGTCTATATGTCGTGGTGGGGGAACCGGATTTTATGTGTAACCTCAATGTAGCTGAAAAATAAATGGTGGGTTATGCTTCATGACTGCTAAACTAGTGGTAACTGAGTAAAGTTTGTGGTCCAGCATATATCAATTTATCTGCTCTAATAAATAAATTGGGTTGAGTCAACATCAAAAGTAAGTGATTATTGATCAAAATTTCAAACTTGTTTTATAAATAAAACAGCATCCGACTTGTGTCTCACATTCTTAATTTTAATAGGTTTCATTTTGACAACATTCATCGCGACATACATACTTGTAGTTGTGGAGAAGTAGGATTTTTAATATATACGTTGTTATGGATATTGTTGACCCGTGAAAATCAAAGCCGAAAGCGATTACGAGTGTTTTGCGCAATCAGAATGCTGGTTAGTAAATTATTAAATTATAAAAATACGAAATGAGTAGATAAAGGAGATCACCCATTTTGTTCTATGATTTGGGATAAAAAAAGTCGGCGGCCAGGAATGAATTATATTTTACTAGAAAACGCCAGCGGCTTCGCCCGCGTGGATGTCATTTATCGCGTATAGGTACATAGGGACAGACAGACAGCGGGAAGCGACTTTTTTTATACTATGTGTTGATTTAAATGGTGCCTAACAAGTCGTCGTTTTAATTTTTTCCGAACCCAAATAGTTTCATTCAATACTACTCAAATAAAATTATTAAAACTTAAATAGTCTGGGGGCCATCCTATTGCCATCAACCGCACAAATCTAGACTCCGGGCTGCTACTGAAAAAATCCATACGAAAAAACTCAATAACACGTTACCCGACCTGGGGATCGAACCCAGAACCTCGCGCTCAGCACTCCAGACCAACGACGCAGTTAGGTTATTTTTGGCATAGGATACAGAGTAGATTTTCTACGCGAAAAAAGGTAGGTAGGTACCTAATTTTAAATTAAGATTATATATCCTAAAGTACATATATATATAATCAACGACGGTCTAATGAGCGGAGAGGTCTAGCTCATCCACGGATCAGTCCAAATTCCTGAGTCCATTGACCTTTAAGCCTAAACTGATCTCACGCAAATATCCCTGCCGATCGATCGAGGCCCATTTACTCGCTGAACGTCGCACAGAAATTATGTAGCAGTCTATAACCGGGTTATTTTTGGCGTGTAGAACCTTCTAGTATGGTCCAATATTAATCATAATTATACAGGGTGTAAACGAATTCGTGTAATTCCTTCAAACCACATGTTCTATTAATGGTATAGATTAACCCCGCACGGGATTTAGATTGATTAAAAATAAAAATAAACTTTTTTTCCCATTTTTTTTATGTGACTTAAATAATTTCGATGCCATGCATAAATGAATGAAGGCACGGCGACACAGCTGACGGGCACGACTAGCCCGATATCGCTTCACGCAGTTAGTTAACTTGGGACGCTAAAATTACTCAGATACAGAATACCATGGTTCATTTTTTGAAAACTTTGTTTTTGTTTATTCTGACAAAAACCTATGCAAGGTCAATCAGTGTCACCAATAGATCACGCGGTTTGAAGAAATTACACGAATTCGTTAACACCCTGTATACAGGGTGTTAACGAATTCGTGTAATTCCTTCAAACCTCGTGATCTGCTGGTGACACTGATAAACCCTACTTAAAGTTTAAAAAAAATGAACCATGATATTCTCTATCTGAGCAATTTTAGCGTCCCAAGTTAACTGACTGCGTGGAGCGATATCGGGCTAGTCGTGCCCGTCAGCTGTGTCGTCATGCCTTCATTCATTTATGAATGGCATCGAAATTTTGTATCAAATAAAAAAATGGGTTTTTTCTTTATTTTTTATTTTTAATCAATCTAAATCCCGTGCGGGGTTAATCTATACCGTTAATAGATCATGTGGTTTGAAGGAATTACACGAATTCGTTAACAGCCTGTATAATATCTTGATCTAGCACACGAGGTTGTCGGCATGTGGGATGTGGACTCAGCAGTCATTGTCCCGATAGTCGTTACGGCGAATGGCCTAATAGCCAAGAGCTTCGATCAACACCTCTTGAGGCTTCCGTTGAGCGGCTGGATTGAGGGCTTGATTCAAAAAGCAGTACTCCTTGACACGGGACGTATAGTGAGGAGGTTTCTTTCGCTGAAGCCTGGATTGCCGGCAGCTTGGACCCTGTTCTCGATGCCGGTAGGCTATTATTTTTTGATATTTTTTTTCAATGAATTAATAAACGAATTTCAATCATAATCATAATACACATTTATTGGTTCAAATCATTGGCTAACAAGTTTTGGACACTGTCGCCTAAACTAGGATATGTTGCGTTATAAGTAACAGTTACAACATGGTGGGTCTTAAATCACATTATCAGTATTGCGCAAACAATCCGATTTAATGTTATAAATGAATAATTGGTGGTGCATGAAAAGAGCCTCCACGAGCGATGATACTTAAGTACGTCCGGCGCACCCTGGGCAGTCAGCCCCGCTACCAACCTTGCTGACTGGCTAATCTTTTCACCAAAGCATGAGCTATTTTCGTATAGCTCGTGCTGACACGAGAGAAGAAGAATGAATAATAAGAATGAAAACTTTGGGATTAAAATTAATTAACAACATCGTAGTAACTATTATGTTATATTAATAGTTTTATCGAACATAAAATAATCTATATAACGGCGCGTGACATTATGAAGTCATGAAAATCAGTTAGATTTGAGTGTTATAATTTATTTTGTTAACGATTAATTGTTTTGTGTTCGACTAAATGGTAATTAAGAGCGGGTAACACCGAATGGAGTTGCGTCTGTCACAGCGGGCGAACGTCATGTCATTTTTGATTATTCTTTTCTTTTGCTTCTTGATTGACAGCTGTCGTACGCGGTGGTCATTCGCAAACCCATTGGCTCTAAATCGCTACATATTATTGTAATCCTGATTCGTGTACGCAATTTAAGTGTCTGTGTAATTAAAATAGTGAACAGTCTACGCCACCGTGTACTTATTTAACGTTTCCTGGAGTCTAACGCCCACCATGGATTCCCGTACTGACGAGTTCACGTACCAGCAATTGGATGCAACAGCCCAGCCTTCCCGACATCCCGTTATATACATATAAGACCGGTTGTCAAACTTTAGGGCTTCTGACTACCCGTAACGACTGTCATAGGTATTCGTATGATATCGAGGACCGACTATTTCCTACCGACTATTTACTATCTCCGAAGCACGGAACGATCTCGATGTGTAACGAATGGACACCCGTCCACGGAATGACCGCAGCAAGCTCAAGCTTAACCTTGCAAATCATATTTCACAAGCCTTTCCTTTAAAACATTAGACACGGATTTTACAAATGTCAAAATATTTGTAGTATGGACCTAAGTGTTTGATAGTTCCAGATGTCTGCCTGAGTCCTTCGAGACTAACAGCTGATCTTAAATTCTAGTTCAGACGTTTTCCGGTCTGCGATTTCTGTGACGCACCCTTGAGTACTGCTCATCTCCCAAAAGGCAGGGAAAAGCTCCGATACCCGTTCGATTTTCCGATATACTGCAGAACGAATACAGCCTACATTTTTATAAGGTGTTGAGATTTATTAAAGGGCACCGGCGGGGCGACGTGAAATATTCAAGGATTATGGTTGTCCCGTAAAGGAAGATTTTCGCTGTAGATGATTTATTAGGAAGGCTCAAAGGTCACGGTTCTCGCCTAGAACAGTGTTCGAAACAATGAGGGTATTTATTTTGGAGGGTACAATATCTGTTTTGTTTGGAATACCTTCCAAATACCCTATTTTCGTTTGAATCCGTGATTTGAGGGTTGAAAATTATTGTTCTCATTTCATTGGTCTAGTTTTAGTATAATAGCCAGTCCAGGGTTCAATGAGTGGTTAAACGAAATTAGTTTTGGTGTGGGAAAATATGTGTTTAGGTAGGATTATATGGCAGTACATAGATTAATCAAATCAGGCAGTTGTAAGCATGAGATTTAATAAGTTCGGTTTTTCTTTATTTTTCTTCTTTATTTTTTCTTTTTTTTTTTAAAAAAAACGTTGCCCCACTCTAAGATTTCTCTTGTATCGTGGGTGCGTTTACAGACACAAATCTCACAAACAAACGCCCAGGCCCGAAACTACCATCTGTAGGCCATACAAATTTTTGTTCCGTGTGGGAATCGAACCCACGACCCGTGGCGCAGAAGCCAATCACTTAACCACTGCACCAAACGTGTCGTCTTTCTTTAACGTTTTTAAGTACATCTACATAAATAAAAAGAAAAGTCCTGACTGACTGACTGACTCATCAACGCTCAGCCCAAACCATTGGACATAGAAAGCTGAAATTTTGCACAGAGGTTCCCTTTATAATATAGACAAGGAATAAGGAAGGATTTTTCGAAATTCAACCCTGAAGGGAGTTAAACAGGGGATGAAAGATTGTATGGAAAATCGTCACTTAACGGGTTCAAAATTTCACGCAAGCGAAGCTGCGGGCAAAAGCTAGTGAGGATATAAACATAATATTAAGTTAAGGAATACTACTTGAAATCGCTGCACTCCTAATCATCTAATTTAGTCTTCGTCATAATTATATTTAGATTTTCATAATGTTTTGTATTTGATATTTATTATAATGTCTATATATTTTATTATTTGTATTTATGTATTTTATGTAACTTATATTTATCTTATGAATTCGTACTATATTCAGTTCGAAATTGTCATCTCATTTTTGTTTATTTTTTCCTGTACCTATTTCGATGCTTTTCGTTTTAACCCAAAGGTTGACTGGTAGAGAATGCCTTATGGCATTAAGTCCGCCTTATGTACCACCATAGTGCATAGAAGTATAAATAAATAAATAAATAAACATTATCCTGTATTGAAACGGGCTGGAATATAAAACTTCCTCACAGCACACGGGGAATAGACGCGTGTTGTAAGATTCAACAAAACCCAGCACGCTTGGTGGTAGGATCTATACGGTCCACCTGGCTAGCTACCACCCTCACATAATAAGCACCAAGCACTTTACTGTGTTCCATCGTCTGTATGTGAGAGCCAGAGTTGTATGGGGAAATCCCTTTATATCTCTGTTACTTGGATTCGTGTGTTCCATATTAGGCCACGTCTGCGCTTAGCATCAGGTGCGAGTGCGACTAGGGTCAAAAGAAATAAGTGAAATAATAAAACAAATTTTATATGAACCTACCTTCTATATTTGCAATGGCAGTCAGAATAGTACTTACTAATTATGATGCTGAATTACTGAATTAAGAAGAAAATTTGCCTAGTTACCAACAATGTTAATTCATTATACGGCATATACAGTGGTGGCCAAATAATTAGAAACACCAAGTGTGACTTTTATTTTTGGTACAATTTAACTTGATAATTAATGTTTTTACGTATCATAGAGGGCTTATACCTATTTATCTATAATGTATCCACATCACGAAGTATTATTATGTCAGTTTTGGAAATATCATGTCATACAACCGTTTATGTAAAAACTGGTATACTTTATAAAATAAAATGAAGCAGCACAACTCACTAAGGTGGACAACTAATTAGAAACAGAAAAAAAAAACAGTATAATAAATATTAACAAAGGTAACGAAACAATAAATAATGAAGTTAAATGGTACAAACGTTTTATAATAAACAATTAATGTTTGGTTGGGAAGCCTCTGCTGTCGATTACAGCTCTACAACGACGTGGCATTGATTCTATCAATGTTTCATACATTTCCAGGGAATATTTCGCCAAGTTTCTACAAATGCGTCTTAAAGTTGTTGTAGTATGATACTAGTAGTAATACGATATTAGTGATATGTTTATTGGACAATATTTTCTTTCTAATAAGCACTCTATGATACGTAAAACATGAATTATCAAGTTAAATTGTACTAAAAATAAAAGTCACACTTGGTGTTTCTAATTATATGTCCACCACTGTATATATTTATTTATTATACATTGTATGGCGTAAGAAAGCGGCCTCGCTGCTAGTCAGACTCCGTGGCAGCCCCAGCAGCATTCTAGGCGCTATAGCCGGGAGACATGACAGCCCGTTGGTGAGGTCACTTGTCACCTGTACATTGTCTGTGTTATTAGTTAAGTACTAACATAGGTTAAGACTGTTGTTACTAACCCAATGGATCTTTTGTTATCTGAGGGAATAAATGAAATGAAATTATACAAATTCCGTTTACCAAATTATTTTTGAGATTAATTACCATTCATCCTAGGGGAACTTTTTCATGTTCCCGGATGAAAAGTATTCTACATGTTAATTCAGGACATGGTCTGTCAGTGTGCCAAATTTTATCTAAATCAGTTCAGCCGTTTATGTTACGTGAGTGCGTAAAAAACATCTTCACAAACTTTCAGACTTTTTATAACATTAATGTGATTTCTTCAAAGTATATTTTTAAAAGAAAAACATCCCGAAATAAATTCACGTAATCGGCTCAAAAGTCCGTGTAAAAATCGATTCATATCTAATAATAAAGTGTTGCTGTGTCAATAATTCACGAAGTTCGGCAAGACATTTTTGCTGGCAACATTATGAGTCGAGGCACGTAAACTACGGAGCAGGTCTCACGGCCTATCAGTAACGGTGTTAGCTTTTAACTTAAAGTCCACTGAGGCAATGGTGCGAAACTGTAAAATAAAATATTGTTTTACGATTTTTTAGGGTAGATTGCGTCTTTTTAGGATTCCGTACCCAAAGGGTGAAACGGACACTGCTCACTAAACAAACACTTCCACACGATAGGCAAAACGGACAGCCCTCTGTGCAGAGCATGTATGGGGGCCGAAGAGACGGTCGCACACGTGCTCCTGGAATGCACAGGAGTCACCCAAATACGAGAAACAACCCTTGGCGCACCGAAATCACTCGCAAATGTTCTGAGCGGACTGAGAGCCCTAATCTGCTTCTGGAAGGAGGTGAGCTGGCTGGAATGATGGTCGCCATGGCCCACATACAATGGTCCACTTAAAGGACTAAGTGCGGAAACCACATCTCCTAACATAGAACATAGAAGGGTGAAACGGGACCCTATTACTAAGGCTCCGCTGACCGTCTGTCCGTCTGTTCGTCTGTCACCAAGCTGTATCTCATGAACCGTGATAGTTAGACAGTTGAAATTTTCACAGATGATGTATTTCTGTTGCCGCTATACCAACAAATGCTAATAAATAATAGAATAAAATGAATATTTAAGGGGGCTCCCATGCAACAAACGTGATTTTTTGCCGTTTTCATAGATATAATCGTACGGAACCCTTCGTGCGCGAGTCCGACTCGCACTTGGCTGTTTTTTTTTTATTCTTGACTTTGTCTCGTTTGACCCTAATTGCACCTGATGGTAAGCGTAGACAGGGTCTAAGATGGAGCACACGAATCCAAGTAACAGAGATATAGAGAGATTCCCCTATACCCCTCTGGCTCTCACATACACACGACGGAACACGGTAAACTGCTTGGCGCCGGACTTTAATGTGAGGGTGGTAGCTAGCCAGGCGGACCGTAAAGATCCTACCACCAAGCGTGCTGGGTTTTGTGGAATCTTACAACACGTGTCTATTCCCAGCGTGCGGTGAGGAAGTTTTATATTCTAGCCCGTCCCCACATGGGAAAATTTGTATACATTTATACAGCCAAACGTAAGTAGCCAGTAGTCAGAGGACAATGAGATGGTGGGTCGAAACTTATAGGCACGGAGTAACCAGAAGACTAACTCTACTAACAAAATTAATGACAAATCGTAGCCAGTCTTTCGTTCCAAAGTTTTAGTAAATGAAATCTGTCAAAGAGTTCGGTTAAGAAGTGGTTTGGTTACGATTTGTGAACAATTTTGAAAATAGAATTGGCACTCTGCTAGTGTAAAGGTGTGTCTAAACATAGCGCTCCTTTAGAATTAAAGAGACCTACCTAAAAAACTAAGGTTTTGGAAAACGTTGAATAAAGTTTCGTATATTTATAAATTTTGTATAAACGGGAGATTATTCGGTTGCATTACATTTTTACGCCACAATAAGCGTCTATTTTATTAAGAGTCAATGAAGATGGGTCAGTCTATGAGTAAAAGTTGAAATCTTAAAATTTCGAATAGGTCTCTTTAATTCTAAAGTTGCGATAGAGCGACAAGTGCGCGGCAGCAACAACCAGCGTGCTTAGGACACAATTTTGCCGCGCCCTGGTTAGGACGTCCAATCAAAGCGCGGCAGCCGCGCACGATTGCCGCTATATGTTAAGACGCACCTTAACATGTGCGGCGCAACACAATTTTGTCGTTGAATTATCTCGTACCGAGATAATGTATGGCTTATATCGTTTCGGCACGTGATCATACGACGACAAAATTATCTCGCGCTGCGTTTAATAGCCTGGCTGGCCTTCAGAGCCGTTTAGAGTTGAGACCAATTCTCAACATCATCATCATCATCATTCAGCCGAAAGACGTCCACTGCTGGACATAGGCCTCCCCCAAAAGGGCGAGTTTGCCGTAATCACCACGCTTGGCAGGCGGGTTTGCGATCGCAGTATGGTTGTTAAAGTACTTAGAGAACGCTGCTGCCAATCCTCTAGAGAATCCCTTAGTCGCCTTTACGACACCCACGGAAAGAGATGGGGTAGTGCTATTCTTTAAGTCCGGCACTACACGAGATATTATTCTATTCTCAACAGAAGGCAGCTGCAAGAAATTACGATGATAGTATGAAACGTAAACTTCTATTCATTATCCATTCAACAGCAGTCATCTCTAACTTCAAATGTGAAATTAGATTCCGATAAGTCGACAACATGCATCCCTACAAGTCAAGAAGATAATAAACATCATAATTTAATCTTCTTAAATTCTCGAAAGTTTAAAATTGCCAGATCCAGCTATCTGTAACCTGCTTAAACCCATTGTAAAGCTGTCTTCAAAAATTCAACAATAACTCTCCAATGGCTCGAAATATCGGAAAACGAATGGAATCATTCCAAGTGTAATAATCCTGGGCTTAAAGTGTTGTAAGCCCTTATACCTCCGCACTTTCCTTTACAGCTGGCTAGACAAACGAAAAGCTTCTTTTTTTAATGTGATTTTCCTTAAACAAACCAAGTATTATTTTACTTGGTTCATGGGATAGATAATTGTACAGTTTTATTTATGATAAAAGAGGTAATTAAGTTTATGATTGTTTACGGTTTACTCACGTGCATTTCCAGTTTCGGAACCAAACGGAGCCCTGAATCATAAGCTGAACACGCGGCGAGGTCTCGATTTGAACTGTGCTGTATCATAGACAAGATTACTAAATATACATTGATTTTAGTATGTCCATTAACGACACATTAGTTTTCGGGCATTTAGCCCTACACTTTTTCAAAGTGAAAGTCAAATATTTTTTTATTTCAAATAGAACAGATCACTGGTGCTTTCAAAAGGTCAATACTATGTGTTCACTTTACCACTAACCTATTATTCTTTAGAAACCGCTACAAAATTAATCGGAAAAAAACAGAATAAGTTGAAGAGAAGGAAGAAATAAATGCTAACAATTTTTATATCTTTTCCTTTTTTCTCTTCATAATTTCTATTCTGGCTAGCCTTTTTCCAACTATGTTGGGGTCAGTTTCCAGTCTAACGATGCGGCTGAATACCAGCACTTTCCACGGAGCATTCCCGTCAGACCTCAAAAACCCAGTTACCGCGGTTACCGGTTAAGTTTAGACCGGTTGTCAGACTTTCGGGCTTTTGACCCGTAACGACTGTTATAGGTATTTGTATGATACCTGGGACGGTTTAAGCTGCGGTTCCACGGCCCGTTAATCGAAAGGCCGCGCCGTACGATACAACGCCTGGCGCTGCCTGCCGCGGCCTGTGTCGAGTGTTCCCACGACGTGAGTCGTACTGGTGCGGACTGCTGGCCGCCATTTCAACATGAAAAGTGATTCGTTAGTACACTCCATCATGTGCGCAAACGTAATGAATGAGCGAATAGCGATGGTCGCGACAGACGCCGTCTTACCGACTCCCGATGGATCGGACGGGCGACGTCAGGCCACCGCGGGCTTCATCGGATGCGATGGTTCCCACGACCTGTCAGCCTGGCCTGGCGCGATCTGGCCTGTGATAACTCAGGCCATGGGACCGCAGCTTTAACGTGCTCTCCGAGGCACGGACGGGTCATAATGTGTAACAAATGGTCACCCATCCTCGGACTGACCGCAGCAAGCGCAGCTTAACCTTGTGAATCATATGATCCGCGCGGTTGTTATTAGCCAGAACCTTGTTCTCTTCATAAGTATTCTTGGTCAAACACATGGACAGCATTTTTAATGACGCGAAGTTAATAGTTTCTGGGAACACATTCTCCAAGAAAAACGCGAGGCAAAAGGGACGGCGAAGTAACTTAGCACTTAGTATTGTTTTCTACTTAAAAAGCTTTCGGGGATTACTTAAAAAGTTAAAGAAAGAAATTGAGTTGAATTAATTATTAATGCTTTGTTATGGGTTCCCTGTTTGTTTTGAAATAGTACCTTCTGTTTTGGTCAAAAATGGACTGTTCTAGGCTTTAAAATAAGGCTGGATTTTTATGAACGTTGAGGATAATACATGATGGAACTTTGTACGCAATGCTCCTAATGAACATATCTTTTATTAAGTGTTGTGTGTATGTACATAAACTATTAAATAAATAGATGGTATCTGGTTTTACAAGAAAAAAAAAGGTCTATGGACACAACGAATAATACCTAGTGTTTTTTCAGGATTTTCTTAAGAGGATATTTGTATTTTACACATGTTATCAAATTAGAGGGTAGCTCATTCACTAACATCAGTGTGACGTACTTCCTTGTGCGCTTACTTAAAGTAATTAGTCACTTTCGGGACCTCAATTGCCTTTATTAATTAAATATTATCCCTCAAAAATTCTGTTAATATCAAAATTAAAACAACACGACAACTTCATTCCTACTTAATCTAAAAATACTTCAACGACTTATTTACTTACTAAAAGCTAAATAAAGTACTTAAAAATAAATAGTGACGCAACACTTTTAATTATAAAGGAGTAGTGTTGTTACCGATTGTCACAGCTTTCATTACAGTTAGTGTTACAAAGAAAATACTCGGAGCGGGCGGCCTGTTTTAAGTAGCAGGGTAAACGCCGCTGTTAGTCGCTCTGATTTGAGTGGCGGGATTTTGTGTTTTGTTTTTTATTTCTTGTTTTTATGTGCAGAGTATTTTGTTAATGAAAGGCATTTTAAGGATTTTTGTGTTAGAGAACTAGGTCACATGAGTTTTTGAAGCCGTAATGCATTAACTGTGAGTGTTTACGGAATTAATACTGCTGGATCAAAATGTCTTTTCCATGGCATATTTCATGGACTTTTTTTTTATAATAATTTATTTTAAATACGAATGTCGTGGTGGCGTGGAAGTTACAGGCTTGTTAAGCACCGGGTTGCGAGTACAAACCTAGGTATGTACCAATGTGACTTTTACAATGTCGTATGTACTTTCTTAGTTAATCTAAAACGCCACTGACATACGGTGAAGGAAAAAATTGTGAGGAAACCTGGATTTAATGATCTGAAATCGCCAACCCGCAGTGAGCAAGCATGGTGATCAATGCTCATTCCTTCTCTGTATGAGAATAGGCCTTTGCCCTTTTTCTTTTCGTTTGAAAATCCTCCTGGATGTCCTTCCCCTGGGGAAGGCGAAGGGGTATGCTAGACTTTTACCGGCTAAAAACCGACGGTGTTCCTTCTCCTGACCCTTGACCGGGATCGCGGGATTCGCAGCTGCATGGAAAACGACCCCGGCAGGCTTCGGTCCGCCAGCCCCTGGTGGACCTCTCCTTCTGCGGGGCCTCGCCCCGCGTCCTCCTGAGAAGCGCGCACGGAACACTGCGTGCCGCCTTCTCGGGCCTGTTAGGTACTGGTCGAGCGACGGGTCCCCTAACCCGCCGCCCGCAGGCCACACACTACGACGGCTGGAGATCGTCGCGCGCCCTCCGGCGAGGCCTTTGCCCTGCAGTGGGACAGTTACAGGCTAATATTTATTTGAAGAAGACAGTTTTGTTACTGGTTGTCACAGCTTCATTACAGTTAGTTTCACTACATTAAAGTTGTTACTTGAAAGATTATTAGACTTAGTTAGTACTTATACTCAGAGCGGGCAGCCTGTTTTAGGTAACAGGTTAAATGTCGCTGTTGATAGCGCAACTGATTTGAGTGGCAGGATTTTGTATTGTTTATTGCAGTGTTAAAAATTTGATAGTAAAATTATATAAACGTAAGTCTTGTAACTAACAAAAAATTTGTTAACTTAATTTTAAATCAGAAAAAACTATACTGTGAATCAATGTTACATATTCGTAATGCTATTCCTTGGGCCACTAAGAAATAACATCTATCTTAACAATGAAACATGGAAAGGCTTCTATATTAGAAAAGTCCGATTGAAACAAATCAAAGTCACAATCTACCGTTAATTCCCCATTTTATCACGATTAAAGTCCCACACGAAACACATTATAAGTCCATAATTCAAGATATATGGACTTTGATCTTACGCCAAACGGAGACATCAAGATAACCTACATACAGTAAAACATTATGCTCAAACTAACATACATCTGGCAGGGAATCAAATTGGAAACATTAACTTGCTGACGGTACATGCCTACGTTTGTGGGAGATGGTTTATTGTTGTAGTACTTGTGTTTGCGGGTTAGAAACATAAGTTGTGTGTCAAAACACACGGTGTTGTGTTATCTGCATGTTTGAGTTTTGTTGTAACGTTATGATATAGGAATCTTCAAGTTTTCATGTCAGTTAGGCCAAGAATTTAGTGGTAAAGGTTACATTTTTCAGTTTTATAGTACCTACTAACTAGCATCATAGAAGGCAAATTACAAGCAAAAACCAGGTGTACCGAAAAGAAAGTGCACAGGCAATTGAAGGAAAAGACAGAAGAGATAACATACAGAGAAATGAAGGAATTGGCTCTGGATAGAGAAAGATGGAGATTGCTACACCGACAAGTGCCCGGCACTTAAATTTTGGATGGTATATAGTACTGCCTATACATGAAAAGAGCCTCGACAAGTAACGATACTTAAATAAATAAAAATGTTTTATTTCAGACTCAGTTAATACTCCATTTGGTTAGTATACACACGACTTAGAAACTAGTGTTAGTACTGACATCTACCAGATAAATAACACAAAGTATTCATTAATACGCCACAGTGGCATGTAGTCGTATCCAATGTCCCAGTATGGGGCTGTCCCACCTATCAGCTATAGTTTTCAGGATGCTGTTGGGGATGGCGCGTACCCTGCGCATAATGGAAGCGCAACGCTTGCGCATGATGGCTTGAAAGCCATCTATTCTCGCCTCTGCGAAGATACTTATATACTTAGGTATGTCCGGCGCACCCTGGGCAGTCAGCCCCGCTACCAACCTTGCTGATTGGCTAATCTTTTCACCACGGCATGAGCTATTCTCGTATAGCTCGTGCTCGTCCGTCACCACACAGCACAAATAGAGTTTTAGCTCATCTTAATTGACCGTTAAGGTTCGTAAAAGCATAATACTGTATTGAGTCCCTACTGGAAACAGACATGTTGTTTATTTCTATACATTTCCTTATTAAAATGTCTTATCTGTCTAATATTATGTTAAATAGAGTAAGTATAAATGCGTTCATTATAAGATAGATAATTCGTATAAATTGTTTTCAAACTTTAGTCAAAGAATGGTGTAACAAACATAACTTTGGCGATTAAAACCTGGCGTAAATGCATTTAGTTCAAAAGTATTTATTGTGGTACAAATTATTATTCCACAAAATTCTAAGCTAGCAACAATTGTTTTCACCCCAAAATGTACCGCTCTCCCAGACATATGTCGTAAGTAGGTACTAATTTAAACATTGCCTCCAGAGAGTACACAAAAAGTACCGCCCGACCGAACCATACGAATACCGAGCATTTTTCCTTTAATTTGAATAACTGCTAGTTATTTTCACTTACTTTCTTTCACTTTTTCTTAACAACGTGAGCTGAAATTGAAACGGTGTCCATCTACATCACTAGTAGTCGTTTAATTATTTTTTATTTTTAATAGTGGTATTTCCGTAAATTGCAGGTAGTTGGTTTTGGTTAAAAAATTAGTCAAGTAAGTGTGGTGCAAACGCCCATTTACGTCGATTTCTTAATTCATGCTGTAGCAAATTTCTAAAATGAGTGAAGAGGCTCATACGCTTGCTGCAATCAGTCCGTGAATGGGTGACCGTTCTTTACACATCAAGTCCCCTCCGTGCCTGTCGCCGACTCCTAGGTGTCATACGAATACCTACGACAGTTGTTACGGGTAGTCAGAAGCCCGAAAGCCTGGCAATCGGTCTAACCTTAGGATATCGGCAATGCCGAGTAACTGGGTTGTAGAGGTCTGATGGCAGTCGCTCCGCGTGAAATACTGGTATTCAGCCGCATCTGGTTAAACTGGAAGCTGACGCCAACATGATCGGGAAAAGGCTAGGCAGAACGCTGTAGCGTATTTCTAATTTGCCACAAAATAACTACCTACCGTCTGTCTGATTGTTTAATAAACATCTGAGGAAAACAAAGTATCAGTAGTAACATAATGTGTACGATAATGTACGATTTCCACCAAACGAGCCACGCCGGAGCGCGCCAGAGCGAATTTCACACTGTGCTAAAGGAAATTCAGGTTTCTATACAATAGGGCACGCCGCGATAGCGGCGGAAAGGCCCGTAATGGAGGAGTGGCTGGAGAGGCGTCACGGCGCCCTCAGCTTCCGGCTGACGCAGGTACTCTCGGGACATGGTTGTTTCGGGAAGTACCTGTGTCGTATAGGCCGGGAGCAGACGTCCGGTTGTCACCACTGCGTAGACTGCCCCGAAGACAAGGCGCTGCACACGCTGCAGGCGTGTCCTGCGTGGGCGACGGAGCGCCGCCAGCTAATCGCGGCGGTCGGTGGTGACCTCTCGCTTCCGGCCGTGGTTCTGTCCATGGTCGGGAGCGAGAGTGCATGGGAAGCCGTCGCCTCCTTCTGCGAGGAGGCGATGGCGACCAAGGAAGGAGCGGAGAGGGAGAGAGAGGCAGCTGCCACTCTCCCTTCCCGCGCTAGACGCACCGGGTGCCGGAGGGCGCGCGACGATCTCCGGCCACCGTAGTGTGTGGCCTGCGGGCGGCGGGTTAGGGGTACCGTCGCCCGACCAATAACAGGCCCGAGAAGGCGGCGCACTGTGTTCCGTGCGCGTCTCTCAGGAGGACGTGGGGCAAGGCCTCACAGAAGAAGAGGTCCGCCAGGGGCTGGCGGACCGAGGCCTGCCGGGGTCGCGGTGCATGCAGCTGCGAATCTCGCGACCCCGGCCAAGGGTCAGGAGAAAGAACACCGTGGGTTTTTAGCCGGTAAGAGGCCGGCATACCCCTTCGCCTTCTCAGGGCGAAGGGCATCCATGAGGATTTTCCCACGAAAAAAAAAAAGGTTTCTATACAATAGTTCATGTTTCATGTTTGCATGGAATTTACACTGGTTGGAATTCGGTTAGATACGCGCCTATGCTACGTCAGCCGGTCGGCTGCGCTCGGACCCCGCGGCAGCCGGTCGGCTCTTCGCGTACGTGGACGGCGGCGCTAGGCTGTCGTCGCGTCCGGTCGGTTCCGATCGGCCACACCGCAGATAGAAACTGACTGCGACACGAAAGCATCACTAGTCGCTTGAGAGCATGCTAGCGGATATGCGAGAACGCGATCGCATACGCCCGGGTTTCAGCAGACTGTAGCCGAAGGGCGGACGCGATCGGCTACGGGCGCATGCTCGCGCATCCGCTGCGATGCTCTGCGCTGCGCTCCTGCGTGACCCGGTTGGAGGAAATCGTACATAACAGATTGATGCTACCAGCCATTCACCTGACATATCCCTTAGTTCCCTTCTCTTCTACTTCTGCTCTTATGTCGCCACGAGCTAAACGAAAGTAACTGTCTATAAAACTAATATTATAAATGTGAAACTTTGGATGTTTTTGAGTTTGAGAATTTGGTTTGTTAATCAATCACGCCATAACGGCTGAACGGATTTGGATGAAATTTGGTACACAGGTAGACCCTAACTTGCATTACGATATAGCATACTTTTTATCCAAGTACATGAAGTAGTTCCCCTAAGATGCGAGTTAAAACAACAACAGTTATAAGTAGCACAAAAATATAGCCCGTCAGCAAGAAAGTCAGACGTTAATTCCCTGTTAGAACACTAATAGCCTAAAGGTATAACAAAAACTCTTAGTAATAAATATTTTCTTCATAAAAACACAAAACATAAAAATAAAATATAAACGACTACGGACGCTCATCGTCGCATTCACCTTATAATATCGAACTCTTTGACACAAGATGCAAGTGGAGTGGCTACTAATTAAACATCGTTGACATCGAACGTCTCAACAGCTACTAACTAAGCTTGATGCTTCTGATTATTTCCAAGAAATGGCGTACCGTGTTTCTTAGAATAGGGTATTTGAATACTATTAGAAATGTACCTTTTTCATCATCATCCTCATACGTCATTTGAGGAGCTCGTGGCTAAATAATTACAGCCGCATAGACCGATCTTCCGGGTTAAGCCACGCTTGCCGAGGTTGGTCTGTGGATGGGTGACCATTTAACATAGCGAGTTTCCTCCGTGCCTCGGAAAGCACGTAAAGCCGTTGGTCCCGGCTGTCATTTGTAGATCTTTGACAGTCGTTACTGTTGGTCAGAAGCCAGAAAGTCTGACAACCAGTCTTACCAAGAGTATCGTATTACCCAGTTACTGGGTTGTGGAGGTCTGATAGGCAGTCGCTCCATGTAAAATACTGATATTCAGCTGCATCCGGTTCGACTGGAAGCCGACCCCAACATAGTTGGGAAAAGGCTAGGCAGATTGATTGATCCTCATACGTCATTTCACCTTCTTTCTATTGACATGAAACCTTTTTTTATGACAGGCCACTTTGTTTTGGATGATTATATTCGAAATTTGATAGCGGTTTTTTTCAATTTTTACACGGAAGTGAGAGATTGATAAAAGTGGCAGATAATTAATTGTTTTCTGAATATAAGTATATATAATATTTAAAACTACTGGCTGTTTACATTGTATATGGCATGCCACATCAACCATCCTCTGTAAACTGCTCCCTGCAACATCTGCTTCTATGTGGAACTCGGAGGATTTATCTTATGTGAGCTGGACAACCTGAGCAACCACATTCTATTGAAGAACCTGCGCCCCCGTGGTACCAAAGTGAGACGTATTCCGGTGCCCGATGGCAATGGCAACCCCTTCACTCTTCCTTTCAACTTCCTGCCCTAACTACACTAACGAGTTCGGATCCTGGCTATTCTTTACCACCATGACTAAATGCGCTCCAGCCGGTCTGTTTGCTGCCGCCGGTTTCTATCAAATGGCTGTGCGGCAAACATCGTAACTACAAAAAGGAATTCGCTGAATACTCCAAGGGACGTAAAGCTATCTTGCCTCTTATTCTGTAAGCATTTTATTATTGTTATGTATCTGTACTAGGTATTGAACGCTCAATGCGTTTCTTTGTAACTGGTGTAGCAGACGTGACCCGTGCTGCAGGAGATCCTGGAGCCGTCTGCTACATTACAACAGACGCCAGCACATAGAGCTACTACAATCTGTCAAATTTCTATAATAGATTTTCATCTTTATCGCAAAAGCATTAGGTTCAAGGTTGATTGGGAAAATTTGACAGTTTTGGGTAGCTCGATTTGCTGTCGCCTGTACAACAATTAAGTATTATTTTATAGAAAGAACACGGCATGTGAGAAAATAAATAAAATCGATGAAAAAATAGAGGAGATACACGCTTTCGAAGTTTGTTGAGGAGGCATTTTCTGTCTTTGTCGCGTGTAACGGATATTGTATAGAGTGACATCAACTCACTATGAAGTTGTTAAGGTATGACGTCATAAGACAGTTGTGTTGTCTTTGTCTTGTGAACAATAGGTGTGATGTGATTTTAAATCGTTTATAACTTGAGTTATAAACTATTATAAACCAATATAAACCAAACCAATACCAACCAATATAATAACATAAACCAAAAATCAATGAAATATTACATCTTTCATTCCTTTTTTCACTGTTGCTTGTTGTTTGTAATAAGTAGTTTCGATTTCTAATTAAAAATGCATAGTCCTATTTATAGTATTTGGTACACTTGAGAAATGTTATGAATTTTGTTGCAAAATTTTAAAAAGTTTGTCCTATGAAGAAGAGCCGGCCTAGACAAGAAACTATAGGAAATCAGGTTACGGGCGTGAATTAAAAAGCAGTAACTTTATGTTTAAATAATGTTCATAATATTTTACTTTAACGTTTCACAGGGAAGGTTTCATGTCTGTCGAAGAGAAAAGCAAAAAAAAAGGAACTAACAGGGGTCTTACCATGACCTCTTAAGAAAACGTACAAATGCCAGCCAGTCAACTTCCGTTCAAAAGCAGGCCTGCTTCTGAATCACTTAAAATCGTACCATGACAGTACTAAAGGTGAACAACTATTGAACCAAGTTGAACGGTAATGCTTGTTCATGGTACGAAAAGTCCATACAAAAAAAAAGGTGACCAGATTTCGTAAACTTCAACGTAGCAGACCTGCTCTAACGATGTCGTAGTACAAAAAAGCAGAGCAGTTCAACTTCCAGGTAACTTCTGTCCTGCTTTAAGAGGTCTTAGTAAGCCTCCTGATTGCAGTTGTTGGTTTATATGTTACGGGTAAAAGCCGAATGGCGGTTACACCTAGGTTTAGCCGGGTACAACTAGGTGCAACCAGTAGCAGGTGGTTAGAACTAGGTGTAGCTTAAGTCGACGGAGCCCCGCCGTGCGGGGCTCCTATTTCTGTCTGCAGGGTTTAAAGTAACCTAACACGAAGGGGATGACGGGGGCTTCGTTTGCTCGCTTCGCTCGCTCACTCTAGCCCCCGTCATTCCCTTCGAACCTAACCTATCCGTGTCGGGGTTCCCCTTAACCACCGGTGTGCGGCTGCACCTAGTTCTACCCGCTATGATGAAGGGTAAACCTAGTTCTACCCGAGGATAAGTAGGATACATCTGAGTTTAACCGCATGTGGCCGGCTGCACCTAGTTGTACCCGGCTAAAACTAGATGTAGCCACACTTCGGCTATTAGTCGTAACATATATATTAATCATTTAGTAAAAGTGTTGCCCTTATTCAAAAGTAAGAATTGATTAATTTTTGCACAGTTAAATCTACGAAATACCAACAGAACCTCCGTGGATACTATAAAGGGCATAAACGAATTCGTGTAATTCCTTCAAATATTCTGGTTTAAATATTCTAGTATCATTAGACGTTCTATTTTGAACTTATTATGATGATAACTAATAATAATAGACTGCGTCGTTGGTCTAGTCTCGCAAGCGTGATTTAAATCGTGAGGTCCTAGGTTCGATCCCCATGTCGGACAAAGAGTTATTGGGTTTTTCCGAGTGGAATTTCTCAGTAGCAGCCCGGAGTCTAGATTTGTGCCCGGTTGATGGCAAAAGACTCAGTCCTATTGAATGGAATGGGGCGTGACGTTATGTTATGTTATGATGATAACGATTTAACCCTTTCCCTATCCCGTGAATCAAATAATTTTGATAATCGGCGTTGTTTAACTATTGTGTCATAAGTTGACATAACATGTAGATAAAACGACAACTGCTGTCGTTTTATCTATTAGTTATGTCAAATTTGACGTTTGGAATAGATTTTCTCGAATCGACTCGATAAAAGATCCGTGCTCGCGGGCCAGGACAATGAACATGTTAATACAATTCCTTTTATAATCTTGATCTAAATCACATCAAGTAAATATAATATACTTAATTACTTAAGACAGCTGAGCATTTAATTAAGATCAACATAAATAATGCTTAACCTAATTAATAGATAAATAGACGCAGTTACATATTATATTATTAATTGAAGTAAAACCTGTGATTAATATCTGTAAATAATTATCAGTTGAGTTTGAAAGATTTGCTTTAAATGCTTTTAATTAAGTTGTTTAAGTATTAAATCATTTGAATTGTATGAAATACATACAGTTGTTTATGGAGCAGTTCAGACTACGCTATAATATACAGACTGTTTTTTTTATCACCATCCAATTTTTTTTAGTCTCTTTCTATTATACAACCTTATTTTTACTTTATACGAAAACTGAGACACCCCAACAAGATGTTCATCAAAACTGCCTGAATGTGTTTTTTTTTAGTAAATCTCCAAGTTACCACCTTAGTTTATGTCGCGTTAAGTTCCCTAAAAAAGTGTGAAATGCCTGAAATGTGCTATGCAGGGGTTGTCTAATACACGGAAACTGACCGAGAAGACTGTCTCAAGCCTCAAGGTGTCTATTCCCGTCAACTCTTAAGGGTAGAAAACTACTGAAACAAAATTGAAATTTATGAAAAAAAAAGTGGTGTAAAAAATATGTCAATCGATTCTCCTAGTGACTCTGAACAAACTTGTTTCAGGTTTAGTATATACTAAAACTAAGCTTGTATAGAAACGATTTTTGATGAAAAAATAGGTGAATCCTCTGACTCTGATGCAGGGCCGGCCCTACCATAGGGCGAACGGGAATGAATCGCTGCTCGCAATTAGTTTTCCCACAGTCCAAGGCGGTTTAAATGGTAAGAGAGTCCGTTTTTCTGATTCTGTGCATGAGCGACAAACGTAGTATTTAACGTTTGACTTAGTAATCACGCTAAATTGATAATTCTTCCGGGAAAATTATTTTATTACGAATATTTGACCTACCTATTTCTATTCAAAAATGGAATCTTCGTATGATACTTAATGCCTAGAAAAATTTTGGACGGTGATTAAAAATCATTCTGTGTAGCAAATATTATATAGCTCAATGATATCGCTCAGCATACATTTTATATGGACATGTTCATACAACACTATGCTATAAAGCATTGATTTTCAGAGCTATATCGCACGATTCTCGAGTCCCCGAACCGCCCCACTTCTACCCCCTCAGTCGCCCGACGGATCGCCGTCAAATAACTTGCTATACATAGTAGACAAGCTTGCGATATAGCGTGTAGTGTGAACGGCATGCTATATAGTGTAGCGTAATCTCAACTGCGCTTAAAGCTGTAATTTTACGAACCAAAAACTGAATAGAATTAAAGTGGTAGCCATCTAGATAATATAGTTTTTCGTAGGTAGCGGCTAGACTGGCGACGACAAGAACAAAGTTATTTTGCTCGCAGCATTCGTAATGTGGACATACCCTCAGTTGAAAGGAGTTTATTTTAGTCGTACCACAGTTTATTTACTCACAGTTTAACGACCTTTAAGGAGGTATTCACAATTCACATGGTATTCACAAAACTGCTATAAATTAGCTGTTTAAACCCCTTTCAATATAACGTGAGTCCTTTTTTTTTGTCTCCTTAATTTTCCTGTCTCTTACCGGCTAAAAACCCACGGTGTTCCTTCTCCTGACTCATGGCCGGGGTCACGGGATTCGCAGCTGCATGCACCGCAACCCCGGCAGGCCTCGGTCCGCCAGCCTCTGGCGGACCTCTCCTTCTGTGGGGCCTTGTCCCTCATCCTCCTGAGAGGAGCACACGGAACACATGCGCGCTGCCTTCTCGGGCCCGTTACTGGTCAAGCGACGGGTAACCCGCCGCCCGCAGGCCACAGAGTAGGGTGGCCGGAGGTCATCTCACGCCCTCCGGGGGCGCCCGGTGCGTCTAGCGCGGGAAGGGAGAGTGGCAATCGCCTCTCTCTCCCTCTCCACTCCCTCCTTGGTTGCCATCACCTCCTCGCAAAAGGAGGCCCGCAGGCCACACGTAAGGTAAGTCCTGACGTTTCTCTACAAAATGTTACCTTATTAAGGATGTAAGTCACCAACCTATCATTAACGGTTCATTAAGCTGATTCGGTCTCTAAACTTTTCAATTGCTAACATTTGCATTTCACTACCGTATCAATAGTGATACTGACAACATTGTTGATCATTCATCATCGTTATGATCCGCGCAGTTGTTAATTAGCCATTATAATAAACAAGGTTAGTCGGAAAGGGGTACTAATCTGAAAGGGTGTTAAAGTACCCATAATAATGAATAACTTTTGTTCTACCACTTTCCCCAAAAGTCAATAGTTTCAGCGACATAGCTGTTCAAAAATTACATTAAAAATATGCTAAAATCTATCCTCAGCTATGATCATAGCTGAGGAGCTGACACCAAAATTGACCTAAAATGTAAATACAGCTGATCAGCTAGTATTTACATTTTAGGTCAATTTTGGGGTCACGAATTCGTAACTAAAAAGGAGATGAAGAATTTTTGAAAAAACTAAAATGAAACACATTTTTACGGAAATAAAAAATATCGAATTTTTAAAAACACTTGCTTTAAAACGGACACCAGTGATATTTTAAGTGGCCCGTGGATTAGGACCCCCTTTCCAACTAACCTTGTATAAATGTAATAGGAATGTGTCTCACTAAAGTTAATATTTAAAAATACAACATATAAAATGCAACTTAAAGCTCTCATGTAAATTCAGTGCTAAATAAAGAGGCACTCGTTGAGGCACGCTAGGAATGTCTGTTCAGGCGGAATGTTTAATAAATCAGTACTTTACTTGTTTCGCCGTCGGCCAGACGGTCGCCTCAAGATTGTGAGTATAAAGATATTCGTTACGTTGCTTGTTTGTTTGCAATGTTGTTTTTCTTATGTGTGTTTTGTTTTGGATTTTTAATTGGCTGTCTTTGACATTTTCTTATTGACACTAAGACTTAAAACGCACTAGCGGCCAGCCGCATTACGGCGTGCCGCTTGCGGCTGGCCGCATATCGATTTTTATATGAAACCGCATGATCTAAACGCACTGATTTCCGGCCAGCCGTCGTGCGCCAGTGCGTTGAGATCATGCGGTTTCATGTAAAAATCGATGTGCGGCCAACCGCAAGCAGCACGCCGCATTGCGGCTGGCCGCTAGTGCGTTTTAACGCTAAAGGTACAATTCCGTGCATCGCGGCCGATCGCAGCCGCGAGCGACGGATCGCGTGCGGCTGACGCGCGCGGCTGACGCGCGCGGCTAATGCGTCAATAGTCGTGTCTACAATACACTAACTAATGAGTCGTTAGCCGCACGCGTCTGTCGCAGACTTCGGAAGCGGTGCCATACATTTTCATACTCTGACTATTGACGCATCAGCCGCGCGCGTCTGCCACACGCGACAGAACGCGCGTGGCTGCGATCGGCCGCGATGCACGTAATTGTACCTTTAATGTCAATAGATATAGACAGACGGACGGACGGACGGCGTAGGGTTAGTAATAGGGTTCTGTTGGCAACCTTAAAAAGGTACCTACTCTAAAATGCACGAACGAGCATAGGTTTTAGTCACTTTACAAACATAACTGAAAGTTCGACCATCGCAATGCTTTATTCATCACTTATCTTAATTAATAAATAAAAATATATATAAATAATATATGTAATATAAATATATATATATAAATAATAAAATTAATGCTTTATTTATCACTTAAACAATAATAGAGATCTAGCTAATAGGTCCTACGCACCACCGTGAATGATGGATAACTATGGTTCTATCATGCCAAATGTCAAATATAATAAAAATTCTAAATTCAAAGGAACAAGAGACCTAAAAAAAATTTCATTCTTTCAACGTTTTTTCCTGCTCTATCTTAAAAACGGTAATACAAAACAGCGTGAAACTTGGTATCTACGATTGAAGTGCATATTGTAGAGGTTAAAAAATAAAATAAAAAACAGTAATTTCGCAGACATATGTGCGTACGGAAGGTACGGAACCTTAGTGGGCGAGTCCAAGTCGTACTTGTTTAAACCAAGCGTGATTGTTATCAATGCTTTCCTACATTATTATATCAGATCTTTATTTGCTTTGAATGTAGGTACAGTTATATGATGTTGTACATAAATTAATGAGATCGGCTACAGCTATAATTCACCTTTTATTTGATTTTTTTTATTATGAAGTCAATACCGTCATATACAAGGTTAGTCGGAAAGGGGGTACTAATCTGCAGGCCACTTAAAGTATTACTGATGACGGTTTTAAAGCAAGTGTAACAATTTCAAAAACCCATAATTTTTATTTATATGTAAAATAATTTTTATTTTAGTTTTTTCAAAAAAAAATCGTCCTTTCTTTAGTTACGAATTCAGAAAATGGAGCTTTTAATTTGTGACCCCAAATATGACCTAAAACGTAAACACAGCTGATCATAACTGAGGATAGATAGATTTTAGCATATTTTTAATATAATTTTTGAACAGCTATTTCTCTTAAACTATTGACTTTTGGGGAAAGTGGTAGAACAAACGTTACTCATTTATTATGGGTACTTTAAGACCCTTTCGAATTAGTACACCATTTCTGACTAACCTATTTTAGTTTTTTCAAATAATTTCGTCCTTTCTTTAGTTATGAATTCAGAAAATGGAGCTTGTAATTTGTGACCCCAAATATGACCTAAAATGTAAACACAGCTGATCATAACTGAGGATAGATAGAGTACTAACCTTGTATTGTCGTTAAATTCTGCAATGTACAGAATATGAGCATCATGTAACTAATACTTACCCGCTTCAGTGTACATGCATCAAAACATGTAGGTACATCATATTGATGTATGAAAAGCCTAATCTTAGTAACTTGGCGGACTCAGATGCGGGCACTATTGTGGCAGCAACAAACTATTAACATCTTGAGGCTGAGGCAGGACAGGTTCTAACTTAATCTAGCTTTACAAACTCCTAGACTAGTTTGAAAGGGAATTATAATTATGCAAAAGTTGTAGCAAAAAAGTCTCGTTAAGCTGTTGTGATGATAAAAATTTTAGAACTTAGTATCAATAACATGACGTATAACTTAACATAGCATGACGCCTGTATTCCCTGAATGGTTGGGCAGGGGTATAGTACACCCTCATTTCGCCGGTATGTTTAGATCCCATGTACCTAATTGGGGTGCATGAAAAGAGCCTCCACGAGTGACGATACTTAAGTATGTTGGGCGCACCCTGGGCAGTCAGCCCCGCTACCAACCTTGCTGACTAGGTAATCTTTTCACCACAGCATGAGCTATTTTCGTATAGCTCGTGCTGACACGAGAGAAGAATAGGGGACGAGACTATTGCCATCAACCGGTCCCGGGGATCAATCCAGGATCTCACGCTCAGCGATCGCGCTTGAGAACACTAGACCAACGAACCATTCGTTGGTTTTGGCAACTATCACAACACAAAATGTCGGAGACGCAACGCCGCCGTCGTCCGATTTCTAAAAAACCGTTATGGGACATTTAGTCAAATTTGAGTTTTATATACTACGTTAACGCGCAACTTTTTCTGTATCGACCAGTCTAGTCCGTATTTTTCAATCATTTATTAGTAGGGATTGGATATTCGGATGCATATTTACCTAAAGTTAATTTTTAGCTACGAAAGTATGGAAGCGGCTTCTTAAAATATATTTTTTGTTAGAAAAAACCCGAGGTGCCAGGAACACCGGGAATGCATAACTAGTCTGGTGTATAATATAGAAGCAACATCTTAAAATGATTTAAAAAAAAAACCGGGGTTCTTGGATTGCATAATTATTTAAAATTTATGTTTAACCCCGATGCAAATATGTGTGTATGTAGAGTGTAAGAAGAAGAATGGTGTGAATTGTCCCGGAACCGCGGGATTTTTCGATACTAAAGCGCGTTCCATATTAGCCAACATCTCAAGTTTAGGTGGACATGCATCCGAATATACAATCTCTATTTATCAGTTACCTGCGAGATCCAGAGACTTTTACACAGAGATTTTCATATCATACTACACCATATTGTAGATGGTCACATTTCAGTACAGAAAAACATGACTAAAAAGTAAAACTTTAATTTTAAAAACAATAATATTCCTGTAAATCATTCAAAGTTATACAATGAGCTTATAAGTAATCCAATAATTTGGTATAACAAAAACATCTGCATGTCTTCAGAATTACATTTTACACGTTTTTCCTCTTAACTCAAAGTAAGGTTTACTCGCTTAACGGCTTTTTAGATATTAGACGGCAGAACGTGTGTACGAAGTCACGAAATAGTTGTCAAAACCGTTTACCTTCTCATATTTTACTTACAAAAAACTAAATGCAAAACATTCAACGGAGGTAAAACTCAGCTGCGTGTTAAAACACCACATTGTACTATTAAATTTTGTATTCTCTGCTTCAGTCCCTCGGGTTACGAGCTACACTGAAAGGTCCTCCGCTAGACCTCGCTTTAACCGAGTTTCGTTGAACATGACGTCACTGAATAGGCGAGTAACAAAACCGGTCCGTTTTCTAACGAATGCGTCAGTTTTAACGCTGTTATGTACCATAAGTTTAACTTTAATGGTTGGAAGCCATGTTAGTTATAAAACGGGGGTTGTATTTATAACTCTCCCGAGTTCAATGCCCTCTTGGATGTCAGACCGATTGTGATGTTTGCGGATGAATGGAGGGTGATGTTGTCGGAATGTCTGGAGTACTGCGACAGGAATGTGAATGATGAATGTTCCTAACGCGGATCTCGCACCACGCGCTACGCGCCACGCTCCTGTGCGGTGTTTTGAATGTTCTTTTTATTTCTTTTTTGTGTAACATAACATTTTATACATAATGTAACATCAGGTTTGTTATTCACCGAAGAATGGGTAGAGTCCTATGCCCTTTTTTGTGGGGAAATCCTCATGGTTGCCGGTAAGTGGTAAGAGTCTGGCATAACCCGTCGCCTTCCCCAGGCGAAGGGTTATGCCGGACTCTTACCGGCTAAAAACCTCCGGTGTTCCTTCTCCTGAACCTTGGCCGGAGTCGCAGGATTCGCAGCTGCATGCACCGCAACCCCGGCAAAGAGTTGTATACCCTGGATTTTCAGATGCCTCTAAAACGCGATATGGAGCAGTCGTCTATTTGCGTGTCGAAGATGACAGTGGTAATGTGCAGGTTTCCTTCCTGTGCGCTAAATCGCGCGTGGTTCCTGTCAAAAGGGTTTCACTGCGACACCTCGAACTGTGTGCAGCAGTACTATTATCAGATCTTATGCAATTCGTCAAGCAAAATCCATTTCTATTCTATTTAAGAATGTACCTTTTTTACGACATTGTCAATCACGAGTACGAGAGTTACGAATAAATCGAAGGCAATAGCCGAGGATTCTTTGAATTTTACGAATAGATGAGAATTTTTCGAGAAGTTCATTGATAAAGTGATTGTCCTCTCGTGGAACAAGTACTGTCTTAGCACGCTCCTCGCATTGAATCTCAATTGAATTTTCGTGAATGGTAACTGAATGCCAAAGCTCCGATGGCTGCATGAGCCAAGAGGGTGGAGCCCACCATAGCGTGCTATTGACAAGATCCTCGAGGTCCATGCCACGCGAAGCGATGTCTGCCGGTTTATCTGCAGACGCGACATGATTCCAATTCATTTCGCCGTTATGTTTAAGTGCCATGTAATAAGGGGCGAACCTATAGGGATCTGCTACTGACAAATCTATACGGAAAAACCTAACAAAAATTTGCCCAACCTTGAGATTGAACCCAGGATCTCACACTCAACTGTCACGCTTACGACCACTAGACTAACGAGGCAGTCATTTTTGAATTTCGGTTCGGAATTTGTTTGATAATTATTTTATTAATAATAATTCCTCTTACTCTTTTTTTAAATTTATTATTTGTCTTGGTTGCATTTGACCATAGTCGCACCTGATGCTAAACGCAGACAGGGTCTAAGAAGGAGCACACGAATCCAAGAAAAATATTCCCCCAATCCCTCTGGCTCTCACATACACGCGACGGAACACAGTAAACTGCTTGACTTTAATGTTCAGATGGTAGCTAGCCAGGCGGACCGTACTACTAGCAAGCGTCCTACTAGCAAGCGTCCTGGGTTTTGTTGAATCTTACAACACACGTCTATCGCATCTATATCCAGCTTTTTTCCTGTTGGATTGCGCTATGATCCTAGCTGACCGTTTCCACGTAGCCGGGCACTTATTGGTGAGACCTGAAGGGTCTCCAGACAATGGGGGGGAAGTACTTACCGAATCTAACTACTTATGCTACACAAAAATGTAAATATATATATAATTTTTGTATGTAAGTATTATGTCTATGTATTATGTCTATGTATTGTGTGTAGTATGTATTTTGCAGCAGTACACCACGGACTACCCCCTCTATCTTATTCGTTGTCTCCTTGTTCATCCAAAGGTTGTCTGGTAGATATCGCTATCAGCGATAAGACCGCCATTGTACCCTTCAATATATGATATTGTATAAGAGCTGTGTTACAATTTTGGTGTACAATAAAGTATATTCTATTCTATTCTAAAAATGACTACTAGCAACAACAGCAATAAGAGCAACCCCTAATGGGACTCTGATCTGAAAGAAAGAAGAAAGAAAGAAAAAATATTCATTCTGGTCTCACACAGGCAGTTACAGAAACAAAATAAAATATACAAAAAGAAAATGGATAAAAAATTAAACTACCTGCACGAGGCCAAAAACGGCTCCATCTCAGCATAATGTTGCGACATTTAAAAAACAAACGAAATGTCGCAACGCTGGTTTTCCGACAGGACCATTGTGATGCCACGGGCAATAACGACACAAATCTTCTATACATATAATAAAATCGTGGTTTAGAAGTAACTAAGAAATCTTTGTCTAGAAATTATAAATCGCGCGGTAACGAAACCATAGCGCGATCTAATTCGACGCCAACGCCATCTAGGGAAGTAAAGATTAAACATATATGTTTGCATGTTTATGCAAGCATCACGTAAAAAGAGCTGACCCAATGCTGTTGACTTTTATAAACATATATTGTGCTTATCTCCAAGTAACATATTTTTTTTGTTTCATCGCAATCGGTTCACGCAATCAAAAGTTATGCGAATTTTAAGTTTTCTAGAAGAACTTAGCATGTATTAGTTTATTTTCAATAGATGGCGTTACGTGTATCAAATAATGTTGCGAGGAAATATTTTACTACGAATAAATCCACAAATTACCTAATATTCATTGGTGAATTGGTAATTCTCAGTCTACGAAAGGTTTAATGAAATGCTATCCTTAAGAAGAAGGAACTAAGCTTTTACAAAAAAAAAACGAAGATATTGTTATTTAGAATTTATTAGGTCAATTTCTTATTGTTGTTCACAATAAAATTAATTCATGATGTGGACTAATAGTAGGATTTTTGTTCATTGAATGTTCATACTTTTTGGGAATGCTGATGCCGAAAATAAGGTCCAAATTCAAATTGAAATCGGTGGCCATGATTATTTGCAAGGAAAGCGCTCACCCAGTGCTTTCGTTGAAATTTAGTAGGTATTTCGTAATCATTCTATCTACTCAATGCACTTTTTGGAATGTTTTTCTATATTTTATTTTATTTTGTTCATTATTGTCAGATTTATTCAAAGCCTGTCGCCGTCGTTTTATTAAGTTTATTTAATTGAGTTTTTTTAAGCTTTAGGTAATGTTCCAAAGACGTGGCCATGGAGGGAAAGTGCTTTAAATATTAAAAATAGCAAATTTCACTCAAAGGAAACTTCATTTCAATTTTTTTAAAGTAAGAAATTACCTTTTACTGATTTTTTTGCCTGAACCGGGAATCGAACTGACAAAGCTTTATGTACCATCCGGTATTATATTATGGCACCTGTTGATAGATATCTATAAGGTCAATAATAAGGATCAAATCTCTCCAACAAACACACTGTCTTAAATTGAAGGAAGTGCAAGAAATATGAAGTAACAACAAATATGTGTTTGAATTGAAATGTACCTAAGTTAGGTAGGTACTTAATGTTAGTTTTGATGGTCTTCCATCAATTTCAGGCATTATGTTTATTGGAGCGATCATATCGATTGGTGAAATAAAAATATAGATGACGTTTTTTCGCGTTTGTGTTGGTTCGATTTCCAGATCAGACTTTTTGAAAGCAGTACCTACCTATTTATAACTTATTAAAATTAAATGAAGTCTTCTATACGTTTTTTTTTTAAATATTTAAAGTTCTTTTCTATACCTACCACACCTCGAATGAAATCATAATTTAGTTCGCAGATTGTAACAAGACGGCGTTGTAGCTATTTTTGTATCGCGATATGGTTTTGTTACATCTTCAATAAAAGTATCAATATTCAATTATAATCCATTTTAGCAAGGAAATGTATAGATATAGAAATAAGCAACACGTTTTTAGTATTACGGTTTTATGAATCTTTACGGTCAATCAAGAGGAGCTGAAACTCTACATAAAGAAATGGTTCAAAATATATAAGTGTCTTAGTGGGACACCTTAGTCTATTATTATAATAAATGGATTATTTAGTTGCTGCGACACAATGTTGTTTTCCGACTTCCACGCGGGCGGAGTCGCGGGCACAGCTAGTAAATAAATAAATAGATAAATTACGTACAAAATTAAAATTAAAATACTACTAAATAAAAGCAATAAATAGTTTATTATAAACTTAGGTATGTGTTACGTGAGTGTGTAGTAATAGTCAATAAATATACAGGGTGTTAACGAATTCGTGTAATTCCTTCAAACCACGTGATCTACTGGTGACACAGATTAACCCTAAATGGGAATTTATGAAAACCAACTGAAAAAAAAAATGAAAAAAAATCTTGATTTTCTAATTCTGAGTCATTTTAGAGCCTTGACTTATCTGACTGCAAAGAGAGATATCGCGTCAGTCGTGCCTACCAGCCGTGTCGCCGTGCTTTCATTAATTTATGCGTGGCATCGAAATGTTGACACAAATAAAAAATTTTTTTTTTGCAAAAAAATTAATTCTTATTTTTTTACTGAATCCTTATTGGGTGGTTTGGATACGATCGGTAACAAAGCCGCATGAAAAAATTTTTTTTTTTTTTTTAATCTAGCTAAATCCCGTGCGGGGCCTGTCTACATCAGTAGTAGATCAAGTGGTTTTAAGGAATTACACGAATTCGTTAACACCCTGTATAAAAATAGTTAAGTACATAATAAATCATTTTAATATGTACTTAACTTAAAAGAAAAATAATATAAAGCAGATTTAAAAATGAATTTCCGAACGAACCTGCCGCTCGGCGCTTCTACAAAATTTGTCTATGGATTGTTTATGACAAATAAAGGTATGCGGACCTGGCGCAGGCACCGACTGGTTGTCACTTGATTTTGCTATGAAAGATCAAAATAGCCGAAAACGACAACAGACCTCGACTTAGTGCGTTGCTGGCCGGGGATTGGCAGGGACATAGCTTGAGAAGGCTGAATTATCGGTTTGAGTCAATACCCAGCATGCGGTGTGGAAGTTTTATATTCTAAGCCCTACACGGGGATTTGTTTTCCATCTATACACACAACGTATGAGAACGAGTAAATTATACACAAATCATACACGCTGTTCGTATTATTTCAACGAACAATGCAAAGTTGCAAATGAGAGGAAACTTTACTTGGAACTACGTTTGACTCGCGTTGCTGTAGTAGCTCATCTCGTATCCCACTTGTTAAAGGGTAAACTTTACGTCGTTAAACTTACGATTGGCTCAGAAGCAGGAGAGACTGAGAATAATTGTAATGACTAAATGAATTTGTGAAAAAATAGGGTTTTTTATTGTATTAGGTTGACAATTGGCAAACCTGCCTGACGACCTGGTGCAAAGTGTTTACCGCTGCCTACGGGTGTAAACGAATTTGTGTAATTCTTTGAAATTACGTAATCTACTAATGACACAGATTGACCTCATAGTTTTTTTTTTTATTTTCAGATTATGCAAAAATATATAAAAGTTGCATTGAGTTGCTTCGAGAAAAAAAATCATTCAGACGAATTGAGAACCTCCTTCTTTTTGAAGTTGGTTAAAAAGGGTGTACGGCCGTGCCTGCTCGACATTGGCGGGAGCACTGCCGTGCCCCCTGATAAATAAAAAATACCAGGTTTTATGTTACTCAGTCATTTTAGCGCCCCGAATTAACTAACTGCACAGAGCGATATCGTGTTAGTCAAATATGCGTGACATCAAAGGAACACTTAGGTACAATTATTTTCTTGTTTTTTTTTTTTCTACTGCAAGAAAAAAGTTTTCTTCTTCTTCTTCCTTTGCCTTCTCCCATTATCTGGGATCGGTTCCCTTGTCTGCCTTCTCCATTTATGTCGATCCAGAGCGGTTGGGGTGTCTATTTCTCTCTCCTTTAGATCCTTCTGGAGTTTAAACAAGAAAAAATGTTTTTTTTATTTTATTCCATTCCTTGCAGGAACTATATCTGTAATAGATCATGTTGGTTTTAATTAATTAAGTACACGAATTCGTTTACACCCTGTATACACCTACAACACCAAAAGGATTGCTGATATGCTATAAAATCTACATGTCCCATGGATTTGTATCTTTAACAGCCCTATTAAGTGATTTTACCAGATATTTATTTATTTTTATGCGTTCAGATTTATTGATATAAAAAAAAATGATTTACCTAATACATAATTAATATTGTATCAAAATCTATTGAATACGGGTTTTGACGCATGCCATAAGTGTCTCCATGTCGCACGATGTTGCCTCGGTATAATGCAAGCCTTAGAGACAAAGTAGGAAAATCTTATGTGTCTGTAATTTTACCTGCTCGCATACCCGGAAACCCATTCAAACCGAAACACAGCCATGCTGCTTAGCAGCAGAAAAGAGTATGGCGGTAGTGCTTCACCCAGAGAAAGAAAAAAAAAATATTCGCGCCAACATGATGCACAAAAATAATATAAAACTATGAACAAAACCAAAATAAAACTATTGGGAAAAATTTGCGTCACATCCGCGCAAAACAGTCATCGCTCAGCATAATGCTGTGATTTACGTGCGAGGCAGAGCCACAACGCTGGTTTTCAGCAACAGCCGAACTTTTTTACAAAGACCGCTACTACTAGTAAAAGATTGTAGTATAACTTGCTAATATGAAGTTGTCCAACAACAAATCTCGAACCAGAATTCACAAATCAAGCTGACGCACAGCTTAATCCGTTTTCCATCTACACACGCAACGTATGAAAACGAGTAAATTTTATTGTACACATCATACACGGTGTTCTTATTATTCCAACGAACAATACAATCTCACCGAAATTACAGCGGAACACGCAAAGTGGCGCAAAATATATGAACGTAGGTTGCGACAGTCCAAAGTATTCGCAAGTTCACGAAGATAAAGCTATCTTCTGCGACCCACTTTCCTCGCCCTGTTCCAGGGGTGGCAGAAGGCTTAGTTCAATCTTTGTGCGGTCAAGATTGTGTTTTGTTTTGGTTGGTTACCGGCGGAGAAGAGCAGCTATTTACCTAAATACGTTTTATTTAAGGCCGATTTTTGAACGTCAGACAACTTTTATCTGAGAAATAAATATGGCGGCTTGACATATGTGATGTCAAAACTTCAGAATTATTCCTCAGATAACAGTTATCTGACGATTGGAAAATCGGCACTTTGATAACAAAATATTCCGTGGTGAGACGGACCGACACTATTACAAAAATCGCGGGCCGAACCTGTATACGATTGGAACAGGACCGTCCGAATGGCGTAGTTCAAGGGAGGCCAACGATTATACCCAGCAATGGGAAATTCAAGGCTTTAGATGGTAATGGAGGAGCTCGTGGCTAAATAATTACAGCCGCATAGACCGATCTTCCGGGTTAAGCCACGCTTGCCGAGGTTGGTCTGTGGATGGGTGACCATTTACCATAGCGAGTTTCCTCCGTGCCTCGGAAAGCACGTAAAGCCGCTGGTCCCGGCTGTCATTTGTAGATCTTTGACAGTCGTTACTGTTGGTCAGAAGCCAGAAAGTCTGACAACCAGTCTTACCAAGAGTATCGTATTACCCAGTTACTGGGTTGTGGAGGTCTGATAGGCAGTCGCTCCATGTAAAATACTGATATTCAGCTGCATCCGGTTCGACTGGAAGCCGACCCCAACATAGTTGGGAAAAGGCTAGGCAGATGATGATGATGAGATGGTAATGGTCACCTGAATATTCCCCATATGAAGATTAAAAAACACTTCTAAATCGCTGTCGAAAATTTCTGTCGTGCATGTAAAATCCGCGGAAAAGGGATAATATGTCAAATTGAACTAATTTATATATTGAAGGGACTGTTTATTAAAGGACGCACTTTTTATCACTCATCGAATCTTTATTCATTCTGTGTTGTGTATTGTGCAAATATGACGTCATTAAATGCCCATAGAACTGGGGAATTATTAAACAAAAATTACTGGAATACATGCTAACCCTATTCCCGCATGTGTCCGCATAGAGTCGTCTTTTATCTGGAAAAGATAAAGAGGCAGAACACATATCTTTTGTTATTTAGAATTATTACATATTTCTGCCCAATTTCGTTACAAAAAGAAGTGTTATGGATATGTCGGCTTAGGTTTGTGGAAATTATTTCTATTATCGTATCAGCTCTTATGCCTATGACACCGTCTATGTAAGGTATACAACGTGCAACGTTATTTTTAGTATATACTTACAAAAACCGAGACACCTCAACAAGATTTTCATCAGAACTGCCTGAAAATGTGTTTTTTTTTTTAATAAATCTCCAAGTTACACCTTAGTTTATGTCGCGTTAAGTGTGAAATACCTGAGATGTGCTATGCAGGGGTTGTCTAATACACGGAAACTGACCGAGCGGACCGTCTCAAACCTCAAGGTGTCTATTCCCGTCAACTATTATTTGTAGAAACCTACTGAAACAAATTTGAAATTAATGAAAAAAAAAGTGCTGTATAAAATATGTCAATCGATTCTCCTAGTGATTCTGAACAAACTAGTTTCAGGTTTAGTATACCGGGTGTAAACGAATTCGTGTAATTCCTTCAAACTACATGATCTATTAATGGTATAGATTAACCCCGCACGGGATTCAGATTGATTAAAAATAAAAATAAAGTTTTCTTTGTCACCGATATTTTTTTTCTGATGGAAAATTTCGATGCCGTGCATAAATGAATGAAGACATGGCGACACAGTTGACGGGCACGAGTAGCACGATATCGCTTCACGCAGTCAGTTAACTAGGGAAGCTAAAATTACTCAGATAAAAAATACCATGGTTAATTTTTTGAAAACTTTTTTTTGTTGATTCTGAAAAAAACCTATGCTGAGTCAATCAGTGTCACCAGTAGACCACGCGGTTTGAAGGAATTACACGAATTCGTTAACATCCTTTATACTAAAACTAAGCTTGTATAAATACATCCAACAGCAAGTCAATGAATATTTTTGAATTTCAAAATTAATTATTGCAGTGGTTAATTGTTTTTCAAAACTTATCGTAATGATATTGTATAACATCATAAAATCACGCCTGTATGGGACATTAGGGATAGGTAGAGGTGTATAGTACACCCAATTTTTTTCGTTTTGTTTCAGTCCCATGTAAAAGAGGGCAAGCCTATTGCCATCAACCGTGTACAAATCCAGACTCCGAGCTGCTACTGAGAAATTCCACACGGAAAAACTTAATAACACATTGCCCGAACCGGAGAACAAACTCAAGACCTCACTCTCAGCAGTCGCGCTTGCTTCCACTAGACCAACGAGGCAGTCTATAAGTTTAGGAATCCATGGGAAAGCCTAAACCATGCTGTAGAACTACATAGACTAAAAATAGTTATACCTCTTCTTCTGAAATGTATCGATTTCCAAAGACGTTTCGCTTAAGGAACTGGGAAAGCTCGAGTTCCGAATCAATCGGGTTAGACTTAAATAGTGTCAACTCATACTCTCAAAATCGATAAACTGCATATTCGTACGAAGGTTCGAATTGAAACTGACTTGTATGGAAAACAGTCGTTACGAATTTATACAGATTCGAATCAAACTCGATTGATTAAGAACTCGAAGCTTTTCGGAGTAAGCCCCTGGTGTAGGGTTAACAGGCGACAGAAGTGCTCCTGACATGTCCGGAATTTTGACCCTCTGTCAGAGCAACAGGGGAAAACTGTAAATGTCAGGAATTTTTGAAATTGAAAGAGAAAAATTAAGTAATAAAAATAAAAGAAAATATTAATAATACTGCGCACATTTTGAAAATCTCGCTTCCGTAACATATCACATACAATAAATATTCAAACAAAATGTCAGGAAATTTACCGAAAAGTCAGAGACATTGTCAGGAAATCTCATTATTTGATCTGGTAGCCCTACTCTGGTGTGATAATTTAATCTAAAGAAGGGTTATAAGCTTAGCCACATACATATACATAGGAACTGCCTAATTGGCGATGGAGGGTTAAAGGCCTAGTGCTTAAGCCACTATTACTAACAAGCGTACTTAATAATAGATTAAAGATAACGTTTGAGTACAACGACCCTCATTTCTGTGGGTCATCGTGGACAAGACCTCAGCTTTTAAGGACGAAGGTTTCTCCCTAGAGTCTATGGTTCGGTTAATATTTACAGATAAAATTATCTGGGTATTTCATTTACATCAAGATCGGTCAATAACATTTGTTTAGGAATATAAATACAGTATTGACGTATTGGAGTTTATTGCCCGTTCTTCTCCATAGGAATCTACACTTTGGAACGCGGCAGTAACTTCTTTTTTTTGTCGACAGTTCAAAAGTGCCTGTAAATGGTCTAATTAAAATAAATGCTTTGACTTTTGGCTTTTTTTAGGGACGTAACCAAAGGTTAAACGGGACCCTATTACTAAGACTCCGCTATCCGTCCGTCCGTCTGTCACCAGGCACTATCTCATGAACCGTGATAGTTAGACAGTTGCAATTTTCACAGATGATGTATTTCTGTCGCCGCTATAATAACAAATACTAAAAAATATAATAAAATAAATATGTAAGGGAGCTCCCATACAACAAACGTGATTTTTTTGCCGTTTTATAGATAACTAGCTTTCGCCCGCAGCTTCGCTTGAGTGAAATTTTGAACCCGTTAAGTGACGATTTTCCATACAAACTTTCATCCCCTATTTAACTCCCTTAGGGGTTGAATTTCGAAAAATCCCTTCTTAGTGGATGCCTACGTTACAAAAGGAACCTACTGTCAAAATTTCAACTTTCTAACCCCAGCGGTTTAGGCTGTGCCTTGATAGATCAGTCAGTCAGTCAGTCAGCTTCTCCTTTTATATGTATAGATGGTACGGAACCCTTCGTGCGCGAGTCCGACTCGCACTTGGCCGGTTTTTTATTTTTCTGTTGATAAATGCTATGAATTTATTTCTGTGTGAATATATGCGAAGGTTTATGAGATCTAATTCAACTCTACTTAGGGCCGATTTTTCAATCCATATATAACTTTTATCTGAAGAATTATTTTGACGTTTTGAGAGCTTCTGTATAGAAATTATGTCAAACCGCCATATTTATTCCTCTAATAAAAGTTATCTGACGATTGTACAATCAAGCCTTAATATGACACTAGTCAAAAATAACAATTTTTGTAAGGAAATGTATAAAAATGAGCAACATGTTTACTTCCAGCAGGAATTCAACACAGTAATAAACTTTTATGAACCATAAGAGCGGTTACGCACTGCATCCGATCCGGATCTCCGTGAAAATACGGATATTAAAAACTCGGACCGAATTCGGATATTGCTTTTCGCACTGCATCCGATCCGAATTCGTGAAAATACGAATCTAGAGTCTAAAAATCTCGGACCGAATTCGGATATTGCTTACGCACTAATCTGATCTCTGATCCAAATCCAAGCAATTCAGGGGCCATCTTGGGCATATGTCCGATTTGAATCCGAGGTAATGGCCAAAGCGTTCATATTCATACAAAACAGTACTACGGCTACTTCGGTCCGTCAATATTTCTTCCGAATTGGAGACTCACTGATGACGGAGAGAAATCGGATGACGGAAGTCGGATCTAGTGCGTAAACTACCATACAAATAGTTCTATGACTACTTCGGAACGTATTTTCACGGATTCGGATCGGATGAAGTGCGTAACCGCTCTACGGTCAATCAAGATGAGCTGAAACTCTTCTTGAAGAAATAGTTCAAAAGAGTACGTATATTTTGCTATGTCACTTTTGTCCATTGCTATATTAAATGAAGTATAAAAATAAATAAATAAATATTAGCCTGTAACTGTCCCACTGCTGGGCAAAGGCCTCTTCTCGTACAGAGAAGGAACGAGCATTGATCGCCACGCTTGCTCATTGCGGGTTGGCGATTTCAGACCATTAAAGTCCAGGTTTCCTCACGATGTTTTCCTTCACCGTATGTCAGTGGTGTCTTAGATTAACTAAGAAAGTACATATGAAATTGAAAAAGTCACATTGGTACATGCCTGGGTTTGAACCCTCAACCCGGTGCTTAACTAGCGGGTCTGTAACCTCTGGGCCACCACGACTTGAACACGAAATGAAGTATAGGTTATAATATTATATTAATCTTCTTACTGATTGCCTCATTAGTATAAAGGCCGCAAGCACGACTGCTAAGCGGTGAGGTCCAATCCCTAGGTCGGGCAAAGTGTTATTGGGTTTTTCCGTGTGGGATTTCTCAGTAGCAGCCCGGAATCTAGATTTGTGCCCAGTTAATGGCAATAGGCTCGCCCCCTATTACCGGTGAAATGAGGGTATACTATACACCTCGGCCCAACCCTTCGAGGAATACAGGCGTGATATAATATTATCATTATCTGCCTAGCCTTTTCCCAACTATGTTGGGGTCGGCTTCCAGTCGAACCGGATTCAGCTGAATATCAGTATTTTACATGGAGCGACTGCCTATCAGACCTCCACAACCCATTAACTGGGTAATACGATACTCTTGGTAAGACTGGTTGTCAGACTTTCTGGCTTCTGACCAACAGTAACGACTGTCAAAGATCTACAAATGACAGCCGGGACCAACGGCTTTACGTGCTTTCCGAGGCACGGAGGAAACTCGCTATGGTAAATGGTCACCCATCCACAGACCAACCTCGGCAAGCGTGGCTTAACCCGGAAGATCGGTCTATGCGGCTGTAATTATTTAGCCACGAGCTCCTCCGTGATATAATATTATGTATTATTTTATTTTATGTGCCGCGGAGTCTTGCCACTGCATCTTTTTCCAAACTTTTAACTACCCCTACAACGATGAGTGCTCTCTTGGTGTATAGATCAGTTCCCTTCCAAGACTCCGCTAACGTTCCTCCATTTATCCTTTAACCAAACAGCCTCTCAATAAATACCATTATAATTTTCACTTTAATCAAATTATCAGTAAATCCGAATGAATTAAGTGAATCAGATTAACTGTACGCCACTACAAAGCTGAGCCCGTGACCATTAAGCCGCATCGCACGCAATGCATTCGTGAACATATTCATATTCATTACGAGAATGAAGTAGGGACGATTCACCTGCTTGACGCAATGCCTGCATCATTTATGACAGAGTGCTGTATTATGGTGGCAGTCGATATTTGTTCGTGCAAAGATTTTATCACTGGGAAATAATAGGGGGCTGAGTCACCCTCGTCCGTGGGAAGGCACCCTTAGTTCGAAACCCCACACGTGGTCTTCGGGTGGTGCCAATCAGGTGACAACCTTTCGCTTGGTGGTAGGATATTTACGGTCCGCCTGGCTAGCTACCACCCTCTCATTAAAGTCCAGCGCCAAGCAATTTACTGTGTTCCGTCGTGTGTATTTGAGAGCCAGAGAGGTATAGGGGAATCTCTCTATATCTCTGTAACTTGGATTCGTGTGCTTCATCTTAGACGCTGTCTGCGATTACCATCAGGTGCGACGAGGGTCAAATGCGACAAAGTAAAGGAACAAAAAAAAAACATATTTATATGTTTAACCATCGGTGTGCGGCTGCACCTAGTTCTAGCCGCTATGATGAAGGCTAAACCTAGTTCTAACCGAAGATAAGTAGGATAGATTTAAGTTTAACCGCATGTGGCCGGCTGCACCTAGTTGTACCCGGCTAAAACTAGGTGTCGCCGCACTTCGGCTATTAGCCGTAACATATACACAAAACAATAAAAACTTCTAGGAAAGTAAGTATACGTGAATCCGCGCAAAACGGCCATCGCACAACAAATATTTTATACAAACTCAGAACTCGGAGTTGCTAGTTCCGAAATGTTATATTTGACTAGAAAGCAGTACCATCTCAATGTTTGCTAGTTTACCTCTAAAAGGTTGACCCGTGCACGTACAAATTCAGGGTAGGCAGGCTATAAGGATAAAAGTTCTTCCGCTCAAAAGTTCATGTGTACCATTAATCATTATTAGTTTCTGTGTGGTCTCGACTTTGGAAGGAATGGTCCTTCCTGTAAGTGTTGATAAACTGACAGGGTTGCGGAATTTGTTCGAAAGAGTTACCGCGGCCCTGGAAAGCAAAGGGCACTAGGAGGAACACGGATGGGTTTTTGTCAGTAAAGGCCTGATACTCCCTTCCGCTCCGCCCAGAGCGGGAGAAGTCATTTGATGATTTCCCATCATTCTTCTTCTTCTCTCGTGTCAGCACGAGCTATACGAAAACAGTTCATGCTGTGGTGAAAAGATTTGCCAGTCAGCAAGGTTGGTAGCGGGACTGAGTGCCCAGGGTACGCCGGACATACTTAAGTATCGTCACTCGTGGAGACTCTTTTCATGCACCCCATTTCCCATCATTGAAAAAAAACCATTGATCATGACCAAAGACAGAAAATGGCCGCAAGGGAAATCTCAAGTTAAATTATCAGCTCCAAGAAATATCGCTCGATTTGGCCACGCAGGTGATTGCAGTATTCTAGTAGCTAATGGTACAGTAGATTGTTTAGTTCATCGAGCTAATACAGGTCCCTAGTTGCCTCTTACACCGCCCACGAGAAGATTGATTGGATGAACTAGTTTTAGGCAAACCCTACGCAGTTAATCCATCGAAAGAGGCCTCCTCCATAAATTGTGAAAAGGGACAATTATGTCAAAATGCCCACACTTGTAGTTTTATACGAAAGACGATAGGAGCATTTTAACTTATAAATTTCCAGTTCTGTGAATATTAAACTAAACCTCTCTGATTTTTAATATAGGCTTTTTTTAACTTTTTGTTGTTGTAGAAAGCGACAAAATGGTAGTTGTCAAGAGGCAGCAATATGTTGAATATGTTCTTACGCACTAATAATAATCTGCTGATATTATGTACTATAGGTAGTTTGTTACGTTCATAGAACATAGCGTTTAAAATGAAATCCTGCATTACTTTAATTAGCATCCAATGAATAAGACAAAGGTTGACGGAAAGTACGAGAGTGAAACAGATAACTATCTGTTATTTCTTCTACTTGGAGTGTTTTTAAGTCCTCTCTTTTTGTATAATAATGTAATTCAAATAACCACATACTGCAGTCACCAATTCGATGCCAAGCGGGCAAGGATCCCATATTTAAAATTGGTCATTACACACGCTGATATAACTGAATTCATTTTTGAGAATACACCCCTTCAGGTGTGATTCAACGAAATGGACGCCAGATATTCACGAGCATTTCTCGCTAATTGCTCTGAGCCGCTCAATATGCTATGGCACGCAAAAAGAGACAAAATTAATAAAAGAATGAATATTGATGTTTAGGTATCCACCGTGAATAATTCTGATGGCGTCTTTCATTTAAAATACGGAAGTTTGAATGTTCGAATACTGGAAAATGTCTTTTGTACGTTTTTTCTATATCAATAAAGTTTGTTTTATTAATAAAAATGTTCGGTTTTCCATTACTTTGTCCGGTTTCATCCTAAAAGCAATTGATTAAATGTCATGGAATTGAAATGAATTGAGATGGCAATAGATATAGTAGGTATATTACTCAATAAACGGACAAAATTTTTGGCTTATTCTGTTTGTAACAATACATTATTTGGCGATTGGGAACACCCGTTTCGCATCACCAGATTTTATTAGATGTTTAGGTAACTATATTTAAATTCGTGATTTAAGAAAAATATAATGTGGTATATCAAACTATCATAATTACCTTAATTCAACACGCGTTTCATCGGACGCTCAACGGAGTTTTTTTTTGTTTTTTTTTTATTTATACATTAAATGTTCACACATACAAACATGGCTTTCTGCTTCTTATAGTAAATTGTTAAGCTTTGTACGCACTTTCGAACACAATCATTGCGAACACGAATTATATAAAGCCGTGTACGCAGTAACGAATACGAACATCGCGAACACGAATATCGAACACGTTGTTTGCATGTGCGTACTATTACCAAACTGTGTTCGGCAACCACGTTCATATGGAAATTCGTGTTCGATGTTCGTGTTCGTTCGTGCTTTCACGGCTGAACACGTTGCTTACATGTGCGTACCATTAACAAACAGAGTGTTCGACGAACACTTTCATAATGATTCGTATTCGGTCGTACGTACCGTTTACGCTAAATTTTTACTAAAGGGTGATGGGCAAATTTGTATGAGACCTGTCCCCCCCTTCCAACAGATTTTTTTGATGTGTCATTAGTTTCATAAGGATCTATGACAAGACTAACAACCAGTTTTAACTTCAATATCGATGGGGTTTAGTATATACAGGGTGGTAAAGGAGGACCGGACAAATTGGTCAACATAACCAATAACAACAACACATATGTCATTAGATAGATATTGCAATATACTGCCATAATTACTATGGCGGCTCATTTCAAATCGCTGTATGAAAAAAGTTATGGCGATGTTTCGTAGGTTAGGTTATGTTAGGTCAGGTTAGGTAGTTTTTTTCTTGTATATTGATATGTAATAAAAAACAAACAGATTGAGTAAACAGTGTTATAATTATGTACCGTCCTCCACAATCACATTATAAATTGTCTGCAGAACCCCTGAAAGGACGATGCCTACCAAATCCTAAATACCACACTAGGAACCAATAATAACCACACATATGTCATTAGATAGGTATTTTAATATACTGCAGTAACTTCTATGGCGGCTCATTTCAAATCGCTGTATGAAAAAAGTTAGGGCATTTTTTCGTAGGTTAGGTTAGGTGTTTTTTTTCTTATAAATTGTTCGGTAATAGCAAAAAATGCAAGTCGAACGAGTAAACAGTGTTATTATTATATGTCGTCATTCAAAATCACATCTAATAAATAGGTGATAGGTGAAATTACCTAACTTGACCTAACCTAACCTAACCTATGAAACATCGCCATAACTTTTTTCACACAGCGATTTTAAATGAGCCACGATAGCAATTATTGCAGTATATTGCAATACCTATCTAATGACATAAGTGTGGTTGTTATTGGTTCCTAGTGTAGTATTTAGGATTTGGTAGGCATCGTCTTTCAGGGGTTATGCAGACAATTTATTAATGTAATTGTGGAGGACGATATGACCTTTTACGTGAGTGGCAACAACAACTGTAAAAAGTTTCAACTCAATCGGATGAACCGTGTGAATTTTTAGTAACAATTATCCGATACGACTCGAGCGCCACCTATTGTACGTTGATGGTACTATGTCAGAAACTGTCACGTGAGTAGCAACAACAACTGTATAAAGTTTCAACTCAATCGAATGAACCATGCGAATTTTTATTAACAATTATCCGATACGAATCGCGCGCCACCTATTGCACGTTGATGTTACTATGTCAGAAACTCTCGCGCAAGTGCTAACAATAACTGCACTTAGTTTCAACTCAATCGGATGAACCATGCGAATTTTTATTTACAATTATCCGATACGACTCGCGCGCCACCTATTGTTCGTTGATGGTACTATGTCAGAAACTTTTGCGTGAGTGCCAACAACAACAGTACAAAGTTTCAACTCAATCGGATGTACGATGCGAATATTCATTTAAATAAAATAATAATAATAAAAATGCGTTTTTCCCGGAATATCCCGCTCCTTTGAGGAATGTCGCCATAGGAAAAATTATCACCCTACTAAGATGTTTCAACTGAGATACATTTCAGATCTGTTGGGGTATGGGGACGTTTTGTCCCATGGTCCTTTAACGAAACTGTTCCTTGAAATCCCAAATATCCCAAACATCGGTGAAAGATGGGTGCGGAGCTTACGTACGCCTTTCCTGACTCTTTGGTACGTAATAAATATAGGTACTTTTTCCCGATCTAAAGCAGCAGCCACGTATAGAAATCATTCAAATGCCTTCGTACAAACATTCCTGCACATTGCATGGAATCCTTTACCCCAGCAGTTCTCAATACGGCATCAATAGACGTCGTGTTGCCCAAAGAACTGCAATGTGGAGGAGTTTGAATGATTGAACATAATAGTTACTATAGCCCGTCCATTTTAAATTTGTAGTCGGATTGGAATAAGTGTTATGGTATTTTAAAAATGTGTTTTTTTATTAATTCTTAAAGCAAAATTAACTTTCACGATCAAAGGTTTGTTAATACAGAATTTAAATGGCCCGACTATACATACTATGCTTATCTATATTAATTACTTACCTATACTATATTAATCTGTGTACGCACGAACGAGCACGAACATCGCGAACACGAATTTCGAACACGTTCTTTGCATGTGCGTACCTTTATCAAACAGTGTGTTCGGCGAACACTTTAATAGTGATTCGTATTCGATGTTCGTGTTCGTTCGTGCGTACTCGACTTTAGAATATTTATCGAAAAGTTAGTTTATTCTATAAAAATTATTCTTTATTAAGATAAGAGTATCTTTGGTACCTACATACTTTATTTAAGGTTAGTAAGTAAGTAAATATTTATTTGCATAAAACATGAGTATACACACAAAGGCACGTAAGATATTAAAGGTACAATGTTCCAGTTTGTTCAATCATGTTTTGCCTAAAATTTCAGCACGCAAATGTAGTTTAGTAACTAGTATCACATAAATATAGTCACAATACGCAATACACATACAATTTAACTTAAGTGATGTTTGTAATTAAAAAACTCTTGTACACTGTAGAAACACAAATAGATTGTTAGACAAAATAAGATCCATTTTGAAGTGCGTACTGAGATGACAGCTAATAAAGAGAATAGAAGAGGAATACATGTTATAATACCGACCCCAACTAGAGTTGGATTAGGGCAGGGAGATGATGATAACGAAATAAGATCCATTTTAGCAAGGAAATGTATAGAAATAAGTAACATGTCTGCTTCCAGCAGTAATTTACGTCATCCTAAGCCTAAACCAGTTGTCAGACTTTGGGCTTCTGACTACCCGTATCGGCTGTCATAGATATTCGTATGACACCCGGGAACGACAGTTTAACGTGCTCTCCAAGGCATATGGTTGTCTACACCAGTGCGCTTTCATGTCCATCTATCGCTTTCAACTTTCAATTCCTCTTGCGTCAAGCGCATGCAAATTGATTGCCATCGTGCACTAGGGGCATGCGCTTTTGTCGAACTAGTATTAAGCCATCCGCTATGGCGCTTCAGGCATGCGTCAGACGAAGACGCAAGATGAACATGAAAGCGCACTGGTGCGGACATAGTTATAGAAGAGTATCAATATGTGAAGAACGGTCACCCATCCACAAACAGACTGCGGCAACCGCAGCTTAACCTCGCAGATCATACTGCGTGTCTGCGCGTTTGTAGTTTACAATTATCTAAAAGAAAAAAAATAGTTTTTCGTCGACATATTCTTTAATCAAAATTGTAGTCTGTGAAACACTACGGGGTGTAAACGAATTCGTATAATTCCTTCAAACTATACGCTCTATTAATGGTATAGAAAAAGCCCGCACGGGATTTAGATTGATTAAAAATAAAAATAACTTTTTTTTCCCAAATAAAAATTTTATGTGATAGAAAATTCCGATGCCATGCATAAATGAATGAAGGCACGGCGACACAGCTGACGGGCATGACTAGCGCGATACCACTCAACGCAGTCAGTTAACTTGTAACGCTACGATTACTCAGATAAAGAATACCATGGCTTATTTTTTGAAAACTCATATTGTTGGTTCTGAAAAAAACCTATGCAGGGTCAATCAGTGTCACCAGTAGATCACGCGGTTTGAAGGAATTATACGAATTCATTTACAACCTGTATACAGGTGTTAAAAAAATTACTCAACGAATTTAGTGGGGTTACGTACTTAGTATTGGAAATTGAAAAACTTTTTGAAACTCAGGATTTTTTTATTACTTTCTACACAAATCAAAATACCATTATTTTTCAACAACCTAGATAGAAACAAAACGCAATCATCAACACAAATCCATTGTAACCCACGTAAGGATAAACGTATTGTCACCAAAATGTGACAGTTATCGCTTCGTGACATATTTTCTTTATTTTTCTCTTTGAACGGGTCGTCTCGAAGGACGATGGCGACTATAACAAGTTATATTGTATCTAATGTAATTTGTTACTACGCTGCAGATATCATACATTTTTGTTATTACGAAAAGAGAGCTGATTGAATTAGGATTATGATACTTGGCTTAATTAGATTTGTCATTCTTGTATTATATTAATGTCATTTAACGAAATGATATCTTATAGTTAAGATGTAGTGCAATTAAATGCCTACAATATCAGTAACACATCTTATGATAGCCACGACAAGGTTAATTCATACTAAAATTGTCCTTAGATTTTCAAAAACAGTGTCTCAGTTTTAAAATAGTGTAATTTCACAAAACCTTGCCTTAGTTTAACGCTCCGCGTTAACTGACTGCTCGGAGCGTTATCGTACTAGTCTTGCCTGTCAGCTGTCTCGCCGTGCTTCTATTTATTTATGCGTAGCATAGAAACGATATCACATAAAATAAATTTGATGCAATTTTTTTTTTGCTTATTTCTTTTTAAACATCATGAAATGGTTTAGATACCATAAAAATATTAATAAATAGTAGCTTGTAACAGTCCCACTACTGGGCAAAGGCCTCTTCTCATACAGAGAAGGAACGAGCATTGATCGCCACACTTGCTCACTGCGGGTTGACGATTTCAGAACGTTAAGTCCAGGTTTCCTCTCGATGTTTTCCTTCACCGTATGTCAGTGGCGTCTTATACTAACTAAGAAAGTACGTATGAAATTGAAAAAGTCACATTGGTACATATGGGTTTGAACCCGCAACCCGGTGCTTAACGGGCGGGTCTGTAATCTCCGGGCAACCACGACAAACTGCAATAAAAAATACAAATCATCCTGTATATCGCAGTTCTATTATAATAAGTGGCTTTGGCAATTTTATTACGATTTATAGATAAAGTTTAGGTTAGAAGCTCAGACGAAATAAAAAACCAAGACAGAACGCTGCGAACAATACAGTGAAGCATGCCAAAACTACACCTCCGCTCTGTGCATACACGCACACACGCACACATTTACAACATTTTCTATCAACCTACAATCAAACTACACCTCACTAAGTGCACACATGTTTGCGAAACCGGCCTCACGTCACTGTTGACAGTGCTCTGTCTTGGTTTTTTATTTGGTCTGAGGTTAGAAGATGATAATTCTACAAAATTCTTGTCCTAGCTTATTAACACCGTACGAATTTAAATGTCCATATTCCTAAAACTTTTTTATCGCATGATTAATGATAAAGGTAGGTACGAGTTCGTAGGCGACTGCAGACAGCAGCAGCTGATGACGTGACGTTGCGACATGTCGCTGCTGTCATGATTCTGAACACAACTGCAGATGGCTGCAGCAGGCGGCAGCGTCGTATTCCAGTTAGTTCCGAATGTTCCGTGAGGCAAGATATCTGACGTGTTTGGGATTAGCGATCGCGATTTACTTTTGTATATTTTGTTTTTGTGAGATGCATCGTACAGTGCAGGATATTGGGCAACCTGGTTTTATCAGTTTTACTTCCTCGGAATTGGAAAAACTCAGTTTTTGAGAAAGATTCAACGTGTTGTCTCTCCAGTTTCGATGGCACTACTGATCTGGGGCGGGCGACACGTCGTCTGCGATCGTGCGACGTGTCACTCGTTGCATAAGGTATTTCATAGAATTACATAGAAACGAGTAGTGTCGCGCGACACGTCGTCTGCTGTTGCTGTCTGCAGTCGGCTACGAACTCGTACCTTAATGGTGAATTTGGCAAAATATGTAATTTAATTTTTTTGCACTTACGTAACTTTCTTGATTGGGAGCGACATTGATTTCTCTGTTGTGGGAGCCCGTGCCGGTGGAATTTAAAAGCGATTCCCTGTTATCGACATACAAAGATGGTATCTACAACGCTCCCATGGGCACGAAAAGTGAAAGAAGCATCGAAAAAAAAGAATAAATAAAAATAAATAACAAAAAAAAACACACGTAAAAAGATTAGAAAATACACAAACATTAATAATCAATGAAAACTACTTGAGCTATCAGGTAGTGGATATGAGCAGTTACGTGGTCAATTAGCTCGAGTCTCGACCTCTATGACCGCTACCCGAGTCTAGGTCGCGGTTGTCTTTCAAAACAAACTTATTTGCTTGAAGCATAACTTCAAAAAAACACTTATGAAGATCAGTGGCAACTTAATTGCGCAAAACACTCGTAATCGTAATGGCTTTGATTTTGACAGGTCAACAATTTCCATAGCAACATACATGTATTAAAAATCCGACTTCTCCACAACTATGTATCACGCAACAAATATTGTTGTATTGTCACAATGAAAGCTATTAAAATTACGAATTTGATACGCAATTTGGACGCAGAAAACACAATCATTAATATCAATCAAAATTACCTGACCTATCAACTTGATGTTGCCAGTTACGCGGTCGATTAGTGCCAGTCTCGACATTCGAATTCGCGACCACGACCCGCGTCTAGGTCGCGGTTTCGTCCGCAATTCATTTTACGAAAGCACACCGCGATAAGTACGTGAAAACGTGACTCGAATCCTGATCTTCGTTTACCTTTCCAACGGAGAACATTAGACGATTTTTTCTGTCTTAGAAATGAGCGCTATCATTATTTTTGTTGTGCCGTTTTATTTATTTTTCGTCTTCGTTTATTGGTGAAAAATGAGTGTACAGACGCCAGCAAATAATGCTACTACAATGTGTCAAATTTCTTTAATAGATTTTCATCTTTATTGCAAAAGTATTAGGTTCAAAGTTGATTGGGAAAATTTGACAGTTTCGGGTGGCTTGATGTGCTGGCGTCTGTACGTGTATTACTCTATTGACATTATGATCATCATCAGGATATCAGCCAGTGAACCTTCGATGCAGGATCAGAGTCTGTGAGAGTGTTGAACTCGTGAACTCACCGCGTGTTCCATTCATGATTCAGAGTTAGTCGTACGTTTGAGTCCGAAACTATACACTTTTCAACGAAAGTGAGTCTTGGGGTTCTACAAAATATGTAGAGGACAACCAGTAAAACAATTGATTTTCGAAAGGCACTTGCCGTATTTATTCAAACAAACATATTTACACTAAAAAACTTTTGCACTCATTCTAATACGAATCGACTATACGTTCTTCTTTCTTCAGGGCTTCAGGGCTGCTGGGCTTCAGGGGTTCAGGGTTCAGTTCTTCGTATAGGTTCCTGGAGCGTAGAATGAGTGCCGACCAAAATGCCGTTTTTTTTTTTTTTTTTTTCCTCTATTGGATTGCTGTAGGTCGTCCTAGGGGACGGTTTCTACGTAACCGGGCAGTTATTGGCGAGACCTGAAGGGTCTCCAGCCAATGGGGGGGAAGTAAAATACTTAACCTAAGCTAACTACTTGTACTACACTAACATCATGACTACCTGCAACAACAGCACTAAGGGCGACCCCTAGTGGGACTCGGACCTCGGCTTAGGGCGTTGCTGGCGTGGACATAGGGGGGGGAGACAGCTTGATGAGGGCTGAATTATCGGTGTGACCAAAATGCCGGCGGATGCACCTGCTTAGGTACCATTTAGGGTGGCACAAGTAGTGTATGGTGTAACCCCCCGGTAATGTTCATTTACCATTATATTTTCTCAAATTGTTCTGTTTACTGTAGCTAGCTGTGGCTATATGGTCCACTGTCTATAGCTAGTGGTCATCTAATTCTATATATTGTGACGTATTTTATGACCTTGTTTACGTCTTAGTTGAAGTTAGGCTTGCCGTCCGCAACAAAATATATGGTAATATAAGAATATAAATATTTTTTAAAGACAAAACATTGATTAGGGTCCACTGCAATAATTTTGAATGTCCAAAGTTTCTTCTATTATAAGTAAGTATGTCATTCGGACACTTGATATAATATGCACTTCGTAATCTCGTTTACAAACTCAGCAATATCGCTTAAAATCCCGAGATACATACGTTTTTAAAAATCGGATACGCGGAACGCTCAGCGTCATAGGTGTTCTCATCTTTAACGCTGAGTTTTCTTTCACCGTTTATAAAATTAAAAATCAAATGAACCCTTTAAATCAAATGTCCCTTTTAAAAAGGTGTTGTTTGTAAAAAGGACATTTATCTTCATTATCTTCATAAGATAACATAGCTATTTTATGGGATTGATGATGTCGTTTACGTTTCTCCGATATCAGTCTGCCTACGGCTACAATTTACGAAATGACCGCTATGTCTAGATCAGGACTCATCATTCGTTAAACAGAGTACGAGTAGTCGGGCAATGCCAAAAATGCACGTGAGTAAACCGTAAATAATCATAAATAATAATGTCTCATGAAAGTTATAGTACAAAAATGGCATGATGGTACCAGTCAAAGCTTTTAAGTCTGTTTAAACATTATACAAACAACTATAAACTATTATTGAAATTCCAAAATGGCACTTAGAAAGTCTGAAGGATAAAAGAGTTAAACACCTGCGAGAATTAAAAGGGAATAGACGTGCGTCTCATCTGTGCGAACAAGAGCGATTACGCACTGCATCCGATCCGAATCCGTGAAAATACGGATGTAAAAAACTCATACCGAATTCGGATATTGCTTTACGCACTGCATCCGATCCGAATCCGTGAAAATACCGATCTAGTGTAAAAATCTCGGACCGAATTCGGATGTTGCTTACGCACTATTCCGATCTCTGATTCAAATTCAAACAATTCAGTACCATGGCTACTTCGATCCGTCAATTGTTCTTCCGAATTAGAAACTCACGGATGACGGATAGAAATCGGATGACGGATGCCGGATGTAGTGCGTAAGCTACCATACAAATAGTTCTATGGCTACTTCGATCCGTCAATTGTTCTTCTGAATTAGAAACTCACGGATGACGGATAGAAATCGGATGACGGATGCCGGATGTAGTGCGTAAACTATCATACAAATAGTTCTATGGCTACTTCGGAACGTATTTTCACGGATTCGGATCGGATGCGGTGCGTAACCGCTGTAACGGTCGCCGCTCAGCACAACGCTGCGCTGTATGGGCGTATACATAAAGGACGCGGCTAACCTTGTATTCATAATCATAACTGCTAGTGGGCTGCACATCCAGTCGGCAGTTGTCGCGCAGTTGCACTGACTACATCCTAATTGCCTTCAAGCTGCATTTGGCAGTTGCATAGTTTACAGTTGCGACTGGATCTGCAGTCTTCCTGCACTTGTGATTACGATTATGAAACGAAATGTGTCTCACCAAGCGCGGCGTTATTGGCCTTCCAGGTCCTAAATCCTTTTTTTTTTTGCTGGTTGGAAATCCTTATTGATGTCCTCCGCCCTAGAGGGCGGAGGGGTCTGTCAGACTCTTACTGACTAAAACCACCCCGGTGTTCCCTCGCACACTTAGGCCGGGAGCCGTGGGAGCAGTAAATTCGTCCGCAGCCCCCGACTAGTGCCGGCCTGACTTTGCAGGCCTCAATCGCGGGGGGAGTGAGACTCCCCATGTGTCATCTGAGAGGCGCGCGTATAACACTACGCGCCACCGCCTCTGGTCCATTTGGATGGGGGAGGCGGACGTCCTCAAGTCCGCCGCCCCTGGACCCGTTTACGGGGGTTGGAAGAGGGCCCGATTATCCGCCCTCCACCGACTCCCGGTGCGCCTTCTGCGGGCTGGAAGAGTGCTTGCACTCTCCCTCTCCCTTTCCGCATTCTCCTTCTGCGAGATGAAACTTTCGCAGAAGGAGATCACTGCGTCCCAGGACTCTGCACTGTCGACCATAGAACAAACCACGGCCGGCAGGTCTTGAATCCTAGGACAACTTACAACACCTAGAACAGAGAGACGTCTACTATTATTTTGTTTATTACGAGTATATTTTATCAAGGTACTCTCTAAAATTGTACACAAGCTTGTTCTTTGAAGTTAAAAGATGTCGGGTTGTGTCTTCTAAAAGCTTATTAACTTTAATATTTAAGGATCTTAATGGCCCTTCATATTTAGCCTTCAAAATTCATATTAACCTAAATTGGGGATCATCTAAAATTTATATTTTAACCGTCACCGCTGTCATCTCCGGAATTAAGATAGAGATTTGACCTAAATTTGGCAGTGACAGTATTGAGAGACATAATACACTGTCTACTAGTTACCTACCAGTGACCATCACGTTCTCTGCGATCCACGCTTGCATATGTTGTACCGTGTTTCAGAAATAGTTCGTCGAGTAAAACACGCGCGGGCCTGACGACGACCTGCACGATTTACGACCCACGTTTCGCGTTTAGCAATTCTTCAATATTGCTGACTCATTGATCTAGTAATCCTCCAAAGTACTGGAACGTCTGGAACTCAAAAGTTGCTGACGTCATTCTACAAACCAATCTATGTTATGCATTATGAAATCTGGACAACTTAAGCTGGCCACAAATGTGCGGTTTCTGTATTCGGTTTCCGAACACGGAATTCAGATTTGGAATTTCATAAACCTAGCGCAGCTTTTTTCCCATTGGGAATTTTGTACTACCAGTACTTACAGTGACGCCTTCGAGAACGCACACCACGTTGGATGACGACGAAAATTCTCGTCCGTGTGCGTTCGCGATAACGTCAATCGTTTTTTTTTTTCGTTCGTCAATACGAACGTACGGGTTAGCTTTCGAAACGAACGTCAGGATTTTTTTCCGAACGGCAAATATTAGTACGTATTCGCCACGTAGAGCACTTTCTATGAAATGGGTGCCTGAATAAGGAGAACGTTTTCGGAAATCGAATCAGAAAACCGTGCATGTGTGGATAGCCTTTCAATGTAAAACAAAACTATGAAAGTAGACGTTGCATACGTAAACCTGTAATGGTATGTGCCAGTACGCTTTCGTGTTTATCTTGCATCTTCGTCTGAAGCATGCGTGAAGTGCTATAGCGCATGCCTTAATACTAGTTCGACAAAAGCGCATGCACCTAGCGCACGCTAATCCGTCACTGGTGGGTTCGCTACAAATTCACACGGGTCCATCTTGACAACTGACCGAGGCGCACCGGTGTAGACGATAAATTGCATGAGTCTTATGGTAGTCAATCAGACGCAAGACGAAATTAAAGTAGAAAGCGCAAGATGAACCTAAAAGTGCACTGGTGTAGACATACCATAACAGGTATACTGTAAGAGGCCCATATTGAACCCTAAAATACTAAAGAATTCTTACAAACCACTACTATAAAATATTGTAGAACTATAACTGTTGCCCGCGGTTTCACTTCACGGTCACACATTCAAGGGAGCTACTTCATGTACCCGGTCCCAAATCCGTTCAGCTGTTAAGGCATGATTGATTAACAAACATCCAAATTCACAAACTCACAAACAACCAAACTTTCGCATTTATAATATCAGTAGGAAGTACAATTCTCCCTCGCCTCCTGTACCTGCAAACTGTTCAAAAACAAACAATACAAAAACACTTTACACTGTGAAGTAATTTCTCAAGCTACAGATATCGGGTTCCCAAGATTGCTGTGTGATCTTTGAAGTCTGCAAGAGGGTTCTGATTTACTGGTCCCCGGGGCAAGCCGGGAACATGAAGCCGAGATAAGTAATAACATCCCTATCATATTTTTATAGCACTTTTTGTATTACTGTTTTAAGTAAAAACGGAGATTTATAATGTATCGTCTGCTGGTTTATGGTTTAGGTTTCTTGGTTTTATTAAAGTAAAGGAAGGAAGAATGAGGATCACGTCGTGAGGAAAGTTTTAAGTATGAATGTGGATGGTTATAAGATAATAATAATATTTTTATATTGATATCTTGATCTAGCACACGAGGTTGTCGGCATGTGGGATGTGGACTCAGCAGTCATTGTTCCGATAGTCGTTACGGCGAATGGCCTAATAGCCAAGAGCCTCGATCAACATCTCAAGAGGCTCTCGTTGGGCGGCTGGATCAAGGGCTTGATACAGAAGGCTGTACTCCTTGACACGGCACGCATAGTGAGGAGGTTCCTTTCTCTGGAGCCCTGACTGCCGGCAGCTTGGACCCTGTTCCTGATGCCGGAGGCCTCTGTTTTTTTGTATTTTGTAATGTTTTTTTTTATCTGGAAATATTTAAAAATGTATTAGATATGTGTATAATTGAATAAAGGAAATATTTTTATTGGAACTAAAAAACTGGTTTACAATAAGATTGCGTAAGATAATAGCTACAATAGTTATAAAACTGTGTCGCAGCCAATAACGCCCACCTCCAAGAGGTCAAAGGCGGCAGCGTTGTAATGAAATAAAAAGGTAAGTAAAGACTAAACGTATGACTAAAGTTAGGGTAAGGAATATTCAATTAGTGTAAATGGTGTATGTGTGCATTGTGACTGTTTGTTTTTATGTGTAGTGAATGTTTGTGTGTATATGTAGTGAATGTAAGTTTGTGATTGAGTGCACATTTATGCGTGAGGATTTATGTCACGGGTACTTATGTGAATTTCAAAAAGTAAGAGTAGAGGAAGACCAAAGAAACGATGGATGGATAGTGTAAAAGATGATATGACTAGAAAGAGGGTGGATACTGAGATGATGGCTAATGGAGATGTATGGAAGAAAAACACATGCTGCTCCCCAAATAAGTTGGGAAAAGGGAATGAGGGTGATGATGATGATGAAAGAAGGAAGAAAGAAAGTCATTTGTGAATCCTATTAATTCGCAGATTGCTCATGAAAAGTTGTAAGAATTTTGGAGTTGAAAATAGAAGTGGACAGAAATTTAGAATTGAACATCTCAAACTCTACTTTGTAAGCTTTTTAAGACAACAACATTTTGTTCACAAAACAGCATATTTATAATAAAGCTAGTTAACATTTTGAACAATGAATAAACTATCCTAGTAAGGCACCCTATTGCATACAAAATTCAACAACCTTCTGACATTGTAACTACAACTTTAACAACGTACAACCACGATGTCAATTCAGAACTTACTGCACATCATAATTGGACGTTGAAACTTGTGCAGTTAAGAACAGAAGAACAGTACCCACATAAAGCATACTCCCATAATGTGGTACTAAAGAGAAAAACCCGTGGGAATGGTGGAATTAAATGTACACCCAGCCACCCGCAAAGCTCGGACTTATTGGGGCCATTAATATGCAGGAGCGGGGACTTAAATTATAATAATTATAAATGGTGAATGTATTTTCTTTCAACTACGTAGTAATGTTATCATTAATCACTACAAAACCGATCACAAAGGACGTATTTTTTGCTTAGAACCAAAACAGAGCAGAAATGTGCTCATTATTGCACTGTTTTACATTAATGCACTGTTTTTTATTTAGATTTTATCGCAGATGTTTAATGTATCTCATTAAGGTTAATATAAAATGTATGCATTCGATCAAAAAAATACTGGCTGAAAATAAAAATCAGCTAAATAAAACAGACTTGGTGAAAAAAAAAAACCAAATGGCGCGCATTTTGTACCATTGTAAAACTTTGATACTTCATATTCAGCAAGAAAAGTTTAAAAAAATGTTTTATGGATATTTTATCACGGTAGGTAGATTGGTAGTTGAAAGAAAAGTAGATTACGCACCTTGCTTAAGTGAGTAATGAATGCACTCGTGTTAATTTAGTGCCCTCGCATGCGCTCGGGCACCAACATAACACTCGTGCATTAATAACTCACTTTGCGCTCGGTGCAACAATCTATTATTAATTTAGTATGCGTTGATTTCGCAATTTCATTGCATCAAGGTGATTTTGGAATGATAATATAGTCTGCTGCAGTACGGCCGGCCAAGAAAGTAGTCTAAAGGTTCCGAATCGAGCAGCCAACTGCAACTGCCGACAGCACGTGCAGCGGCTAGATATGACGCTGGTGTGACGAGTGTCATGCGTAGTGCGACTTCATGCAGTCACTGCACGTACTGTCGGCAGTTGCCGTTGGCAGCTCAGTTCGGAATAGTACCTTAAGAGCGATTACGCACTGCATCCGATCCGAATCCGTGAAAATACGGATATAAAAAACTCGGACCGAATTCGGATATTGCTTTACGCACTGCATCCGATCCGAATCCGTGAAAATACCGATCTAGAGTAAAAATCTCGGACCGAATTCGGATGTTGCTTACGCACTATTCCGATCTCTGATTCAAATTCAAACAATTCAGGGGCCATCTTTGGCATATCCGTTTGGTTCTGATTTGAATCCGAGGTAATGCGAAAGCGTTCATACAAACAGTACCTACTACGGCTACTTCGGTCCGTCAATGTTTCTTCCGAATTAGAAACTCACGGATGACGGATAGAAATCGGATGACGGATGCCGGATGTAGTGCGTAAACTACCATACAAATAGTTCTATGGCTACTTCGGAACGTATTTTCACGGATTCGGATCGGATGCAGTGCGTAACCGCTGTAACAGTTATGACAATATTTCCTAGCAAATGAAAATATCGCTAAGATTGACGTCAATTTAAACTAGGAACGCTGAATGTCGCTACAATACTTACATCATAAAAGCAGCATTAGTAATTATCAGATTATTTTTGCAAGTGAAAATAGACCTTATTGTTTTATGACGTAGAAACGAATTTCAATCTTAGAGTGGTAGACTAGGAGCGGTAGACCGACCACGTCAGACTGCACTAATGACACAACCGTGAAGGGTATTGTCTAACGTACGATTAAGGTAAGCGTCTACCTGTTCTGAGCGTATGAATCAAACGGATCTATAATGTCTAGTGTGTCGGCTGCGTTCGCAACATTTGGAATGCTGACGCGAGCATGCGCGAGAAGAGCAATCGGATTTTTGACATTTCTCATTCGATAGTCCGAATGACGTCATTGGCACGCGTGGCATTGCCGACAATCCGATGCAGACATTCCGTCCGTTGCTGATATGTGAACGCACTTGTATGACTAACCATACAAAGAATACTAAAATCCGTTTAATGTGATCCGTCCGATGCGTACGATGCGGACATGTGGATGGGTACCTTTATTATCTTCTTTGCGCTCTCTTACAGATAACGTCAATTTGCAAAAAAATTATGTTCTCTAGTGGTTATCGAAGACATGCTTTATGGTAACGGACAAAGAAATGTATTGCGCGATCAATAATCAATGCGAAAACAAACCGAGCCTTGCACATAGAAAATTAACATGAAGATGAAAATTTATTCAATGCAATTAACATGCACGTAGAAAAGACTAAAGCAGCGATATGTATAGGTACTTTGAAAAGTTGAAGTTATAATATTAATTAAAATAAAACCGCTGTTCTCATGGCCCAACATCTACAGCCGTCATTATGTTTACGCACAATTTAAAACGGAGCCACCCAGTAATGAATATCGCAGTGGAGATAAATGGATTTGGTGCCAATAGAACCGCTAGTCATTACCGACACTTTTATATAGCTTTTATACAACTGTAGTCATAAAGTAAACTGGTATTCATACTGATTTTAGCAATACTTAAGTAGTTTTTGTAAATCTATGCTATATGAAAGCAACTAACAGATTGCTGTGATCGGAGTATGAAACTTTTGAATATTGATGGTTTTTACCACCAGATTTATGAATACAGAATTATGTCTACTGCTGGACAAAGACCCGCCGCACGGTGGGTCGAAACTGCTATATGAGGGACATAGGGATTTTTGTTACAAATTATAAAGAAAAAAAAAACCTGGTGGACCTCTCTTTCTGTAGGACCTTGCCCCACGTCCTCTTGAGAGGCACGCACGGAACACTGCGCGCTGTCTTCTCGGGCTTGTTACTAGTCGGGCTACGGGTCCCCTAATCCGCCGCCCGCAGGCCACACACTACGGTGGCTAGAGATAGTCGCGCGCCCTCCGGCGCCCGGTGCGTCTGGCGCGGGAAAGGAGAGTGGCAGCTGTCTCTCTCTCCCTCTCCGCTCCCTCTTTGGTCGCCATCACCTCCTCGCAGAAGGACTATACACCTCTGCCCAACCTTTCGGGGACTACAGGCGAGATGTTATGTTATGTTACATGCTACACCTCTAAGTGAGTACCCGGCTACATGCGTGTATTCCTTAAATATCATAAACAATTGGGGCCTATTTCAATAAAAGTGTTAAATATAAGGTTTTTCTATGGAAGTTCTCAATTGCAAACTGAGTTTTTTAAATTCTGCCCACTAAATGAATAAAAAGACTCCTAACCTATTACATAGAACTGAAGCCTTACACCGATTTCGGTAAAATGTGGGTGTACAAAAGTCCACATCTGCCTACCCTTTCGAAAAAACAAGCATGACGTGTATTTATTGTACCGCACGTGATGTGTGATGACGTATTGTTCTCTGGCCAGAGGGCAAAATTAATTAGTCGGTGGTCCGTACAAGCTTTTGTTACAGATTTCGTGTCCGAAAATACCTGTAGCCGAGAATAGCAACCTTGTTAATGTTTTCTTAATAAAATTAACTATGGAACATGTCCCGAGAGCCTTATTTATGGTCGGTTATTATTAACTAACTCTCCTTATAGTACGGGAGCTGGTGGCAATTTTAATACGTATATATTATTATATACATATTTTTGACGATACGTTTGGTGCGGTGGTTGTTCGTTTCCCACACGGAACAAAAAGGGGTTTGAACATTTTTCTATGGAAGCTGGCATAGGCCCCTGCCGCCATTTTCATTTTTTTTCAAGATTGCGGCGCTCGGTGCAGCTGGTAAATATGGGTAGAAGACACTCAAAAAAAAACAAAAAAATTCAGCAATACGGTGCTCTAAAGTGTCACGTTGTCGAGATATTTGGACTTAAAGATTTTTTTTCACCTTGCCGCTGATATTTTTGTTTGTTTAAGTGTCCTCTACCCATATATGTTAGTTTCATTGCGCGCCGCAACTTGGAAAAAAAATCAAAATGGCAGCGGGGGGGCTATGCCACAAAGGTTCTATCCCCTTTGTATGGCCTACAGAATGATAGTTGTTTCGGGTCTGGGCGTTTGTGTATGTGAGATTTGTGTCTGTAAACGAACCCACGATACAAGAAAAATCACAGTGCGAGGCGAGGTTTTATCTATACATATAATAAAACAGTAAAAAAACTGTGTCTGTACATTGAATATATTAAAAAAACAATAGTTGAGAGGGGTTTAGAAATAGTAATAGAGCACGAATCCAAAAAAAAAAGTCTGTCTGTTTGTCTGTTTGTCTGTGTGTCTGTTTGTCTGTTTGTTTGTACACGCTAATCTTCGGAACTACTGGACGGATTTGAATGATTTTTCTTTTGTTGTATAGGTATTAAGTCTGGGCAACATATAGGCTATAATTTATTTTGGAAACTTGAACACATGATGCAGAACCGCAACAGACCAGCTAAACTATAAGAGATACAAAAATGGTACCGTAGCCAAAAATTATTTCACGTGATGAGCATTTTCTGATGAGAGAATAAATTTGAAGATCTGGAACACCTGATGTGAAACCCCAAGAGCCCAGCTACACTATAACATATATCGGAATGACGTCTTAGCAAGAGTTGTTCAGCCTGATGAGCAATCTCTGTTGACGTATAAAAAAATGAAGATCTGGAACACCTGTTATGGAATTCCAAGCGCCCAGCTACACCATAACACATATAGGAATGACGTCTTAGCAAAAGTTGTTCGGTCTGATGGGCATTTCCTGTTTACTTATAAAAATCGAAGATCAGAAACATCTGATGTGGAAATCAAAGTTATCACTAATTTCAATGTTTAATTATAAAATAACATAAGCTTGGAGTACCTCCACGCGGTGAAGGCGGTAACAGTTTGGGACTGATTTTCGATGACGATGGTATATCATTGAAAATTTGACTCTACTGGCCAAAACTCCCATTATTTTTTTTACTTTATCGAATAAATATGCCTTCGAGCTTATGTTATTTGAGTGTTTAATTTCCTTTTCCATTTATCTTCGTGACACGGTAGCCTACCCGGTAACGCAGGGGAGCAGTCACTTAGATTATTAGAAAATTCATGGTTATGCGAACGCGCCATATTGACCCCAAAAAATGATCAAGCTGCAAAAATTAATCAAAAATTTTTGGCGGATATTGTAGGGGATGAAGTGGTTTACACTTCTTTCGACAGTGTTGTCGATCAGGAAGACGCCACTAATTACCCAGTTTAGTTTCTCAATTCACTTACAGCGAGTGGTCTCCCTGCTCATAAAATAAGACTTAAAGTCGGTGTTCCCATAATGCTGATGCGAAATTTAACTCCGCCAAAACTGTGCAACGGAACCCGTGTTATTGTCAACGCTTTACAACGTAATATAATTGTTGCTACAATCCTCACTGGGTGTGGTGCCGGTGAGGCTGTGTTCATACCGCGCATACCACTCATCCCCAACAATTTCCCCTTTCAATTTAAGCGCTTAAAGTTCCCTGTGACTACATGCTTTGCCATGACAATAAACAAGTCAGAAGGGCAGACGCTTAAAGCCGCTGGTGTTGACCTGACAACCAGCTGTTTTTCTCATGGCCAACTTTATGTTGCTTTTTCAAGGGTCAGCAACGCTTCCGGTCTTTATATATTAGCTCCTGCAGGAAAAACCCCAAATTTTTAATGTTATTTGCAATATTATTGTTAATTCAGTGTACCCTTGGGATCCGCTGCGGAATTACGGGAAGAAAAGTTTTTTTTGTTGTAGGTATAGGTATTAAGTCTGGGAAACATATAGGCTATAATTTATTTTAGAAAATGGAACACCTGATGCAGAACCGCAACAGACCAGCTAAAGTATAAGAGATATAAAAATGGTGCCATAGCAAAAATTATTTCACGTGAAGAGCATTTTCTGCTGTGAGAATAAATTTGAGGATCTGGAATACCTGTTGTGGAACTCCAAATACATCAATACTATAACATGTATAGGAATGACGTCTTAGCAAAAGTTGTTTAGTCTGATGGGCATTTCCTGTTAACTTGCAAAAATGAAAGATCTGGAACGTCTCGAATCGTCTCGCGCATCCCGTTGTTTACCCGTCCCCAGGCTCTTAGAATTCCACATCAGACGTTTCAGATCTTCGATTTTGACGACCCCGTTGTCGCTGGCATGAGCAACAGGATCCGCGTACGAAGTCGCGGGCAGAAGCTAGTAAAAATAATAAATTAACATATTTTTGGCGTATTGAAATATTTTTTCGTTCGATGTTTCGTTTCGTTCCTTGTGAAGCATGTACGATAACTTTGAATGAGAGATTAAGGAATGTGGGGATACAACAAAGTTGCGGTTTAAAAGATGATGTAGTGACAAAAATCGATAGGAGTATGTTTAGGCGGTTTGGGCATCTTGAAAAATTAATGAACGGCGATTAACAAAAGGAATGTATAAGGAGGATGTCTGTGAAAACGCCAGTAGAGGGCGCCCTAGAAGGACATACATCGATGGTATTGGTGATGTGCTTAAAAAGGGCAAGTGCGTAGACTCTCAACTGGCGTGCGTGTATGAAAAGATGTATGAACGTGGACGAAGTGAAGAAATGTATGTAATGATCGTAGCATGTGGCGTGCTGCATGGAAAAAAGGCGTGAGTTTATGTATGTTTGTATGAAATAATTTTATAGTAGGTATTATTTTTTAGTGTTTCTATTAGTTGGAGTTTGGCGGTCTGATTCAAGTATTGCGATCTGTAATCAGCATTTAAGACCAAAGTCTTTTTTGGGTCGATATTCTAAAGTTAAATCAGGTTTTATTGAATTTCGGAGCGATTCTCGCAAATATTAAATACAGTCATTAAGTCTGTGTTTTTTCTTATTATTATTCTTTATTGCCCAAAAGAAAATTACAATACAAAAGTACAATTTAGTGAATTCATGTAGGTACAAAGGCGAGCTTATCTCAAAAATGAGTTTTCTACCAGAAAACCTTGAGTGATAGAGAGAAATTGATAATAAGGCTGAGGGCAAATTCCAGTGTAGGTACAACTGTATTTTATCGTGTATTTTCATCGTGTCTGTCATATTTTCGAAATGCAACTCCAGAAAAGCTTGATAGTGATTTAAATTTGACTGGTCTAACTGAAAATGATCGTAAAACCCTTCACACCGACATTTAATAACTTTATTGCAACTTTGAAATGTATTCTGACAATATTTCAGTATAACTCAAAGATGAACTATTAAATACAACCAGCTCTCGGACTATTAGTATTAGGGTGGCTACATACACCCACGCTATATTTGCACGATGATTTTTTTATACATATTTCGGCAGCGAGCCGTTTGTACCCCGCCTACGCTGTGCAAACAATATAAAATGATATTTATATCAATGCGGGTGTACATTCTAGATGTTCTGTATTTTTAGAGCCCGTTGTTTATTTAATGTGAATTAATGTCATTCGGATCAAAAAATGCTCGTCCTTTGATAATACTGAGGGTACTGTAATTATATTTATTTATTTTAAGGTTTTCTATTGGGATTAACAAAATTGTGATAGCTATTTCTGTGGTATAAAAATAAACAAATCTATCTACATATAATAAAACAGTAAAAAAACTGTGTCTGTACCTACATTGAATATATTTAAAAAAAAATTATTGAGGGGGGTTTAGAAACAGTAATAGAGCACGAATCCAAAAAAAAAAATTCTGTCTGTTTGTCTGTTTGTTTGTACACGCTAATCTTCGGAACTACTAGACGGATTTGAATGTTTTTTATTTTGTTGTATAGGAATTAAGTCTGTGCAACATTTAGGCTATAATTTATCTTGGAAACTTGAACACCTGATACAGAACCGCAACAGACCAGCTGAACTATAAGAGATACGAAAATGATACCATAGCAAAAATTGTTCCACATGATGAGCATTTTCTGTTGCGAAAGTAAATTTGAAGATCTGGAACAACTGATGTAGAACTCCAAGCGCCCAGCTACACTTTAACATATATAGGAATGACGTTTTAGCAAAAGATGTTCAATCTGATGAGCACTCTCTGTTGACTTATAAAAATCGAAGATCTGGAACACCTGTTGTGGAATTCCAAGCGCCCAGCTACACTATAACATATATAGGAATGATTTTTAAGCAAAAGTTGTTCAATCTGATGAGCACTCTCTGTTGACGTACAAAAATTGAAGATCTGGAACACCTATTGCGGAATTCCAAGCCCCCAGCTACACTATAACATATATAGGAATGACGTTTTAGCAAAAGTTGTTCAATCTGATGAGCACTCTCTGTTGACTTATAAAAATCGAAGATCTGGAACACCTATTGTGGAACTCCAAGAGCCCAGCTACATCATAACACATATAGGAATGACGTCTTAGCAAAAGTTGTTCGGTCTGATAGGCATTTCCTGTTGACTTATAAAAATCGAAGATCAGAAACATCTGATGTGGAAATAAAAGCTATCACTAATTTCACTGTATAATAATTATAAAATAACATAAGCTGGGAGTACCTCCACGCGGTGACGGCGGTAACAGTTAAGGACTGATTTTCGATGACGATGGTATATCATTGAAAATTTGACTCTACTGGCCAAAACTCCCATTAATTTTTTAATTTTATCGAATAAATATGCCTTCGGGCTTATGTTATTTGAGTGTTTAATTTCTTTTTCCATTTATCTTCGTGACACGGTAGCCTACCCGGTAACGTAGGGGAGCAGTCACTTAGATTTTAATTGATCAGGTATCTTCACAATAAAACTGTAACCATGCCTAGAAAGAGGTCAAATCTTTCCCAATGTTCCAAAGCAGCTAAAAGATTGAGGATCATAAGATCCCAAGAATCTACCAAAGAGCGTCAGGAGAGACTTGATGCTGGTCGAGAACATCAGGTTGCAACTCGCTCCGTGGAAACCTCTTCGGATCGCGAAGCACGCCTGCGTCCTCAGCGTATTTACGCATCTACATCCAGGTCTCTAGAGACCAGTAGCAATATGATGCGCGACTGACCGCTGATCGTGAACGTCATGCATTGTCTCGCGAGTCGGAGACGTTCACGGAAAGAGAATTACGCTTGAGTTCTCAGCGAATATACACATCGACTTCTAGGTTCTAGATACAAGTGGGGAACGTGATGCCCGCTAATCGTGAACGTCACGCATTGTCTCGCGAGTCGGAGACGTTCACGGATAGAGAATTGCGCTTGAGTTCTCAGCGTATCTACGCATTGACTTCTAGCAGGTCTCTAGAAACAAGTGCGGAACGTGATGCGCGACTGTCCGCTGATCGTGAGCGACTTGCATTATCTCGCGAATCGGAAACGTTTACCGATACAGAATCACGCTTGAGTTCTCAGCGTTTCGCATTCGTACATCTACTAACAGATCTTTTGAAACGAGTGATGAACGTGATGCGCGACTAACTGCTGATCGAGATTATCGTACATTGTCTCGAACACGCACACAACAAAACATTCATAATCAGTTAAAAAGTGAGAGAGAAAGAATTGGAGTACGGCATGAAGAGACAGAAGAAGAGCGCAACGAACGTTTGAATTCTGATGACTTCGAAATTCTCTGAACAGAACGTCGATATCATCTGAAGAATCGGATGTGGACCAGCTAAAGTATAAGAGATATAAAAATTATGCCATAGCAAAAATTATTCCACGTGAAGAGCATTTTCTGCTGTGAGAATAAATTCGAAGATCTGGAACACCTTTTGTGGAACTCCAAAGCCCAGCGACACTATAACATATATAGAAATGACGTCTTAGCAAAAGTTGTTTAGTCTGATGGGCATTTCCTGTTGACTTACAAAAATGAAAGATCTGGAACGTCTCGAATCGTCTAGCGCATCCCGTTGTTTTCCCGTCCCCGGGCTCTTAGAATTCAACATCAGACGCTTCAGATCTTCGATTTTGACGACCCCGTTGTCGCTAGCATAAGCAAGAGGATCCGCGTACGAAGTCGCGGGCAGAAGCTAGTTAAAAATATGTTTGAAGTCAACTGCCTCGTTGGTCTAGCAGTCGCAAGCGCGACTGCAGGCCGTGAGGTCTTAGGTTCAGACCCCCAGGTCGGGCAAAGTGTTATTGGGTTTTTCGTGTGGAATTTCTCAGTAGCAGCCCGGAGTCTGGATTTATGCCCGGTTGATGTCAATAGGCTCGCCCCTATTACATGGAAAATAAACATAACGGCGAAATGAGGAGGTTTAATATAAATAGAATGAAGGTGAAATGACGTATGAGGATGATGATGGAAAAGTTATCCTACATTACACCAAAAACACGTTTTTTTTTTATTTCTATTTTTTTAACTTGTATATTTTGATCTTATTATTGCATTGACTTGTAAAAGTGTCTGTAACAGATTTATTTACAGAAATAAATATCATTTATCATTTATCATTATCATCCATCATTCTGTCAAAACAATCAAGCACTCACACTAACAGAGGGAGAAGATATGGCTCACGACTACTTTTGAGTTCAATGGCACATACTCCACAAGGATTACCCACGAGGAAGTACTATACACTTCTGCCCTACCCTTCGGGAAATACAGGCGTGATGGGTATGGTGTTTGAACTCAAGCAAAAAGCTCAAAAAAAGAGGAATTTAATTATCATTTATAAAATTATCAATTTCAGAAGTCGGCCTTCAATTTGGTTCAGCGTATAGAGAGACCCACTTCTGAAACTGTTAATTTTATAACATGATTATTATTTCATACGAGAGAGAAGCTCGTGGCTAAATAATTACAACCGCATAGACCGATCTTCCGGGTTAAGCCACGCTTGCCGAGGTTGGTCTGTGGATGGGTGACCATTTACCATAGCGAGTTTCCTCCGTGCCTCGGAAAGCACGTAAAGCCGTTGGTCCCGGCTGTCATTAGTAGATCTTTGACAGTCGTTACTGTTGGTCAGAAGCCAGAAAGTCTGACAACCAGTCTTACCAAGAGTATCGTATTACCCAGTTACTGGGTTGTGGAGGTCTGATAGGCAGTCGCTCCATGTACAATACTGATATTCAGCTGCATCCGGTTCGACTGGAAGCCGACCCCAACATAGTTGGGAAAAGGCTAGGCAGATTGATTGATTTTGATTATTATTTCATTCTTTTCAGTTTTTTTATTCGTTCTCATTCAATAAAATATCTAAAGCATCTCCACAATAAACTAAGATACAGAAGTAAGAACATAACACCGTAAATCCTGCAAGAATTCATAGTGAAAATGAACAAGCGATGCTCAAGCGCTGCAGAAGTTGGACGTTCTCAACTTTCTTATTAAAAATTCGGTTTGAAAACTTTCAGCGGTTAATAGAATTTTAACCGCTGCAATGATTAACTTACGGTCCGTAGTACCTACGAGTACGTCTCGCCTTTTAGTTTCTGAATAGTTTTGGTCGGAATTCATTTTGAGAAGTACGTTTTGAAGTGATGAATGGTAGATAATTATGTTCGTTGGAAGAAGCAGGTTTGAAATATTCTTCTTGGTTTCAGCGGTTTGATTAAAGGAAGCGCTAACATTATAGCGGAAACTTCTTCTTCTATCGTGTCTGTTCGAGCTATACGAGAAATAGCTCATGCTGTGGTGAAAAGATTGGCCAGTCAGTAAGGTTGGTAGCGGGGCTGACTGCCCAAGGTGCGCTGGACGTACTTAAGTATCGTCACTCGTGGAGGCTCATTTCATGTACCCCAATGTCTCTAGCAGTTGCGTTGTGGTAACTACTGAATGTCGATGTGGTTGCCTTGTCGCTAGTAGTTGCGATGTGGTTACGTTGTGGCTTGTGTTTGCAGATAGACCAGATCGTCTCCGGCTTCAGGCGCGTGCGTGGTGTCCTTGCGTCGACGCAACGTTGTTTGCGAGGTGGTCGTTAACGCCCACACGGTTGAATTTAGCGGCAAAATGTGGTCTGTGTGAATTTAACTATTCATTTTCATACAAATTAGTGACCGCTTACATATTGTAGTTGTGGTATGGTTGCGGTGTGGTTGTGGTGTGGTTGTGGTGTGGTTGTGATGTGGTTGTGGTGTGGTTGTGGTGTGGTTGTGGTGTGGTTGTGGTGTGATTGTGGTGTGGTTGTGAGTTATGTTAATCTCTAAGTCTATAGTAGTGTATAACTTATATTAATTACAGGTGCAAGAAAAGTTAACTCCAATAAGAATGATATGTAGCGACCTACCCAATCTAGGTTTATTCAAACCTGTGTTTCAGGCCATCACCAGGCACCCATATTTTATGACATTGTTGAACAACTAATACTCTAAGTCTAGTGTACACCAACATTAATTCTCTGGTTAATCAACCGTCTAACTCAAATTCTAGGACATTTTTCGAATAAACGGTCGTACAACCAGAGAATTAGTGTAGGTGAACACCAGCCTAATTTCCGATTCCTATGATTTACCGAGCGTTATTGGTTAAAATTAAGACGCTTGTATTATACCAATAATGAAGCAAAGACCCCATAGATTTGCATAGTAGACTCTCACATTAGTTAGTGGCTATCGCTTTTAAAATTTGCTTTCGAATCTATTCATAAGCCAAGTTTGGCAATGAAAAATGCCACTATTGGTAAGCAAAACTTTTCGTTTCTGACCATAGGAACTAAGCATGAGCATCATCATCATCATTTAGCCGAAAGACGTCCACTGCTGGACATAGGCCTCCCCCAATGGGGGGTTTGCCATAATCGCCACGCTTGGCAGCCGGGTTGGCGATCGCAGTATGGTTGTTAAAGTACTCAGAGACGCTGCTGCCCATCCTCTAGTGAATCCCTTAGTCGCCTTTTACGACACCCATGGGAAGAGATGGGGTAGTGCTATTCTTTACGTCTGGCACCACACGGCACTGTGGATTAGTCAGTCATTATTACTTTGAAACCCTTTTGTACACACGGCTACACATCAAGCTATACAAAACCAGTTTATCTTGGCGTCGCTTTGTACAATCTTTTCACACAAGTAACGGTCAGCTTATACTGGTTTTGCATAGCTTGAAGTGTAGCCGTGTGTACCTCCTTAATGAGACTGAGTCCTGAGACTTAAATAGCCTTGTCTGAAATGTGGATAAACTAAACCTCTGCTCACTCCCAGCTATACATTGTAATGTAGCAGACGGCCCCAGGTTCTCTTAAGCTAGGGATCTCGACACATCTGCTACACCAGTTACAAAGAATTGCATTGAGCGTTCAATACCTAATACATACACATAACAATAATAAAATGCTTACAGAATAAGAAGCAAGATAGCTTTGCGTCCCTTGGGGTAGTCAGCGAAATCTTTCTTGTAGAGGTGTTTGTCGATGGCTCACACAGCCATTTGATAGAAACCGGCGGCAGCAAACAGACCGGCTGGAGCGCATTTAGTCATGACGGTAAAGAATAGCCAGGATTCGAACTCGTAAGTGTAGTTAGGGCAGGAGGCGAAGTTAAAAAGAAGGGAGAAGGGATTGCCATTGGGCACCGGAATGCGTCTCACTTTGGTACCAGGGGGGCGCAGGTTCTTCAATAGAATGTGGATGCTCAGGTTGTCCAGCTCACATAAGATAAATCCTCCGAGTCTCACGTAAAAGCAGGTGTTGCATGGAGCAGTGTACAGGAGATGGTTGATGTGGCATGCCACATACAATGTAAACAGCCAGTAGTTTTAAATATTATTTATACAGAAAATAATTAACTATCTACCAGTTTCATCAATCTCTCACTTCCGTGTAAAAATTGAAAAAAACCGCTATCAAATTTCGAACATAATCATCCAAAACGAAGTGGCCTGTCATAAAAAAAAGGTTTCATATCAATAGAAAGAAGGTGAAATGACGTATGAGGATGATGATGAAAAAGGTTATATTACAACATACATTGTAAACAATTCTACATCATGAAGTACCTAATCCAATTTTAATCACCTGAAACGAAGACATTCAGCACCGCTTAAGAAAAATTGCTACTATCCAGTGAAAAATGTTAATTGATACAATCTTAATGGGCAAAGAACATTTACTGTTTCCTACAACAAGTTACCTTCAGTGCTAATTCGATTTATCTGCTAATAAATCTTGACTAGCAAATGTACTTTTTAGAACACATGGGCTAATTAGAACACCGTCTTGCTTTTTTTAATTAGCATGCGACTTGAGTTATGTGCTCGGTAGGTTGTTAGCGGCGCAAAAAAGGTTGTTCCTGTACGGCAGGATTTATGAAGGATAATTATTGTAAGGATTAATTAGAAATGTGTAATTAGCTGGGGTGGGATGTATTCTGGAAACTGCACTGAAACTTGGCTTGGCGCACTGCCGTGGTAGATGATGCGAGTATGGTTAGCAGTAGAGTTGATAAATTGTTTGATCTATTTCAATAAGTTTAGTTTTATAGAAAAATACAAAACTACACATGAAGCTGTGCTTCGTGGTCGTATTTAGGGTTACCATCCGTCCAGATTTGTCCGGATATGTCCGGACGTCTAGACTTATGTCCGGACTTTGTCCGGCTCTTTAATTTGTCCGGATTTTTTGGCTTAGATGGAACAGGAGTAATGAAACTTACTTGTGTAATATCAAATAACTTTTTAATCTTTATTAACTTCTCATTCATCTAAAAACAAAACATAAACCTTTAAGAATCAACTTAACGAGATCAAACAATTAATCTTCGTATGTTTGCATTTTGGTACTAAAATGTCCGGACGTTTATTGAAATGTCAGGCTTTTTGTCAAGACTTTTCAAATTTCTAAATGGTAACCCTAGTCTTATGTCACTTTGCCCTAAATCTTATGATCGCCTACTACTGTTAGAATGTATTGTTTTGTTAGGGTAGGTAGCATACGACCACGAACCACGGCTACCCTCTGAACATCACTATGAATATGTATTAAATAAGTACATTCAATCATATTACGTGTAAGTTGTTTATTTAATAGACGTTAAATATTGAATAGTTTGCACATAATAATTTCAGATGATAATATGTTCTTGTTTCGGAGTAGTCGGGTTTTAGATTTTGAATTTATTTCGTATTTGAATTATTTTAGGGTTAAAATATATATATTTTTGAAATGTACTGATTAAGTTCTTTCAATTGATACCAAACACGGCTTTATTAAAAAACGTATTTTTTTTTACTTCATGACTTTATGTACCCTAAAGGGCGCCATATTCAATTTAATGTGACGTCACACAGCCTATAACCAGCGGACAATTAAGACGCATGCAGCGATACCTCATTTATCAAATTATGATTAGTAGTTTGGAAGATAGAATGGAATAGATGAACTTACCTACATACATACATGCATACCGGTCAAAATCATATACCCTCCTTTTTGCTTGGCCGTAGTCGGGTAATAAAAGACAGATAAAACAAAAGAAAACAATAACTCAGCAAATCATCAAACTACCCTAGAAATAATTCTTCTCAGCTAATCCGATAAAGGGCCAAGATTCGATGACGTCACGCTTCCCAAACGCCAAACAACATGTTGGTCTTAGAAAACAACACATCACGGCCCATTACCGCTCATTACACACGTGATTAAACACGAAAGACAAATAAGATTGTGTTGCTCTTAAAAGATTCGCCAAATAAAATAAAAGGTCTACATAAAATACTTGAGCCTGTGAAGTTTGTTAAAGGTTTTTGTTGTATTTACAAAAGAGAATGTGAATGATGAAATGTACTTAAAGATTAATGTTAAATAAGCTGTTTTTTTTATTACTAGCTATTAGTTAGCAAAAATCCCACAGAAAAAAAAAACTGTCAGTTTTTACCGGATTTGCAAATCCGTGCAACTTCTTTCTTTTTTCTTTCCGTAAAAACCTAATTTGCATTAAGACCATTTAAAAAAATAATAGCCAAATCGATACAGTCGTTCTCAAGTGATGCGCTTACCAACGAACGGCATTTAATTTTTATTTATACAAGGTTAATCGGAAAGGGGGTACTAATCCGCGGGTCACTTAACACGTTCAGTGCCGGGTACCCTCCAGGAGAGCGTGTAGTCACATTCGCTGTGCCCTCGTGGAGGGCTCATTTTAATGAAGGTTTTTCTTGAAAATGCACCGTCATAAAAGAAGCAAACACCTATTTTACGACGTAGTATCGTATTTTTACGGTTTTTTACCTAATGCCAGGAACCCTCCTCGAGGGTTCACTCTTACCGCAAACGTAATACCGTGGACCCTCCTGGAAGGTCCACTAGCAATATATCTAGAAAAGTGTGGTGGACTCGAATGTGTTAAAATATTACTGATGACTGTTTTAACGCAAGGATTAAAATTTCAAAATTCGGTAATTTTTATTTTCATAAAAAAATTATCATATTTGAGTTTTTCAAAAATTCTTCATATTCTTCATTCTTCTAAAACCCCAAATATGACCTAAAATGTACAGCTGATCATAGCTGAGAATAGATAGATTTTAGCGTATTTTTTTGAGATTTTTCTACATGTACTTCTCTTAAACTATTGACTTTTGGGGAAAGTTGTAGAACGAAAGTTATTCATTACTACGGGTACTTTAACACCCTTTCGGATTAGTACCCCCTTTCTGACTAACCTTTTATAAATTATACCAGGTGTAAGGAACGGTGTACCGAAACTGATCAATGAATTCATCTCATTATTCTGAATTGAAAATAAGTGGAAATTTTGCTCGAAGTTTTCCGATTTTTCTTTTCACTAATTTTACAATTCTTTGGTGCAAAATAACTACAAATAAGTAACTCTAAATATAAGACACACAAAATGATGCAATTTTTTTTAGTCTTTCTTTTATTTAATAAAAACAATTGTTGTGGTGGCCCGGAGGTTACAAAACCGCGTGTGACTTTTTCAATGTCGGTAGTTTCTTAGTTAATATAAGACGCCACTGACATACTGGGAGGAAAAAACATAGTGAGGAAACCTGGAATTAATAGTCTCAAATCGCCAACTCGCAGTGAGCAAGCGTGGTGATCAATGCTCGTTTCTTCTCTGTATGAGAAGAGGCCTTTACCCTGCAGTGGGACAGTTACAGGCTATAAAGTTACAGTTATTGTATTTATTTTATATTCATCTCTCTTTATATCACGGCTCATCTTCCGTGCGGAAGATGTCCGGTCCTTTGGAAGGCATACGGGGGACACAGGTCCAACACGCAGAGGCCCCTTTGAGAACTTTAATCTAAAATGGGATGGGGCACCAACCGGGGTCTATCCACGGCTGCACTATTGCAGTACAGTCATGGACCGTCTCAGGTGGGTGCAAAACTATTGTAAATATGGTAAAAAAACCTGGCCTATGGGAAGGGGTGTTTAGTGGACTGGTTGACTTCTATTGCCGGAAGAAAACGGCGTCTGCCTTTCAACATTTAAAATTTAAAATTCATTATCATTAAGAAAATTGGGAAGATTTCGTTGATATTTTCCATGAATTTTCAATTTAAACTAATGTGCTGAATTCACTGTTTTAGTTATCGGCACGCTTTCCTGGGAGCCAATACAACTGACCGAAACGTTGATCAATCGCAAACAAACATTTTGACAGACGATTGTGGTTCGTTTGCGGTTTGGTAACAATTTTAAAAGTAGAATTAACCTCCTAGTGTTCGACAGTTCGTACCTATAGCTGACACACACAACACAGTCACTAATCACACATATTCAGCTCGTTAACGAATTCGTGTAATTCCTTCAAACCGCGTAATCTAATTGATGACACAGTGACACAGATGGGATTAATCTGTCCACTCCCAAACTGAATTTCGACATATCGTTCTACGACAAGATTTACTTCGACACTATGGAACGCCGACATTATGGAACTTCGGCACCTAATTTGGGGCACCCCGACACGGATTAGTTAGGTTTGAAGGGGACGACGGGGGTTAGAAGAGTGAGCGAGCAAAGCGAGCAAACGAAGCCCCTGTCATCCCTTTCGTGTTAGGTTACTTTAAACCCCAGTGTCGAAGTTCCATAATTTTCGGAGTAGCGTAATGTCGGAATTCCATAGTGTCGAAGTAAATCTTGTCGTAGAACGATTTGTCGAAATTCAGTTTGGTAGTCTAATCTGTCATGGGTTTTTTTTAAATTCACAATTTTTTTAATAACCGGATGGATCGGAATGTTGGGCCGTGAAGAAGACGAATGAAAAAAGATTGCATGTAGCGGAGATGAGAATGTTGAGATGAATGTGTGGAGTGACCAGAACGGATAAGGTCAGGAATGAGTATATCAGAGGAAGTTTGAAAGTAGCGCCAGTGACAGAAAAGTTGAAAGGGAACCGTTTGTCTTGGTATGGGCATGTGAAGAGGAGAGATGAAACGCATGTGACCAAAAGAGTTATGAATATAAATGTGGATGGATGGAGAGGAAGAGGGAGGCCAAAGAAAATATGGATGGATGGTGTGAAGAATGATATGAAAGAGAAGGGTGTCAGTGATATCATGACGGTTGACAGGACGGAATGGAAGAAGAAAACGTGTTGCGCCGACCCCAAGTAACATGGGATAAGGGTAGGAAGAAGAAGAAGATTTTTTTTAATAACCGGTTCTTGTTGTCATCTTTCTGAGTAATTTTACCGACCCGAGGTAACTGATTGCATGGAACGATATCGGGCTAGACGTGCCCGCCAGCTGTGTCGCCGTGCTTTCATTCATTTATGCGTGGAATCAAAATGTTCTACCACATACATATTTTTTTGATCTTCCTTTATCCCTGGCTTTGTTATTCTATATCAGTAATAGATGTGGTTTAAAGGAATTACACGAATTCGTTTACACTCTGAATAATCTTTCTGCTATCAAGCATCTGATAATAGTTAGTCTAGTAATAGTCTTTTTTAGTGGCTAAACACACTATGTCGAAGATATTCGACCGAAGTTCGGCATGATTACGCCTGCAATGCTTTTTAAATTACCCGCGACACACCAGGCTGAAATTACGTCGCGTTTTACATATATAAAAAAACATAGACGCCGAACTTCGGTCGCGTATCTTCGGCATAGTGTGTTTAGACACTTACGCTTCCATACCCAAATGGTAAAATGGGACCCTATTACTAAGACTCCGCTGTCTGTCTGTCTGTCACCAGGCTGTATCTCATGAACCGTAATAGACAGTTGAAATTTTCACATATGATGTATTTCTGTTGCCGATATAGCAACAAATACTAAAAAAACAGAATAAAATAAATATTTAAGGGGGCTCCCATACAACATACATGATTTTTATTGCCGTTTTTATTGATAATGATACGGAACCCTTCGTGCGGTAGTCCGACTCGCACTTGGCCGGTTTTTTTATCCTGTTGCTAACAAAGCCAGATTGAAAATTCCTTTTAGACCACCAATAAACTATCCTAAAGAATTTCAGCCCAGGTATAAAATATCTCAAATTCATTATACACCACACGTCCTGTTAACAAAGTATAAAAAGAAAAAACCTTGCTGCACTGCAGAACTTCCATAATGCAGGATAAAGTGTTCAAAGTTTAAACTCGCTCACCTATCGTACTATGCAAAGTGAATATTTAAGGGCCACCGAGGGTTGCAGCTGCAAGCCGTGATAAAACTGAACAAGATGCTCGTAATTCTGATACTTAAGTGCTTGCTTGGTAAAGAATAAGAATTGGTTGGTTTAAGGCAAGCGTAGACTTGTTCTTGATGGTCGTGTTGTAAAAAATATTATGTGTCCATGAAATTGCAGGCTTTTCCGAAACTTTTTTGAGGGTGTCGTGTCTGTATCATATGATTTGCAAGGTTAAGCTGCCCTTGCCGCGATCGGTGCATCGATGGGTGACCGTTCGTTACGCATCGAGACTCTTCCGTGTATTGGAAAGCACGTTAAGAGCGTATACGCCGTACGGCATTTCATACAAATTTTCAAGTCTTTGTTTTTCGTAATGACTGAACCGATTTTGATGAAACTTCACACACATAAGCAGGATACTTAGGTCTAAAAAGTTAGTAGAAAACATTTCCGAAACCTCTTACTTAAAAAAGATAATTAGAAATTTCTGTTTGTATGGAAAATTTAAAATCGGTCTAATTTACAATGACACTATTTTTCGAAAATGTTTTCTACTAACTTTTTTGTCCTATGTATCTTGCTGATGGGTATGAAGTTTCATTAAAATCGGTTGAGTCATATCGAAAAATAAGGACTTGAAAGTTTTTATGAAATGCCGAACGGCGTACACGCTCTTAACCTTAGGATATCGGCGTTACCCAGTAATTGGCTTGCGGAGGTCTCCATCATCATCACCAGACCATCAACCAGTTATTATTCTATTATTATGTTTAATAAAAAAATACATTAAATATTTTTGGAATAAAGTAAGTGCAACGCACACTAATGCCAAAAATGTAGTTTTTTTAATTTTTGTCTGTTTGTATGTTTGAGCTTCACGCCAGTGCTACTGGACAAATCCAGTTAAAATTTGGCAGTCACATACGTTAAAAAGCGGGTCAGGTTAAAGGCTACAAATTATCACGCTATTGAGTGTGGAGGATGAGCAGTAACCTTATTGGAAATAAATGTGATTAGGTTTAAAATATGGAGTACATATAGATTATTTAGTTGTTGCGACACAGTGTTATTTTCCGACTGCCACGTGGACGAAGTCGCGGTCACAGCTAGTGTATATAAAACAATGTAGTAAACATGTCTATTAATATATATTCAACGATGCACGCACAATACAACATGACGTGTTTTGGCAAAGTCACTAATTCTGTAAGTTACACAATATGAAGTCAACCGTGTCATAAGCAATCTGCCGTCCGATTTATAAAAGGCCGTTAAGTGAGTAAACCTAATTTTGAGTTGTGAGCAAAAACGTGGAAAATTTTTGGTATACCAAATTATTGGGCTACTTTTAAGCTCATTGTATAACTTTTAATGAGTTTCAGGACTCATATTGCATCTAAAATTAAAGTTTTTGTTTTTTGTCATGCTCTTTTGTACTGAAATGTGACCATCTACAATATGGTATGGTATGGTATAGTATGATATGGTAATGTCTCCGTAAAAGTCTCTGGATCTCGTAAGTGACAAATGATAGAAAAATACGAATCAGACTGGTCGATAGGAAAAAGTTGCGCTTTAAGGTAGTTTATAAAACTCGAAGACTGCCTCGTTGGTCTAGCGGTCGCAAGCGCCACTTTTGAGCGCGAGGTCCTGGGTTCGATCACCTGGTCGGGCAAAGTGTTTTTGGGTTTTCCGTGTGGAATTTCGCAGTAGCAGGCCGGAGCCTGGATTTCTGTCCCGTTGATGACAATAGGCTCGCCCCCTATAACATGGGACGTAAACAAAACGGCGAAATGTGGGTGTACTATACACCTCTGCCAACCCTTCGAGGATTACAGGCATGAGTTCATATATTACATAATTATTTAAAATATGTATATAACTGTGTTATAATATTTATTTATACCCAGTTATTTTGTTGATTCCCGATTTTTATTAGATTAAAAGTATTTGTACGCTGCAAATTGCCCTTTACATTTTTCTTAACAATTCTTTCCATCCAACGTTTGTCTAGAAGAAATTACTTTAAGCGATAAGACCACCATGTGTACTGTTCTTGATTACGTGGATTCCTTCTGTTTTATTTCTTTTAGTGTACAATAAAGTATATCTATCTATCTACCTAATTACACAAATAAGACTCGAATTTGACAAAATGTCACTTAACGGTCGTATAGAAATCGGACGACAGCAGTGCACAGATGTAAACAGACCTAAATGTCTCCAACAACTTCTCAAGGATAACGGCTGGATCCTTGGAAGTTTCACATGTTTTGTCAACAACATCATATTATTATTAAATGCAAAGTGATTTTATTGATCAAAGCGTTACAGAGTAAGTAAATAAGGGTAAACGTTTAGAATAAATTGAGTCCGAAGTTACGGTTTAGTCCCCAGTGAATATACTAACCTCAAGTAGTTGTTTAACGGGTGTAAAGGACGGTTAACCGAAAACGAAAGCGAATTCAGCATTATTCTCATGATATTTGACTACTATTAACAATGTACAACAATAGGCATGTTGACAGCATCAATAGTTGCAAATCTAATTAGTCCGCCAGTTAGAGTTTTGAAAATAATGAACAAGTATTTTTTCTTCTGTTAAATCTATGAATATTTGGAAAGATAAAACGCATCAAAACTCGAGAGTGGGGGCTTGTGACGTCAGAAGCAAGTAAAAATCGTACTAGCTTGTGACGTTTTGGCAATTTTAAAAGTGTCGTATCATCGTCAATTTTGGTTTACGTAACAAAAGAAAAAATAAAGGTCAAATATTTTTTTGATAATCTAAATGACGGACTAATTAGATTTTTTCAGTCAAATTCTCTATTTGGTATTATTTTAAAGAAAATGTAGAAAGAACACGGTATGAGGAAAAAAAAGGAAAATACAAGCTTTCGAAGTTTGTGGAGGGGGCATTTTCTGTCCTTGTCACACGAAACGGATATTGTACAGAGTGATGTCAAATCACTATGAAGTTTCGAAGGTATGGCGTCATTTTGAAACTGAAGTAGTGAATTTAGCATTATTCTCAATTGAAAATAAGTCGATAGGTACCGAAATTGTCCGAATGACTGGAAGTGAACATAGTTTTTTTTTCTTATCTTCTTATTTTCTCTTGCAACACCTGAAAAGGCAACTAAGTTTATTTATTTTAGTACATGGAGGACTCACAGCTTATGAAAACAGACAAAAAAGAAACCATAGTCACCAGAAAGCCAATTACAAACCTCACGTATAGACTTATGATAATAATTTATGGTGTGAGCACAAAAACAAAAAACACATCGCCTTAATTACATTATGAAGCAATACAAATACTTGGTTTGCAAATACATGACTGAAATAATAGAGAAAATAACAAAAACAAATAATATACTTAACCTACCGCTACTTGAAAAATTTGAGGTTTAAGCACCTTCTGGCCGAATTCACACTAACTGTGAATGGATCAAAATCATATTCCTTGCATAGGTCGCAGGTTTTTCATAAAATTAGGTTTTTGATCAAAAACCTAGGTTTTTGATGAAAAACCGGAAGATGACACATTTTAAACTCAACTTCATCATAAACCTGTTACAATCCAGATTTTTGATCAAAAACCTGAACTAGTTTGGGTTTATGATCAATCTGATATTCTTTTTTTAATTTTGACTCAGTTTAGTCATATTTAATAGTTGAGAAATTTCATTTTCGCGACTTATCAAAGAAATTGAAACATTTCATTTCATAATTGGATTGAAGAAGGAGAATATTGATTGAATCATGGTTGTAAAATTTGTTTTCTTTCTACTAAGTTGCAAATGATGATGGATTGTTTTATTTATTTCATTTAAATAGATTTATTTGTCATAAAACAAAGCAAACCCGTGATTTTGACAAGAACTTTATGATAAACCCAAACTAGTTCAGGTTTTTGATCAAAATTCTGGATTGTTCCAGGTTTATGATAAAATTGAGTTTAAAATGTGTCATCTTCCGGTTTTTCATCAAAAACCTAATTTTATGAACAACTTGCGACACATATATCATTGAAATCTCTGCTTGCGCGCACAATATAACTGTTCTGGCTATAATTCGAAGATATGTGAGGTACACGTATAATTAAAATAACTATTTCTATTTTGTAGAACCGATATCACTAATAGCCAAAAACGAATCGTTTTGCTTACCAATAGTAGTGTTGCTAACGAAGGAATACAATAAACTGCTTGGCGCTGGACTTTAATGTGAGAGTGGTAGCTAGCCAGGCGGATCGCATAGATCCTACCATCAAGTCTGCTGGCTTTTGTTGAATCTTACACCATGCGTCTATTTCCAGTTTTTTTTTCTATTGGACTGCTGTATGTCGTCCTAGGGGACCGTTTCTGCGTAACTGGGCAGATATTGACGAGACCTGAAGAGTCTCCAGCCAAATATTTCCAGCGTGCGGTGAGGAAGTTTTTTATTCTAGTCCGTCCCCGCGCGGGATTAATAATACTGCTAGTGAAGTTAGTATTCAAGATGGGTGCTACTGATCAATCGACACATAATACCCGTTTACAACTGCCTTACAGACTACTGATAAAACCACTGAGAATATTTTTTCAAGGATTTAGAGATATTGTTTTGCCAACTGATGGCTGATTTAAATGCTTTACAGAATATTATTGGTTAAATATTGAATCGCAGTTCAGACTACGCTATATTATTTCGCTATCGATGCGTTCCGTGTGGTGCCGGACGTAAAGAATAGCACTACCATGGGCAAAAAAATCATGAGGGCATGAGTAAAAGGCGACTAAGCGATTCACTAGAGGATGGGCAGCAGCGTTCTCTGAGTTCTTTAACAAACATACTGCGATCGCCAACCTGCCTGCCAAGCGTGGCGATTACGGCAACCCCCCCAACATAGCGTGTCCAGCAGTGGACGTCTTTCGGCTGAATGATGATGATTTAGTAAAGAGCATATTGCGTCATAATCTATCACTGTATAACATGACGTTCACACTACACACTATTGCAAGCCGGTCTACCATGTATATACAGAATGTTAACGAATTCGTTTAATTCCTTCAAACCGCGTGATCTACTGGTGACACAGATTAACCCTAACAGGGAATTTTTAAAATCAACCGAAAAAAAAAATCTAAATAAAATCTTAGTTTTCTATTTCTGAGTCACTTTTGAGCCCCGACTCAACTTACTGCAAAGAACGATATCGCGTTAGTCATGCCTGCCAGCCGCGTCGCCGTGCATTCATTCATTTATGCGTGGCATCGAAATGTTCAAGCGCACGAAAACTTCTTTTTGCAAAAAAAAAACTTACTTTTTTTACTGAATCCTTATTAGGGGTGGTTTAAACAAGACCACTTGCCACAGCATGAAAAAAAAATGATTTTAAATCAGGCTAATTCCCGTGCGGGGCCAATCTACACCAGTAGTAGATCATGTGGTTTTAAGGAATTACACGAATTCGTTAACACCCTGTATAGCAAGTTATGTATGACGACGGGCTAGAAGTCAGGAGGAGCGGGAACCGGAGAATCGTACGATATAGCTCTGAGAATCGCTGAAATTTATCGCGTACAGCAAGATAATACTTTATAACATAGCGTTGTGTAAACGTATGATATAAAATGTATGCTGAGCGATATCGTTGTGCTATACAATATTTGCTATGGGTACTCTGAACTGCGCTTACGAATCCAACTATAAAATCTTAATTTACCATAGAAGTTAGAAACTGTTAGTTAACTCGCTAATTAACGCTCTTTGTTAGCAAAGCGAACGCTGTTAATACACCAGGAAAACATGAACTAAGGAAGAAAACATTCCACAATTGAATCAAAAAGAAAATAACTCACAAAAATAAATTCTTCAACAATTTCCAAGTTATTCTTCGATGGCGCGTGCAACGAATTCTTCGTACTCTTTAAAATATACTTAAAAGTTAATTAAGAACAAAATGCGAGTACCTTAATTTAATTCATTATCAGTTTTTAAGTCTTCATTGAATACCAAAGATGTTGATTTAATACAAGCTTCTTTTCAACTGTTATTTCTATTGCTTCGTTTTAATTTAAAGAAAGCCCGTCGTTTGCCAAAAAATAAAGTTTTTTTAAATACGAATTTAATTAAGAAAGCATTGTATAGGTATTCGATGAGAATGAACCTTGCAGTCTTTGAGACACCTAAGTTTGATTAAGAAAATCTAAATCCATTTTAAAATAAATAATATAAGTAAATGTATTTGAAATATTCGATGGAAAATGAAGGAAGCTTGAAATTTATGAACATAGACTAATTATTACTTACAACTTGTCAAAAAAATATTTTCGGGTAAGGCTAAATGTGAAACTATGGTGAAGCATGTCTATGGTTTTTTTTCTACCTCAATTTCATGAAGTGATTCAGACCCTAATTTTTCTTATACAATAAACCAAATGAACGTGGACGATGCGAAGGAAGTTTATAGGTTGTGAACGAATTTGTAATTCCTTCAAACCACATCATCTACTACTGGTGTGTATAGGAATGAGAAAGATTTAAAAAAATGCGGTAGATAGTGATAGTATCCAAATCACCCAATAAGGACTCACGAATAGCACGATATTGCTCTTTGCAGACACTCGGGCTCTCAAAGGGCTCAGAAACAGAACACCAAGTTTTTTAAGTTTTTTTAGTTGATTTTCAAATAAAAAATTTAGTTTTAATCTGTGTCACCAGTACATCACGTGGTTTGAAGGAATTACTCGCACAGTTTTTGCCCATCCCCATGGGAAAAAGGCGTGAGTTTACGTATTTATGTAAACCAAATCACAATGTCCTATAAAAGGACTTAAATGTTTTCTTATTACATGTTTTCGTAGTATTTTAGCTCTGAAGCTCCAAAAAATATTGAGGATATGCATGCCATCAAACCCCAGCTGTCTAGTCCCGTTACTTCTCCTTTGTTAAACTTGCTTACATCCTGACAACATTATTTTAAGACAAGCTTACGGACCCAGTCCCAGGCCTTTCTCAGCAATGATTTATCGAGTCCCCGGGATGTATTTACTTCATACTTTATAAAGTTCCTCTTATCCGTTATATTGGGAGAACGGTTCGTGTGCATATTTGTGGACTGGTAAGGCCGACGTTTTTGCCTTTATCTTTTGTGTTTGGCCAGACGGATTATGTTTTATTTTATGGATATGAAAATTTGCGTTTCGGTGATTTTATTGATAGATTTTGGTTTGAACATTTTCGATGAGATTATCTTGCTGATTTTTTTTTTGTTTCAGCGGATTTTTGTTTAGTAAAGTTAAATTTTATAGTGTGGATCTAAATATTCATGTCATCTCTAGGTATTTGTTCGTGAGAGTGGCAGCTGCCTCTCTCCCGCTCTCCGCTTTTTAACTATTCATTAAGCTAATTCCGTATCTAGTCTTTTCAATAGCTAACTATTGCATTTCACCAATGCATATTAATAGTCATAATGGCAAGATAATTAAACACATCAATTAATATTTTTAGGTCACATTTAGGTTATCGTGTAAATACATAGTTACAGACTACATTATTGATATGTTGTTGAAATACTCCCATAATGTAGTATTTATCCCAATCCTTTATCTATTCGCATTTTCCTCCCACGCCACAGCCAGACTATGATTTATATCAACCTTGGCATACATTACCGTGCTAGCTATGGTAACTGAAAACAGTGATAAATAGTCTTCCAAACTTGTCTTTGACATTGTCTAAGCGTCTTGTCTTGAAGGTCAGACCTAAGACCTATTTGCGTCAGTGTTATAGGTATTGAAGTAACTTAGTGAAACTAGGTTAACGATATTGTTACACCTGTATTTTGGAAGTCTGCCTTGTCCTTAAAAGTTTAAATTGTAATATTTCTTGGAAAGCTGTTTTTCGCGGCCTTGCCTGCGCGGAATTAGGATAATAACCTAATTCTTCCTTAATAATTTGGTGGGGGCTTTTTTGAGTTATGAAACTAGGATGCTGAAACGAGGTTGTAGCATAGCTTTTTGTGGAGGTATTTAAAATTCTAAGCAACCCAATTCATGCACTGAAGCTGAGTTAACATAATATGCTGAGTTGGTGACCGTTTCGGCATGCATGCTCGACAGAGTAAAATATATATGTTTTTAAACTTTCGCGATTTGTACACATTATTAAAAGTATACAGGGTGTTAACGAATTCGTGTAATTCCTTAAAACCACATGATCTACTACTGGTGTAGACTGGCCCCGCACGGGATTTAGCTTGATTAAAAATAAAAAATAAAATTCTTTTTTTTTCATGCGTCTTTTTTATCGATCTTCCAAACCTAGGTGGTTTGGAAGATCGATAAAAAAGACGAGATAAGGATTCAGTAAAAAATAAGCTTTTTTTTTGCAAAAAAATCTTTCTTTTCTTTCTTCTTTTTAAAAAAACGTTGCCCCACACTAAGATTTCTCTTGTATCGTGGGTGCGTTTACAAACACAAATCTCACAAACAAACGCCCAGACCCGAAACAACCATCTGTAGGCCATACAAATTTTTGTTCCGTGTGGGAATCGAACCCACGACCCGTGGCGCAGAAGCCAATCGCTTAGCCACTGCACCAAACGTGTCGTCCAATTCGGCCGAAACGTCGGGATAAAAGGTATTTTGTGCCTCTTAAAGTTTTTTACGCGACTAGACCCGATATATACTTTTAATAAAGCGTAAAATATGTATTTTTTTAATTATTTATGCTGTTATTGTGTCATTGGCTGAATAAAGTTTAATTTCTTACTTTCTTTCTTACTCCTAGAAGATTTTTATAATTAAAGAATAATATTTTAAAGATAGGTAAAATTTCTTTTATCTGCCCTTTCATTTACAGCACATTTAATTCTTCCCGCAATAATTGACCTATTTACCAATTTCATCATTTCTTTGATCGAGTTGTAGCGTAATGATTGGCTGAACACAATTCTAAGATCATGAAAGCTTAATTCAGTTTATTTCTCAGTGTTTGAACGTTCGCATTGAACATAGCAAAACCTAGAAATGGATATGATATTTTAGAAAGCACAAAAAAAAACATTTAAATAAAACTGGCAAAAATCATTGAAGTCTTCTTTCAAAATCAAAATCAAAAGTTTTTATTTCACATAAACCATTACAGGCGCTTATGAAAAGTCGAATTTAGGTGCACTTTCACAGTATATATATTAATTAAAGCAGTACTTCAACTAATTACAATCACCCGAATTGACACACTCACACAGACACGCACTGCAACAAGACTTCTGAGGTATCATCGGAATACAGTCATAGAGTACATGACAAAAAACGCATTATTTTTCACATACCGTGTTCTTCCTGCACTTTCTTTAAAATAATACCAAATTGTCGTACATTTTAATAGTAGTCAGATACTATTCAGTCTTTTACTTTTAATGTGTTTTTATTTTAATGTTTCTATATTCTAGTATTATGTTTTATGTAATTGTGCTTTTGTGTGTTGTGTTTTCTTTTATGTACCAAATAATGTTATATCTATCTATCAATCTTATCATTACACTCAGGATACAGTGCGTGTCTCTGTGTGCCAATTCAGGCGATTATAGTAAGTTGAGGTACTGCTTTAGCTTATTATACTGTGCGTCTTTTCTATCTACCTATCAAATCAACCCTACAAACGCCACTCGAAAAAAATACTACCGTATGAATACCTCGGACAAAAACGTCCATTACTTATTTCCCTCGTTCTCTTAATGACGTCATTATCTCTGGAGGCTCCGTACGCGGTCACGTCCCCCCTTAATTCTGACTGTGACACAGTCTGAGTGACGCAGCGATGATAAATGACGCGAAAACCTTGACGCTTTTATGCGACCGCGGAAATAAAGATATTGGGGTGGTGTAGACCGCATATTAATTGTAGGGTTGCAAAGTGGGATTACTTGACTTTAGGGGTTAATTATTTAATTATTCAATGTTGGTAGGAAATATAGTACTAATTCGAAAAGATATTAAAGTTCCCATAACAATAACTTTTGTTCTACAACTTAAAACAAAATCAAGAGTTTTAGAGAAATAACTGTTCAAAGATTGTATAAAAAATACGCTAAGGCAACCCTATATTTTTTGGTTATTATCGTTGGATTCAAATTAGGCTTGTCGATTTGTGTCTGTAAACGCACCCACGATACAAGAGAAATCTTAGTGTGGGGCAACGTTTTTTTTAAAAAGAGAAAGAAAAGAGAAAAGATTGGATTTGGAATAAGTAACAACATTATCGCACAAATTACATTACATGTATGTTTTGCATAGTTTTAGGACAAAACTACCGCATTAGGAATATTCTGTAAGTTGTGATAGATTTATAAATAAATAAATTATATCTACTTTTGTGTAAAAACTAAAAATAACATAATGTTATAAATTAAAGGTACTTTTTTTTTAAAGAAAAGTTGGTATCTATTTATTGTGTAAAAGTAAACACACAGATGTTAACATTACCTTCATTTGCATGAATCGGTTAATTTAATTAGCCTAATTATTGCTTCTTAAAACACGTTCCAGAACACAAAAGTATTCATACGTACCTAATTTTATAAAAAATGCGCAATAACCTTCACAATAACATACATTGCAATAGTGTATTTGACTAAAAAAATCTAATTAGTCGGTCAGTTAGATTATCAAAAAATATTTGACCCGTATTTTTTCTTTTGTTACGTAAACCAAAATTGACGAAGATACGACACTTTTAAAATTGGCAAAACGTCATAAGCTAGTACAATTTTTACTTGCTTCTGACGTCACAAGCCCCCACTCTCGACTTTTAATGCGTTTTATCTTTCCAAATGTTCATAGATTTAACAAAAGAAAAAATATGTGTCCATTATTTTTCAAAACTCTAACTGGCGGATTAATTAGATTTGCAATTTATTGATGCTGTCAACATGCCTATTGTACAATCAGTATCAATAAATTTACTGCTTCATTGATCTAGTGCTAGCAAGCGCGACTGCTGAGGGTGAGATCCCGGGTACGATCCCCAGGTCGGGCAAAGTGTTATTGGGTTTTTCCATTTTAAATTTCTCAGTAGCAACCTGGAATCTGGATTTGTGCCCGGTCAGGCAATAGGCTCACCCCTATTACACGGTACTAAACATAACGGCGAAATGTGGGTGTACTATACACCTATCTCCCTTCGGGGAATACAGGCGTATTATGTGTTATGTTATATAATCAGATTTTGTATTCTGGGAAGCATATTTGACCTTTGATGAGATGTTTCGAACTGTATGATATTAATTAGAAATTATGAAAGTTAACAAGGAAAATTGTGCATTGACTGTGTAATATTAACAACCTTATGTTTTTATCTATATAAATAAAAATAAAAGTCCTGATTGACTGATTGACTGACTCATCAACGCCCAGCCCAAACCCTTGGACCTAGAAAGCTGAAATTTTGCACTGAGGGTTTCCATTATAATGTAGACAAGGAATAAATAAGATTTGTTCGAAATTCAACCCCTAAGGGAGTTAAATACTTAGGGGATGAAAGTTTGTATGGAAAATCGTCTCTGAACGGGTTCAAAATTTCGCGCAAGCGAAGCTACGGGCAAAAGCTAGTACAACATAATTATGTAACGGGAATAACGTAAACAATCAAACACCCCAATTAGAATATTCTAAGTGGTGGTATATATTTTAAGTGGTCTATGGCTGAAACCTCACGAATTTTAATAATAATGTCTGGGAAAAACCACTGATTAAAGAAACCAATAATATTTATGATTGCAATGATTGGAATGTTCCCAACCAATCTGTCCCCTTCGGGGGGCCAATCAGGAATTAAAAATCGATCTGTTCTCCTGTCACCAAGACGAACGGACAGATCGAATTATTTCTGGTCTGTCCCCTGCCGTTCTTTAGAGGGACAAATAGAAATAAAAAGTTTCGATCTGTTCCCCTGTTACCAACGAGGGGACAGATCAGGGGGACAGATCGGAATATTCCCATTTTTCGGGTTGCCCGACTACTTTCGGACCAAAACGGAGCCCTTAATTATGAGCAGCACACGCGGCGAGGTCGCGAGTCGAACGGGGTCATCCCGAAAAAGCACACGAGTAAACTGTAACTAATCATAAATATTAATGTGTGTCACGAAAGTAAATACAAACTATCAATAGCTGGACAAAGCTCTAAAATTAAAATTCAACCGCTACTGTTACGAACACAGTTTTCGATTTGTTTGCTGGTTTTGTATTCACTAAACTTAGTACACCTGACTACAACACTGTACAACATAGTCCTGTTGTTAAAAAAAATAACTCATTTAGGGGTTGAATCTCAAAAAGTTTTTGGCAAAACGTTATGACAAATGGATCGCCTCACCCGCAAAGGGCTTACGTTCCGCTAAAGAGTTATGGCCAACGCTTTTATACGTGGCAGGTGAATAATGCGACACTGAAATCACAATACACAATGTTGGGTACAAAAATGTACCTTTAGTCGGTTCGGAGAATATGCACGATTTTTTGGATCAGACTGTCGGATGTTGTGAATTCATCTTAATGGTAGGCTGCTACAACTTCAGTATCAACATCGGTTCTCTGCTAACAGAAATGTCTCTGGAATACTGAAATATGTTTAGCCGATTCTCATCTGGCCGAAAATCTGTCGCCACTTTTTATTATCGCCGAATAATTAAAACGCCGAACTATTCAAGTCCCCAATTTTGTTTTGTAAATTTTTGTTACGTCGTTTTTCATTAGTCAACTGAATTATTGGCCACTTTACACTTGTTAGATGGCTCGTTTTAACATCATGAAAGCAAGCATGCAAGTATTTCTGGGTTTGCTCCGCCAAAAGACTCGAATGAAATGTGAAAAACGATGTTTTAATATAACCCATTAAATATTTGAATGGTTCGTTTCTGTAAAGCTATCCAGCTTGTTTATTGAAATTTAAAATTAATAATTGGCTTAGAACGACTATGGAAGTTAGTTTTTTTATTATTATTTTTCTTTGTCGCATTTGACCTTGATGGGGAAAGCGTAGACAGCGTCTAATATGGAGCACACGAATCCAAGTAACAGAAATATAAAGGGATGTCCCTGTACACCTCTGGCACTCACATACACACTACGGAACACAGTAAACTGCCTAGCGGCTAGCCGGGCGGACCGTATAGATCCTAACACCAAGCGCGCTCAGTAGATAAATAACAAAGAGCGTTCCATTAAATTCGTTAATCTACATCTTATAAACATTAAAAACATAAAAAAAACAAAAATAAGCAAAAAAAAAACTTTTTTTTTTCGAAATAAATTCATGAAAAACAATTTCGTACGGCTTGTTTAAGACCAAAATAGTAGCGTAGATAGGTTAAATGCGATATTGCCGTGATTTCGAAATTGATAGACAAGTGCGCATGTAGGTACAGTAAGCGTTGCTTTTACGTATCATTTTTTTTTTTGTTTTAATTGGGAATCTTTTTTTAGTATTTACTAACACTATAGTATTGCTGGTTAATGCGAACGCCTTTCGTTAGTTAAGATACTGTATTCTAGCCCGTTCCCGTATCTGTGATCTAAGCTGACACGGGATCTAAAATATTAAAACTGTTGGTTTTTCCGTTTTCCGGTGATAAATGTGACTTTAGGATTATTGATACGCATTCGTGACAAAAATCGTCGAATGTCCGCACTGCGTCCTAACCTTTTATTTTGTTATCGGAATGATAGAAAAGTTCGATCGTTAGAAAGACTGATGAGTTAGATACGTCATCATAATGGGAAACAAATGATAAATCAGATAGTACTATGGAACTGGTAAAAATAAGATCGCGATCAATTATGGAGGAGTTATTTTCCTGAACTCTAGTGGGTTAGTCCCTGAGATACCTATCAATCTATTTAATTGTGTCAGAAGTTGCGTGGTCGAGACCATGAGTTGGCTTCGCTATTTCTTCTAGTGTATGGCTGTTCTAAGGATTTTCATCAACAGAATCTGCAGGAGCAGCCACCAATGTACTATCGTCACCAAAAAGCTTAAGTGTGGTGATTACAGCCATAAGGATGTACCATGCGGTGTAGCAACTTGTGCACGCGAGCCGTTCTCAGCTGTATAAACGAATAGGTGTAAACAAATTCGTGTAATTCCTTCAAACCGCGTGATCTACTGGTGCTATAGATTAACTCTAAATGTTTGTTTTTCTAAATCAAATAAAAAAATAACTTGGTTTTCTATTTTTGAGTAATTTTAGAGCCCCTGAGTTAACTGACTGCATAGAGCGATATCGGGCTAGTCGTGCCCGCCAGTTGTGTCGCCGTACTTTCATTTATTTAAGCATGACATTGAAATGATCACTCATACAAAACGTTTATTTTTTTATTGCATTCTTATTAGGTTTAGGTACGATCACTTAAGCAACAGCAAAAAAAAAGATTCTTTTTTATTTTTAATCACGCCAATTCCCGCGCGGGGTCAAACACCAGTAGTAGATCATGTGATTTTAAGGAATTACACGAATTCACTGCACACGACCTGTCTAATCTCTTGATCAGAAATAAATAACGTTATTCTAACTCTTAGTAACCCAGAAAAACAGAAGCAACACCAATACATAAAACAATAAAACATAACCATTGCGTAGCTCATAATCATATTTCTCTGCTAAAAAATCGCGAGTACGCCATAAAACTCCGTTCCCTCCTCTATTTAAGGATTGCTTTCGCATCATAAATTCGTTAAACATTGAAGCACTTTCGGTACCATTTAGTTCTTAGCTCAGGACGAGTCCAATTTTCTGCCTCGTTATGCGTTAAAATTGCCATGCGAAGGCCTCTTGGTGTTTTCTTGAATTATGGTCGCAATAAATAGGCTGTTCTTGGCGGGATATCGGTGATCCTGGTCGTATGTTAGCGGGGAAGAGCTGAGATTGATGGTTTTGGTGATTTGGGTAATTTATTAGGACATGGCAGCTGGTATTGCAGTTGCATGAGAATTTTCTTCAGATGATTAGAGCATTTTTTACAAGCTTTTATTTATTTAAATATACCATTATATAGGTAGGTACATTATATCCCATATTTTTACATAAAAGCGTGTTACATCTTCTTTAGTGTTCTTGCTGTCAAAATGTTTTTCTTAACCAAGCTAACCGATGCAATTCGCTGGCCAGCTAAGCCGGGACCTACACTAGCTACTGTGAGTAGCTAGTGTAGTTCCCGGCCATTTGGTTATTTTAACTACTCCATAGCTATGAAAATAAAAGTCGAGAATATCGAAAGTCATCAACCCTTTTTTTTATTGATTGGACACCAACATATATGACTCCTTCCGCTCTGGGCGGAGCGGAAGGGAGTGTCAGACTCTTACTGACTAAAACCCATCCGTGTTCCTTCTAATGCCCTTTGCGTTCCAGGGCCGCGGTGACTCTTTCGAATAAATTCCGCAACCCTGGCAAGTCATCATCCCTACACATCTAAAAATGTTTTTGTTCAGTAAAATAATGAATGTATCGTTTGAAAATTATACATGTCACATTTAAAGGTATAATAATAGCCATTTTCCACTGAACAGTTTTTTTTTAATCAACCTATATTGAATATTCGTTCGACAACCGCTTATTCGATTTGTTAACATTTCTCACTGTTTAGTTTCACCAATATATCAATAAGTAGTCCGTAACTATTGACCAGATAAGCTAAATGTGACCTACAAATAAAATATGACATTTATGTGTTCAATAATCTTGCCATTATCACTATTGATACTTTGTTTGTTAGCTATTGAAAAGTTTAGAGACCGAATTAGCTTAATGACCAGTTAATGATAGGTTGGTGAAATACTCTCCTTTATCGCGTCTTGTTTCAAGGTACAAGTCCGAGACGGGCTGCAAACTTCAGACTGCACGCAAGTCGCCACCGGAATAGCGCCTTTAAGGTGTGCAGTTTAAGGGTGCTTTTTCACCAGAGATGTGCTATGCAACGTGGCTATGGGTGCGTTTGATATCCACCAATCATATTCATTTGTCCACATAGCATAGCACTGGTGGAAACTGATTCAACTAAGCTACGTTTTTTATATGGAAGGATGTATGATGTAGGTGCTTACTATGGATGGTCGCGAGTGGTGTAGCTATGCCCTCAGGTCCTTCCCTATTGTCGATACGTCGCAAATCTCGAAATGCGCATCTTCCTCGCACGGCTACATAGCTTAGCATCAGTGGAAACGGTCACATAGTTTCGTAGCTTAGCTTTTACATTCTCGCAACATAGCTACATAGCACATCTCTGGTGGAAAGGCACCCTAAAGGTGCTATTCCGACAGCGACTGCAAAACTGCAACCACAGACTGCAGCCGCAGATCGCACCGCAAGCGATACTACTTTTGCAGTTTGCGGTCTGTAGCCCGTCTCGGACTTGTGCCCTTATTGTTAATAATTATGTTTTTTTACAAATCGAACTATTTGCACTTACTACCCCAAACTTCCTGCCCCGCTGGGATCGTGTCGTCCTAGATATTTTGTCCTTAACGTTTTTTCCCAGCAGCCGGACGCGACATACAAACAGTCACAGTAACCACAAGATCTAAGCAAAAACAAAGCCTAGTCATGCTTGTGAAAAACAAACTACCAGCGTCAGAATACGTAGGAACCCAGTCAACTTACGCAAAATAGTAATTTCTACCTAACACTACGTGTTAACTAGAACATTTTCCTTTACCTTACAAGAGAAAATGGTGTGAAAATACCTCACGTTATAAGCTTATATCCTGTTACGCAAAGCAAAGAGCGTCTTGTAACTTAGGCATGTAATTTTAATGATTAACTCGACGCCCACGCACCTGAGATGCTGGTCTTAGAACGTACTTGAATCTTGCTTACGTTGCGAATCCCTGTTGGCTTGGAAATGGATTGCTTAGGTTTTTGATGTTGGATATTGTATGGCTATTTAAGAAAAGAGAAATGTATACTTCAGACCAACGTTTTTATTTTCCTTGTGTTTTTTTTTCAAGGAAATTCCCTAATATCGCAGTCGGTAACAGTAAAAAATACCATTTTTTTTTTATGCAGCTTTTTTATTGACAGTATAATCCCATAAAAACCGTATCTTTTGCATAATGTATGGGTGTAGTGAAAATTAAATTTTGGACAAAAAGCGATTGAATTTAAAAAAAAAAACGGTGTCATTTCGTTCCTTAGGCAACCTACTTTTACATTAGCTAACAGTGTTTCAATACCTGTTATATTGACGAAATAATCGCCTGATGACACTTAAAGTTTCAACCGTCTAGTAATAAAAAACTTTGGGGCAGTCTAGCAGTACTTTAAAACCGTCCAAATAGTCTGGGATTTTTATTTCTGGATTCTGTGCCTACGGAATGTTTTTTGGGATGTTTTTTTTAATAAAGTGATATAATAACCGCAAACGCTCTGCCGGACCCTCGATTTCAGGTTCACGAACATTGATTAGTACGGGTTATCATAATTTTAAAGTGCCTAAAGTACCTTCCATGAACTCGTCATCAGCTCTCCAACTATCTCTTTCCCTCACCCAGCGAAGCGGCATGCGGTAGCTCACAAGCGAGCCCGCTGCTTGCACGTCTTTCTCAAATATTCTCAACTCAAATGAGGGGTGCCTCATGAGTACCTCACGAGGTGAAAGAAGGTCCTCCCTCGTGCTTGTTTAAAATAGACGTATTACCTATTACTAACCGCAGCTAGACAACTGAATAAACATGCTACGTATTAGCATAAAATCATGCTGCTTTCAAGCATATGCTACTTATTGGCAGACAATTTTTTTTTTTTTAATAATAAAAAGTTTATTCAGGTAAAAAGGTAAAATACTAAATACAAATTTGCTTAAATCTACGAAAAAATCATTTGTGTTATGTGCCTGAACTAGGTCATCCTGTGTTTCAGGCGTGGCAAGGTAGAATATTTCTAAATAATCACATACTTATAAAATAATCTAATCATCTAATAGGTATGTAAAAAGGTGTAAATAGTACAATAAATCCTACTTGCTAAAATCTTAGTAACTATCCTACCTTAGCTTAACTTAATTAGTACAAGTACACTTTTATTTAAGTACAACTAAAATTTCTCTGTATCTTCATAGGACATACTTTGAAGAGCTTCCTTGAGAGTTCTTTTGCAATTTTTATAATTTAGAGAATAAATTTTGGCTCTCGCATTTAGTCTGTTATAAAGTAATGGTCCTAAGAAGACAAAAAATTTTGCTGCGAAAGCATGTTTTGTACTTTTTGTAGGGCAAACTATGTCTTTCCGTCTCTTTTTAGTGAATTCATTGCTGTACGGGAGGGCTGCGTGTTGTTTTAATACGATACTCATTATGAATAACTGTCGTGCTGTTAGTACTTCACAGGATTTATAGAGTAGGTTAGTGGGAAACAGGAAAGGGCGGCAAGTAGACACCTTGAGAATCGCTCTTTGAGCTCTCTCGATAGTTAGGAGCAAACATTTACCTGCTCCACCCCAAGAGGTAATGCAGTATGTCAAAATCGACTGACAGAGAGCAAGGTAAACTCGCCTAATTAATTTTTAGTCTGCAATATGACGTAGTTTTTTGAAAACGAAAATTAGCTTACGCATTCTACCATTTAAAGCTTCTATGTGTTGTTTAAAAGATAAGGTTTCATCTATTATAATTCCTAGATATTTTATTTGATTAGTTATATTAATATTAGGACACGTGAGCAGGCAATCTGCAGGGACCATACAACAGTGAGCATACATCGTTGAGGGTAAAACAGGTGTTTGTTTGCGAATTGAAAACTTAATATAATTTGTCTTAGCAGCATTTAGTGTTCGTGAGTTATGTTGAAGCCACTTATTTACAATATTAAAACCGTGTTGCGCAAACTTGTAGACTTCATGTTCCGATTCAGCAGAAAAAAGGAGGGCAGTGTCGTCAGCGTAAGATATTATAGTGCCGTGCTCTAGGTTAAGATTACAGAGGTCATTTATGTATATTAAAAATAGAGTAGGCGCTAAAATACTTCCTTGGGGCACACCAAAGGATGTGTTTTTTTCGTCTGCGCTGAGAATATTGCCAATTTTAACGCACTGGGTTCGGTCTTCTAAGTAACTTTTGAGAAGTTTCAGTTGAATGCCTCTTACGCCCACTGTCTCAAGCTTTTTATTTTTTTTTAACTTTAATTAACATGACTGTGTAAAAAAATCAAGCATGCTTAAAAACGTCCGTGTGGTGCCGTACGTAAAGAATAGCACTACCCCATCGCTTTCCGTGAGTGTCGTAAAAGACGACTAAGGGATTCAGTAGAAGACGGGCAGCAGCGTTCTCTGAGTACTTTAACAACCATACTGCGATCGCCAACCCGCCTGCCAAGCGTGGTGGCGATTATGGCAAACCCCCCTAACATTGTTTGGGCGAGGCCTATGTCCAGCAGTGGACGTCATACGGCTGAATGATGATGATGATGATGCTTACGAACGGTAGAAACGAGCATTCTACGAGTACCTATACTCCATTTATTATAACATTACACAAAAGTGGCCCACGAAGGCAGGTATATTGTTTTTGTTTTTTATTTATGTTGTTACATTGTTTTCCCAATATAACATCAGCAGTTTGTCGGCAGTACGTTCGTTTGGATTGCACAAACCTATAACTAATGATACATTATTACTAGTAAATCTAAGTTGGAAATCAAGTAATGGCTCTGTAAGCAACCACTCTGTATGTAGAACAAACGAATGTATGTACAAAATAGTTACTCACAAAAACATACTTCCACTTGTTAACGTGTCCACAACTACTACTCTTAGCAGCATCAGCTGATGTAGATCGTGAGACCACATCTGTCCACCCCACAATGCTAAGTATACAGTAGGCAAACCCAGTCCCACAACACCCACCGACCAACGCGTTTTGACGATCTTTTGAACCATTTCTTCAAGTAGAGTTTTAGCTCATCTTGATTGACCGTTAAGCTTCATATAAGCATAATACTGTGTTGAATTCCTTCTGGACGCAAACAAGCTCCTTATTTCTTTACATTTCCTTGCTGAAATGGGTGTTATCTGTCGATTACTATATAAAATGGAGTATAGTATCAAACAAGCATGCTTTTTAATAGCATGTGTATCCAAGGTTTAATAATGATAGTATAGGAAAAAAACTTCCCACTAAAGGAGCATATACGACCAATAAACAATTTTATCTACATAAGAAAAATAAACTTAGCTTATCATAAGGCATTACACGTGTTAGATTTTTATTATGATCGCGTGGGTTTACTCTTTATATTTTTCATCGCGTTATGAAGTTGATAAATTGGAACATTTGCTGTGGGTTTTATTTATTTTTTAGCACATACATGTAAAACATTCTTGATAGCATGTTATAGTAATTTTACGGATGGGATGGTGACAATCACTAGCGTTCAGGGGCCCAATTCTCCTAAAATAAATTGTTGTCAAACGCAATCGAATCACAACCGCCAGTCAGTTTTTGGTTTCGAAAACTTTCAAAATGATTGATTACGTTTTTTGTTTTAAACAATTCGACAGCTTTTGAAATTGAGAACTATCTGAATGAACGGTTCGGCCTTGGTTCGGTTGTGATTTATCAAGATTTATTTTAGGAGAATTGGGCCCCTGATAATATTAGCAGTGATAGCCTAGCCGTTACAGTCCGCGAGGCCTAAGCTGAGCTTTGCATTTGTGTGAGAATGAATGTAGACGCATCCTTTGCTTGGTTTAAACCGGTTTATACTGCTTTTTAGCAATCGATTCTACGTGCACTCACACAAATGCAAAGCTCAGCTTAGGCCTCGCGGACTGTACCTACTATACACCTCTGCCCAACTCTTCAGAGAATACAGGCGTGTAACAGCTTGCCTTCAACGCAGGAGGGTCTGATTTTGATCCTGGCATGCACCTCTGACTTTTCGAATTCATGTGCGGTTTTTTTTTTATTATCACTTGCGTTAAAGTGCGTACAGATTAAGTAACATGTTGTGTAACTTGTGTTATATAACACGTCCACAATATGTAACATTGTTTTTTAACATTACAACATATAACAATACTGTACACATTAGAATAACAAAGCAATTTAACCATGTTATATAACATTTTCATTTGTCGTCCTGCAGTGCTGTTCACAATGTCGACACGAAAAGACGTTTTGCTAGCCGCTGCAGCGACTGCTGTACTTTTATGTAACAAAAGAAAAAAACGTAGATGCTGGGTTCGTCCTAGTTTATTGAGATTGTTGTAAATATTAATAACATGTTAAATAACACGTTTGTTATTATAACATTTGTTTTATAGCATTCAGTCTCCACATTACTGAAACATGCTATATAACAACGTTTTATAACATGTTATGTTATATAATATGTACGCACCTTTAACGGTGAACGAAAACATCGCGAGGATACCTGCCTACCTACCCATAATGTGCCATGTTACCAAACAAAAAACGATTTTTCTTTTTATTTAATTGTGTTTTTAAATTAGTCTTGTAATGTGTTTCTAGCTTTGTCTTGTAATGTGTATTGTATTTTTCCCGTAAACGAATGTGTTTCTTCTTCTCCCTTCATATTAACGTTCAGTATTTTCAGCAAAGTAAAACAAAACAAATATCTAACAAGACCAGTTTCTATTGAACTCTACAGTTCTATTTTCGAACATCAATTAACTCCCATTATTTACCCCCAATTTTATTTAACAAGTACCTATTAAAAGTGAAACAAAAGCAAAGAAAAGTAACTAGGCGTTGCGTCAGCTTAAATATCAGGTTTAATTAGAAAGGTTCTAGAGACTGCACTGTAATTATTGGCAAACGGGCCGCTCATATTCACTCTTTTGTTTCGCTGTAATTAATTAAAATGGAGGGCTTTCTAGTAATATTTTGGAAGGTTATTTGAAACCTGAAAGCTGATGCCGAAAATAGACATTATTTTGGGATTTTATAATGGTTCGACGAACAGATTAGCGTAGTGGTGAAATGCTCAGTGTTCCACACTAATGGGGTATTTCATCAACATATCAATAACTAGTCCGTAACTATTCACCCGATAAGCTAAATATGACCTACAAATACGACATTTACGTGTTCAATAATATTGTCGTTGTCACGTTTATTTATTTACATTACTTATTAAAGAGACTACGGAATTTCGACGCACGAAATACATTTTTAAATATTTCTATAAAAAACAAAACTATAAAAAATAGTAGCCCACCGGCATCGGGAACAAGATCCAAGTTGCCGGCGCGGCGGTCAGGGCTCCAGAGAGAGGAACTTCCTAACGATACGCGCCGTGTCCAGAAGTACCGCTTGCTGAATCAAACACTTAATCCAGATGCCTAACGAGAGCCTCATCAGATGTTAGTCGAGGCTCTTGGCTATTAAGCCATTGGCTGTAACGACTATCGGTCAACAACCTCGTGTGCCAAATCAAGTCATTGGTGGTTAAATACAAATGTGAGCTATTGAAAAGTTTAGAGACCTTAGCTTAATGAACAGTTAATGAAAGGTTGGTGAAACACCCTCTAAGACTGATGTTCACCAACATTAATTAAACAATTATTTAAGAAGAGTACAATAAAATAATAGAAGAATCATAAAAAATCAAGATCAAATGAAGGTAGATGAAGATACACTTGCTTCACAAAGATGACAACTGCTCCGCGACTTCAGTCTACCCGTGACCACGGCCGGTGTTGTTCGGTCAAAATGTCTGGATAAAAAAAATATATTGTGCCTTTTAAAATTAAACTACGCGACAGGAGTCAGTATTTTTATAAACAACTGTTTACCTGAAATGCTAGTACATTTTTCGAGTAAACGATTGTTTAACCGAAGAATTAATGTTGGTTAACACCAGCGTTAGGGTCGTTAGTTTAATCTTCAAACGAAACAAATATAAATTGTCTACAGATATTTATTTCAAGTCCGTGTGTTTGTGAGTTGTTCTGTAAACGATGCCCATGAAACTATTCCTTTCACTAGGATCCTTACGGACCGTTTCTACGTAACCGTGCAGTTATTGACGTGACCAGGGTCTCCAGACAATGGAGGGAAGTAAAATACTTAACTTATACTACACTAACATCATGACTACTAGCAACAACAGCGCTAAGGGCGACCCCTAGTAGGACTCGGACCTCGGCTAAGGGCGTTGCTGGTGGGAGATTGGGAGAGACAGCTTAATGAGGGCTGATAAGAGTAATAAGAGTATGAAATTGGTGCAGCGCTGCAGCGGCTTACAAGTGCCAGAAGTGAAAGCACACTGGTTCTGTTAATTGCGTCAAGTTTTAACTTTCAAATAGTGTAACCAAGAAAAAACATTAATTGTCCCTGCATCGCCCTAAAGATGATTGGTAGAAAATGCCTTAAGCTAGTCTTTCCCAAAGTATGGGTCGCGGCCCACGATATTCAGTGGGCCTTGAAACTGATAGGACTACAGTCGCAACACTTCGGCCGGGCCGTGTCTGGTTTTTTTCTTCATGGACGTCGTACGTCCCGCAAGTTGTTTTTTTCTTAAATGGGTCGCGGTCTATACATCTTTGGGAACCATTGACTTAGACATAAAGTCCGTCTCTGTACTAATTTTATACTTAAAGAATTAATGAATAAATTACATCATCATCATCTGCCTAGCCTTGTCCCAACTATGTTGGGGTCGGCTTCCAGTCGAACCGGATGCAGCTGAATATCAGTATTTTACATGGAGCGACTGCCTATCAGACCTCCACAACCCAGTAACTGGGTAATACGATTACTCTTGGTAAGACTGGTTGTCAGACTTTCTGGCTTCTGACCAACAGTAACGACTGTCAAAGATCTACAAATGACAGCCGGAACCAACGGCTTTACGTGCTTTCCGAGGCACGGAGGAAACTCGCTATGGTAAATGGTCACCCATCCACAGACCAACCTCGGCAAGCGTGGCTTAACCCGGAAGATCGGTCTATGCGGCTGTAATTATTTAGCCACGAGCTCACGAGCTATTTTATGTAATTTATGAATAAATTACATAAAATATGATCAATTTCTTTACTTTTCATTGACCTCTCCTGACCGAGGCTTTTGTAATAACATAATTTATAATAACATAACATCATTTATACACAGACTGCCTCGTTGGTCTAGTGGTCGCAAGCGCGACTGCTGAGCGTGATGTCCTGGGTTCGATCCTCAGGTTAAACTACGCTATAATATATCGCATATTGAAATATGGTATAGCTCAACAATATCGCTCAGCATATATTTTATACTAGCTTTCGCCCGCAGCTTCGCTTGCGTGAAATTTTGAACCCGTTAAGTGACGATTTTTCATACAAACTTCAATCGCCTATTTCACCCACTTAGGGGTAGAATTTTCAAAAATCCTTTCTTAGTGGATGCCTACGTTACAAAAGGAACCTACTGTAAAAATTTCAAGTCTCTAACCCTAGCGGTTTCGGCTGTGCGTTGATAGATCAGTCAGTCAGTCAGTCAGCTTCTCCTTTTATATACAGGGCGTCCCACGACTTTGCCACATGGAGGGGAAGTACCTTAAATACTGTAGATAGAAAAAATTACTGAAAGAAGACTTCATTTTTATTTTAAAAACAATACGAACTGCATTCAAAGAATTTTAAATAATCACCTGTCTGAACCGGGAATCGAACCCGCTAAACATGAAAACAAAAAAAACTGTAATTTTATTGTACTAATCGAAAGGCTCAATCAGATACTATTATTTCTTCTAAACAACATAGCATCTAAAATAAAAGGAACACCATGTTTAACATTTAAAAGAAATAATAAGACACGTTTAATTGTGCAACTTACCAACAATTTAATTTATTAAATGTTCAAAATGTGTCTTCCTATTGTATACAAATTGTAACTCTCGTTTACCGTTGCTTTATTTATTTTTTCATGGTGAATATTTGAAATAATACTTCGAAATAGTAATAAAGCAGAAAGTAGTACATAAAGTCAGTTGTTATAAGCACGACATAGTCAGAGAAAATGCTATTCATTATTCTGAACAAAATTGTAAATTAAATGTTAAATTTCATGGTCTTCCTTTTATTTTAGATGCTATGTTATTTAGAAGAAATAGTAGTATCTGATTGAGCCTTTCGATTAGTACAATAAAATTACAGTTTTTTTTTGTTTTCATGTTTAGCGGGTTCGATTCCCGGTTCAGACAGGTGATTATTTAAAATTCTTTGAATGCAGTTCGTATTGATTTTAAAATAAAAATGAAGTCTTCTTTCAGTAAATTTTTCTATCTACAGTATTTAAGGTACTTCCCATCCATGTGGCAAAGTCGTGGGACGCCCTGTATATAGATGGACACATTCACACAACGCTATGCTATAAAGTGTTGGCTTGCTGTATGCGATAAACTTGAGCGATTCTCAGAGCTATGTCGTACGATTCTCCGGTACCGACCCCGCCTTACTTCGGGTAATTCATCAACTCGTCCTACATTCCTACGGCCCATTTAGGACGACTTGCAGAAAATCAAAATAAATAGTATTTTCATTCTGCAACTCGTCCCACGTTTCTTATTGTGTGGAACTTTAAACTTTATCGACGCTTGGTACAGTTAGTAAGACAAGATTTAACAACATTTTTTAAGAATTTTTAGGGTCTACTTTCGTTTTGTTTATAGATTATTTGACGGACTATGGCCGCTACGCGTAACGTAATTTATATTTATAATGGCCCTTATTCTTGAAGGTGCATTTTTCTCGGATCAGTCGCGTTACAGCCGTTCTACCTAACACTTAACGTTAGAAGTGCCTGTGATGAGAAAAGAATCACACAGATCACATTAACATTTTGTGAAGCATGATACTAGGCGAACAGACTTATCAGGAGATACTTTTTTTCGCCCACACACACGCAATAATGTTGACAATATTGTATTGGCAATATTATTGCGAGTATAATTGCGGCTTTAGTCAAACTGTTCGCCAATCGCTGCCCGCGGTAAAATAAAATGTGGAATTAACATTTTGTGAAGCATGGTACTAGGCGAGCAGACTTATCAGGAGATACTTTTTACGGACGCTAGAAAGTCTACATCGGACCCATGAAGGGCCCGGTAGAAGCGTCCGTGAAGCTCCTTGCTCCGCCATACCTCCCTGTGACCATTTAACTTTTTTTATTATTTACACACTAACACTTTTGCTACTGGTTGTACCTTTTCTCATTTTGATAGTAATGTGGGACGAGTTGCAGAATGAAAATATTATTTATTTTGATTTTCTGCATGTCGTCCTAAATGGGCCGTAGGCATGTAGGACGAGTTGATGAATTACCCCTTACTTCTACCCCGTCCATAGCCTGACGGATCGCCGTCAAATAATAGTATATGTAGTAGACCGGCTTGCGATATAGCGTATAGTGTGAACGTCATGCTATTTAATCTTCTTCTCTCGTGTCAGCACGAGCTATATGAAAATATTAGTCCGTCAGCAAGGTGCTATTTAGTTATAGCTTATGACACAATTTGCTTTACTATAAAGCGAAATAGCATAGTCTGAATTGCGCTTTGTATTTAAGTTTTTTTTCTGATATTATCGTATTGCTTATTAATTTTGACTGCCTCGTTGGTCTAGTGGCCGCAAGCGCGACTGATGAGCATGATGCCCTGGGTTCGATCCTCAGGTCAGGCAAAGTGTTAATGCGATTTTCCGTGTGAAATTTCGCAGTAGCAGCCCGGATTTGTGCCTGGTTGATGGCTATAGACTATGCGCGTTCCCATTGAGGGACCACTTTTGAATTTTGAGCTTTTGAATGCGTCAGCCCTTAGTAAAAGTGCTCAAACGATTGTAAATTCAGCCTCTAGTTTGTAAAAGTAACCACTCAAAAGTTACAACCGGTTAAAGGTGGTCCCTCAGTCGTGACTGACAGGCATCCATATCTCGCAAGATAGTTAAAACTTACAACTGCTATAAATGACTACTCTTAGTAAAAGATTTGTAAAACTAATTTACTGAATATCAACCCTTCCTGTGCACTGAATAAAAAGAACTAGCATGCAGAAGGTGGTCCCTCAATTGATCACCATAAGTTCACCGTGAGTGGAGACCCCAATGGAATTTGGAATTTTCGTATGGGTCTAGCGTTAGTAAAAGTACTTGAATGATTGTAAATTTAACCTCTAGTTTGTAAAAGAAGCCATTCAAAAGTTTCAATCGATAAAAGGTTGTCCCTCAATTGAAACGTTTATCAAAAGAAAAAACTATTTACGTGGCATTCCGAAGTTAAAAAGACGAATGCTACAGTCTATCCTTTAGTAATTTTTTTTTACTAACGATTACTTTACCAAACAGTGTCAAAAACTGAACCGTTTTGTTTTAAATAATAATCGAATTCCTGCGAAGAAATACTAAGATCGAGGTGACCACACAACTGGATTTTTTTTAGAGACTGTTACGTAGTACAACATTTCATTGATATTTGACATCGCTTAGCTAATTTCAAACCCAAAGAAAATAATGAAATAGTGTAGGAGTAGTAAAAAAAACAAAATTAAACTCTTCTGAAAATTATTGTACAATATTATTTTTTATTAATCACATCACTGCTAATTAAAAAAACAGGCAGAAAATAATGCGTATAATAATTTAAAAAAAAGGATGGTTCCCATTTCTTCTATGGAACATCACGTCAATAGAGAAAGTGAAACATTTTTTTCTCTTTTTAATACATAGAACCGCATACTAGCACTTCATCCGACTTCACTTTTCGGTGACGTCATGGAACAACATGGGAATCATAATTTTTCCCAAAGGATGATGGGCACAAATGTATGGAGTCTGGTACTGGCACCAATCAAAATGCATGATATACTACTAAAGTAGAAAAAAAAACATAACTAATAAGCATTTCTTACTCGTTCGTCTATACTATTCTATTTATATAAAATTATATCCCTTTTTCCCTTAGTCACGGCCCGCCGCGACCGCCGCGCCGCGCCGCCGGCCGCTTTAAATTGTAAAAAGTTTTTTTAGTGTCAAAGGTCATGGCCCATAATCCGACCCGATTCAAAAATGTTTTTGTACAAAAACGAAAATGGTGGTAAATAATGCAGGCATAACCCACTTTTCATTATATGTAAAAAGAAAAAAATAATTCAATGGAGAGATCTTGCAGTAGACCAATAAAAGTTGGATAATAATTAGCTGCACCACAGCGGTTTCGCCCGTCTGTAAATTATTTTATCCCATGGAAACATGTCACTGGGATAAAAAGTATACTATGTCCGTCTCCAAATCCAATAGGTATATCTCTACATGGCAATTTAATCAAAATCGGTTCAGTGGTTTAGACTTGAAAATTAAACAAACAGACTTACTTTGCCATTGTTTTGTTAAATAAAAATATCATCATCACAATCATAAAGCAAACTCGTTCGGTCAGGTAATGACACGTATATTGCTGCCTCTGTCTCACCCGAGTTGATAACCAGCTTTGTTGCGCTCGCGCAATAATACAATGCCTTGCCTGGCCCACAGCGGGTAGAAAAACATCGGCAGCGCCTTCCTAACCTCGCCCTTCGCAGTCCTTCGTCATTCGTCGTTGTGATCTGTGCTTTTTCCGAATTTCTATATTATTCCGATACAATTAACTATTTTGGCGTGTTTACTTTAGTGATTGTTTGGTTCTCGATTTGGATTTTGTTGACATGGAACGACTTAATAGCTGTGTAGCGTGTAACCGATCGGAAGTTTTCATACTTTTAATCGACCTAAGATTACATTTTTTTATTATTATTATTTCATGATCCCCATCAGCCACAGTAATGCGCCACTTACCATTGAAAAGTATAATCATTTGTCTTTGATTCTCGCCATGTTTCATTTCTGTACGCCGTAGGTATATTTTTCACACTAAATGGGCCATTACCTTTGGGAAAAATTATGATTCCCATGTTGTTCCATGACGTCACCGAAAAGTGAAGTCGGATGAAGTGCTAGTATGCGGTTCTATGTATTAAAACAAGAAAAAAATGTTTCATTTTCTCTATTGACGTGATGTTCCATAGAAGAAATGGGAACCATCCTTTTTTTTTAAGTATCATACGCATTATTTTCTGTCTGTTTTTTTAATTAGCAGTGATGTGATTAATAAAAAATAATATTGTACAATAATTTTCAGAAGAGTTTAATTTTTTTTTTACTACTCCTACACTATTTCATTATTTTCTTATGTGCGTAAGGATTGAGGGCCATAACCGTGAATCGAAAAACTATTGTTATCAAAATATTGTAGAAGTTGTAAAACAAATGTAGAACCGATTTAAAAAATTGTAAATTTAAATTTAAAAAAGTTATAGCACTTCAAAGGGTGTCCCTCAATCCTTACTCAAGGGTACCTATATCTCGGTAAATGGATGCAAGGAGATGCTAAATCTAATATCAAGATTTAGTAGAAGTATAGCTAAGCATCTCCGCAAAAATTCAGCACGATCAACGAACATACAAAACTTTTATAGAGGTTTTGAACATGTCCCTCAATCCTTATAGTATAACATTGCGTTTTGGCATAGTGGCTATGTGTACAACATTATTTTTTTCGTAAACTTTTAGTAGAAGTTGTGTTGTAAACTGTTAAAAAATAATAATTGTAAAATACTTCTCGGTTTAAAAGTTATTACGCTAGAAACCATGTCCCTCAATCCAAAAAACATTTGCTCGTAGCTCACTAGCAACTTTAAGTATGTAGTTATGTATGAATATAAATTTTTGTAGAAACTTTCTATTTAAAGTTTATAAAGTTATTTCGCTGAAAGATTCGTTATTTATCAAGATATTAACTTACCAATATTCCTGGAGCTAAATACGTATAGGGTGACCATAAAGAACGCCAGTGGACAGGTAAAAAGACTAAAGCGGCAATAAACCTACTTACTTTACAGGAGAGAGTATCAAAGTTTTTTTTTTGTTGTATTTTATTCATCATAATTTTTTTATGAGGTAAGTATCTAATGTAACTTAATTAACGATGTTATGTGATTTTTTGCTATTTCACCCGACTACGGCGAAGCAAAACGGAGGGTTATGATTTTGAGCGGTATGTATGTATGTACGAGTATGTTCATAATTATGTTTCCTCATAACTTCAAACTACATATTATTATCATAATTTGACAAATGAGGTATCGTTGGAAGCGTCTTGATCTTACGTTGTTTGTAGATTATGTGACGTCGTGTGTTCCGAGGTTGTCAGAGAACTAAATGAAAAGTATGAGGGTTGGCATAAAGTTTTCACCGATGGGTCCAAAACTGAGAATGGTCAGGGAGCCGCTTATTATGATGCAAGTCAGAAAACATCACTTATGTTTAAAGTTATTAATTGTAATGCATCGATTGTGCCGTTGGAGCTCATTGCAGTTTTGGAAACAATTAACAGTAGCAGTAATTTGTTATGTAATAAAATTGTGATGTATACTGATAGCAAAAGTGCTTTACAGCATATAGCTCGTTGCGCCTCTGGCTACATAGGTGCATCGCTAGCTTATGAAATATTAAAGCAAATGTGTATTTTTAAAAACAGCGACCTTAGACTACAATGGGTTCCATCTCATATCGGGTTAAGTGGTAACGAGGAGGCTGACAGGTGTGCAAAATTGGCAATAACTATGGTAGTGAATATAACGTAAAATTATTTTATACTGATTATCTAGCGCAAGTTAAAAAGAAATGGTATGAGATATTCAAAGAGTATTTTGATGAGAGAAGTAAAGAGAAAGGAATTTGGTTCAAAACCATACAAGGTCACCCTCCTCGAATTCCATGCTTTATGAATTATAAAATTTGTAGGAATATTATAGTCATTGCAAATAGATTACGTTCAGGACATTATCCATCTAAGAAATTTGGATATTTAATGAAAAAAATTGTTTCTCCCAATCGCGAGGTATGTGGGGTGTTAGATGACGTACAACACTTAATTTTAGATTGTAAAAAATATGCGAGAGACAGGGAATTACTGGTGCGTGAATTTAAATTAAATATGATGGATGTACATCAGTTCTAGCAAATCCCACGTCATCTGCTACCATCACTTTATTTGGGATGTTCATGCGTCAGTGAGGACTCGTTACGTTACTTATGTCCTTGTGAAATGTGATGTGTGTAATTGTGATGTGACTTAACGGGGCTGACATATTCTTACAAGAATAAAAGCCCCTAAAACAAAAGATTTAAAAAAAAAGTTTTTTTTTCATGCACCATAGAACTACATATTTTTTTAAGTTTTCACTATCCTTTAGTATCTGGAGTAATGCAAGGATTCTAACGATATCACAACGATTTAGATTAATCAATTCAGGCGTTTAGAAGTGGTAGAATAAAAAACTATCACTATACTTATAAATAAACACACCCTGAAAACATTATTTTTATTGGGAAGTCGTGTAAAAAGCTTTAAACATACAGATAAATAAATGAATCCTACATCATTGTTTAATTTATGGTCACCCTATACGTATTTAGCTCCAGGAATATTGGTAAGTTAATATCTTGATAAATAACGAATCTATCAGCGAAATAACTTTATAAACTTTAAATAGAAAGTTTCTACAAAAATTTATATTCATACATAACTACATATTTAAAGTTGCTAGTGAGCTACGAGCAAATGTTTTTTGGATTGAGGGACATGGTTTCTAGCGTAATAACTTTTAAACCGAGAAGTATTTTACAATTATTATTTTTTAACAGTTTACAACACAACTTCTACTAAAAGTTTACGAAAAAAATAATGTTGTACACATAGCCACTATGCCAAAACGCAATGTTATACTATAAGGATTGAGGGACATGTTCAAAACCTCTATAAAAGTTTTGTATGTTCGTTGATCGTGCTGAATTTTTGCGGAGATGCTTAGCTATACTTCTACTAAATCTTGATATTAGATTTAGCATCTCCTTGCATCCATTTACCGAGATATAGGTACCCTTGAGTAAGGATTGAGGGACACCCTTTGAAGTGCTATAACTTTTTTAAATTTAAATTTACAATTTTTTAAATCGGTTCTACATTTGTTTTACAACTTCTACAATATTTTGATAACAATAGTTTTTCGATTCACGGTTATGGCCCTCAATCCTTACGCACATTATTTTCTTTGGGTTTGAAATTAGCTAAGCGATGTCAAATATCAATGAAATGTTGTATTACGTAACAGTCTCTAAAAAAAATCCAGTTGTGTGGTCACCTCGATCTTAGTATTTCTTCGCAGGAATTCGATTATTATTTAAAACAAAACGGTTCAGTTTTTGACACTGTTTGGTAAAGTAATCGTTAGTAAAAAAAAATTACTAAAGGACAGACTGTAGCATTCGTCTTTTTAACTTCGGAATGCCACGTAAATAGTTTTTTCTTTTGATAAACGTTTCAATTGAGGGACCACCTTTTATCGATTGAAACTTTTGAATGGCTTCTTTTACATACTAGAGGTTAAATTTACAATCATTCAAGTACTTTTACTAACGCTAGACCCATCCAAAAATTCCAAATTCCATTGGGGTCTCCACTCACGGTGAACTTATGGTGATCGATTGAGGGACCACCTTCTGCATGCTAGTTCTTTTTATTCAGTGCACAGGAAGGGTTGATATTCAGTAAATTAGTTTTACAAATCTTTTACTAAGAGTAGTCATTTATAGCAGTTGTAAGTTTTAACTATCTTGCGAGATATGGATGCCTGTCAGTCACGACTGAGGGACCACCTTTAACCGGTTGTAACTTTTGAGTGGTTACTTTTACAAACTAGAGGCTGAATTTACAATCGTTTGAGCACTTTTACTAAGGGCTGACGCATTCAAAAACTCAAAATTCAAAAGTGGTCCCTCAATGGGAACGCGCATCTATAGACTCGCCCCCTATTACACAGGACTTAACCATAACAGCAAAATGAGGGTATACCTATTACGACTCTGCCCGACCCTTCGGGAAATACAGGCATGATGTTATAGTAAGTTATAATTTATACACGGCTTCCAAAGTTGAATGTCCTATTTACGCTATGCAAATCAAAGTACGATCACGTCACGAAATGCGATAAAAATAAATACAATCTCCTTGGCATCCCACGTAGCTGTTAATAAAATTATTTTTCCATCAGTCTCTTTAGCTTGCAATTAATTGTTCGGCGACAAAATATTTTTGCCTCTCTAATGATTTTTTGACGAGGGTACCCAAATTTGTTTCGAAAAACAACTTGTAATTTTAATAAGTTCGATGGAAGATTTAATTTTGGTCTAGTTGCTTGGGTTTCGTGTTTCAAATTGTTAGCTACGTTTTGTAGGGAATCGATCAATAATAATTTTATGAAGATTTCTAATTGAGCTATTGTAATAATAGTCAGTTGTTTATTAACAACTGTTCTTTTAATATTCACTAACGTTTATATCAAAATGGATTTGATTGTAGGAAAAACGTCATGAGGTAACCTGTACACCTGAGAGTGCTCCATAAAGTTCTCGATGGTGTGTGTAGTCCGCCAACCCGCACCAGGCCAGGCCAGCGTGGTGGACTAAGGCCTGACCAGCGCCCAGCAGTGGGACAGTGATGAGCTGAATATGATTATTGTTTATGTTAGATTAGTTAGACTGCCCGGAAGACGCGGCGCTGCACACTTTTCAGGAGTGCCGTGGGTGGGCGACGCAGCGCCGTGAACTAGTCGCGGCGGTTGGTGGTGACCTCTCGCTTCCAGCCGTGGTTCTGTCCATGGTCGGGAGGGAGAGTGCTTGGGAAGCCGTCGCCACCTTTTGCGAGGTGGTGATGGCGACCAAGGAGGGAGCGGAGAGGGAGCGAGAGGCGACGGCCACTCTCCATTCCTGCGCCAGACGCACCGGGCGCCGCCGGAGGGTGCGCGATGATCTCCGGCCACCCTAGTGTGTGGCCTGCGGACGACGGATTAGGGGACCCGTCGCCCGAACAGTAACAAGCCCGAGATGGCGGCGCGCATGTGTTCCGCGCGCCTCTCAGGAGGATCTGGGGCAAGGCCCCATAGAAAGAGAGGTCTGTCAGGGGCTGGCGGACCGAGGCCTGCCGGGGTTGCGTTGCATGCAGCTGCGAATCCCGTGACCCCGGCCAAGGGTCAGGAGTAGGAACACCATGAGTTCTTAGCCGGTAAGAGTCCGGCATAACCCTTCGCCTTCCCCGGGCGAAGGGTATCCATAACGATATCCTCACGATAAAAAAAAAAAAACAAAAAAAAAGTTGGTACCTAACGATAATCATACCGAATACCTGATAATTTTAAAAAGGTGATAATGTACCATTTACACCTAGCGAAGCAAATATGAACTTGAGTCATTATAGATACATGTCTATTCTCTTTATTGCATTGTAAATTGCGCCTTCGTCCGCTACGATGGGAGTGGACGCGCACCATTGCGCCGATGATTCGTTAGGTGTGGAGAGATAATCATCATCATCACTCAGCCGAAAGACGTCCACTGCTGGACATAGGCTTCCCCCAAAAGAGGGGGTTTGCAGTAATCGCCACGCTTGGTAGGCGGGTTGGCGATCGCAGTATGGTTGTTAAAGTACTCAGAGAACGCTGCTGTCCATCCTCTAGTGAATCCCTTAGTCGCCTTTTACGACACCCATAGGAAAAGATGGGGTAGTGCTATTCTTTAAGTCCGGCACTACACGATTTAGATCTACGTGGAGAAGATAAGACCACCATATTTTATGCATCCTACTTCAAAAAACACATAAGGCGTTAACGTTACTCACATTTCATCTAACTACAATACGGCCAACGTATCTTGGCGAGTGTGACGTTAGCTGATTAGCTGGGCAGTAGACAATTTCGTTTCTAAAAGATTCATTTCGCAGCCAAACAACTAACTTCAGATTCGCCAAGATACATCAGCCGTATTGTATAACTTGTCACGCTTAGCTGGTGAAGGGTGGCTTGAGGAGTCAACCCTTAACGAGCAGGTGCACATAAAATCAGAATAGAAGAATATTAAGGAAAACACTTTTAACCATACAATAGTATATTTTAATAATAGTTACAAGATTATAATATTAAGATTAGTTAACAGGGCGTGGTTCTTTATACAGTACGATACGAGGAGTCCAGGGTCTTCAGGTGTAGGTAGACAGTCACTTAACTGGGCGGCTGCTGAGGCGCGAGAGAGGGCGAAGTGCAGCGTGCCGGCCCTTTTATAGGCGCACCCCGCTAGTCGCCACCGCTGCACCGTCACAAACTCTAAAATTTATTTAACGCCAAAAATGAGTGTACTTCCTTTCTAAGTTTACTCCTTAGCCCCAAAGCGAAGTGCTCTAAATAAGTAAACCCAACTAAACCCTCTAAATAACTCAACCTAATTAGTGTAAAACAATACTGAGGGTCGTTTACTGGGCTCTCTGGTCGGAAATAGATTCTATCAACACTGACAAAAACTACTACAACAGTCGCTCGAGTTAATTAATTTGGATTGAGGTCCAAGGATGTACTCTAGTAGCTTTGTCTTTTAGAATACCGTTTCTATATTCCATGTAGACAGCCAGTAACAATGTTCCAGGGTTTTAAATAACGAACTATATAACCTCAGAAAGAAAAGGGAAGAACGAAAAAATGGAAATATTTTTATTTCTACCCGCAATACCAGCGCATATACAGGTGGGCCAGAAAGTATGGTGGATTTAAAAAAATCATGAAAAGAAAACTAAAATTGGTACATAAAGAAATCTAATGGGGTCAAGTCTGGACTTATGGAAGGCCATGGAATATCCCCTCTGCTCGATATGACTTTTCCGGCAAACAACTTGTTGATGACAGCCAATGAGTCATTACAAGTATGGCATATGGTGCCATGGTGTTGTAAACCCGTGGCACGGTTATAGACTTGCAGTTTTTGCAGTTTCGGAAAGAAAAAATCACGTAACATACTTTGTGTACCGATCGGAAAAAAAAACGTGTCTTTTTGGCCCACCCTGTATAAGGTTAGCTGGAAAGGTATTATTAATCTGAAAGGGTGCTAGAGTACCCATAATAATGAGTAACTTTTCTTCTTCGACTTTCCCCAAAATCCAATAAATTAAGAGAAATAGATGCACAAAGATTTTAAAAAAATACGCTAAAATCTATTTATCCTCAGCTACGATCAGCTGTATTTACATTTTAGGTCATATTTGGGGACAAAGATTAGCAGTTCTCAGAACTAAAGCGGGAGATGAAGAATCTTTGAATATACGAAAATTAAAGTAATTTGACATGGTAATAAAAATAATCGAATTTTAAAGTCTCAAGTACTGTAATTATAGATACAATAGATAAACAATGACACTAACAAACCGGTTCGTCGGTCGGGCCGCTAGCGGTTAAATTTTAACACTTGCTTTAAAACAGTCATCAGTGTTACTATACGTGGTCCGCGAATTAGTACTAGTTTTCAGACTAACCTAGTATAAAAAACCATTTTAAAACCATAGTTAGACTTAAAAAAACAAGTGGTGTTGTGGCTAATTAACAACCGCGCGGATTACACGATTTGCAAGATAAGGCAAATAACACACTGCATCGCGCACCGCCACGGTAGTCTAGTCGCATTGGTCTCTAATGGTGGCACTTCACTTGGCTATTTGTGTTCGCTCTTGGGTATTTGTTTTATTTAGAAAAATATATGACATACACGCAAACATGCAAATACAGGTAAATACGACCATCCACTTATGGCAGCCAAATAACAAACACACAAACAGCAGAAGGCAATGTGATCATTCATGCTGGGGGTCCCATATAAACGAATTAATTTGATACAATTCCAGGAATTTTAACACTGTTTCGTTGTCCCAATTCATTTTCAATAGTTGTTCCAGTTCGCGCTCACAACAAAGACACAAAATACTGCACATCCGTACAGGTCCAAGGCGCGTGCGCTTCTCTGAATATGGTCATTGTATGGACGGTTTATTTGCGTATTTGTCTATTTGATCCCTTTGATGTGCGTTGAGAAACCGATAAGCGCACGGTAACGCGTATTTGGTATTGGCCATATTTGTCAAATAGACAAATAAGGCCAATACTTTGTCAAATGTACTGTCCACACGTGGTAATTGTTTGCCAAATATGCCAAATACGCAAATACAAATAGCCATGTGAAGTGCCACCATAAGAAATCCGTTGACGCCAAACACACGTACACAGCCGGACCGCGCGATCGGGCTGTGTACGTGTGTTAAGCAACAAAGGATTTCTTAGAGACGAAGACCAATGCGACTAGAGATCTACTTCACCGCCTACCGTGGCGATGCGCGATGCCGTGTTTTAATCGCCTAAAGCTACGCTTACCACTGTCAGTCTATATCCATATAAAGGGTGTAAATGAATTCGTGTAATTCCTTAAAACCACATGATCTACTAGTGGTGCAGATTGGCCCCGCACGGGATTTAGCTTAATTAAAAATGTTTTTTTTTTCATTCGGTAGTGTAAGTGATCTTATCTAATCCACATAATGAGGATTCTGTCAAAAAAATAAAAAAAAACGAAAGCAAAAAAATTTTTTTTTGCTTTTTCGTTTCGATGAACACACATTAATGAATGTAAGCACGGCGACACGGCTGGCAGGCACGACTAACGCGATATCGCTCTTTGCAGTCAGTTAACTCGGGGCTCTAAAATGACTCAGAAATAGAACACCAAGATTTTATTTTGTCTTTTTTTATTTGATTTTCGAAATTTTGTATTAACCTGTGGCACCAGTAGATCATGTGGTTTGATGGAATTACACGAATTCGTTTACACCCTTTATAAGGCCTTACTTTAATAGTCCACGATATTTTGCATAGCGCCTTAGTGAATGATGAAGATAAAGTAAGAAATCTCATAAATTTTTAATTAATAAATCATTTATTTACTTACTGCATGGTTCTCTAAGTTGTAATGACAACCGTGCATCGACCCCCCTCTCATTGATACGTTTACACCTAAAAAACCAGTAATAAATTGACCATTAATTGATTGATTCATAAAATTTTTTACACGCAAAATATAATTTATGTCATCAGATATTTTTTTTGTGGTAGGTACATCATCTTAAGCATTTAACAAGACACTATGCAAAATGTCGTAGATTATTAAAATAAGGCATTATATTGTAGTGACCGTTCGTCATCGAGACCCCTCCTTGCCTCGGAGAGAACGTAAGTACCGCATACGGATTCCAGACACCCCACTTGTAATATCACTTAAAAGTGTAATAAATAAAAGCGCACACGAAATATTGCAGTATCATTTTCTTAGTTTCAAGTTTAGACAAATATATGAGTTCAAAGAAGACTATTTTCGATGTCAATGGACTTTTTACTACTAAAACTTACACCTACCCGATTTGTTGATTTCATTTTCAAAGTGGAAGGCCCTCTAAAGTTTGCCAATCTAATCAGGAGGCGCATAAAATAAAATTAAACTTGGCGTTAAGCTGGGGGCAGTAAAGTAGCGTTTAACACTTTAGTTTTATGCTAGATATAAAAATATTCGATATTTATGGAAGTGGAGGGTGATATTTGATAGATTTAGGGGCAATTTCATCAATATCAATAAGTAGTCCGTAACTATTGACCAGATAAGCTACATGTGACCTGGAAACATAACATTTATGCGTTCAATAATCTTGTCATTATCACTATTGATATGTGGTTAAATGTTAGCTATTGAAAAGTTTAGAGACCGAATTAACTTAATGAACAGTTAATGATAGGTTGGTGAAACACCCCCTTATTTTTGAGGCTTTTATTTATACATACTATTGACGGCCGACACCAATAACCGATTCAAAATCTCTGAATTGATAGGTTTTTGGAATGACTTCTATTGAATGTCAGTCAAAAACCTGCATTAAGGGGTATTTCACTAACATATGTTAGTGAAATACCCCTTAATGCTTTGGAATTACTTCTATAATATTGAATTTCTGTCAAAATCAGATTATTAATATCGGCTATTTCTACAGAGAGTAAACAAAGTCGTGTAATTCCTTCAAGCTGAGGCTTAGTCCATTGATAAAGATTCTACTCGAAAAGAAATTCTAAAGATTGAAAAAAAGTGTTTTTTAATACCCACATCAATTTAGCGCTCCGAGTTAACCGACTGTACCAAGCGATATCGAACTAGCCGTGCCCGCCAGCTGTATCGCCAAGATTCCATTCATTTATGCGTAGCATTGAAATGTTCTCTCACATAATTATTTTTTATCAATTAATCTCCCTTTTTCGGTTAATCTATACCAATAATAGATCCTGTGGTTGTAAGGAATTACACGAATTCGCTTATACTCTGTAAAGTTATCAGAATTTCAGATTGGATTTGGATTTTAATAAGAGTTATTACAGGTCTAGCGCATAACTGAGTCAGTACCTGAGGTAGCTGCGCGGTGCGGGAGAGTGACAGTTGTCACAAGTTGACGAATCAGTGAGCTCTCGCGTCGCGTCACCACACCCCTCCCGCACCGCGCACCTACCTCAGGCACTGACTCAGTTATGAGCTAGACCTATACAACACTAGTGATCAATATTTTCGCATGGCTGCGCGATATTAAACGAAGGTAAACAAAAAGGCAGCCTTCTTTAAGATCAAAGCGGTGCAACCTCTGCACTTATTTATTTAGTGATTTTATGGAAACTGTAATCTCGGTATAACATCGATATTTCCCAGTAAATAGGTTGCAGAGAACGGATAGAAGTAGCTCCGCGTAAAATACTGTCAGCCGCATCTGGTTACACTGGAATTTAACCCCGTTTGAACAAAGCTTATGATTTAAGCAAGCTGATCATAAATACAGACTGTACGTTAGGTATGGTAAAAACGCATCTTGTATCATGGAGTAGAATGAAACCTAATTGAAAATATTATATTTTTTATTTAGTTTGAGAATTCTTTGGAGTACTTTTGGAATAACCCGAGTTAAGTGGACAAAGGACTAGCAAATATTTCAAATGTAGTAATGGGCATTTTAAAATAGTAAATATTTAAATCAATTTATTAACTAAAGCTCAAAGTTTTGAGTGAAAATGAAATGAATGAATGAAGAATGCACATTAAAACTTTGAGCTTTAGTTGTACTGATTTAAATATTCACTATTTTAAAATGCCCATTACTTACTACATTTTGAACTATTTTCTAGTTAACACCTTTGTCTACTTAACGCTTCGATTGTATTTGGATCATTTGAATTTGGATCCCTGGAAAGATCCGGATCAGTGAAACGTTTCATTTGGAACATTCTGATCACCGGTTCAAAATGTAATTTTAACACCCGGTTGCTCTCGCGGGTTCGATTGTCGGTCCTTTTTTGACCTACTTCGAAAAGAAGGTGATTATCAATTTGATGCGTATTTTTCTTTAAATATGTGTAGTCGGGTGATTATTCGAAAAATGTTTGTAAAAAATTAGAACGTCATTATCATCATCCCAAAGTTCTGAATGCAGATACTTCAAACTTCAATTATAATAATGAAAAATCAAACTAAGTATACTACTGCAGTCTCGCAATAAGACAAGGATAAAAACAATCTGAAACTAATTTTAATGTTAACAACGAAGGAGAACAATGATTTGTTAATTTTTTTTAAGGAAGTTCTAATATTCACCCAGTCCATTCCGTGGATGCTGAACGCGCTCAACGCTTTCCTGGAATCTAATCCTTCACTGGATCTATTTGCTGATGAATGGAAGGTGATATTGTTGAAATGCTTGGTGTATAATTTTGCGAAATCAGTGAAAGGGCTGAAAGGGTTATTTTATATTCTACTTGAGGTCCCGCGGCCTCGCCCACGTCGATGTTGTTTATCTTGTATTCCGTATTTTCAAAATAAAAGTAGCCTATGTCCCTCTCCAGGTTCCAGACTGTCTCTGTACCAAGTTTCATCAAAATCAGTTCAGCGGTTTAGGCGTGAAAGCGTAACAGACAGACAGATAGAGTTACTTTCGCATTTATGATATTAGTAGGGATTATAATAATGTGGAATGTACGAATTATGAAGACAATAGAACGCATGTACAGGTGTGAATAAGAAGTGTATGAGTGTGAAAGAGAGGGGGATTATATGACTAAGATGACGAATGAGTTAAAAGGAGAACGTTGCGTGTCAGAAGATGAGCGATGTACGACGAACGACGAAGGTGTTAGATTTTCTTTAAGTTTTTTTTTTCATATTAAGTAATACAAAATACAGTATTTTTTCACGAGATTTTCAATTTATTTCGCACCCTGATCCTACAATAATTAATGTCAGTTATTTTACTGTTACGTGTACATAATTTAAAATTATAATAATTAATGTTATGTGTAACTAGCAGTAAAATTGGCTTTCTGTCGTTCTGATTTTTAAATAAATAAAATAAATGTGCACCGATTTCTCCGAGAATTGTTGACCGATTTCAATAATTTGATTCAGTAATTGCACCGACTTCTGAATCTGTTAATTTTATAATATGGTAATTATACTCTTATACAACGCTATATTGCAATGTCTACTTCACTCTCTCATTCATGTCAGTTCGCTTTTCGCTCTATTTGTCTCTTTTTAACCGACTTCAAAAAGGAGGAGGTTATCAATTCGGATGTTTATATATTTTTATGTGTGTTCGGGCATAACTCCATCATATATATAAAGGCATTTGGTCGTCCTTATCAGAAGCAGCCATCGTAGTATGCGTGGGTTTGCGGGCGAGGAGAAGCAAGTTGAAGTCTTTGATATCAACTACAAGTTATACTTTGACAAACACAAACAAAATGATGCCCAAAGATAGACGACGTTCCACCGAGTACGTGGGGCGCGAGCGCACTCGGTCCCTTCAATTTGGTTCAGTGTAAAATTACACCGACTTCTGGAACTGTTAGTTTTAATTATTTTACTCTTTTTCGTTTTTTTTGATTTTAAGTTATTTCGTATCGAATCACGCGTCTCGTGTCTCGCATGTGCCGATATACAGGACCTACCTATATTGATAATGAGAATAGTTGAGAGATCCAGTTTCAAATGAAATATTGGAATAGATCCGAATCTTTTGTGTCAGTTTAGAGATACGACTCCCTGAGTCATATCACTAAAGAGCTACACACCCAGTGTTCCAAGCGTCCCGCTTATCATTCCTCTAAGGATGCGTCCCACAAGTACGCTGGCCGGGACGCCTAAAATCCCGCTATTTCACCTATGTAGGTAATGTTAGCGCTATAATTTAAAAAGGCCAGGACGACCCGCTTAGCTTGCAGTCCTGGGTTCGATTCCCAGGTTGGGCAAAGCGTTATTGGATTTTCCGTGTGAAACTCTATAGCAGCCCGGAGTCTGGATTTGTTCCCGGTTGATGATAACAGGCTCGCCCCCCATTACTTGAGACTTAAACATAACGGCGAAATGAGGGTGTTACTATATATAGTAGTAGGTAGAGCTATAGCTCCACCGACCCTATTTGCGGAATAGAGGCATGATGTTATGTAACTTAAAAATAATGATTTGATTAATCGTGTCAGTGATATTGTTTAGGGCGTCTTACTGGAAGTAAAGGATTTTAACCATTGTTATGCTTTTCTTCTACGTCCCGGTTTTTTCGTTCCAGTCCCGCATTCATTTCATCTAAGTCCCGATATTTGGCAAAACGGATCTATCAACATAACACACCACATGTTTATATTTGAACAGTCCCATACGCATGACAAACAAAATAATCTGCGCTCAGTCCGGCTAATCGTAAAATAAATACGCAAAGGCTGGACGTTGACACAATTATTATCCTAGTGACACTACACGGAGCTAGTGTTAGCTTAGTACCTGCGGTCGTACTGACCATGGTAAACAGTTACTGTACACTTGGTACATACTCGTAGTCTGTTTAGTGAGCGTTTAAGCGGGAATATACACAGAGTCTGGTCGAAAATTAAATATGCCTAATTCTTTGTGTTCTGTTCTGCCTAGCCTTTTTTCAATTATGTTGGGGTCAGCCTTCAGTTTTATCAGATACGGCTGAATATCAGTATTTTACACGGAGCGACTACCATCATTCGCTTTCGGCCGTGGTTCTGTCCAAGGTAGGGAGCGAGAGTGCGTGGGAAGCCGTCGCCTCCTTCTGCGAGGAGGTGATGGCGACCAAAGTGGGAGCGGAGACGGCGAGAGATGCAGCTGCCACTCTCCCTTCCCGCGCCAGACGCACCGGGCGCCGGAGGGCGCGCGATTGTCTCCGGCCACCGTAGTGTGTGACCTGCAGGCGGCGGGTTAGGGCACCCGTCGCCCGACCAGTAACAGGCCCGAGAAGGCGGTATCCGGTAAGAGTCATAAACCTTCGCTTTCCCGGGCGAAGGGAATCGATGAAGATTTTAAGAAGAAAAAAAAAACAAAAAGGCCTCCGTAACCCGGTTACCTGGCAATGCCGATATCCTAAGCTTAGACTGGTTGTCAGACTTTCAGGCTTCAGACTACCCAAAACGATGGGCATAGGTATTCGTATGACACCCGGGACCGACGGCTTAACGTGCTCGTCGAGGCATGGAGGGGTCTCAATGTGTAACGAACGGCAACCCATCCACGGACTGACCGCGGCAAGCGTAGCTTAACGACAGCTTAGAATGTTGATAATTAGCCGCGAACCCCTCCCTCTGGTAATATACGTCATTGAAACTAAATAATTGTGTAAGGAGTGGATTTATCATTTATTTATTTATTTACATCAAAACTTACGTCTATCATTACAGCTAGCAGGTAAACCTAATGCGATAAATAAGCTACATTTAACAATACATATATGTATACAATGTGTAACATAAATAATGCACAACCTCTTAAAGGGTCACTGTACTCATCATTATGAACAACTTTTACTATGGGACCAAATAAGAAACCGCAAAAAAAAAAAATTTGCTGTTCCCTTCATTTTGACGAGTTATGCGAACATGAATGTCCCATAGTAAAAGTTGTTCATAATTATGAGTACAGTGACCCCATTATGAGGTTGTGCGTTATTTATGTTACACCTTGTATACAACTAAATAACTAAATTACGCCATAGCTTGTTAACCAGTAAGTTGCCCTTGTGAAGTCGCTCAATGTACAAGACAATAAATCACTTTGTTCAGCTACCGCGTTGAGCGTGCGTATGACTCGCGTCAGCGGCGCCCGCTGCAGCAAGTTGTTACGCGCTGGGTACCATCAGCAGTTGCAGCCGCCGCCGCCTTTCCACGTAATCATCTGGCACACATAGCCTATGTTCCTTTAAAATGGCAGAATTATTGATTTTTCCACGCAACACTTTAAACAAATATGAGGCCAATTTTACTTCTCTTCTCATTTTCATAATAATGTAACACTTCAAAGTCAAAGTTTTTTATTTCAAATAGACCAAATTACAGCACTTTTAAAACGTCAAAACTCGGTGCACGGTTCCAAAGGTATGTTCTATGGAGAAGAGCCGGCAAGAAACTCCATGAATACTCTTTTTAAAATAGTAGATCATGACTATTCATGACAATTCCATCACAGTAGCGTGCGACATAGAATGAGAATAATGCAGGATAACGTAACAAACTTACGCTCCTTGTTGCCTTTGCTAATGTGGTGACGGCACCTTCCCGCGTTTGCTGAGATGACCACGATAACAACGATACGTCGGGTTCACCCGCTCGTAGTTTACTCCATTCAGTTTACGCATTCATTCGGCGTGTATAGGTATAATAGTGAAGACAAGACTGCATATACCTACCTACAATACATGAATTTAAGTAGTTATGTTGTCCAGTGTAGGGTTTCTCAAACTTTCGGCTCCACGAACCCCTGTTAAAGTTTCCAGGTGTCAGCGAACCCCTTAACTAACTAATTAAATCCGCCCTCCCCCCCAAAGAAAATAATAAAATTGACTGTTGAAGAAAATAAGGTTTTTCTTTAAATAAAAGGTAACAAATAAAATGCCAAAAGAAATATCTTTTTAATGTTAATGTGATGGGTGTGCTTGTTTCTTGAGGAGCTCGTGACTAAATAATTACAGCCGCATAGACCGATCTTCCGGGTTAAGCCACGCTTGCCGAGGTTGGTATGTGGATGGGTGACCATTTACCATAGCGAGTTTCCTCCGTGCCTCGGAAAGCACGTAAAGCCGTTGGTCCCGGCTGTCATTTGTAGATCTTTGACAGTCGTTACTGTTGGTCAGAAGCCAGAAAGTCTGACAACCAGTCTTACCAAGAGTATCGTATTACCCGGTTACTGGGTTGTGGAGGTCTGATAGGCAGTCGCTCTATGTAAAATACTGATATTCAGCTGCATCCGGTTCGACTGGAAGCCGACCCCAACATAGTTGGGAAAAGGCTAGGCAGATGATGATGGGTGTGCTTGTTTCTTGTCGCAAATGGAGTCAATTTTAGGAGTAATTTTGGGCGTCACCATGTGTGCTGCACGTGCCAGTCATCAAGCCACCATTACGTAAATTTTGTCACGCACCCCCTGCCGTGGAATGGCGAACCCCTAGGGGTTGCATATCCCACTTTGAGTAACCCTGGTCCAGTGGAACCATTGTGTCCTGAGTTTACATACACCACCAGCGCGCGCCACAGCACACCGCCATATAAACTTAGAAATACCACTAATTTAAATCCTATGTCGTCATCACAATGCCTAGTTTAGCTTTTCACCATACAAAGATTCGACTGCACCTACTGATGTAAATTAGTCTTCTTTTTCCGTTCGGACATTTTTGTGCGCTGACCCGAAGTCCATGTGTTTCTACGTCAGTGAGTGGGACCAACATTTTATGAAGCTTTTGAGAAAGTTTGTTAGAGAAAGAAATAAAAAAGAAAGAAGATAGATTTATTGGCACAAACAACATAATGCAATGGTACATAAATAAAAAGGAATAAGAACAATTAAATTTAAGTGCGAAACTGGCCATCAGCTCAGCATTTTATTAGGTAGTAGTACAATTACTTAATACCTAACACTGATTTTTCGCTACGACTCATGGTTGCCATACGCTCGAAACCAGAAAGTATTTACTCCGACCACCAAGCAGCATTGCTGTCTTCACGTTTGAAGATTATGAGGTGCTGGTGAAAATACAGGCACACGAGACTTTCCAACTTTATTTCTAAGGTTGGCAACGTTTCAACTATCCTCTGTTGTTGCAGGTGGCGTCAGACGCGGTAACTAGAGATCGAAGATAACATATATGGTACGCCCCTCCATTGGACACTAAAAGTAAAAATTGGTGAGATATTAAATGTTTTTAAACTTTCGCGATTTGTACACATTATAAAAATACAGATTCGGGTCTAGTCGCGTAGAAACTTAAAAGGCACTAAATACCTTTTTTATCCCGACGTTTCAACTTCAATCTCAGTCTACCCGTGACCATGGCCGGTGTAATTTGGCCGAAACGTCGGGATAAAAAGGTATTTAGTGCCTTTTAAGTTTCTACGCGACTAGACCCGAATCTGTATTTGAAAGAATATTTACAACGCGTCATTCGTGCAACGCAGATGTGTGCATTCTGCAATTGTAGACCAAACTTAAACAAAACCAGCCAAGTGCGAGTCGGACACGCGGACAAAGGGTTCCGTACCATTATCTATAAAAACGACAAAAAAATCACGTTTGTTGTATAAGAGCCCTCTTAAATATTTATTTTATTCTGTTTTTTAGTATTTTTTGTTATAGCGGCAACAGAAATACATCATATGTGAAAATTTCAACTGTCTAACAATCACGGTTCATGAGATACAGCCTGCTGACAGACGGACGGACAGACAGCGGCAAAAAAGTCACGTTTGTTGTATGGGAGCCCCCTTAAATATTTATTTCATTCTTTTTTTTAGTATTTTTTGTTATAGCGACAACAGAAATACATTTCAACTGTCTAACTGTCACGGTTCATGAGATACAATCTGGTGACAGACGAACGGACGGACAGCGGAGTCTTAGTAATAGGGTCCCGTTTCACCCTCTGGGTACGAAACCCTAAAAACATGGATCAGTCGCTCGATAGATTTGACTTTTTTTTTTATTTGACTGCTTTAGATATTCCTTGCGGACCGTTTCTACGTAACCGGGCAATTATTGGCGAGACCTGAAGGGTATCCAAAAAGTGGTGGGGAAGTAAAATACTTAACCTAACTACTTATACTAAGCTTAAGCTAACTACTTATACCACACTAACATCATGACTACCTGCAACAACAGCACTAAGGGCGACCCCTAGTGAGACTCGGACCGTGGCTTAGGGCGTTGCTGGCGGGGGCTTGGGGGGGAGGCAGCTTGATGAGGGCTAAATTATTGGTGTGAGAAAGCAGGATATTGTGCGCATACCGCCTTATATTCCCCAGATTCGAATACGCTTTACACATTCCAAAAATCATGATGTTTCGAACACAATGCAACTCAAATAATTTCCTGTGCAATCACGATATTTGCCGTTTGTAAACTGTGTAGATTACACAACTACTATTTGGTTTCTGTGTCGTTTAACCTGATGGATTAGTGGCGTGCGTATACGTCTGTGTGATGTTGCACTCCTTGTTTGCATCAGGCATCAGCTTTGGTTTTGGGACTTAATAGAGTTCATCTGCGTCAACATGCCTATTAACAATAGTGCTCTTAGCCGATTAAACCTCTGCTGGGTGTCTATGTTGAGCCTGCAGAAGAGCCTTCAGTGAGCCACGTACTTCAATGGCCCATTCGGAAATCCTCGAATTGATTCTAAAGTCAGGTGGGCCACTGACTGCGGGTACAACTTAGTCAAGTGAGTGTGAGTCACGCAGACAATGTCTCATCTCCTGTCCTGCTCTCTGTGCAATAACAACTGTATTATCAAAAACCTGTGAAAGGCAATCGACAATGCTGTAGTCGTTGCCAATTCAAGCATCCGAATTGCGTAACACGTTTGTAGAGGACAACCAGTGAAACAATTAAGTTCTGAAAGGCACTTGCCGTATTTATTCAAACAAACATAAAATATTTACACTAAAAACTTTGCACTCATTCTAATACGACTATACGTTCTTCTTTCTTCAGGGCTTCAGGGCTTCAGGGGTTCAGGGTTCAGTTCTTCGTATTGGTTCCTGGAGTGTAGAATGAGTGCTGACCAAAATGCCGTTTTTTTTTTTTTTTTTCTATTGGACTGCAGTAGGTCGTCCTAGGGGACGGTTTCTACGTAACCGGGCAGTTATTGGCGAGACCTGAAGGGTCTCCAGCCAATGGGGGGAAGTAAAATACTTAACCTAAGCTAACTACTTGTACTACACTAACATCATGACTACCTGCAACAACAGCACTAAGGGCGACCCCTAGTGGGACTCGGACCTCGGCTTAGGGCGTTGCTGGCGTGGACATAGGGGGGGGGGAGACAGCTTGATGAGGGCTGAATTATCGGGGTGACTGCGGAGTCTGAAGAGACGACCGGCTCTACGACGGGAGAGCTCGGTGGATCGTGACCGGCGGCGGTGGGGCGTCGCGACGGGCCTCGTCGGCGAGGACGGTATGCCGGGCGGCGGCGTTTATTGTGTAGTGTGCTGGTCGATTTACTCGCCTCCTGGAGGAGGGTAATTTCGTCATCGGGTTCTAAAAGTGTGTGCCTGGGACGGCGAACTTTACTTATGAGAGAGGGACTGTAGTCGGCCGCTGCGGCGACTAGGGGGTTCGGATGGCGGGGGGCAGAGTCGAAGTAACGCTTGGAAATGCGTTTGAGGTATTGCCTGATGGTTGGCATTTTTAGATCGAGATGGAGTTGGACGTTACGCATGAACCACGGGGCAGCCGCGGCTCTGCGCAACACTCGATTCTGGAGGGTTTGGAAGGATTTAAAGCGACAAGGCTTAACGTGTGCGAACACGACGCTAGCGTAAGTCAAGATGGGGCGGATGCACGTCACGTAGATTCTCAGCTTATTTCTAAGTGACAATTTACTGCGCGTTCTAAGGATGGGGTGGAGGCGACCGACAGCGAAAGCGGCGCGAGCGCGCACCGCTTTGATGTGGTCTCGGAAACTCAGATGGTGGTCGAGGATAACCCCCAGATATTTGGCTTTCATCTCCCAAGGGATCTGTTTGCCGAACATGAGGACGGGACGGATGTGGGTGTGGGAATCACCGTGTCTCTCGAAAAGAACGGCTGCGCTCTTTTCGGGATTCACCTCTATTCTCCATTTCCGGAACCAGACCCCGAGGGCGTCGGCTGCGGTTTGAAGGGTTCGAGAGATGCTATCGAGACTCCTACCGGAATAGTAGATAGCCGTGTCGTCGGCGAAGAGAGCCAACTTGGCCAAGCCACGTTTGGGAATGTCGCTGGTGTACAGCGTGAACAGAAGGGGCGATAGCACGGAGCCCTGAGGGACTCCTGCGCGAATGGGGTGAGGGGACGAGAGGGTGCCTTCTAGGCGATAGCGGAAGGAGCGATCCGACAGAAAGTCTCGAATGATGAGCACGAGACGGTCCGGCACGTTGAATTGGTACAGTTTGTATAATAAACCGTTGTGCCAGACCTTGTCGAAGGCTTTCGCTACGTCGAAGAAGAGCATGCCCGTTTTGTACGAGCGCATAAAACGGGAGCTAATGTGTTCGACAATGCGGTGCAATTGTCGAATGCAACAGTGCTGGGTTCGAAAACCGAACTGTTCGTCGGGGATGAGTTTACGGGAGTCAGCGAAATCCTTTAAACGGATATAAATGAGACGCTCATAGATTTTCCCAATTACATTGAGAAGACTAATGGGGCGATAACTAGTGGGCTCACTCTTGGGTTTGCCGGGTTTGGGGATACCGATAACGGTGGCTTGTTTCCAAGCTTGCGGAAAGATGTTATTACTCAGAGCGCCATTGAAGATGGCGGCCATGAGAACTATGAGCGGGGCGGAAAAGTGTTTGATCACCTTATTGGTGATACCGTCTGAGCCGGGGGCTTTCCTAGGTTTGAGATTCCTCACTATCGTGTGGACCTCGTCTACGGTGATGGGGGGTAAGGGATCGTCGGGGTCTTCATCGGGAGGGAGGGAGGCCCTACGTTCGACCTCGCGATCCACCTTGGAAAGATGGACCGGGTCTGCGGGTTGGGTGCTGGGAGTACATTGGGCTTCTAGACTGTCGGCTAGACATTCGGACTTTTCGTCATCTTCAAAGGCCGGCCTTTGGTTCGGACGATTGAGAGGGGGAGTTGAAGCTACACAATCGGATTTCAGATTACGTTGCAATTGCCAGAAGGCCAGATGGGATGGCTCTAAGTCGCTCAACATCTTGTCCCAGCGGGCATCCCGAACCTCCCGTACACGTTTCTTTACAGCACGCTGTAGAGAACGCATATGGGCGCGGTTAGCTTCGCAGGGAAAAGTGTCATAGGCACGGATGGATGCGTTCTTCTCCGTCAGCAGTTCACGCACATCGTCCGGCAGCTTCCAGCGGTGTTCGTCCACCGCTGGAACTTGCCGTGAACACTCGTTCACCACGGACTGTACGTGACTGGTAAGGGAGTCGATCGCGCCCAGCGTGTCGGCAATCGTAACGATATCGTCGGGGATGGAATCTAAGTGAACGGATGAGGAAGACTTGAGGCGCTCCTCTAGTTTTCCCCAGTCCGTGACAGTTTTGGTCGGGGCGGGTTGACCAGGATCCGGGGGACCACCCCGGGGACCTAGGTGAAGGACTACGGGGCGGTGATCGGAGTCTAGCTCTTCATGCGTCTCTATAGAGCGTAGACCGAGGTTTACGTTCTTTAGGAGCGCTATGTCAAGGATATCGGGCTGATGGTCAGGGTTAATGGGGGTAGTGAGTGGGACACATCGGGGCGATAACGTCGAATTCGAGCTCCGGGCTCAACTCTTCGAGGTTACGACCCGCGTGGTTGTTGGAGTTGCAGCTCCACGAGAGATGTTTGGCATTGAGGTCGCCCGCTATGATAACGGAACCTCCGCCGAGGTCAAAGAGGGCTTTAAGATCGCTCCGGAGTTGGATCTTATTACTGGAGGGAGGATTATACACCGAGACGATTGTGATCGGCTGGTGTCCTGTCATGCCTAGTCTGCATATGGAAGTTTCCAGGAATTGGAGACCAGGAGGAGGGTCTAAGGGAGTGCAGTACAGGGAACGTTTGTAGTAGATGAGAGTACCACCGCCCCTACTACGGGTCCTGTCGTTGCGAACTAATTTATAGTTAGCAATTCCAGGGTTCCTGTTGTGGGGCTTGAGAAACGTTTCCTGCACTAAGAAGATGTCAATTTGATGATCACGCAAAAAGATTGCGATCTCATCTCGTTGACCGTTAACGCTGTTAGCGTTGAAGAAGCCTAATTTAAGGGATCGGGGCTTAATTCTACAGCTTTCTGTATCCATTGGAATTTATTGGATGAGGAAAATGACTATGTCATCTAGTTCGCAGAGGACATTGATGCGAGCGATTGGATCGCCTTGAGAGGCGTTCCAAGCGGAGACTATGTTGATCGCCCACTGCGTATTGCAGGAGGAGAGGGTTTGGATAAGGCTGGGGATCGTGTCCCTAAGGAGCACTTTAGTGGACGAGAGGGAAGTGGAGGGAGCAACCGCTGTCGGCGCTGGCCTGGGAGCGAGTGCGGGGGCGGGTGCGGGGGTGGGTGCGGGGGGAGCCTGTGATGTTGTGGGACTACGTGCAGGCTGTGAAGCAGCTAGCACTATAGTGGGAGCGGGGATGGTGGAGCTCATCAGGGCGGGGATAGCCGGGATTGGGGGTCTTGTGGTTGGTTGCTGTTGCTGGGGCAACTGGGTAGTGGGCCTTAAGGCGGGGAACGCCTGCTGATGGTTCAGCGCATTCCATGGGGACGGCCTTTGGGGACTGAGTCGGGCGGGGGGTTGGGATGAGAGAGGGGGGGGAGCCGTGGAGGGACTCTCTCTTTCGTGACGGGCGGCTGAACGTTTAGCCAGCTTGGGGTTGCGCTGTTTTGGCGCTTTGGCACACCCGCGATAATTCGCCGGGTGACCAGACTCGCCGCATAAAACGCAGCTGGGAGGCTCGAGACATAGGGACCTATCTTTAGGACGTTCACAGTCGCTAGTGCCGTGGTCGCCCAGGCACTTGACACACCTGGGTTTCGCGTAACAATTACGCTGTGAATGGCCATAAAGCTGGCAACGGTGACATTGACCAGGCGGACCGGACTTATTGGGGCGCTCGACGCTTATGCCAGACAGGTGGCACAAGGTCTTAATATTATAGACGGTCTTAGACTCGTCTGAAGGCTCGCATACTGCGAGGACCATGTCGTAGGGGGTGCCACCGCGGCCGCGGTGCATGCGGTGGACTTCCAAGGCGGGGATGTTTTGCGACTTAAGGTCGCTGAGGATAGCGTCGGAGTCAATCTCCTTGGGGATGCCGCGGATAACGACTCTGATAAGTCGCTCATCGGGAAGGGCAAAGGTGTGGAATGACACACTTTTTTCCCTTAACATACGCGTGAGATCGCGGAAGTCTTTTGACGTGGGGACCATGACTTTAATGCCCTGTTGGGTGGTGCGGGCACTTAGATAGTTGATCTTGCGATCAACACACATCTTGGACACATCGGTCCACTTCGCCTTGTCCTGAATGTACAGAGGCGGAGGAGAGGGCTCTTTCCTCGGAGCCGAGGTTTTCGAGCCAGTGACGGGGCGGGGGGAGGAAGGACGACTGGCCTGCGGGGAGGTAGCCGGGACGGGACTAAGGGAAGCAGCCGACGCGGGGGTCGCAACGTTTGTCTTGGGGGTTTTAGCCGGGACTTGGCTGGAGGAGGTCGCCTTATTTTTGCGGGCACGCTTTTTCCCCTTACCGACTACGGTAGTGTAGCCTTCTGAGGAAGAGGAAGCCGACGAATAGGATTCGGACTCAATATCGGAATCGGGGACTAAGGGCTCTGACGTGTCCATTGATGACGTCATCTCTGGAGCATGTCGGAGGGACGGGGAAGGGGTGTTTAAATTAGCGGAAGGCGCGACTGCGGAGTGCAGGTGCGAAATTTCCATTGTTTCCGGAGACAATGGACCGGGAGAGAAAGGCGGAAGCGATAAAAGGCTTGGAATGCCATTGTTCTCGTCGAACAATGGCTCTCCTTCGCCGAAATAATCAAAGTCGGTATCGCAGGTGGGCGATAACGGATTAGTAGTGTGCCTTATGGGCCCACTACTAGGAATACGAGCGCCATATTTAGCGAGAAATTCGGGGTCCTTTAAAAGTTCCCGGAAGAACGCTAACAACACAGCGTCAGACATCTCGGAAAAGATGCCTGAGCCGTGTGTAAAAAATGGGAATTAGGCTTAATAAAAACGCGGCGCGCACAAGTACGCGACTATTTTTAGTAACGGCCTATAAGTCCTAACAATTTAATTTAAAAAAAAAAACGCGATTCCCCGGGTGGATGAGCCCGGGGGTGTGTGAAAACCCTCCCTGTCGGGTATAGACAGGGAGGTTGAGTGCCTATTGGTGAGCCCTAAGCTTGTAATCCCGTCGCCAGTCTTATTGTGCGAACGGGTTCCTAAGTCTCTAGTGAGGTGCAATACTAGAGAGTGCTAGATGGGAGAGAACGGGGTTAGAGCTAGCGTCGACTAGGAGACCCCCCAAGGCCGGTGGTACTAGCTCCTTCCAATTTTCGCCTTGCCCTGAAGGGGCGCAGCTGGTGTATTGGGTCAACACCCGCTCGGTTTCGTTAACACTGCAAAGTATCAGCCGAGGACCACGAAACTGTGGATTTTCCCTGAAGGGGCACACGCGTTTAACAAAGAAATAGGCGTTCAGCCACCGCCTTGAAAAAGGCAGCTTTTGAACTTATAGTCGTGAAGTGGAGAACACTACGGCGGGGCGTAGCGATATTCGTGAGCGAGCACGTCGAGAAAGTACGCAGCGCGAGTTGCGGCACGTCCGTCCTCAGCGAGCGTCGGAGCGCGAATGACCAAAATGCCGGCGGATGCACCTGCTTAGGTACCATTTAGGGTGGCACAAGTTGTGTATGGTGTAACCCCTCGGTAATGTTCAATTTACCATTACATTTTCTTAAATTGTTCTCTTGACTGTAGCTAGCTGTGGCTATATGGTCCACTGTCTATAGCCTATAGCTAGTGGTCATCTTGTTCTATACATTGTGACGTATTTTATGACCTTGTTTACTTCATAGTTGAAGTTAGGCTTGCCGTCCGCAACAACGTTCGTAATTTCAATAGCTTTCATATTGACAATACAACAGTATTCATTGCGTGGTTCATAATTGTGGAGAAGTTGGATTGTTAATACATGCGTTGCCATGGAAATTGTTTCCCTGTCAAATTCAAAGCCATAGCGATTTCGAGTCTTTTGCGCAATTGTCTGTCTACACACATAAAAGTAACAATTATCGACAAGAAGAACAAGAATTGATTACAATTGAATTGTGGAGAATACACGCCACATGAAACGAGCAATATGTTGTGTTAACTGTTGCTCCATAGTCGCTAAAAAGTCGTACGGAGCAATAATAATGCTCGTACCTGCTCATCTGACTGCTCCACTGTATCAAAATTGACCGTATACATTTGCTTGACTTTTTCTTATAACTAACAGAATGCTAACAATGTGTGGTGTGTCTTATAATCACTGCACTATCACCATCAATAATTAATTGATAGACTCGCCTTTTGAAAATTTCCACTTTAATCATGAAACAAACTTTCAATGCCATCGTTATTATATTGTTAAGATGACCCTTTAAGTCTAAATTACAAAGTGCACCCTATTTCTTGCAAAAACTTAGGAATTAATATGTAGGCATATTTCTAGTTTATGAAATAGCGACGATACGGCTTATTCCAATTATAGAAATTTTGTTAAACATCGTAATATGCTCCTTGGAGAAATCACTCCTAAAATCAAGTAATGCGTGCGGAAAAAATCATTCTCACTTTTAGCAAGCCCTGCATCCTAGAGAAGTATTTTTCCAGCCATATTTTTTTTTCTATTCCAAATAAATTTGGGAAACATAAAAATACCTACTTATTTGGCACAAAATACGCAGAAAAATTAATTAAAAAAAAAAACATGGTGCTAGACTCAACTGGATGAATGACAATTAGTAAATAAGTACAAAAATAAAAATACTTGTAGCTATTGCTACATGCCAACCATCATGATCCACTGCTGTCGATTGAAATGCAGGATTTAGCTCGATTAAAAATAAAAACTCTTTTGTTCTTGAGGTAGGGGTAAGTGGTCGTATTTAAACCACCTTAATAAACTTCAACAAAAAAAGAGGCAAAATACAATAAGAACATTTTTTTTGTGTTTCTTTTCGGGCTCCACGCATAAATGAATGTAAGCACAGCGACACAACTGGCGGGCACGACTAGTGTAATATCGCTCTCTGTAGTCAATTAACTCGGAGCGTTTAAATGACTTGGAAGTGGAAAACCATGTTTTATTATTTTTAAATACCCGTTTAGGTATCTTTGTCACCAATCTTTGGTTTGAAGAAATTACAAGATTTCGTTTACAACCTGTATACTTAGTAAGTAAAACACAAAAATAATTCCTGCCACTGCAATAAAAAAAAAACAATAGTTTTTTCCTAAGTTTGTTTTTCACTTACCAATTATTCGCTACATTGACGCAAAACGTTAGTTTAATATTCGCAGAATTTCGTTGAACGTGGTTAGTTAAAATGTAGTCAACTAGAACTTTGGTCATTATAAATACACACTTGCGAGCGAAATTTAAATTATTCCAGTAACAAAGTTGCATGTTTAATGATTATTTTAAAGGTATTATTTCCATAATTGATATATAAGTCGTACTCTTCATAAATAGTTAATCTACAATAACAGATTTATTTAACAGCAAACCCCAACGGCCCGCCACGCTCAAATTGAATTACATAAAATAGAAAAATATTTTTTTCTTCGTACTACCTTATAATCGAACCTCATGCTTAGCAGCTACGTTTGCCGCTTAAGACCAGTTAAATGACGAGCGAAGGACTTGAAAAGCTTCAGCAATGAACTGCGTTGTACAAAAGACGGTACTGTGGACTAAGTTTTAAAACTGAAGCTACAATACTGTTATGGGCCAAAACATACTTCGCGTATTTAGCGCCGCGTACCGCGCAAGATACGCGTCGCAAAATACGCTTAAGTGTGGCAGTACCCGCTGAAAATACGCCGAATATAGTTAATATCCATCGAACGCAACATGCGCGTTACGTCTAGGCCCTATTAAGCTCGGTGTAACAACGTGTAATACGTGTGGTGAGGCCACGCAGCAAATTTGTATGTAGTGCGAAGCATACGCGTAACTCGAAGACACATGAGTCGCGCAAAATACGGTCAGTGTGTCTGCGCCTTACTCTTCCCTCATTATGCGTAAATGGATTGTTACATTTAATACAATCAGCCAATGTTTAATCTATGCATATAGGTAATTAAAACATACTCATAAGTAACGTGTTTTCGTATACATTATTAATTCCTTGCATTAAAAATCGGCACAATTAAAGCAAAATAATTTATAAACAGATTGTTATTTAATCAGAAACTGAACACTGCGGAACTGAAGTACACAATTTTGACGTTAAAGTGCGAAGGAAGACAACTTGATGATGTGCATGTCAAACCCGTTGACGACACGTTTGGTGCAGTGGCTGAGCTTCTGCGCTATGGGTCGCCGCCCAGTTCGATTCCCGCACGGAACAAATATTTGTATGGACTATAGATAGTTGTTCCAGGTCTGGGCGTTTGTGCATGTGAGATTTGTGTCTGTAAGTGCACCGCAAATGCACAGTGGGGTAAGGAGTTATGTAAAAAAGGTTTTTTTTTATTTAGTTTAGTAATTCGGGCGAATAATTCGTGTGAATGAAGACTAAGCCTTTCAAACAACATTGAAAATCAAAACATTTGCCTCCGAACACAATAGCAGCTGATTACTTTCAATTCAATTTCGCTTTAATCAAGCAGTTTGTACAAACGATAAATACAACAAATGTTTGTTTACTACGAGTATCGGCTATCTCTTACGCTCTGACGCGTACGTTCGGTTTTAATGCGAAATAAATCGAAACAAAATTGAACTGTTCGCTGAGTATTTAACAATTTTGAAGGACTGTAGTTGTGATGCTTAAGAGATAATTCAAAAGCCAAGTCAAGTAGGATCAAGCTGCGGTCACTGCATCGCAGCGCAGAAAAAATATTTATTTCAGGCTTATAATGTCGTCTATTATGCGAATGACATTGTCGGTTCGCGATGGTCATGTGCAAGACCGGAGTGTGAAAGATATCATGGCTTCACCTTGGACTGCCGTTGGGTTGGAGCTTCAAAAAGCGTTTCGATCGCTTGGTTATCCAGATTTAGAGGACAGTTGGTGCCCGACAAACTACTGTTCAATCTCTACGCGAGGATTATGCCATCAATTGCACTTTACGGGCCGCTTGCGTACTTGTAGAGATTTTTCAGAAATCGCTTTTGTCAGTATTATAAGACAGTTTTACATTAGTTTCTAAATATTTTTTGAACGTCTATACCTAGTTGGATAGCTGATTAAATAAGGATGTTTGTATTGCATTTTGTACACTTTAGTAGATTTTTTAAATAAACATCATTCTTTATCGTATACCTGAACGATTTTCTAATACACTTATTTAACTTTTAATGATTACTTTCAATTGGATGGTCATTAAGAACAGTTAAATACGCAGAAAGCTTTGTAAAAGTATCAGCTACAAGCTTATGTCATAATCAAAGCCAGCCAATTTGATATTTTAGAGAGAGATAGTGTTTAAGAAGGAATTCTGGGTATTACTTATTAATTGCAATATCTCGAAATTCATTGACTTTCGGTAGAACATATGGGGCCTTAAATTTGTTGCATTTTAGCCCCCATATAACGTTTTGCAAGGAATATGTCGAATGGTAATTCCTAAGAGTAACCCTGTATTCAACAGACACTTAAAAGAATATCTAATACAAAATTGCTTTTACTCAGTTGCAGATTATTTAGGACCAAATATAAATTAATACACGTGATGGATATCTGAAATTAAATATTACACTAAAAATAAATAAAAATAGGGGTAGGTACCTACAAAATCTTTTGCAATATTATATTCTGAAAGGAAAATGAAAACACACATTGGAACACTTATTCGCTGGGACTATCACATAGGCCGTAGCGTTATTATATCGGCGTAATACCGACCATAATACTTAGAACTCGGTCTAACCCTTAAAATCCCCTGAGGGTAAGTAAGACAAAGTTCTAGGAACTGAAGAACGATCACCTAGAACAGTGCCGAACTCAAATTTTTACAAATAATAATTTTGTGTTTCATCTACAAATCAACAGAAAGTTATTCTCGCGCTATATTTGTAATATTTTATGCTAGGAGGACGTTTATTACTGCATTAGACGATAATGTGCATAACGTGCAGCCGACAATATTTCGTGGGTCGCACGTTTTGTCAGCAGTTGGTTCCACATGAGAGAATCAACGGTTATTCTAAAACTACTCGCTTCTAGCATACGAAACGAGCGATTTAGATTTTTTTTTACCTTTTTTATATACCTATTCAAACTTCCATGTTGGAACGCTCTATCATTCCAATAGTGTTAGGTGTTGTACTCGTAATGCTACAAAATTCACAGATTTTGATTATTTCACGATCGGTAGTAAAATTAGATACGAAAGTTCTTCTTTATAAATCACAACTCGAACACCAAGTCAATGTTGTTTACTACAATAAGCGAATACAATTAGCGGTATCAATGATGTGGAATGAAAGTAGAGGAGCGTGAAAGAAGCAAAATGCGAAAGATGAAATGGAGTACAATAAGCAAGAGTGATAGAACGGAAGCGATATAAAATTAAATTAATAGATAATACGTCAGAACTATAGAACGCGAAAAATAGCGACATACGGTTAGGCTGATAGCGAAGAATGTACTGCATAGTGGTCCGCGATGAAGTCCTGTCGACGAAGTCCTCAAGTCGATTCTCCCCTTTTCGTTGGAGGAGGTTGGTGGGGTGCATGAAAAGAGCCTCCACGAGTGACGATACTTAAGTAGGTACGTTTGGCGCACCCTGGACAGTCAGCCCCGCTACCAACCTTGCTGACTGGCTAATCTTTTCACCACGGCATGAGCTATTCTTGTATAGCTCGTGCCGACACGATAGAAGAAGAAGTTGAAGGAACACCATACCTCGTTCCTCCACACATACATATTATTATAATGCATCATGCATAACTTGCACCGAATATAAAGCAAACGATGTACTCCTACGTCATTTTTGGGTAATAAAAGCTAGATTGTCATCTAGCCTTTACACTTTACATCACTCATAAGTATAAGTCCGTGGGGGACAGATTTAGAATACAATTCCCGTCAGTCGCCGCGCTAGCGACAATAATTGTGGCCGAAAAATGGCCTATTGCTCGCCACCCACATGTTTACATGAGACTTACACAAGAAACGTGGGTGTACGTACAGACTTTTTTTGCTTGGTGGTAGGATCTATACGGTCCGCCTGGCTAGCTACCACCCTCACATTAAAGTCCGGCGCCAACTTACTGTGTTCCATCGTGTGTAAGTGAGAGCTAGAGGGGTATAGGGGAATCTCTCTATATCTCTGTTACTTGGATTCGTGTGCTCCATCTTAGATCTTGTCTGCGCTTACCATCTGGTGCGACGAGGGTCAAGCGCGACCATGTCAAATAATAAATAAAAAACCGGCCAATTGCGAGTCGGACTCGCGCACGAAGGGTTCCGTACCATTATCTATAAAAACGGCAAAAAAATCATGTCTGTTGTATGGGAGCCCCCCATAAATATTTGTTTTATTTTAATTTAATTGTTTATTTTTAAAGTGAATATATAACTAAGTATTCTGTGAATATTTCAAGCGTCTACCTGTTGCCGTTATCAATATCGAGCAAAAACGAGCAAAAAAATCACGTTTGTTGTATGGGAGCCCCCTTAAATATTTATTTTATTCTGTTTTTTAGTATTTGTTGTTATAGCGGCAACAGAAATACACCATCTGTGAAAATTTCAACTGTCGAACTATCACGGTTCATGAGATAAAACCTAGTGACAGACGGACAGACAAACGGACAGACGGACAGCGGAGCCTTAGTAATAGGGTCCCGTTTTACCCTTTGGGTACGGAACCCTAAAAAATTACTCCTGTAAAAGAAGAACAACTCTCCTCACCACTTCGGAAATTACAGGCGTATATGTATGTGGGAGTGAATGGCATTCTTCGATTAATGTAAAATTTAAAAATGTGAATGCTGAGCTTTAAGAATTAAGTAAGTGACTAAGACCCAATTTCACCATACAATGTTAGTTTTTAATGGTCTGTTAAGCTGTCAATGTCAGTTTCAATGTACTGATAAACAGTCGGTTAAAATGTTTAACAGGATATTAATAACTAACAGAGTATGGTGAAATTGGGTCTAACTATTAGGTTTTGTAAATTTTGTGGTTGTTGTCTATGATAGATGATCTATGAAAAAAGAAAGACTATAGGAATGCAAGGATGAAATGGTGATTTATTGTGTGTTTTGTCAGTGATTTATTTAAAAAAATAAAACTACACATCCATGTGCAAGCAGGCAGAAACTGTAGAACGCTACATGCTACGATTCTTACATACTCCTTTCGCTTCGTCCACGTTCATACATCTTGTCATACTCATACGCCGATTAAGAGTACTACGCTCCTGTCCTATTTGAAGAATATCACCAATAACATCGATGTATGTCCTTCTAGGGCATCCTCTACTGGCGTTTCCATTGACACCCGCCTTATAAATTCCTTTTGTTAATCTGCTTTCACTCATTCTTTCAACATGAGCAAACCTTAAAATTGCAATCCTTAAAATTAATTCCTTCAAAGTGAAATTTCATGCTTTTATTTCTTACCTTATCCCACATGTATGTATAATTATGAGTGTGAGTGAAAAAAATATGAATATTACGCTAAATTCTCTCGCTGCCAACATAGGGGCGGCCGCAGCGCGTTGCGGCACACTCGGTATGGCCGGCCGGCCGTTCCGGGGCAATGGCCCACGTGCTCAATATCACCGGAAAATTCACTTTATACTACAACGATACGTTTTCTTTACGCTTCTCATGTGATTTAAATTTTATATGTCAACATTATTTTTGTGGGAGGCCTGTAAATGTTTTCAGAAAATATTTTTTTGGTTAGTTACAGTTTAATCGCGTGCATTTTTCGGGATCGCCCGAGTTGTTCGACTCGCGTCCTCGCCGCGTGTTCAGCTCATGATTAAGGGCTCCGTTTGGGTCCGAAACTAGTCGGGCAATCCCGAAAAATGCACGTGAGTAAACCGTAACTAATCATAAATATGAATGTGTCTCACGAAAGTTATAATACAAAAATTATTTTTTTTTGGTTTCTGATTTTATCATGCAGGTGCTGTCTAAAATCTTTTCATAATACTTTTTAATACCACCAATCAAAATAACACTAAGTATCTGTCCTCAACTGCTAGTTGGTGTTGTTTGCAATTTATATAATTATACAAGCAAGTGTTAAAATTTCAAAATCCGATAATTTTATCTAAAATTATTTTCATTTTAGATTTTTCAAAAATTCTTCATCCCTACTTTAGTTACGAATTCAGAAAATGGAGCATCTAATTCGTGACCCCAAATATGACCTAAAATGTAAACACAGCTGACCATAGCTGAGGATAGATAGATTTTAGAGTATTTTTTATGTAATTTTTGAACAGCAATTTCTCTTTAACATTTTTTGATTTTTATTGACTTTTGGGGAAAGTTGTAGAACAAAAGTTAGTCATTATTATGGGAACTTTAACACCCTTTTGGATTAGTACCCCCTTTCTGACTAACCTTGTATATTTACATAGGTATTTATTTGTATACAATTATGTATGTTTAGAGCCGGCCAGCGGGCCAGCCATGTCGGCCGATACCGAATCGTTATAATGAGCGCACTTGCATACATCTTCATACTGATTAAGAAACCGACCAAACTATCGACCGATAGAAAGTCTGTGATATGCGGTGGCTCTTATTGTAATTTATGCATTTTATGTAAGTTTATTGTATATTTTTATCCGTTATATTTTATTTTATTTATTCGGGAAAACAAACAGTTACACATTAGATATTATAAAAGAATAAAAATTTACAGAGTTATAAAAATGTGCAACCAACAACGTTCTCCACAGATACATAATAAGACAAAGACAGTGTTGATACCTAAATTTAAGGCAAAAGGATTAAAAAAAAACAGCTTTTGTTATAGAATACTAGAGAAAACTAAAATTATTCACTCATAATTGTGTTAAGCAAAATGTTTCTTAATCTTCCAGTTGGTAAAGCGAACAGATCCAAATCAGAGAAAAACTTATTGAAGTTGCTTGTGAGGCGACGTAGAGGTGCTCGCAAGCCTGCACTTGTGCGACTAGCAGGAACGGCAAATACAGGTCGTGCGCGCACCGCACGTCCCTGAATTGTTCTAGGGACTACATAGAACAACTTGTTACAAATGTCCACATAATCATACGAGTGTAACGTACGTGTAGTGTACAACCACACGATCATTACACAGATCGTATAAAAACATAGTTTTGTATCTATGTGGTTCTTTGTGTCTGTTTCTTTTGTTTTTACACACTATTGTCTACATTCGTTGTTCTAAATTCTCCTCTCACAGGTTTAGAAATAAGCAGTGTGTTTGTACGCTACGGTCCTGATGAAATTATATTTTATTAAGTGTTGTATATACATAAATTATTAAAATAAAACACCATCGAACTTCCAAAAATAACTAAACAATCCGTACATTAAAAGGAACACGATTTAAATACGGTATTCGCGATAAAAATACTACATCCCAACCGATCGTACAACGGACGAAGCAAAAAAGGTTTTTCATTAAATATTTTCACGTAGCGGACTCGCCCCTATCATGATAAATGGGTTTGACTCTTAACAATGTTAGTTCATCCCACGTTCATCCAAAATGTATTGAGTAAAACGAAGCCGCTCTAACAGAACTGTAAATGAATGTACCTTTTTAGTTGATACATCTTTCGGTACGCATTTCACAAAATATTATAACGTTCGGTATACACCGAAACAACTATCTGAAGGCTGTACATAATATTTGTGCCGGGAATCGAATTCGTGACTCGTAGCGCAGCAGCCCATCATCGCTGTCTCAGCGCCAATGATATAGTCAAATAACATTATAGGTACTATATTATCCAAAATGCGTCACACACCGTAAACGTAATATTTAAATAAACTTTGTATTATTTTAAGATAAAAAAATATATTACCTGTTTTCTTCCATACAAACTTTCATTCCCTATTTCACCCCCTTAGGGAATAAATTTTCAAAAAGCCTTTCTTTGTTCTCACTTACATTATATAAGGAACTCCTGTGCAAAATTTCATGCTTCTAGTAGACTCACCGGTTTAAGCTGTGCGTTGTACATCAGTTAGTGTTAGACACATTCATATTTTATTTTGATTTGATTAGTTACGGTTGACTCACGTGCATTTTTCGGGATTGCCCAACTAGTTTCGGACGCAAACGGAGCCCTTAACCATGAGCTGAACACGCGGCGAGGTCGCGAATCAAACTCGGGCAGTCCCGAAAAATGCACGTGAGTAAACTGCAACTAATCATAAATTATCACTTGATTTGCACTTTATCAAGTGCAAGTCATACTCTAGCACACTGTGTTCCATACCAACAAAAGAAATCGTTGAAAAATATTGAATTTTTAAAGAACTCTTGTATTAGGATTAGTTTTTTTGTATTTTTCTTATTTGCCAACACAACAACAAATAATCTGCGAACATTTCAACTGGCTCCGTCTTACTGCTTCTTCTTCTCTCGTGTCAGCACGAGCTAAACGATAGCTCATGCTGTGATGAAAAGATTTCATTAGCCAGTCAGCAAGGTTGGTAGCGGGGCTGACTGCCCAGGGTGCGCCGGACGTACTTAAGTATCGTCACTCGTGAAGACTCTTTTCATGCACCTCACACCACATGCACCCCTGTCTTACTGCTGTCGAGACTTGTGACAGATGGACAGATAGCGTAGGCTTAGTAATAGGGTCCCATTGGCACCCTTTGGGTACATACGGAACCCTAACAGCAGCAACTAGAAGTGAACATCGAACATAAGCATTCCTTATTGTGGCCTTCCACGATATTATCAAATGAGCCTCCACGAGGTTCGATGATGACTCAAGTACGTCCGGCGCATCCTGGGCAATCAGACCTGCTATCAACCTTGCTGACTGGCTAATCTTTTCACCACGGTGTAAGCTATTGTAGCCTTGCTACTTAAACCTTTAATTAATGGCGTTAGACGTAAGTGTGGCCCCGGCATCCTGATCGTAACTAATATTTTAAATGCGAAAGTAAGTTTGCTTGTTTGTTACCTTTTCACGCTTAAACCACTGAACCGTTCATCCTGAAATGTTGCATATACGTTTTCAGGTGTACAGAAACGGACATAGGGTACCTTTCTTCCCGAGAAAAAGTACTGTTCCCGAGAAAAACGACAATCAATAAACGTTCTTATGATAATAGATGGATGGCGCCACGTGTCTTTCGAATCATGATTGAATTATATTATTGTACTTATTACAAACCCGAACTGACTGTCAAATTCTAAATTAACGCGAGCAAAGCCGCGGGCAAAAGCTATTAATAATTATTTCTGCTCATCAAAACTATTCCTAAGTAATATTATCTAATCCTTTACTTCAAGGGTTTGAAAAAGTTTTGTCATTTTTTTAACAACTAACTACATTCTTGATTGCTAACATTTACTGTTTATATTCTTACATAATGGCTCAAAATTGGACTTTGAAATGGTAACTCTCGGAAACGGTAGTGACTTTCTTATTTTTATAAGATAATACAAATATTAACCCTTAGACGGTATGTCTGTTTGTAATAAGCCCCTTAGGCTTGTAGAAAAAATATCGATGTATCGATACGTCGATATTTTATGTTAGATAGATCGTCATTTTTTCGATATAAAATATCGTGTAAAAACGTATCAAACCCGATATAAGTATTTCTAACAGCAAGTTTCCTAGTTTGGTATTTATATGAATAGTAATACTGACAGATTTATTGAACTAGACTAGTAAACACCAACATAGTTGTTACTAATATTTTTTAGAAAATTCAACCGACATAATTATCGATGTTTTTTTTTAGGTATATCGAAATCAATATCAATATTTATTTGAAATATCGATACTTTTTGACACTTTCTGCATCCATAAAGCACCTTACCATCCCACACTTAACAATGATTAGGTTTTATTAAAGAAAGCACTTCAAACAATTTTTCGAGTAATTAGCTAGCACTTTTTCTACGTCGCCGTCGGACTTTTAAGTGATTCTGTTTGAGCCCCAGGTCTATTTGTTTTGTCTGCTTCAATTATAAGGTCGAATTTCTCGGATGATTTTAGTTCCTTATTTCGAATCTAATATAGTTAGAAATATCTTTAGCCTCAGTTTTTTAAAGACAGCTAGATAAAACATTGTTATATTCTACACCCGGGAGCACTAAATTCGGGTCACCAACATAAACCCTAATATCTCAGAAACTAAGAATACTAGATTATTTACATAAAAAGTTTACTTTACATCAACAATGCTAACTTATTTAAATAAAAACTTAACAGCAACCAAAAAGTTTTACTAATGTTATTTGAGTAGGTACTAGTCGCGCGCAGAAGGTTTGCCGATGACTGCGCCTCCCACTTCACCGACCGCTACCCGCGCTCGTCTGAATCGTACCGACCATAGACGCGTGACGTCATGAGGCCATCGGCAAACCTTCTCCGCGCGACTTATAGTATTAAATCTAAATATAGAGGAATGAGAGAGGAAGATCGGAGGCCAAAGAAAAGATGGATGGATGGCGTGAAGAATGATATGAAAGAGAAGGGAGTCAGTGATATCATGACGGGTGACAGGACGGAATAGAAGAAGAAAACGTGTTGCGCCGACCCCAAGTAACATGGGATAAGGGCAGGAAGATGATGATGATTAAATCTAAATATAATACAAAGTCGGGTTAGTCACACCATTTATAACTCAAGAACGGCTGGATCGATTTTAATTATCTCTGCTTTGTTTTGTTTTTGCCCCGAACAGCAGAATAACTAATAAAACATCGGAAAAAATAATGGAAAAGAAAGATATAGTTTTTTTAAAAAAAAAAAAATTAGGTTTGGAACTCCGCCATCTTCCGCAATTGACAGCTCACGTTACGGATGCATGACAACAACTTTCAAATCGATTGGTCTTAATCATTCGGTCAATCAGTCATCCGTAACACAAGATTGACGTCGCGAAAGTGTTTTTTTGTTGTTTCATGTTATCTGTGATTTGTTTAAAAGTTAAAACGATATTCATTGACTGTAAGAGCGATTACGCACTGCATCCGATAAGTAAGAAGTAGCCATAGAACTATTTGTATGGTAGTTTACGCACTACATCCGGCATCCGTCATCCGATTTCTATCCGTCATCCGTGAGTCTCCAATTCGGAAGAAATATTGACGGAGTGAAGTAGCCGTAGTACTGTTTGTATGAAAGCTTTCGCATCACCACGGATTCAAATCGGACGCCAAATGGATATGCCAAAGATGCCTGACATGCTTGGATTTGAATCAGAGATCGGAATAGTGCGTAAACAACATCCGAATTCGGATTGGATGCAGTGCGTAAAGCAATATCCGAATTCGGTCCGAGTTTTTTATATCCGTATTTTCACGGATTCGGATCGGATGCAGTGCGTAATCGCTCTAAGGCGGTACGAAATTCTAGTTAGTAGTTTATGAAATACTTTTAACTTGTTTTTTTTGTTTTTTTAAAAAAAACGTTGCCCCACACTAAGATTTCTCTTGTATCGTGGGTGCGTTTACAGACACAAATCTCACAAACAAACGCCCAGACCCGAAACAACCATCTATCATCATCATCTATCATATATACTGTAGGCCATACAAATGTTTGTTCCGTGTGGGAATCGAACCCACGACCCATGGCGCAGAAGCCAATCGCTTAGCCACTGCACCAAACGTGTCGTCATATGACACTTGAATATGCTATCATTCTTAGTTTCCGAGATATTAAGGTTTAAGTTTGTGACACGGATTCATTGCTCAGTGTAGTTGTCACTATTTCCATTTCATTTTACTTTGATCACGGTTACGGTAATTTTTTGTTTTTTTAAATGAAATTGACAACATATTCAGGGCCCCTAAAATACACTTTGTCACCATGTCGACATTGACTAAAAACATACAATGCTGTTTTACGCTCCAATATTCATGACCTAATTATCACATAGAAAAACAATTACACATTACCTAGAATACCACACAATTACCAATTACCTAGAAATAGAACAACAGGCCGAAATAATATTTTCGCGATAAATATCTGACACGTGCGCATGAACGTAATGAGACAATAGCCTAGTAAGCAGAGATAATATTGAACAACGGAAATCTGCTCAGACTTACGCAGTAGAATTAGAACATAATTACAAACCTACGTTAAATAAAATATCTTGATTTAGCACACGATATTGTGGAATGTGGACTCAGCAGTCATTGTCCTGATAGTCGTTACGGCGAATGGCCTAATAGCCAAGAGCTTTAATCAAGACCTCAACACGCTCTCGTTGGGCGGCTGGTAGCAGTAGGTACTCCTTGACACGGCACGCATACTGAGAAGGTTCCTTTCTCTTGAGCCTTGACAGCCGGCAACTTGGACCCTGTTCTCGACGCCGTGCCGGTGGGCTACTATTTGTATATTTAGAAATATAATTTATGTCTATGTACAACGAATAAACGAAAATGTACCAACGTTACATTTATATTTGAATATACAATCTTTGTACTCAAAATCTTCATTGATTTCGTCACACATCTTATAATAATATCTTAGAATAAATAGACTAGATATCAATGCAAGCCTCCATGCGTGACGATACTTGAGTACGTCCGGCGCACCCTGGGAGTCAAGTTCGCTACCAACCTTGTTGATTGGCTAATTTTTTCACCACGGCACGATCTATTCTCGCATATCATAATTGTTAACACGGGAGAAGGGGAAGATAGCTGAAGAACTAACTCAAAAAGGAAGAGAAATGCCTCACAGTCAAGCAAAATGAGTTAAAGATAGCAGACCGGATCTAGATCGCTGCTGCCAGACATCAGACGGCAGCGTTTGAACTAGCAAATTAGACTGATATCCCGCCATTTTTGAAGGCAAGGATTTACATCAATCCAATTACAAATGTAGTATCGTGTAGTGCCGGACTTAAAGAATAGCACTACCCCATATCTTCCTGTGGGTGTCGTAAAAGGCGACTAAGGTATTCTCTAGAGGATGGGCAGCAGCGTTCTCTCAGTACTTTAACTACCATACTGCGATCGCCAACCCGCCTGCAGAGCGTGGCGATTACGGCATCCCCCTTTTGGGGGAGGCCTATATCCAGCAGTGGACGTCTTTTGGCTGAATGATGATGATGAATTACAAGTGGCCAGTGACCTACTCTGAACATTGAACTACGAAGTTTCGGCTGCACGAAAGTTTTCGGATCCGACGATCGATTCGATTCTCGCGATTTGATATTTGGTCTTTCGTTCACCTTACTCCCAAATGTTAATTGACATCTAGTAGTTCGTTGTTTGACAATACTTTGACCGTATATTTAAAAGTTCGATGTTCGTCGTTTCGATCCGAAACTTCGATATTCGTTTTTCGGAATACGCCCCTGAATTCAGAGTCCCTAGATTGCACGCTGGATTGAGGTTGAACCAGTATAAAAGTGCTTTAATCCAGTCCAGCGTTTTATTTGAATACTATTGGGCCAATGCCAATCCAGCGCTTGAATCCAGCCACAATATTGTTAGATCATATAGGATATATTAATTCACTCACAGAATGTAAATAGTTTTTTTTTCACTTTACTACACTTCAACGGAATCACATACAGAACAGAATATTACTACCTTTTTCAATAGGAGCTAAAGCAAGAACGCCTCTTGGTCAAAATACTACTACTAATACTACGGATACTACTACTAATACTACCATTACTAATACTACTACTACTAATACTACTACTAATACTACGACTAATACTACTAGGTACTACTAATACTAGTAGTATACTAATACTAGATTAATTTTTGCCACTCCTAATAAAACAATATTTTTATGTGGGTAACATTTATTTATTTATCTACTTTAATTAAAGCGGTCTTAGACCAACAAAATAATTAAAGATAGTAATAGAAGACGATACATATAATTATAGGGAAAGAAAATAAAAATTTTAAAAATATTCTAATAAACGCTTTCATAAATCCCTTACAATGTTTCTGACAGTATATTCTTTCACTCATTCATGATGCATTCCTCTCGCAGTACTCCAGACATTCCGACAAAGTCACCCTCCATTCATCCACAAACACCTCAAAAACTAACGTAACATAATGTGTAAAATAATAATAATATGAATCAACATAATATAATTCAATAAAATAAATCTTATCTAAAATACTTTAAGATTTCATGCCTCTTCTTCTCTCGTGTCAGCAAGAGCTATGCGAAAATAGCTCATGCTGTTGTGAAAAGATTAGCCAGTCAGCAAGGTTGGTAGCGGGGCTGACTGCCCAGGGTGCGCCGATCGTAGGTACTTAAGTATCGTCACTCGTGGAGGCCCTTTCCATGCACCCCAATATTTCAAGATTTCATTCACACATGCGTTTTATCACTAGATTCACCGGCTGGATGAATGTAAATCTGCCTTCAGTCGTGCGACTCTCGTCTGTTATTAGGACTGTGTACCACGTGGGTCGGGGAGGATGGAGTCGACGAGAGATGTCGTGCGGTGTTCCGCAGGGATCGGTTCTGGGCCCGCTCCTGTGGAACATCGGATACGACTGGGTGCTTCGCGGTGCGTTCCTCCGCGGCGTCGGCGTGACTTGCTACGCCGATGACACGCTAGTCACGGCGCGGGGGAGGACGCACCGCGAGACAGCCATACTGGCGACAGCTGGGGTTGCGCAGGTCGTCACAAGGATCCGGCGGTTGGGTCTCGAGGTGGCCTTGCAGAAGTCCGAGGCCCTGTGTTTCCACGGGCCCCGGAAGGGACCACCCTCGGCATCCCACATCACAGTGGGAGGTGTTCGCATCGGCGTCGAGTCGACGATGAAGTACCTAGGACTTGTCCTCGACGGCCGGTGGAACTTTGGGCCTCACTTTCGGCAACTGACGCCAAAGTTGATGGGCACAGCGGCTGCATTGTCGCGGCTGCTGCCCAATCTGGGGGGCCCCAACACCTCCTGCCGGAGGCTCTACGCGGGGATCGTACGGTCCATGGCCCTATATGGGGCGCCAATATGGGCGGACACCTTGACGGCGCGCAACGTCGCAATCCTGCGCAGACCGCAGCGCGCGATGGCCGTCAGGGTGATAAGGGGGTACCGTACGATCTCCTTCGAGGCGGCGAGCCTCCTAGCCGGATCGATGCCCTGGGATCTGGAGGCGAGGGCCCTCGCGCTGAGATATCGTCAGCGCGAGGAGGCGCCTGAGCGGAGTGAGCTCCGCCAGATCCTAGTGGCCGAGTGGAGAGAACGACTTGCGCAACCCAGCGCAGGGCACGCCGCAATAGCGGCGGTAAGACCCGTTATGGAGGAGTGGCTGGAGAGGCGGCATGGCGCCCTCAGCTTCCGGCTGACGCAGGTGCTTTCGGGACATGGATGTTTCGGGAAGTACCTGTGTCGCATAGGCCGGGAGCAGACGCCCGGATGTCACCACTGCGTCGACTGCCCGGAAGACACGGCGCTGCACACGTTGCAGGAGTGCCGTGCGTGGGCGACGCAGCGCCGTGAACTAGTCGCGGCGATCGGTGGTGACCTCTCGCTTCCGGCCGTGGTTCTGTCCATGGTCGGGAGCGAGAGTGCGTGGGAAGCCGTCACCTCCTTTTGCGAGGTGGTGATGGCGACCAAGGAGGGAGCGGAGAGGGAGAGAGAGGCGACGGCCACTCTCCCTTCCCGCGCCAGACGCACCGGGCGCCGCCGGAGGGCGCGCGACGATCTCCGGCCACCCTAGTGTGTGGCCTGCGGGCGACGGGTTAGGGGACCCGTCGCCCGACCAGTAACAGGCCCGAGAAGGCGGCGCGCATGTGTTCCGTGCGCGCCTCTCAGGAGGACGTGGGGCAAGGCCCCACAGAAGGAGAGGTCCGCCAGGGGATGGCGGACCGAGGCCTGCCGGGGTTGCGGTGCATGCAGCTGCGAATCCCCTGACCCCGGCCAAGGGTCAGGAGTAGGAACACCGTGGGTTTTTAGCCGGTAAGAGTCCGGCATAACCCTTCGCCTTCCCCAGGCGAAGGGTATCCATGAGGATTTTCCCACGATAAAAAAAAAAAAAAAAAAAAAAAAAAAAAAAAGGACTGTGTACCACGTGCAGGTAACATTGACATATATGACGTAGGTAATATAAGTATCTAATTTTACCTGTCCGCGGCGAAGCTGACGTCACGAATGTTACATGTAGGCACAATTTAATGGGCTTAGTTTTTATCTGAAAATATACTCGAAGCCAGCGCGGCTACTGACGTCACGAGCGTTCGGTGAAGGCAAAGACAATAAAGTCTCTTTGAAGGAAGACTGAAGGTTTATTCCAAATAAACCGCGGCGAAATGGTTTATAAATTACATAGTAGAAATGTTCCAACTCACAAAGTACTTAGGTACTACCTGAAGTAATTTAATCAACTTTTTCGATATTGCAAACAAACAATATTTTATTCGTTTTACTGAAACTCAGTATACCAATACAGCCAAAAAAGGCAACTTTTGTGAACATAAAATGTATAGATATGTAGTAGTACATACATACATGTACTTACGACATGTTAGGTAAACTGTATCCACTCTAAGCATTCGCTAGGTAAACATGAAATAACCTAAATGGGAATACTTAAGAAGTACTTAACTGATATACCGGCTCCCAGGAAAGTTCTTTATTGAAGGTAAACATAGCTACACAATCTGATGGATAGATAGATAGATACTTTATTGTACACAAAAAGAAATGTGGATGTTGAAATAAATAGAGTACCAAACTGTTATCCTGCCCCACTAAATACAAGGTGCAAACGAATTCGTGTAGCTCCTTATAACCACATGATCTATTAGATTTGATTACCCCTGAATGGGATTTAGCTTGATTAAAAAATAAAAATCTTTTTTTCTTGCGGTAGAGATAATCGCGGGCACGACTAGCGCGGTTTCGCTCTGCGCAATCAGTTAACTCAGGGGAGCTAAAATCACTGAAAAACAGAACACCATGCTTTCTTTTTGAATTTTCTTTTATTTGAATCTTTAAAAACCCCTTGTCTGTGTCACCAGTAGATCATGCGATTTGAAGTAATTACACGAATTCGTTTACACTCTGAATAAAAAGAGCCTCCACGAACGACGATACTCAAGTATGTCCGACGCACTATGGGCGGTCAGCTCTATTATCAACCTTGCTGATTGGTATTTTTTTCACCAGGACATACGCTTCCAGCCGTGGTTCTGTCCATGGTCGGGAGCGAAGCCGTCGCCACCTTTTGCGAGGTGGTGATGGCGACCAAGGAGGAAACGGAGAGGGAGCGAGAGGCGACGGCCACTCTCCCTTCCCGCGCCAGATGCACCGGGCGCCGCCGGAGGGCGCGCGACGATCTCCGGCCACCCTAGTGTGTGGCCTGCGGGCGACGGGTTAGGGGACCCGTCGCCCGACCAGTAACAGGCCCGAGAAGGCGGCGCGCATATGTTCCGTGCGCGCCTCTCAGGAGGACGTGGGGCAAGGCCCCACAGAAGGAGAGGTCTGCCAGGGGCTGGCGGACCGAGGCCTGCCGGGGTTGCAGTGCATGCAGCTGCGAATCCCGTGACCCTGGCCAAGGGTCAGGAGTAGGAACACCGTGCGTTTTTAGCCGGTAAGAGTCCGGCATAACCCTTCGCCTTCCCGGGGCGAAGGGTACTTATCCATGAGAAATTTCACAAGATAAAAAAAAAAGGACATAAGCTATTCTCGTATAGCTCGTACCGACACGAGACAAGAAAAAGTATAAAAATAAGTACGTGATAAAAAAAAAATGCCTGTAACTGTCCCACTTTTGGGCAAAGGCCTCTTCTCATGCAGAAAAGGAACGAGCATTTATTGCCACGCTCGCTCACTGTGGGTTAGCGATTTCAGACCATTAAGTCCTTTCCTCACGATGTTTTCGTTCAAGTCAGTGTTGTCTTAAATTAACTAAAAAAGTATATGACATTGAAAAAGTCACACTGGTATCCGACTGACTCAAATAAAACAATCCACTACCAAATTAATTTACGTAAGGTACGACGTGATAGGATTTTAAAATACTAAATCATAACTGTATTTACTCAAATTGTAAAAGATATTGATTTTAAAAGAGTAACCATCGATTATCTTGGCGGGTCTTCTAGCTGTCAGGTTGGTGACCAGATATATTCCTAAAGCTATCTATTAGCACACGGGAGGACGTTGTTGCGTATTTTTTTTAAACCTTAATGGCCTTCCACAACTAGAAAAGAGAGGGCAACTACCCCTAACTCGTTAAATTGATAGAAATAAAATTCAAATAAAATCAAATAACAAGAAACTATAATAGTAAAAGTAAGAAATAGCAATAAAATTTCCATGCAGTAAAGATACGTATCAGCACTTCAGCAGTCAGCTACGATTGCTGCCATGTCTCAATATTACCTAGAAGTATTTCGAAGAATTTCTCGTAACACGAGTAGTGTGATATGAAATATATTTTCACCTTGTTAGTACTGAATTCACATCAGTACGTCTTTTGAAAAACGTTACTATAAAATGTTTTGTACTTGCTATATCAATTTTGTATTGTTTTTCAATTATTAGAAGTTGGATCATAAACACAAGTAATTTCAAACAAGCAATAAAAAGTTGCAAAATATTTTATTTTTCAATGACGCACTACAGCGTTCGAAACGAACCCTCGAAAAAATCTCAACGATTTTTTCGCCGAATTTCTGAGTGGAAATCACGATGTCTCGGCCAAAGATGTCGATGGCCACTTAATATGATTAATTGTGCCCAAGTTTCTTGGCGGAGACACTTTATAACATCCTTTGTTCAGGATGAGTCGTGACACAACTCCGTAGAACTCTACAATGTTTGAGACAGGAGAAATTATTCTATTAGGAACTTTTTGATGGGAGAGATTTTCTATCATATTTCACGGAGACAGACGTCCTTTATAATGGAAGATTTAAGTAACTTCTGTAATAGTATCCAGTTGTGTAAGTGATAGTTGAAGAATGGTAAGCAATCTAGAGCAGTGTACGCACGAACGAACACGATAATCGCGAACACGAACATCAAAATTTCTATTGAACGTGTTTGCCGAACACAATTTGGTAATGGTACGCATGCATAAAATGTGTTCGATATTCGTGATCGCGATGTTCGTGTTCGTTCGTGCATACACAGTTTAAGAGAATGCAGAGCTAGAATACGTGATCACAAGATTAAGATCATACCCGATCGCATTGTTTCAGTAAAAGATACAGAGAAATTGCTTCGATTTATGGTTTTCATCTTAAAATGGTATGCTACGATAACCAATCTGTATTTTAAGCTTCCATGAGACATGGCTAAGTCAAATCCACAGTTAATAATAGTAATCTACTTAATAAAACTCCAACACTGACTTATTTATGGTTAGTTACGATTTACTCAAATGCATTTTTCGGGATTGCCCGACTATTTTCGATAAGTTCGACTCGTGACCAGCTCATGATTAAGGGCTCCGTTTGGGTCCGAAACTAGTCGGGCAATACAAAAAAAAGTACGTGAGTAAACTGTACCTAATCATGAATATGAATGTGTCTAACACTAACCGATGGACAACGCACAGTTTAAATCGGTGAGTTTACTAGAAGCATGAAATTTTGCACTGGAGTTCCTTATATAACGCTCACCTAGAGCAGAAAGACAGGATTTTTGAAAATTCATCCGTTAAGGGGGTTAAATAGGGGATGAAAGTTTGTATCGAAGTTCGTCATTTTTGAACTATCGGAAAACCCCATCGAGCACACGGTCAATAATGTTAACAGTAGCGGATAACATTGGGCAATGATGAGACAGAGCGATGATGGGCTTCTGCGCTACGAGTCACGGATTCGATTCCGGCACGGAACAAATATTTATTCGGCCTTCATATAGTCGGGTCTCGGGTGTCTCGTGTAGTGCCGAACTTAAAGAATTGCACTACTCCATCTCTTCCCGTGGGTGTCGTAAAAGGCGACTAAGGGATTCTCTAGAAGATGGGCAGCAGCGTTCTTTGAGCACTTTAATCACTTATATCAGAGAAATTTTAGTCTGGGGCAACATTAAATAAAATAAAATTAAAAAGTTTTTTATAAACATATCATAATTTATAGTAAGAAAGAATGAAAAAAAGAAAGAAAATGAATTTTATTCAGCCAAGGACACAATGAGTATGATAATACGAGTAGTATGATATTGTTTCCCAAAAAAAGGCAACACTTTAAAAAAAAGTGAAATGCTATAATATTCGCTGATTAAGAATAACTGCAGCGACATTTTGGCAATGCAGGTTCATTTTCGTGCACCATCCATAACCGAAGTAACCAGGGCTTTTTATTCTATTGTCTAGAGACAGTCACCAAGATGTATTATATCTTGACACGATGCCAGCTAGTTGACAAATAGGGAAACACGTTGTCAGCATATTTACATGTGGACGTTGCCTAGATCTAGTTGAAATATTACCATTTCGGTTTACTAAGCTTTTAGTTGGATGTGTGGCTTGTAAGACATCCTGACGCTCAGTTCAGACTACGCTATACTATTTAGCTATATAGTAAAGCATATTGCGTCACAAGCTATAACCCAACTATTTTATCTTTGGTATATCCTAATGGATGGCCTTCGCCCGGGGAAGGTGAAGGGTTATGCCAGACTCTTACCGGCTAAAAATCCACGGTGTTCCTTCTCCTGACCCTTGGCCAGGGTCGCGGGATTCGCAGCTGCATGCACCGTGACCACGGCAGGCCTCGGCTTCTGTGGGGCCTAGCTCCACGTCTACCTGATAGGCGCTCCCGAAACACTGCGCGCCGCCTTCTCGGGCCTGTTACTGGTTGGGTGACGGGTCCCCTAACCCGCCGCCTGCAGTTCACACACTATGGTGGCCGGAGATCGTCGCGCGGCCTCCGAACATTTCTTCTACTTTCTCTCGACTATACAAACAGTATATTTAACCCTTCTTAAGTACTTACCCCAAGTTGTTTGTTCATATTCTTCGCTTATACAAGCACTACGCTATACTATTTCGCTATAAAGTAAAGCAAATTGCGTCACTATAACTATTTAGCATGAGCTCACACTATACACTATATCGCAAGCCGGTCTACTGTGTATAGAAAGTTATTTGACAGCGGGTAGAAGTGAGGCGGGGTCGGAAGAATCGTACGACATAGCTATGAGAATCGCTCAAGTTTATCGCGTATAGATAAACTACGATAACATGGCGCGCCCCTCCAACATCTGTCTTCAATGTGTGTGTGCATATGCCAACAAGTCACCATGTTTGTGTTTGACAGTATTTGACGTGTTTGATATTTAGTAGATTTATTGCTCGACTAGTGCATAATTAAAGTGACTGCTCGACAAGGCGCACGTGTGTCATCCATACAAATCTCCAAGCGGTACCATAGTTACCATAGTGTTATTTAGCGACGTCAAATCTGTCGAGCGACTGATCCATGTTTTTGTTTAAGTTGCAGAATGCACACATGTGCATTGAACGAATGACACGTTATAAATATTCTTACTCACACATTTTTACTTGAAATGTCAATGGAGGGGCGCGCCATGTTACCGTAGTTTATCTCTACAACAAGCCAATACTTTATAGCATAGCGTTGTGTGAACGTATCCTTACAAAATGTCTGCTGAGCGATAGCGTTGTGCTATACAATATTTGCTATATGCTATATTATAGAGCAGTCTGAACTGCCTTTAAAGCTAGTTGAAATATTACCTTTCGGCTTACTAAGCTTTTAGTCGGATGTGTGGCTTGTAAGACATTCCTAGGCATAATACCTATAAGTTACGGCTAAAAGTCGAATTGCGGTTACACCTAGGTTTAGCCGGTTACAACTAGATGCGCCCGGTAGCAGATGGTATTTATTAAAAAAATGTTAAAAGTGGGTTAAGTTTTAACGAATGTATCAATCTCTAAACAAAAAGCTGATCTATGTAGATAAAAATTAAAAAAACAAAAAACCTGACTGCTTAAAAGCAAACTAAAAAAATAAGAACTGAAAAGATGTGAACAAGACGTACTTCTAATCATAACATTTATAACAACGTAAAATTTAAGTAGATTTTCAAAAATGCTTGCTATCAAATCATAACACGCAGTCAGAGGCTACCTACGATTAATGTAATTCGCGAAATGACTGACCAAAAACATACGTAGCCTCCGACTGTGTGTTATGATTTGATAGCATGATTTTTTGAAAAATTATGTAAATTTTACGTTGATATAAATGTTATGATCATTCTATCCTAACTTCCTAACTATCTATCTATCTATTAATTTAAATGCGAAAGTAAGTTTGTTTGTTTGTCACTTTTTCACGCCGAAACCGATCATCCTGAAATTTTGCATATACGTTGTCAGGTGTACAGAAACGGACATACGGTACCATTCATCCCGAAAAAAAGTACCATTCCCGAGGAAAACAATAATAACTTTCATAGATGGCGCCACGTGTCTTTAGAATAATGATTGAATTATATTATTATATAAAACTTTAGTAGTGTGTTATGAGTTGATTGTCAATTTCTAAATTAACCCGAGCGAAGCCGAGGGCAAAAACTAGTACATATATACGCGTGAAAAACCTAACCCTGTCTTTGATGTCGCGCAGTCGGGTAAAAAAGTGATCGCAACGGGAAAAGAACCTCCACGAGTGACGATACGTACCTTGCTGACTGCCTAATCTTTTCACCACGTCACGATCTATTCCCCGTATACATCGTGCAAATACAAGAGCAGAAGAAGACTTGCTTTAAAACATTCATTCGTGATAGTGATGGTAAATTCCCGAGAATATATACTCCTAGCGAGAACTTTGCTGTTAAGTTCTCGAGAACATTCTTTTGGTAGACAATTTACGAGAATTTCAAAATTGGATGACTCTAGTGTATCGTTCTATTTTGAAAGTTCTAGTTTTGAGTGTAACTGAACGTTTTACGAAGTTTACGTCGAAATATTATACTCTACAGCTTAAATTCTCAGTGAATTCTCCTGAGCGATTTCCGAGAAAATTCTCATAAATTATCTTAAATTTCATGTTGTATTAATGTTAAATTAGGATTACTGAATCAATCAACACAAACTAAAGCTATGATAAAATTTGCAAAAAAAAAACGTTACAGAAAATGTAACAGTAAATGATTAAATATCTTACATTTATGTAACAAAATCAACAAATTATGTCAAAAATCAAAATAACAATTACTATTTTTTGGAACAGACTATGATTTTGTCATTTAACCCTTTATAAGACAGAAAATTTTAGGAAAAATAAAATAACAAAAAACTTGGCATTCTGCATAAAAGAAATTTTTTTTTTTTTTGGTTTAGTTTTATTCTTAGTAAAGAAAATAGGAAAAAAATTGCCAGATTTAAAAAAAAATATAACAAGGAGGCTATCAAGACATCTTTCAAAAAAGTTGTTGGCGGAAATATTGCCACTGCTGCCGTATAAAGGATTAATACGTTTTTTAGTTTTGGCAGTTATATTTATTGCAAGATATTCCTAATTAACTACTAAGTACTACTATAATTACGCCTTGTCCCTATAATTAACATAATATATTATCCATTATACTAAAGCGAGCAACGATAGCCACAAGTAATATTCTTATCCAAAGAAAAATTGGTAATTTCCACTGTGAAACCTAACAATAAGCTTTTTTTTTAAGAAAAAAATAAAATAACAACAGAATAAAATGAAAATATTGTACTAAAATGAGTAATTTACTTCCAATTTTAAATTCTCCTTGTTCTGAGAATATTCTTCGTCGAAAAGAATATTGCAGAATATTCTCGGTCGGAGAATATTCTCCGTGAGAGAATATTCTCTCGACCGATCACTATTCGTGGTACTTTAAGTACCCTAACCTTGTGTACAAAATGTAACAGGAATAACGCAAACAATACTCCAACCATACCACTGAAATTTTAATTTTATAGCCTTTAATATTGTTTATTTAAGAAAATTGTATTACTTTTCATTGTTAACTACATTTAAAATTTAGCCTTATGACATTGACATAACGCTCAATTTTCTGTATCTCAATTACCAAAAAGACAGACATGAAAAAAGCACATTTAAAAAAAATTACACGTAATGTAAAAAATGGCTGAAATCGATTTAATTGCCCAATCTTAACAAACTGCTTTCAGAGTTTACGTTTAAAATGTTACACTTTGTGTACAGTGTGTAGTGATTTCAGTACAAGAACGGTATCTTCCCTCAGGAAACGTACTGTATCGACTAGACGGCAATGTCGTTAAGCCGAGTCCTTATCTACAAGTGTCTTACATAAGGGCTTACTTGCTCTCTAATGACTTGATTTTCCGTGTCGTAAACGCCGTATCATTGAAGATATTCGTTTGAATACTGAGTTTTAGTTACAGTGGAGTCTTGATATATTATACTTAATCTTTCATAGTACTTGTTCACGTTAACTCTCGAGCGCGGTCACGAAATATCAAACATATTAGCATAATACGCAAGTGTTCACGTAAAGCCGCGTACGCACGTACGAACAAAGTTGCGATGCATGATACGCAACAACTTGGTTCGCACGTGCGTACCAGTAACGAACATCGAACAATCTGTTCGTCAAATATGTTTGCGGCGATCCTATTAGTATGTTCTGTATGGACGGTGTTCGAAGACTTTCCGCTACTTCAAGCCGCGTACGCACGAGCGAACACCGAACATCGCGAACACGAACATCGAACACGAATCACTATGAAGGTGTTCGCCGAACACACTGTTCGGTAGTGGTACGCACGTGCAAACAACGTGTTCGATATTCGTGTTCGCGATATTCGTGTTCGCTCGTGCGTACACGGCTTTAAGAAACGCAGGTGCGGGGTAAGTAGCGAGCAACATCGCGAGACGGGCGCGTGCGATGCGCTCGCAGAAATATCAAACGTGTGAAGTTGTTTGCGAATGTTCACGTCGAACTAGCGGATGCGCGCGCGATTCACGCGCAGCGTCAGGTAAGTTCTTGTTCACGTACAACTCGCGAGTGCGAGCGCGGTGGCGGGCGCAGTGGACTTACTTACCCTGCATTTGCGTTTCGTACGCGAACACTTGCATATTACGCCAATATGTTTGATATTTCGTGACGGCGCCCGCCACCGCGCTCGCGAGTCAACGTGAACAAGCACTTAGATCAACCAGTTTATCTTTCGAACCCGCGCAAACGCCTGGCGGCCAATATGAACACGAACTCGCCAAGTCCACCGCGCTCGCCACCGCGCCCGCACTCGCAAATTGTATGTGAACAAGCAAATAGACTTCGCATAGTTCTAATTTTCTCTTTCGAATCTATTTGATCCATGTACTAGTCGTTAGGTACTTAGGTAGGTATGAAGGGGATTGTTGTTGTTTAACAACCGCGCGGATTATACGATTTGCAAGGTTAAGCTGCGCTTGCCACGGTCAGTCCGTGGATGGGTGTCCATTCGTTACACATTGAGACCCCTTATGTGCCTCGGTGTTATACAACCCGACGTGTGACAGTCCTTACGGGTAGTCAGAGCCCCAAAAGTCTGACAACCGGTCTCACCTTAGGATATCGGTATTGCCCAGTAACTGGGTTGCGGAGGTCTGATGGCAGTCGCTCCGTGTAAAATACTGGTATTCAGCCGCATCTGGTTAGACTGGAAGCTGACTGCAACGTAGTTGGGAAGAGGCTAGGCAGATAGATAGCAGATAGATATGTATAGTCGTTAGATACTTAATTACCTACTTTGGTAGTTGTGTTAGTTTCCTCATGCAACCTCATCGTACGAACCCAGTTTTTAGAGTTCCGTACCCAAAGGGTAAATAAAACGGGGCCCTATTACTAAGACTCCGCTGACCGTCCGTCCGTCTGTCACCAGGCTGTATCTCATGAACCGTGATAGTTAGAAAGTTGAAATTTTCACAGATGATGTATTTCTGTTGCCGCTATAACAACAAATACAAAAAAGCAGAATAAAATAAATATTTAAGGGGGCTCCCATACTACAGACATGATTTTTTTGCCGTTTTTATAGATAATGGTACGGAACCCTTCGTGCACGAGTCCGACTCGCACTTGGCCGGTTTTTTAAGATAATATCCTTCATAAAGACTGAGAACATGCCATTATAAATCAGTAATATATTTCCATGACTGCCTCCTTGGTCCCATGCTTCTCCTTGGACCAAGGAGGCAGTCAGACCTCATACTCAGCGTGACTGCTGAGTATGAGGTCCTGGGTGCGATCCCCATGTCAAGCAAAGCGTTATTGGGGTTTTCCGTGTAAAGTTACTCAGTAGCAGCCCGGAGTCTAGATTTGTGCCCGGTTGATGGCAATAGGCCTCGTTACGTGGGACTTTAAACATAATGGCAAAATGAGGGTGTTACTGAGGGATGGGTGGGGTGCATGAAAAGAGCCTCCACGAGTGACGATAGTTAAGTACGTCCGGCGCACCCTGGGCAGTCAGCCTTGCTACCAACCTTGCTGACTGGCTAATCTTTTCACCATGGTATGACCTATTCTCGTATAGCTCGTGCCGACCGATAGAAGAAGACGAAGGGTGTTACTATACTTACAACGTTATTTTTAGTATATACAAAAACCGAGACACCACAACAAGATTTTTCATCAGAACTGCCTGAATATGTATAATATTTAACATATTATGTTTTTTTTTTTAAATGTCCAAGTTACACCGTAGTTTATGTCGCGTTAAGTTCCCTAGTAAAGTGTGAAATGCCTGAGATGTGCTATGCAGGGGTTGTCTAATACACGGAAACTGACCGAGCGGACCATCTCAAGCCTCAAGGTGTCTATTCCCGTCAACTGTTATGGGTACCTACTGAAACAAAATTGAAATTAATGAAAAAAGAATGTGGTGTAAAAAATAGATAAGTCAATCGATTCTCCTAGTGATTCTGAACAAACTAGTTTCAGGTTTAGTATATATTAAAACTAAGCTTGTATACATACATTTCTACTTAACCCTTCGGAGAATACAGGCGTGATGTTATGTCATATTTCCATGTTTCTTTTTTGTATTACGCCTAAAGTGAATTTATTTACAAAACTCTCACACATTATCATTCAAGAAATATTAAATCTTATACGTAGGTACACAAGCTCGTCCTCATACATTACCATGTCTTTCTAAAGCCTCTGTGTAACACGATGAGACACAATTTCGTCAAAATTCATCTTAAACTAGACCGCGCCTCTTATGTTAATCTAGTACTTCGGTACTGAACGAAACATTTTTTATTTATACACACACAAAAAATACTAAGTTGATTTAAAATGTACATACTTCTTTAAAGGCGTCGTTATCCGCTGAAGGTCGCCTGAACGGTTGAACAGAGTTGTATAGATGTTAGGGCTAAAAGCCGTAGGCGGTTTATACACCTAAGCCGGCTAGAACTAGGTGTGCCCGGTTGCAGGTGGTTAGAATTAAATGTAATCTATTTATTGAATTTTTTTTAAACGAGGGCTTAGTTTTAACGACTGTGTGAATGAATTGGACAAAGATACTGTGTTGTTAAAAAATTAAAAAAAGAGTGAAATAATTAGCATGAAAATTAACAGTTTCAGCAGTCGGTGGCTTTTATTTGTTTCAGTGTAGAATTGCACACTATGAAAAACTTTTTAGTGCCATAAATTACACGGTTTAAGGCACTTGTCCCACCACGAACGATGAGCGAGCAGTGAGTAGAGCTAGAAGCTAGAAACGAGTTGGCGAGCAGCGAGAAGCGAGTGTGTAGTTCCGATAGTTTTGTCGTTGAGCTATAAGCGAGTGTGCGAGTGCGACGGGCGATTACTCGCACCACTCGCAAATGACCGCTGGTTGGTCTCTCGGCGTGAGTTCTGACTGCCAAGCGAGCATCGCTGAGCGAGTATTATCTTTGATAGCTCTTATTGCTCAGCGACAAACTAGTGGAGCGAGTCCTCGCCGGCAATGTGAACAGTCAGCGATCAGCTATTAATATATGCATCTCTTTTGTTTACACGGAATGTATATCTATTGTACGTTTCTTGAGCGAGAAAATAGCCGATAGTTAGTCGCTTCCTCGCCGGCGGTGGGACAACTGTCTAAGACTACAAATTTTAAATGACACGGTTGTATTTTACACGGAGCGACTGCCATCAGACCTCCGCAACCCAGTTACTGGGTAATGCTGACGTCCTAAGATTAGACCGGTTGTGACTTTCAGGCTTCTGACTAACTGTAACGACTGCCATAGGTATTCGTACGACACCCGGGACAGACGGTTTAACGTGCTTTCCGAGGCATGGAGGAGTCTCGATGTGTAACGAATGATCACCCATACATGGACTGACCGCGGCAAGCGCAGCTTAACCTTGCAAATGATATGATCCGCGCGGTTGTTAATTAGCCACGAGCCCCTCCAATCACCAATGTATACGAATTTATATTCGTAGCGAGTACCATTCTGCCGTCCAATTCCTAAAAGACCGTTAAGTAACATTTTGTCAAATTTGAGTTGTGGAGGAGCGAGGTATGGTGTTCCTCCAACCAAAGGAAGGATCCTCTAACCAGGCGGAGTCTTATACCTGGCGGACTACAGCCCAACGGTTAATGTTGGGTGGATATACACTATCTGCGTGTTAAATCATGATAACGCAACGTAGGAACTGTCATCTATGAGAGTTGTCGTTAATGTCGCTGTAGTCGTCTACAGCGCTGGCGCTGGCTTGCGTAGTTCGCATATGGCGTGACAGATTCCGCCACAGAGTTTTAAATATTACGTAAAAGCGCAACTTTTTCTCTATCGACCAGTCTGGTCCGTATTTTTCTATCATTTGTCAGTTACGAGATCCATATATTTTAGCAGAGACCTTACCATATCATATTATACCATATTGTAGATGGTCCAGTACAGAAAAGTATGACAAAAAATCAAAACCTTAAATTTTAAAAACAACTTTATATTAGTCCTGTAACTCATTCGAAGTTATACAATGAGCTTAAAGTAGCCCAATAATTTGGTATAACAAGAACATCTGTATGTCTTCAGAATTCTCTACGGACAACATTTTTCACGTTTTTGTGTTTTGAAACCTAACTCAAAATTAGGTTTACTCACTTAACGACCTTTTACAAATCAGACGGCAGCATTTGAACCCAGCAAATTACCAATAGTTCTTGCAAAATATAGTACCCAAGTTTTTGCCCAAATCCACGTCAAGAGGTCCTTTGTGCTAATTTTCTCACCTAATTTTAGTCAAGACGTATAGATTACGTTTAACAAATTGAGTGGTTGACCTCGGAGACCATTACAAACGTCGATTAGACTCGTAATGAATTAAATGGACTCATGAGATAAAGACTGGAACTTAAAGTAGGGACCTAAGTACGCCTTTGTGGCTAAGCGGTGTTCATTTGTCATTGCGAGAGATATTTTTTAGGTAGTACCATCTAGGCGTAGAAAGAATATATATATATCGGACTAAAATTATCGAGTAAAAAACTCAATTATTAGGAAAAAGACGAAGGCTAGAGACGTTGTCAAACATGTACTACGACAAAAATAAAAATGGGCCGGGCATATACAGCGATCATCAGACGAAAGATGGACGAAAACAACAACAAATTGGTACCCATTTTACGCTAAAAGGAAAAGAGGAAGACCGCGAAAAAGGTGGAACGACGATATAGTGAAAGTAGCAAGAAAGCTATGGACCAGAGCAGCTAGAGATAGACAGAAGTGGAAGGCTTTGGAGGAGGCTTTCACCCCCACAAGCGGCCCTTATAAAGACGAAAAGGAGAAAGAAAACTAACAAAAATAAATAAAAATAGAATTATAGGACTACAAACACACTTAGGTACACTACCTAAGTGTGTTTGTAGTTCTCCAATACACATGTTTTTACTGTATTTATAAAAGGGAAATAAAGTTTTATTTATTATAGTACTATCTAATTATTTAAGGACAAAAATAAACCAAATAAAATATCAGTATGGAAAATGACACATCCGAACCGATCACGGCCCGAGTGCTGCGAGCGATCTTAGTTTTCACTGCCAATTTTTCTATTTATCATTGTAATACAATATGTTATTACCCATTCACTAGAGCATAATAAAACCTATCTTTTGAAAAAGAATAGCTGAAATCGCAATAAATTAGCTTGAGAGAATTTAAGTATAAATAGGTGAATACGGTGATAGCAGTTTTTTTTTTAAATCAGGCTTTGTTGTTTTAATAATGATTTTATTTTTTATTTTTTTAATACTGTATCGTTGCCCCTCACTAGGATTTCTCCTGTATCGTAGGTGCGTTTACAGACACAAATCTCACATACACAAACGCCCAGACCCGAAACAACTATGTGTAGGCCATACGAATTTTTGCAGATGCACCAAACGTGCACCTCGTAAATATGGAGAGAAAAGGGTTTTGACTTTTTACGTCGGTCTCGTCCATAAGGGGGTTTTGCCATCTTTGTTACGCGTCCTCTAAACTCGGTTTCTAAAAGGTAATATGCCTATAGAGGCATAGGATGTATAGACGGTGTAAATAAATTCGTGTAATTCCTTCAAACCGTGGTGACACAGATTAACAATAAACGTTTTTTTCTAAATCAACGAAATATATTACAAAAAAAAACGTGGTTTTCTATTTCTGAGCCATTTTAGACCCCGAGTTAACGGACTGCAAAAAGCGTTGTCGCGCTAGTCACACTATTACACGAATTTGTTTACACCCAGGAGCCCAATTCTACTAACAGAAACTTTAACCAATTGCAACTTAATCGTTTATTCAGTTTTCGTTTACAAAAACTATCAAATTGTTTGACAACAAAAACAAAACCAAACATTTTGACAGTTTACGTCAACGAAAACTTCCTGAATGAACGATTCAATTGCCATTGATAAAAGTTTCTGTTAGTAGAATTGGCCCCCTGATGTAACATCCCAGGCTACAAACAAAAGACTAAATAATTAAAACGATCACCTCAAACAAACAAATTACTACACTATACCGAATTAGAACTCACTAAACAACAAAGCGCTAACCACAAACGAAGTAACTTAACTACGTAATAAAACTTAAATAGTATATAGTTAACTATTTATAGCACTAGATAAGGCGACATCTCTTGTTTATCGTGTGCAGGAAGTCTTTAGCGTTGACGGGGGGGCGGGCCGGGGGGAGGGAGATGGCCGGCGAATTACGTCGTTATGTGACGCTTAGCATTTTGTACATACTGCTTTAAGGTTAAGCAAACAATAATCTATGCAGATTATCGGGTGTAAAAAGACCCTTAACGATAACGAAAACCACGTATTCTACCCATCATTGGGATCATTTTTCTCGAACAAACCATACCTGGGAAATCATTGGTTTTGGAGATATTGAAGGTCAGTACACTTTTTTTTTTTTAGTTTTTTCCATAAACGATTTCCAAGTCTTAATACTAAACTTTCTTCCGTACAAACATTATAAAAATTTCAATTTTTCCTAACAAATTACGCATTTGAAGTTACAAAAACGCAATGAATATCAAACGCACACGACCGCCTTGGCTCGGCTGTGTGGCCGCTGCACGCATGCAAACGCGCGGCATCACCACAACCATAATTTGCGCGCTACAAAAAAAAGCGTTTTTTCATGCCAAAAAATAAAAGTCGTTCCCAGCAATTATTTTTGGTCAATGTAATTTAGTTTGATGTACAGAGTGCGTAGCTTTCGGCTATGTGATGGGTCTTTTTACACCCTGTATTATATATGCAAGGTGTAACATAAATAACGCACAATTATGGGGTACTCATCATTATGAACAACTTTTACTATGGGACCAAAGCTGAAATCGCGAAAAAAAATCAGTTGTTCCTACATTTTGACGAGTTATGCGAACATAAATGTAGAGAAAAGCTATTTTTTCTTCGCGATTTCGGGTTTGGTCCCATAGTAAAAGTTGTTCATAATGATGAGTACAGTGACCCCTTAAGAGGTTGTGTGTTATTTATGTTACACCTTGTATGTAAGTTACGGTTTACTCAAGAGCATTTTTCGGGTTTGCCCAAACGTGTGTAAACCGTTATTAATCGTAAATAGTAATGGTCCGATTATGCTTACGCTATCACTGCCTTTTTGTATCGTAATAGCCCCAAACCGCCAACCGTAGGTCGTCAGATCCTCATCAAAGCTGCATGATGTGTGCTTCGCATTACATAACATAGCTAGAATTACGAACAAAGAGTATAGTAACAACACAGTGTACCTACTTACTACATACAGTGGGTCAACGCCCATACATTTGACAGGTCCTATGAAATGTCAAAATTATGTAGGGGGCGGAGGTTATGTCCCAAGTATGCAGTATGGCTACTCGGGACATAACCTCCGCTTCTTCACCCCGCAACCCTCCGCACGATTGCTCTGCGACAATGTTCTACGTTGACCGACTGTTAGGAGTAAGATAGGTATAGGTAGACTGTGGTAATAATATGGGAATAGAGGGCCCACTCGCGAGACTTTTTTGTCACACATAAAGAACACTGTCGCCACCTGATATCATATTCCTTGAACTAGCCCAATATTATGCCATAGGTACCTACATAATATATGTTGGTGTATCCATACACCGTCGTATACATCGATGCGTATATATTTTGTTACAGAATAGGTTTTCTAAAGGGAATTGGGAATGCATGCGTGAATGAAATTCCTGGATGAAAAATTAAACTGGAAGACAGGAGGAGGAATACGCTCAACTCTATCGCACTTTCTGAAGCTTAATACAACCGAAAATCCACATTAAACACACAGAACATACGCCAAATGTAGAAGCCATTTTGAATAAAAATATTGAAATTATTGCAAACTTAAAAAAAAAATATGATAATCTATGATTATCTAAATAATTATTTTTTTTAATAATTAGGCGGTGCATATTTATATAGCTTAAAAAAATATAATTATCACTTTTTAATTAGTTTTTAATAAAATTAAAAAGGTGCCCATTTTCGCATTTAAATAAAATTGGACAAAGCGCCATCTGTTTCGCTATTAAGTACTAGATGCTATTAAGTTTACAGGGATATGATTCAAGATGGAGCTAATGTAAAAGCGAAAAATGATCGCCTATGTCAAGTGCGGCAGTGTCACCCCCTGATTACGAAATTTGCTATTCCTACTGCCTGTATGTATCGCATCCGTAAGCCGCTAGCGTCCAAGGAAGTACCGATAACAGACTCTTGTTGGCCACTTGATAAGCTTTGTTAACTGAATACAAGCAACATATTAACGTGGATGCTTACTAATTGCGATCAGCTCGTTAGAGCCTTAAACTCCATTATTAACTTTGATGTAGGTACTAAATGTTGATGAGGCTATAATGCTATTTTAAGATCTTAAGCCTTGTACGGACTAAGCGTTCCAATGTACGCGTCATCTAGGGATGTTGAATACGCGTACAGGCTAATTGAGCGCTCACGTTCCCTTTGTGTACGCGTTGCTGCAAGTACGGACGAAGTGTTCCTGTGTACGTAAATTGTAACGCTTAAGCCATGTACGGACTAAGCGTTCCAATGTACGCGTCATCTAGGTATGTTGAATACGCGTACGGGCTAATTGAGCGTTCACGTCCCCTTTGTGTAGGTTCGTGTTGCTGCAGGTACGGACGAAGCATTCCTGTGTACGTAAATTGTAACGCTTAAGCCTTGTAAGGCGTTCCAATGTACGCGTCATCTAGGTATGTTGAATACGCGTACAGGCTAATTGAGCGTTTACGTCCCCTTTGTATACGCGTTGCTGCAAGTACGGACTAAAGGTGTGTACGGACTAAGCGTTCCAATGTACGCGTAGTCGGTTACGAGTACACAGGAACGCTTAGTAATAGTATGGAGGTGCCTGTCTTAAGCCTTGTACGAACTAAGCGTTCCTGCGTACGCGTAACCGACTACGCATACCAATGTACGCGCTGTCCGTACACACCTTACGCCTTCCTGTGTACGCGTAACCGACTACGCGTACATTGGAACGGTTAATCCGCACAAGGCTTTAGTCCGTACAAGGCTTTAAAGGCCCTATCTCACTAGGACACCATGGCGGTCCAACCAGTCTCGCTACCGTGGTGTTTTGAGCTACCAAGCGAGAAACAACAGAACAAACACCAGTGTTGTCAGTTTCAAAATGGACGTCAGTGTACAGGTAAGGTGCGAATGACACGTGGATGCACAGTGATGATTCGGGCGGAAGGGGCATCCCTGGTAGTGCAACTGGTGGCGGAGTATGTGAGACGCCAAACAACTCTATACAAGTTAATGGTTGCGCTACCAGCGGGTGATTTGTTTGCCAGCAACAATTTTGTTGCGCAACCAAGCTGATACCAGGTGAGGTACCCTTGATACAACTGCATACATTTTGTTGGTGGCGCGACCGGTGGCCGCCACCATGGTGTCCTAGTGAGATAGGGCCCTAAAGAGAAAATGTTTACTACTATACGTAAGGAAGAATAGTTTTATATAGTTCGGGATAGTCTTCGTGTTTCCTCGTCGGATAGTCCTCATTTTATATATTTTTTTTAGAAAACATTGGGAGCTAACCTTGTCGTTAGTACGGGAACTAGTCTCGCCAAACTGACATACAATTGTTTTCAAAGATATCAAAGTTTTATACTTTATACACCAGCCTTTGTGAGATACGTTTCTCGTCCTACTATCATTTTTACACGTTAAAATTATGCAGTAACTAAGTAAGGCATGATTCTATATTTTACGTACAAGTTCGAGGCGTCGTGTTACAGCAAGTTACTAATCGCGTGAGTAATTGTTGAGCGGATCTCCGCACAATTGTGACACACGCGCAATAGCTGCATGGTACTTCCATTTGTTTTGATTTTACTCCTTTAAAAAAAACAAGTCATTCTAAGATGAAGATTCAAAATTCATTTTTTTTTTCAAATAGACTTCGTCGACAATTTCGTTGCACGAATCCAAGAAGTTTATCCTACGGAAAAGAGCCGGCTTCGGGTCTTCTATACCTTGAACAGAAGGTATTTTTTAAAAACATAGACATTGAATCACAATCAGTTATTAATTTATCACAACAAAGTTTAAACATAAAAATGGAAAATAGCAACAATATCGGACATTCTGCAATGGCGGTTTTTACTTACTACCCTAGAGCGCGTGCCGCTGTTTTTAACCTAAACCTGTTGTTAAAGTACTCAGAGAACGCTGCTGTCTATCATCTAGAGAATCCCTTAGTCGCCTTTTACGACACCCACGGGAAGAGATGATTGTGTATGTATGAAAGTAATTACACTGGATTGGGACCTGTAACTTTTATAAGAACCAGAGGCCAAACTGTGTCCCCGTGGACACATAGAACGAACGCTAGAATGCAGCGACGGGTCCATTGCAGAATTTCTCGTACAATAAACCTTCCTTGCTAAGCTGATTAGCGACTTATTATATCAATACCCAGTTGCTAGATACATATTTCTCATATAAATATTCTTTTTAGACTTTTTATGAGAAATAGATGAAAGGAGAGTGTATGCAGCGGAGATGCTAATGTTGAGATGAATATGAGAAGTGACAAGAATGGATAATTTAAGAAATGAGCATGTTAGAGGAAGTTTGGAAATAGCGCCAGTGATTGAAAACTTAGCGTGGTACATTTTATACGGAGGGAAAAAAGTCATGTTACCAGAAGAGTGTTAAATATGAATGTAGATGAATATACAAATAGAGGTAAGACAAAGCAAAGATGGATAGATTGTGTGAAGGATGATATGGGTAAGAAAAGAGTGAGTACTGAGATGGCGTCTGATAAGAATGAAAGGAGAATGGAAGAGTAGAAGACCCCACCTAGAGTGGAATAAAGGCATGGAGATGATGATAAGACTTTTTTATGAGGTGTTTCCTTTCTGAAACCTGTTTTTCTCTGACTGAAGTAATATCCTGCCTTTCTAATGCTCTGTATTCAAGTACATAAGTTATTTATATACTAAAACACCATCCGTATGTACAGTAGTTGAGCAATGTATGGCGTTCCGGTTTGCAAATGTGGAGTGTTTGCAAATCTACGATACGTTTTGCTAGCGTTTGCCCGGAGGAATACTTGCCATTAACTGGATATGTGGGCTGCTATGAAATTGTAGCTGTAGTGCGTTTGTGTTGGAGATGTTTTTGAATATTTATGCGTAGTTGGGATAGTATGAAAGTTGTTTTTATTAAGAATCAGTAAATAATTTTCTAGAAGTTTAAGTTTTGATTTCAAGTAATAAAATGAATCTTTCTGAATAAACTAAACATATGCATAATATCATGGTGAATGTTATTTTATAAAGAGCGTATTTACCGACGTTAGATTAGTTTTATTTAAATTGACGCATTGATGGATTTTCTATACAAAAGCTAAATAAATGTTTATCTGAACGTGGTAACAGGGTCAAGCACCAAAAAAACAACATATACTTGGGAGCAAATAAATCGAGCCACTTCTATTGTTATTATTTTTGGTACCTATTATGGAACAGATCAATTCGAAATATATATCGCCTAAAAGGTTATTTGATAACCTTTACAATGAGGGCAGTTTTTTCACGAAAACATAACTAATAACCAGGACACGTGAAAAAAGGAGTGGCTCGATTTATTTGCTCCCAAGTGTATGTTTAACACGTTCACTGCGTTACGAGATCTAATGGTTCTCGTACGAGTCTTCCACTCAGTGCGGCAGTGAAATTGTATGTCCATCCTGTTCTGACAAATGAATTTTCTTTAGGTTATTTTTGAGTTAGAGTGAAATGCCTTAGCCTACCATTCATAAGTACCCTAATTGTAGTATTTTTATCAATAAAAACGTACGAGATCTTATAGGCCTCGTAGCGACCAGATAGAAAAAAAATGCATTTAGTGCGATACGAGACTCATTGGATCTCGTAAAAATTTCGTACGAAGCCTGTTCATAAATCTTTTAGTGTTGTGTAAACTTTTGAAGAGTGAAACTACTTTTACTTGCTATCATCGATAAAATAGCCGGAAAACGTCACGAAGAATGTTAGAACTATCATTTTCCAATTGTGACGATAACGATATGACGAATAAATGTGATAATTCTCCAAAAACACAATAACTATATCGAAAAGTATTGCAAAGTGTTCTAAGGGCCACTTGTGGAAATATTAGTACTAGCCCCAGTTCTGGACTTAGGTACTTATCAAGAACTTGCTAATGCAACACCATCTCCATGTCTGCAAAACAAACATGTGAGTAACTGCGATTCTCATTTATGAAACTACTCTCATGTACTTAGTACCAGCAGCAACATTTACGATCATTCAGCAGAATCTGGCACAGCCAAAATAGTAAAAGATTGTCCAGATTTACTGGATGCAACAAAACGATGTGCTTAAAGTGTTTTAACGTAAAACATTAACTTTTTTAACATTTCGTATTTGTCAGTCATAAATGATCCATTTAAACATTCTCGACAATTCATTTTTTATCTAATCCCATCACTACTGTTTTATCGATATTTAGACACAAGTGCGTTACGCGGTCTAAAACGTCTTGTATTTTTTTTACTTTCAGTGCATTACGAGATCCTAACGGTCTCGCGATTTTGCTTTTGTGCTTCTGTTTCCATTTTTTCTTTGATCATCGGGCGAGCTCACATATATATTGACATATCTATCATCTACCGATAGAAGCAAAAAAAAACTTATTTTTAGCTATTTTCATAAAAATATTTTTATTTTAAGGTGACAGTCCGTACGACATCTATAGAATCTCGTCCCGTCATTAGGAGAAGACAATAACGAGTTCTTTTAGACCTCGTGATGCTACAGTGGCAGGTAGCATAAATCTGGACTCGCAGTGAACGTGTTAATAAGTAAAATCTAATCAAATTAAATCCAACCAAAGACGGAAATAAAAGCTAGTTTAGACAAGACAACATAATAATGGTGTCCTTAAGAGCATAAACTAACGTTTGTGCGAGGTAGACCGTTCTCGTAAAGGAAAGTGGATATTCCGTCGAGTTCCCATTTAGAGAAGAGAAAATACTAAGCACAGAGACGAGCCAGTATCAAAGCCTGTCCAGACGACCGACTGACCTTTGTTGAACTTATGAGTTATTTCATAGGCGAGCGGCTTTCAGTCAAACATTAGGTTGATCGAAATAATACTCTACTATAAATTAAGTTGGAAAATCCAGTCAACAATTGTTGTCAAACTTTCAAGTTGATTTAAGTTTGCAATATCATTGTGTATGTTTTATCCTTCACGAGCAAATAGCTGTTAGAATCAAAATAAACCGGCAACCCAATCAAACTTTAAACTTTAAAACTCATTTATTCAAAGCAGACTAGAATTATTTAGTTCTTTTTGAACGTCAATATGGCAAAAGACATCCCCAAAACACGCCCGTTCTTCACAATCATGATGCAAATATCCAGGGATCTTCAAATATTGTCTAAGCGCTGAATAATATCCGAGGAAACAACAACGTAGAGAAATAGCAAGGATCATCATACATAGTCTCCTCTTTCATCCCCTAACGCATCCTCAACGACCCAATTACCTGCCAATCCATACATACATAAACTCTCGCCTTTTTCCTATGGGGGTAGGCAGAAACTGTAGAACGCCACACGCTACGACCCTTACCTTTCACTGCATTCAGTCATACATCTTGTCATACACGCAAGCTGGTTGAAAGTACTACGCACCTATCCTTTTTGAAGAACATCACCAATAGCATCGATGCATGTCCTTCTAGGGACATGATCCTGACGCTCTACTGGCGTTTCCACTGACATTCGCCTTACAAATTCATCATCATGGTAATTATACATTAATACCTATTCTTAAAGAAAACTACCTAGTTGTTGGAAAGATTACGCAACCGTGTCATTTAAACGTGTAGTCTTAAGCCGTGTTATTTGTGGCACTGAAGCGTATTTAATAAACAACTTTATATAAAAGTGAAAACCGACTTCAAAAAAAACTAAAAGGAGTAAAATAATTACCATAATATAAAATTAACAGTTTCCGGTGCAATTCTACCCTGGAACAAATACAATTTTTATCACTACATCAACTTTCAAGCCTCGTCCCCACTAGGAACATTTGTCGAGCGACATGTGTCCCCGGAGACATCGGGCGATGTCGCCCTACATCGCCCCACGTCGCCCGATGTCACCGGGGACACATGTCGCTCGACAAATGTTCCTAGTGGGGACGAGGCTTCTATCACTACTCTTCATCGACTGTGCGACAAAGAACAGTTTCAACAATGTCGCGGCGATGTCGTCCGACGTCGCCCGACATCGCCCGATGTCACCGGGGACACATGTCGCTCGACAAATGTTCCTAGTGGGGACGAGGCTTTAAACCGCAAGTTTGTCATATCACATCATTCTTCAATCTATCATTCAAACTTACACCGCATATACCTGCCAATCCCACAACAAAACCCTCATTCCTTTAAAAAATAATAATAAATCTACAAACTGAGCTCTACGGCACTTAAAAACACCCGCGTCTTAACGCGGCACTGCTAACAAACTCGCGGAACTTTCTGCATGCAAAATGGATTTGCGCTGTTGAAATTATGACCGTGAGTGCACCGCTTTAGATAATAGCCGCTAAACTTGTCTCCTAATGAGAGAACGTTCTACGTTCCACGGCACTACTAGTGGCTCGTGTGATTTCGTTTATGCTTGTTTGTGTTATAATTTGTGATGTTTTGGCTTTTTATTCATTTCTAGTTGGTGAGGCATTAAGGAATGGAAGGGTTTTTGGTGGTTTGCGGTTTTTTAACGTGACTGTACGGTGACATCTATGCAATGCCGGCTTTAGCTTTCCAGACGCTGCGGGTGAGATATGTTTAGCGCCCTTTCTTTCTTACTATTCATTAGTATTCTGCTTCGACTAATAGGCAAAATTACTGTTTTTGATCAAGTTTTTTTTTTAAATCGTTTGCTTATTTTCTTGTTCATTTTCAACTGATGAATTCATGGGTTAAAGCGTCGAACTAGCGCGCGGCGCCCCTTTAGCTCTGGTGCCCCAAACGGCGTCGTGGGTCGTCCGCCCCTAAATCCGGTACTGCCTCTATAACTACTCAGAGAAACGAAGGAGAACCACAGCCACATAATTATTAGCCACTGAGACAGAGTGCGAAGCTTAGGCTCCGTTTTCTAATTAATTAGAAAATCTAAGATGATCTAAAAAACCCTTGGAACTTTCTGCATATGGTTGAAATTATGACAGTGAATGTACCTTTTTTTGTATTTGACTATTTTTGTATTATAACTTCCGTGAGACACATTCATATTTATGATTAGTTACGGTTTGGGTGAATATTTGAGTTCGTGCATATTACACGTCCCACGATAAAGAATATATGAAACGTTGAAATTTTTTGAACCTAACGTTGTTTTTGTATATTTAACTTGGTGTTCTATTAGGAGCAGCCCTTGAATCATCTTTTTTTTATTAGAAATGCTCTAAATTTTATAAAAAGAACCTGAAATATAATTACCATCCGTGTCCCTTTTACCAGATTTTAGTACATTGGCACATCCTGTTTAAAAGTGTGTTTGAAGAAAGACATTTTTATTACTCTGTAGGATAGCAGGATAGTGAATCTATACAGAGACCATATATTGTTTACGGAAGAACAAATTTAAGCAATTTCATATAACTTTGAAAAATGTCCCAACACTTACCCATAATTACCATCCACCGATATGTTCGATCCGATATTTTAATATTTACCCGCCTCTGTGCACTGTGCTTCATACAGAATATTCGGCGACAGGTAAGGCTCTGCCACCGAGCTGAACACTTGCGTGAAAGAGTGATTGTGGCTATGTAAATTAAAGTTTACCTGTCCGAAAAGTGTTTTGGTTCACAATATTTCTACATACCGTTCGTCTCATGAACGGTAGTTATATATATTTTTTTAAACAATACATGCCAGATATGTATCCGGTATAAGTTTCTCTTTTCGCTGATAAACCTAACAATGCTGTACCTATTCCAAATAACAGTAATTATTTAAAATATTTAGGAATCTAACAACCATTCTTCTAATTACCATTGATTGCCGTTCGTTTTGATTCGAATGGTAATGAGAAGAATAGAACGGTAATGATTTACATATGTGTCTAAAGGTCTGGAAAAGGAAAAAAGGATCACAGAGACAATTTAACTGACTATCCCTCCGAAACAGGCTATTGCAGAGTTAGGAAAAAACACTAAAATGGCAGTTTTGTGCCATAAATATCTTAAAAATAATTTAAAGGAACATTAAGTAATTATTCAGATCGATTTTGTTGACAACTATCCCTCTGAAGTACAAGTATTCCATTTCGACAGAAGCAGAGCTGAACTGACTCTTCATACAGCAGTGATTTACCATATTGAGGCAGGAAAATGTACCGCTAAGTGTCTCTGTACAAGCAGTGAAAATCTGCGCCATGACGCCGCAACAGTATGGGTGCATATAGTTCCGCTACTACAACATGTTCAAAGTTTGAGTAAAAAGATCACCACACTACATTTTTTGTCTGATTCACTTAGCAGCCAATGTAGAAACAGCACCTTATTTTTCATAATTACAAAGTTATATTGGTACATCAGTGGCTTGAAGCAGTTCACATGGAATTGTTCCGAGCCTGGCCATGGTAAGGGTGCTGACGATGTTGGAAGTACTCTAAAACGGACTGCTGATGCTGTGATTGCTCAAGGCGAAGATATTGCAACCTATAGATTCTCATGTCAAAAGATTTGCTAATTCCTAAAACAGAGCTGCTGCCATTGAAGGGTACATTAAACTTTCATCAAGTTATATGGCTCAAAGGAAGAAAATAATTAATATTCAGAAACCCCAGCTGTTCCGTTTGTATTGATGGTAATCATCACACATACAAAGTTGGTGGGAAGTTACTTATAAGGCAAATTTATCTAATTTTTGTCTTATTCTTAATTATCATTTTGGTTTACCTCATTACCATATCTGTAAATTCTCATTACCGTTCCTTCAGAAAAAACAAACGTCAACATCTTCAAAACTAAAGGTGTGATAACTGTCCCTTTGCTATATTTCACTTACAATCACTAAACACTTTCAAAAAAACATGTAAAGAACATAATTAGGCACATTATTTGACCTTTCTTAAAAACATCATAATATGCACGAATTCAAATATTCACCCGTTTACTCACGTCCGTCACTAGTCGGGCAATCCCAAAAATGCACGTGAGTAACCCGTAACTAATCATAAATTTCACTATTTGTAGGTGGTCCTTACGGACCATTTCTATACAACCTTATTTTTACTTTATACGAAAACCGAGACACCCCAACAAGATTTTCATCAGAACTGCCTGAATATGTGTTTTTTTTTAGTAAATCTCCAAGTTACACCTTAGTTTATGTCGCGTTAAGTTCCCTAAAAAAGTGTGAAATGCCTGAGATGTGCTATGCAGGGGTTGTCTAATACGCGGAAACTGACCGAGAGGACCGTCTCAAGCCTCAAGGTGTCTATTCCCGTCAACTGTTATGGGTAGAAAACTTCTGAAACAAAATTGAAACTTATGAAAAAAAAAAGTGTGTTGTAAAAAATATGTCAATCGATTCTCCTGGTGATTCTGAACAAACTAGTTTCAGGTTTAGTATATACTAAAACTAAGCTTGTATAACCGGGCCGTTATTGGCGTGATTTCAGGTCAGGGTCTCCAGCCCATGGGGGAGGAAGTAAAATACTTAACCTAAGCTAACTACATCATGACTACTAGCAACAACAGCACTAAGGGCGACCCCTAGTGGGACTCGGACCTCGGCTTAGGACGTTGCTGGTGGGAGATTCGGAGGGAGACAGATTGATGAAGGCTGAATTGTCGGTGTGACTGCAGAGTCTAAAGTGACGACCGGCTCTACGGTGGGTACCGTGAATACACCGCTTTAGATCATTGCCGCTAAACTTGCGTCCTAATGAGAGATCGTTCTACAGTGCTAATAGTAGATACCTAATTCGTGTGATTTCGTTTATAAATGATAGTTTGTGGCTTTTCTTTGTAGAAAATAAATAACGGTGATTTTGATTTTATTAAAGTCCGAAGTTTTCCCTACAGGATATTTTACACAAGACTTATTACAGTGTAATGCTTCTAAAAGTAATCTTTAGGACGTCGATATTACCTTAAAAATTATTAAACCTCTGTTTTGTTGTTATTTTTTAACACAGACTAATAAAATCAGCAATATTTCAAATTCCAAAAGTCCGTTTCTGATTAAATGATGTGAACCATCTAGCGCCGTAGTTTGAAATGCACTTAACCTAAACATCATAACATCGAGACGTAAGTGAAGATGAACATAGATAAGTAGCTATGTGAGCTATACAGGGCGTAAACGAATTCGTGTAATTCCTTCAAACCCGATCTACTAGTGACACTGATTGATCAAGCATTAGTTTTTTTCAGTTTCAGCAAAAAGATTTTTTCATAAAAATAAGCTGATTTTCTGTTTCTGAGTCATTTTAGCGCTCCGAGTTAACTGACTGCACGTAGCGAAATCGCGCTAGTCGTGCCTGCCAGCTGTATTGCCGTGCTTTCTTTCATTTATGCGTGGCATCGAAATCTTCTATCACATAAAATATACAAGGTTAGTCAGAAAGGGGGTACTAATCCGAAAAGTTGTTAAAGTACACATAATAATGAATAACTTTTGTTCTACAACTTTTCCTAAAAGTCAATAGTTTAAGAGAAACAGTTGTTCAAAAAACTAAAAAAAATATCTCTAAATCTATCTATCACCAGTTATAATCAGCTGTGTTTACATTTTAGGTCATATTTGGGGTCATGAATTAGTAGCTCCATTTTCTAAATTTGTAACTAAAGCAGTGATGAAGAATTTTTGAAAAAACTAAAATAAAAACATTTTTTTTGGAAAAAAAATATCGAATTTTGAAATTTTAACACTTGCTTTCAAACAGTCATCAGCGATACTATAAGTGGGCTTCGGATTAGTACTCCCTTTCCGACTAACCTTGTATAACCTATTCACCTCATAGATATACACGAAAGTTAATATTAGAAGATCGTCTTTCACCGACACGAGGATTTTAATATTGATAGATGTTCAGCATCTCACGTTCTATATTAAGTCTGATATTTCAATAAACTGTAGTTTATTACAACCTGTAGGCTTTAAACCAGGTATATGCAATATTTATATGAGATATTGATGTTATAGATAGATATAGGTACTTTTTTTTTTTTTTTTAAAAAAAACGTTGCCCCACACTAAGATTTCTCTTGTATCGTGGGTGCGTTTACAGACACAAATCTCACATACACAAACGCCCAGACCCGAAACAACCATCTGTAGGCCATACAAATTTTTGTTCCGTGTGGGAATCGAACCCACGACCCGTAGCGCAAAAGCCAATCACTTAACCACTGCACCAAACGTGTCGTTAACGTACTTTATTGTACACTAAAAGAAATAAAAAGGTATGTTTGTTGTATTTTATGTAAGTTTGTTGTATATTTTTATTCTTTTTGTATATATGTGATTATGTATATCTGTATAGTTAGCTATTTTTTTTTTGTTTTTGCACCCTATTGTCTGCATCTCTTGTTCTAAATTCTCCTCTCAAGCGTGTTTTTTTTTTTATAAAAACCTTTCCCCACTCTAAGATTTCTCTTGTATCGTGGGTGCGTTTACAGACACAAATCTCACAAACAAACGCCCAGACCCGGAACAACCATCTGTAGGCCATACAAATTTTTGTTCCGTGTGAGAATCGAACCCACGACCCGTAGCGCAGAAGCCAGTCGCTTAGCCACTGCACCAAACGTGTCGTCACAATTACGTAGAAACGGCGTAAGGCGCAGGCGCGGCGCAGGCGTGGCGCAGGCGCGTCGCTTTCATACGTTTTGTCGTGCCGCTTCAAACCTTTTTCGCAAAAAATATGTGAAAAAGACGCGCCTGCGCCGCGTCTGCACCTTACGCCGCTTCTGTGTAATTCACGCCTCACAGATCTGCTGTAAGTGATTTCTTTAAGAAAAAAGCAATGCTATGCTATGATCCTGATTAACTTTTCTTTTATTATGTGTTGGTGTACATATATTTTTAAATAAAAGAAATAAAACAGAATGAAACCACATAATTGAGAACAGTACAATTGGTGGTCTTATCGCTTAAAGCAATTTCTTCCAGACAACCATTAGATGGAAAAAAATGTTAATGAAAATATAAAGGGCCGTTTACAGTGTACAAATATGTAGGGTGTAAATGATGTCATGTAATTCCTTAAAACCACATGATGTACTGGTGTAGATTCAGGCCGCACGGGATCTAGGTTAATAAAAAATAAAAAATCTTTTTTTTCTTGCGGTAAGGTCTTTGTATCTAAAAACCAACTAAAAAGGATTTAATAAAAAAAAAAACTTTTTTTGCATAAAAATATTTTATGTCATGATATATTTTGATGCCACGCATATACAGGGCGTCCCACGACTTTGCCACATGGAGGGAAAGTACCTTAAATACTGTAGATAGAATAAAACAAACTTTAAAAAAGTAAAAACCGACTTCAAAAAAAAACTAAACGGAGTAAAATAATTATCATTTAATAAAAGTACCAGTTCCAGAAGTCGGTGTTCTACGCTGAAACAAATTGAATGCACCGACTTCTGAAACTGATACTTTTATTAAATGATAATTATTTTACTCCGTTTAGTTTTTTTTTGAAGTCGGTTTTTACTTTTTTAAAGTTTTTTTTATTTTATACTTTTTAGTGCCACAAATTACAATTTAAATAAAGTACAAATTCTCGGACCAGCACTACAACTAGAACGTCGTCTACATACGATTTGTATAGTTTTTTTTGTTTTGATTGATTTTTCCAAAAAGTGCTGCACCAATTTCAATAAAATTTATGTGGGACCACTTCTGAAGTATGGACTACCAAACAAAAAAAGAATCATCAAAATCCATTCATAATTGGGGGAGATATCGCGTAACAAACATACAAAAAAAAAAAAAAAAACATTCAGACGAATTGAGAACCTCCTCCTTTTTGAAGTCGGTTGAAAAAAGACTGAATGAAGTCTTCATTTTTATTTTAAAAACAATACGAACTGCATTCAAAGAATTTTAAATAATCACCTGTCTGAACCGGGAATCGAACCCGCTAAATAAGAAACCAAAAAAAACTGTAATTTTATTGTACTAATCGAAAGGCTCGATCAGATACATTTATTTCTTCTAAATAACATAGCATTTAAAATAAAAGGAACACCATGAATCTTAACATTTATTTGAAATAATAAGACACGTTTAACTGTGCAACTTACAAACAATTTAATTTATTAAATGCTCAAAATGTGTCTCTTCCTATATCATACAAATTGTAACTTTTTTAATAATCTCGCTTACCGTTGAATTATTTATTTTTCATGGTGAACATCTGAAATAATACTTCGAAATAGTAATAAAGCAGAAAGTAGTCAGTTGTTATGAGCACGACATAGTCAGAGAAAATGCTATTCATTATTCTGAACAAAATTTGAAATTCAATGTAAAATTTCATGGTGTTCCTTTTATTTTAGACACTATGTTAATTAAAAGAAATAAATGTATCTGATCGAGCCTTTCGGTTAGTACAATAAAATTACAGTTTTTTTTGGTTTCACATTTAGCGGGTTCGATTCCCGGTTCAGACAGGTGATCATTTAAATTTTTTTGAATGCAGTTCCTATTGTTTTTAAAATAAAATTAAGTCTTCATTCAATTTTTTTTTCTATCTACAGTATTTAAGGTACTTTCCCTCCATGTGGCAAAGTCGTGGGACGCCCTGTATATATAAATGAAAGCACGGCGACGCAGCTGGCGGGCATGACTAGCGTGGTATCACTTTGCAATCTCTAACTCGAGGCTCTAAAATTATTCAATAATATAAAATCAAGTTTTTTTATTAGGTTTTTTCATTTTCGAAAAATCCCATTTAGGGTTAATTTGTGATCACGCGGTTTGGAGGAATTACACGAATTTGTTCACGCTCCGTATATAAATAAACGAATAAAAATAGGGAATCAACTAATTAACTAAGTATTAACAACACATTATGATTAATGCTATAATCTCTTAGCAATTTAAAGATGCTATGAAAATGTATGATTATAATCTCGCCTCCTTCTCTCAACGTGACAGGTGACATACAACTGATCACTTAGCGAGCATCATTTTTTCTCGCAATATTTGGGCATCATTATATTTCAATTTCATTTGATTGAGTTTGAAAATATAAGACGCTTAAAATTACTCTATTCGCTTTGAAAAGTTGGTAACTAACTATACAGGATGTTTTAAAGAATGATCGACATTTTGTAAGGGATTTCAGATGTAATTGGCTAGCTAAAGCTACATTAATTAATTTGATTTCTAAATGTTTTTTTTTTACTTTCGTTACGCGTCACAATTTTTTTTGAAATGTATTATTTCATATAATGATTAAAAATAAAAATAAATAAATAAATATTAGCCTGTAACTGTCCCACTGCTGGGCAAAGGCCTCTTCTCGTACAGAGAAGGAACGAGCATTGATCACCACGCTTGCTCACTGCGTGTTGGCGATTTCAGACCATAAGTCCAGGTTTCCTCACGATGTTTTCCTTCACCGTATGTCAGTGGTGTCTTAGATTAACTAAGAAAGTACATATGAAATTGAAAAAGTCACATTGGTACTTGCCTGGATTTGAACCCACAACCCGGTGCTTAACAAGCGGGGCTGTAACCTCCGGGCCACCACGACCATATAATGATTAATTTAGAATAAAAAAAATACATTGCAGAATATAACAAAGGTTATTTCGTGCTATTACACCTTAAAAAAAGTTATGACGACTTAAAGGCGACATTTTGGGTAATTTAAATAAAAACATGTAATTTACCTTTACAATTGGGACATGGTTTTATGGGTACTAGCCAATGAACCACAATCGCTGGAAAACAAAATTGTCGGTACTTCTAACAAACAGCCTGTATTTGTACGAGTTTCTATTCCACAAACTGAATTCCATAAACCAACGGAGCTGACGAAACAATATTTTTAATAACTCCTGAAATCGAGCACTTTTCACAACTCAAGTACAGATTGCGGTCAAATTTTCGAAATTTTCCGGCGGACTGCCCTGTTTGCGGTCAAAACTGTAACTGAAAAGTAATTCAGAGAACACTGAAAACGTTAAGCCACAAAACAACATTTGAAAAGTTTCGTTTCATTCAAAAACCGCTGAACATTTCTGTAACGTAACTCGTGATTTTGCCGACAAACAATTTTCGTAGGGTTCTCCGTACCTACGTATTATACCTACTACATATATAGGAGGACTTGGATTTGAAACAGTCTTGACCATTTGTTTTTATTTTACCTAAAAAAAGAAAAAGCGAACCAAAATCGACCCGCTTAACCCTTAACTAGAGACAGTCAACAGCAAAACTCGATATTGGGATATTCAGTAGGCCTAGCACGAATATTTTGACGTATAGTAACGTAAACGTAACGTTAATCTGAGTGAATTTTGAATCGAAAATACAACTATTCTATAGCACTTTAGTTTAAATTTATGCGACAACCACAATTTGTATCATACATAGATATGAATAAAGTTTTCAATTCAATTAAATATTATGTACGAAACGAGTATTTCCAATTCAAAATTCACTCGCGTTAACGTTACGTTTACGTTACCATACGTCACAACATTCGTACTAGGCCTACAGAAATTAAATATTATCGTGAAAACCAATATTTGTCCTTTTATATTAATAGGTACTAGTCTTTACAGTTTTATCTACTCAAAGATTATTTTTACAATAAATAATATTATTGTTACAAGTTAATAGCAGGTTTTCGGAAATAATGACGCAACTTGTTCGCTCGCCCCAATTCGGGTATCCAAATTACTTTGACTTTATTCGAATTCGGATAAACGAGCAAGTTGCATCATTATTTCCGAAAATCAGCTGTAATTGCGCCATTAAACAATTTTGAAACTTTGTACCATCAACACTTTCTTTTGACGTTGACGGTACCTATAAAGAATGATTTTAAGGTACCTACAAGTCCGAGACGGGCTGCAAACTGCAGACTGCAACCGCAGACCGCAAGTCACATTAGTTTGTATGAACCAGTAGTGTCGCTTGTCTGCTGCTGTCATCTGCGGTTGCAGTTTGCGGTCGCCGTTGGAATACCACCTTTAAGGTGTGCACCTTAAAGGTGTTATTCGGTTGGCGAGTTGCGGTCTGCGGATGCAGTCTGCAGTTTGCAGCCCGTCTCGGACTTCTACTTTTAATCACTGTCCAAAAATTTTCTTGGCATTAGATATCATTCAAAGATTCCATTTTTGAATAGAAATAGGTAAGTGAAAAAAAATTCATAATTTAGTAATTTTCCCGGAAGAATTATAAAAGCGTGGTTACTAAGTCAAACGTTAAATACTACGCTTGTCGCTCATGCACAGAATCAGAGAAAGGGACTCTCTTACCATTTCAACCGCCTTGGACTGTGGTGGAACAAATTGAGCGGCGCGATTTACTACGATTCGGCCTATGGTAGAGCCGGCCCTGCATCAGATCTTTTAATGAAACACAGTGCCTAAAAAATTTGCATAAACGTCCACTCTTGAATATAACGTTTACTAGGGACGATTAAGGCTCATTCACACGGGTTCCGTCATTGACGATTCGTCATAAAACACGATATGTCATGACGGATAGCGGATGGACGTTCACATTGCATACGAAATCGTGTTTTATCACGATTCGGCTAAATATCCGAATATCCGAATTGATGTTCACATTCGTTTCGTGATTCTTAGTCTTGGATGAACTATCGAACACAATGGATCTGTCACAAAAAAATCACGATTCGTGTTTTTCGACGAACGCGTTTTTTTAAAAGACGATAAGTAATTTAAGACGTGTCCGACATTTTTCACGATTCGTGATGCGTGTGAACATGGGCATTTAAAAGAATAGCCGCCGTCAAAAAAAAACGAATCGTGACAAAAGACGATACGTCGAAAAAAACGAATCGGCTTCGTGTGAATGAGCACTGTCATCTTTCTCATTATGATGTTATTAACGCGTCTATACGAGGATCAAGTTACCCCTTTTGTTAAATATGTACTTCAATCGCTTCGACAAGTCTACACGACTGACGATGCTTAAATACGTCCGGCGCACCCTAGGCAGTCAGCCCCGCTACCAACCTCACTCAGCTATACAAAAACGTTATACAACATACGGCTCATGTCGTGGTGAAACGATAAGCTAGTCAAAAGTATTTGATTGGTAGTCAGCTGGGCTAGCTGGCCAAGGAGCGTTGGACGTAATTAGGAAGTCACGCGTATGCTGCTAATCATGAATCTTTTTATAACCCTTTTTCATTGTTTTTTTGTTCAGAACCTCATATTTCAAGCTTGCTTGGTTTGAAAATATATAGGTACCCTTTATTTATAAAAGCCAGTTGCGGTATTAAATTAATATTCGTATCGATATTTCAGTTGTATCGTGTTTATTGTAACGGGTGAATGGCTGCTCAACTGAATTAACTATTATTGAGCGCCACGGAGCGTGACGACGATTGTGTGAAAGACAAATATGTATCGCTCGAACTCATTGACTTCTATTCAATCAATTGAGTCATTGTTCAAATATTTTGTATTTGTTTGCTTATTGGAGTTTTCAGATCATTTTCAATATCATCATTCAGCCGAAAGACGTCCACTGTTGGACATAGGCCTCCCCCAAGCATCGCTACATCGACTGGTACTGTGCTTCTCGTATCTAGCGGATTCCCGCGACCTTCACCAGGTTATCGGTCCACCTTGGGTCTTCCCACGCTGCGCTTTCCGGTACGCGGTCGCCACTCCAGAATCTTTCGGCCCCATCGGCCATCCGTTCTGCGAGCAATGGCGATCATTTTAATACTAAATAATACTGATAAGGTCGTCTCGAAGCAAGAAATCGTTTTCAGTTATTCTTGCAAATCTCCTTACTAAAATTCTTCTAAATTCCATTTCTTTATTGACTTATCTAGATGTAGTTTTTTTTTTTCTTTTATTTCGATGCATTAGTACACTTTTGTGAGTATGCAAGCCTCATAGGTACCTCCAAAATGTCAACATCAGGGAACCGCTACACAATTCCACCGGCACGGACTCCCACAACAGAGGAATCAATATCAGTCCCAATCAACCTGCTCCAAAAAAAGCATCAGCCGTTTACAAATCCGTATGTAGAGAATAAGGGAAAGTCTGTAAGAGAGCGTACACACCACCCAACTGAAAACTTTTCAATGGACTTCTCACGTATCTACCGCTGGAGCAAAATCACGTCGGGGTCACCAATGTGGAGAAAATTGGTGTGGTGTTCCTCCAACCAAAGGGAGGATCCTCCAACCAGGCGGAGTCTTGTGCCTGGCGGGCTACTGCCCAACGGTTGATGTTGGGAGGTTGTATACAAGGTTAGTCGGAAAGGGGGTACTAATCCGCAAGCCACTTAAAGTATCACCGATGACTGTCTTAAAGCAAGTGTTAAACTTTCAAAATTCGATATATTTTTTTTCAATGCATTCGGATTTTCATTTTAGTTTTTTCAAAATTTCTTCATCCCTGCTTTAGTTACAAATTCAGAAAATGGTGTTTCTAATTCTTGACCCCAAATATGACCTAAAATGTAAACACAGCTGATCATAACTGGGTATTGATAGATTTTAGAGTTTTTTTTTAGATCTTTGATCTCACCTATTTCTCTTAAACTATTGACTTTTGGAAAAAGTTGTAGAACAAAAATTATTCATTATCATGGGTACCTTTAACCCCCTTTCGGATTAGTACCCCCTTTCTGACTAACCTTGTATATACTGTCTGCGTGTTAAATCTTGATTGCGCGATGTAGGATAGTTCGCATGTGGCGAAATAGATGCCGCCACACCTCTATCTTCCAAATAAATTATTGACTAACGGCACAACAAACAACTGGCGTCTTTTGGTGCTGAAAGCCAGACTCCTCGGGTCGCTACGCCAACAAACTAATAAGTAAATTCCATCACTAATTAATTACCCAACATTTCCCCAATAACTCAACGTTAGAACAAAAACAAAATAAGTGAACAAGCAAACAATCTAAGGGTGTATTAGCGCTGTCTATCTTCTCTCGGAAGTAGTAAAGGTAATTGAGGGTACCGCGTTATTTAATGGTGCTAGCGGCGGGTAGCCTTGTGGTGGCAATCTTATTTAATGCGTTATTGCTCGGAAGTTAGTAGGATGGTGAAATAATGTTGATATTGTGGTGATAGTCGGAGGACGTCTTTTTTCAGCTAAGAACATGTCACTTACGTGCGTATACACGTAGAAAGCGGGTTGCCGGCGCCGATCTGCCAGCGCTTGTCGGTGCTGGGGGTCTACTCCCTAAGCACGAAGTCCGTGGTTTCGGCCTTAGTTATGAGCTTTTCCTACTCCCTATCACCTAGGGACATACGATTATTTCGGGGCCCGAACTAAGAATGAATGACAACACGATTTGACAGTTGTCCCTACTACCAATGTGTTTTTGCCCGTCCGAAAAATTGAACTTGACACTTGTTTTGTTCACTCCTACGTTTCGGGCTACTTTCGGACGGGCGACTAACTTCGTTGACGGACTTAGGAAGTAAGTCCCCTGGTCCGCGCAGTTAGTCGGCGCAGATAGTCTCTATACTGTGTGGCGAACCAGCGCCGACAAGCTCCGAACATCGCCGACAAGTTCGGACCTACTCCGATCAGCGCTGATAAGCCGTCATTTGTTGCTGTATTTGCAAGGGAACAAGGAGTATTTTTGTTTAAAAATGCCAGCCTCTGCTTCTACCCGCTTCCTGTATGTAACGGTTACCTGCACGGACCAGTACCGATAAGCACTGATAGGTCGGCGCTGGTTACCTGCTTCCTTTATGTATACGCCCTAACGAAGAAGCCTATTATTTCAGCTGGTGGGCATTAAACTCTGTTCAACGAAAGATAAGTCCTGACAACTCGGTCATTTCGTAAATTGTAGCCGTAAGGAGACTGCTATCGAAAAAACGCAAACAACATCATCAAAAACCGTAAAATAGCTGTATTGACCATGTTTTTTTTTTTATGTTTGATGTTCTTTGTGTGGTAACGTTTTGAAGACGTCAGGAATCAAATTACGGTGAAAAGGGTAAGATATCGTTTTTTTCGTTTCAAAATGTTTCGCTCCACTAGACTTTGTCCGTGCGTGGATGGAACCAAAAAAAAAACAAGCGTAAATAAACTTGGCTTTTTGCGTAAATCGCAAAAAACCAAGCGATCTGCCACTACGCCAACCGGATTGTTATTACTCTGTGAACCCCAACTTGGGGCTTGCAAACCTTAAAAACATCTTCAAAATAAAAAACAACGTACATTTCACCTGCACCGTAACTGTACCTAATTCCGCTATGTAATCAGTTATTCCCGTATTTCTGAACTCCAGAGGCTTATTGCGACTGAGTTATTAAAGTCAGAGGAAAACGGCCAGCGCTGGCACAGTGCCCATCTTTCACTGCTTGTGTACGCTGTAAAAAGATATGCTTTAATGGGAAACAGACAAAGGTACTCCAAATATTCACTGAGTGGCCGTTGCTTTAAAAGCAAGAGCTATTTCATTTCCTTCTGTTGGCTTTAGCTATTTATCAACATCTATTTATAGCCTTTTATGTGCGGATCAGAACTTGCGTTAACGGTAAAGGAAAGTATCGGGAGGAAAACCTTTTTTTTTGTGTCAAATTCCTCATGAATGCCCTTCGCCCGGGGAAGGCGAAGGGGTATGCCGGACTCTTACCGGCTAAAAACCCACGGAGTTCCTTCTCCTGACCCTTAACCGGGGTCGCGGGATTCGCAGCTGCATGCACCGCGACACCGGCAGGCCTCGGTCTGCCAGCACATGGCGGACCTCTCCTTCTGTGGGGCTTTGCCCCACGTCCTCCTGAGAGGCGCGCACGGAACACTGCGCGCCGCCTTCTCGGGCCTGTTACTGGTCGGGCGACGGGTCCCCTAACCCGCTGCCCGCAGGCCACACACTACGTTGGCTGGAGATAGTCGCGCGCCCTCCGGCGCCCGGTGCGTCTGGCGCGGGAAGGGAGAATCGTGAGGAAACCTGCATAACTGCAAGGGCTCATAAAAAAATAAGTTCTCGATGGTGTGTGTGTCCGACAACCCGTACTGATATAGTGGTCCCTTCTCATTCTAAGAACAGGTATACGCCCAGTAGAGGAACACAGTAATGGGCTTGTGGAGAATCGCGGTATGGTGTTCCTCCAACGAAACGGGAGGACTCTCCAACTACTACTAGGGTTGATGTTGAACGGTTGCTATGCTATACGCGTGTCAAATTTTGATATCGCGATGTAGAATCTATCGTGACGTCATAATTTTGAGTTGCCGTTAATGTCGCTGTAGTCTGCTACACCACTGCAGTGTTTCGTAGTCGGCATGTTGCGTGATAGATGTCGCACAGTCTGATTATGCTGTTTATAAACTTTTACAGTCCACTGCTGGATAAAAGTCCCTTCTGAAAAGAAAGTACTCGAAGTATCGTGCAGGTGACGAGTTTGTCACACAAAATGTTTGCATACTAAAATCAAGATTGCAAAAAGAATCGCTATTGTCATGTCAATATTCCCGCAATGGACGATGCGGCCACAGCAGTCACAATATAATGGATTGAACATCATGGCCTTTTGTCGTGGTGGTCCTGATGTTTCTAATACGCTTGTTAAACACCGTGTTGCGTGTACCTATGTGTAATTATGTGCTTTCTTAGTTAATCTGAGACGCCATTGGCACACGGTGGATTTAATGGTCTCAAATCGCCAACCCGCAGTGAGGAAGCGTGGTGATCAATGCTCGTTCCTTCTCTCTATGAGAAGAGGCCTTTGCCCTGCAGTGGAACAGTTACAGCATTATATTTATTTATTTTTATAATGGTTTCTTGATAAAGATTCTACACGACAACGGGTGGAACGTGGCACGTTACCTAAAGTATAGTTTCTCTTTCAAATCTAATAGAAACAACCACAATTTAGTACCATAAATAAAATTCAAGGAATTTTATTTCGCGTCAGTTCGTCCGTATTCGTGACCAATAAAATATGTCCCACATCTTGCAAACTCTATTATGCTATAAAACTTTTGCGCATGTGAACTACGAACGGTGAAATTGAATCACTGGGTAACTGTGCCATGGTAATGACCGTAAATATTGCAGACTTTCATTAAAAATTGTTGACGATAGGGACGTGTGGCGCTAGTTCTTTTCTGCACATGTGGCTTCCCTGGTAACCAATAGTTTTTAGATGTAGGTTTATGATGTATCTATATTAGATACGATTATGATTTAACACAATTCATACAGAATTGATTTATATACTTTATTTTTAATTTGTTTTTACCTGTACTTGCATAATTTTATTATTGTAAAAAATATGATGATTTTTGTTGTATAGAGTCAATTAATTTATTCACTTGACAGACATATCTGTGTTGCTGGGGAGTTTGTTGCGCCGTTTCTTCTTCACAGCAAAAACACTAGGAAGCGGTGAAGGGAGGGCTTTTTGTGGGATGTCTATAATATTGTAAAACTAACGTTCAAAAAGAACTAAGTAATTCTAGTCTATCTTCTATTACATATAATAAAACAGTAAAAAAACTTTGTCTGTACATTGAATATATTTAAAAAAAAATGATTGAGGGGGGTTCAGAAAAAGTAATAGAGCACGAATCCAAAAAAAAAATTGTGTCTGTTTGTCTGTTTGTCTGTTTGTTTGTACACGCTAATCTTCGGAACTACTGGACGGATTTGAATGTTTTTTATTTTGTTGTGTAGGTATTAAGTCTGGGCAACATATAGGCTATAATATACATATAATAAAACAGTAAAAAAACTTTGTCTGTACATTGAATATATTTAAAAAAAAATGATTGAGGGGGGTTCAGAAAAAGTAATAGAGCACGAATCCAAAAAAAAAATTGTGTCTGTTTGTCTGTTTGTTTGTACACGCTAATCTTCGGAACTACTGGACGGATTTGAATGTTTTTTATTTTGTTGTGTAGGTATTAAGTCTGGGCAACATATAGGCTATAATTTATCTTGGAAACTTGAACACCTGATGCAGAACCGCAACAGACCAGCTAAACTATAACAGATACAAAAATGGTATCGTAGCAAAAATTGTTCCGCGTGATGAGCATTTTCTGTTGAGAGAATAAATTTGAAGATCTGGAACACCTGATGTGGAACTCCAAGAGCCCAGCTACACTATAACATATCTAGGAAAGACGTGTTAGCAAAAGTTGTTCAATCTGATAAACACTCTCTGTTGACGTATAAAAACTGAAGATCTGGAACACCTGTTGTGGAATTCCAAGCGCTCAGCTACACTATAACATATATAGGAATGACGTTTTAGCAAAAGTTATTCAATCTGATGAGCACTCTCTGTTGACGTATAAAAATTGAAGATCTGGAACACCTGTTAGGGAATTCCAAGCGCCCAGCTACACTATAACATATATAGGAATGACGTTTTAGCAAAAGTTGTTCAATCTGATAAGCACTCTCTGTTGATTTATAAAAATCGAAGATCTGGAACACCTGTTGTGGAATTCCAAGCGCCCAGCTACACTGTAACATATATAGGAATGACGTTTTCGCAAAAGTTGTTCTATCTGATGAGCACTCTCTGTTGACGTATAACAATTGAAGATCTGGAACACCTATTGGGGAATTCCAAGCGCCCAGCTACATTTTAACATATATAGGATTGACGTTTTAGCAAGAGTTGTTCAGCCTGATGAGCACTCTCTGTTGACGTATAAAAATTGAAGATCTGGAACACCTGTTGTGGAACTTCAAGAGCCCAGCTACATCATAAAACATATAGAAATGACGTCTTAGCAAAAGTTGTTCGGTCTGATGGGCATTTCCTGTTGACTTATAAAAATCGAAGATCAGAAACATCTGATGTGGAAATAAAAGCTATCACTAATTTCACTGTATAATTATAAAATAACATAAGCTGGGAGTACCTCCACGCGGTGACGGCGGTAACAGTTAAGGACTGATTTTCGATGACGATGGTATAGGTATCATTGAAAAGTTGACTCTACTGGCCAAAACTCCCATTTATTTTTTTATTTTATCGAATAAATATGCCTTCGGGATTATGTTATTTGAGTGTTTAATTTCCTTTTCCATTTATCTTCGTGACACGGTAGCCTACCCAGTAACGCAGGGGAACAGTCACTTAGATTTTAATTGATCAGGTATCTTCACAATAAAACTATAACCATGCCTAGAAAGAGTTTCCCAATGTTTCAAAGGAGCTAAAAAATTGAGGATCATAAGATCCCAAGAATCTACCGAAGAGCGTCAGAAGAGACTTGATGCTGTTCGAGAACATCAGGCTGCAACTCGCTCCGTGGAAACCTCTTCAGATCGCGAAGCATGCCTGCGTTCTCAGCGTATTTACGCATCTACATCCAGGTCTCTAGAGACCCGTGAAGAATATGATGCGCGACTGACCGCTGATCGTGAACGGCATGCATTGTCTAGCGAATTGGAGACGTTCACGGAAAGAGAATTACGCTTGAGTTCTCAGCGTATATACACATCGACTTCGAGGTCTCTAGAGATAAGTGCGGAACTTGATGCGCGACTGATCGCTGATCGTGGAAGTCATGCATTGTCTCGCGAATCGGAGACATTCACGGATAGAGAATTACGCTTGAGTTCCAAGCGTATCTACGCACTGACTTCTAGGTCTCTAGATATAAGTGGGGAACGTGATGCGCGACTGACCGCTGATTGTGAACGTCATGCATTGTCTCGCGAGTCGGAGACGTTCACGGAAAGAGAATTACGCTTGAGTTCTCAGCGTATATACACATCGACTTCTAGGTCTCTAGATATAAGTGGGGAACGTGATGCGCGACTGACCGCTGATCGTGAACATCACGCATTGTCTCGCGAGTCGGAGACGTTCACGGATAGAGAATTGCGCTTGAGTTCCAAGCGTATCTACGCATTGACTTCTAGGTCTCTAGAGACAAGTGGGGAACGTGATGCGCGACTGACCGCTGATCGTGAACGTCACGCATTGTCTCGCGAGTCGGAGACGTTCACGGATAGAGAATTGCGCTTGAGTTCCAAGCGTACCTACGCATTGATTTCTAGGTCTCTAGAGACAAGTGGGGAACGTGATGCGCGACTGATCGCTGATCGTGAACGTCATGCATTGTCTCGCGAGTCGGAGACGTTCACGGATAGAGAACTGCGCTTGAGTTCTCAGCGTATCTACGCATTGACTTCTAGCAGGTCTCTAGAGACAAGTGCGGAACGTGACGCGCGACTGTCCGTTGATCATGAGCGACATGCATTGTCTCGCGAATCGGAAACGTTTACCGATACAGAATCACGCTTGAGTTCTCATCGTATTGATCCATCTACTAACAGGTCTTTTGAAACGAGTGATGAACGGGATGCGCGACTAACTGCTGATTGAGATTATCATGCATTGTCCCGAACACACACACAACAAAATATTCATAATAATCAGTTAGAAAGTGAGAGAGAAAGAATTGCTGGAGTACGGCATGAAGAGACAGAAGAAGAGCGCAACGAACGTTTGAATTCTGGTCGACTTCGACATTCTCTGAACAGAATGTCGATATCATCTGAAGAATCGGATGTGGACCAGCTAAAGTATAAGAGATATAAAAATGGTGCCATAGCAAAAATTATTCCACGTGAAGAGCATTTTCTGCTGTGAAAATAAATTTGCAGATCTGGAACACCTGTTGTGGAACTCAAAAGCCCAGCGACACTATAACATATACAGGGTGTTAACGAATTCGTGTAATTCCTTCAAACCACGTGATCTATTAATGGTATAGATTAACGCCGCACGGGATTTAGATTGATTAAAAATAAAAATAAACTTTTTTTTCTCAAAAAAATTTTATGTGATAGATAATTTCGGTGCCATGCATAAATGAATGAAGGCACGGCGACACAGCTGACGGGCACGACGAGCGCGATATCGCTCCACGCAGTTTGTTAACTTGGGACACTAAAATTACTCAAATACAGAATACCATGGATCATTTATTGAAAACTTTTTTTTGTTGATTCTGAATAAACCTATGCAGAGTCAATCGGCGTCACCAGTAGATCACACGGTTTGAAGGAATTACACGAATTCGTTAACACCCTGTATAGGAATGACGTCTTTGCAAAAGTTGTTAAGTCTGATGGGCATTTCCTGTTGACTTACAAAAATTAAAGATCTGGAACGTCTCGAATCCCGTTGTTTTCCCGTCCCCGGGATCTTAGCATTCAACATCAGACGTTTCAGATCTTTGATTTTGACGACCCCGTTGTCGCTGGCATAAGCAACAGGATCCGCGTACGAAGTCGCGGGCAGAAGCTAGTTTTGAATAAATGAGTTTTGAGTTTTTTTTGAGTTTTGAAAATAAAAAAGAATTCTTCTTAGATTTTACATGGAAACTTTTCCTCCTCATTTATCTTTTGAAAAAAAAAACAAAGAGTTGTAAGTTTTCATAGTTTTGACAGACTAACATTTTTGTCCCCTAAAAATATTTTTATGAAATCACTACATAGTATAAAACAAAGTCGCTTCCCGCTGTCTGTGCCTATGTATGCTTAGATCTTTAAAACTACGCAACGGATTTTGATGCGTTTTTTTTAATAGATTGAAGAGGAAGGTTTATATAGATAATACATGCATAATATAGTAGAGAAAAGACCGCGGGGAAGTCGCGAGCGACCTCTAGTGAATTATAACTTTGATCTTTACGAGGGTAAGGTGAAAAGTTCTCGGCCTGACAATGAAAGATTGAGATTTTCAGTTAAAAAATGATTTTATTTTTCTACACATTCTCCCTTGACTTCAACACACTTGGTCCAGCGTTTCTCCAACATCAGTATTTCTTCCCGGAAGTGAGAGTCTAGAAGGCTGTGAAAATATTCATCTACGGCCTTCTCAACTTCTTCATTGGACACGAAGCGCTTCCCAGAAACAAATTTCTTCAACTTTGTGAACAGATGGAAGTCTGAGGGTGCCAAATCAGGAGAATAGGGGGGATGGTCGAGCAAATCGTACTCCAAATCCCGCAGTTTTCCCATCGCCAATGCGCCCTTGTGTGCAGTTGTGTTGGCCTGTTGAAAGATGTTTTTTCGTCTTCTTCAAGCTAAGGCTCTTCTCGCGAATTTTGGCATCCAGCTGGTCAAGAAGGTTGGAGAAATATTCGCCTGTAATAGTTTTGCCTTTTTCAAGGTAATTAATTAACAGAATCCTTTTCGTATCCCATAATAAGCTGGCCCTGACCTTTTTGACAGATGCGATCGACTTCGCTTTCTTTGGCGCTGAACCACCGGCTTCCACCTACTGCTTGGACTGTTGTTTCGTTTCTGACTTGTAGTGGTGGAACCATGTCTCATTCATGATGACAAACCGCCGCACAAAATCGCTCGGATCCCTATTTAATCGGTCCAAACATTGCTGCGAAAATCGTTTGCACATTTGCTTTTGATCGGCATTCAGCAAATGCGGCACCCATCTTGCGTAGAGCTTTCGCATCCCTAATTCTTTGTGGAAGATGTTTCACACCCTTTATTCCGATATCCCCACAGCCTCAGCTATCTCACTCACCTTCACTCTTCTATCGTCCAACACGATATCACGCACTTTTTCGATGGTTTCCGGTGTGGTGGCGGTTTTTGGCCGTCCTTCACGTGGCCGTCTTCAAGGGTCGTGCGACAACGCTTAAATTCAGCTATCTGCTTTTTAACGGTTGACATGGAAGGAGCGGAGTCCCCGTAAACATTTGTCAACTTCGGATGAATTTCCTTAGGGATTCATCCATCTAAAACGAAGGATTTTTTAACCGCACGATTTTCAAGTTTATGCATTCTAAGGAAAAATACGCAAGACGTCTACTGAAAAAAATCGTGTAAACAAACTACTTGAGAGAACAAGTTGAAACTTGTCATACGAACTAATGACAAGTACACCCAGGCAGAAAAAATTTTTTTTTGTTGATTGGAACGCTATCTCTGTGTCAGGCCGAGAACTTTTCACCTTACCCTAGTATTACGTCACAAAACGGTCACAGAGTAAAAAATGAAGTTCCCATCCTACTTACCGTCCTTCAAAATTCGAAACTACACAAATGAACATTTGGTACTGTCTTTAATAAACCTAATATTTTTTTTATTTTTGTAATGAAACTTTTTTAATTAAGTAGCATAATATACAAGGTTAGTCGGAAAGGGGGTACTAATCCGAAAGCCACTTATAGTATCGCTGAAGACGGTTTCAAAGCAAGTGTTAAAATTTCAAAATTCGATAATTTTTATTTCCATGTAAAATCATTTTTATTTTAGTTTTTACAAAAATTCTTCTTCCCTGCTTAAGTTACGAATCCAGAAAATGGAGCTTCTAATTTGTGACCCCAAATATGACCTAAAATGGAAACGCACATGATCATACCTGAGGATAGATAGATTTTATCATATTTTTAATGTAATTTTTGAACAGCAATTTCTCTTAAACTACTGACTTTTGGGGAAAGTTGTAGAACAAAAGTTACTCATTATTATGGGTACTTTAACAACCTTTCGGATTAGTACCCCCTTTCTGACTAACCTTGTATATACTATTAGTGTCCCCCCTACTGGGCACGTGCCTCTTCCACCAGTCAAGGCCCTTAGGCCACCATCCTGGCCTGGTACGAGTTGGCCACATTATCGAGAACATTACGGAGCCCTCTCAGGCGTACAAGTTTCCTCGTGAAGTTTTCCTTCACCATTCATCGTTTTTAATTAATTCTCTCTAATGTGACGAAATTCTGATTCGTTATCTAGGAGCCCAATAAACAACACAATTCACTTTTTCTAAAATTCAGAGATCAGTACGGAAAATTAAACTTAATTTGCTTAAATAAAATATATACTGAGCAATAAAACATGATTAGACAAGAAAAATACGAGTATAGTAATGAAAAACATATCTCCTGCAGCAAACAATTTTATAGGAGATTGCATGAAGGATTTTTATTACCTACCGTTAGTCGCAATATAAGAATTTAGTACAAACATGTATGTACGTATTTCTCTAAATTAAACTGACTTGTATATTGAATTGAGAATTATGTATTAAAGCAGTTTTCTGTTTTAGAGTCGAGACTGGTTTTATATTTTGTTTTTCTCTTTTTAAGCTTTTCTGAGCTTTGCTTGAAGTGAAAGGTATGACCGCTAGCTGTTTTTGTATGCAGTATTTAAAATATTATAATTATTTAATTTGCGTATGATTTAAAATTACTATAGCAACAAAAACAGCTAGAAGAATTAAAACAATTATTATAACTTACACAGTGTCGTCAGCACCCTAATTGCGCAAAATACTCGTAATCGCAATAGCTTTGATTTTGACAGGTCATCAATTTCCATAGCAACGTATGTATAGTCCAACATGACTAGCGGCCGTTTTCAATAACCTATCTATCGGCGGTTTCGCCTACTAGAGATAGAAATTTGACATATACTCCATAGAAGTAATGTCAAAATTCTATCTGTAGTAAGGAAAACGGCCGATAGAAGGCGGTAAATGAACGTGGATGGCGGTGCTGCTTGTGAAAGACTATGTCAAAAATCTGTCAAACCCAGTACCTTTCATGTTAGTTCTCTATTTCGTCACGTTCATTAACCGACTTCAAAAAGGAGGAGGTTCTCAATTCGGGTGTATTTTTTTTTTTTTTTATTTTTTTTTTATTTTTTATGTGTGTTACCTCATATCTCCGTCATTTATGAACCGATTTGAAAAATTCTTTTTTTGTTCGAAAGGGTATACTTTCCGATTGGTCCCATTTAAATTTTGTTATGATTAGACCATGAACTTCAGAGATATGGAACGGAACTCCTCATCGGATCAAAGCAAAATTCTCAAATTACTAATATTGCATTGTTTATATTTGTTGTTGGGAACTGACTACTGGAAACAAGGAGGGGGTGCGTGTCCCCCCCTCCCCCCTTTTGAATGTTTTCATTATATCGTGTAAGGTATCATTTGAAAGGACTTTTTATGCCCGACTACGTCAGAGCCAAAAAGAAGGGTTATGAAGGAGGGGGTTAAAATTATGACACTAAAACGTATTTAATAAAAAATAAACTTTAAAAAAAAGTAAAAACCGACTTCAAAGAAATACTAAAAGGAGTAAAATAATTACCATAATATAAAATTAACAGTTTCAGAAGTCGGTGCAACTCTACACTGAAGCAAATAGAAGCCACCGACTTCTGAAACTGTTAATTTTATATTATGGTAATTATTTTACTCCTTTTAGTATTTCTTTGAAGTCGGTTTTTACTTTTTTTTAAAGTTTATTTTTTAGATCCAAGTCAGACTTTTTACCAGACTACGGCGAAGCAAAAAAGAGGGTTTTGATTTTGATCGGTATGTATGTATGTTCATCTGTTCCCTACTAACTTCAAAACTACTTATCATAATTTGATGAGGTATCGTTGGAAACGTCTTGATCGTCCGCTGGTTATAGGCTGTGTGACGTCACATTAAATTGAATATGGCGGCCTCTAGAGGACATAAAGTCGTAAAGTGAAAAAAATGTGTTTTATAATGAAGCCGTGTTTGATATCAAATGAAAGAGCTTAATTAGCACATTTTAAAATGTATATTATAACTCCAAAATAATTTAAATAAAAAGTAAGTTCAAAAACTAAAACCCGACTATCCTCTGAACATCACTATGAATATGTATTAAAAATACAATAAAATATATTACGTGTAATTTGTTGATTTAATAGACGATAAATATTGAATAGTTTGCACATAACAATTTCAGATGATAATATTTTCTTGTTTCATTATTTTTTCAGTAGTCTGGTCTTACGCGGCGTCTTACGTAGGCGGTTCAAAGCGATGGGAATTGCGAAGCGATCCGATGCGGTGACACGCGATGCGGTGCGAAGCGGCTGCTTTGTCCTACGAGCCCACGAAACGTCCGCCGCGCTCCTCCGTCATTCAGTAGCACTGTATGGCACCGCTTCGAGTTCGCGCGAAAATATCAAGCCAACTGATCGCGTCGCTTTGCGCCGCGCCGCGCCGCACTCCACGTGCATTCGGTCACGTAGGCCACTTCCATAGGTATCGACTGTTTGTTGTTTTCGCGTCGCGCCGTGCCGCTTCGCGTCGCTTCTAGATCGCTCACTTAGGACGCCGCGTTAGTTTTTGAACTTACTTTTTATTAAATAAAATTAAATTAAACAATCCGACTTCTCCACAACTATGTACCACGTAATGAATATTGTTGTATTGTCATTGTTGCGCAACAAACAGTGTTGCGCAATTAGAATGCAGGTCATCATCATTCTGTCAAATAAATGTTTTATGTGAAGTGCCAAATATTTTGAATAGAACACTCAACACTGTTGTGTCGTGTGCGACACGATAAAAAGCATATTCTCAGCATTAATTTAAATATGTGTTATTATTTTTACTACGTTTTTGTTTTCGACATGAATAGTGGTTTCTCTTTGCTCTACAAAATGATTTCTCACAACTCTTTTAAGCTTAAACCCTGATAAAATGAATGAATTGTGCCCAAATGAATGGGTTAAAATTCTGCTGATTTTTTATTGTTAGGCGGATGAATAAGTTAATACGACAATTTCAATAATTGGAAAAATATTGTTATTGAAATTTGTATGTTTTTATTTATGCCTACCAAAGTATTACGGACCATAGTCGCTAGTATACTACTACCACAGTGTACCTATTTACTACATACAGTGGGTCAACGCCCATACATTTGACAGGTCCTATGAAATGTCAAAATTATGTAGGGGCGGAGGTTATGTTCCAAGTATTCAGTATGGCTACTCGGGAAATAATCTCCGCCCCTTCACCCCACAACCCTCCGCACGATTGCTCTGCGACAATGTTCTACGCTGACCGACTGTAAGGAGTAAGATATACGTAGACTGTGCTACTATTATACTATCTAAGTTCATCATCATCATCATTCCTCTGCTGGATGGACCTCCTCCAAACATCGCCACATGGACCGATTCTGTGCTACTCGCATCCAGCGGATTCCCGCTACCTTCACCAGGTCTTCGGTCTACTCTGTGGAGGACCTACCAACGCTGTGCCTTCCGGTACACAGTCGCTACTCCAGAACCTTTAGGCCCTATCGGCCATCCGTTCTGCGATCAACGTGCCCCGCCCATTGCCACTTAACACATTTGAGTCTACCACACTTTTTATGGAGCTCATACGCCATGCCGCCATACATACGGTTAGTGGTCCTTCTAGAAGGGTCCTCGGCATTACCTTTACACTAAGAGTGAACCCTCGAGGAGGGTTCTTGGCATTAGGTTTAAAACCGTAAAACAAGCTACTGCGTGGTCGAATAGTATTGTGGCGGCATCTATCCACGCCACATGCAAACTCCGCAACACACCGGTGGTGTAGACGACTACAGCGATAATATCGACAACTCTCATAGTTGACAGTTCCTACATCGCGTTATCATGATTTAACACGCAGATAGTATACAAGGTTAGTCAGAAAGGGGGTACTAATCCGAAAGGGTATTAAAGTACACATAATAATGAATAACTTTTGTTCTACAACTTTTCCCAAAAGTCAATAGTTTAAGAAAAACAGTTGTTCAAACATCTCAAAAAAAAATCTCTAAAATCTATCTATCGCCAGTCATGATCAGCTGTGTTTACATTTTAGGTCTTATTTGGAGTCATGAATTAGAAACACCATTTTTTGAATTTGTAACTAAAGCAGGGATGAAGAATTTTTGAAAAAACTAAAAAAAAAAACATTTTATTTGGAAAAAAAATATATCGAATTTTGAAATTTTAACACTTGCTTTCAAACAGTCATCAGCGATACTATAAGTGGGCTTCGGATTAGTACCCCCTTTTCGACTAACCTTGTATACATATTATTATACAACCTCGCAATATCAATCGTTGGGCAGTAGCTCGCCAGGCACAAAGACTCCGCCTGGTTGGAGGATCCTCCCTTTGGTTGGAGGAACACCACACCTCGTTCCTCCACAGTATTTTCACGAGGTCTTGTTGCTTGTTTTATGACAGTGTATTTTCTAAGAAAAACCTACATTTGAAATGTACCCTCCACGAGGGCACCCGCCATCGCGAATGCGACTAAAGAGTGCCCTCCTGGAGGGCACCCAGCACTGAACGTGTTAAGTAATTTAAGTTAATCTAAGTTGCCTCCCTGCAACTGTATGTCTAAATTGTAGGATATTTTGAATTATTTTTGCTCAAAATTGCTTGAACCCATCCATAATACTTTTTGCTTACAACCATTGAAAACTCCGTTAGAATCAATTGAATTGTAAAATATTAATTTGAACCTTCAAAAAGCGTAAATATTTCTCCTTTGATTCGCGCCCCCATCATAAAATTACAATTTCCATAAAATAATTTAATTAGTGATTGATTGCTTAACGTTCATCAGACAGTCTTTTTGGTCGATATCTATACAAAAGCTGTCAAAGTTTGTTACCAGTTCTTCAGTCAGACACCCTTCATCAAACGCCAAAGTACACACTATAACAACCTTTATATTAGTGGTGTTAAGACTTAAAATTCTGTGTTCAATCTAGCAGATGTTATCATTTTCTATATGACAGATTGCTTGAAAGTTTTCATCAATTTTGAGTTACTTTCGTTTGTTTATTCGCTGAATACTCCACAGCTATAGAAAGTTTAATGTTTTATTAGCCTGAAAAGAGCGTAGATCTAGAAATTTTACCTTAAATTTTAAGATAATGTTTACAGCTGTTTGTTTGGCTAGTTCATTCCAAAAATAATTGAAAGTTTCGTTTTAGTATTCCGTACCTACAAGTGAAATGGAAAACTCTTGTGGAACGTTTTGGTACCTATGAAGCGGTATTGGGCTTTTATTTCAAAGACCGGAGTGACAGCAGTGGTGAAAAGTGGATTTTAGAGTTTGCTGGTTTTTTGATGGAACAGTTTTTAGAGAAGCAAAAATTACTATGAAAGTGAGTTCTTTAGTTTTTTTACTAAGTACCTAGATGTTTTTTTGTGTATCTTTTGCTACCTGACTTAAAAGTCTGAAAAATACCATCGATAGAGTAATCTATACATATAAAAGGAGAAGCTGACTGACTGATCTATCAACGCACAGCCTAAACCGCTGGGGTTAGAAAGTTGAAATTTTGACAGTAGTTTCCTTTTGTAACATAAGCATCCACTAAGAAGGGATTTTTCGAAATTCAATCCCTAAGGGAGATATATAGGGGATGAAAGTTTGTATGGAAAATCGTCACTTAACGGGTTCAAAATTTCACGCAAGCGAAGCTGCGGGCGAAAGCTAGTACGATATGAAACGCAAACGTACTGCGTAGCGAACGTGAGTTTTTTTTGCGATTTATTGATACTTAGTGGTATACCGTTTTCATCGTAAGGTGAATCCTGACGTTTGTCTGCAAAACGTTACTATACAAATAATATTAAATATTATTAAAAACTAACCATAATTAATTTAGCTATTTTGGCTCAATCTCCAAAAATAAAAATGTATCGCTCTGGTCTCTAAAATTTAAAACCTAAATATTTCCAAAACTGCTTGTTTAAAATCAAGGCCAATATAAAAATAGGCTTATTTAGACACTTTCTTTTGGAAATAAAAATACGGAACACAATTAATATCAATATACAGGGTGTAAACGAATTCGTGTAATTCCTTAAAACCACATGATCTACTTACTACTGGTGTAGATTGGCCCCGCATGGGAGTAAGCTTGAATAAAAAAAAACCTTTATTTTTCATGCGGTAAGGGTAAGTGATCGTTTCTAAACCGCTTTATAAAGTTAGTAAAAAAATAAGAAGTTTTATATAAGTGAACATTTCGATGCCACGCATAAATAATTGAAAGCACGGTAACGCGTCTGGCGGGCACGACTAACGCAATATCGCTCTTTGCAGTCAGTTAACTCGGGGCTCTAAAATGACTTAGGAATAGAAAACCAAGATTTTATTTTGAATTTTTTTACTTGATTTTCAAAAATACGATTTTTGGGTTAATCAGTGTCACCAGTAGAGCACGCTATTTAAAGAAATTACACGAATTCATTTACACCCTGTATAAAATTCACCAGAGAGGTCAACCAAATACGCTGATTTTGAAGATTCCCTTTCACGGTTTTTGATGATGTCGTTTACGTTTTTTCGATAGCAATCACCTTACAGCGGTTACGCACTGCATCCGATCCGAATCCGTGAAAATGCGTTCCGAAGTAGCCATAGAACTATTTGTATGGTAGTTTACGCACTACATCCGGCATCCGTCATCCGATTTCTATCCGTCATCCGTGAGTTTCTAATTCGGAAGAAACATTGACGGACCGAAGTAGCCGTAGTACTGTTTGTATGAACGCTTTCGCATTACCTCGGATTCAAATCAGACGCCAAACGGATATGCCAAAGATGGCCCCTGAATTGTTTAAATTTGAATCAGAGATCGGAATAGTAGCAACATCCGAATTCGGTCCGAGATTTTTACACTAGATCGGTATTTTCACGGATTTGAATCGGATGCAGTGCGTAAAGCAATATCCGAATTCGGTTCGAGTTTTTAATATCCGTATTTTCACGGTTTCGGATCGGATGCAGTGCGTAATCGCTCTTACATCTTTCGTTGAACAGAATACAGTACCTACCTAACTTAGTCAATATCCAACAAACCTAATTTCAATACATCAGGCTAGGTACACACGTGACCTGTTATCCCATTCCGATCGTTTACAAAGCCGTGACGTCATCAATTACGGCCGACCCAGAAATCGGCACAACCGCTGTTTTTGTACACGCATAATTGTATTATTCATACGACAATGAAATATTCATATTTACATTTGCAGCTCAGCATTTACTGTGGAGCCCACGCATGTTTTGGAACATAAAAGATGTTTGTTTGTTTATTTGAATCTTGCCGATGTCGGTACTTACTCACGCCATGGTATATTGTATATTTATTGCTTCTTGTATATTCTCTGCTCCCGAGCGGTAATAAATGTATAGGAGGCACGTGGACTTTTTGAACGTTTGAAGCCACGAGTCGATGATTTTGGACTGGCTATTGTATGGCTATATAATAATATATGTGTTCACTTGTTTGATATTGAAGGGTTTTAAGGGTCTTAGTCTTAATAAACAACACTATTACATAGGGTGTTAAAAAATTAAGTACTCTAAGTATTTTGTGGGGTTACTCGGTATCGATATTATTATTTACCGCACAAATAAGAAAAATGGGCGAATTTCGAACCCCACAAAATTTTTTGAGTTAGTTTTTAATACAAGGTGTAATAATTAGGAAGTCGTGTAAATTCCTTCAAACCGCGTGATCTACTGGAGACACTGATTGACCTAGCACCGGTTTTTTCAGACTAATCAAAAAAAGGTTTTCAAAAATTAAACCTGTTTTTCTGTTTCTGAATCATTTTAGCGCCCCGAGTTAACTGACTGCACGGAGCGATATCACGCTAGTCGTGCCCGCCAGTTGTGTCGCCGTGCTTTTATTCATTAATGCATGGCATCGAAATGTATTGTTTTTTTACTGAAACCTTATTAGGTGGTTATCACTTACCGCAACCGATAGAAAAATATGTTTTTTATTTTTATTTTGACCATGCTAAATCCCGTACCTACATGTTTAACTGGTAGATCATGTGGTTTTAAAGAATTATTTGAAAAAATATACTCAATAACACTTTACACTTAATAGATGCCGTTAATAATGATACTTATTAAGAATTCTAGCTACTTTTATCGCTAATAATCCTTATTTCGTATACGAAAAATTTGCACATAACAATATAGTCCACGTCTTCATTGAAACCAATAAGAACAATTATTATTAGCATAACAATATATCGAACCTTCGCTATACTGAGTCCATTTCCCGCCACTAATCTCAAGGCCATGGCCTGAGAATCTAACCGTAATCTACGCTCCCACGGGGATCGACACTCTTCATGAGTGTCAACCCTCGTCGAAGCGACGTCTTAGCCGTGACGTCACAAAGTACGGCCCGGGAAAGTTTACACCTTTTACCCTTGATATACGTATATGCCAATTTCTGAAGTGTCAACGGATCATATTTTTTTACTAAGGGTACGGGTCTTCTGCTGATTAGATCAGTTGGTGAATTCCAGGGATGATCCCGAATTTTATTTTTTGGCTGTCTGGTTCTTTTTCAAGGTACTGAGATTATCTTTGCTGTATAACTTCTTATTTGTATTCAATTCATATGTTAAACCGGTTGCGTACCGCCCGTCATCCCAGGACAACACTTAATTGTCCTATCTATTGTGTCTATAATTACGGTGATTGAGAGTATACACATGTAATACATTTCATACTTTATAGTCGGATCTAAAACGTAGATTCTAAAGCCTTGTACGGACTAAGCGTTTTAAAGCACGCGTAGTCGGTTACGCGTACACAGGAACGCTTAGTCCGTACCTGCACCAACGCGTTCATAAAGGGGACGTGAACGCTCAATTAGCCTGTATGAGTATTCAACACACCCAGGCGACGCGTACATTGGAACGCTTAGTCCGTACAAGGATCAATGACATTGTTGCGACACATTCTGTAATTACCCCTACGATAAAAAAGAGACATTTCAAGTAGGTTTACAATGTGTCCGGTCATGGACTAGCGAAATTCTAGGTACTTATATAGCAACTATTCTAGTACACAAATACACTACACACTAGGGTCCAATTCACTTCCCCGCTATTTGGCAGCCATTTTGCTTTTTTTCTTGAGATATTGTCTGCAACTGTATGTCTTTATGTGAACCCATTGTATAGTAATGTAAACGATATACAGTGTTGTTGCCCTCCGAATTAGCCTACTTTTATCTCAGTAGGACCAAAACTTTGAGAGATATGACTTTTTTTGTACACATGTTATCTCAACAAAAAAAGCTAAATGTCTGCACAAATAGAGGGGAAGTGGATTGGCCCTAGTGTGTAGTGTATTTGTGTACTTGAATAGTTGGTAGATAAGTACCTAGAATATCGCTACTTCGCTAGTCCATGACCGGACACATTGTATAAGGAAGAAAACAAAACAAAAATATCTCAAATAAAAAATATCTACGTTGCTAGCCTCCGCTTTTCTAGTCGTATATTCGTGCTCTATGAAAATAATTTTTCAAGATTTCGCCGTAGTAATATAGTTTTTAAATGATCTTCGATCCAGTTTCATTCGATAAGGTAGATTTATTTTAGAACATTTGTTTATTTGACTTGAGATACGATTGTATGCTGTGTTTACCGCTTAATATTGTACCTACCTACACTTAGCTGGAATCACTGCTTGTATTCCTAACTATGTATTAGTGTAACAATTGTTGGTAAACCAATAAATAACATAAACATGACATCACGCCTTATTCCCCGAAAGGTTGGCAGAGGTGTATAGTACAACATCATTTCACCGTTATGTTTCAGTCCAACGTAATAGGGGGCGACCCTATTGCCATTGCCCGACCAGACTCCGGGCTGCTACTGAGAAATTCCACACGGAAAAACCCAATAACACTTTGCCCGACATGGGGATCGAACCCCAGACCTCGCGCTCAGCAGTTACGCTTGCAACCGATAGACCAACGAGGCAGTCCAATAAATAAATTCGTAATACAAATTTCGTTATAATGAGGCTTGGCTGGAGACCCTTCAGGTCTCGCCAATAACTGCCCAGTTACGTAGAAATGGTCCCCTAGGACCACCTACAGCAGTCCAATAGAAAATTAAAATTAAATTTCGTTATAATGAATTTTCGATCTGGCTTACCACTCAATTATCTTACGAGTACACTACATCATGCGTCACAACAACGACATTGAACGTCTACAGACACAAAAAAAACAATAATTCGTAAAAAAATACAATTTGTATTCGTTACCTTCCATTTTCACATACATCTCGAATTTCTAAGTCCTACGTGATCTCGATTAGTTTAGGTCAAAAACTCGATTACAATTTTAAACTTGACGAATGACGCATTTTCAAGGACCGATTCGATAAAAATCACCTTAGGTACGCGATTATTCTACGCACATCTGCGTGTTCGTAAGGGTAAATTTTCTTTACACATATTTTAGAATCAACCACACGTAGTAAGCAAACCTTGGGATATATTGCCGCGATTCGAAGCGATTTATTGCGGTTGAGAAAAAAGGAGTGTATTTGAAATCTTAGCTGGGAGAAGTGCGAGACTAGATATCTTTACGGTCCTCGTGTGAAGTAGGATTTATTTTCATGATACTCATATTGCTTGGTACGGTTTTTTCTTTTTTTACGGCTGTTGTTTTGACGTATCGTACTTTATTGATATATATGTTGTGTATACAAGGTATATTTTTGCAAATACAAACTTGGAAACGGTTGTTATTGGTATTCTGATTCTTCAAATACGTTTAGTAGAATTGGCTTGCTTATCTACATGACTTGCTACAAAAGTTTTGGTGAGAAAAAGTTGTTTCCTAATATCGCTATATTTGAAAATGCTTCGAATTTTATACTTAAAAAGATGCAACTTCTCAGTTTTGCTAAAACTTTTTACTGCACCACATAAAATAGGCGAGCAAGTCTCATAAAGTAGCTAAGTACATTTTATATTCGCAGATTTATTCCTAAAGAAAAATCTCGAAGAATTTTCCTCACGCAGCCCGGAATGTGGAGAATTTTTATTCTTAGTAATAGATAATTAATTAAATGTATAAAGCATGGGGCTTTGTAATTTAATTATCTATTACCTTGGGAAGAACTTGCTTTCAGTTTTTGTAGTATTACTAACTGACACCCACGACTTCGTCAGCGCGACTTCAGATTTTAAGGAAGTACTATCTATTGTCAATTTTCAGAACTAAAGACTAGCGACCCGTCCCGGCTTCGCACGGGTGCTCTATCTATTAAAAAAAACTAAATCAAAATCCGTTGCGTAGTTTTAAAGATCTAAGTATACATAGGGACAGACAGATAGCGGGAAGCGACTTTGTTTTATACTATGTTGTGATAGAACATTTAACATTATCTTATGGGAACGCATTACTGGGATAAGAAGTATCCTATTTATTAATTCAGAGTATGGTCAATCAACCACTAAGTGGATCCCAACTGGCAGAAAACGACCACGCGGCAGGCCCAGAAGAAGATTGTGGGATGAGCTGGACTCATTTTTAAAGGATTGGCCTACTGCCGCACTATATCGCGAAAGGTGGAAGGAGGGAAGGGAGGCCTTTGCCCTGCAGTGGGACAACATGGGCTCATAATAAATAATAATAATGGTCAATCAAAGTGCCAAATATCACTAAAATCCTTTCAGCCGTTAATTCGTGAATGAGTAACAAATATCCATCCATCTTCCCAAACTTTCACATTTATTTATAGTGTTAGTATGATACTAAGAAGTTTCTAATGTTCCTTCACTTCTCTGTTCGTTATGATTTCTGTCTTTTCCTTCAATTGGTTTGTGTACTTTCTTCTTGGTCTGCCTCGTTTTCTCTTTGCCTCTAATTTCCCTTCTATGATGTTAGTTATAAAGATATTCGGATGCAGCAATTGACCAGTCATGTTCAGCATTCGGTTCCCTATCCATTTGCATAAAATTTTAAGACCTAATATAACTTAGCATAATTTTGTTTGACATAATTATATTTTTGCAAAATATAATTACGCATAACAGCTTACGCATAATTTTTTTAAGCATCATTTCTCTAACCATAATAATGATTAAGCATAAAGTTCTAAAGCATAACTTTTTTAAGCATAATATCCTGAAGCATAAATTTATTTACGTATAATGATATTAAAACATATTTTTATAGGTATACGGTAGACGATTATTCGTCACCTACTTTCATTTTCACAATAAAAACTTAAGGGGATGTTTGTAAGGTTGAGGCTCCAAAGCAGAGTCGACGGAGCCCCGCTGGGCGGGGCTCCTATTTCTGTCTGCAGTGTTTAAAGTAACCTAACACGAAGGGGATGACGGGGGCTTCGTTCTAGCCCCCATCATCCCCTTCGAACCTAACCTATACGTGTCGGGGTGCGCCTGCGACTAGATTATTAGACAATGGTAAAAACATTTCTGATTACCATAACTAACGTTATGCTAATAGTCATTAGGCCTACTAACGTTATGCGAATCAAATTTATGCCAAAACAAATTAGTCTTTAAGATGATTATGCCAACATAAAATGTATGCCTAAAAAAATTATGCCGAAGTATTATTATTCCAAAACAAATAGTGCCAAAATCGTTATGCCGAAGTATATTAGGACAAAGAACATTATGCAAAAAGAAGGTATCCCTCAGCATTCTTGTCTTTTACTCGGTATCTCTTCACTGGTCTTTTCGACGCCCCAGCCACATTTCAAAAGCGCATTTCAAGAGACCTTTCTTGACCTTTTCTTGTTTTTTCGTGAACGTCCACAATTTACCTATAATATTATTAGACATTCTAAAAAACTCCTCCAGATCTCTAATGTAGATTTGATTAAAACAACGATCTACATAATAAATCTGTATGTTTAGTTCATGTCAAGTTCAAAAATCAAGTTGATTGAATCAACCTAAATACTTCTACCATAATAACGGCACCACGTAGTTATAATTTTTACTAAACAACTCTTCATAGAAAACTGCATTTTATTTTGTAATAATCTACGTGTATATCTTTAGGGTTTTGTAGCGTAACTTAAAGCAAAGTACGATGGACTGGGTTATTGAAATATTATGGTGAAATGTAGTGGCTCTGGAATTAAAATTTCTGTTAACAAAGGTTTTTGTTACAATAGGTTTATACACGTCACTTTAGGCACGATTCATCATTAATATATCTTCGTATATAATCAACATATATGTATACATATTAGCATGACTTAGGATCTGCAGTTCGCTCGCTCCTTAGCGCAGCTCCTACATAATCAATGTTTGTCCCAGTTTCAGTTAGGAACTTTAAAATATTACCGCGGTGTGCTAAAACTTTTCTATTTGACGACACCACTATATTATAAGTTTGGGCTGCATATATTTTCTAATATTATGAGACTGAATTCTTGATTTATTTTTATCCTGAAGTTGTGTAAAGTCTGAAGCGGCATAACATAAGCACGATTGATTAATACAATTCAACGGTAATAACATAAAATGCTGTAATAATTACGCTAGACGAGCTATGCGAGAATAGCTCATGTCGTGGTGAAAAGATTAGCCAGTCAACAAGATTGGTAGCGAGGCTGACTGCTAGAGTGCGCTGGATGTACATAAGTAGCGTCACTCGTAGAGATTCTTTTAATGCACCCCTATAGCCCCCAGGGGCTTCGGCCGTCGAGGAGGTGATGGCGACTAAAAAGGGAGCGGAGACGGAGAGTGAGGCAGCTGCCACTCTCCCTTCCCGCGCCAGACGCACCGGGCGCCGGAGCGCACGCGACGTTCTCCAGTCATCGTAGGGTCAGGCCTGCGGGCGGCGGGTTATGGGACCCGTCTCCCGACCGGTAACAGGCCCGAGAAGGCGGCAAGACGTGGGGCAAGGCCCCACAGAAGGAGAGGTCCGCCAGGGACTGAGGCCTGCCGAGGCCGCTATGCATGCAGCTGCGAATCCCGCGACCCCGGCCAAGGGTCAGGAGAAAGAACACCGTAGGTATTAGCTGGTAAGAGTCCGGCATAACCCTTCGCCTTCCCCATGAGAAGGGTATCCATGAGGATTTCCCGAAGAAAAAAAAAGATCTTCGACCATTGTCGCAATGATCTTAATAACTAGTTACAGAACGTTGATAGAACCCCTTAATCGCATATTATAGCACGCTCAGAAAATATAACAGAAAACGTTTTAAGTCAGAGGTAATAAATTCAATTTTATTGAACTGCGACAAATAAAATATTCTAATTCAGCCCGTCCACGCTATTGTATCGATGACACGCGCCAATAAAGTAGAAATAGGTCAGCGGGCTGCAAAGCGATATGTGCATGAAACACTGTTCCGAGTACGGAATCCGTTTTCCAATTATCTGCTATTTTGTCCGAACCGACCGATTTCGTAAGAGGAATAGCTGGCACTATGCCACTGTAAAACACGGTGTCCTGTAGTGTCGATCTTTGAATTTACGGTGTTCTTGTTGAAAGGTTTACGAAATAAAAGCAATTTGGAAGAGAAGTTTAGTCTGTAGGGGTTTATTCGACCACATCATATGACCCAAAAGAAAGGCAGTCTTTTGTTATAGGAGCCAGTTCCTTCCGTACACATTAAACTCCAGTAATTTTATCAGATTTATAGCATTAGGATTACAAATTTACAAGGTATGTTTTTTTGCGAGTTTATGTGCATGGGTGCGTGTGTGCATGCGTGTGTATATATGAATGCGTGTGTATATATGAATGCGTGTGTGTGTGTGTGTGTGTGTGTGTGTATGTGCGAGAGTCAGTGAGTTGTGTGTATGTTTGTTTTCAGTATTTTATCTTTTCACTTAAGTGTATCGTGTACCTATGATTCGGTTTGGTTTTTTTGTCAGTAGCCAATTTTCAACTTAAAGTTTAATAAGGTAAATGGACAGGAAGTTCATTTCAAGTACCTATTATAATTTAATTTTATATACATATTTATATACATTTCAACTGCTATGAATGCAGTTAATTCATCGTCTTAGAATCTCTCTAATTCTATTCACACCCCGTAAACGCTAACGAGCGTGATAAACACATATCATTAGAGTATTCACACCTGATTTCACCGAGTTAAATGTAATATATGTATGTAGGTACATAATCTAACTACCTTGATTAAGCGGTTAACGTCCGCAGATCTAACGCATAACATCTAATTACGAGACATACATTGTTATTATCTAAGGAAATTAACTATTAGGAGCACATCTCTATATTAATGTGACACACCATTACAAAACATGTATACTTACTACACAAAAACTAATTCAATGGAACATTTCCATTGAACTAGTTTTTTACAACTTACAAATAAATTTAGATTAAATGCGATCATTCTAGATTACAATTACATTATACCTACATATAGATACAGATCAGACTTTGATTATCACGTGCGTTAACGATCAAGGAAAACATCGTAATGAAATCAGCACACCTGAGCGGTACTCAAAAAAGAAAACAGTTCTCGATGTTGTGTGCAGTCTGTCAACCGACACCAGTAGTGTCATTCTGTAAGAAACCCACCTCAATAAGGACGGTTAGCTCGATATCCATAATGCCACAGTATGGATAATAGAAGCAAATAACACACAGATAATCGACAGTATAATCAATAACGCGTAGTTTTGTTATTCACGCTGTGTCACGACAAGTGTCTAATTGACAGTCGCGATCGAGGTGAGATTCTTACAGAATTGCACTGCAGGCCAGCCTGATCGACTAACGTCTAAACCCTAATTCTGAGAAGAGGTCCGTGCTCTGCAATAGACTGATTATGCTTATGCTATACAGACCATAGAAGTAATAAGTACTACGTACAACTGGAATGAGTACTTGTCGATTTCTGCGAATCACGTGAGATAGGTATAAGTGTACGCCTTGTCACTTTCTAACACAAGGGTAACCATATGGCAGACTTATGGTGTAATAAGTCCTGCCTAGTATTACTAAATATTGTATGTCCTATAAAGCATTACAATATCTTTATAGCGCAAGTTAACTAAATCAATCGGAAAAAGATATAACCATAATTAGCAATGTCTTCTAACATTTACACGATTATTGTACATACTACTCCTTTTTTGTTTAGGTACATTTTGTAATTATATTCAGATGTTAGGCTGGGACTATAGGTCGCCGCGCCGCCGCTCCTAGTTGGGTCAGGGGGCTTACTATTACCTCTTAAAGCAGGGCAGAAGTTGCCTGGAAGTTGAACTGCCATGCGTTTTTGTACTATGACATCGTTAAAGCAGGCCTGTAGCAGGCCTGCTAAGTTGACGTTTACGAAATCCGTTCACCTTTTTTTTTGTATAGAGTCTTCATACCATGACGTGTTATTTGATAGCAGCAGAGCGTATATTGAGCGGCGGCATAGATATCACAGCAGGCCACAGACAAGCATTACCGTTCAATAGTCGTTCACCTTTAGTACTGTCATGGTACGATTTTTAGCGATTCAGAAGCAGGCCTGCTTTTGAACGGATATTGACTGGCTGGCATTTGAACGTTTTCTTAAGACGTCATGGTAAGCCTCCAGTTCACATATAACAACGCCGATTTCGACTAGCCCCATACTCACAGATACTTTGCAGTGTACATGGCAGCGGTAGCTGATGAATGCCTTGATTTAAATTTGAAAATGAGTATCATTGCGGTCTTAGAGTTACAATAATAAAAATCTTTGAAAAATAATCCCTTATTAGACATTTAGATTTTGTATGTACTGCTACTAGAAGTATCATGGTCACCCTAACGGTAAGAAAATTCAAGTAATGAAAAACCCTTGCTGTGAAAAGATATTCCACAGTCCGGGTAATATTCGCTTTTGCAAGCATTTACAACGCAAATTCCAAATTAATTGTGTAATAAATCCATTTTTTTTTTTTTTTAATTCAAATTTTCGGTTTACGTCAATGCAAATGGGGTTATCAGCATTTGTATTTTTTTTACTACCTACCATTGAGAAGAAGCTAAATAGAAAAGCCCAAACCGAGTTCTCTTATCTTCATTACGAGTCAGATAAACCAGTACATTGAAGATAAAAATGTCTGGAATACGATTCACAACTGCACACTGCGACCCACTGGCACTCCATATTTGGCTGCTTAATTAAGTATTTCACTGTAGGTATCTTTTTTTTACCTATTCATTATATAATTGTAAGTTATTATATATCTTTTATTCTCGTGACATCATGTGTTTTCTGATATAGTATCAGTTTTCTTTTTAGTGATTCCCATGGCATCAATCTATATAGGATTTTAATCATTACAAAATGTAAATAGGTGACCGTTCGTTACACGTCGAGACCACAGACTAGTTAGGGATATGTCGAGACCCTTCCGTGCCTTGGGGAGCACGTTAAGCTGGCGGCCCCGGATGTTATACGAATACCTACGACAGTCGTTACGAATAGTCAGAAGCCCGAAAGTGGTCGGCGCGGCGCGCTGGGTGCGGATTCCAAATAAAAAAGCAATGCGGCGATCTGATTCGCCGAAAATTTGCGGCCATATATTTTTAATTGGTAATAGTGTATTCGCATTCACATAGACAGTTCGCTTAGCGCGGTGAAGGTAAACGCCCACTGTCACGCTATTAGCGCGCAATGATGAATTTTAGCATTTGTAGAATTTAGCAAACGCTTTTCATATTGTCATTACTAAATGAATTTTCGTAACTATTAACGAATGCTAATGCTAATTATTCATCAATTCTGGAGACCCTTCAGGTCTCACCAAAAACTGCCCGGTACCGTAGAAACGGTCCGCAAGGACTATCTACAAGCAGTACAATAGAAAAAAAGCGCTACTCGGCCCACTTTTGCAGCGACAATTTAAACAATTATTTTTTTGTTTTGTTTAAATGTTTTTATTATAATTGTGGTTGATGTTTGTTCTTTTTTTTTTTTTTTATTAACCTATACTGTCCCACTGCTGGGCAAAGGCCTCCCCCAAGTCCATTGAAAGAAATACTGATTTTAATAAAGCATTCAGTACATACGTACTATTTTGTTTAAATAAATAACACCCTAAAGAGCTAAAAGCTATTACTAAATATATATAATAAAAGGGTAAAGTATCCAAAAATATTTGTTTTATTTATAGTTTTTTTTTGTTTTATATTTTAACTATAACGGATTACATGCTCCCGTCTGATCAGCAGGTGACTTAATAAATATTATAAATTAAACGATTTGATTGGTATAATAAATATTTTATTACTAATTTAACAAAAAAAATCTAGGTATTCTCTCTATGTTATAATATGCTCTTGGCATAGAGGTACGCTTTACTAAAGACTTGAATTTCATGTAAGGCAATTCAGTATTACAAGATGGAATTTTATTATAGAACCTAATTCAGGGGCCTAATTCTCCTAAAATAAATCTTAATGAATCACAACCGAACCAAGGCCGAACCGTTCATTCATACAGTTCTCAATTTCAAAAGCTATCAAATTGTTTGACACAAAAACAAAATCAATAATTTTGAAAGTTTTCCTTACTTTACCTTACTTTGTTCCCACTTTCATTTTTACTATTCACAATGTTACCAACTTTTTGTAAATATTTGATGCAAAAGAGTAACCATGGAGTTTACTGCCCGTTTTAATCCATAGGAATCTACACTTTGGAACGCGGCAGTAACTTCTTTTTTTTCCTCGACGGTTCAAAAGTGTCTTTATATGGTCTAATTGAAATAAATGCGTTGACTTAATATCAAGCTGTCAAAAAACTATAGATAAAAGCACATTATATGAAAATCGCCTCCTGGCCTTACGTTGACGAAAAAAAGTCTTCTTACAACGAATCGTTGACGAACAAAAAGTTCCGATAGTTGTATCGCGTCTCTTGGGATAAATTAAGATGAAAAAAGTTGGTTTATGAATTTATACATTTAGTTCAAAAATTCTACTAATTTAGTAATATGCATTTTCTATTTACGTGACAACACACAGTGTGTATTAGACAGGGACACAAGGTACAATTATTGCTATCTCAAGTGTACCGTTATGTTTTCCAAGCCATATTATGTCTTATGTTCTGCACATAAAGTCTATTTTAGATAAAATAAATTGCCAAGACTTCAGTCCAGTTCTATATAAAGTCCTTGATACAGACCTACACATGAGGTAATCGATGTCACAAAATGCATTGAGGTACATACTCATGAACGCAACGATTGTAAGATTCAACAAAGTCCAGCATGTAGGTAACCAGTGGTAGGATCTATACGGTCCGCCTGTCAAGCTACCACCCTCACATTAAAGTCCGGCGCCGAGCAGTTCACTGTGTTCCGTCGTGTGTATGTGAGAGCCAGAGGGGTAAGTCAATCCCTTTATATCTCTGTTAATTAGATTTGTGTGCTCCATCATGGACCCTGTCTGCACTTATTATTAGGAGTGGGTTGTAACAGGTAAAATCTCGTATCTGTTACGCCTGTTCCACGTAAATAACAGTTCTAAAAACCTGTTACAAAATAACAGTATGTTATTTCATACTATGTGAGAACAAGCTATTGTATGTTCTCTGTTACTACAGATAGAAACATTTAACCCGTTTGCTGTAACAGCTGTTCTCTGGTGGTACATGTAAATCTTGCGTCATTCACGTTGATACTTCTCTTTCTAACTAAGGTGTTAAATCTATGCGAGAAAAGGAAAGAGCTTGTGACGATTGTAACAGGGTGTCACAGTGTAACATGTAACATTTTTTATCTTATTCTAACCAAAGTAACTCTCGTAAGCATGAATAGAGAAAAGCTTGTGTCTGTCGTTTAAGGGATTTTGTTATCTCGTGGAACAGGAACTGTTTTTTTCAGTTAGTTTGTCACAGTTACAATCTGTTATTTTATGATACCTGTTATATTTAGCTGTTACGATAAATACGCCTCACTCTTACTTATCATCAGGTGTAGCTAAGGTCTAAAGAGACCAAGTTAAGTAACAAAAATATAAAAGAACGACTGCATTAGGCCTATAGCGTCAGCATTCGAGGTTTAACCTTCTTACAAATTAGTAGTCAATTCTCTTAAGAGCTACAAAGTGTCTTAAGTAAACACATATACAACAACAAATTTTTCATCCCACCTATTCGAAATGGACGACTTGGTTCGCCTTTAAGTGCGCCCAAAGGTGGTGTTTTCTATTAAGAAACTTTTAACGGGCAGGAATGAGTTTTTAATCCTCTTTAATAAATAAGTGCGCCGCAATTATCTTTGCCGCGCACTTTTTGAATTCTTTTAGCGGGCAGGAATGAGTTTTTAATCCTCTTTATTAAATAAGTGCGCCGCAATTATCTTTGCCGCGCACTTTTTGAATTTGGAACATTTTAGTGTTCAGCGCCAAAGAAATCGAACGCAAATATTGTTTGAAGACTGGCTGGTACGACGGCCCATAGTCGCGCCGCCGGCACCGCGCGCCTGCTGATTATAAAAATAAATTAATAATAAAGAATGAGAACGTAGCGCTAGCGCGCGTTAAATTAATTTCATAATTGCGAAAACGTCTCAAATGTAAATATAAGTTTTTAGTTGTTTTATTATTAGATACTATTTAATTTCAATTTAGTTGTTACTCTGTTTTATTAAATAATAATATTACAATAAAATATGAGGTGCCTTTTATTTTCGCATAGTGGGTGATGAAAAGTAGAGTGTATCACTCGGGCGCAAAATTATTTTTGGCTCGGGCGATATACTTTGAATCCCTCGCTACGTTCAGGATTCTACTAAAGAATCCCTCACTTCGCTCTGGATTCAAAAAAGCGCCCTCGCCGTAAAAATATTATTTTGCTCCCTTGTGATACAATCTACTATTGACGATTCGTTAAGTTCCAAAAGGTGTTAAAAGACATTCTTTTTGAAACGGTAAATTTTTTATGTTACAAATGATTTACTTGTCTTCAGTTACACCATTGTCATAACCAATCGAGTTCTAATTTAACTCAATTAGCTTGAATTAATTCATACAGTGTAATACTTTTCTTTGTGGATCACTCTGAAGATGAAACCGGGAGGTATCTTTACAATTTCCCTTTGAGATTATTAAAGTTTTATATTTGCTAGCCAGACTCACCGTTGTTGATTGCTTCCGCGTTGCTTTGCACAGAAATGAGAACTTATTCCTGGAGTATTGTTTGCTTAAATTAAATGGGATATACAAGGTTAGTCAGAAAGGGGGTTAAAGAATCCATAATAGAATAACTTTTGTTCTACAACTTTCCCCAAAAGAGAGAGATACTTTAAGAGAAATTGCTGTTCAAAGATTTCAAAAAAATACGCTAAAATCTATCTATCACCAGCTATCGTTAGTTGTGTTTCCATTTTAGTTCATATTTGGGGTCACGGTTTAGACACTCTATTTTCTGAATGCGCAACTAAAGCAGAGATGAAGAATTTCTGAAAAAATGAAAAATAATTTACTTGGAAATAAAACTGATAGAATTTTGAAATTTTAACACTTGCTTTAAAACAGTCATCAGCGATACATTAAGTGGTCCGCGGATTACTACCCTTTTTCCGACTAACCTTGACTAGACTAACCATCTATACGACCTTAAAACGTAATATTCCCACTTAAAAAAGGATTAGCTTTAAAATTAATAGTTTGTACTATAATTTTAATGCTTCTCACTACAAAGTCCCCCGCAATAAGAAATAAAATGACAAATAGGTAGATAGCTGAAAGGTTGGTTAGGTTATGATAGAACTGTGACCACTCAACGCGTGAGCTGAGCGAACGGAGCGAGTGGTGCCGTGGCAGCGGCCGGCGAGTGCCAGAGAAACGATTCGCTTCGCCGCGCCGATCAATTTCCAACATTTGTTGATTAATTATAATGCAAACTGTTAATTTTATAATGCCAAACATTATTTTTTTTGTGGAAATCAATATTTTTGAAGTGTGTCTTAAACTATTTTGTTCTTACTTTCATTAATTTGAAAGTGTTTTAAATACATTCCATAGGTATTAAATCTGGATTAACTTTGGATTGCTTAAATTACAAATAATGTTTATTTAATATGTTTATGTTTTTGCTTTCAAATCAAATATGTATCAGCGAGTATGATGTATGTTAATAAAATGTATTTGCGAGTCTAAAATATGGTTATATAAAATTATCTACGAAATAAATTATTCATTTTCATTATGACCGTATGATATGAGGCGGTCCTTCATAAATTAAGTCCCCAAAATATTCTAGTAATTTTTTTGCAAAAATATGTAGGTACCGTGTGCTGGAATTTTAATAATATAATCATATAATATATCAAAACTAATTGTTTTACCAGGAGTAGGTATATAAATGTGCATTGTACTTGCTGCAGCGATATTTACAGTCGCAGAGTAAAAACACCGTATAGACTCGAGTTTCTATAATTACAGAGTATGGGTACAGTAGATATATATTATAATATCTATATATTTTATTATTTATACAGGGTGAAATTGTAAACACTCGACAAACCGAAATGGGAGATTGTACTCATCATTATGAACAACTTTTACTATGGAACCAAACCGGAAATCGCGAAAAAAACAGATGTTCCATACATTTATGTTCGCATATCTCGTCAAGGTCTTGCATAACCTCTACGCGAAGTTATGCAAGTCTGTGACCTGTTCAAACCAAAATGATGTTTATTTACACCTATAGAACAGATATAATTGCCATACGTTTCCACCTCGGCTTCCCTTTATCCAAAGAAAACAGTGAAATTGAAAAATAATTCAAAAAAACATGCTTGAAAATAACTTATTTTTAGTGTACCTACGAGTGCCTCCACGAGTGACGTTACTTAAGTACGTCCGGCGCACCCTGGGCAGTCAGCCCCGCTACCAACCTTGCTGACTGGCTAATCTTTTCACCACAGCATGAGCTATTTTCGTATAGCTCGTGCTGACACGAGATAAGATAATTGTACCTACGGTCGTAGAACGCATCATAGAATACGTGGTATCATTTAATGTCAATAAGTCATCCCCACTTTGTTTATCTACTGTTGTATGGCCCCAAGCAAAATAACAAAAGCCATCGTACATCAAAACAAAAAATAATAATATAAGACTATAAACACAAAACGAGTAGAAAGCGTGCTCGCAGCTATTTGTAGTACCAGGACTACATGCATAAAAGAAGGCTTGCGTTACACAACGCAGCGCACAGCAAATGAAACCACATTACAGCGGTGACACTCGCTTTTTATTCCTTATTTCCTTCTGTATTATTTTCTGCATAACACTACACGTGTTTTCTATACGTATTTACTTTAAAGTCTTGTTGTTTTCAGGATAGGTCGGCTTTGTCTCTGATACTTTTGTGAAGTGAATTCTGGTTGGGTAAAGAAAAACAGAGATGTTTGTACTGTTCTTGAATCAACAGATGAAATTCAAACGGTTTGTTGCTAGTATATGTGCTTTTGCTCCAATAGAGATGATCTGCAGTATGCGAGTGAGCATAATAAGCTTTTGTTGAACAGGCATTCCATTTCTGATCGAATTGCGTACCGCGATCAGTAATACGCTTGCTGAGGTGTTAATTAACAATATTAGGCATTTAGGCTATAGTAACGCCTTTCTAAGTTAAACTTGAGATCTTACAAGACGTGATTGAGATAAAATGACCCAGAATACTTCTCTGGGGGCCTACTCCCTAAGTCCGTCAAAGAAGTTAGTCGCCCGTCCGAAAGTAAACCGAAACGTAGGAGTGAACAAAACAAACGTGAAGTTGAACTTTTCGGATGGGCAAAAACACATCGGTAGTAGGGACAACTGTCAAATCGTGTTGTCATTCATTCTTAGTTCGGGCCCCGAAATAATCGTATGTCCGTAGGTGATAAGGAGTAGGAAACGCTCTTAACTAAGGCCGACACCACGGTCTTCGTGCTTAGGGAGTAGACCCCCAGCATCGCCCTTTTTTTCCTGTGGGGAAATCGTCATGGATACCCTCCGTCCAAGGAAGGCGAAGGGTTATGCCGGACTCTTACCGGCTAAAAACCCACGGTGTTCCTTCTCCTGACCTATGGCCGGGGTCACGGGATTCGCAGCTGCATGCACCGCAACCCCGGCAGGCCTCGGTCCGCTCTCCTTCTGTGGGGCTTTGCCCCACGTCCTCCTGAGAGGCGCGCGTGGAACAGGGCGCGCTGCCTTCTCGGGCCTGTTACTGGTCGGGCGACGGTTAACGTAAGCTAAGGTCGACTGGTAGAAAATGCCTATGGCATTAAGTCCGCCTCTGTACAAATTATATGCGAAAGTATAAATAAATAAACATTCTTTACGTAAAGGTTTTTTAAAGGTATTTTTTCTTAAATATTAGGCTATTTTAAGAAACTTATTTGAATATTTTTGTTTAATAAGCGGTAGATATTTTAAACTATTGCTAGTGGTGACGTCACAGAGAAGGGTGAAGAGTTTTAATGTTGATTTCTCTAACAACATCCGGAGTTAGAGAGTTAATTTTTACCCTTTGAGGTTAAAAAAGTACCGTACTCATTGATTATAATTGAAATTTTGAAAGTTTTTTTTTTTAAATTGAAGTGTGAATCGAACGTGTTAAGCCCATTCCGCCGAATCTGTGACAAAATTTAGAGGTCAAAGATGTCAAGCGATTTCGTGTATTTGTGTAAATAAGCACTATCTTAAACCTAATTTAAAGATCTGGAAATGGTAAAATAAGGTTTAGAATGTGGAGGAACGAGGTGTGATGTTCCTCCAACACAAAGGGAGGATCCTTCAACCAGGCGGAGTCTTATGCCTGGCGGGCTACTGCCCAACGGTTAATGTTGGGCGGTTGTACAACGTTATTTTTAGTATATACAAAAACCGAGACACCCCAACAAGATTCTCATCAGAATTGCCTGAATGTGTTTTTTTTTTTATTAAAATCTCCAAGTTACACCGTAGTTTATGTTGCGTTAAGTTCCCTAGTAAAGTGTGAAATGCCTGAGATGTGCTATGCAGGGGTTGTCTAATACACGGAAACTGACCGAGAGGACCATCTCAAACCTCAAGGTGTCTATTCCCGTCAACTGTTATGAGTAGAAAACTACTGAAACAAAATTGAAATTAAACAAAAAAAAAAGTGCTGTAAAAATATGTCAATCGATTCTCCTAGTGATTCTGAACAAACTAGTTTCAGGTTTAGTATAGGTACTAAAACTAAGCTTGTATACTATCTGCGTGTTAAATCATGATACCGCGATAATAATATAATAATATTTGATTCAAAAAATTACAAGGCATAAAATTAGTACAGTTTTGCTTAAATGTAAATTATGTTCCTAAGACTTACGTGCCTGAACTATGTAATCCTGTGTTTCAGGCGAGAAGAGCTTAAATAGACTTATAAAATAAATTATTAACTAACAAGTTGACAATAGATCACTAATTATATTTTGAGTAGCTTAACTCTTAGTTTCTAAATTTGATGAATAGTATGTTTTTGTTATTTCGCCGAGACATGACCGTGTTCTTCTGAATTGCATGTTGTACATTTTTGGTTAGGTACAACATACAAAACTGCGGATCAGCGGAATCGTAGACTGGGTCATAGTCGATATTGCGTAAGTCGACTTCAAGTTTATTTACAATTATACTAGAAATTTTGCGTGTGTCTACTTTAGGTAATTTACTGTGTTAATTACAAGGGCAAGTGCAGAGAAATTTTATTTGAGTATAGTATGGTCCAAACAGGAAAAACAATAACAAGGGCTAAAAAAATACGTAATTAACGGCGCTCTTAGGCGCCTCCGTAATCAACAGAATTGATATACCTTTTTTCAGCCATTATTTTCGCTGGGCAGTCAGAAGCACTTGTCTTGTGATTGCTCGGCTTTTTGAAGTGCAAGCAAGTAGCACATTTTGGTTCCTCAGCCTTCTTTGTGCATTCTGTAATGGAGTGATCCTGATCACCACAGTGGCCACAGGTAACGGTAGTCTGCCGACATGATTTGGCCGCATGTCCGTACTGCTGGCACTTATAACAGCGTGTGACTAGTGTAGAGGACAACCAGTAAAACAATTGACTTGGTGAAAGGCACTTGCCGTATTTATTCAAACAAAACTTATGTTATTTACACTAAAAACTTTTGCACTCATTCTAATATGAATCGACTATACGTTCTTCTTTCTTCAGGGCTTCAGGGCAGCAGGGCAGCAGGGGTTCAGGGTTCAGTTCTTCGTATAGGTTCCTGGAGCGTAGAATGAGTGCCGACCAAAATGCCGGCGGATGCACCTGCTTACGTACCATTTAGGGTGGCACAAGTAGCGTATGGTGTAACCCCCCGGTAATGTTCATTTACCATTATATTTTCTCAAATTGTTCTATTTACTGTAGCTAGCTGTGGCTATATGGTCCACTGTCTATAGCTAGTGGTCATCTTGTTCTATACATTGTGACGTATTTTATGACCTTGTTTACGTCTTATTTGAAGTTAGGCTTGCCGTCCGCAACAGTCTCCCCCCAGCGTAGCCTCGCGAGCTTCTTCTTCTATATGGTCGAGGACGATAAGCCTTCTCACGGGCCTTCTAAATATGCCGCCCCGCGTCCGCACATCCGCACTCCGTACCACGCCATCAGGACCGAATATCGCGCGCACAACAAGGCCCCGCGGCCACACGTTCCGCGGTAGTAAGCCGTCAGCGATTATGACGACATCGCCTTCCGTTATTTGCTCTGCGCGACTATGTCTGACGTCACCGCGCGGTGTCAGTGTAGGTAAATATTCGTTCATCCATCTAGCCCAGAATCGATCTGCCAGCGCTTGTGCTGCTCGCCAAGCGCGCTTATCAGCTACGTCACACGTTCCAGTGACCGGTAGCCCCGATGCTGACCCCAGCAGGAAATGATTGGGGGTTAACGCTTCTGCTTCTTCTGGGTTTACAGACACGTGAGTGAGCGGTCGCGAGTTCAATATATTCTCTACTTCAGCCATAACGGTTGTCAAAGTTTCTTCCTTTGGCATGCGCTCCTTTAGTATTACCGCGAGCGCCGTTTTTACGCTACGTATGAGCCGCTCCCAGGCTCCCCCCTGGTTAGGTGCACCAGGGTCGATAAAACGCCACTCAATTCCTTTATTGAGCGCGTAATCTTTAAGTTCAGACGCCCATTCCTTGTAGGCGTTTTTTAACTCGACGTCAGCACCGCGAAAGTTCGTGCCGTTGTCTGACATTATTGTTTGTGGCCAACCGCGACGCGCGGCCATTCTTCTTAGTGCCATGATCGCACTATCCGTACTGAGGCTAGGCAGCAATTCTATGTGCACGGCTCTAGTCACCAAACACGTGAATAACATGCCCCAACGTTTTTCTCTACGTCTTCCTATGGTTATTGTCATGGGACCGAAACAATCGACACCGCAGCGCGAAAAAGGGCGAGCGTATGCATCAAGCCTTTCACTGGGTAAATTTCCTTTCACCGGTATAGGCGGTGATTTCCGTCGCATGCGACACATAATGCATTCATTCAGTACGATGCGCACGCTAGTTCGTAATCTTATTATCCAGTATCGCTGTCGCAGGTTGTTTACTACGTGCTCTCGGCCAGCATGTCCATTTGTGACGTGTTCACGTTTTATAAGTAGGCGCGCAAGCGGATGCCTGCCGTCTAAGATCGGTGGCCTCTTTCTGTACTCTGGTACATTGGCTGCGTCAATTCGCCCGTTCAATCGAATTACTTTATCTTCATAAACCGGGTCTAGCTTGCTGAGCCGGCTCGACTTTTCTACGTTCTTCCCTGACGTTAATCTTTTGATTTCTTCAGAGAAACTGTCGCGTTGCGCCTCTCGTATAAGCGTTAGTTCGGCTTCTTTGAGATGACGCACGTCCATTGTTGTCGCGCGTTTACGACATTTATCTATAAAGAGCAACACGTTCGCCATGGCACGCAACGCTCGATCAAATGAAGAGAATCGTTTTATGTTCATAACGTTCTCCTCTTCTTTAGTATGGGCTACTATTTCGTCTACACATTGGTTCATTTCTTGTGGCCACTGTTCTTCCGGTTCGCGCAAGAAGGCCGGTCCATTGAACCATCGATCGTGTTGTAAGAGACTCGTTTTTCCGTGTCTAGTCGCGTCGTCAGCTACGTTCTGAGCGGTCGGTACCCAGCGCCATCGTTCAGCGGGGGTTAGTTCACTAATTTCGCTCAGCCGATGCGCAACATACGGTGTATATCTCGCGGAGTCGTTCCTTATCCAGTGTAATGCCGTCTTAGAGTCACTCCAATAGGTCACTTCGGTTTCCCATCTATGTTCTTTACGTATCTCGGAGGATAGTCGAGCGCCTATCAGGCACGCTTGTAGCTCCATGCGTGGAATACTCTGAGCTTTCATTGGCGCTACTTTAGCTTTTCCCGCGACTAGCACGACGTCTATTGATCCGTCGGGCCGTGTCAATCGCCAATATGCTGCAGCGGCGTACGCTTGTTCACTAGCGTCTGTAAATACGTGCAACGATCGCTCCATGGTCATGTGATTCGCGTAGCATCGGGGGACTCGCAAGCCCGCCACGCTCGTCAGACCGTTTATCCATTCGAGAAACGCGATAGCTTCTTCGGCGGGTAGTTGCTCGTCCCAGCCGATCTTCTTTCGCCATAGCTCCTGTAGAGTGATCTTTGCCGTAATCGTGAAAGGGCTTAACAGACCCAACGGGTCAAAGATTGACATTACTGCTCCCAACATTTCACGTTTAGTTGGTGTTCTCGTGCCATCACGTACGTCGTTCGGTACGCGAGGCATAGCGGTGTTGAATGCAAGTTCATCGGTTTCTGGCAACCACATCATACCCAGCGTCTTGCCGTACGGGTGTGCATTCGCACCTAGTTCCTTCGGGGCGTTAGCCTTATCCTGTTCTAGGATATTCGCGAGCAAGTGTTGTCGATTAGAATTCCACCCGGCAAGTTCAAAGCCGGCTTGCTCGTGAATGCGCTGCACTTCTGCGATCGTGAGTGCAGCGATCTCTTCTGACTCGAAACTGTCGACCCAGTCATCCATATAATGGTTCTTTGTTATTGCATAGAGGGCGCGCGGGTGCGCATGTTTACATTTTTCAGCGTTTCTGTTCCTAACGCTGTGAGCTAGGAAAGGAGAACTACGAGCGCCAAATATCATTGAGTTCATTACGTATTTCTGTGGCGGGCCTTTTCGTTCGTCACCACGCCACAGAAATTGTTGCGCTGCTCTGTCCTCGGGTCGAATCTTGATTCTGAGGAACATTTCGCGTATGTCGGCCGCTATAGCAATCGGCTTTTCTCTGAATCGAAACAGTATACCGTAAAGCGTGTTTAACATGTCGGGTCCGGCAAGTAATTCGTCGTTCAGACATTTTCCGTTTGTAATTGCAGCCGCATCGAATACAAGGCGCACTTTTCCTGGCTTGTTCGGATTAGTCACTGCGAAGTGTGGCAGATACCATGTTATTGCGCTGTCGTCTGTGTGTTCGACTGGAGCGGCGTATCCCTTTTGTAACAGGTTATCTATTTGCGCCGTATATGCTTGACGAAACTTCGTGTCTCGATCCATTTTTCGTTCCATGGTGCGCAACCTTCGTAGCGCCATATCAAAGCTAGGCGGTAGGCGAGTATCGTCCGTACGCCATGGCAAACCAACTTCGTAACGTCCGTCGGTTAGTCGCGCTGTTTCATTAAATATTTCCTTGGCGCGTTCGTCTTCCTTGACGGGTTTATTTTTACTCGAAATTCCTAGCGCATCTATTGCGAAATGCGTCGTGACTAAGTCATGTAGCTCTTCATCATTTCTTAATCGTTCTCTATGCTGAGGCGCACGTACGTGTAGCACTGTGGCGCCATCTATTGGGTCTTCCTTCGCCACTATAGTTCGTGGCACCGTACCGTGCACTACCCATCCTAGTTCTGTTAGTGACGCGGCCGGTTCGTTCCTTGCTCCGGTCAGGAGCTTTCGCGATACTATTAGGTGCCAATGATCTGCGCCTAATAGTATGCGCGGTCGTGCTTCTCCATAGCAGACCTCGTTCCGTGGTAGCTGTTGTAGGTGTTTATAGTTCAAACACTCAGCTGCGATCGCTTGACTGGTAATGTTGAGACTTTTGACGGTTCGCGCCTGTATCGGATGGAAGCTTGATCGTGCTCCCCTTATCTCCAATGCCACGCTCTGACTCTCTGGTTCCTGCCGCGTTGCCGTTAATCCGTGCAATCGCAGCGCGCATTTCGTTCCATGCGCGTTCACTTTTCTAGCGATTTCCTCGTCGATCAGAGTAATCGTAGATCCTTCATCGAGTAAGGCGTGAGTCTCCACTTCCAGTCCATCGGGCCCTCGAATTATCACGGGGCATATTTTCAATAGCACCGCGCCAGTTGACATTACGGCGTGAGCCGACGCGGTGACTACGTTATTTTGTTGTTCGCCTCCTAGCGCGGTTTGCTGCGTTCCGTGCAACAACACGTGATGTGGATGGCGACACTCGTTTACACCACACTTCTTGGCAGTGCAATTCATCCGACGATGACGGCTACCCAGGCAACGAAAGCATACGCGCGCTTCCTTTGCCCATTCCCATCTCTGTGGTACCGTCATCGCTTCCAACTTTCTACATTTTACTGTATCGTGTTCGGCCCCGCAACACAGACACATCTTCTCGTCTTTGTTTTCGGTTGCAGCGTAAGCAGCTGCGCCTCGTTTCCTGCCTTCTAGGCCTTTAGGCGAACCGTAGCTAGGTCTAGCTGCTGGCGGACTACGTGTTGGCTCCTTTGTTCCAGTTGCTGCAGACGAGTAAGCAAAACGTATGGCGCGATCAGCCTCTCTCATGAGGAAGCGAGACAGAGTGACAATCTCTGGCTCACTCCTGCTTCCGTACTCTTCTGCGTAGTCGCACCATCTCGCTCTAATATGCGGACTTAACTTCTCGGTCACTTGACGAGCCAACATAGGATTCTGTAGGTACCCTTTCTCATCTATGCAAGTGAGTACGCTGACTATGTTTTGAAGTCGTATTGCAAACGTATTTAGTTCACTGGCCGTTGGTCCGGGTCGCTGTAACTTCTTTATATAGTTCAACGTTTTATCAATAATAATCTCTGGGCGGCCGTAATATTGTTCAAGTGTCTGCATTATGATTGCGGGGTCGGCAGCTGTATACAACAAGGCGGCTACTAATTCTCTTGCTTCGCCTCTTACACATGTTCGTAGACGCGCTAGGTTCTCGGCTTGTGTATAGCCATACATTTTGGTTGAGTCACGCATCGCTGCTCGGAATAGTAGCCACTCGTTCGGAGCACCGCTGAAGATGGGCAGTTCTTGCGCTTGTCTGGGCGGCGGGCGTTTTATAACCATACGTTCTAACACCTCGGCTAATCTATCTATTCCTCGCTCTCGTGATCGTCCTGGCGTAGGTGACCTATCTCTGTGTCTCGGAGTCTCGATCGTAACTCCTCTTTGTTCTTGCCTCGGCGGCGGTGCATACTTGTAAAAAGAGTGGTGTGATCGCTGCCCTTCGTTCTCGCGCTGATATCTTGCTCTGTTGTCGTCATTTTCGCGATGCCGTTCGGTCTGCGGTGCGCGCTCGGTACGCTCCCCCCGTGGTTCGCACAGGGCCGAGGCGCGGACTGCAGATGACATCTCTTCATATGGCGTCATGTGGGGTAGTTCATCCCCTCTGGACTGAGCGTTCTTCAGCCAATCAGCGATTCGATTGTCTACTTCTATTGTCTCACGGGCGATGACGCTTTCACGGTCTGTCTCCTCCCGTATAGTGGCTACGTCCAAAGCTAGCCGCTTCTTGATAAGGGCCGCTTCCAATTGCAGCTCCTTCCTTTGTATTTCGGCTAGACGTTCCTGGGCTTCGAATTCTGCTTGTCGTATTCGGGCAACAGCGCTGGCAGTCGATCTCTGAGAGCGCACGGACGGCGCTCTCGATCTCCTCTCTTCTCTTGTGTCAGGCGCGGCGGCAGCGGCTGCGGCGGCGGCGGCGCGTGACGTCATTGCGGCTATGCTGGCGTCTATTCTTGTCTGTGCGGGTAACGCGGGCACGCGGGGGTTCGGTTCGGTTTGCGCGCGCGACGTGGTACCGGTCGGTGCGGACACGGATGCGGACGCGGATGCTTGTGCGGACGGGGACGCGGGGGGATCTTCGTACACTCTTGCTGTCTTGTCCTCGGCTGCTTGGCTCCTTGTGGTCGGCATCTTCGGCATTTGACGCCCCCTAACAGCCCTAACAGCCCTATCAGTCCTCTTGGAGGGTCCGGGGTTAACCGGGATACGCTCCGCCAGGGATGGATACGTGCAGGATTGGACAGGTAGGATCTACCCAGCAGAGGATCGTGCGTACTGTGGGGCGCTCGGGGACCGGTGGGAAATACCCAGCCCCTTCGGCAGTGCCTACAGTCCGGCCCCCACACCACACACGACCTTACCGGCGTAGTGTACTGGTTCGGTTCGCGCCTTGAAAAAGGCGTTCTTGACGAACCGGTGGTATCGCACAATACCACACCGCCTTGATCGGCGTTAACTCTGGCCTCTAACCGTTTGACACCGTTAGGTGGTTAGAGACACAGAGCCGCGGTCCACCCGCTTAAAGAAATAGGAATGTATCAACGACGACAGTCTTGAAACACCCGGCACCTCCACAGGAACAATCTTGTACGCCCGGCACCTCCACAGGAACAGTTCTTGTACGCCCGGCACCTCCACAGGAACAATCTTGTACGCCCGGCACGTACACAGGAACAGTTCTTGTACGCCCGGCACCTCCAACAGGAACAATCTTGAACCCCTGACACCAACAATCTTGAGCACCTGGCACCCTGTTCTTGGATCTTCAAATCTTCTTAACTGATTCTTCGATCCGGCTCGAAGGACCACAACGACTGGCTGTAGAGGACAACCAGTAAAACAATTGACTTGGTGAAAGGCACTTGCCGTATTTATTCAAACAAAACTTATGTTATTTACACTAAAAACTTTTGCACTCATTCTAATATGAATCGACTATACGTTCTTCTTTCTTCAGGGCTTCAGGGCAGCAGGGCAGCAGGGGTTCAGGGTTCAGTTCTTCGTATAGGTTCCTGGAGCGTAGAATGAGTGCCGACCAAAATGCCGGCGGATGCACCTGCTTACGTACCATTTAGGGTGGCACAAGTAGCGTATGGTGTAACCCCCCGGTAATGTTCATTTACCATTATATTTTCTCAAATTGTTCTATTTACTGTAGCTAGCTGTGGCTATATGGTCCACTGTCTATAGCTAGTGGTCATCTTGTTCTATACATTGTGACGTATTTTATGACCTTGTTTACGTCTTATTTGAAGTTAGGCTTGCCGTCCGCAACAACTAGAGTAAAGTCTTTCACAGGGCATGACGACCAATTTACAAACACTCTGTCTTTTGTTATCAGGGCTTTACGTATGTCTGCAGATACTTCTATTATATAATTACAGGTCTCAGCGTCCTTCTTACCTGACTTATGGCTTAACTTAATGGAGGTCAAAAAAGTCTCGAGGCTGCAATCCTGAAGGGTCTCTGCTAGATTCTGGTGGAATATACCTACAAGTAAAAACTTCTTTTTCTTGCATGGATGAGGGCACTCCTATAACTACTACTCTAGGCTTCCTTTTTTGGGGTTCGTCTACTGTAAGGCCTGAATTTGATAGCTGCATCGATTTTTTCACCTTCTCAATATCGTCCTTTGTTTCAGTGCTGATAATGACCCCGCCATTTTTCGTCTTACGTAGTCCTCTTACGTGAAGTTTCATTTGCTCGGGGCATATAATTTTTTGGACAAGTATTTTTGTTTCCTCACTCGACTTCAGTTTGTCGTTAGGGTATATGGCCACTGAGCTTAGATTTGTCGGCTGTATAAAATTGTTGGTACCTTTTTTAACCATTTCAGCAAAAGATGTTCCCGTTACCGGTTTCGTTGAAGCTCCGATTGACAGCTTAAGGTCTTGCAGTTGCTGCGACAGATCAATTTGGTCTTCGAGTGTTTGGACAGTGGAGTGGGCCCGGACGGCTCTCATCTTAAGAGACTGGTACTGAACGGCCATCTGCGATGTTCCGTGACTAACTTTTCGACATAGGGCACTTATACGCAGTTTTTGCTCCATGTTTAATTTGCCCTCTGATGTAATTGAGCACACTTCATTTAGGCACTGCTCAATGGACGACATCCAGTTCTGGATTTCCGGCGTAGATACAACTTCCATGACATCTTCTCTTTGGCTGGATGGTTGAGGGTGAGGTGCGGGTGCGGGCACAGGTGTAGGAGGCGGGCTCCGAGCACATTTGCCACCCCTGCTGAAGGGACTGGATGCCATTGTGATACAAGTTATGTACTTGTTAATCACTTGTACACATTTTCACACAAACGATTTGCACATGTTATGCTTACGTATGACACAATTTGCTACCGGCTATTTGGTGAAACCAGGTCACGATTCAGCAAGTAATTATTTATTTATTTTAATAAATATTCGACACGTCTGTTCACTACAAAACTGCAAAGTACTATATGCGATGTAGGAACTGTCATCTATGAGAGTTGTCGTTAATGTCGCTGTAGTCGTCTACACAACCGGTATGTTGCGTAGTTCGCATGTGGCGTGATAGATGCCGCCACAAGAATAATAAAAGGACAATGGGACAAAATGTATGGACCCCGTCCCCACCCTTGTAGCACTATAGAGTGAGTTTGAATGAATGAACGAACGAATGAATAGTCGAGAATGAGTGAAGGAATGAATGAAATCGGTTTGAAATAAAATAAAAATGATATTTAATTTTTATTATTTCCTCATTTTAAATCAATTATTGGCTGAAAAATAAATGCTATACTGACTTAAAGAATGTGTCATTATATTCAAAATAAACCGTTTATAAAGTCAATGAATCAAAAACTCCTAAATGAAGAGTATTATAATTTGCCCGAACATGAGGACGGGACGGATGTGGTTGTGGGAATCACCGTATCTCTCGAAAAGAACGGCTGCGCTCTTTTCGGGATTCTCCTCTATTCTCCATTTCCGGAACCAGACCCCGACGGCGCTAGCTGCGGTTTGAAGGGTTCGAGTGATACTGTCGAGACTCCTACCGGAAAAGTAGATGGCCGTGTCGTCGGCGAAGAGAGCCACCTTGGCGAATCCACATTTGAGAATGTCGCTGGTATACAGCGTGAACAGAAGGGGCGATATCACTACACAACTCCGGCGCGGATAGGGCGAGGAGACGAGAAGGTGCCTTCTAGGCGATAGCGGAAGGAGCGATCCGACAGAAAGTCTCGAATGATGAGCACGAGACCGTACGAGTTTGTATAATAAACCGTTGTGCCAGTTCTTGTCGAAGGCTTTTGCTACGTCGAAGAATAGCATGCCCGTTTTGTACGAGCGCATGAAGCGGGAGCGACTATGCGGTGCAATTGTCGACTGCAACAGTGCTTGGTTCGAAAACCGAACTGTTCGTCGGGGATGCAATTCTGAGTACGATGCGCAGCTAATGTAAACCCTGTCGGGTGATATTACGTTTGAAAATGGTAACCGCTGCCTAGGGCCGCGCGCCGCGTGTCGCCTCTGGACGCGTTCGCCTCTCGTTATCTCTTTCCCACATTGAACTATTGTTACACTAGCTTTGGAGCTCTTCAAATAACCCCTTATCACTAACTAAAATAATTATATTCATACTGAAGTAATAATATAAGCATTTTTTCAAGGTAATTTTTGTTACTTTCATGCTAAATAACTATTAAACTATACACTTTACAGATGAGCCGTCATACAATAAAATTAAGAGATTAATAAGGTCTTTCATATACAATAGGTAAGAAAGTGCTACACTACTGGGGACGTTTTGTCCCATTGTCCTTTCGATATGGTTTTGGAATATGTAAAGTTTAACTTTTACTTTACATACTGAATTATAAGGCGTCATCTTATTTGGCTAGCAGTCGTACAATCATTCGATGATCGCATTGCGTTGATCAGAGAGCAAACATTAATCAGTGTCCTGATTGAATTTTTTGTCATACGATCTGATTGCGCCGGCTTTAATTATAATTCTTGACGGGACAAACGTTATTAAAATTAATTCCGAAGTCCTACTTGAAATAAAGCATTGAATGTAAGTGCATTATTTTGATGCCCTTGTCCAACAGTGGGCTGCGATGTGGTGGATAGATAGATACACAATGTAGTATTAGGGTAGCACAATATGGGCGGACACCCTGACGGCCCGCAACGTCGCAATCCTGCGGAGACCGCAGCGTGCGATGGCCGTCAGGGTGATAAGGGGATACCGTACGATCTCCTTCGAGGCGGCGAGCCTCTTAGCCGGATCCGTGCCCTGGGATCTGGAGGCGAGGGCCCTCGCGCTGCGATATCGCCAGCGCGAGGAGGCGCCTGAGCGGAGCGAACTCCGCCAGATCCTAGTGGCAGAATGGAAGGAGCGACTTGCGCAACCCAGCGCAGGGCACGCCGCGACAGCGGCGGTGAGGCTCGTAATGGAGGAGTGGCTGGAGAGGCGGCATGGCGCCCTCAGCTTCCGGCTGACGCAGGTACTCTCGGGACATGGTTGTTTCGGGAAGTACCTGTGTCGCATAGGCCGGGAGCAGACGTCCGGCTGTCACCACTGCGTCGACTGCCCCGAGGACACGTCGCTGCACACGCTGCAGGCGTGTCCTGCGTGGGCGACGCAACGCCGCGAACTAGTCGCAGCGGTCGGTGGTGACCTCTCGCTTCCGGCCGTGGTTCTGTCCATGGTCGGGAGCGAGAGTGCGTGGGAAGCCGTCGCCTCTTTCTGCGAGGAGGTGATGGCGACCAAGGAAGGAGCGGAGAAGGAGAGGGAGGCAGCTGTCACTCTCCCTTCCCGCGCCAGACGCACTGGGCGCCGGAGGGCGCGCGACTATATCCGGCCACCGTAGTGTCTGGACTGCGGGCGGCGGGTTGGGGGACCCGCCACCCGACCAGTAACAGGCCCGAGAAGGCGGCGCGCAGTGTTCCGTGCGCGCTTCTCAGGAGGACGTGGGGCAAGGCCCCACAGAAGCAGAGTTCCGCCAGTGGTTGGCGGACCGAGGCCTGCGGGGGTCGCGGCGCATGCAGTTGCGAATCCCGCGTCCCCGGCCAAGGGTCAGAAGAAGGAACACTGTGGGTTTTTAGCCGGTAAGAGTCCGGCATACCCCTAGGTAGCAACAAAAAATCAGCGCTGAGTGTTTGACGCCCAGCATGTACTGAGTTGGTGACCTTTTCGGCATGGGCATGCTCGACGGCTTATCATAATTGTGTATAATTAATCCTTTTTATGTTCTTATTGTTTATGCTGTCATTGTGTCCTTGGCTGAATAAAATGTATTTTCTTTCCTTGTTCTAAAGTTAATAACACAAAAATGGTAAAAGTAGAAACTGTAAATGTTAACTTAAAAATTTTATGGTCAGTAAAGCAAAACCTTAATTCATAAAAGTAATACTATATGCCTAGGCACACACTAGGCGACACGCGACAGCGACAGCTCGGCAACTAGACGCGACGACAGACTGCGGCCGACAATTTTCATATATTTTGTTCAAAGCTCCGCACACTTGGCGTCAAAGTCGCGGAGTCGCGACGACGAGCTAGGGGAGTCACGTGCGCCCGCTACTAGTCGCCGACGCAAGCGACACCTCCGCGTCTAGTCGCGGCGACAAGATGCCCGATGCAAACGACAACGACGCGTCTTGTCGCCCAGTTTGTTATGGCCCTAAAGCCCTAGTAACCTACAAAACAAAACATTATCCGTCAAGAAAACAGATATACGTTATATACCTCACAAAGCAACATTTTAACACATGTAAACTTTACGCAACCGTAAAATTACTTTTTATCGTCTCAGAGGCATAAAGTTGAAATTCCAATAAAATAGATTTCCCGCGATATTATGACGACGTGTATTCGTTTAATTTCCCCATTTGTGTGGAGTTTACCCACCACGAGAGGCATTATAGCGGCCATACCAGCCTTTTATATGAAAAAATCAGCCATTCCTATTTGAAATTGCCACTTGCGAACGTCGCGGGCACTTGAAACAGAGGAAAAAGTTTAATATAATACAAACAAGAGGTGTTAACTATACGTAGACATAGAGAGATATACGTTTTATCGTTCAAGCAGTTCGGACTACGGTATGCTATTTCGCTATATAGTAAAGCATATTGCGTCATACGCTATAACTATATAGCATGATGTTCACACTATACGCTGTGTCGCAAGCCGGTCTACAGTGTATAGCAAGTTATTTAACAGCGATCCATCGGGCGATGGAGGGGGTAGGATGAGGCGGAGCGAGGACCGGAGAATCGTACGACATAGCTCTGAGAATCGCTCAAGTTTATCGCGTACAGCAAGCCAATACTTTATAGCATAGCGTTGTGTGAACGTATCCATATAAAATGTATGCTGAGCGATATCGTTGTGCTATACAATATGCTATAGTCCGTTTCAAAATCTCTGAGACAAAATTGACAGGCGCAAATGTGAAACTTGTATATTTTAGGTTTTTTTTTCAAATTTGACGTTTCGTGTCAATTCAGTCTCAGGGATTAAAAAACGAACTTTATATATAAAGCGTAGTCAGAACTGCGCTTTTATCCTTCTGTTTCCGCAAAAAAGATGAATTCTTTCGATAAATATAACCGAATGGAAAGTCAATTTCCATTGATCTTTTGTGTTCATTGTTATTTTGGATACGTTTTGGTGACAGTGGGGTGATAGAAGGGATTACAGGGAACCCACATTAGGTTAGATAACGCGACCCATATAAACTGCCGGGAATTTCGGAAAGAAGATAATTTAGTTGTCATCCCAACTTTTTCGGTTACAAGACCTCTTTTATAATAGCAAAGCACTCAGTGAGACCTTGTAGAAAGTACTAAAGAAACTTCTTTACAATATCTCTACTATTTATTAGAGCGTTTGTCCACCGTCACCGAGTAACGAGATTATTTTGGACCGAGTTCGGAACGACGCGGCGACGTGACGGAGACGCGACCGATCTCGGTGGTTCAAAAATCCTTGCATCGGCAATCTCGGGTGTAGTGGACAAGTTAGGACGTTTTTTGTATTGCCAACATTTCGGCCCGTCACGATAGGCTGCGTTCTAGCGGTAGTGATGAACTACTCACAATCTCGGCGGCCGAGATGACTGCGCTCGGATGACAGATGTGCGGTGGACACGCAGCCATTGTAATGTCTGTAATGCTACTCCGTAAACTTCATCTCGTTTTTGATAACGACGGCGGTGGAGAAACGCTCTTACAGAGACTACTGGAGTTATCACAAAATACTTCTACGTACTCGAATTGTATCTATCTTCTAATAATACACGCGTAACTAAAAAGCCAAAGAAATATCTGAAAAACTGAACCATTTTAACAGAGACTAATAGACAAATATGGCTAACAAAGGGCATGAATAACTTTTGATTAATTTCTCTATGCAGAGTTTTAGCTTATTAAGAATAGCCTACCAGATTATTGGACACATTAAATTGTCTCAAAACCCCCTGCTAGGAGCAATAATGTAGTTAATATTTTCACTTTTCCTTTAGCCAGTCAGCAAGGTTGGTAGCGCAGCTCAGCCCAGGTTGCGCCGGACGTACTTTACTATCGTCACTCGTGGAGGCTCTTTTCATGCACCCCATGCCAGAAATGAGGTATAGACTCTCCTAATACATATATTTTAAGCATTACCGGACCATCTGTCGTCGGTTCGATTTTTTTACATAGCAACGTACAACTCATAGGTACTAACAGTTGTACCCATCATAGTTAGATATACTTTATTGTATACTAAAAGAAATAGAACAGAAGGAATACATGTAATCAAAAACAGTACAAATGGCGGTCTTATCGCATCATCATCATCATTCAGCTGAAAGACGTCCACTGCTGGACATAGGCCTCCCCCAAGCATCGCCACATCAACCGGTCCTGTGCTTCTCGCATCCAGCGGATGGACCCATAGCCTACAGGAAATCCTATCAAGAATTAACCTTTTGGAATTGAGCTTCACTTCACGTCATTTTATTCAGTAGTCATCTTTGCCTACCAATAAAACACTGCGAGATGTTCTACTCACTTCCAAAATGTCCAATCTCTTTAACATCTAAATCGAGTAATTTACTTATTACACTCTAGAATAAACAGTATAATTTTAATCACGAAAAGCAGATGTTCGTGTAAAAATACAGATTAGTTGGTCCCGGGGAGGTTGATGTATGAAAAATTCAAGTTGATCTTTGCTTAAGCACAAAGCCCACTCACTGGCACGGAGTACGGAACGCTGTGCGAAGTAAGGACGGGCACACACGTTGTTATTCAATTTAATATGCTTTAGAAAAAAGTGTTTTGATTTAGAGTTGAGCTCCCTAAAATAAGGTTGAGCTACACGATGGCTGATGCACGCGTGGTGTTCGTTGGGACAGGTCAACTTAAACCTGCTATGGCTCTTTCCTCAAAAGGCCATTCCAGATGTTGCCCTACATTGTTACACTCGCATAGTGTTAAACCACAATGTCTGGACTTTAGAAGAGACCTCTGAGTTTGTTACGGATTTTCTTTTCAGAGCTAGTCAGAAAGGAAAAGCAGGGGAAACCAAGTCTTAAAAAAATTATTACATTGACTTGTTAAAGTGTCTTTAACAGATATTTCACTGAGTTGCAAGAAAGATACCATTAGGTGATCATTAACTAATCCGTCATTAAGAATAATGTTTCCATTAAATTAATGGCTATTGCATGAACACTAATTAGGTCGTAGTTCGTTCTTCATTTACTAATTATCATGTATTGAAATCATGGGGAGTTTGACACATCAAAAATTAATTTTAATGGATAGTTCATCACTCCATTAAATCTAGCTTCTTGCAATGGACAGAAAAGGTTAATGGAGCATTAACATTCTAATGAGAGCATTAAAATTTAATGGACCTTTCTTGCAACTGAGTGTATTATTTAGACCTACAGAAAGTCTTATATTTGTCGCTGTAAGTTTACTGCAAAATCAAGGGTACGTTTAATTTAATGACTGTTTACGGTTTACTCACGTGCTGTTTTTGGGGATTGCTTGACTAGTTTCGCACCCAAACGGGAGCTAACGCGCGGACTATACTTATCACGTGTATAGCGAGATAGTTCGGACACGTCGTTATATGTCACCCCTCCCGTGCCGCTCCCATACCTCAGGCACTGCTTCAGTTAAGCGCTAGACCTATAGGTACATTTATTACTATTTGACTAATAAAATAATAAACTTGTAGGAGCTTGCTAAATTCCATTTCTAAAGACTACTACAACAAATAGTATTGGAAAACAATTTCATAACTGCCAATGGAAGTCGGATTAGTGATTGCAGTGGAGTTATAATTAAACGGGTATACATTATTATTATCCCTTTCAGCACGAGAGAAAAAAAATACCAAATACTAAAATCTTTTGCGATATTATTATCTATTAGGATGCCAGTAATAAGGAAAAAATTTAAAAAAAACCATGGCTTATTTTAACCCCCATAAAGCACCCCGTACGATCGTATCACACCGTCATGACCCATATAAAAACCTTAAGCAGTAATTTATGATAAATTAAAAGAAAAACAACGTTTTATAATAGTATTTCAAAGGTTAAAACCTACAGTAACGTCATTCAAAACATGTTGACGAATATCATCACGTTCCATAACTTCTTTCTCCGTAAGCTCAAATTTTTTGCCATTCGGGATGCGATTTACCAGTATTGTTCCAGTTCCACTTAACCAATTGGGTTCATTCTTTCTAAAAGTATAACCCATCAATGGAATATTTTGTGCCAAATACTATATTAGTCCGGGTCCTTCTCCAAGAGATCCGTCAAAAGCAGGGTTTTGGCCTTTGACATTTCAAAATTAACCATCAGACCATCACTCGTAACCACGTAGTTTTTCAAACCTAAAGGGTGTGGTTTGTTACGCTCTAAGACACGAATGTGGCATCGTTGATGCTGTAATATCCTGGGGTCCTTTCTAGGTTCGTTCATGCACAATGCTGCATGTGCGAATGATTGCATTGGTAGCAGGCTGGACTTTCCAGAGGAGAGTCTTGGTCTCCAGTTTCTCCATCTCTGATTTATCCGACTGGCTGCAACCTGATTCCTAGATCCGTGTGATGATCGTCCGCGATGAAATAATGCTCAACTTCGATGTGTGCGCCCCCGTCCTCGTCCCGATGTGGATGGTTCGCTGTGGTGTGATAAAGTTTGAATACGTCCAGATAATCGGTTGCTTACGGAACGTGAACGGCTTCCACTTCACGACGGACCACTTCTCCATGATGGACCTGGTTCTGGTTCAGGAAATTCCAGCTCCAGCTGAAGAACAACCGTTTCGGTGGAGGATTAAGATTTGAATCCGCTTGAGCCTCCAGTTCCTGTAAACTGGCCACTGACTCCACCGCGACTGCATCAAGCTGAGGTTCCTCGACGTCAAAATCTTCCAGCTTTTAATTGCACCCATCTCCAAAGATAGATTTGTACCCAATCAGATATTAATGGCTCTGGAAATCTCAAAAACTGCCTTTTAGGCATGAAATCGTATTCACAAACATCGCCCCGACACGCATGATCGTGCTAAATAATTTTGGAAGGACCATGTTCATGTATTTTTAACTATAATCAAAAAAATCTATTGTATTCTTCAATTTAATGATATTTTTAAACGAAAAACACATTTTAAACGAAATAAATATTAATATTAGTGGAAATAAAAATTACTTACTTTGAGCTCTTCCCACCGCCAGGTACTCGTCCATACTTTTCGCTCCACACTCCCCGAACTAGACCTCGCAACCGCACGCGCTATTTTGTTTGGTAAATATAAGAAAACGCACGATCTATCGAAGTCGTTTTCGAGCGGTAAAAACGTTTTCCTACTCCGCTAGAATTTTTCAAAGTCGAACGCATCATTGTATCATTCTGTGCTGAAAGGGCCGTATTTAGCCGTGATCATCCCACTGCAGGGCAAATGCCTCCCTACCCTCCTTCCACTCCTCTCGATTTAATTATTTCTGGGGTAAATCCTTCCAATAAGTGCATAACTCGTCCCGCCATTTCCTTCTGGGCCGCGACGTCGTCTGTTATGTGGGCTCCACTCAGTGGTGAGTTTTGCCCACTGCAGCTCTTCCGACATACGGCAGATGTGACCAGCCCAGTTCCATTTTAAGCTTGCGGTTTTCTGACCAACGTCGGCAATCGGAATTTGGGAGCGCAGTACACTATTCCTTATACGGTCCGATATCTTTGGGGCAAATAAATGAGGGAAAAAAAAAACTACGTTTTTTAGTAAAAATTACAAACATCAAAACTGCCACGGTGAACCATCAGCTTTAAATGTAACCCTACATAAGCGGCCGACAACAGGTGTTATGTGATAATGACTAAACAGCCTTTGAATTTGTAATGAAGGCAGTGAGTACGGGGTGGCGGGCGCTATGGGGGCCTTTGTGACGTCACGGCGGCGGCGCGGCGTACTATAGAGGTACAACAGTAATTTAATTGTGGTTGAAGGTAGGTAATGTACTTCACGACACTTGGTTTTGCCGTGTTTTTGCTGATATTGGTTGGAAATAAAGGAAGTCACTTTAGCAACTAGAGATTTCACATTAAATGATTGTTTACGGTTTACGCACGTGCATTTTTCGGGATTGCCCGATTAGTTTTGGACCCAAACGGAGCCCTTACTCATGAGCTGAACACAAGGTGAGGTCGCGAGGCGTTAACGGTTTAGGTTGGTCCGGTAAGTGCGTTCAAAACTAGTCGGGCAATCTCGAAAAATGCACGTGCGAACACAGTAAACAATCATAAATATGACTGTATCTCATGAGAGTTATAATACAAAAATAGCATTTTCAGATTCAATGTAACCTGGAAATGGAGTTCGTTAAATAAAAAAAAAACTTGAACTATCATCTCCCCTATCCCCATCGGTGTTGTAAGTACAGTACGAAACAACTAAGCATTCTCATCGGCAAACTTCGTAAAACCGATCACTGACGCAATACTGTATAGCATAGCGTTGTGTGAACGTGTCCATAATTATACAATGTATGCTGAGCAATATACAAGGTGTAACATAAATAACGCACAACCTCTTAAGGGGTCACTGTACCCATCATTATGAACAACTTTTACTATGGGACCAAACATGAAATCGCGAAAAAAAAATCAGCTGTTCCCAACATTTATGTTCGCATAACTCGTGAAAATGTAGGGAACAGCTAGTTTCAGGTTTGGTCTCATAGTAAAAGTTGTTCATAATGATGAGTACAGTGGCCCCTTAAGAGGTTGTACGATATTTATGTTACACCTTGTATAGTTATAGCTTATGACGCAATATGCTTTACTATATAGTGATATAGTATAGCGTAGTCTGAACTGTGCTTAATGTTAAAAACATTGCAGGCACAATCACGCCGAAATTCGATTGCGAACTTTCGGTACGTTGTCTCGCTACATTAGTAAGGACGTTGCTCGTCAATGGTCGTTGCCGATCCGATTGGATCACATCTATTACAAAGTTTGGTTAAATACAAATAATCGTAACGAACATTCGTTAACCTTTGCTGGCTACATTATAGTGCGTAAAAACCAAGGCAATGAACGCCAACGAACGCCAAAGAACGTTCGTCATATTTTAATTTCACCAAACTTACTTCTAATCTGGTTTCATTCGGATGTAAGCTGTAACGAACCCCGTTCGTTGGTTTGGGGTGCAGCATTAGACCGTTTGTCCACCGCCGCCGTCACCGAGAACGTGATGACGTTACCGAAGTAGCGATACATACATTACTATGGCTGGCTGTCCACCGCACGTCCGTCATCCGAGCGCCGTCATCTCAGCCGCCGAGATTGTGAGTAGTTCGGCGCTACCGCTAGAACTCGGACCTAGATAGTAACGGGCAATACAAAATTAGTCTGAACTTGTCCACGACATCCGAGATCGCCGGCACGGATTTTTGTCTTATCTTGGGAATCACCGAGATCGGTCGCGGTGGACACACGATCGCCGTCACGTCATTCCGAACTCGGTCCTACATAATCTCGTTTCTCGGTGGCGGTAGCGGTGGACAAACGCTCTTAATGTTGACAATACAACAACATTCATTGCGTGGTTGGAGTTGTGGAGAAGTCGGATGTTGATACGGAAATTGTTGACCTGACAAAATTAAAGACATAGCGATTACGAGTGTTTTGTACAATTAGGATGCTGCATCCGAATTGCGTATCACATTCGTAATTTCGATAGCTTTCATCTTGACAATACAACAATATTCATTGCGTGGTACCGTGGTACATAGTTGTGGAGAAGTCAGATTGTTTATACAAGGTTAGTCAGAAAGGGGGTACTAATCCGAAGCCCGCTTATAGTATCGCTGATGACTGTTTGAAAGCAAGTGTTAAAATTTCAAAATTCGATATATTTTTTTTCCAAATAAAATGATTTTAATTTTGGTTTTTTCAAAAATTCTTCATCCCTGCTTTAGTTACAAATTCAGAAAATGGTGCTTCTAATTCATGACCCCAAATATGACCTAAAATGTAAACACAGCTGATCATAACTGGGGATAGATAGATTTTAGGGATTTTTTTTTTAGATTTTTGAACAGCTGTTTCTCTGACACTATTGAGTTTTGGGAAAAGTTGTAGAACAAAAGTTATTCATTATTATGTGTACTTTAACACCCTTTCGGATTAGTACCCCCTTTCTGACTAACCTTGTATACAAGGTGTAACATAAATAAGTGTACAACCCCTTAAGGGGTCACTGTACTCATCATTATGAACAACTTTTACTATGGGACCAAACATTAAATCGCGAAAAAGAAATCAGCTGTTCTCTACATTTTGACGAGTTATGCGAACATTAATGTAGGGAACAGCTGATTTCGCGATTTAACATTTGGTCCCATAGTAAAAGTTGTTCATAATGATGAGTACAGTGACCCCTTAAGAGGTTGTACACTTATTTATGTTGCACCTTGTATACGTTGCTATGGGAATTGTTGACATGTCAAAATCAAAGCCATAGGCGTGTTTTCCGCATTAAGAATGCTGGAATAAAAACAAAACATCAATCCCTACTGGATCTTCTGTTTCCTGTTTTCCAAATGCGTATCGCGACTCATGTCGTAACGTTATAAAGAGTATGCGTGTTACATCAGTCACATCATGATTAACAATTTTCCATAGATTATGACGTGTTAAGATGACGATGTTGTTGCTTGTAACATGGTTAATGTTGTTCTCATTAATACGGCAAGGATGCTTGCTAATCCAATGTATTCATACGTACTGTTAGGTTATCTGTTATACGTATTACTTGCTTATGTGAATTTTCGGTAATTAATATTATAAATAAGTAGAGTAAGACACAGGGAAATACTTCTTTAAAAGAGACCTTGACCTTTGAGTTTGTTTCGGCTTTTCTTCTCAGAGCTAGTTAGACAGGAAATGCGGGTGCCATCTAGTCTTAAAAAAACATTACATTGACTTGTAAAAGTGTCTGTAACAGATTTATTTACAGAAATAAACATTTATCATTTTTATAAGAATATATACAAAACAAAGTCAATGCAAAATTAGGGAATACTACCTACTTGAAGTTGCTGCACTCCTAATCATCCTCTCCTAGTCATAGTTGCATTTAGGTTTTCATAATGTTTTGTATTTGATATATCCTAATCATCTAATTTACTCTTCGTCATAATTGTATTTAGATTTTCATAACGTTTTTGTATTTGATATTTATTACAATGTCTATATATTTTATTATTTGTATTTATGTATTTTATGTAACTTATATTTATCTTATGAATTCGTACTATTTTCAGTTCGAAATTGTCATCTCATTTTTGTTTATTTTTTCCTGTACCTATTTCGATGCTTTTCTTTTTAACCCAAAGGTTGACTGGTAGAGAATGCCTTATGGCATTAAGTCCGCCATATGTACCACCATAGTGCATAGAAGTATAAATAAATAAATAGGTATACCTACATTATTGTAATATCTATTTTTGTATTATTTTGTAATTTATCTTATGAATTTGTAGTCTATTGAGTACAAAATTGTCAACTCATCTTTTATCTGTACTTACTTCGATGCTTTTCTTCTTAAACCAAAGGTAGACTGGTAGAGAATGCCTTATGGTATGTCTACACCAGTGCGCTTTCATGTTCATCTTGCGCTTTCAACTTTCAATTCCTCTTGCATCAAGCGCATGCAATATTGATTGCCATAAGACGCAAGCAGCTTAACGTCTACACCGGTGCGCCTCGGGCAGTCGTCAGTCGACATACAATAGACGGATTAGTTTGCGCTAGGGGTATGCGCTTTTGTCGAACTAGTATTCAGCGCTATTGCATGCTCCATGGCGCTTCACGCATGCCTCAGACAAAGACGCAAGATGAACATGAAAGCGCACTGATGTAGACATATCTTTATGGCATTAAATCTGCCTTATATACCACCATACATAGAAGTATATCTAAATAAATAAAGATAATCTCCATTCGTCACTTATGTGGTTGCAGGCTATTTGTAACACCATCATCATCATTCAGCCAAAAGACGTCCACTGCTGGATATAGGCCTCCCCCAAGCATCGTCACATCGACCGGTCCTGTGTTTCTCGCATCCAGCGGATTCCCGCGACCTTCAGCAGATCATCGGTTCACCTTGTGGGAGGCCTACCCACGCTGCCCCTTCTGGTACGTGTACGCCACTCCAGAACCTTTCGGCCCCATCGGCCATCCGTTCTGCGAGCAATGTGCCCCGCCCACTGCCACTTAAGTTTGGCAATTCCTCAAGCTATGTCGGTTACCTAGGTTCTCCTGCGGGTTTCATCATTTCTGATATGATCACGCAGGGTAACTCCGAGCATAGTCCTCTCCATTGCCCTTTGGGTGACCTTGAGCGTTCTAACGAGGCCCATTGTGCGCGACCATGTTTCAGTGCCGTAAGTAATCACTGGCAACACGCATTTATAACAAACTTACATTATTCTATTACATAAAATTATACTGAAAAGCTCAGATCATTAAAATAAAATTTAATTCATCAGAACCACAATGAAGTTATAAAAGAGAATGTGCAGGCAGGTACACCCGGCGAAATGAAGGCATTTCAAAGTTGACGTTTCGCATATTTTAATTTACATATTTGATATGTTGATGCGGTACCCAGCTCGTATGTAAATGGGTTTACCTAACACCCACGTTAGAAAAAATAAACCATTACTCATAGTGGGACAACTTTTTCCATTTCCCATAATAGCACACATCAGTGTACCTACACCTCAAATATACCCGATGGAATTCAATAGTTACCAGGGCCGTACTAGTCTGTTGAAAAGATGCAATTTCGGAAAGAACCACTTTCGGAATTGGTGCATGCATTCACGGTCCTGTAACGGTAGAATGCACAAAAAAAGTATTGAGCTAACTGTATACAGTGAATTTCTTCTTGTTTCCTTGAAAATATATTCGCATAACATTTATACGTGTTCATTTAATTGGATGATAATGTCAAAAAGACTGACTGTATTTTTTGTGACCAAATAGGACCGACAAAATACTCCAAAAATTGGTTTAAAAAAGAAATCAAAACCCTACCACATAATCCTTCGTTTTATTCGCATTGTTACGAAACCACCTGTCAATATTGCACCCCTGCAAAGCACAGGAAATCCAACCCTGTATGTTACTAGCGAGATGTCCTCGCCAAGGGAACAAAAACTATTCCTCGTAATATCGAATGTGCCATAAAACGCGATAGGAAACTCATTGCTTATCTCAAAGCGTCCCGTGGGCGATTCACGGGACAATGTCACTCGACCTTGGCGACCCCAAATTATACACAGACTTTTCTGTGTCAAGACACTGTGACGTGTTCTTTAAGATCCTTCGTAGAACGGTACGGGTGTCTCTCTGTGTCAGTTTCATAAGTAACTGGAAAATTAAAGAAGGGTCATACCTAACGTGACAATACGTCCCGTTTTGGGCGGGACAGTCCCGCTTTTGCGCTATGTGTCCCGTTGTCCCCAAAAACACAGAAATGTCCCGTTTTGAAAAAAAGGCAATCCGTGGCTACAAATTCAATATAAAACGGGCGCTCATTTACTAATCACATCAGAAAACATTTTGATAATCAAGGATACGATCAACAAATCACACCAATACATCTTACATAATTATCATACATCTGAAAACCAAACCTGATAATTATTTTAAAGCAAATTACTTAATTGCTCATCCGAAAAATATAGAACGAGCCCACCAGACTATACAAGATTAGTTTCTTGTTTTTATAAACGACTTATAAAAAATATTAAACTTTCCACTCGTCTCTCTCTGAGGGAAAATAAATATGGTCACGTTAGTCATACTTGGTATTTAAATTACAGGTGCATGAGACTTCAACTTTGTCTCAGGATCGACAATATATCAGTAATCCTGTTGCAGTTATAAGCAGCGCCGGCTCGAGCAAACTCGGCACCCTAGGCGAAAAACTGAAATGGCGCCCCTTGAAACACAAAAAATCGCGACAAAATAAAACATGAGATTAGGTACGATTTACTAGTTTCGGAACCAAATGGAGCTTTTAATCATAAGCTGAACACGTGGCGAGGTCGCTAGTCGAACTAGTCAGGCAATCCCGAAAAATGCACATGAGTAAACCGTAACTAATCATATACAATGTGTCCGGTTATGGACTAGCGATATTCCAGGTACTTATATAGCAACTATTCTTGTATACAAATACACGACACACTAGGGTCCAATCCACTTCCCCGCTATTTGGCAGCCATTTTGCTTTTTTGTTGAGATATTCTCTATCTTAAAGTTATGAAAATGTGAACCCATTGTATCGTAATGTAAACGATAGATAATATTGTCGCCCTCCAAATATGCCTACTTTTATCTCAGTAGGACCAAAACTTTGAGAGATCTGACTTTTTTTGTACACACGTACAGAATATCTCAACAAAAAATGGAAGTGAATTGACCCTAGTGTATAGTGTATTTGAGTATTAGAATAGTTGTTATATAAGTACCTATAATATCGCTAGTCCGTAACTGGACACATTGTATGTGAATGTGTATCACGAAAGTTATGCTACAAAAAATTAATTTTAATTTCAGATGTTTTATATAAAGGCTAGCGCGTGCTGAGTCGGCCAGCTGGCGCTGACTCACGCATCCCGTACCCTTGCCGTGCCGCCCCCAAGTCGAGCGCCCTAGGCCGTCGCCTACCTCGCCTACACGGTCGGGCCGGCCCTGGTTGTAGGTGTATGTAGGCGGAGGAAACTGTTTACAATCAGGTGGGCCGTCAGTAGGCTTGCCAACCGTCCCGCGAGAGCCGGGACGTCCCGCTTCTATAGCTTTAGAGGATGCGTCCCGTAAAAGACGTGTGCGGGACGCCTATTGTCCCGTTTTATTGGGATTATTGAATTCAGAATTTAATGAACGCACGTTTTGTTTAGCTAGATGAGTGGAGATCGCGACAGCGAGTCTCGCGTCGAACGAACGAAAAAATAATTTCTAATTGTATTTTTCGCCTCCCTATACTTTGATAGTTGGGTCCCGCTTTTTTTTGCCACGTCCCGCATTTTGACTGCCAAAGTCCCGGTTAATTCGTACATAAAGGTTGGCAAGCCTAGCCGTCAGCTTGTTTTCCAAACTAAAACATAAAACAACCTAGTAAAGTAGCAAGAGGTTAAAAAAGGAGCGAATTATTATAATAAACAAAACATGTAAAACTACAAAACAACATAATCGTGTTACGGTATTTCTATTATTAAAGTTATAGCTAATATCGGTACGTCAGGATTGCGAGCAAGGTTAAAGTAAATAAAACCAACATAGACTCTCGACCACTGAAAGTACTTATACTCGTATTTCCGTTAGTGTTAGTAACATGAACTAGATCACAATATATTAATTTACAAAATTATACAAGACCAGAAAATAAGGACAAGCTAGTCAGATAAAAAAGGTCAGACTTCTTCAACTGATGAACACAGAATGCGCCGCTTCGTTTTTTTTTCTATTGGACTGCTATAGATGGTCTTAGGGGACCGTCTCTACATAACCGGGCAGTCATTGGCGAGACCTGAAGGGTCTCCAACCAAGCTCCGCTTCGTCGAATGACCACCGCCTTTATAACATCGGGTGCGTTGATCCATATTGACGACTATCTTCTTTTGTCAACATTGCCCAGTGTTACCCGCTAGCGAAAACAAACAAGCCTGCCTCGTTGGTCTAGTGCAGTGACGCACAGACTTATTAGGACTTGGGGCCACTCGAGCAGACTATAAGCTAAAGGCGGGCCACTACAATTAAAAACAATAAAAAAGTTGAAATTAGTTTTTTTTTTATTTATATAAGTATCGTAGTGTGGGCTGTTGATAAAATTCAAAATCTTTATTCAGAAGCTAAAGCTGGCCATTACTGATAGAATGCAGTATTTTCATACAAATGCATAAAAGAGTTTAATGCGCTGGCGGGCCGCATGGACATCGACGGAGGGCCGCATGCGGCCCGCGGCTCACGGGCCGCAGTCTGTGCATCCCTGGTCTAGTGGTTGCAAGCGCGACTGCTAAGCGTGAGGTCCTCAATTCAATACCCAAGTCGGGCAAAGTAAAATAGAATTTTTCGTGTGGGATTTCTCATTAGTCTAGATTTGTGCCCCGTTGATGGCAAAAAGCTCGCCCCCAATTACGTGGGACTTAAACATGACGGTGAAATGAAGGTGTACCTACTATACACCTTTGCCCAACCATTCGGGGAATACAGGCGTTATGTTATGTAAATACAAACAAGCTGTTGTTAGTACAATAAATCCAGAACACACAAATATTTAAAGTTATGAATACAACAAGTATAACATGAATGTGTGTCATCATACGTAAAGTCTGCTGTCCGATTTCTAAAAGGCTGTTAAGTGACTAAACCTAATTTTGAGTTACGAGCAAAAACGCAGAAAGTGTTCTCACTAGACATTCTGAAGACATACAGATGTTTTTATTAAGAATCACGGCTCATCTTCCGTGCGGAAGATGTCCGGTCTTTTGGAAGGCATACGGGGGACACAGGTATTTAATCTACATCTCAGGGAACTTTAATCTAAAATGGGATGGGGCACCAACACACTATCCACGGCTGCACTATTGGAGTACAGTCCTGGACCGTCCCAGGTGGGTGCAAGACTATTGTAAAATATGGTGAAAAATATCTGATCTATGGGAAGGGATGTTAAGTGGACTGGATAACTTACAGATGTTTTTATTGTTATACCAAATTATTGGGCTACTTTAAGCTCATTGATTTATAGCTCATACTTTTAATGAGTTACAGGACTAATATTGTTTTTAAAATTAAACTTTTTGTTTTTTATTAGTCATGCTTTTCTGTTCTGAAATATGACCATTTACAATATGGTATGGTATGGTATGATATGGTAATGTCTCTTTAAAAGTCTCTGGATCTCATAACTGACAAATGATAGAAAAATACGGACCAGACTGGTCAATAGAAAAAATGTTGCGTTTTTATGTAGTTTATAAAACTCTAATTTGACAAAATATCACTTAACGGTCTTGTATCGGACGACAGAAGTTATGTTGTCCCTTTTTTGTAAAGAAGATAAATGTACAAAAAAAACTAGGTGTAAAAATATTTATGAGGACAACCGGTTGGATTACGATCGTTAGTCTTCAAATGGTCAGCTTTATTGTCAGAACAAAACACTGGGCTTACGAATAATCACGCTGGTTAAACCGTCACACTAGGCCTTTATTTTTGGTGGAAAATATTACGGAAATGTCCCGTGGAAAATGTTCTGTCATTTTATAAATCTTCGTTACCTATCAAATTTTTATTAATTTATTTAAGAATTGGCAACGAATGTTAATAAATAAAATAATAATAGTGGTGATCTGATAGATCGATCAGAGCGTCTCACAATGATTGTTAATATTACTGTTCCACATGACGGGAACCTCGTGAAATCTAAGAAAGATAAAGAAATTAAATATCAAGACTTGGCACACGAGGTTGTCGACTTATGGGATGTTGATTCAGTAGTAATTGTGCCGATAGTAGTTACGGCGAATGGCTTAATAGCCAAGAGTCTCGACCAATACTTAAAGAGGCTCTCGTTGGGCGGCTGGATCAAGGGCTTGATACAGAAAGCTACAAGCAGAAAGTACTCCTTGACACGGCACGCATAGTGAAGAGGTTCCTTTCTCTGGAGCCCTGACTGCTTGTATTGGAGCTTGGACCCTGTTCCCGATGCCGGTGGGATACAATTTTTAAATATATGTATATTGTTTCTTTTTTTAAGATTTGTATTTAAAAATATAATTTATATCCGTTTACTATGAATAAAGTAAGTATTATATTTTTTGTTTTTGTTGATTTTTTCAGAAAGCGCTAAAACATATATGGGACCACCTCTGAAGCATGGCTTACCACAAAAAAAAGAATAATCAAAATCCATTCATAATTGGCGGAGATATCGAGTAACAAAAATACAAAAAAAAACATTCGGGCGAATTGAGAGCCTTCTTCTTTTTGAAGTCGGTTAAAAAATGCCTTGAAAACCTTACGTGTCCATAGTACCGAATATCGGCTAGGTTTGGACGAGTCCTTGCTGCCAATTTATTTTATTTTACGAGAACAACTTGAGATAAGTGGTGCGGCGCGTGATCTGACTGATGTATGTTTGCGAACTTCATCGACCAAGTGACGTGGGACTTCATATTTCTAGTGATAGAGGGATTGAATTTTGTGGTTGTACAAATAAAGCTAGCGATGATTTTGACTTATTGTAACAAACAGAAGAAACTTCTTCATCAATCATTAATGAGGTACAGTGTCGTAATTATTGGCTAGCCATAGAGTCAGCTGCCAGGGCGCAGGACCTAGGAGGCCGCAAATTAGGCCTCTCAATACAAATATATATATGTATCTAAAAAAAAACCGCAGCAGATCTCGAGTTCCCTACATTTTGACGAGTTGTGCGAACATAAATGTAGGGAATAGCTGTTTTTTTTATAGTAAAAGTTGTTCATAATGATGAGTACAATGACCCCATAAGAGGTTGTTAATGTTTTTATAATAACCCTGTATAGCGCTCGAAATCGTCACTACATCTTGTTGTGTCGTGAGCCGTGGAGACCATACACAAGTTTCTTTTCCGGAAATAACAATCGGATGGAGTATAAACGGGGGCCCAATTCTCCTAAAAGAAATCTTGATATCGCAACCGAACCAAGGCCGAACCGTTCTCAGACAGTTTTCGTTTTCAAAAGCTGACAAATTGTTTGACACAAAAAAACAAAACCAATCAAGCCTCGTATTCATGGTAAACATTTGTTTAGCAACATGGTTGCATAAACATCTTGCCGAGTTGCTGTCAACATATTGCGGGCAACACTTGTGTTGCGGAGTTGATCACGCCATGTTGCAGAGTTGATGCCCGGCGAGCGAAAACATCAGTTTATCAACAAATGCTGACGTGTGTGGACGGGTTTGCAACTGTTTATAAACATGGCGGTAGTGTGGAGCAATGATAATATTAATGAAGTTGATAGAATTATTTCAATCTAAAAATGTTTTGTGGGATTCTTCGAGCACTACTTCCTCGGGCATCATTTGTAAGCAAACTGGCGTGTGGACGGGAAGTAGGTATGGCTGTAAACATTGTTGCCAGAAACTTTGATGTTGAGAAATTTTGGTGTTGTGCAACAAATGTTTACAATGAATACGGGGCTTCATTTTGACAGTTTTCGTAAACAAAAACTGACTGAGGGCCTGTCCACATCTCCACGTCACAACGTCGTCAACGTGGAACGGTACGGTAACGCGGCACGGTGCGTTGACATAACGTGCAAATTTACGTTACCGTATCGTAACACGTTCTGCCTCTAGCCGCAAGCGCACACGTATAAGCGCTCCGCGTTCCCCACGACCGCGAGTTAGTCGCCGGCTATGTGCTCCGATGCTTTTAAACCATACCTTACTGTTTCTCTTATTAAAATTCAGGATCCACATGGTCAACGATAAATCTAACAATGATCCTGACGTGCATTTTTACGATACGGTACGTAAAATTTGCACGTTACGTCAACGCACCGTTCCACGTTGACGACGTCGTGATGTGGAGATGTGGACAGGCCCTGGGGGGTTACCATGATCTGTTAGAGCAGGAATGTTTTAATATTAGTCCGAGAGTGGGAAAGTGACAGCGCTAGACAGCTCTCTAGCGCCATCTCTTACCCACTCTCGTAATAATATTAAAACATTCCTGCTTTAAGAGATAATGGTAACCCCCCTGAAGGTTTAGGTTCGTTTACGTTTGTTAGTCTAATAGCCCCCAGTAGGTATATCTTTTTAATAGAGGTTGCTGGCGGCTTCGCCCGCGTGGATGTCGTTTATCACGTACTACTAAGGCCGCAAATTCGGAACAGCGGCGCGTGCAGCGGGACGTTGTTTTGAGCGTGCACGCTAGACTACTGAACGTATAGACTTCTCTCTTGGTGTATTCGTAGTAGCGTTTTTAGCGTGTAGTTAAGCGGCGTGATCAGTTTTCGGCGTTTTAACGAGCGTGTATAAGTGATATTTTGTTCAGTGTGTCAAGATTGGCCAGTAAAAGTAGGGTGTGTGAATGGCGGCCTCCGATTGGTCAACGCACTTGGACGCCCCGCTCGCACGCACGCTCTAGCGAAAACTAGTTGCGTCCACGTTGAACGCGACGCTGCACGCCACAATACACGCTGCACGCGCCGCCGTTGCGAATTTGCAGCCTAAAGTTTCTATAATAATATAATTCAATCATGATTCTAAAAACACGTAGCGCCATCACAAGAACGTTATTGTTGTTTTCCTCGGGAACAGTACTTTTTTTCAGGATAAAAATGTCCAAATGTCCGTTCCTGTACACCTGACAACGTATATACATAAATGATATTATCAAAAAATAAACTTTAAAAAAAAGTAAAAACCGACTTCAAAGAAAAACTAAAAGGAGTAAAATAATTACCATAATATAAAATTAACAGTTTCAGAAGTCGGTGACTTCTATTTGTTTCAGTGTAGAGTTGCACCGACTTCTGAAACTGTTAATTTTATATTATGGTAATTATTTTACTCCTTTTAGTTTTTCTTTGAAGTCGGTTTTTACTTTTTTTTAAAGTTTATTTTTTATTAAATACTTTTTAGTGTCATAAATTTAACCCCCTCCTCTTCATAACCCTTCTTTTTAGCTTTGACGTAGTCGGGCATAAAAAGCCCTTTCAAATGATACCTTACACGATATAATGAAAACATTTCAAAGGGGGGGGGGGGACACGCACCCCCTCCTCTTTTCCAGTAGTCAGTTCCCAACAACAAATATAAACAAAGCAATATTAGTAATTTGAGAATTTTGCTTTGATTCGATGAGGAGTTTCGTTCCATATCTCTGAAGTTCATGATCTAATCGTAACAAAATTTAAATGGGACCAATCGGGAAGTATACCCTTTCGAACAAAGAAAGAATTTTTCAAATCGGTTTATAAATGACGGAGATATGAGGTAACACACATAAAAAATAAAAAAAATACAACCGAATTGAGAACCTCCTCCTTTTTGAAGTCGGTTAAAAATGTCAGGATGATCGGTTCAGTGGTTTAGGCATGAAAAGTTAACAAACAAGCTTACTTTCGCATTTATAATATTAGGATACAAACAAAATAGACGTTATGAAGTCTCAGTACAACAAGTTTGTAGTGCATGTCTGTGAAATAATGTTACAAACTTCGTATTTCAAGATTAAACAACATTAGATACGCTGCTACTCGCAAATCCTTTGCTGCTGTTTATCTTGTTATTTGTCCACTGCATTATATTTTACCTAAATAACACTATTTCCGAGAACATACAACATAACATACTTAACTTCACGCCTGCATTCTCCGAAGGGTTGGGCAGATGTGTATAGTACACCCTCATTTCACCGTTATATTTGATCCCCATGCAATAGGAGGTGAGCCTATTGCCATCAACCGGGCACAAATCTAGACTCCGAACTGCTACTGAGAAATTCCACACGGAAAAACCCAACAACGGTTTTCCCGACGAGGACCGTACTAAGAAGTATAAACTACTATAGTTCTATCATTAATACGTTGCGCGAGAGGATCCATGGAGTTTCTTGCCGGTTCTTCTCCAAAGGACCTACTAGGAACCGAGCACCTTGTGTTGACCTTTTGAAAGCACCGGTGATCTGTACCCCAAATGTGAGTTTTTTTACGTTACTACTGTAGTTGCGTCACGCCAAAAATGTATGAAAATTTAGGCAGCGCCTCTAGCGGCAAATAGCGTCACTAAAAATTTGTTTGACATTTTTGGCGTGACGCAACTACAGTAGTAACGTAAAAAACTCACACCTGGGGTACTGGTCTCATCATTCAGCCGAAAGACGTCCACTGCTGGACATATGCCTACACTGCACTCCACACTGGGTTTGCCGTAATCGCCGCGCTTGGCAGGCGGGTTGGCGATCGCAGTATGGTTGTTAAAGTACTCAGAGAACGCTGCTGCCCATCCTCTAGAGAATCCCATAGTCGTCTTTTCACGACATCGACGGGATGAGATGGGATAGTGCTATTCTTTAAGTCCGGCACTACTCGGGACGTGACTTGCGAAATCTGGTCTACTTGAAATAAAAAATATTTGACTTTGACAGTGACAAAGCTATGTAGTGTCTTTACTTTATTATTGGTAAGTATAGATACAAGGGTTTTAATTTTAACCAATAACGCTCGTTAAATCATAGGAATCGGCCATACATTTAGCTACTTTTAACCACTGGCTTATCGTGAAATCGATATGTTTTGTGACTTGCGCGATATGCTAAGCAGCACAAGGGCCAATATATCCCATGTACATAATTTTATTTCATTCCTAGATTGAAATAGAAAAAATACAGCCTATAGAACGTACCTGTTTCCACAAATCATTTCTAACATAGGAATAAAACACTTATCTTGTCGACTTTTATTTAGCTTTCGGGAGTAACATTTATTTTTATTCGTTCCCAAAGCGTGTTTGCTCTCCCGTAGGTACCTACGTATTAAATTTTCTGTGACATCAACCTTCGATATGAAAAATATAATATATTGAGCAAATAATACATTATGTTGGCTCAATTCGGTGCTATACTAGGACGCTCGAAACTATAATAATACTGATCGAGAAAATGTTTCTTTTATTGCTTTATTGATTTAGAAGTACTGCTGTATAATAAAAAAAGAAGGGACTTAATTGCTCTTTGGTTCTGGAATCCCTATTCCCATTCCCAGAAACAAACTCCCATTACCCAAACTCCCCTAGTTTATTCCTGAAGCGGCAAAACTGCTTGGAATAGTGTTTATTATTATTATAATTGTCATAGAGAGCTAACAGAATCGTGCAGGAGTAAATCTATTGTTACAGTTATACTTAGCTAATATCTGTATGTCAGGTTTTACGGGCATTGTAAATATAGAAAATAAAACTAACATAAACTCTCCACCACTGAGAGTGTACTTATATTTTGGTTAGTGGTTAGTAACATGAGCTAGATCACAATATATTAATTTACACAAGAACATAAAAATAATAAGGGCAACCTAGTCAGATGATAGAGGTCCGACTTCTTCGGCTGATCGGCACAGAAGACGGGCTCAGTTGTTTTTTTTTCTATTGTACTGGTGTAGATGGTCCTTGGGGACCCCTTCTACGTAACCGTGCAGTTGTTGGCGAGATCTGAAGGGTCTCCAGCCGATGGGGGGAAGTGAAATACTTAACCTAAGCTAACTACTTGTACTACACTAACATCATGACTACCTGCAACAACAGCATTAAGGGCGACCTCTAGTGGGACTCGGACCTCGGCTTAGGGCGTTGCTGGCGGGGGCTTGGGGGGGGAGACAGCTTGATGAGGACTGAATTATCGGTGTGACTGCGGAGTCTGAAGAGACGACCGGCTCCACGACGGGAGAGCTTGGTAGAGGACGGTAAGCCGGACGGCGGCTGACGCTGTGTATTGTGCTGGTCGTTTTACTCGCCTCCTGAAGGAGGGTAATTTCGTCATCAGGCTCTAAAAGTGTGTGAATGGGACGGCGAACTTTACTTATGAGAGAGGGACTGTAGTCGGCCGCTGCGGCGACTAGGGGATTCGGATGGTGGGGAGCAAAGGCGAGCTCAGTTGAATGACAACAGCTTTTATAACGTCGGGTGCGTTGATCCATGACGACGATTACCCTTCTTTATCTTCTAATCGTTATCTAGTGTTGCCAGCTACCGACGTAATTTCTCCTTTTTCCTTTACGTGATACAAGTTGTTTGTTTCTTTCAGACTTTTAGCATCCTTATACTGTTACTTGTTGTGTTTTAACAACATCCAATCAATACTTACTCAGCTTCACCTCTGGTTAATTGGAAAATGGGTAAGTTGTACTTTGTAATAGCTCAAGTGAGGTCAACTACCCTTTCCGAAGCCTGACAAGTTTGATAGAGTTACAATGAACATCGAAGTACTCTTCAAAGTTGTTTTAGCTCCAGTTATAAGATGATAAAACGATTATGCAGGCACAGACTTGCAAACCATCGATTATCTATGGTACATAAGCTTTTCCTCCTCGCAATTTTTGCTCAGAAAACAACATAGATAAAACAACCCCGTGGGGGATGGATTAAGAATACGATTCCCCACCGTCTCTGGGTAAGCGAAAGAGGCGGGTGAACACCTTTTACTATGGGACCAAACCAGAAATCGCGAAAAGAAAATCTGCTGTTCCCTACATTTTGACGAGTTATGCGAACATAAATGTAGGGAACATCTGTTTTTGTTTTCGCGATTTCCGGTTTGATCCGATTCGCCGATTTCGAATATGTATAAAACTCAAAATTGACCAAAAATCAAGTTATTCTGTTCTTTGTTAGCGCGGCAGTTCTAAATACCAAACACAAACATGGTAACTCGTAGGCATATGCACACACACATTGAAGATAGATGTTGGAGGGACATGCCATGTTATCGTGGTTGATTATACTCGCAGATCAGCGTTCAAGAAAATGATTCAATATCATTAAAAATTTGCTTCACCGAGACATTGCATTTACCCTTTTTAGATACTTTAGTCACGAACCAGTTTAGTTGCGAGATCGCAAAATGTGATAGGTTTTATGGATACGGGCTACAAGTTAATAGTTTTATAGCAACTATAAAAGAGTATATTGTGGGTAATTGAATAGAAAAGTAGATTGTTTTGTGGTTAAACACTTTTACATTGTATCGTTGTATTTTAATGACTTTTAGTTTGTTTTTTAGGTCATTGTTAGTTAAGATTGCCTTGGCCTTTCATATTTCAGCACACATTAAGTAGCTCATATACAGGGCGTAAACGAATTCGTGTAATTCCTTAAAACCACATGGTGTAGATTAACAACGCATGGGATTACGAAAGATTAAAAAAAAAAAAAAACTTAATAAATTTCGATGCCGTGCATAAATTAATGAAGGCACGGCGACACAGCTGACGGGCACGACCAGCGCGATATCGTTCCACATAATCAGTCAACTCGGGACGCTAAAATTACTCAGATACAAAATACAATGGTTCATTTTTTGAAAACTTTTTTTTGTTGATTCTGAAAAAAACCTATGCAGGGTCAATCTGTGTCACCAGTAGATCACGCAGTTTGAAGAAATTACACGAATTCGCTTACACCCTGCATTATGCTTTATCTGTTTTGTTAATTGTGCTGCACTAATTTTATATTTTGTCTTACTTGTTATTGTATATTGCTGGTCAACAACGTAGTTATTTTTTTTTCTACTCTTCTGCTGTGGATGGTCCTTGCGGACAATTTTTACGTAACCGGGCAGTTATTGGCGAGACATGAAGAGTCTCCAGCTAATGGTGGGGAAGTAAAATACTTAACCTAAGCTAACTACTCATACTACATACACATCATGACTACCTAACAACAGCACTAAGGGCGACCGCTAGTGGGACTCGGACCTGGGCTTAGGGCGTTGCTGGCGGGGGATTGGGGGGGAGACAGCTTGATGAGGACTAAATTATCGGTGTGACTGCGGAGTCTGAAGAGACAAGCGGGTCTACGACGGGAGAGCATTACATACATATACACAAGCCTGTAATCCTTGTAGGGTTAAGCAGAGGTATTCTCCTTTTGCAGGAGTTTATACACCCCCGTTTCACCTCACTAAATCCCATGTAGCGAGCCTATTGCCAGTTTTCGGACACAACTGTTGTGCCAGGTTCGTCGCCTCATAGGGGCCGTCTCCACGAGCTCGAGAATCGCGGCGATATTATCGACGTGCCACGTATTTCTATACACTCTCTTAGAACGTGTCTACACACGGCGATGATATCGCGGCGATAGTTAGTATTGAATTTGATGGCACAGCGAGAATATCGCCGCGATTCACTCGCTCGTGGAGATGGCGCCTTACGACTCGCTTGTCCTGTGACAGAGGGGAATTTCATTCTTAATCCGTCTACTGTGTATTTAGTCTAATACACCTACATTATTAAATAGACTCCTGAGTAATTTCCCTCCACTTAGGAAGAGTGTCAGTTTAAACGCGGAGAAACCGCCAACCACCGACTCATAGAGACTTAGGCCTATTTTCTTCAGGCCACGCTGCAGATTTGAGGATTCTTACCCTCTCACAAGCAAAATCCACACCACAGAGTAATTAGAAAGCGGTACCTACCGTCAATCAATTACACTACGTTTAGCATACATAATTAACGAACGCTAAAACTCTATTCAAATTCGATCAAACTAACACTTGCCAAGTTATTCAATTTTTAAATTCATTCGCTTTGTCACGAATCGGTTTCAGTTAAAGGAAAGTCAAGCATTATATGCTTTTTCACTTTATCAGGTTTAATTTAGTTTTGGCGTGACTCTTGACTAACTTTGGGTCGATCCATTATTGGTCGAACTAAAACTTCGGCGTTCACACAAACGGGCCGACGCGGCGACGTACCTACCCTCTTAATTTGAAATTCTTATTGGCTCTCACATTTGTGAATTAGATTGTATTCGGAGATTAGTAATTCGAAGAATAATGCTGACATTTTCTCTGGAGTTTTTTTTATTAGTAGATAAGCGGTTTTGCTTCGAATACATGTATATCATTGTAATGTAATCCTCTGCTGATAATGCCATTCTAATTTGCATACATTTGTTTCCAAAAAGATGTTCAATTTATTTTCGGTGTGAGGTTTTTTAAAGCAGTTGATTAAGTCTTCATTTAGAGAACCCAATTATCAAGAAAATAAACCGATTATCCTCGTGAACGATTAAGTACACATTCAAAGCGTTGATTAATGCCGATCAAGACTGCGCTTCGATCTTCAAAGTTGTCGATGAATCTCTGACGTAATGAAATTCTTAAAGCTCTGCTGAGTAGGAATACATGTAAATGTTTGAGTACATCGAATGTTACTACTGTCACAGTAGACATATAAGCTAAAGCAGGGGCCTAATTCTCCAAAAATAAAATTGTTGCCAAACGCAATCGAACCACAACCGTCAGTCAGTTTTTGTTTTCGAAAACTTTCAAAATAATTGATTTTGTTTTTTGTGTCAAACAATTTGATAGCTTTTGAAATTGAGAACTGTCTGAATGAACGGTTCGGCCTTGGTTCGGTTGTGATTTATTTTAGGAGAATTGGGCCCCAGTACCTCAACTAACTATAATCGCCTGATTTGAAATACTCACACAGACAAGCACTGTATACTGAGTAGTTTTTTTGTTTTTGTATGTAACTGTATCCCGAACTTACCATAAAAGCTGTGATAGAAGTCTTGTTGCAGTGCGTGTCTGTGTGAGTGTGTCAGTTCGTACGATTGTAGGTAGTTGAAGTACTGCTTTAGCTTATACAAGGTGTAACTTAAATAACGCACAACCTCTTAAGGGGTCACTGTACTCATCATTATGAACAACTTTTACTATAGGACCAAATACGAAATCGCGAAAAAAAATCTGCTGTTCCCTACATTTTGACGAGTTATGCGAACATACCTAAATGTAGAGAACAGCTGATTTTTTTTTCGCGGTTTCGTGTTTGGTCCCATAGTAAAAGTTGTTCATAATGATGAGTACAGTGACCCCTTAAGAGGTTGTCCCTTATTTAAGTTACACCTTGTATATGCTAAAGCAGTACATTTTTTTTTTATTACTATTCCTGCGTTTGGCCGCCATCTCGCCTGATGTTAAGCGATGATGCGGTCTACGATGGAGCACGCTTGCCCAGAAGAAACCGATTCACTCGTGACTTGAAGACACCCAGATTGTAGCTGTCGGGGAACACACAATATTAGGAATCTGCACATTTGAGAGGGTTCTATGGTCTAAGGCCTAAACCCAGCTGTGGATATGACCATGATTATGCCGCAGTGGTCAATAAATGTGTTTTACTAAGCGTGGTGTAGTATTCCTACACGACTGATACCTGTAACGATCTAAAAGGAAACCCAATTTAAGCAGTGCGATTAAAAATTCTGCATTGACATTAAAAACCCTTGCAGTGTAATAAAGAAGATTATTTTCTGCACTAATGAAGTGCCTGGAATAGTCAGTCTTTTAGAGTAGGCGGCGCAACAAAGCGATTGATCACGCGCCCTGCCCTCCCCTTAAGAGTGCTCAGTCGGACAATTAGAACACGGTTCGGATACGGACTCTTTAAAATTCATCATGAATTAATTTCTGCACGTTCAGACGGCAGTAGGGCTCTTGGATTTTTATTTTAGGATTCTTGAAGTCTGCTGCTGGTGCAATGTGAAGGGATAATGGCAGGGTTGAAATGTATGCTGAGAAGGATGTATACCAAAACACCTGATATAGGTTGAAAAGGGATAGATAGATAAATAATAATTTAACTTATACTTAATAGGGACTGCCTCGTTGGTCTAGTGATCGCAAGCGCAACTGCTGACCGTGAGGTCTAGAGTTCAATCCCCAGGTCGGACAAAGTGTTATTAGGTTTTTCCGTGTGGAATTTCTCAGTAACAGAGCCCGGAGTCTAGATTTGTGCCTGGTTGATGGCAATAGGCTCGCCCCCTATTACATTGGATTTAAACATAACGGCAAAATGTGGGTGGTGGGTATTATACACCTCTGCCCAATCCTTTAGGGAATATAGGCGTGTTGTAATGTTATAATAATTTAATGCTAAATAATAAAAAAAAAAATTGAACTGTTACCTCCGAGCTCCGGTTCTAAACCCGTTTTTTTATAAAATTAGTTACCTACCTACCTCAGTTGAGAAAATAGTAAGTGTATTCATAAACACATTTCTAATAATAATACTTTAAGTATATTAAAAACAAAGTAGGTACCAATTTTTGTAATTTTGAACTTGCTGTAATTTGAATAAATAATGTACAATATTTTCATAAAAAAGAAGACAAAGAACTGGCATCAGTAAATTGATATAAAATTAAAAGCGTACTATCCCTCGAGAGGGCAATATTTTCTCGGTACCCACAAGCGGTCATTAATTTCCCAAAAGATCGACTGGCTAATTATAAAGGTTTATTCCTAACTGCCCCGCAAGGGACTCCATTGAGGCAGCCTCTTCATTTTCTTACAATATTTTCTTTTTAATTTTCATTACAAATGTAATAAATCGTTGGTCTTAAGTGAACGTTTCTTGGTTGCTTCGAAGCTAGAGGCGTACCATGTGGTGCCGGACGTAAAGAATACCACTACCCCATCTTTTCCTATGGATGTCGTAGAAGGCGACTAAGGGATTCACTAGAACATGGTTTCCCAACCGGTGAGGCGCGCCTCACCTAGGGGGCGTGAAGGGAACTGACGGGGGGCGCGGCACCTCCGAAAATATGGTAAATAAAAGACCAAGAAATAGACTCCACGTTCAAATGATCTTTGCTGTGACTTCCATAAAGCTAATAATTAACTGATTGGTCAATAAAATGCAGCCACAATGCACATTTGGATGGCACACGTCAGCTCAATGTAGATATGCTTTAGAAGTCAAGGGGGGCGCAAGGTATTAGAAAGAAAATTGGGGGGCGTGACTGTTAAAAGGTTGGGAACTCCTGCACTAGAAGAAGGGCAACTTTTTTTTTCTGTTATTCTTCTATAAATGGTCCTTGGGAACGCCTTCTACGTAATCGGGCAGTTATTGGCTAGACCTGATGTGTCTACAACCAATGGGGGGGGGGGGAAGTAAAATATTTAACCTAAGCTAAGAGAAAGGAACCTCCTCACTATGAGCGCCGTGTATAGGAGTACTGCCTTCTGTGTGAAGCCCTTGATCCAGCCGCCCAACGAGAGCCTCTTGAGATGTTGATCGAGGTTTTTGGCTATTAGGACATTCGCCGTAACGACTATCGGAACAATGACTGCTGAGTTTACATCCCATATGCCGACAACCTCGTGTGCTAGATCAAGATATTTTATTTGTTTATCTTTCTCAGCTTTCACGAGATTCTCGTCATGAGGGACGGTGATATCAACAATCATTGTGCGGCGCTCTGATCGATCTATTACCACTATATCAGGCTTATTGGCAACAATAGTCCAGACATTATTATCTGTAACCTTGGGCACACCACGACATCCGACATTAAAACTGACATAAAAAAAACTAACATTAACAAATTATAAAAAACGTAGCTGCGCCAAACAGGTCTAGTTCAGCATAATGCCAGGAAACAAAGTCCCTGACGTTGGCTTTCAACTGAACTCATTACGTTATTATTATTTATCTCATTCCCAGTTAGCAAAGGAAATTATAAACAACAGCAAAGTTCCCCGTAGTTATCAATGTATGTCAAAATTGCGAACAACATTGTAAGATAACACATGAGTATTACGTTATTAGCAAATACAATGTTCTTAGAACGACAAAAGACTCTCACAGCTCTGTATATATCATTGAATACGAATTACAATGCAACGAGTGTTAAGCATTTATCACTATGACTGACAACCGATTAAGTTCCTCGGCTTTTCACGAATAATACTGGGTGTGCGTTTACAATAAGACATGATAAACTACTTAGTATCTTATGACGATCCAATAACAGTATAACAACGCCTTTGTTCTTAGTACTTGGTTCTTTCCTTGCTTGATCAATTCATACAGAATATTGATCAAATACAGGATTAGTCGAAAACGGGGTACTAATCCGCACGCCGCTTAAAGTATCACTGATGACGGTTTTAAAGCAAGGATTAGGGACTTGTCTCACCACCGGCGAGGAAGCGACTAACTATCGGCTATTTTCTCGCTCAAGAAACGTACAATAGATAATTACATTCCGTGAAAACAAAAGAGATGCATATATTAATAGTTTATCGCTGACTGTTTACACTGCCGGCGAGGCCTCGCTCCACTAGTTTGTCGCTAAGCGACAAGAGCTATCAAAAATAATACTAGCTCAGCGACACTTGCTCAGCGATGCTCGCTTGGTGGTCAGAACTCACGCCGAGAGACCAACCAGCGGTCATTTGCGAGTGGTGCGAGTAATCGTCCATTGCACTCGCACACTCGCTTATAGCCCAGCGACAAAACTATCGGAACTACACACTCGCTTCTCGCTGCTCGCCAACTCGTTTCTAGCTTCTAGCTCTACTCGCTGCTCGCTCATCGTTCGCGGTGGGACAAGTGCCTTAGGCAGTTGTCCTACCGCCGGCGAGAAAGCGACTAACCATCGGCTATTTTATTGCTCAAGAAACGTATAATAGATATAATATTCCGTGTAAACAAAAGAGATGCATTATCAATAGTTTATCGCTGACTGTTTACGCTGCCGGCGAGGACTCGCTTCACTAGTTTGTCGCTGAGCGACAGGAGCTATCAAAGATAATACTAGCTCAGTGATACTTGCTCAGGGATGCTCGCTTGGTAGTCAGAACTCACGCCGAGAGACCAACCAGCGGTCATTCGCGAGTGGTGCGAGTAATCGCCCATCGCACTCGCACACTCGCTTATAACCCAGCGACAAAACTATCGGAACTACACACTCGCTTCTCGCTGCTCGCCAACTCGTTTCTAGTTACTAGCTCTACTCGCTTCTTGCTCTTCGTTGGCGGTGGGACAAGTGCCTTACAATTTCAAAATTCGATCATTTTTATTTCGATGCAAATTGATTTCTATTTTAGTTTTTTCAAAAATTCTTCATCCCTGCTTTATTTACGAATTCAATAAAATGGAGCTTTTAATCTGTGACCCCAAATATGACCTAAAATGTAAACACAGCTGATCATAGTTGATGATAAATAGATTTTAGTGTATTTGTTATGAAATCTTTGAACAACTATTTCTCTTAGACTATTGAGTTTTGGGGACTTTTGTTTAACAAAAGTTTTTCATTATTATGGGTAACACCTTTTCGGATTAGTACACTCTTTCTGACTTTACCTTGTATAAAGATATATTGAAATTGTTGACCTGTCAAAATCAGAACCATAGTGATTACGAGTGTGTTGCGCAACTAGCCGATCCTTGAAAATGACCGCCTCGTTGGTCTAGTAGTCGCAAGCACGACTACTGAGCTTGCAGCCCGGAGACTGGATTTGTACCCGGTTGATGGCAATAGGCTCGCCCCCTATTACATAGGACTTAAACAAAACGAAATGAGGGTGTACTATATATAATGTAGGCGTGATTTTATGTAAAAAAAACCGTCCAAGTGCGAGTCGGACTCGCGCACGAAAGGTTTCGTACCATCTATAAAAACGGCTAAAAATCTAAAAATCATGTCTGTTTTATGGGCCCTTTACATATGTGTCTTATTTTAATTTAATTATTTATTTTTGAAGTGAATATATAACTAAATATTCTGTGAATATTTCAATCGTCTACCTGTTGCCGTTATCAATATCGAGCAAAAACGAGCAAAAAAAATCACGTTTGTTGTATGGGAGCCCCCTTAAATATTTATTTTATTGTTTTTGAGTATTTGTAGCGGCAATAAAAATACATCATCTGTAAAAATTTCAACTGTCTAACTATCATGGTTCATGAGATACGGCCTGGTGACAGACGGACAGAGGGCCAGACGGACGCGGAGCCTTAGTAATAGGGTGCCGTTTTACCCTTTGGGTACGGAACCCTAAAAAAGTCTCCAAGTAATCAAACAACATTCTTGCTTAACAAGGTAAAATAAAATGAGTTATCATGAATCATTGAACCGCTCCTCAATAAGGAAAAACTCATTTTGTGTCAATGACTCACACACACACACACACACGACGAGTATTTAATTGGCTGCCTGTGTTTGTGAGGTACTTCCCCTGTGCACAGCTGTTTATCATACAGACAGTATTTGTGTTTCGTGAATAGGAACCCTGACTCAGTGCTATGAAAAGGAATGTTAAGAGCAATGTAATGAAGTTGGTTTTGAGGAAAAACTATGTTGTGTGGGACAGGTCAAACGATCGAATCTCAAATGTATTTATTCATTTCTTTAAATTTCATATTGTTATTTATTTGTGTAATTTATTTATCTTCGGATAAATAAATTACACATTAAATTAAAATTATAAATTACACAAATATTCTTGGGTTTTGAATTGTTTACTTGTTTGCCTCTAAACAAATTCTACTTCCATTAATGTGATCATGTCAGTTATTTTTTTAGTATCATCTTAAAGTATTTTTCGCTCTTTTTACCCGACTGCGCGACAGCAAAGACAGGGTTATATTTTTCACGCTTTTCTAAGTATGTATGTATGTAGGATTCTTTATACCCTCGAAGCAGCCCAACGGCTGAATGTATTTTAATGCATGAGGTGTCTATCGATTCGTCTAAGCCGTGCGATGTTTATAGGCTAAGTTTTGTTTTTATAAAATCAAACTAGGGCCGCGGATTACGAAATGGTGGGATACAAAAAAAATTGGCGTATTATATTATGTAGGGTATCGCTGAATAAGTCTTTTAAAATCATGTTATCGGTAGCGGGTAGCACTGGGCAATGTTGACAAGAGAGGGTAGTCGTCGATATGGATCGGCGCACCCGAGGTTATAAAGGCGGTGGTCATTCGACGCAGCGAGAGCATTCCGTGTTGAACAGCTGAAGAAGTCTGACCTTTTATATCTGATTAGCTTGTCCTTATTTTATGATCTTGTAATAATTGTGTAAAGTAATATACTGTGATCTAGTTAATGTTACTAATACTAACCCAAATACAAGTACTCTCAGTGGTGGAGAGTCTATGTTGGTTTTATTTACTGTGTTTACCTTGCTCGCAATCCTGACATACCGATATTAGCTAAAACTGTAATGATAGAATCACCCCTGAACGATTATATTGTTGTGTCATTTACAATCAGCGTCATGTTTTCTTGACCATTTTACAGCGATAGCCCTATTTAAGAATTACACAACCTGAAAATTGTATAGGATCTACATTACGGACTAGAGCGGGTGATGGTATATTAAATGAAGTGTCTATAAATAGATTTGTTAAAGCCTCATTAAAACGGTAGGTACTCGGAATTAGGTACGACAAATTGAAAAAAAATAATTAAAAATATGTCAATAAAAATGTTAAATAAAAAAATTAAAAGCCCGTCAGCCCGATTTTTATTTTTATCATTTCTTTATTTGCTTTTTAGTCATTCAGCTGTGCTGGAACGTGCGACACATTTCAACATCCATGCTTTGCTAGAACAAATCAAAAATCATACCAATGAAATCAAATCAAATCTTTATTCAAATAAATAAACTTACATTTGACACTAGCTTCCACACTAGGATTCTAGTGGAAGCTAGGCGAAACTACTACACAAATAAATATATAAATACTTATAAAATTAATACTTTTATAATAGATAAAGTAATCATAAAGATAAATACTTTTAAACACATATACACTATGTCGAAATATTTGGAAAATCAGCAACATAAAGAATATATCAGGTGTATTTCCGTAACCTAAATCCTGAAAGTACCTAACCTACTTAAAAGCGAAGCACGAAAGAGTGCGTTCTCCAAAGTACTCAGGTTTTCTCACTCCGCCATTATCAAATTCTTGAGATCCATTACCGTGTCCGGGTCGTCCTACATATATCTGCTATCAGTTGGGTCACATTACTCAGAGGCTTTGGAGAGACTCTGAATTCAAAATGCTCTCACGTGAAAATATAGTTATGAAGTAAAGTATCTTTTGCAGAATAAAAATAAATCACGTTATAAAACCACTTACTGAAATTTCAAACAAAAATATGGTAAGACAAGAAATTGTCGTTTAGAAAAGGTAAAGACCATGAATAACAATTAATATTAATAACATTTATTTAAGTTCTGGCATGTTTACAGTCAGTCAGTCTTCAAACAGTCTTCACATGAAGATCGATGTATTTACATGCCATTTGAGTGAACTCGCAAAAATACTGTTATTTATGTTATAGTGTAGATTAGAGTAGGCTATGTGTTGTTTTTTATTTTTGATATACCTAATGTGTTTTTTATATTATGGAACTTAGTAAAGTAGTTATTATTTTTAGATATTATTTTAAGTTTATCGTAGTTTTAATTGCTAAGTAAGTTAATATTCAGACCGCTGCGCTGTATCGCATTAGGTGTACACCTGTAAGGATAGTTGCAAGGGAGATTTTAATAAATAAATATAAATATACTAATTAATCCCTACTAATATTGTATATGCGAAAGTAACTCTGTCTGTCTGTGACGCTTTCACGCCTAAATTGTGGAACCAATTTTGATGAAACTTGGTACAGAGATAGTCTGGAACCTGGAGAAGGACATAGGCTACTATTATTCCGAAAAATACGGAATATGCGATAAACGATTTTTTTTTTCTTTTCTTGGTCGCGTTTGACCCTCGTCACACCTGATGGTAAGCGCAGACAGGGTCTAAGATGGAGCACACGAATCCAAGTAACAGAGATATAGAGGGATTCCTCTATACCCCTCTGGCTCTCACATACACACGACGGAACACAGTAAACTGCTTGGCGCCGGACTTTAATTGAGGGTGGTAGCTAGCCAGGCGGACCGTAAAGATCCTATCACCAAGTCATCCACGCGGGCGAGACGGCGAGCGACCTGTAGTACAAAATAAATATAGAAAGCATTTAAAATTACTAACACTAATTCTGACGGTACTTATCCATAAAATAAAACCCAATAAAAAACATGCAAACTAAACATATTATAGATCAAAAAGCGCTTGCAACAAACAAGGCTCCTATATTCACTGAATTCTGAACACTCACACAAACTGCGGTGAGTTATCTGCGGATCTATTTGAAGACATTCGCGCTTATTGTTTCCTTGACAAAAGGGCGGTGGTGTCAGTGGCAATTGATCACGTAGCCACCCATCCCTACGTCCGTTCCGATAATATTGAGAAGCGTACACATTCGCCATGTAGAAATCGGCGATTTATGGAAAGAGATGCTTCACAAAGTTTGCTTTTAACTATAGTTATTTTTTTTAAGCAATATAACATAACCTGTTCGTTTGTTTGTCAAAATACAGCGTAAATTTTATAAAAATATTTTTACTAGAATGACTGAAAATATCTACTTAATTAGTCCGTCAGTTAGATTATCAAAAAATATTTGACCCGTAGTTTTTCTTTTGTTACGTAAACCAAAATTTACGAAAATACGACACTTTTAAAATTGGCAAAACGCCACAAGCAAGTACAATTTTTACTTGCTTCTGACGTCACAAGCCCCCACTCTCGAGTTTTGATGCGTTTTATATTTTCCAAATATTCATAGATTTAACGAAAGAAAAAAATACGTGTCCATTATTTTTTTAAACTCTAACTGGCAGACTAATTAGATTTGCAATTTATTGATGCTGTCAACATACCTATTGTAAACTTCACTTCGGTATAAAACCGCCATTCTGTCAGCACTTAGTTTACCTCAAGTAGTAACCGCGGTGACTCTTGTAACTTTCGTATCTCATGGAACATTAATCGTTTTGGTACCAACACGAACTCAATCAAAATAAATTAGATGGAGCAGGAAAGGAAGAGATAGAAAAACATAAAAGACTTTTCCCCAATAAAGAGCCACAAAAGATCCTAACATCTAACGTTACGCTGCATTTTATTACAGCCAGTGTACACGGTCCGTTCGTCCGAACCGTTACGGCGCGTCAATTATCCGGAGTCGTTGTGACGGCTTGGATACGGATTGAATTAACGTCGAGAAAAAACGCTTCACCGCGTTATATTAAACCCGGGCAGTTGAGATCAACCTAACCGATATTAAATGGTGGCCCTGGCTGTATTAATTAAAGATGTGGTTGAAGTTTTGCTTGGCGTGCACAAAGATAAAATTATGTAGGGTACGGGCAGAAGCATTTGCTTTTGGACAAATAATATTATGTTTTTAGCAATCCGCTCGTCTCAGCACTAGCTATAAAAATAGCTCATGCTGTGATGAAAAGATTAGCCAGTCAGCAAGGTTGGTAGCGGGGCTGACTGCCTAGGGTGCGCCGGACGTACTGAAGTATCGCCACTCATGGAGGCTCTTTTCATGCACCCCAAAACCAATCCGCTAAACAAGTGATATAAATAATACTGATCTTGAAGACCCAAAATGGTTCCTTGAGGCAGTCCATGTATTGAGGAGATCCATATTCAAAAGTGTTTTAGAAACCAAATATAAAATTGATTTTGATAGCGTTTTTTTGTTTGTTTGTTTAATGAGCTATCAAACGTGCACTGCAATGAAAACCTAAAAAAGCCTCTACGTACAGTATCAAAAGTTACAGGTAATTCAAATATCCTATATTGAGTCATGATACAAAAGTATTACTAACCGATACATCTCTTTAAAAAGTACGTAGCATCGCCGGTTCCATTTTGATTTCAAATATATTTTTTTCTCAGAAATTCTTTAATAATATAGAAATATCAGAAACTAAGACCATTTCTTAGCCCAAAAGTGACTCAGAAATTGTATATTTTCCAGCCGCAAGTTCACACGCCTCCGTTACCCCAACTTTCATTTCCTGAAGGCAGAGCAAACATTTGTGTGTTAACTTCGTACTAGCCGTCCTTTCTAAGAAACGAAGTCCTTACTTATAGACTCGACCGCGACGTAGAACGACTGTTCCGAACTGACTATGTCGGTTTTATCATTGTTTTCTCCTTATTAGGATAGTTTTGGGTTTATTAAAATTGTTAATTTGGTGTGGATAGTTTCCTTGGCCGTTTTTATCGTCGTAGGGACTAATTCGAGTGCTAAGTATCTGCACAACTTTTGGGTGGGTTAATATTAAGAGGCTTGTCATAAGGCAGATACTATGTGAGCGTATGCTAAGGAACCTCTTTGATAGGTACCGAGAACGGGGTTACTCTGATAAATTTTTGAGCTTCACGTGTTTGTATCTTATTTATTTTCGCTTTTAGCTGCTACATCAAAAATATTTTATATAAGTAGACTGAATTAACTGAGATATGTAATATCACAGACTAGATAAAAAAAAACTACAGAGTATAGTTTTCGATGAAAAAAGGAGAAATGTTCCTTTTCAAAGTCGGACCATAGGCTTTCACTTCGATAATCCCTGTTTTATCTTTCAGTGTCAATTAGGGCCCGAATTTTGTACATAATCAGGGGTGTGATTCAGTATTTTTTATCTTCGCCATCTAACTTCGCAGACACCTCTATACCGTATCGTAAAATAAGAAAACTGTCAATGTTGCCTATCCAGTTGAGTTAAAATGCATACTTAAGTTCCATTTTTACAGAGATAATATATGACCAAATGCAATATTTTTTGTAGGTCAATGTCGCCCTTGATATCAAAGTAACCCCAATCGCAGGTACCTGACTTTAGGTCCATAATTATTGTAATATACCCACCCCAGCCGTTTTTAATTTAGAATTTCCGGCGATCAGAATCCCATCCTTTGTCTTAATTTCCTTAAAAATAATTTAGTTGTATTGCAACTAAAATTGTTTTGTGATCTTTTGAGATTTTGTTGAAATTATTATTTAATGTCTATTTTCAAATTGGCTTGCATACAGATATGTGCATGTACAACATAAGGTCAGTTACGAGTCCAATCAATCATTATTAATCATTTCCACAGTGCTAAGAATCATTGTTTCATTAAACAAACACGTGCTTACGTATGCTTGTAATATCACGCTTACGATATCCAACGGTATAAGCCAAGCCACGATCAGTGCCAAAACACTACTAGAAACCACGTTTCGCACGAGCACGCTGCATTACAAGTTGATAATATTGCCAGACGATGGTCTGTTAACTGCTGTTTCGGTTTATGTAACGAAACGATTGTTACCCTTTCCTACTACCATAAATCGTCACTGCAGGAAAGGGGAATATTCTGGAATATTTCTATGCTTTTATCATTCTCATCAGTGCCCAGTTTTAGTATATTATACATTTTATGAGCGTGAGGGTGCTTACGCTGATGTAGTGCGAAATCTAATTCGATTTTTCTGTTGGGAATAATTTTTGTATACTATAAAGACCGGGGATTAGACAATTAGATTTCTCGGTAATGGTAATGACAATTGACTCGCAGCTACTCACATAATTATTCTATTTCGTCAGTAAAGTTCTAACAGTGCGTAAGTCATTTTGTGACTGTGAAAACAGACAACACTGCAAAATTCACAATATTACTTGAAATGAAGAAGATTATTAGGATTTTTGAAGGTTAAATCATCAAAGAGTTCATTTGTAATGATAATTAAAAACAATATTGCGTTCAGCGTAGGTTACGCTCGTTTTAAATAGTTTTTCACTCTCTTGTAAAGTAGCCATTTTTGACTTCCGTACTGTTAGAACTTCACTGACGATATGTATTTGTAGGTATAAGACCATACCTACATCTGTATCTATGTCTGTTTTCCGGTAATGTAATCCTTTTATCTAAAACCCGCGAATAAACGACCTCTATTTCAGACTATTCTTAACCCGACTAGCGTCCGCAAAGATTTGTGCGCACTCCATCCTGTCCGATCTAATACATGACCCTGTTGGACTTGTAAACAAATGGTGGGGACTGCGCAGATGTATTGCAATTTCTTCAGTATAAAACTAAATATGGGAACATATCGTGAGTAATTTAGAAAATGAGAGTATGTTCAGACGGTAATTGTTTTTAATACTCTCCCTTATCATGATCATCATCATCAGCCCATTACTTCTCCAATGCTGGGCAAGGGCCTCTTCTCAGAATGAGAAGGATTTACGCTGGCCTGGTGCGGGTTGGCGGTCTACACACACCATCGAAATCTATTTGGAACCCTCAGGCTGTTTGTCTGACCGAGAACGAGATGACGTTGCCGAAGTAGCGATACATACATTACTATGACCGCGTGTCCACCATACGTCCGTCATCCGAGCGCCGTCATCTCGGTCACCGAGATTGTCAGTAAATCGGCGCTGCCGCTAGAACTCCGCCGAGATCGTGACGGACCGAAATGACGGCAAAACAAAACGCGTCTGCTCTTGTTTACTACATCCGAGATTGACGGCGCCGGTGCTCGAATTTTTGTCTTGTGTTGGGAACCACCAAGATCGGTCGTGGTGGACATACAATCGCCGTCACGTCGGCATCGTTCCGAACTCGGTCCGAAATAATCTCGCTCTCAGGTGTATACTTACACACATGACAGGGCTCCAAAGAGTTCTCAGTTCCTCACGATGTCTTCCTTTACCGTTAACGCAAGTGATATTTTGATCCGCACATGAACTTGAAAAGCCATATTTGCGGACCGGGATCAAACTCAGACCCTCCTGCATAGAAGGCATACGTTCAACCGCTAGGCTATCACTGCTCATATTAAAATGTCAACATTTCTGTTTGATGGCTTTCAAAATCTTGTAAAATATTTGAAGGGATTGGCGCTGATAGCCGAAATACAGGCTTTTGCCTAGTTCGGCTACAGATGATTAATTCATCTTGTAATTAGAAACCTTAGCCTGTGAATAATCTGAAACACTGTACTATTATTGAAATAAACGTTATTATTATATTATTCTCGTTTATTGATATTCTATATTATATTATTATTATATTACTAGCGACCCGCCCCGGCTTCGCACGTGTACGTTTTATAGCTTAAAACCTTCCTCTTGAACCACTCTATCTATTAAAAATTCGTTGCGTAGTTTTAAAGATCTAAGGCCTGAATTATATAGAAACGGCATAAGGCGCAGGCACGGCGCAGGCGCGTCATTTTCATACATTTTTCGTGCCGCTTCAATTTTTTTTCGCACAAACTGTATGCAAGAGACGCGCCTGCGCCTTACCTATAATATATATGCTTAAGCGTGAATTACATAGAAGCCGTTTCTATGTAATTCACGCTTAAACATACATATATATTTGTTTTATACTAGGTATGTAGTGATATTCACATACAATTGTTGTTTTTATAACTTCTGCTTATTTATTTAAACTGTCACTTTCAGTTATTTATAACAGTAATATATTAACGGCATAGCTTTATCCTCAAGCTTCCCTTGCACATTAATGATTAACCAACGCGCACTCTTAAAGCTTTCCCAGATCCAATCCGATCGAATGTCTAGGAATCATTTAATGGACGAGTAGTAAAGTCGAATATAAAATTGAATGAAGTGCAGTTCCGTGTTCTGTGCTCCGTTCGCTCCAGCCTCCAAGACACTTGATAATTGATTTTGTAACAGTTTCAATAGAATGATTGTATTAGTATTCGGTAGTTGAATGAGGAAAGGCAGGCTTAAATTTCATTTATGATTTCAATTCAAAGGCTCGAAGACTTCTCTTTGAAGACTTACGAATGGATGAACATTATAAAGAGCATATCGCCTTCAGATAACAAAATTATTTTTGATATAAATTGGTTTGAATAAATAATATTGTTATTCAGATATGTAAATGGAAACTTGAATAATATTGTTCGTAGATAATATAGATATTTAAAAAAACGTTTTGGTATTCTTTGTGTCGAGTATTCAAATACTACACAGTTCTAGATACTTTTTTGAAGCTGACTGATCTCTTTATATTTTTTCATCTTGATATATGAGATTTTTTATTTTTTTAGGTTTTTTCATAACACATCTTGTAACTGCCTACATTGAACGTAATTTATTTATATACTCTTTATTGTACATACACCAGGTTAACACAAGAAGAAAAAACAGTTTAAATGCACAATGAGCAGTCATAACGCGCAAGGCAATCTCTTCCAGACAACCTTTGGATAGAATGAAAGAATACAAAGAGAAAATCAGGCAGTCTAGGTGTTACTTAGATTTAATAATAAAAAAAATATATATAGCAATGTAATTAAATAAATGAAAAAAAACACAAATGTAATAATACACTAATAAAATAAATATTATATATAAGAACGAAGAAGAGGAGAGGAATGAAAGATATAGCAGATTAGAGTGACAAGTAATGCTCCGTAACTGACTTTTTAAAAACTGGTAGAGATTGTGCACGTCTCACATTAAGTGGTAAAGCATTCCACAGGCGAGTAGCTTGAATTGTTAATTGTTAAAGATAGAAGTACTAATCAATTAATGTTTTTGACTGTAATCAAATAAATTAGTAAAAAGTGAATTTCCAATCGAACTGTGTTACATTTTCATAAAATAAAATGTGTAGATTCAATTCTTGGATAAACTATACCCATACGACACGTTTGAAGATTCTTATTAAGGTACGCACACATTTCAAAACAACACACCCGTATGTAACACTTTTTCATCATTTCACACTATCAAGTATCAATTCTAACCTCTCATCAAGTACAATTTACAGTGCAAACGTGACAGTAAGGCCGTTCTATCTCGGATCGCGTGAATACGGCTCGAGTGGGTGCCACGTTTCATTAATCAGGCCAAGGGCTGATCCCATCCCGACTAATTGACGTGCTACTGATAGTCCAATAATGACTGCTTCGCCCCTACATTGAATCCCGTCTAATCTACTGGCCAATACATTATGTATAATACTGGGATGAGCTTTAAATGAGATTTTACTTTTTTTGGTAACGGATTTTTGAATCGAATTTGTATCTTTTATTTATTTTGACTTTCAACCCATATTATGCAAAATTAAATTTTTAAACTTGACTTGACTTGACTTGACTGCCTCGTTGGTCTAGTGGTCGCAAGCGCGACTGCTGAGCGTGAGGTCTTGGGTTCGATCCCCAGGTCGGGCAAAGTGTTATTGGGTTTTTCCGTGTGGAATTTCTCAGTAGCAGCTCGGAGTCTGGATTTGTGCCCGGTTAATGGCAATAGGCTCGCCCCCTATTACATGGGACTTAAACATAAAGGCGAAACGTGGGTGTATACTATACACCTCTGCCAACCCTTCGGGGAATAAGGCGTGAAGTTATGTGTTAAATTTTTAAACATAAAAAAACATTGTAAGTTAAAACGAAACGTAATGATTCCAATCAGAACTTTACAGATCGACAAATAAACTGTTTTTATATTATTCACCAGATAACGAGTAAATGAGCATCAATCCACTTGAGAAGTAAAATGAAAATGTTTGATTATTTCCAAGAATTGATTCAGGTTGTTATTTAAATATTCACAGAACTGAAGAAAAACGAAATGCAGATTTACTGTTAATTACCAACAGTTTAAAAAATAAAGAAAGTTCTGTAGAAAGTAATGTGTACAGTCGTGTAATGCACCTAAGTACAGATACAGCAGAAGTCACAAAAATACTTCATGTCAATTGTTAGACATTTACGAAGATTAGATTTTTTTTAGATCATTTATAACAAGACCTAAGTGTCTTGAAACCAAACGAATGTAATCAACATAAAACCACAAATTTAAATGTTCGTAGGAGTAAAGGATGTCATCCCTTGTTTTGCACGAGTTAATCCAAACTCCTCTGGCATAATACATTGATATAAACATTGCAGATTGGTTTTGTATTTTAATTGCTGGTCACAATTGAGTCGCATTGATCTGATATCATTTATAACTTTCATTTATAATTATTTTTTTGATACGGTCTTAGATATGCGTAATGGAACTGACGCGAATAAGTCGTATAGATGGGTAGCAGTATCCACCTGTGCACACATAGACTTGAAAAGGCCAAACTATGTGTATAATATTATCTGAAACCTAGAAACAGTAGACGGCGCAGAGGAACACAACAAAGAAGATGAAGATGATGAGGACGAATTAAAACTGACAGTGAACCGGAACTGAAGGAGAGTGGCTCGTGATAGAACTCAGTGGCAACAGCTAGAGGAGACTTTTGCTAAGAGGCATACTGAATTAAGAGGCATACAACAGACAGAGAAGCCGAACTATGCTGCTGGGGAGTTTGCTTCGCCGTTTCTTCTTCACAGCATATACACTACGAAGCGGTGAAGGGCGGGCGTTTTTGGGGGCTGTCTTTTGTGACATTGACGTTCAAAAAGCACTAAATAATTCTAGTCTATTTTGAATAAATGTTTTTTGTAGTTGAAGTCAACATACAAAGACAGAGAACATTCACAATAAAAGGGCATTATTATTATTAGGTACGTGAAACCAGATACACACTAAATCAAAGATTAAGGAACGAAGGTTGATTAGAAACAAGTGCGACCTCTTCCTTACACAAAGTGGTCTAGCAATAGATCAGTCAAATTCTAGAGTTTCTGACGATGATGAACCACTTCTAGCACCTAAAATTTATACAATTACATCTGTGTTGAAGCATTGTGAATATTTGTCGCGTGGGTGTACTCAGAATAGTGAATGGAGCCAGTTGATTAATGTTCCCAAACGAAAGGGAAATTCGGCCTAAATCAATTCACAACAATTTATAACTCCCTCGATTCCATTAAATTATAATTGTTGTTTAACATTGTTGAAATCGGAATAAGTTTACCGAACGTCTTGTTTTTAATTGCCTATGAATAATTTATAACTGTGTGTACATTCAATATTATTGATTGGTAGCGTTATATTTAAACAAGTCGTTTTTGGTTTTTTGTACCAACCTATTTAGTTTTGTAGGTTGCTTCCGTAGGTACAAAAGTGAACTTAAATCTAAATTACCAATCAAATTGTCGAGTGTCTTTCGAACGAAGATTTTATTTTGGTTGTTGTAAGCCGGATGATACCAATATCATCCGACTTGCCAAGAAAGAAAGGAGTGAATACTGAGATGACGGTTGACAGAGGAGAATGGAAGAGCAATACATGTTGTGCCAACCACACCTAGAGTGGAATAATGGCAGGGAGATGATGATGATGTTGTAAGGCGTGTATAACATAGTCACTCATGAAAGTGTTTCTTCTAAAATGCATCCATAATCTGACTACATTTTATTTCTTTATTTTCTATCATAGTTTGGCAAAGAACCTGACGGTCCACTTGACGGTTAATAGTTACCACCGCCTATATACATCTACTACCCTAAAAGGATTAATTTTATTATAATACTGATGTGTTGTCAACCTAGAAACAAAGTTGAAAAGTCTCATGTTCCTGTAATGTCACCAGCACCCATAACATTCAATCCGGAACACAGCAATGCTGCTTGGCTGTAAGAACAGGCATGTTGGTAGTACTTCCCCAGACGAACTCATTCTTCAGAACTCTACTACTACAAAATATTTAGTAAGGTTATCACATCACGCCTGTATTCCTCGAAGAATTTGCAAAGGTGTATCATTTCATTTCGCCGTTATGTTTAATTCCCAAGTAATAGGGGGCGAGCCTATTGCCATCAACCGGGCACAAATCCAGACTCCGAGCTGCTACTGAGAAATTCCACACGGAAAAACCCAATAACACTTTGCCCGACCTGGGGATTAAACTCAGGACCTCACGAGGCAGTCAATTAAATAAATTAATGTTTTTTAATTATTATTTGCCATAGTCACGTTTGACACTAGTCACACCTGATGGTAAGCGCAAACAGGGTCTAAGATGGAACACACGAATCTATGTAACAGAGATATAGAGGGATTCCCTTATACCCCTCTGGCTCTGACATACACACGACGGAACACAGCAAACTGCTTGGCGCTGGACTTTAATGTGAGGGTGGTATCTAGTAGGGCACGCATGTTTGGATGGTAAGCGATTTTAGATGTGATTTGATACATCAAACTCATGCCTAGCGGCGGGCGAGCGAGGAATGCTATGGATAGGCAGGCACAGGATGCTAGCCGCAGCGCCCGCAGCAAATCGTTGCACGCCTACAATCTGAACGAAACGAACGACGCGGTGTCAGCGTCGTAACGAAATGAATTCAATCCTAATAATATTTTTTTTACTTTTATCGTTTATCGTTACTTTCATCGAAGATTTTCGATAACTATCGTTTGCTAATATGAAACGATTATCGATACATTATCGATAATCGATTACTTTCGATAATTGCATGCCCTAGTACGTAGTCAGGCGGATTGATAGATCCTGTTGTGTATTAAGCTATGTCTACACCAGTGCGCTTTCATGTTCATCTTGCGTCTTCGTCTGAAGCGTGCGTGAAGCGCTATAGCGCATGCCTTAATACTAGTTCGAGAAAAGCGCATGCCCTTAGCGCACGCTAATCCGTCTATTGTATATCGACTGACGACTGACCGAGGCGCACCGGTACAGACGATAAGCTGCATGCGTTTTATGGCAATCAATATTGCATGCGCTTGACGCAAGAGGAATTGAAATTAGTTATGTACTGAATTATTTTCTGCAAGAATTTCTTAAACACATTTCGTTTGCGTAAACTTGTAAGCTGTAGTAGCATTTAAGTGAAAACCATGAAATGAAACTATAAACTATGTAATAATCGTTTTTAACCGCATTAAGGCTTTACGACATATTTCACTTTAGCCGTACTCATTGTATTCATACAATTTCTATTCGCACTTTAATTTTAGGCTCAGCCCTTATTAAAAATTGATGTGGCATTTCAACATGACTGTAATATGCTCATATTAAATATGAATAATAAAATAAAGTTTTTTTTTGCGTGGCTAGCTTCGTAACAGCGTTTCGTGTTGATACATAACAAGACTTCATATTATGTTTGAATTTCGGTGTGCCACAATAAAAAGTTGGATATTGTACTAGGAATAGATGATCCTTACAGTTCTCTCCCATCTGTGTTCCTCCTAATGCCCTTTGCGTTCCAGGGCCGCTGTAACTCTTTCGAACAAAGTCGGCAACCCTGGCAGGCACTGGCCCTAGCGGGCCCCGTCTACTATGCTGACATGTCTTTGAGGCGCGCGTAGAACACAACGCGCCGTCGACCCGGGCCTAGGGGTCTACTCCTTAAGCACGAAGTCTGTGGTTTCGGCCTTATTTACGAGCGTTTCCTACTCCCTATCACCTACGGACATACGATTATTTTGGGCCCGAACTAAGAATTAATAACAACACGATTTGACAGTTGTCCCTAATACCAATGTGTTTTTACCCGTCCGAAAAGTTGAACTTGTCACTTGGTTTGTTCACTCCTACGTTTCGGGCTATTTTCGGACGGATGACTAACTTCGTTGACGGACTTAGGGAGTAGGCCCCTAGGTTTGACGTTTGCAAAAAATCACAAAATAAATGTGTACAGACGTTGCACGCCTTCGTTTTTAAAGAAAGTCGCCTTTTTATTTATTTTAACGTAGCGCACTTATGATGAAATGAAACTAAACGCCACACATTGGAGTACCTAATTATTACTATCGTTGACATTACTCCTAGTATTTTGACAGATGTCAAATCGGACCTAATCGATTCTGTATTCTGAGGTTACAAGTATACGAAGTATTACATGAATAAGGGGTCACTGTACTCGTCATTATGAACAACTTTTATTATGGGACAAAAACTGAAATCGTGAAAAAAAAATTGTCGTTCCCTACATTTTGACGAGTTATGCGAACATAAATGTAGGGAACAGCTGATTTTTTTTTCGGGATTTCAGGTTTGGTCCCATAGTAAAATTTGTTCGTAATGATGAGTACAGTGACCCCTTAAGAGGTTGTGCGTTATTTATGTTACACCTTGTATATGTAGTCAAACTCAAATGACTGCCTCGTGGGTCTGGTGGTCGCAAACGCGACTGCTGAGCGAGTGGTTCTGGGTTCGATCCCCAGGTCGGGCAAAGTGTTATTAAGTTTTTCCGCATGGAATTTCGCAGTAGCAGCCCGGAGTCTGGATATGTGCCTTGTTGATAACGACGAAATGTGAGTGTACTATACACCTCTGCCTTATCCTTCGGGGAATACAGATGTGATTGTTATGTTATGGAATCAAAGCTGTGATAATATTTTGGAAAAAATCTCGGTCGTCCTGCTATCTCTTACGACAGCCAATATGCCTAGCAGCCTGGCCTATGATTATTAGGAAATTAGACGTCTTCTCTATAATAGTTATTAATAATCTAACAAATATTTTTCCGATTACATAAAGCTTGAAAACAAACAATACACCTATTCGTAACCAAACCCTGTATCAAAAAGTAAGTTCAAAAACTAAAACCCGACTAATGAAAAATCACGGTCTAAAAAATATGAAACAAGAAAATTATCATCTGAAATTGTTATGTGCAAACTATTCATTGTTTATCGTCTATTCAATAAACAACTTACACGTAATATATTTTAATGTATTTAATACATATTCATAGTGATGTTCAGAGGATAGCCGTGGTCCGTCCGTAGTCATTATGTCACTTTGCCCTAAAGCTTATGATCGCTTACTACTGTTAGAAGTAGTTTGGTAGTTATGAGAGAACAGATGAACATACATACTACCGGTCAAAATCATAACCCTCCTTTTTGTTTCGCCGTAGTCGGGTAAATATGACGTCACAGCACAAACAACAATTACTCTAAATTCTTGTTTTTATTCCGAGCACATTTTTTATCTGTTTACAAATGGATCACATAGTCTACAAACCCAATGCGTTTGCAATGTAAACGAAACACATCTCCCATATTATGCAGAAAGAGAATTCGGATAAAAACGACATCGTTACTACGTTGATAACAAACGCTATCGTCGAGAAATATTACGCCAATATTACAGGAACCATTACCTGCGAAAGGAAACAGGAGAGCAGACAAAACGAATCGTGTGAAATGTTGGTTCCACGCCTATGGCATAACATACAATAGAAAATACACCTTCAGTAATGAAGAATACAGTTGAAAATTGAATGTTAGATGTAGTGATTCGACGGTAGTTAACGCGTATCACGGATTCGGATTGCCGCCTCTGCCCAGGTGGAAGCGGCGTGATCGATTGCCTCTTTGTCGTCTAAGGCCGATATTACGGGAAACATTTCTTCTGTTGTCATCGCCCTTTGCCTTTCCACAGTCGTATTATATTGATGAATTGCAGCCGCAACGTGTCAAAACATTTTATTTTGAATTGAGAGCAGTTTTTGATTACATTTTTTTATTTTTTTTATTATTTTACTTAGTCGCTCTTGGCCCTAGTCGCACCTGATGCTAAGCGCAGATAGGGTCTAAGATGGAGCACACGAATCCAAGTAACAGAGATATAGAGAGATTCTCCTATACCCCTCTGCATGGCTCTCATACACACAGTAAACTGCTTGGCCTACTTTAATGTGAGGGTGGTAGCTAGCCAGGCGGACCCTCTCATACACACACGACGGAACACAGTAAACTGCTTGGCCGACTATATTGTGAGAGTGGTAGCTAGCCAGGCGGACCGTATAGATCCTACCACTAAGCGTGCTGAGTTTTCTTGAATCTTACAATACGCGTCTATTCCCAGAATGCAGTGAGGAAGTTTTATATTCTAGCCCGTCCCCATACGGGATATGGACCTGGGGCCCAATTCTCCTAAAATAAATTGTTGCCAAACGCAATCGAACCACAACCGTCAGTCAGTTTTTGTTTTGGAAAACTTTCAAAATGATTGATTTTGTTTTTTGTGTCAAACAATTTGATAGCTTTTGAAATTGAGAACTGTCTGAATGAAAGGTTCGGCCTTGGTTCGGTTGTGATTTATCAAGATTTATTTTAGGAGAATTAGGCCCCTGGAACACTGTTTTACAAAACCTTTCAATGAGCTTTACATTTTGCTTTAACAAAAATTGTGAGATCCGCAGAATAACCAAGGTAACCGACATAGCCCGAAGAATTGCCATACTTAAGTAGCAGAGGGCGGGGCACATTGCTCGCAGAACGGATGGCCGATGGGGCGGAAAGGTCTAGTGAGCCGGCCGCGTTCCGGAAGACGCAGCGTGGGTAGACCCCCTAGAAGGTGGACCGATGACCTGTTGAAGGTCAAGGGAATCCGCTGGATGCGAGAAGTACATGACCGGTCGAAGTGGCAATGCTTGGGGGAGGCTTTTGTCCAGCAGTGGACGTCTTTCGGCTGAATGATGATGATGATGAGTTTTGCACTGGTGAAAGGTATTTTGAACCTATATTTCTGAGTACCTGTGTACATCAAAAGTTACTACATTCATCCTCTGAATACATGTTTGCTTAATAATAAATCGATACGACTGACGAATTAAGAAATTACTTGCTTATTTTGTAGTGGCCTACGTGTTACCATGGAGTACGATAAACCGATTCGCTACTCTGATTACCTCGGCTTGGTTTTATCGCTATTATACTCATATACTTAACAAACTGGCGATAATATGCGTCACAATTCAATCTGCTTCATTCGTCACATATCGAACGAACTCAATCAACTGTTCAGTCGTAAACCTCTTTATATTGCAATTAATTAATTTATTCTCGTTTGTAAATGAATTCCTAACAAAACAAGCTGCTAAGGGTCTTTAATATTTCGGTCATTGATCCTTGATATCCAAACAATGAACTGAAATAGAAGACCTTTTACATGTCTTTGTTTTGAATCTCCTTAGTTCGTAGCCGAGTGCAGACAGCAGCAGCAGTAGAGATGTGAAGCGGTAAAATTACCCTGGTAAAATACGGTAAAAAACTATATTTTACGTAAAATATTAGTATTCGATTATAATGGTAATATCTATATCTATACTTATACTTATAATATTATAAAGAGGTAGAATTTGTTTGTTTGTTTGTTTGTATGTAGGAGGTAATCTCCAAAACTACTCATCCGATTTCAAAAATTCTTTCACCAATAGGAAGCTACATTATCCCTGAGTGCTATAGGCTATATTTTAATAATAAAAAATTAGAGATCCGTAAATAAATTACAATAATGTAACCCAAGGTATCAAAAAATTTCTTATTTATACTAATATTATAAATTATAAATGTTATTTTTTTTTATTATAAATTAACGCGAGCGAAGCCGCGGGCAAAAGCTAGTAAATGATAAAAACGTATTAAACGTAGATACTCATATGCACTAACACTATAAATATGGAAGTGAGTATGTTTATGAGTATGTCGTTACTTCACTTTTAACGAATGAAATACAGAGATATAAGCAGTATTGGAATTTAGAGAAACAGAAAACTGGTTTCAAGCTACCAAACCTTACTCTTGCGCAGTGGGTGTAGTCAGCCGGACAAAACCAAATCAACTGGTCACCGCCCGCTTGCTCAGTCGCTCACCGACAATGGAACGGAACAGCAAGAGCGCAATATGGTGGACTACCTACACTAATCGGCAACGTCGCGTAATGATTTTGCAACTTTACGCACGCGGGATTCAAAACAAATCAAAATTAAAAATGACATAATTGCCGTTATTTTTACCGTAATTTATATAAATGACCGTAAAATACCCGTATTTTATCAGCGATTTCAGTAAAATTGCGCAATTTTGCATCTCTAAGCAGCAGACGACGTGTCGCTGCCACATGTCGCTACGTGTCACGTCGTCTGCTGCTGCTATTTGCAGTCGCCTACGAACTCATACCTTTACGAAAATAAATGTTTTATGTGATCAACGGTATTTTTTTACCAAACAATTTTCACCTCTACTATATTACTAATTAAACCTGTCCTACCTTTTATCATTAAGCGTTTCCAACCTCCTATACTTCGAAAAAAATAATTCCCCGCCCATCCACAGAATTAGTAGTACCCCTGAAAGCAAACACATTACGCACAGGCCCTCGCTTTACTCATTTGTAGGAAGGAAACCGTGATGAGGTCGTCACAACTGGTTCACAACTCCCCCTTCTCCCCCTCCTCGGTAAGGAACATGGCCGTTTCCTCAGCCCCAACTTTAATAGACATCATTTAGTAAATCACTGGTGTTCCCTTTAATTACACATTCCAATCTTTCTTTTAAACTTGGCTCGTATTTTTGGCGTTCAACCTGTGAAGTGTTCTGGTCCAGAAAGTTTCGGATCCCGAGTTGTGTAAGACAAACTCGGAACTAGGTTCTTTATTTTTAAAACGCGACACAAATTGTTAGTTACTAACCTTGCTGACTGGCTAATCTTTTCACCCACGAGAGACGAGACAAGAAGACTGGGAAAAAAGATAAATCTTCCCAGACAAACTTGGAAATAATATCAATTAAACAACAAGGTCTTAGTTCATCGTTAATTTTAAATGGGTTTGCGGAAAGTACCTAACGGCTGATTCAACTAACTTGTACTCTCAGCCATCGAACCAAACTGTACTCTCCTATATAAATAAGTTGTGCCTCGGAGCACTGCCACTGAAACCGGCTGTTGACGAACTTAAATTGTGTTTCCGAACCGACTGGGTGTTTGCTTTCGAGATGAGACCCGAAATAGAAAAGATATTTCCAAAAATATTTGTTAAAACAAATTTTGTTTGTTGAGAATTATTCACGTTTGTCCAAGAAACGCTTTTAATTGGTTTCCTTGAAAGTGTGTTGTTAGACTGATAGGTATCAGATCGTGTTGAAATATGAGCGATTCCCGGAGCGACTGTGGGACAGAAAAGGTACAAATAAAACCTTCCAAGTGCGTGTCGGGCCACGCACAGTAATAGGGTTCCGTAGTTGTACAAAGGGCTTAGTAATTTTTCAATAGAATTGCAACGAAATTTTTACTTTTTCAGTTGGTCGACTATTACTCGTAAACTTGTAAATCCTACTTAGCTGTGATAGTTTTCCTTTTAACTTCGTTGTATATACTACTACCGTGAATTTTTTCACGTATGCCAAACTAACCGTTTAGCTGGCAGGGGGGGGGGGGGACACTTGACTAACAAAAATTTGCACTTTAAAGCTTAATATTTCAGAAACGGTTCCCATAAACGAAAAATTGTAGTAACAAACCCGCAATATTTTTGGAAAACCTATTGAACAACACCCCACACCATGGGGTAGACGACCAAAAAAAAACACACTACTACAAGTGCAAAGGAAAGACATAAAAAAAATGTTTTTCATGCTTTTCACTTCGTCGGCGTGATTAATCTCGTATCGTATATCCATGCCAAATTATAGCTTTCTAGTACTAAGAGTGTCTGAGCCAAGCTGCGGACGGACGTGGACAGATATGGCGAAACTATAGAATAGAATATACTTTATTGTACACCAAAATTGTAACATTACGGGTAACTACGTAACCCTAAAAACCCTAGACCCATCTTTATTTGTATCTTTTCCGTGTCTCGCGTGATCTTTTTAATCGAGGTCAAAAGTTTCCTATACTTTAATCTGGACTTCAAGAATTATCCTAGTAAGAGCCCTAATAAAATCGTAATTTTGCGTACTGCGTACAGACGAACAGACAGGCTGACCTGTGTTACTGTATACAAGGTGGGTCAAAAATCGTGGATCAAACGAAACAGGGCGATAGTTGGGGTTATTTGCAGCATTTTATCGTAGTACACTTTTTTTCTCTAAAGTTACAAATATTTTTTCGTGAGACTTAAAAGATATTGAAAAAAGTGACAATAATCATAAATCATGGTACCCACTGTCATAAAAGTACTTTCAAGCAACTAAACACCATTTGTTTTAAAATAGGTATTTATAATAGGTATATTTAAAATAGGTTACTCCAATTGCCTATTTATAACAAATTTTGGTATTTTCTTAAAAAAACACTCAAATTGTCATTACTTTTCATTTACCACACACCTTTTTAGCCTCCACGAGTGACGATACTTAAGTACGTCCGGCGCACCCTGGGCAGTCAGCCCCGCTACCAACCTTGCTGACTGGCTAATCTTTTCACCACAGCATGAGCTATTTTCATATAGCTCGTGCTGACACGAGAGAAGAAGAAGAAGATTTACCACACAGATATTTTTTACTGCAAATAACCCCAACTATCGCCCTGTTTCGTTTGATCCACGATTTTTCACCCACTCTGTATGAGTAAGGATTATGACCGAAATAAACACAAGGCAAGTGGAATAACGTCACGTGAAGTGAAGGACGTAAAAATGAAAAGCGTCCATCCATTGTTTCAGAGCTGACCGTGTTACACGTTGTTATTATTTAGGCGAGCTACGCCGCATTAAACATCAGAAAGTTATCCGACCTTTAAGCGAGTGTTCCAAAAATAAAGAATGTCAACGGTTCAGCCCGGGTCTCTTGGAAACGTTAGGTGAAACGTAAAATGAAATTATTTAGATACTTCCACACCTCGCATTGAGATTCTTTGCGACTTCGCCGAGCTTTTCGTCTGGGAGTTTACCCGTTTTGTGTGTTACAAATTAACTTGGCGAAATTTCGTTAACGCAATAAATCTGGACCGGTATTTTTGGTCCGGTAATGAAGCTTTTTGGGAAAATATTTTTCTGGACCAAAGTTTTTGACCTATGTTCTCGTTTTTGAAGTGGAAAATAAACTTCTTCAAAGTAGTTTAGATAGATTTGTAAATTATGTACTGATGATTTCAATTAATACGTAGGTATATACATATTCACACCCGTAATCCTCTAAGGGGTAATTAGAGGTGTTCTCCTATTATCTGAGTCTGCAAACCCACGTTTCGCCTCCTCTGTTAAGTCCCATGTAATAAGGTGGCGAGACTGTTGCCGATTGGCGGCCACAATTATAGTGCCATAGGTTCTTCTCTCCTTACGACTTGCCCGACGATGAAAGAGTATTCTTAATATCCCACAGAAATTTTCAATAAATAGTACTTGCTTTAACCGCCCAAGTCGGATATATCCGACAAAAAAAAGTGTCCATTTCGCTCGGATAAATACGACAAAAAACCTGTGCTTAAAATGAATTTATTTTATTGACATAACATGTTTACAATAATCTTTTCATCGTTGTTATTATTTTGCCGATTTATGAGCTAGCACTAGGGGCACGGCAACTGTTAAAAAACCAAGCGGTCAAAAGGTTAATGATGAAAGCTTCACTCATCTTTATAGAAATATTTCTTACAAAACCAAACCTCTAATCCTCATGGGTATCATGAAAAACGACAAGGATTATTTCAAGAAGATGGGCAACAGTATAATATGTTATGGCTTGCTACTTCTTTTTTAAATCTGACTTCCACGTATTTGCAGATGCGTAGTACTCTCAACCGGCATGCGTATATGATAGGAAACATGAACGTGGACAAAGCCGGAGGAGTATGTAAGGATCGTTGCCTGTGGCGTTCTAGGGTTACTGCCTAAGTGCCTACCCATATGGGGTGAAAGCGTGAATTTATGTATGTATATACACACATCAAAAAAAGTTTGCGATCACTAGCATAATTATGTATGTGAAGATTCCGAATTCAAAGTCCAACTGAAATCTGATTTATATTTATCTAGATAACTATCAATCTATATTTATCATGATAATTATCGCTTTGAATCCCGATTAGAAAATTCGGCTTCAAAAAGGCTAAATAATTTTTCAAAGTGATCGCAAACTTTTTTTGATGTGTGTACGTGTTGTACGTATGTGTGAATCTGACGTCAAAAACACTTCTGGCCACGATTTTAATGCGCTTACGAACAAACAGCATTTTTAATGCATTTACTGATGAAAGCCATGTCTCTCTTTCTATATCGCTGGCTTTACAGGAAGATTCATCGCGTTTGGAAGTCGTTAATCGCTGGTTGAACTATATACTTATAGTTAACGCGTTGATGTAGTTGTAGTAGATGTAATAAAAAAACCGGCCAAGTGCGTGGCGGGGCTCGCGCAGTAATAGGGTTCCGTAGTTACACATTAATACGGATTAAGAAGAGAGCATTTGTTGTTTAACGGTTTTTTTACGAAATTTGTACTTTTCCAAGTACATTTTATAAGTTGGTCGGCTATTACTCGTAAACTTGTAAAGCCTACTTAGCTGTGATAGTTTTCCTTTTAACTTCGTTGTATACATATACTACTACCGTGAATTTTTTCACATATCCCCCCCCCCCCCCACACTTGACTCTAGCAATAGCACTTTATAGCTTAATATTTCAGAAACGGATCCCTTAATCCGAAATTTGTATTGACAATCCCACAATGTTTTTGAAAGACCTATCCAACAACACCCCACACCAAGGGGAAGAGGAGAAAAAAAAATCCCCATTTATGTGTAGGAAGGACAGGAAGGGAAAATATTTTTTATTATTATTTTTTCGGCGTGATTGACATGTATATAGTATATTCATGCCAAATTATAGCTTTCTAGTACTAGTAGTAGTATCTGAGCTAAGCTGCGGACTGACGGACAGACGGACGGACATGGCGAAACTTGCGGTGCATGAAAAGAGCCTCCACGAGTGACGATACTTAAGTACGTCCGGCGCACCCTGGGCAGTCAGCCCTGCTACCAACCTTGCTGACTGGCTAATCTTTTCACCACAGCATTGAGCTATTTTCGTATAGCTCCTCCTGACGAGAGAAAAAAAAAATGGCGAAACTATAAGGGTTCCTTGTTGACTACGGAATCCTAAAAATAAGTTATCAAATTCTACACACTGCCTTTTATATAAAATCTTGGATATTATGATCAATACACGTGTATGACAAGATGTATGACCGTGGACGAAGCGAAAGGAGTATGTAAGGATCGTAGCATGTGGCGTTCTACAGTTTCTGCCTACCCCCATGGGAAAAAGGCGTGAGTTTATGTATGTATTATGATCAAATATTAGATAACATGAAACAGCAAAATATGTATTATTAGAATTAACTTTGATATCATTCTAAAAATAGAGGAGCTCGTGGCTAAATAATTACAGCCGCATAGACCGATCTTCCGGGTTAAGCCACGCTTGCCGAGGTTGGTCTGTGGATCGGTGACCATTTACCATAGCGAGTTTCCTCCGTTCCTCGGAAAGCACGTAAAGCCGTTGGTCCCGGCTGTCATTTGTAGATCTTTGACAGTCGTTACTGTTGGTCAGAAGCCAGAAAGTCTGACAACCAGTCTTACCAAGAGTATCGTATTACCCAGTTACTGGGTTGTGGAGGTCTGATAGGCAGTCGCTCCATGTAAAATACTGATATTCAGCTGCATCCGGTTCGACTGGAAGCCGAGACCCCAACATAGTTGGGAAAAGGCTAGGCAGATTGATTGACACGTGTATGACAAGATGTATGACCGTGGACGAAGCGAAAGGAGTATGTAAGGATCGTAGCATGTGGCGTTCTACAGTTTCTGCCTACCCCCATGGGAAAAAGGCGTGAGTTTATGTATGTATTATGATCAAATATTAAATAACATGAAACAGCAAAATATGTATTACTAGAATTGACTTTGATATCATTCTAAAAATAACATGGCCCAAACAAAGAATATTGTATCGCGTTTTGCACAAACAAAAAACTCTTATAACATTTTTGTACATATAAATTGAGCGCTAAGATTAAAAACCGAAGTAAAGCAAAAAGATTTAATACAGAGCCACTTGCATACAATTCCGTTATAAGCAGAGCAATAGAAGGCGACATCTTGCCACTAAACTATTGCTCAGTGCCCGGCAGTAACAAGCTGTTGATAAATTAAGTTGTCGAGTTGCCTGCAGGGCGGGACTTTAAACTGCTCATTGTGGTGATCGTAAGAGCCTGCGCTTTTTATGCCGTATTTTATGTTGCTTTGTCTGATTTCCTGTATTTATAATAGTAATGCTAGGATTGCAGTAACAAGCCGTTGTTACTAAATTGAGTCGACGGGTCCTACGTATACTAGTGCAAGTGCAAAAACACAATTTTACAAGAGAGCGGTTCTAAAGCTTTTGACTTTGAAATAAATCACACTAAAAATATTTGAAATTTTGATTACATTTGAAATGGACCATACCATACATTTTCAAAGTTTCAAATATTTCTATTGATGTAGGTATGTCAAAGTTAAAAGCTTTTGCATCTTTAAACCGCTCTCCTGTAAAGTTGTGTTTTTGCACTTGCACTAGTATACGTAGGACCCGTTGAAGTTTTTGAGTTGCCAACAGGGCGGGGCTCAAAACTGATCTCTGCCGTGATCCTGAACAGAGACTGTTTTTTTTTATTTCTTATATTTATAAGTACTTACCTAGTAACGCTGAAGTTGCAGTGACAAGCTGTTAAATTGTCCAGTCTCGGCTACAGCCCCCCGATTCAGAACCTCTTCGATAAGCAGTTGTCGACCGATTCGGTTTATTGTTATCTCGTTCAGTTTACGATTCTCCTAACGAGAGAGAAAGAGTTAGGTTACCGAATTATTCGACAACTGACTAATCGAATCATTCTGAATCAGGGGGCAGGACGACTTTTATAATCGTTTCGTCTAGTTTCGATTTATTCACACATACATGATTTATTTACAGTTACACTTTAAGATACCCAGTTATTTGTACATAACCAGTTATTAAAGCTATTAAGTCGGGTTCAACAACCGCGACAGCAGCTAGAGTTTGTAAATTGAAAAAAGAACACATCATGTTCGCATATTAATCCCGTGTGGGGGACGGACTAGAATATAAAACTTCCTCACCACACGCTGGGAACAGACGCGTGTAAAGCTGACTTCCCACGGTGCGTGGTAGCGCGCACCGGCTGTGCGTGGTATCATCATCATCCGTAAAATCACGCACCGTGAGAAGCCACATTTTGAGGGTATGTGATGTGGATACGGCGCACCGCTCCGCACGCGTCCGCGTTACCACGGACTAATCTCTTCCCATGGTGCATCAGTGCGTGCTCGTATGTCACGGTGCGCGCTATCACGCACCGTGGGAAGCCGGTATAAAATTCAACAAAACCCAGCACGCTTCGTAGTAGGATATACATGGCCTGCCTGGCTGGCTACCACCCTCACATTAAAGTCAAGCAGTATACTGTGTTCCGTCGTGTGTATGTGGGAGCCAAAGGGGTATAGAGGAATCTCTATATCTCTGTTACTCGGATTCGCGTGCTCCATCTTAGACCGTGTCTGCGTTTACCATTAGCGTTGCGAGCACGGAACTTTTTATCGAGTCGATTCGAGAAATGTATCTATTCTAAACGTCAAATTTGACATAAGATATAGATAAAATGACAACTGCTGTCGTTTTATCTATAGGTTATGTCAAATTTGACGTTTAGAATAGATAAATTTCTCGATTCAACTCGATGAAAGATCCGTGCTCGCGGGGCAGGTTCGACTAGGATGAAACGCATCAATGTCAAATAATAAAATATACTTCACTAACTCCGGATCTGTATTCCTTGTCCCCCGTTAGAGGCGGATATTGTTTCTGTAGAGCCAAGCACTTAGAAAAATTACAATTACTCCAATGAAAAGAAGATTTGATATTGCCCGGGCCTTTATTGTTGTTTACCCTTGCTCCTTTCATAAATGATATTGTATTTTCTTATTTACTGTACACTATGGGCACAGAATATAAAAGAGCGTGGGTTCACAAAAATGTTACTGTTGCTAATGCTGTTATATGTAGACAAAGGTAATGATATTGTGTAAATAATATAATTTCGCATGATACACATCAGGATATTATTACACTGCGCTGTTGTCAACCTCAACCACCCACGGGCACGGGCATGGGAGCAGTGTTGCAAAAGTTCCCGATTTATCGGGAGTTCTCCCGATTTTGGCTATTGTCTCCCGATATCCCGATTTAAGGTAGTAATCTCCCGATTTTCTCCCGAATTCAGACGACAAAATACTTAAAACACTTTTATTTAATTGTTATATATTTAGAAGATTTCCTGACAATTAATATAGTTACATGAATATAACTAGTTTGATCTCATTCATTAAAAAAAACCCGATTTCTCCCGTTTTTCAGTCGGCAAATCTCCCGTTTTTCTAAATCTCACTTTTGCAACATTGCATGAGAGATTCCTTCTACAACTACTGTACGAGCCACTCGTACATTTTTATATGCTCAGCAAACTATACGAGTACTCGTGTAACCTAAATAAAATTATAACTTACAATATTGATGACTGATTATAAATACTGATGATCCGTACATACGTAGCAACAAACGTTGTCAATTTCATAGCATTTAATAAATCATAATACATTTTAGTGTATCAAGCGCACTCAAGCAGCATGGTTGTTTTATTCTATCACATCAGTTAGTTAGAACGCCATGCACATCATCAGGCACCAGCAGTTTTTTTTTTTTTTTGCCTGGAGAAATCTCATGGACTATCCTCCGTCTGGGGAAGACGGGGGGGTGTGCCGGACTCTTACCGACTAAAACCACCACGATGTTCCATCACTTGACCGTGGGCCGGGGTCGCGGGATTCGCAGCTGCATGCACCGCGATCCCGGCAGGCCTCGGTCCGCCAGCCCCTGACGGACCTCTCCTTTGTGGGGCCTAGCCCCACGTCCTGCTGAGAGGCGCGCGTGAGGCACCAGCAGCCTAACCTAGCAGGCATCAGCAGCCGCTAGCTCATATCAAGCATTTCGGTTGTTTTAATAGCAAGATTTAAAACACCGAGTTTATCAAACATATTCATCAGTCACAATCCAGGAAAACATTCCTACAACTACAGAAAACTATGTCATAATCATAAAACTTAATTTCTGCCGTCAGATTTTTAAAGGGCAGTTATGTGAGTAAATTTGAGTTATGAGCAAAAACGTGGAAATAGTTTTCTCTAGAAATTCTGAAGAAATACATAATGTTTTTGTTGTACCAAATTATTGGGCTACTTCAAGCTCATTGTAACTTTTAATGAGTTACAGGACTTTTATTGTTTTTAAAATTAAAGTTTTTATCTTTTAGTCATGTTGTTCTGTACTGAAATGTAACCATCTACAATATGGTATGGTATGATATGGTAATGTCTCTGTAAAAGTCTCTGGATCTAGTAAATAGAAAAATACGGATCAGACTGGTCGATAGAGAAAATGTTGCGCTTTTACGTAGTATATTAAACTCAAATTCGACAAAATTTCATTTAACGGTTTGTTGAAAATCGGACGGCTGTAATGCAGAAAATCAATTTATTCAACATGCAAATCAATACACTGCATAACATAATGCCTAAGAGCGATTACGCACTGCATCCGATCCGAATCCGTGAAAATTCCGATCTAGAGTAAAAATCTCGGACCGAATTCGGATGTTGCTTACGCACTATTCCGATCTCTGATTCAAATTCAAACAATTCAGGGGCCATCTAATATGAAATAGAGAAATAGCATGTGACTCAGGATGGCTGGACAAATCTTCAAAATAGCTCGCATTTAACTAGGTCAATAGAGCACTTTATGTGACGGCTAAACACCCTTATTTCAGAATTTGTGACGCTACAGAATCTTAGATAATCGATCGAAAACTCAATATCCAAAATAAAATTAATCGCTCTGGTCTCTAAAACGTCAAACTTAAATATTTTCAAAATTTCTTGGTTAAAATCGAGGTCTATAAACAAATAGGCTTAATTAGAAACCTTCTTTTCGAAATAAAAATACGGAACACGGCTTACCGCCATCACTGGCTTAATGCCGTCACTGGCTTAACGCCGTCACTGGCTTAACGCCGTCACTGGCTTAACGCTGTCACTGGCTTAACGCCGTCACTGGCTTAACGCCGTCACTGGCTTAACGCCGTCACTGGCTTAACGCCGTCACTGGCTTAACGCCGTCACTGGCTTAACGCCGTCACTGGCTTAACGCCGTCACTGGCTTAACGCCGTCACTGGCTTAACGCCGTCACTGGCTTAACGCCATCACCGGGTTATCGCAATCACCGGCTTAACGGCATTTCTGGCTTAATATACAAAATGCACCAAATAGGTCAACCAAATACGCCGGTTTTGGAGATCATCCCAAATATGTTAACAGGAATATAATAATAATGTGCAATCTAAAAATAAACATCATTAATAATTGTAACTCAATAGAAAAAAATAATTTTATGCGAGCAGCAAGTTACAGATAAATCTTACTTTGTAGAATGGCATATTTTATAATTAAGTACCAGGGAGTTTATTCTGAGCCCGGGGCGTTTTCCTGTATTTCCTTTAATACTGTCTGTTGCAGAAAAACTCACTGTTAAACAAAGAAAACTGAATAATGATAGTAAGAAAAAAATGATAAAATGTTTTTTTTTTCAGATCCTTTGTGACGTGCGCTTGTTATACCAAAGAGTATTTTTATAATTTCATAACGAGAAAAAAATACTTCATATGAATGCACTTTTGCGAGTTTAAAGATTAGTGGGTTTTTTTTCGGGAAATATTTTTGGTTTGTTGGTGCAATGTCAGCACTATCTGGGTAGTGTTGACTTGGCAGAGATGAGTCGTAATCCATTTCGCTGGTCCATACTGTCTCAGTACTTGGTCTACTGGTCGCCAGTACAGCTTCCGATTATGAGATCCCGCGGCATACAAAACGTAAGTAGTACTTAAATTTATTTTTTGATGCAAAGTGAGAATGACTTTTTTGATTACAAAATTTCGGTAGCACCCCTGGGTTAGAAATCGTGCCATTAAACAGCGACAGGCTTCCTCTTAAATGAGGCTTATGGGCTTACCGCCATCACCGGCTTAACGTCATCAATGGCTTACCGCCATCACCGGCTTAACGTCATCAATGACTTGACGCCAACAGCGGCTTACAGCCATTATCGCCTTACTGCCATCACCGGCTTAACGCCATCACCGGCTTACCGACATCAATGGCTTATACCACCATCACCGGCTTAACGTCATCACTAGCTTACCGCCATCACTGGCTTAACGCAATCATTGGCTTACCGCTATCTCTAGCTTAACGCCATCACCGGGTTATCGCAATCACCGGCTTAACGTCATCACCGGGTTATCGCAATCACCGGCTTCACGGCATTTCTGGCTTATTGCCTACCCTTTCAAGGAAAAAAGGTTCAAAGCAGGTAGTATGATAAAAAAATCTATTTCTTTTTATCAATTTCCATCAGATTATCCTACTGTCGAGCTATATTCTTCCTAATTGGAGCCGTTTGTAATCATTCTATAATTTAACAACATTTCCTGTTTGCTACAAAATCCACTAGAAATAAATTATGTTGAACTGTAAAATTAAATTTTACAGGAAAATAAACTGAAAACGTAGTGAGTTAATAAGTATTTACCTGCAATAACAGATAACAAGAAAAGAACACATACCTACAATGATAACATAACTGACGTTCGACATAACAAATAAACATCACATTTTTTTAAAATTCATACCAACATAGAATAATCAACTTAATCTCTTTGTGATATAGTAGTAAATTGAATGACGAATACAGAATGTATCACTTGCAATTCTGTGCCGGAGCATTGACTTAGGGTATTCCCTCGATATCCAATATTAATGTGCTAGCATACAGATGCGACAGATTGCATAACACTGTTCCTGTGGTAACCATTGCCATGTGAACACTGTTGTAAATAAGCTGCGATAATGATTTTGCATCAATGGACGTGTCAGTAGAATGTAAGTGGATTTTATCGAGGAATGTACAGGCCTATTGGTATGGTTTTGTGGAATTTATACGCGGGTTAGAGTTAGTATAAAAATAAGGTGAAGCTTGCGAAGTTCTGCAGACTCTGAAAGGTTTTAATCATGAAGGCTTGCTTGGTTGTTGCTGTGCTTCTTATCGCTTTCACGGTCGTGTTCTCGACCGCTGAAATAGGAGATGCTGGTTTGTTACTTTTTTATAATAAAATGTAGGTACCTGGGGCCCAATTCTCCTAAAATAAATCTTGATAAATCACAACCGAACCAAGGCCGAACCGTTCATTCAGACAGTTCTCAATTTCAAAAGCTGTCGAATTGTTTTACACAAAAAACAAAATCAATCATTTTGAAAGTTTTCGAAAACAAAAACTGAGTGGCGGTTGTGGTTCGATTGCGTTTGGCAAGAATTTATTTTGGGAGAATTAGGCCCCTGGTTTGATCTCCAAAATAAACGTATTTGCTTGACCTCTCTGGTGCATTTTATATATTGATATTAATTGTGTTCCGTATTTTATTTCGATGTCTAAATAAGCATATTTTTATATCGGCCATGATTTTAAATAAGTAGTTTTGGAAATATTTAGGTTTGAAATTTTAGAGGCCAGAGCGATCAATTTTTATTTTGGAGATTGAGCCATCTATTTATTACCACATTTTTTTTTTTTAATTTAGCTTTTTTTTAAACTTAGCTTGCTTTTTTATAAATAGGTATCCACTTTAAGCCTGGACGCACATTATAAGAAATTTCTATCAGAAAACTGACGCTTACGCCACGACACTCTACGCATCCATTTTGGACCTACTAAGTCGGGTCGGGTCGGTCAAATTTCTAAGAGTGTACGGGTTTTATCCCGTGTGGGGACGGGCAGAATACAAAACTTCCTCACCGCATGCTGGGAGTAGGCATATTGTAAGATTCAACAAAACCCAGCACGCTTGGTGGTAGGATCTGTACGGTCCGCCTGACTAGCTACCACCCTCACATTAAAGTCTGCCAAGCAGTTTACTGTGTTCTGTCGTGTGTATGTGAGAGGGGTTCCCTACACCACTGCGAAAACCGTTACTTCGATTTTCATTAGATCGAACACTATGACGAATTAATGATACTCCTAAACTACATTACTTCTAAGTCTTATTTGTGCGATGTAACGTTAGTGCGAAATACATTGTATCGAAGAATTTTTACACCTATTGCTTATCAGGCCGTGCTTCTTTCCTCGATAGTACAATATATCGCGCATTTTTTTTTTACTTTCACTTAATTATAGGTTAAAAAAATGATAGAAATGGCATTATCGAATTGTAATTGTATGTTTTTAAGCAATTTTTTGACGACACCTTTGGTGCAGTGGCTAAGCGATTGGCTTCTGCGCTACGGGTCGTGGGTTCGATTCCCACACGGAACAAAAATTTGTATGGCCTACAGATGGTTGTTCCGGGTCTGGGCGTTTGTTTGTGAGATTTGTGTCTGTAAACGCACCCAGGATACAAGAGAAATCTTAGTGCGGTGCAAAGTATCAAAAAAAAACTGTCATTTTTTAAACTATAATTTAGTAAAAGTAAAAAAATTGAAATATTGTACTATCGAAGAAAGAAGCATTCGGCCTTTTCACAATCCCGCGCCATTCCGGGCGCTGCGCTGCCAAACCTTCCCATCGCAAGGACTCGATGTTGCATCTTTTCATATGTCGCTTCTGAACATTGTGAGGACACTAGAGTTCTAACAACAACTACGGACAAAATGACCGTCATATGCGTTAGTCCGTGCCAAATTTCGCGACGGGTAACAACTACCAACCACTTTCATTCTTGTCCGCGGCAGACCGCCGGATAATAATTCCGTCGTCTGCTCAAGGCCTTACTAAACAAGTATTTTCTTTTATCTTACAGAGTCATCACACAACATGCAGAAAAGAGAAACGATACAAGGCCCAGAGTTTCCGAACCGCTGCGTATTTTACGAATGCATTGCTAGCTGCAAACAAAGAGGATACAAGTCTGGCGGGTACTGCACCATCAATGGATGTCAATGTCTTCGATAACTACGTACAATGTGAAGACCAAAAATTCGACATAAATAAAAAAAATAAAAAAAGTATTCATCTCCTTTCTTGCCATAAATATGTTCTTAGTTATGGAATAAATAAAAACCTTTACCAAAGTAAACATTAGCTTTTAATTTTCTAAAACTGAACAGCCGTCAGATTCGGGTTCGCTTCCCGTGTAAGAAAATATTGAATTATGCCATAACTCGTGTTGAAAAGTAGGGTTGTGGAACTTCATATTAAATCCCAATATAACATAAACATAACATCACGCCTGTATTCCCCGAAGGGTTGGCAGAGGTGTATAGTACACCCACATTTCGCCGTTATGTTTAAGCGCCATGCAGGGCGAGCCTATTGCCATCAACCGGGCACAAATCCAGATCCCGGGCTGCTACTAAGAAATTCCACAAAGAAAAATCCAATAACACTCTGCCCGACCTGAGGATCGATCCTCACGCTCAGCAGTTGCGCTTGCGCCAACTAGACCAACGAGTCAGTCACTCCCACAAATCCCAATATAACTAATTATACTCTCGAAAAAGGCTTAGTAATGGTCTCATGTTCAGCAGCTGTGTGTTAGATACAAAAGCTCTAAAATCTAAAATTATTTCGACCGAAAATTGCTTTAATTTCAATTTCTAATTCAGTTATTGCTTGCAGCCATGGAGTCCTAAGCCGGTAATGTAACCAAAGAGGAATAAACAAGGTCTTCAAAAATCAACTCTAATAATTGTATGGGGTTACTCGGTATCGGAAATTGAACAACTTTTGTTCTACAACTTTTCGAAATTCGCGTATTTTTTTTATAACTTTCCATACAAATCAAAAAAAAAATTAATTGATTTGTATGGACAGGCATAAAAAAATGGCGAATTTCGAAAAGTTGTAGAACGAAAGTTGTTCAATTTTCGATACCGAGTAACCCCACAAAATTCTTAGAGTTGATTTGTTAACACCTTATTAAATCTAAATTTTATCATTAAATAAAATACATATTTATAATACAAATCCACAACAATTTATTATCCAAAAATATCAATAAACAGGTAAATAATAGGCAGAGTAGGTTACTAATGTATAAAAATATTTACAGCCATTAAAACACTACCAGTAAAATTAGAATAGTGACTACTCATATACTTGCTACTCAATCAATATTTTCCTTTGTTCACCAAAGTATAAGGTGACAAGAAATATGCAGGTATAGTAGAAGGAACGATTACTGGTCCCATTTTTGACACATCTCTAATCACACTCTTCGATCCCGTTCCGTAGTAATAAGCCTGAACCACTAACTTAGAACAATAGCTTGGGTTCGTCGACCTGAAGTCCGAAGTTATTCTATAAGTGATGTGTTTCGTCTTCGTACTGCCTCCCGACGGATTATAATACGTGTGGTCAGCCCAAACCGCAGCTTGCCTAGCTACCGAACCGTCAGGACAACGGTACACCGTCGTCCAATCAGAAGCGTGCTGGTCAAACCACTTGTCCTTAGGAACTTGTCTGTTATTGTCCCTAATCCCATTTCGCCATCCACTACCACCAGGCATCTCTAATACCCAGTAATCAGTGGTCATAATAGCCGCGTGACCAACCAACCCTCCAATACCTCGACCTGTGACCAAAATGTCCCCTTTCCTCACAGTATTAACAAAACGTCTCTTATTATCCGCTGTGCTCCGCTTAGTTATTTTTCTTTGGAACAACGACTCCTGAGTATCGTACAATATCCCAAAGTTGTTCATAACGAGCCACTCCTGGTAATTAATCGACTGATTGACGTTCAATAAAATGTATTCTTTGTACAAATCTTTGAAGATGTTTCGCTCGTCCCTTTCAAACGATTCGAGTGAGTATTTTTGGGGATTGATTATTCCCATGTGGACTCCAATGCTGTAGGCGGTCGCTGTCTGGTTCGATACCGCGTCATTCTGCCCTGAAAACAATAAATTGCGGACCGCCATTTTATTGTTCATTCAGTTCCATTTTTGGAATAAAAAGTTGACGTATACGCGTATCGTTGCGATATATCATTTTGTTTGACAAGTATGCAGATGTGACCACTCTGAAGTGACCATATAAAATAATTTACATTATTTATAAGACTATACAGAGTGTAAACGAATTCGTGTAATTCCTTAAAACCACATGATCTAACACTGGACTATAGATAAACCAAGCGAGGAATAAAGCACGATTTAAAAAAAAACTCCTTTTCCTGCGGTAGATGTAAGAGATCGTAAGAAAAAAAAAACAAAATAAGGTTACAAAAAAAAACAATAAGAAAGTTTTTTTTTCCTTCTTTTTCCATTTACGGCGACACAGCTGGCGGGTACGACTACCACGATATTGCTCCGCGCAGTCAGTTAACTCGGGGCGCTTAAAAGAATCAGAAACAAAAAAACTGGTTCTTTTATGTCTTTTTATTTCTTTGCTGAATCTGAGAAAAACTCGTGCTTGGTCAATCTGTGTCACCAGTAGATCGCGCGGTTTGAAGGAATTACACGAATTCGTTTACAGCCTATATAAAACAAGCCTGTTAGACTATTTCGGCAACAAAGACACTATACGAAAAATTGCTTACCAATATAATCTAGTTCTTCGGACAAAGCGTGTGATCTTACAGCCAATAGGATCACACAAAAATAGACCTGTCTGAACTCCATGATGATGTCTTTACTAGTGTGATTAATTAATAGTCATCACTTCGCTTTATATACGAACTAATTGAGCTAGACATTGCGCAAATACAATACAATATAGTACTCAAGATTGAGGGATGCCCTGTAGATAACGAATGACACAGTTTTTATGAAAATGTGACACATTCGCGTCAATGACTTATTATGTTTGTTTGTAGAAATATTTAAACTCTTAAAAGCGGTTACGTACTGCATCCGATCCGAATCCGTGAAAAAACGTTCCGAAGTGGTCATAGAACTATTTGTATGACAGTTTACGCACTAGATCCGACTTCCGTCATCCGATTTCTCTCCGTCATCCGTGAGTCACCAATTCGAAAAAAATATTGACGGTCCGAAGTAGCCGTAGTACTGTTTGTATGAACGCTTTCGCATTACCCCGGATTCAAATCGGACATATACCAAAGATGGCCCCTGAATTGCTTGGATTTGTATCAGAGATCGGATTAGTGCGTATATAATATCCGAATTAGGTCCGAGATTTTTAGACTCTAGTTCCGTATATTCACAAATTCATGATGTAGTGCGAAAGGCAATATCCGAATTCGGTCCGAGTTTTTTACATCTGTATTTTCACGGATCCGGATCTTATGCAGTGCGATACTCTTAAAGCGATAACTGAAAAGAAAGAATTTACTTTGACTGTTGAGAACACAACGATAACATAATTGAAATATAACAAAAGAGTAAAATGTATAAAAATTACTCTTTACTTACGGCGCGTTTACATTAGGTCGACGACCGAAGGCGTCGGCCGCATTCGGTTTAACCGGATTCGTTAACCGAATAAACATTTTTACATTAGGTCGGTGACCGAATGCGTCGGCCGCATTCTCATTTCACAAGTCAGTTATGACCGATTACGGCCAACCGAAATAACTTTTATACTAGGTCGGTCACCGCAAACGGGCTGCTATCAAACACGGTCAACCGAATAACAGTTTACATTAGTCGGTGACCGAAAATGGCTGCAGTCGAATTCGGCCAAACCGACCTAATGTTAACGTGCCATTACTCTTCTGTACGCATCTTTCTTAAAAAGGCGATCTTTTAAAAATAATGTCGTTTGTAGTAAAAAAAAATCGACGATAGTGCATGAAAATGATAATAGCGATGTAGAAGAATCGATGAATGTATGTCGCAATCATACTAGGTGTCGTTCAATTTTCTCTACCTACCCCAGCGGGAAACAGGCGCGTGAGTTATGTATGTATGGTAGGTAGAGAGCTCATACCCGAAAAATAGACCAGTTACAATAACATCACATTTAATAACAATACCTATAGCTGTGAACACAATATTCGAGCCGTTTTCCTTCCTGGATCTACCGGTAGTCCCCGGCTAATAATAGATTTACCAATCGTTTCTCAACCGTGGGTATTGAAAAGACGTCTAAGGGACTTAGCATCAATTAGAAAAAAAACTAAATGGTTCAGACACACTTATCCTCCATCATCACCTTCCCGTGTGGGACTAGGCTAGAATAAAACTTCGTCACTGCACGCTGGAAGTAGACACGAAATGTAAGATTCAACAAAATCCAGCACGCTTGGTGGTAGGGTCTATACGGTCTACCACCCTCACATTAAAGTTCGGTGCCAAGCAGTTTACTGTGTTCCGTCGTGTGTATGTGAGAGCCAGAAGAATATAAGGGAATCCCTCTATATCTATGTTATTAAGATTCATGAGCTCAATCTTAGACCTTGTCTGTGCTTACGTTCTGGTGTACTGGGGTCAGACTCGGCCTAGACAAATGATAATAAAATAAAAACATGTTGTGCTTTCAGCTGTGGAAACATTCTACAGCGTGCGTGCTAACGCATTGGAAAGCTGTTCGTGCGAAGAGGTGTAAACATACTCAATACATTTATTGCACTCCACAAGTTAAATAGATGTTACATTAATATAAGAAACATGTGTGGGCCTTGTCAGGCACGGCAAATGTAGAAGAGAGGAGGAAGTATTAAACTTCTCTAAAACCTAAACTTCTTAAAAGGATATTAAACCGTTTTTAATTTCGTATTATTACTTATACTTTATAGTAGTTTTATTATTATTTTATGTAATTTCACTAAATTAATTGGGTTTTGAGAATCATACCTATTTGAATTTTATGATAAATGTATTACTGTGCACCTACTAGAGTTAGATATTGGATTTAATTATATTTATGCTATATTATTTGTAATGTGTTTAAAACATTATTAAAGGTATTTTTTACTAGAGTTTGTAAGAATTTAAAATATTTTTTTTTATTATGTTGGTTATTACACAAATTCGTACAAAATGCGCATTGATGCTGATACATTTGCTTACTTCCTAGTTGTATCGAGGGAATGAACCGCTTTATCCCTATAAATGTTGTTCTAACATCATAGTATATATTTAATCTTATTATTTATCTAACTGCTGTAGTAATTTAGTAATCTGGTTCCGAGGGATTGCGATTGCAGCGGAGAAATATGGTCAACTGCTGATCTAGGACATATTAAATACTTAGGATTACGAAGTAAACGTAAAGTGAAATTTTGTCAAATTTGAGTATTAAACACTACGTAAAAGCGGAACTTTTTCCCTACATATTAACCAGTCTAGTCAGTATTTTTCTATCATTTGTCAGTTACGAGATTCAGAGCCATTAATAACAGAGACATTATTATTGTAGATGATCACATTTCGGTACAGAAAAGCATGATTAAAAAAATAATAATTTTAAATACAATATTAGTTCTGTAACTCAGTAAAAGTTATACAATGAGCTTAAAAGCAGCCCATTAATTTGGTATAACAAAAACATCTGTATGTCTTCACAACTTCTAGGGACAACATTTTACACGTTTTTGCTCATAACTCAAAATTAGGTTTACTCACTTAACGGCCTTTTGGAATTCGGACAGCAGATTATGGGGTCAGACTCGCAATAAAATACCATTGTAATATCTAACCCTTATTTGACTCTCGAAACCTTTTCTCCCTTTGAGCAAATTATATTAGACATTTATATACATACTTATTCAAACAGCGTCGTAAAAGACGACTGACATACAGTGTCCAATTCTATCCCAGCTAAGATCACTATTTGGCGGTCGTTTGGGTAATTTAAGGACCTTACGATGCCCCAATAACTATAACAGTGAGAAAATGGCGAATTTAAGGATGACATCAGAAGGGTAGGACGATTTATTATCATGGTTTGTTCCTATGGCTAGCTATAGGAACACACACAAACACAGTGTGAGTAAAAATGTGTGAGTGAATGAGAATAGATACTGGTGCCGATTCTCTTGTTCACCAACTAAACTACAATTAGAGAATTTCTATATTTTACTAAAGACAGCGCGAGAAAAGGACGGTGATAGACAAGAACTAAGTTAGTGATGTCAAATTAGTTTACGCCTTGAACTTCACCGTGTATTTAGTCGACACGTTCCGACCTGTCGTCAAAATGTATATGGAAATAGTTCAACTAAATTTGACAGCTCTAATTTACGTCCGTCTCTTTCTTATTCGACGAGAGTGAAAAAGATGGCAATAGCCTAAATTAAGTTTAGTTTGTGTATAACAGAATCGTCCGGCGCACCCTGGGCAGTCAGCCCCGCTACCAACCTTGCTGACTGGCTAATCTTTTCACCACAGCATGAGCTACTTTAGTATAGCTCGTGCTGACACGAGAGAAGAGAAGAAGAACAAATAAATTACAAATGCATGTCTAAACAATTAGAGGACAGGCTCTGAACAACATTTGAGATCCTAAAGGAAACCCAAAATAGCTTCCGTTGATTTGTTTAAACAAATTAATTGAATTCTCAAGACTCTCAATCACTAAGTAGTTTGGATTGTGGGAGATTTGTATTTGCATTTCACGAATAACCGCGAAGTCTATTAGTTTATTTTTGTTTCAATTTCATACTTATTGTCAAGTACTTGGAATTAGATTAGGTACTCAATCAGGAAACCTTCAGTGAAAGAAAGTCTTTCCACAAATTTTCTTTCCCTTCTTGGTTGCTTAAATTAAAGCATGAGGCCGGTTACCAGATGATCCTTATACACTTAATAAGTACGTAAGGACGAGATGGACTAGAAACACTATTCTAAGCTAACCCGAAGGGTAGCTAATAAAATAACAGAATTTACTAATAGGATTAATAATAGCTTTTTAGCTGTCTGGGGCGTTATTTATTAAAAACAGGATGGTACATAAGAACTGAATAGTTTATTACGATCAGTTATTATTACAATGCAGGAATATCAAACACAGACATAATTACAATCTTTAAACAAAACAAAGCAACTATTATAACAATTGTGAACGTTCGTACAAACCAAAGATCGCAGCAAAAGAAGGGCGAGTACCGCACCGCATACTGTTTTATAAACCGTTTTGACAGGTCGTGAAGTAAATATGTCAGACTACCGCCACGACGTCATTAAATTCCTAACACTATAATAATAGTCAGGGTTAGATTTTCTTACATACATGTATAAACCCACGCCTTTTTCCCATGGAGGTAGTCAGTAACTGTAGAACGCCACATGATACGATCCTTACATACTCCTTTGGCTTCGTCCACATTCATACATCTTGTCATACACGCAAGCTGGTTGAGAGTACTACGCATCTCTCCTTTTTGAAGAACTTCACCAATAACATCGATGTATAACGTTCTAGGTCGTCCTCTAATGGCGTTTCCACTAAGATTTTCTTTGTTCAACTGTATTTATTGTAGAAAATCAGCGTCAGACAATAGTTAAACATTACGCTGAACTGGTCTTATATGGCCTGTTTTTTTTTTTGTAACTTTTTGTTACTATTTTTGGTTACTTTTGTGTCTTGAGTTGCAGCCAATAAACGTTTTTCTTTCTGTTCTTCTTCCTTTATCCAAGAAAACGCCAGTTTGATTTCCGTCAGTACGGTATGAAAAATCCTAAGTTTTGATAGAGTGTATTATGAGTATGAGGATAGTATTGCTACTTTTCGCTGTAAACACGTAAGTACTTCAAATACTTGAAATTTCCACGAACTATAACAATTAAACGAATTACAACAATTAGATTTTGAAGAAATGTCAAGGATTTTGCGTACATTTGCTTTTGTAGAGAACGTGCATAGAATATGTAGATAATATAAAAATGCAAGAATTCAGCTTACAGCTATCAAGGGAAAAATAATTCAAGTTGCAATAGTTGTAAAATTGTGAAATATATTTCAACCGATACTGTCTACTTCGTACGTATCTATCAATTCAGTGGATTATAAAAACCAATCTTCACTCTTCTCAAACAAAAAACAATCTTCTCAGCTTGTGAACCTTCCTCAAAATCGCCGTGGACACCCTGAAAGTTCCCGAATAAAGGTAGGCCAACTCGTATCGCACTTTCAGTGTCTCAAAAATAGTAGGGGTAAGCAAGTAAATTCAGGACCGAACTAATTTGAAAAATGAATGGTAAAAAAACTTTTTAAAAACAAGTTTTTTTTTTACTTCCAATATGTATGTTTGTCCGGGTGGAATCTTGCAACTGAATTTTAAATCAGTAATCTTTAACCGATTGAGCTGAAATTTGGTATACTCGCTTATTTTGGATGACAATGCATGCTTAGCTATGTGACGTCATTCTAATTCCAATATGGCGGATCATCCAAGATGCTTGTAAAAAAGATAACAATGTTTTTGAGTCTTTTATCTAATGAATATCGTAGCTGATCTACTAATATTTTTTTGATTGAGCCTTTACAGTTACAGTTTTTTTCTCATGTATCAATCAGCTTTCCAATTGCGCAACACACTCATAATCGCTATGACTTTGATTTTGACAATGCAACATATTCATTGCGTGGTACATAGTTGTGGAGAAGTCGGATACATACGTTGTTATGGAAATTGTTGACCTGTCAAAATCAAATCTATTACGATTGTGTTGCACAATTAAAATGCTGATTTTGATCAACATTCAAGCATTACCTTTTCCAAATAAAAATACAAACCAAAAAAGCAATAAAACAAACTAACGATGCCTTGAAACAATTAAGCCTCTTGTAGATACGAGTATTTTTTATCCTCAGCATCAAGTTCTAACGTGGGGAGTAAATAAATTAACCCGAAGGGCTAACCTAGACGACCGACTTTTTTTCGGTCACCTTTTTGTATCCGACAACTGCCGACGACGATGATAATCGGTGGCCGATATTCCACTGACTCAACGCAGCCCCGGACCCCGGATCTACGATTTTTGAACCGGGGCAAAACCTTGATAGTGGCGCCACCTCCCTTCAGTGTTTTAGAAAAACTGTTAAAAATGCCATTGAGTAGCATTATTGTGACCATTTATTTCGAATTCTTGTCTCAAGGATTTGGCGCCCCCATGAAACGGCTGCCCGGGGCAAGTGCCCCGGTTTGCCCCCCTTAGATCCGGGGCTGACTCAACGCCAACGTCTGAATACACTCCTGATGATAGCTGGATCACGTGACTAACACATACTACGTCATAGCTACTGATGAACCAATAATCTTCGACTTCTGTTGTCAAACTTTGTTATTGTTGGTAGGAAAATCTCACAGATGGTGACGTGTGCGCACATCACGGGAAGAGTACCCTTATTTAAATACTTTATCTTATTATACCATGCACTGAGGCATGTTTGCTCGATTTGGTATATTCTATCCTTGTCTCCGTATAGGAAATAATCAATAAAGTGTTTAGGGTGCTGGTCGGGCTACCCCGCTTCTGTAGCGCATCGGGAATGTTCGTAGACGCACACGTCAATTGCTTCTACGCAACGATGCGTAAGAGTTGTGCTTCCTTGGTGAGCAGGGTGCGGGCCAGCTCTAACAGTATCCTAAACATGATCGCAAACAGACTTGATTGCGTACACGTAGGTCGCTGTTGCGCCATCTCTCATGGGATGAGGCAGCGGTGAGCCATGGTCATGTATAAAATGTCCCTTACTAACATAGTTTTTAAGTATTACTAACTTATTGAGTCGTGGTCACTTGAATAAATACTTTTCTATATTCTATAGGCAATGGTCGGTGAAGATCGGCGAGACTTGGCCAAAGCGACAGTCTTTTTTGGAACACTGATTTTGAAAGGAACTCATGGACATGTGCATTCTCCCCACCCTCACCTATGGAGCGCAGACTTGGTCATTAACGAAACGTTAAAAGTCCGCACTCGGTGTCTGCCAGCGAGCAATGGAACGGAGTATTCTTGGAGTCAAACTTACAGACCGTATAAAGAACAGTATACTTCGTTCTAAAACTCAAATCGCAGACCTAGGTAACACAGCCGCCAAACTAAAGTGGAACTGGGCAGGCCACATCTGCCGCATGTCGGAACAAAACTGTGCAAAAGCAGCCACTGACTGGGTTCTGAACAACAGGAACCGGCGACGCGGTAGACCCAGAAGAAGATGGCGTGACGAATTGGACTTCTACTTAAAGAATTGGCCAGATATTGCAAAAGACCAGGAAAAATGGAAAGAGGGAAGGGAGGCCTTTGCCCTGCAGTGGGACACAGCACAGAAGGCTGATAATAAAAAAAAACTGATTTTGTGGTACACATTTCCGTTGAATCATCCTTCAGTCATAATTTTTTAGATCGCAGTCGCACCGTTTAGTCGGACGTCTGTGCGCCGAAATAGGATATAAATATTCTCGGCAAAGAACAGCCCAAAAGTTTGTCTACGTTAATGTAGGAAATGCTTCGTAACTGCTAAGTTCCCGCCCTAGGCGGATCGGCCTCAAATTAGATACTTACCTAGTTAGGCATTCAGTTAAAGGCTTTTAGTATTCTTTGTGAGCTGTTCGACAATCGCTCGTGGGTAGCACTTGATTATTTGCGAAGAACTTGTGTTTGAAGGTGAGATAGTTCTAGCTTTGATACTTGTTTTATCTCCAATATTGAGACTTTCAGTCTTAGATTTGTTTTTCTTTATAATAAACTAGCTTTTGCCCGCAGCTTCGCTTGCGTGAAATTTTTAACCAACGTTATGTCTCTTTTTAGTGTAGTTATAAAATTCAAAAAGTCTATCTTTTATTATTTACTTTGAAGGGTGTTTGTGCCAAATAAGGATTTACATATTTTTTCTTCTTTCTTTAATCTGAATGAAAATCTGAATTTATTACTACAGTAGCTACGAAGATTAAAAAAAACTAAAATAAATAATAATATAATTTTACATGGCAATAAAAATTATAGATTTTTGAAATTTTAACAGTTGCTTTAAAACCGTCATCAGTGATACTTTAAGTTGCCCGCGGATTAGTACCCCTTTTCCGGCTAACCTTGTACAGCGAAGTAGTATAGCGTAGTCTGAACTGCGCTTCAGTCCTTAAGGATTCGAGCACACATTAATATAATTGCAATAACAACACAACATAAACCGGGTACAGGTGCAGGAAAGCACATCAAACAGCGTGTGTACACTACTGAAGCAGTAACGCTGTCTTATGCAAATTATTCACAGAAACTAAATGGAGGGTAATGGAGGATATTAGCAACATGCTGCGAGTGCCAGCCAATCAGAATGCGGCGTTGTATGCGACCAGCCAATCACGTACAAGATTGATGTTCCTTGTTAATGGATGATGTAGCGAGCAGCTAATAATTTGTATGTACTTAACTACCTCGTTTTGATGTTTTGGTTTTTTTACACAAATGAAAACGTATAAAACTGTTGATTTTCTTTGAGAAATGCAACGGAAATAAAAAAAAATCAGTCATATGGTTCCAACATTCTCGCCTCACATGCACAAAAACAGGAATTTCTCCATTACCCTGTTGGCGTATACGGCGGCAGTTGGACTGGCGGTCACGACCCACCGAGCTCTCCCGTCGTAGAGCCGGTTGTCTCTTCAGACTCCGCCGTCACATCGATATTTCAGTCCTTATCAAGCTGTCTCCCTCCCAATCTCGAGCCAGCAATGCCCTAAGTCGAGGTTCGGGTCCCACTAGGGGTAGCCCTTAGAGCTATTGTTGCTAGTAGTCATGATGTTAGTGTAGTATAAATAGTTAGCTTGTAACGAAACGTTACATGACTAATCATGTTTTATTAATTGATGTAGTTCAAAAACCTTAAAACTATTAATTAATTAAAATCTATTCTTAAAACTAAATCTAAATAATAACAATTTTAACTAAACCAATATTTAAAAATAAAGGAACACATTTACAATAAATTAATGTTCGTTCTTTGAGTATATTAGGTATGCATTTCCGAACGCGCGGCGCATCTAGTCGTGTAGGGAGTTTTTTCATAGCCTTATAAGGTGATACGTTTGCGCAGCTCGGCGCAGTCGCTACTAAGCTGAACCTGAGTGCACGTATCAATTATCACTAAATCGCGTCCCGTTGAAGCGCCCTAGCCGAGACGGACGTAATAAGTTAAATTAGTACATATTAAGTAGTACTTAATTAAAAGTGAAAGTTTTAAATTCCCGATTCTGGGAACTACGGCCAGGTTAATACTGCCCAATTAACCTTCATCGTACAAGATTACGGCATACGGCGAAGAAACAACATCCGTGGCGCGCTGAGCAAGTCGCCCGCTGCACCTTCCCGCCAATCTCGCCGCGCCATCGTGCATCATCGGCCACCCACCATCTCCGGCCTGGGAGGACTGCTGCCGAATTTCTGCAGGGAAGTCCCTTTCACTGCAGGTGTGACAACAGACGGCCGTAAACCCACGACCTTACAAATTTGTGTGCCTCCGCATAGTCAATTTTATATTTTTATTAGATATACGTTTGTATTATTGGACACACTCGTTTTTTTATTTAGACACCGTCCTAATTATTAGATGACGATAAAACGGGTGGAGGTTACACTGGCGCCCAACGTGGGGCCAGTGTAACCTCCACGGGAAGCTCGCACGGGAAGCTAACGGGAAGGCTCGCACGTTAGGGTGTGCGGTTGTCTTCATTTAATTTTGACATTAAGCACCGTCGGGGAGTCGACAACGTTATTCCCGATGCGTTGTCTAGAGCTGTTCTTGTTGCTGCTATGGTCACTTCCGATTCATTCGCGACTTCTAGTGATGATTGGTATAAGAATATTTATAGTAACTGTGTTATAAAGCCTGAAAGTTTTCCCAATTACCAAATTAAAACTGGAACTCTTTTCCGCCTAAGTAAAAACAAATGTAGGTTAACCGATGAATTTTCTTGGAAAGAGGTTGTTCCATCTGAGCTTAGGGAAAAAGTCATTGCGGAAAACCATAATGAACCAACTGCTGGTCATTTGGGAATTTTCAAAACATATAGACGTGTTGCGCTCAGGTATTATTGGCCGGGCATGTATCGAGATGTAGCAAAATATGTTGGATCTTGTTGTACTTGTTTACAATACAAATCTCAAAATCATGCTACTCTTGGTGAAATGGGCCGTCCAAAACAATGCTCTCGCCCTTATCAGATGATATCCATCGACTTAATGGGACCTCTTCCTGTAACACGGAAACAAAATAGTTTTATTTTAGTGGTTACCTGTTGTTTTTCCAAGTTTTGTCATATTTTTCCAATTAAAAAAGCAACTTCCCAGATAATTGTTAAAATTTTAGAAGAACAAATTTTCTTAGTTCACGGTGTTCCACAAAGTATTTTTTTGGACAACGGTAGTCAATTTGTTAGCGGTCATACTAATGATCTATTTAAAAAATATAAAATACCTAATATATTCTATTCACCCAAGTATACACCTCAGGTAAACACTGTGGAGCGGTACAATAAAACCATTATTACTTGCATTTCTACTTTCGTAGATGGTGATCATCGATCATGGGATATATTTATTTCAAAAGTTCAATTTGCAATTAATAATTCAGTTAATGAAGCTACCGGATTTACTCCTTCTTTTTATTTTATTTTATTTTATTTATTCAGGGACAATAAACAGCTACAATATGTGTTGTGACAGAGAAAAAGTCATTACAAAGTATGAACAATATTGCAGCCCACTACATTATCCGCATATTAACAAATAAAAATATGATAATGAGGGCCACTAGATGGGCAATAAAATAATGATTACATCACATTCATAATAATCAATTAATTACATCATTCTTTTCTAGTGTTTGGGCGAGAAATGGTATTATGTGGATCCCACTATGCTGATACGGACTTAGGAGACGAGGTTCTATTTCTCCCACGCGATATTTATGCGGAAAACCTTGGTTGTTTATGTTCCATCTTTGACCAGGTTCAAAAGTCTTTGTATCACGCCCATGTAAAGAACACATCATATTATAACTTAAGACGTAAGGCTTTTGAGTTTAATGTTGGTGATATTGTGTATAAACGTGCTTATGTCCTGAGCGATAAGGATAAGCACTTTAGCAAAAAATTAGCTCCTAAATACATTAAGTGCCGGGTCATTCAAAAGCTATCACCACTTGTGTATGTCTTAGAAGATATGTCAGGTAAAAAGTTAGGATCTTGGCACATAAAAGACTTGAAAATTACTTCTTAATAAATTTTTGACTTTCGTTATATTTCCCCAAATACTATAAACGATTTTAAGACCTGTTACATGAGTCATTGACGTATATTAGTCATTTGACTCTCAGTTTTTATTAGGACGCGTCGCATATTTTTCATTATTATGTGACGTATTGTACGTTAGATTTTTGAGTGATGAGGTATGAATGAAGTGGAAGAATGAGTGAAAGATTATTGTAACAAATTAGGTTGCGGATTTTATTCTTAGAAATAAAATCCTTATGAGGGACCGGCGGGTAATGTAACGAAACGTTACATGACTAATCATGTTTTATTAATTGATGTAGTTCAAAAACCTTAAAACTATTAATTAATTAAAATCTATTCTTAAGACTAAATCTAAATAATAACAATTTTAACTAAACCAGTATTTAAAAATAAAGGAACACATTTACAATAAATTAATGTTCGTTCTTTGAGTATATTAGGTATGCATTTCCGAACGCGCGGCGCATCTAGTCGTGTGGGGAGTTTTTTCATAGCCTTATAAGGTGATACGTTTGCGCAGCTCGGCGCAGTCGCTACTAAGCTGAACCTGAGTGCACGTATCAATTATCACTAAATCGCGTCCCGTTGAAGCGCCCTAGCCGAGACGGACGTAATAAGTTAAATTAGTACATATTAAGTAGTACTTAATTAAAAGTGAAAGTTTTAAATTCCCGATTCTGGGAACTACGGCCAGGTTAATACTGCCCAATTAACCTTCATCGTACAAGATTACGGCATACGGCGAAGAAACAACATCCGTGGCGCGCTGAGCAAGTCGCCCGCTGCACCTTCCCGCCAATCTCGCCGCGCCATCGTGCATCATCGGCCACCCACCATCTCCGGCCTGGGAGGACTGCTGCCGAATTTCTGCAGGGAAGTCCCTTTCACTGCAGGTGTGACAACAGACGGCCGTAAACCCACGACCTTACAAATTTGTGTGCCTCCGCATAGTCAATTTTATATTTTTATTAGATATACGTTTGTATTATTGGACACACTCGTTTTTTTAGATGACGATAAAACGGGTGGAGGTTACAAGCTTAGGTTAACTATTTAACTCCCCCCCCCCCCCATTGGCTGGAGACCCTTCAGGTCTCGCCAATAACCACCCGGTTACATAGACACGATCCACAAGAACAATCTAAAAGAATGGCATAGAAAAAAGTAGTTAAATTCCCATGATATGCTCTGTGCCATCATACTACTTTCATATCTGTTACGAATGTTAGGTCTTTTTTTTTCTTGGGAAAATTCTCATGGATTCCCTTTGCCCAGGGAAGGCGAAGGGAATGGGCTGGACTCTTACCGGCTAAAAACCCACGGTGTCCCTTCTCCTGACCCTTGGCCGTTGTCGCGCGATGCCGGCAGGCCTTGGTCCGCCAGCCCCTGACGTACTTCTCCTACTGTGGGGCCTAGCCGCACGCCGTCTAGAGACGCGCGCACGGAACACTGCGCTTCGCCTTCTCGGGCCTGTTACTGGTCGGGTGACGGGTCTCCTAACCCGCCACCCGCAGGCCACACTACGGTGGCCGGCGATAGTCGCGCGCCCTCCGGCGCCCGTTGCTTCTGACACGGAAAGGGAAAGTGGCAACTGCCTCTCTCTCCCTCTCCGCTCCCTCTTTGGTCGCCATCCCCTCCTCGCAGAAAGAGGCGATGGCTTTCCACGCACTTTCGCTCCCGACCACGGACAGAAACGCCGCCGGAAGCGAGAGGTAACGACTGTTAGGCCTAGCCTTGTCCAGCTTTGTTAAGGCGTCTGCTATCCTCCATTATCATGTCAGCAAAGAAGATTGTAGAACAGAAAACAAACAATAAAATACTACTTAAATTTTATTTTTATCCTACGTATAAAGATCATGATTTTCTTCAAGAATAGTATTGAGCGAGGTACATCGACACGTTGACCTCAAACAGGAACCAGAACTGCTACCTCGCAGTTGACACAGCTCGTCACAGTCGAACTTGCATGACCGCCTCTTCTTTACGGCTGATAGCGACCCTGGAAAAAAAAACTATGGTTAGTAAAATTAATTTGACGACACGTTTGGTGCAGTGGCTAAGTGATTAGCTTCTGCGCTACTGGTCGTGGGTTCGATTCCAACACGGAACAAAAATTTGTACGGCCTACAGATGGTTGTTTCGGGTCTGGGCGTTTGTTTGTGAGATTTGTGTGTGTAAACGCACCCACGATACAAGAGAAATTTTAATGTGAGGCAATGTTTTTTTTAAAATAAGAAACAAATAATAATAATAAGAATTAAAGAAAACAAAAAACCCAACCGAAAAAGCGAATTAAAAAATTGGTAAAACAGGATGTAGAAAAATAAATAAGAACTGAAAAGCTGCTTCCGACTGCATGTTATAATTTGGTAGCATGATTTTTTGAAAACCTATACGTCTTGTTTACATCTTTTCAGTTCTTATTAGGGTTCCATACCCAAAGGGTAAAACGAGACCGTATTACTAACACTAAGCTGTCCGTCCGTCTGTCCGTCTGTCACCAGGCTGTATCTCATGAACCGTGATAGTTAGACAGTTGAAAAGTTTCACAGATGATGTATTTCTGTTGCCGCTATAACAAAAAATACTAAAAAACAGAATAAAATAAGTATTTAAGGGAGCTCCCATGCAACAAACGTGATTTGTTTGCCGTTTTTGTAGATAATGGTACGGAACCCTTCGTGCGTGAGTCCGACTCGCACATGGCCGGTTTTTTTTAACCATGTCTTTGCTGTCGCGAAGTCGGGTAAAAAGAAAAATTACTGAAATGACCGCTGTCATTAGTTTAGAAGTATCGCGGTTGCTCTGAAGTTTTTTTTACTGTCCTGCTTGTCGACGGTCCTTGCGGATTGTTTCTACGTAACCCGGCAGTTATTGGTGAGACCAGACGGGTCTCCAACCAATGGGGGGAAAGTTAAATACTTAAACTAAGCTAACTTCTTATACTACAATAACAATGATGTTATTGTAGTATAAGAAGTTCCAAGTAGAAGTTCCAAGCCCAAGTCCCACTAGGGATCGCCCTTAGTGCTGTTGTTGCTAGTAGTCTCATGAGACTACTAGCAACAACAGCACTAAGGGCGATCCCTAGTGGGACTTAAACCTCGACCTAGGTCGTTGCTGGCGGGGGGTTGGGAGAGAATATATGAGGGCTGAATCGGTGTGAATTTGCCCTGAATGATGTCCCTGTATTAAAATAATCAGGCTATATTTTGTCGTACAGCTGACCAATTCTATTAACAAAATTGTAGCCAAACTGCAAACGAACTACAACCGACAAACAGTTTGACAGTTTCGGTAAATGAAAGCTGTCCGAATGAACGGTTCAGGCCTTATAATAACCCATCACAACTGAGTTTTTTTGCGATTTTTGACGTTTCTAATACTCCAACCTCAGTTGGTCCGAAAAAGTCTTCTGATCCTCATGAGAAATAGGATCTATTAGCATCATAAAAATGTTTTGTGAAAACTGCCCTTTTTTCTCGCTGACTGTAACTTTTTTTTCAAAATGTATGAATGCAGATAGAAAGTATTTCAAAAGTTAGGGGTGGTCTTCTAAGAACGTTTTCTTATAGCTACAATGGTTAAGGTCCAGGTACCACCTAGTATAAAATGCTAATTTCATAGAAGAATGGAGTTCTAGTAAAATGCATGTTTATCTAGAAGTTACAAACTAACAACCATATAATTAAGGATACAATAAACATAAATAATTGAACAAGATATAATCAACACGATTTATTAACATTTGCCAGTCTGAGAACAAAGGAAAAGCATAAAATATATACAAAAGACTAGTGGTAGAGTGTTTGGCTATTGTGCTTAGGACTGCAGGCCTGTGTCACTTCGAAATTTAGCTATGAAAATATGCCTACGCGCCGCTGCAACTCCGGAGTGAAACACAAAAGAATACCGAACTGAATACGAGTGACCGAACCGAAATCTTAGAAGAGCACGAAGGCACAGACAAATGAGAACTCACTTACCTAATTCTAAAGCTCAATTTCCTATGCCCAGAGCATTAGCATTATTTCTAACCAGGAACATGTTTGAATTCATGCTTTAAACTTCGAAAAAACTTTCATCCCCTATTTCACCCCTTTGGGATTGAATTTGCAAAAACGCTCAAACACGTGTACATTTATTTCTAACCGGAAACCTTAATATTTAATTTCATGCTTCTTACTTCAAAAATGGCAGTTTCCATTCAAACTTTAATCTCCTATTTCACCCCCTTAGGAGTAAAATTTCGAGAAATCCCTTCTTAGTGGATACCTACGTTACGAAATGAACCTATTGTCCAAATTTCATGCCTCCAGCTTCAGTCGTTTAGGCTCTGCGATGAATCAGTTTGTCAGTCAGTCAGGACCTTTCTCTTTATAAGTACGAGTATGTACAAATAACCAGCATTTACTTGTTAATAATTGTTTCAATTGATTCACAAATATATTCATCTTTTTTTTGTATTCATTCGGATAATCTGATGTTCATGGTAGGTTGTATGTTATAATCAAATACTGCAATTACATAGCACCAAGTTACTGCATGTTGCAAGTTCTACACGTGGCTCCGAGGAATGCACGGTTGATAAACTAGTATTGATAAGAATGCGATACCATCAGAAAAACATTAGTGTGCAATTTATTACGCATTGTTAATTCAAGGACAGGTGATAAAAAGACTCGTTAATCTAGTGGTCGCAAGCGCGACTGCTGAGCGTGAGGTCTTGGGTTCGATCCCCAGGTCGGGCAAAGTGTTATTAGGTTTTTCCGTAAGGAATTTCTCAGTAGCAGCCCGGAGTCTGGATTTGTGCCCGGTTGATGGCAATAGGCTCGCCGCCTATTACATGGGACTTAAACATAACGGCGAAATGTGGGTGTACTATACACCTCTGCCCAACCCTTCGGGGAATACAAGGCGTGATGTTACGGTAAAAAAGTAGGCACCAGAATACATCGCTGTCTGTTTTAATATGGCGTGTTTCCAGAAGAAGCTACCTCATTTCTTTGCGATCTTCACATGATTGGTTTAAGGACATCGCTCAATTCAGCCACATCGGTCTAAAACAGGTCCTGCCCAGCACCGCTTCGAATACAGGCGAGCGCCTTTTATTAATTTAGGAGTAGTGTCAGTTCAGAATCTTAGCAAAATACAGTTTTGGCTTCGATCAACATTCGATCTATTTTGTATCTCATTACAATATTAGTTCACGTTTGACGTTGTTTTTAGTGTAGGAGAATACCATTTGTGATGCTTACGACGTTGAGACTAGATCGGAACTATTTTTTGAACAATTTTGAAAGATATAAATTGGCCCTCACGGAATCACAGGGTAGGTGCCTACTAGAATTCCTCGGGTGGTTATTAGTGAATCCAATACCTAATTAACTAATTACAACAATGTTGATAACCTTAAAATTGTGTATGTGAACTTTTAACGAGTCATAATGTCACGGCTTCCTCGTCCCAGTCTGATAAAAAAACAATATTATGCAAACTTGTTTAATTATGTATGTACGCCGCCCGTCTACCCGTAACCGGTCGAACAAGATCTACCTACTTTTAATTCAGCTTCGTCCATATATATACCTTTCAATATCTTTGAACTCTAAAGATGATTTTCTCCATTTTTTTCATTAATTTTTATATTTGTTTATCGACCATTGTCTGACAAACAGAAAGAAAAGTACCTGTCACCTGTCAGTAGGGCCGGATTCAGGGGAGGACCTCCACAATACGAGATTTTGGATGAATAACAGATTTAAAAAAAAATTACATCCTTTCCGACAGCGGTAAAAAAGTTCAATTTCACGAGGTACCTACTTTTTTTAAAACATTTCGACTGGCCTCCTTCGTTGCCTCAGGGCCCCCAATTCACATTCGGCCCTGCCTGTCAGCTCCCTATACATTGTGACAACCGCACGCGTTATTCGGGTTCACACTAATAATTCAGCCCTCATCAAGCTGTCTCCCCCCCAACTCCCCGCCAGCAATGCCCTAAGCCGAGGTTCGAGTCCCACTAGGGGTCGCCCTTAGTGCTGTTGTTGCTAGTAGTCATGATGTTAGTGTAGTATATGTAGTTAGCTTAGGTTAAGTATTTTACTTCCCCACCATTGGCTGGAGATCATTCAGGTTTCCCCAATAACTGCCCGGTTACATAGAAACGGTACGCAAGGACCACCCACAAGCAGTCCAATAAGAAAAAAACGCGTTGGTCGGCAAAAATCAAACAAATCTGTACGCACATTCAGTTTTACAAGTTTTATTTAGTTATTCAAACTATTTTTATAAAATTTTCTGCAAAACACGGAATATATATTTCAAAATGAGGACAATTTAATTGTTATCTTGCGTGAAAGAGTAGCCTCGGTCCGTGGCTTATGAGAAAACTGATAACGTTCGCTGCAGTCGTAATTTCTTTTAATTTTCACTGCAAAGTTCCTGGCAAGCAGTAAAAGTTAAATAGCTACGAATATTGAAGACATTAAAACGATTCGTTTAATTATACCATCGTTGTTTGTAGTAAGTACCATTGTGGTTCTTGTTGGCGAATAGTTTTCAAACTATTTTCGTGACTTCCACATGTATGTACCTACGTGCTACATGACATTATCTATTTAGGCTTGTTTCACTCGTACCACAACTACACCACAATCACGACCACACCACAACAACAACATGTGGGCGAGCCGTAATTTGTCTTCATCATCATCATTTTCCTGCCCTTATCCCATGTTACTTGGGGTCGGCGCAACACGTTTTCTTCTTCCATTCCGTCCTGTCAACCGTCATGCTATCACTGACTCCCTTCTCTTTCATATCATTCTTCACACAATCCATCCATCTTATCTTTGGCCTCCCTCTTCCTCTCCATCCATCCACATTTATATTCATAACTCTTTTGGTCACATGTGTTTCATCCCTCCTCTTCACATGCTACCAAGACAAACGGTTCCCTTTCAACTTTTCTGTCACAGACGCTACTTTCAAACTTCCTCTAATATACTTATTCCTGACCTTATCCATTCTGGTGACTCCACACATCCATCTCAACATTCTCATTTCTGCTACACGCAATCTTTTTTCATCCGTCTTCTTCATGGCCCAACATTCCGATCCACACAGTACGATAGGACTTGTATATTTTCCTCTTTAACTTGAGAGGCATCCGTGGGTCGCAAATTGTATGAAAATAAATATTTTAACTCACACAGACAACATTTTGTCGCCAAACCTGCAGCGACACTATTCACATGATTGTAACCACTGCTTGACCACTTTTTGTCGCTGCGATATAGTGTGGTTGTGGTACGTGCGAATTCTTCCTATAGTCTTTTTTAGGGTTCGGTACCCAAAGGGTAAAACGAGACCCTATTACTAAGACTCCGCTGTCCGTCTGTCCGTCTGTCACCAGGCTGTATCTCATGAACCGTGAAGGTTAGACAGTTGAAATTTTCACAGATGATGTATTTCTGTTGCCGCTATAACAACAAACACTAAAAACAGAATAAAATAAATATTTTATGGGGCTCCCATACAACAAACGTGATTTTTTTGCCGTTTTTATGGATAACTAGCTTTCGCCCGCAGCTTTGCTTGCGTGAAATTTTGAACCCGTTAAGTGACGATTTTCCATACAAACTTTTATCCCCTATTTAACTCCCTTAGGGGTTGAATTTCGAAAAATCCCTTCTTAGTGGATGCCTACGTTATAAAAGGAACCTACTGTCAAAATTTCAACTTTCTAACCCCAGCGGTTTAGGCTGTGCGTTGATAGATCAGTCAATCAGTCAGTCAGCTTCTCCTTTTATATGTATAGATGGTACGGAACCCTTCGTGCGCGAGTCCGACTCGCACTTGGCCGGTTTTTATATTCTTAGACTTAGCCTCGTTTGACCCTAGTTCTTCTATCATGTCCTACCCTAGTAGTAGCACCTGATGATAAGCACAGACAGGCTCCAAGGTCGAGCATACGAAACCAAAGTACTGAGATATAGAGTGATTCCCCTATAGGCGCATGCTATACGTTCAATATTTATCACGATATTTAATAATATCTTTATTTCCCAAAAAATACAGATAATTGTACTTTATGTTTACAATTCTTTTTATGGTACAGTCGAGTTCATTAATATATTGACCTTTCCAGGCTTCAAAAACATATGAACGTGAAAAAAGTTCATAATATTGTGACAACTCTAAGCATCATTATATTGTGGTCAAGATTTAGATTCATTAATATACTTTTTTAACGTTCATGTATTTTTGAAGCCTGGAAGGGCCAATATATTAATGAACACGACTGTACCTAGAGGACATTTACATTAAACATTTGGATGCTGCAGAAATCTGTACACAATAGATTAAACTCTGTCTCTTAAACTAGGATAATCCTGTATCTTATGATTATGAGACAGTATTTCGCAATGAGGTTCCAATTGATATAAAATGTATGAGTGGACTGTGTCGATTTAACTTAAGAACTGGAAAAAATAAAAATAAATTGTTTCACTATCCTGTATTCTTCTATTGTGTCGGCACGAACTATACGAGAATAGCTCACACCGTGGTGAAAAGATTAGCCAGTCAGCAATGATGGTAGCGGGGCTGACTGCCCAGGGTGCGCTAGACGTACTTAAGTATCGTCTCTCGTGGAGGCTCTTTTCACGCACCCCCTATCACTATCCTGTGATGTTTATTGAACGTTTAAACAATCAATACATTGATTTAAACGTTCAATAAATGTCACGGTCCAGGACCGTGATCCAAATATGTTGATAAATATTGAACGTGTAGCATGCGCCATGCTCCTCTGGCTCTCACATACACTAGACAGAACACAGTAAACTGCTTGGCGCCGGACTTTAATGTGAGGGTAGCAGTAAGCCAGGTAGACTGGATAGTTCCTTCCACCAAGCGTGCTGGATTTTGTTGAATCTTACAACACACGTCTATTACCGTGCATAAAAAGGTACTGGCTTGAGCATGTATTTGGAAAAATCTTTAAAATCATGGGTGTAAATTAATATAGTTCCACTTATACCATATCTCGGAGATGGTGTATTAATTAAATCATGATTCTCAAAAAACCATGAATATAATAAATAACCACATTATTTAAACAGACGGGTACAAGAATTTTGTTTTATGATAAATAATACGCAGTGGTTCATATATTGATAGTAACCCAAAAATGCTAATTTTCCTCGAGAACCAGTTTAGATGAATCTTAAAAAATCGCCAAAAACAAAACTGTAAAAACATCTGTCGATCGACCATGAAATACATAACTAGAACTGGAAGACTAATTATAAATAACTTTATGATAACATTGATGTATTTAAATATCTCATTTAAATATATTGATGTTATCATACAATTATTATTATTCTAAAAAGTATCTAATGAAACAGACACAAATAACAATCTAGTATATTATGAATTAAATACAATAATAAACTCGCTTTAAAACAAGTTTACACTAACCTTGTATACTTAAACTAAATATCACAATTAAAACAAAAAAAAAACTAAAAAAGTCCACTTTCATTTTTACTATTGTTCTTTATAACCAAACACAAGTGATGCACTGTATATTTATCGCACATAGTGCAGAAAAACACTGTTTATATATAATTTTATCGATACTATATCACAGCTTCATTGAACAAAAGTAAATGAGACGATGGACTCATTCATATCGAGTGACGCCAACTTCAGTATGCTAAATAACGTCACCTTGCGGCAAACGTGGGAACTAAAATGTAAAAATTAATGCTTATTAGGAGCGGCGAATAAACTCGTTTTGAGAATAAATAAGGATAATGTGTCATGACGTAAAGATTGTAGCAGCACTATACCCTTTTCAACGTGAGGTGAGTGCTGGGGTTTTTCTACAAAACATTACCATAGAAAGAATACCTAAAAAAAACGTTATTGATGATGTCTTTTACGTTTTTGCGATAGCAGTCTCCGATAGTTTGCGATAGCAGGCTATAATTTACGAAATGACTGCTATGTCAGGACTGATCTTTCTTTGAGCAAAGTATAAGTAGTAGTAATAATTTATAAACTGTAGTATAATTAACATGTTTTCCGCGTTTGTTTTACTCCCAGCTTTATTGCATAAGTATAATAACGTATAGTATAATAACGGATCATACAACATCTACGGTAGGATTATTATTAAATCACTGTAGTAAACTGTCAGGTGCTAATGTGTAATGTAGCAGACAGCCCCAGGTTCTCTTGAGATAGGGACACGTCTGCTACACCAGTTACAAAGAATCGCATTGAGCATTCAATAACTAATACATCATAACAATAATAAAATGCTTATAGAATAAGAGGCAAGATAGCTTTAGGTCCCTTGGGGTAGTCAGCGAATTCCTTCTTGTAGTTACGGTGTTTGCCGATGACCCACACAGCTATTTGATAGAAACCGGCGGCAGCAAACAGTCCGGCTAGAGCGCATTTAGTCATGACGGTAAAGAATAGCCAGGATCCAAACTCGTAATTGTAGTTAGGGCAGGAGACGGAGTTGAAAAGTAGGGAGAAGGGGTTGCGATCGGTCACCGGAATGCGTTACACTTTGGTAACAGGGGGGCGCCGGTTCTTCAATAATATTTGGATACTCAGGTTGCCCAGCTCACATAAGATAAATCCTCCGAGTCCCACGTAAAAGCTGGTGTTGCATGGAGCAGTGTATAGGGGATGGTTGATGTGGCATGCCACATACAATGTAAACAGCCAGTAGTTTTAAATATTATTTATACATACAGAAAATAATTATCTACCACTTTTATCAATTTATCAATCTCCCTCTTCCGTCAAAATTGAAAAACGAAAGAAGGTGAAATGGCGGAGGATTACGATGAAAAAGGTGATATTACAAATGTCAAACAACAATTCACTACTGCCAAACAACAATAGGACCAGTCAATTTACTCCAGTTATTTACTATAGCGTCCGTACATACTGAAAAAATATTCCCAACAAAAACAAAATATATTTTCATTTATTGATTCTCATTTTTTTTTTTTTAACTTTGCCCTCGCTAAGATTTCTCTTGTATCGTGGGTGCGGTTACAGACACAAATCTTTACATGCACAAACACCCAGACCCGGAACAACTATCTGTAGGCCATACAAATATTTGTTCCGTGCGGGAATCGAACCCACGACCCGTAGCGCAGAAGCCAATCGTTCAGCCACTGCACCAAACGTGTCGTCAATATCACAAAAAATATACGTAAAGCAACGCTTACTATGCATGCGCGCTTGGCTATCAATGTAGAAAACCTTCAACATCGCATGTAACCTATCTACGCTACTATTTTATTTTTAAACAGGCCGTTTCGAAATGTTTCTTTTTTTTTCGGATATTTTTGCTTATTTTTGTATTTTTATTTATTAATGATGTAGATTAACGTACCCTCTGTTACTTTACACACTGTATAAAGGCAGCGGTAAATATTTATAATCAGGTGAGCCGTCGGCTTGTATGCCAAAATAACTAACATCACGCATTCCCCAAAGCGAAGGGTTGGGCAGAAGTGCATAGTACACCCACATTTCGCCGTTATGTTTAAGTCCCATGTAATAGGGAGCGAGCCTATTGCTATTAACCGGGCACAAATCCAGAATCTGGGATGCTACTGAGAAATTCCACACGAAAAAACCCAATAACACTTTGCCCGACCTGGGGATCGAACCCAGGACCTTCCGCAGTACGCTCAGCAGTCGCGCTTGTGATCACTAGACCAACGAGGCACTCAAATTATTACATAAAATAAACAAAAATTAAGAATCTAAGATTGTTACTCGTATTCTTTCGTGAGTAATGTTCATATTAAGGAGTAAGTATGTACAGGTTTACTCACGTGCTAAACTAGTCGGGCAATCGTAACGTGAGCAATGCCTTAAGATGGATCCAGACATTGCGAGGCATGCGCCGCGAACAGCGCACAACGCATGCGTATCCCTACCAACACACGCTGGTTCGCCTCGCACATGCTCAGCCTGTGCGCAGCACATGCCTCGCCACAAACATGAAGACAGACAAACGAAGCATTTGCTTTGCACGCGATGGCTCGACCCGAGCATACGTTGGTATATTTTTTCGACACGCACGCCTCACTGCGAGGCATTCGTTGTGCGCCGTTCGTGGCTCATGCCTCGCAAAGTCTGGATCCACCTTTACATACTCTTTTATGTATCTAAATATTTAAGGTCTGAGCCATGAAGTAACAAGATTATTACGTCAAAATCGACGTTTTTGAATTCACGACTCGTTTGGTGCAGTGGCTGAGCGATTGGCTTCTGCGCTACGGGTCGTGGGTTCGATTCCCACATGGAACAAAAATTCTTATGGCCTGCAGATAGTTGTTTCAGTCTGGGCGTTTGTGTATGTGAGATTTGAGTCTGTAAAGCACCCACGATACAGGAGAAATTGTAGAGAAGGGCAATGATTAAAAAAAAGATCTGAACAGTAACTTGGCAACAAACAATTTGCAAGGACAGATCATAGATTTCTATGGAACTATTTTAGTGGCAAAATAGGTTTAAAGATTACGGCACACACGATTTAATTGGTACATAATAGTTGCGTAATTTATACAATTAAAACGTTTTCTTCGTCGATCGACCTGCATTTAATTGCGCAAAACACTCTCAATCGCTACTGCTTTGATATTGACAGGTCAACAATTTCCATAGCAACGTATGTATTAAATTAACAATCCGACTTCTCCACAACTATGTACCACTCAATGAATATTGTTGTATTGTCAAAATGAAAGCTATTGAAAGTACGAATGAGATACGCAATGCGAATGCTGTGCCCTATTATAAAACAAAAGAAGCAACATAATTCTTGAAATTTTATATTTATCAAAACACTTAACAACATTGCATTGTCTGGTACACAGCCGTATCTAGTGAGACTGGAAGCTCCTACATAGTTGGGGAAAGGCTAGGCTGGTAACTAAACAAAGTTATTTATCACAATAATTGATAGGTACACCTCACGACAATGCCGTTCTGTTCAATACTTCGAAGTTATTCGTGAAGTGCCGACATTTCAATCGTTACTGTGTTTATTTTGTTATTCAACAATGACTTATCAGCTTACCAACAACAACCGCTCGGGACGGAACTTAGAATAATGACTCACAATGCATCCTTTTATTTCCTATACACTGGTGAAGTCCCGACGTCGAATCGTTCCCTATAAGAACGCTCTACAGGAACTGACCCGTAGTATTTACATATAGTCGGTGCAGACCAAACTACTGTTAAAAATTTCAAAGTGTAGCAATGTTCTCAAAAATTGTGTTTATCTTCGCGTCGTTGTGCGTTGTCAACGCGTCTGTGATTACAATTAATGTTTTCGATGGTAATTATCTTCTTTCTAGAGTTAACTTTTTTATTTTCTAAGTTTGAAGTAGATGTTTTTATATTTATTTGAATATGGAAAATATATCTACTCATATACTGTACAAGTTGATCAGATCGACAATAGAATAATTAAACAAATCACTACCTAGTATAAAACAAAGTCGCTTCCCGCTGTCTGTCTGTCCCTATGTATCTTTAAAACTACGCAATGTATTTTGATGCAGTTTTTTTTAATAGATAGAGTGATTCAAGAGGAAGGTTTATATGTATAAATTGCACCCGTGCCAAGCCGGGGCGGGTCGCTAGTGTTGTTATAACAAAGTAAATTATAATATATTCTCACCTTATAGGTTTCATGTAGTACCATGTATCATTAATTGAATTTCTTTTTCCCGTGATAAGATGATCCTGAGACCGAAGTTGCAAACAAACAGCGAGGCTGCAACTTACGATCGTGCGAGCAGTTATGTCGCAGACTGGGGTTCACTGGCGGCGCCTGTGTCCATGGTCGCTGCAAGTGTGACAACTTCCAAGATTCAGAAGGTAAAACATTCCTTCGTCCTAACCTTTTCTCAACATGTTGAAGTAAGCTTCCAGTCTAATCAGATGCGGCTGAGTAACAGTATTTTACACGAAACGACTGCCATCAGACTTCCGTAACCCAGTTACTGCGGATAATGCCGATATCCTAAGGTTAGACCGGTTGTCAGATTTTCGGGCTTCTGACTGCCCGTAATGACTGTCATAGTTATTCTTATGACACCCTGGTCCGACGGTTTAACGTGCTCTCCAATACACGGAGGGGTCTCGATGTGTCGAACGGTGAACCATTCTTGGACTGACCGCAGCAAGCGTTGCTTACCTCACAAATCGTACAATCGGTACGGTTGTTAATTAGCTACGAGTCCCACAGAAAGTAAAACATTAGGTAGGAATAATAAATGATCTTTCAACCATATTTTGTACCAAGTTAAACGGTTATTCTGCTTCAGTCTTTAGTCAGAACCTCGTTGGTGAGCGACTTCCTTTCAGACACGCTTTCAGCTTGCAATGAATATTAATTTATTCTAATAAACTTTAACTTTAACTATGCACCTTTCGCAGATAAAGCGTTTACAACTTCAAAATCACTCTCCAACCCTAAAGAGACTGTTCCACTTAGAGATTGCAATTTCCGAGCGTGCGACCAGCTATGTCGCAGACTCGGGTTCACGGGCGGCGCCTGCGTCAATGGACGCTGCGACTGCGATAACTTCCTCTACACAGAAGGTAATTTCACTAATCATAATAAAGATTATACAAGGTTAGTGGGAAAGGGGGTACTAATTCGAAGCCCACTTATAGTATCGCTGATGACTGTTTGAAGGCAAGTGTTAAAATTTCAAAATTCGATATTATTTTTTTCCAAATAAAATGATTTTTATTTTAGTTTTTCAAAAATTCTTCAACCCTGCTTTAGTTACAAATTCCGAAAATGTTGCTTCTAATTCATGACCCCAAATATGGCCTAAAATGTAAACACAGCTGATCATAACTGGGGAATAGATTTTAGACTTTTTTTTCGAGCTTTTTGAACAACTGTTTCTCTTAAACTATTGAGTTTTGGGGAAAGTGGTAGAACAAAAGTTACTCATTATTATGGGTACTTTAACACCCTTTCGGATTAGTACCCCCTTTCTGACTAACCTTGTATTTGATATCTTAGTATATTCAAGTAAGAGCAGGGGTGGGCATACTACGGCCTGCGGACCAACTCAGACCCGCGAAGAGTTTTCATCTGGCCCGCCAACTCTCCTTTTAAAATCATGAGGCCATAACAAATAGCCGTAATTGTTTTGAGCCAAAAATGTTAGTTGAGGCAAAACCAATAGTCAGTTCTTTTTAGGGTTCCGTACCCAAATGGTAAAACGGGACCCTATTACTAAGACTCCGCTGTCTGTCTGTCACCAGGCTGTTTCTCATAAACCGTGATAGTTAGACAGTTGAAATTTTCACAGATCATGTATTTCTGTTGCCGCTATAAGTGCTATAACAACAAATACTAAAAAACAGAATAGAATAAATATTTAAGGGGCTCCCATACAACAAACGTGTTTTTTTTTTCCGTTTTTATAGATACTGGTACGAAATCCTTCATGCGCGAGTCCGACTCGCACTTGGCCGGTTTTTTAATAATTCTTGCTCTCTTCAAGAATTCTTGCGTTTTTTTGCCTCCTGATGAAAAGAGTTTGCCCACCCCTGGGTTAGAGACTAAAGGCATGCGTTTAGCCGACAGTCACTGAGAGCCATCAATAGCCTGAAATGTCAGCCTAGAATCGGTCTACTAGTATTCAGGAGTGAACCTGACGATATGTACACTCCATGCAAATATTTATTTCCAATTGGAGTTAGTTTGTTAATATTGTCCGCCGGTGTTTAATTAAATTTTGTTATTTTTTCTCAGATAAAGTCTCCGAAACTGCAGAATCTCTCCCAGATTCTTCAGATGCAGTCATGCAGCGGGATTGCAACTTTAGAGCGTGCGACCAGCTGTGTCGCAACCTCGGGTTCCCTGGTGGTGCCTGTGTCAATGGTCGATGCGACAGCGATAATTTTCTCAATACAGAAGGTAACAATCTATACATATAAAAGGAGAAGCTGACTGACTGACTGACTGATCTATCAACGCACAGCCTAAACCGCTGGGGTTAGAAACTTGAAATTTTGACAGTAGGTTCCTTTTGTAACGTAAGCATCCACTAAGAAGGGATTTTTCGAAATTCAACCCCTAAGGGAGTTAAATAGGGGATGAAAGTTTGTATGGAAAATCGTCACTTAACGGGTTCAAAATTTCACGCAAGCAAAGCTGCGGGTGAAAGCTAGTATTCAATAAAAATGAAGCAACAGTGTTTTATACAGGGTGTCCCAAAAAATTGTGTCAAGCGTTATTTATGTTTTAACCAACCTCTGATTTTAATGATATTTTTGATCATAGTGTCATGAATAGTTGAGACAAATGTGTGTTCTATTCAACTAGTTTAGAAAAAATAACTATTCACGTCACTATGATCAAAAATGTCATTAAAGTCAAAGTTTGGTTAAAACATGAAAAGAAATTATATAAAAAAATCGCGGAACATATGTATGGAGGTGATTCGGGTATCTCTAAGAGTGTTCTACCTCCGGACTTCTACTTGACACTACTTTCTGCGACACGGTGTATATTATACACACTTCCCTTTACATTTTACATCTATAATTCAGCCCTCATCAAGCTGTCTCCCCCCCCCCTCCCAAGCTCCCGCCAACAACGCCCTAAGCCGAGGTCCGAGTCCCACTAGGGGTTGCTCTTAGTGCTGTTATTGCAGGTAGTCATGATGTTAGTGTAGTACAAGTAGTTAACTTAGGTTAAGTATTTTACTTCCCCACCATTGGCTGGAAACCCTTCAGGTCACGCCAATAGCTGCCCGGTTACGTAGAAGGGGTCCGCAAGTACCATCTACAGCAGTCAAATAGAAAAAATAATCCCTTTACATTTTATACTTAGCGTTATAATGAAATGTTTTTATAGATGAAGTTCCTGAGGCTACCGAAACCCTCTCTGAAACTGTAGACTCTCTCTCACCGAGCGCCTGCAACTATCGGGAATGCGTCAGACTGTGTCGCAAACGCGGCTTCCCCAGCGGCAGCTGTACCGGCGGCCGCTGTAGGTGCCACAACTACCGCGATACAGAAGGTAAGATATCTTATCCAAGCGCCAACGTATTATAGAGATTAAAATAGTCTAAAATCTCCTCTCTTTGACTAGACAAGCCCTTTCCTACTCTGCAGATTCCTGCGATTCCCAGTTGTGCAACCAACGGTGTCAGCAGCTTGGCTATACAGGCGGTGTCTGTGTCCATGGACGTTGCAAGTGCAATCCCCGTACTGTAGGAGGTAAAATTACCTTTACCGTGTTCAATGCAGATTTTTAAGTCAAATCGAAACATAAAAATGTCGCAGAAACAAATGTCTATCGACGTCGAGCGGTGTAAGTCGACGTCATATGATATTGCAGGCGACAAATGTCTCACAATATTGTAACCTAGTGAATAAGCAGCTTTAATTTTTTTTGTAGTTGTTTTTATCAATTCTGCAGAATTTCTCTCACAACGTAGTTGTAACTTCCGAGCGTGCGACCAGTAATGTCACAGAGTCAGGTTTACTGATGGTTCTTGTATCAATGGTCGGTTTGGATTCAACAGTTATTAACACTACTAATTTCAGAAAAGCTAATGATCTGGCAAACCCATCGATTTTGAATTTGGAAGGTCAGGGTGGTGATCGGCACGCTGCAATGACTAGTTTTAGACCCATCATGTAATGACTCGTCATAGAAAGCACTTTCTCACCGCATTAATAATAATTGCAAACAGGGATCCACAGCAACATTAAAATTAGGGAGGATATTAAAAAAACAACCAATGAGAATAAAGTTTGTTACATAAATACTTTTTATTGATAAATGAGGTTTCCAAAACTGCGACACCTTTCTCTAAGTCGCCAGATTCTCGCTCTCAACGTGGTTGCAACTTTCGAGCGTGTGACCAACAATGTCGCAGACTCGGGTTTACCAGCGGCGCATGTTTCCATGGTCGCTGCAAGTGTGACTTGAACTTCCTCAAAACAAAAGCTAATCTATTCATTTTTAAGCTATGTAATAAGTTTACAGAGATGACATTTTGAAGTATATTTCAATAAACAAGTGAGTAATTAAAAACTTAATTATAGATGATGTCACTGAAACCGAAGAGTCTCAACGTGGATGCAACTTCCGAGCGTGTGACCAACAATGCCGCAGACTCGGTTTTACCGGCGGCGCATGTTTCCATGGTCGCTGCAAGTGCGACAACTTCCTAAATCCAGAAGGTAATCTATTCATATAAGCTACGTAATAAGTTTACAGAGATGACATTTTGAAGTATATTTTAATAAACAAGTGAGTAATTATAAATTTAATTATAGATGATGTCACTGAAACCGGAGAGTCTCAACGTGGTTGCGACTTCAGAGCGTGTGACCAACTATGTCGCAGACTCGGGTTTACTGGCGGCGCCTGCGTCAATGGTCGCTGCAAGTGTGACTTGAACTTCCTCAAAACAGAAGGTAATCTATTCATATTTAAGATAGCTCTTATGTAATAAGTTTGTTGAGATGACATTTCTAAGAATATTTCAATGAATAAAAAATAAAGTTAAAAGCTATAACCAGTCTACGTAAAAAAGGGGTCTAAAAAGGACGAAACAAGAAAACAATTCAAATAGAGATCCAGAAAAGCATAGGTACAAAAATAGTCAAGGTAGAGCCGTGGTCGCACCCACTGTATTCTATACATACCATGTCTGTTTAATGGAGGTGTTCCTGGCACCTACATAATCATAGTAGGTATACAGTAAGTGCGACTACGGCTCTACCTTGACCATTTTTGTACCTATGCATTTTTGGATTTCTATTTGAATTGTTTTCTTGTTTCGTCCTTTATACACCCCTTTTTACGTAGTCGGGTTATAGTTTGTTAACTTTATTTTTATTTAATACTTTTCCGTTTCCCGATGAGGCATATACACTAGCTGTACAATATCTCTATATCGTCGCATTCTAAGAAACGTAACGTAAACGTAAATTGTAACGAAATGTTGGTTTGTTATTTACTGAAACGAGTAAATAACTGAAACGACTGGACCGCGCGAACTATACGACCATACTTTAAATATATATTTTGACTTTAACAATACAATATGTATACATATTTGTAATGTGCTCGCCAAGACCTTTCTTTTGATACCAAACACGTAATGATTATCTCAGTAAAAAAAATTTCAAGGTCAGAATCTTATGTTTAAATTCCATCAAATAAAGTTTTGATAAAATTTATATAGCCTATGTTACCCGGGCTATTATTACGAATCTATTTACACCTCATTCATTAAAATCGGTTCTGTAGTTTAGACGCTACGGTGGAACATACAAGCGTAGTATACATCCATGTACTGCCAAAATCATTACCCTTCCTTTTGGCTTCGCCGTAGTCGGGTCAAAAGTAAGTAATTAAAAACTTAATTATAGATGATGTCACTGAAACCGAAGAGTCTCAACGTGGATGCAACTTCCGTGCGTGCGACCAACAATGTCGCAGACTCGGGTTTACCGGCGGCGCCTGTGTCCATGGTCGCTGCAAGTGTGACTTAAACTTCCTCAAAGCAGAAGGTAATCTATTCATATTTAAGCTATGGAATAACTTTGCAGAGATGACATTTTGAAGTATATTTTAATAAACAAGTGAGTAATTACAAATTTAATTATAGATGATGTCACTGAAACCGGAGAGTCTCAACGTGGTTGCGACTTCAGAGCGTGTGACCAACTATGTCGCAGACTCGGGTTTACCGGCGGCGCCTGTGTCAATGGTCGCTGCAAGTGTGACTTGAACTTCCTCAAAGCAGAAGGTAATCCATTCATATTTAAGCTATGGAATAAGTTTGCAGAGACGACATTTCTAAGTATATTTCAATAAACAAGTGAGTAATTAAAAACTTAATTATAGATGATGTCACTGAAACCGAAGAGTCTCAACGTGGATGCAACTTCCGAGCGTGTGACCAACTATGTCGCAGACTCGGGTTTACCGGCGGCGCATGTGTCCAGGGTCGCTGCAAGTGCGACAACTTCCTAAATGCAGAAGGTAATCTATTCATATAAGCTATGTAATAAGTTTACAGAGATGATATTTTGAAGTACAGTTCAGTAAACAAGTGAGTAATTAAAACTTTAATTATAGATGATGTCACTGAAACCGGAAAGTCTCAACGTGGTTGCGACTTCAGAGCGTGTGACCAACTATGTCGCAGACTCGGGTTTACCGGCGGCGCATGTGTCAATGGTCGCTGCAAGTGCGACAACTTCCTAAATGCAGAAGGTAACGTTTCGACAAATAAATGTTTAGTTACCAAGATCAACCTCGTAAATAGGTATTAACTTACATTTTATTGTATTTACATGAGTTTTTGCAATATGATTCCCTAAGTTTTTGCAAATTATACAGGATAACTTTAATCCATTGGCTTTCCATGACTTTCTTTAGATCCATCTTCAATGAACAGTACAACCAGTAATGAAGAAGAAGACCCTAATTTGGTCTTAAGGACAAGTGAAGGTAATAATCTTTTTATAAAGGAACTAAAGCTACTTCATGTAAAATAAGCAGAATTAAGAAAACTTTTTATCTTTATCATAAGTAAAACAATTTAGTTACTAAGCCATTAATTACATAATGAAGCAAAGATTTATTTTTTTACCTGTGCCTTGATTATTCCAAACTTTTTACAGCAATTTCCAGCATTTGTATGTAATTTAATTTTTTTAAATATACAGGTGAGCTGACCTTATCATCGCTTCGCGCCTGCAACACAGTAACATGCAACGATATGTGTCATCGCCTTAACTATGCCGGAGGCATGTGCAGGGATGGCGTCTGTCAGTGCTACTAACATTTAAAGAATATCGTAGTTATAGGACTGCAAAAGATTGGCCGGGTTTCCTTTGTGGGTCCGGCTAAGAAATGAAAATTTACCTACACGGGAAGTGTAATTTCAAAGAATTTTCATTATTTCAAACTCATATAAGCTTGTTATATAGATTAAGTACAGTCAGCTGCACCAACTGGTTACCCCTCTCACGAACAAATTTGTTCTTGAGGGGGGTAACCAATTTAAACCAATTAGTGCAGCTGACTGTACCTTTACCCCAAGTGTGAGTTTTTTACGTTACTACTGTAGTTGCGTCACGCCAAAAATGTCAAACAAAATTTTAGTCACACTATTCGCCGCTAGAGACGCAGCCTAAATTTTCATACATTTTTGGCGTGACGCAACTACAGTAGTAACGTAAAAAAACTCACACTTGGGGTACTGGTAAATATAACACCGAAAAGTATCCGAAGCGCTAGAGCAACAACAAGAATGATCAAATATTTTCCGTATATTTATGTCGCAGCGATATTCTAAATTTTAATAACTGTAGCCAAATTATAATAAAACGAAGTATTTTCATTCGACCATATATTTTTTCATTCTATTACTTACTGATTCAAGACTTTTTATAATTTTCCTAGACACATTTACCGAAATTGTCAGGAGACTCGATACGACAATAGGTGTCAATATAAAAAATGTATGGGATGTAAGAAGTGTATAGCGATTCTTTGTATCGTCCTTATAATCAAAATCGATAAATATACTTTAGTTATAAAAAAAGTTTTTGCTTACTTTTTATTTATACCTTTTTAGGAGGTGGTTTAAATATGATTACTAAAACCTAACGAAAGAAAAAAAAAAGATTTTATTTTTAATCAAGCTAAATCCCGTGCCAGCACGGGTATTAATCTATACCAGTAATAGTATGGTTTTAAGAAATTACACGAATTGTTTGCATTTTTTGCGTGTGTAAGCAAACCGACACTGTGACGTTTTATGGTTTTTAAAGCCGCACACTGAACACCTTCCTTTGTTGAGGCTGGCTTCCTTTGTGATGGCTTCAATATTTCACAGCGGCTCACCCGACGGAGGCGCCTGTGCCGACGCCGTCGATTATGCTGCAGCTCCCTTGCAAGCACTGCGCACGCTTTCCGCCAACTCCACTGCTTTAGTCAGAGAAGTCACGTGCGAAAATCTTGTCTTTCTCCGGTCCCGGCAACATACTCATAACGAAACGGGTCACGCAACGCCTCTTCTACATTCAAAAACCCGCAATGTATAGTAAGACCAGGAAGCCTCGCTGCCCACTGGGAAAAGGTTTCATCCAGAGCTTGAAAAGTAGCATAAAAATTATACCGCTCACCAAATCCACATTTTTTTCGCGTAAAACGTTTAATGAGAAGTGTGATAATGTCTTCGTATGGCACCTGCGTTAATTCTTTCGGTAATGCTAAATCGGCCGCTAGTTGGTAAGTGCTGTCGGTGAATGCGCTCAACAATATTGCCCGTCTTTTCACGCCCTGGGGGGTTACCATGATCTCTTAGAGCAGGAATGTTTTAATATTATTACGAGAGTGGGTAAGAGATGGCGCTAGAGAGCTGTCTAGCGCTGTCACTTTCCCACTTTCGGAATAATATTAAAACATTCCTGCTCTAACAGATCATGGTAACCCCTCTGTGGATCTTTGACATTGTCGACGTCGTTCAAATTCATTGTTTGAAGTTTTGCCATGTATGTGTATTATGGTCAAAACTAGACAAAATCCCAAAGTGAGCCATTTTTTTTCTTCATTCCCTACATTTTGACGAGTAATGCGAAGATATTTTTTTTGCATTTGGGGTGCATGAAAAGAATCTCCACGAGTGACGATACTTCAGTATGTCCGGCGCACCCTGGGCAGTCAGCCTCGCTACCAACCTTGCTGACTGGCTAATCTTTTCACCACAGCATGACCTATTTTCGTATAGCTCATGCTGACACGAGAGAAGATTATACTTACGAGTATGCGAAATGAAAAGACAGATAGCTAGAAGAAGGCTGAAGTTTTATTTGACAAGTCATAGCTAATGTAGGAGAACCATGAAACCATCTAGAGATTAAATAGTAACAACATAACAGTTTACACCCTGTAGATATATACTAATAAGTATGGAGGCAGTACTTCCCCGGACGAACTCATTCAAAGGAGCTCTTCTACTACTACGCCTCTTGAAAATGTTATCACAACACCTTCTTCAGGTCTTCTCACTATCTGTCTCGGGGAGTTTACCGATGTTAGTAATATGTAGATATACAAGGTTAGCCAGATAGGGGGTACTAACCCGAAAGGTTGTTAAAGTATCCATAATATTGAGTAACTTTTGTTCTACCAGTTTCCCCAAAACTACTACACTTAACTAAAAAATATGCTAAAATTTATCTACATATCATCAGCTATGATCAGCTTTGTTTACATTGTAGGTCATATTTGGGGTTACGAATTAGAAGCGAGAAGAAAGAATTGAATTCGTAACTAAAGCAGGGATGAAGAATTTTTGAAAAAACGATAGGTACTAAAAATTATTTTACATGGAAATAAAAATTACCGAATTTTTAAATTTTAACACTTGCTTTAAAACCGTCATCAGTGATACTTTAAGTGGCCCGCGGATTAGTACCCCCTTTCCGACTAACCTTGTATAAAGAGGCACTATAATAAATATACTTTTGATGGTTTCTGTTAAGAGCACCTAGACATTGTGTTACACTAAGGCTGCGTTCACACATGCGCGATCTTTTTCAGCGCGAATGCGCGCGCGCCTCTCCTACGAGTAACTACTTCCTCAGAAACTTTGGAATTTAATAGTTAGTCCCTTGTCTTAACGTACATTTTTCATCGATGAAAATTACACGCGCACGTTCAGCGACCGAATAGCTATTGCATAGTACACGCGTCGCAATCACGCAGCGCCCGTGCAACCTCCACCCTCCCGGCTGTGATAGCAAATGCAATTTGAGATCTATTGATGTGACATAATACTCAAATTATACAATGTGTCCGGTCATGGACTAGCGATATTCTAGGTACTTATACAACAACTATTCTAGTACACAAGAGATAATCTAGGTACTTATACATATAGCAACTATTTTAGTACACAAATACACTATACACTAGGGTCCAATCCACTTCCATTTTTTTGTTGAGATATTCTGTACGTGTGTACAAAAAAAGTCACATCTCTCAAAGTTTTGGTCCTACTGAGATAAAAGTAGGCTTATTCGGAGGGTAACAATATTGTATATCGTTTACATTACTGTACAATGGGTTCACTTAACGACATACAGTTGTAGACAATGGTGCCTATTCTGTTAAGGACAAACTAAACTTAATTTAGGCTATTGCCATCTTTTTCACTATGATACAATAAGAAAGAGACATACGACAATAGGAGCTGTCAAATTTAGTTGAACTAAAATTTCCTTACAATTTTAGACGACATTTATAACGTGTCGACTAAAAACATGGTGAAGTTCAAGGCGTAAACTAATATGACATCTCTAACTTAGTTGTTATCTATCACCGTCCTTTTCTCACGCGATCTGTTAGTAAAAGATAGCAATTCTCTAATTTTAGTTTAGTTGGTGAACAAGAGAATCGGCACCAATATCTCAACAAAAAAGCAAAGTGGCTGCCAAATAGCAGGGAAGTGGATTGGACCCTAGTGTGTAGTGTATTTGTGTACTAAAATAGTTGCTATATAAGTACCTAGAATATCGCTAGGCCATGGCCGGACACACTTTAAACGGGTAATTCATCAACTCGTCCTACATGCCTACGGCCCATTTAGGACGACTTGCAGAACATCAAAATAAATAATATTTTCATTCTGCAACTCGTCCCACGTATCTTTTTGTGTGGAACTTTAAACTTTATCGACGTTTAGTACAGTTAGTAGTAAGTCAAGATTTAACAATATTTTTTAAGAATTTGTAGGTTCTACTTTCGTTTTGTTTTTACATTATTTGACGGAGTCGCACTACGGCCGCTACGCGTAACGTCTTATATATTTATAACGACCCTTATTCTTGAAGGTGCAGTTAGTTTTCTCGGATCAGTCGCGTTACAGCCGTTCTACCTAAACACTCAACGGTAGAAATGCCTGTAGTGAGAAAAGAATCACACAGATCACATTAACATTTTGTGAAGCATGATACTAGGCGAGCAGACTTATCAGGAGATACTTTTTTTAGCCCACACACACGCAATAATGTTGACAATATTCTATTGGCAATATTATTTGCGGCTTTAATCAGACTGTTCGCCAATCGCTACCTGCGGTAAAATAAAATATGGAAATAACATTTTGTGAAGCATGGTACTAGGCGAGCAGACTTATCAGGAGATACTTTTTACGGACGCTAGAAAGTCTACATCGGGCCCATGAAGGGCCCGGTAGAAGCGTCCGTGAAGCTCCTTGCTCCGCCATACCTCCCTGCGGCCATTTAACTGTTGATCTTTATGACGATTGCTTATTATTTTATAATTTTAGGTTTATTTCAAATCAAAACGGTTTGAGTCTTGGAGCTCTATTTCTCGTCAGTGTTCACTCCGGCCGGTCAATGAAGGCAAGCCAGAGATGAGGAACAAGACACCTCCCGGGAGATCAGGTCCGTGTGGGGTCGCTACTGCCCAACAGCTCGCCATAAGGTAGCCTGCGAGTTTAGGTTTATTATTGTTAAACCCACATGTATGAATGTTACCTCGTATGTTAATTGGTGTCACATTTGTGATGATTTAATCTTTTCTGTTTATATATGACAATGTTGTGATGATTAAATATTTTATAACATTTTTTTTATTATTACACAGTAACACTTTTGCTACTGATTGTACCTTTTCTCATTTTGATAGTAATGCGGGACGAGTTGCAGAATGAAAATATTATTTATTTTGATGTTCTGCAAGTCGTCCTAAATGGGCCGTAGGCATGTAGGACGAGTTGATGAATTACCCCTTTAAACAACCAACAAAGCGAGTTGGACGCGGATGCAAACTCGCGTGGCGTGCGCTTAGCGGGCGCGTGTCGTCTGAACGCGCCCATAGGTTTATACACGAAGCAGTATTTGCTTCGTGGGTACATTCCGGTTAAAAATTGAAGTTCTCGATGATGTTTGTAGTCCGCATATCTGCACCAGGCCAGCGAGGTGGACTGAGGCCTAAGGCCCGTGCCAAGTGGGCCACAATGGGCTGATTATAATCATGATGATGACATATCGTACTGATGATTACCTCATTTTACGATCACCAATTTTAAATCGAAAATAGAAAAATTCCTAAATAAATACAAAGCTTAAATTGATGAAAAGTTATACATGTCGCAGAGCGAACGTTATAACTGTGTAATGTCAAACATTATTGTTTTTTTGTTAATCCTTATTTTTAAATTATTGCTAAACACACTACTTAAGTGTTGGGTTGCGGCGCGATGACAGATATCGGTGTGACCCGATAACAGGCGTGGGTTATTCGATTTAGGACAAACAGGCTGATGAGGCATTCTGTGTGGAACCCTTGTAGAAGTGTACCTAACCTTTTTTGACTAGTTTGTCATTCTTATTTTGTGGTCTTATTTGAATTAGGTACATTGTGTTGTAATCTAGCTCATGTAACTAAGAACTAATCCGATTACAAGTACTCTCAGTGGTCGAGAGTCTATGTTGGTTTTATTTACCATGCACACATTGCCCATGATAAGCAGACATTGGTTTGAACTGTAATGCTATAATCATCATGCTACATAATTCTATAAACCGATTTTGTCTGCGACATACCTACATACATATAGGTACACACACAATAGTTTTGCATATTATAGGTTTCTACATTTTGGTAGTTAAAATTTCAGCAAGCCGCGATACTTGAGTACTCCTTTGGTTAATATTTTTTCATGAAAACGGTGAATTATTAATTATAAAAGTCAAGTTCCCCGCACTCATTATGCTTTTGCGTTTCTGTCATGTCAGTTTTAATTAAAGCCAGACAAAAAATATGTTATTTCATTAATTTAAAACCTCAGACAGTCTTTTGTCTCGTCGAATGACGCATTCGAAAAAAATAAATATGTTTCAGAATGTTTCCATCCATTTCTCAGATACAATAACAATAATTATATTAATGACGTATTTAATTTTTAACCGACTTCGAAAAAGAGAAGGTTTTTAATTGGAAGCATGTCTTATTTTTGTTTTGTTAATACTTTTACTGTGATTTCTCCTAGATTTGTGATGAACATAAAAAATACATGTCATCCATTTTTAATGATATTCATGATAAATATTTGTTATCACATTGCTCTATATTCACCATTAGCTACGCCCAATAATGGGGGCAAATAAACTCATTTTTCCAATCTATTACCACTGGAGGCAACTGGGAACGAAAAGAGTGGTGATTTCCAACTGCTACTCCTGGCAACGCCACCAATGGTGGTAAAAGGGACATTTAAAAAAACCCATTTGCCTCCAGTGTTGACGTCGACGGTGGGCGCAACTGGGAATGACTGGTTGATGGCAATAGGCTTGCCACTTCTAAAGCTGTGTACCTACTCACAGTGAATTTTACTCGACAGTACTTGATAGCGTGTCGTGGTGGCCCTGATGTTACAGACCCGCTTGTTAAGCATCGGGTTGCAGGTTCAAACCCAGGCATGTACCAGTGTGACTTTTTCAGTGCCATATGTACTTTCTTAGTTAATCTAAGACGCCACTGACGTGTAAACGGTGAAGGAAAACATCGTGAGGAAACCTGGACTTTAATGGTCTGAAATCGCCAACCCGCAATGAGCAAGCGTGGCGATTAGGTAATGCTCGTTCCTCCTCTGTACGAGAAGAGGCCTTTGCCCAGCAGTGGGACAGTTACAGGCTAATATTTATTTTTATTTATTTATACTTGATAGCGAGCAAATCTCTTCATGTGAACTGCAAAACTCACGGCCCGATTGGCGTGGTTTGCGGTCCTTCCGATCTTCAGTTCAGTCTGAATCTCTCGATGTGTAATGTGTCTATTCTCCCGCAGTAGCCACTCTACCCTGATGACATTTTCATGAGTTACTGCAGTTGTAGGTCGGCCGGATATGGTATCTTTAGGTTCTCTCGACCACGTTTAAATTCACGAAACCAATAAGTAACTGTTGCTAATGCAGGAGCAGACTCCCTAAATGCAGCTTGTAAATTTTCGTGAGATTCCTTGAAGGTTAACCCTCGTTTATAATCATAAAAAATCATAGCACGAAAAGCTTCCCGCGAAAATCCATTGTTCCCGGTACAGGGCGTCCCATGACTTTGCCACATGGAGGGAAAGTACCTTAAATACTGTAGATAGAAAAAAAACTGACTGAAGACTTCATTTTTGTTTTAAAAACAATACGAACTGCATTCAAAGAATTTTAAATAATCACCTGTCTGAACCGGGAATCGAACCCGCTAAATGTGAAAACAAAAAAAAACTGTAATTTTATTATACTAATCGAAAGGCTCGATCAGATAAATTTATTTCTTCTAGTTAACATAGCATCTAAATTATAAGGAAAACCATGAAATTCAACATTTAATTTAAAATTTTGTTCAGAATAATGAATAGCATTTTCTCTGACTATGTCGTACTTATAACAACTGACTTTATGTACCTACTACTTTCTGCTTTATTACTATTTCGAAGTATTAAATGCACCATGAAAAAATAAATAAATGAACGGTAAGCGAGATTATTAAAAAAGTTGCAATTTGCATACAATAGGAAGAGACACATTTTGAGCATTTAATAAATTAAATTGTTTGTAAGTTGCACAGTTAAATGTGTCAAACGTACGCGTGTATTATTCATTTCATGGTGTTCCTTTTATTTTAGATGCTATGTTACTTAGAAGAAATAAATTTATCTGATCGAGCCTTTCGATCAGTACAATAAAATTACAGGTTTTTTTTTCTCACATTTAGCGGGTTCGATTCGTTCAGACAGGTGATTGTTTAAAGTTCTTTGAACGCAGTTCGTATTGTTTTTAAAATAAAAATGAAGTCTTCATTCAGTAAATTTTTCTATCTACAGTATTTAAGGTAATTCCCCTCCATGTGGCAAAGTCGTGGGACGCCCTGTATATAAAAAGTACTCTGTGCATTGTTTCAAACAAAAAAAGAGTGACAGATAATCTTTAAAATTATTATTTTTAAACTACCCTTTTGTGGCCTATGATTTTCACCAAGGAGACTTGTAATGAAATTAGCCGTTAATTCAAAATAGGTTTAAGAAAAAAGAGATTGTATTTATTCTATGGCTAACAATTTTCAGAACAACCTAGGTCATTTACAATCAAATAGTTTCGCAATCAACAATTACGGCTTGTACGCAGTAAATAACTCAAACTTGTTTTTAAAAATATATTTTAATTTGTTCTAAGATTAACTATTATTTACTAGTTATATCTACGGAGTTCGAATTTTGAATGATACAGTGGAGTTCGGAAACAGAAGTGTGTCGAAATTCTTATGATCTAGGTTTATACGTCATATAATAAATGGAACGTGGGATAATTAAACATAGTTACTATAATGAGGTAAACAAGGATAATGTTATTTCCAGTTGTAAACAGCAATAATTAATATTTCTAACTAATTTCTTATGTAGGTAAACAATAACAAAGTCCTTAGGTTAATGATCTTATTTACTAATTTGTTTACATGGTATCAATACATAAAGAAATAAATAAAGAGTTTGATTTGTAACATAATAACAAAGAGATCAATATATAACAGGCTCTATTCCAAGGCAATAGAGACGGTATTTCTTTCGGTAAACTGTGATGCATCATGCGCCAAGTACTTGAAATCTAAAGGGTTCTAATAATAATCTTAAGTGCTATCAAAACACCCTACACACACACCATAGAATGCATTAGCCTTTGAGTATAAATACTACTTCAACGATTTATAAGTCAATCCCTAGAGAAGTCATAGTTCATTTTGAAACTTGTTTGTGTCAAAGAAAGTCGTATACCAAGATGAAACTACTATTGGTTTTCATCAGTGCTTTGGTGCTAGTAGCACATGGGAATATTATAAAGCTTCAGCCTGGATCCCCTCAGGAACTGGCAGGTTATTCTGTAGAAGAGGCTGATGACGCAGGCCCAAGCGTTTATGCCGTACAAGTTAGTGATCCGGAAGCAGTACGAGTATTTAGTGCAGAAGAAGAACAAAGAGCTGGTTCCCCGCAAGAATCGCAGAGGGCTATCGAAAATCCTGAAGTCCGTAAGTAAAAAATATTATTATGTGGTTGGGATCTATTTCAAGTACCTAAACGGTACTTTAATTTATATATTTCTTTGTTTCGCGTTTGGGACAGGTCAGGAGCCAGTGATCATACTCAACAGGATATCCGCACCTGTACCTAGGCCGTCAGGACGAACAGATGTAGAGATCGGTTGGTGATCGCAATTTAATTATGACAAGGATATCCTATCATCATTTATTCTGTCAATTAACTCTAGCTTTACGTTCGGGAACCCTGTATTCAGGGTGGAAACCTTAAGTGTCAACAGGCGATTATTTTGTTATTCAAAACTAACATGCTTGCGGAATAAATAAACTTAAATATCTTAACGAAATTAAATCGCTATTATGTTCGAAATTTTGATTTAGTATAAATCCCATACATAAAGTATGAAAAGCAACCTGTTTGCATGCACGATTATTCTATAATTACACGTAACATCATACAATTTTTAACTGATATTGCAATTTGGGAACCAAAAGAATAAAACGCCACCAGTGTTTTTTTTAAACTTCGAGAAAATAATTCTAAACAAAAAAAAACAATTAGGTATCGAATTATACGAAGTTACCAACCCCTATATCTCTTACCCGCTTAAGGTAGAAACGATTAAAAGAGCGGTACAATCCGGTACAAACGTGGTACAATCGAATGGAGTCATAAAAATGTATTATTACTCAGTTGCCAACTTCACATAGGTGTATGAAACTGCACATAACTGTGTATTATATACATATACGTAACCCCGATTATGTAACATTTTCATAAATTACCATTTATTGATAGATGCGGTTCCCGAAACTGAGCCAACTTCCTCTGAGTCGGCAGATTCTCGCTCTCAACGTAGTTGCAACTACCGAGCGTGTGACCAACGATGTCGCAGATTGGGGTTTACCGGCGGCGCCTGTGTCCATGGTCGCTGCAAGTGTAACTTGAACTTTCTCAATGCAGAAGGTAATCTATTCATATTTAAGCTATAATAATAATAATAATAATTCATTTATTTCGGGTAACTAGGCCCATAGAAAACAATTTACAGTTTACAAAACATTTTACAATAATAATTCAATAGAATAAAATAATAAAATTCATAATTCATAATAAATGTCAAAAATTAAAACAATATACACAAAATTATTAATTAATAACGCCTGACAAACGGCTTTGCTTGAACATGCCTGCTGCAGCAATGCAGCATGTAGGGGCAGTCCAGCCTGTCAGCAATCATCGCCAGGACTGCGTTGGAGCTGGCCCGTACTCTGCGCACCAGAGAGATGCTCCGCCTGCGCATAGTCGTGTGAAAACAGGCGGTGCGCTCCTCCGCGAACATGCCCGAGGCGCTACAGAACCGGGGCAGCCCCACCACAATTCTAAACGCATTATTGTAGAGAACGCGGAGGTCGCTATAGCACTTCTTTGTGTAACTAGCCCACAGGCTGCAGGTGTAAAGGGATGTACAATACGCTCTAAATAGTGTGACTTTTACCTCCCTTGAACACCCAGCAAACCTGCGGGCTATCATGTTGGCTCGTATTGACAGCGACCTTCGCTCTCTCTCAATATCCTCATTATCACTAAGGTCAGGCGTAAGAATATGTCCCAAGTATCTAAATTTATTCACCCTCTCTAGAGGTATCCCGTTAAGTCTAACAGACGGAACATTCTGGGGACTTACTGCACCAACTCCAAAAACCATGAACTGGCTTTTTGCCACGTTATATCGCAAACCATGATCACGAGCATAATCTTCACATACATTTAACAATCTTCTCAGGCCACATACCGACGCACTCAGCAACACCATGTCGTCTGCATAACTGAGATTATTCACAGACACTCCATCAATATGGCAGCCGACATGACAGTTGCTGAGCGCGACGATCAGGTCATTCATGTACACATTGAATAGCGTAGGAGATGACAACCCGCCCTGCCTGACACCACATTCAAGTTCATATTGCTCTGACATCACCCCCTCCCATCTCACACAATTCTTCTGATGCCCATACCAGAACCGAAATAGGCTGGTAATTTCTTTCGGTAAATTAATCTGGTCTAACTTGCTCCACAGGACATCATATTGGACTAAATCGAAAGCCTTGGAGAGGTCCAGGAAGCATGCGTATACCGGCGTATTTCTCTTCGTATAATAGTTGATGGTGTGCTTAAGGCACAGTATCGCGCTCTCCGTTGATAGCTGCGGACGAAACCCAAACTGGTTGTCGTGGAGAGTTACGTAATTGTTTAGCTGTACATTAAGCAGACCATCAAAAATTTTTGCCGCTGTGGTAGCGAGAGAGATAGGCCTGTAGTTATTGGTATCAGCTAAGTCACCCGTTTTATTTTTAACTACCGGCACTACCACGGTTTTCATAAAATCATCCGGCAAATAGCTGTGGCTCACACACAGGGAGTAAAACATTGCTAATACTCGCGAGATGTGAGGTCCAGCATGCAGGAAGTGCTCAATACTGAGTCCATCGTGACCCGGAGATTTTCCTCGAGTCATGTGCCTTATGACACTAGCTACCTCTTTCGCACTAAATCTCGTTCCGACAACATGACCACTCCTATCATCAGCATTGAGCACCTCACCGTCTGGACCACGCGGCGACTTAACAGTAAAATGCTCTTTAAAAAGATCAGCAATGCCTTTAGAATCACTCACCCCGCCAACGCTCGCAGGAAGTCCAGGTCGTACGTTGATTTTGGCAGTGCTCTGCCAGAAGCCACGGAAATCGCCTTCACGGTGTTTATCGGCGAGGGCATCCATTCGAATCTGATTTTGGTGATCTTGACACCACTTCAATCTTGATTTGAATACCCTTCTGCTATCACACATATCACTATACACAGAACCGGACCTAGGCCTACCGCACAAGTCCCATTCCATAAACTTAGACCTGGCGTCCCCATGAGCCCCGGCGACGTGTTTGTTCCACCCAGTTACGTGTGAGCCCCCCGCACGCCCCCTGGCCCCCCCTCGGCCCTCCCCCTTTGATACCGTTGCAGCAGTGCGAAGGGCAGTGACGATGTCAGAGTACAGCCTATCCAGAATACGCCCGTGACCAGGATCATTACAGTAATAATCAGCACAACAAGTAAATTCGGCTGGGAAATCGATTAATGCTAACAATTGATTACTCTCATTCCTGTATTTCGCAATCTGCTCATCACTTCGTTGACCCCAAATTACATGTTTGTCCGATTCTATAGTTTGGGATACCTTAGGTGTCAATAAATTCAAATTACACTCAATTATGAGCGGTAAATGATCAGAAACCATAGAATCATATTTTACTCGCACACTAGTTACACATTGCCTGGCTGCTTGCGTCACTACGCAGTGATCCAGCCAGCTACATGTACCATATACTTGACTAATGTACGAATAACTATCCGAGTCTACCCCTAATACATCTACGTCAATACATGTCAAAAACTGCTCATCGCAATAGTTTATTAATTCCTTGAAAAACAATTCACGAGGGTCCGCATTAAAATCACCTAAAATAAAAACCGACTCAATGCCGTGAGTAAGCACTAAAGCACATAGTTCGCTTAAACAGTCTTTAAATAGATCGAGATTATCAGTGGAATTTGTCGGCATATAAATACTTATCACTAGCAATACTCGGTCACACGTCATAATTTTAACGGCACAAATACGCGAATTATCACAAGGCAACACGGATACATTCGGAAAAACACTATGCCGCCATAATATTGCCACTCCGCCGTAAGGTCGCCCGCGCAATATGCCCGCCGACGTATTCACAGCTGATTTCCCAGTATATCCAAAACCGCTATCTATAGTGCTAATAAATGGTATGTCGTGTGGTAACAACCAGGTTTCTTGTAAGCACACTATATCGCACGTACGGCATAGACTCCTGACGTCATCGATGGAACGCTTCACGTTCTTGCAGTTGTAGGTAGCGAAGCTACACGAACCGTTATTCATTACGTAGCTCATTTAGGCCGGTAACAGCCTGGGGACTGTTCGATCTTTTATAATTGAAATTAACAAAGCGTCTAAATATTATACCCGTGGGCCACAGTTGTTCGTCCAAATATAACGAGACATTGCATTCAGATGTAAAAAACTTATATGCTTTGTGCCCCCTTTGCGTTTTCATATTAATTCCTTCTAAAACAACAACTTCTTTGGTTTTATTGCGAATGTAATCGATTATGTCACACTCCTTTGTGTCGAGATGAACATTCGTTATAAAAATCGGGATTTTCTTATCTGCCGCCTTAAAATTACATTCTAAGTCTCGAGCTATGGAATAAGTTTGCAGAGATGACATTTCAAGTATATTTCAATAAACAAGTGAGTAATTAAAAACTTAATTATAGATGATGTCACTGAAACCGAAGAGTCTCAACGTGGATGCAACTTCCGAGCGTGTAACCAACAATGTCGCAGATTCGGGTTTACCGGCGGCGCCTGTGTCCGTGGTCGCTGCAAGTGCAACAGCTTCCTTAATGCAGAAGGTAAGTTTTCGATAAATTAATTTTGGGGAATTATTAATCGGGCGAATAAATAATATATGGAAGACAATGAATGAGATACTTTAATACTAAACCGAGCGTCATTAAAATATATTTGCGAAAAATTAACTGGCGATAATTATGAATGATTAAAATTCGTAAAATGAGCTACTAGCAGTGGAAAACAGTTAATCTAAGCTAGCCACTAAAAGTCCAAGTGTCCGAATAACTAGGACCTCCAATTCGTAATTTTAAGTCGCCGTTTTCAATATTTGTGTTCGCCCTCAGTCTTTCGCCCACTTATTGGTATTTCAGTACGGTACGCCATAATCAGTATTTTTGACATTTTTACTTACCTACCTTACTTTGAATTTATATTCGATCGTTTAAATACAACCCATTAATTTTTAACAGTTACCAAGACCAACCTACCAAGTTATTAAATATTAACTTACATTTTATTGTATTTACATGAGTTTTTGCAGTATGTTTACCTAAGTTTTAGCAAATTAACCGGGATAACTTTAATCCATTGGCATTCCATGACATTATTTAGATCCATCCTCGATGAACAGTACAACCAGTAATGAAGACGAAGACGAGGACTCTAATTTGGTCTTAAGGACAAGTGAAGGTAATAATCTTTTTTAAAGAAACTAAAGCTATTTCATTTAAAGAAAACAGAATTAAGAAAACTTCTTATCTTTGTCATAAGTAGAACAATTTAGTTACTAAGTCATTAATTACACAATGAAGCAAAGATTTAATTATTCTAAACTTTTCACAGCAATTTCCAGCACTTGTTTGTAATTTTTATTTTTTTATATGTCTACAGGTGAGCTGACCTTATCATCGCTTCGCGCCTGCAACACAGTAAGATGCAATGATATGTGTCATCGCCTTAACTATGCCGGAGGCATGTGCAGGAGTGGCGTCTGTCAGTGCTACTAACATTTAAAGAATAAATATCGTAGTGATAGAACTGTAAATTTAATACTGTCACGATAATAATAATGCAGTTATTGATCAATAAACAATAATTATTATTGACCCTAGTAACGAGCATAAATGTCAGGTATGCATGCGTTGTGACTAGTTACCTATTTTGATTGCATTAATTGGCGCTTTTTGATAGAATAATGGATGTTGAACGGGCGCGCAACATGACGAAAGCACAATGCTATTTTCAACTTATTAGTACTTTGTAATAAGTTATAACTTGCAGTTTTATCACATCTGTAATAAACATATTTTACATGAAAAAGTATTTTATTCCTTTATTTTGTTAATGCTGCTAAATTCAATTTAATTCCGTTGTTGGCTATTTCTTCAATATTCGTTGAAAGATATAAATTATTATGCTAGTCAGAGCCAGGGAATTGACAACAAAAAAAAAACTAAAGTCTGAAACTGAAAGCCTGTTGATTTTTCGGAAAAACTTTGTTTCGCGAACTTCTAATGAAATTGAAAACGTAAAACAACGTTTTTCCAAAATGAATTACGAATTTTCATTTCGTTTGATCGCAAGCTAAACGGAAAGCCACACTTTTTGTAGAAAACTTTCCGCCAACTTAAACTAAACAATAAAAATAAAAGTTAGACGTCCGAATGAAAAGAAATTCGTCTTGAAGACGTCAAAGAATAAAACGAACGATAGGCAGGCGTTGAGTACCTTCTTACCCGAGCCTGCCCTTTGTGTAAGTTCTCACAATTAACTTGAAGGACAACGTCTTCAGACTTCGTCGATTGTTATCTCTGAAGTTTGGAGAAGTGGCCCGGTTGGAAGATCAAAGATTAAATAACAAATATGTCTACAGCGAGTTCCTAACATTTCATTAGTTTTATTGCCGTCGTAAAATAGAAATGTGGCTAAAGCTATGTTTTAGTTATCGGTGAATTGCGAGAGTAAAAAAGATCGCTATCACTGAAGGAAACAAATATTTGCCACGTTTCAGATCAAACAAATAAAACATATGGACATATGTACTGAGATAATTTCGTTTTTTTTTTTAAATATCAAAGTTATCTTTCATAAGAATCTTCTCCGGACAATTAAGAAAACAAAACAAAAATTTAGCGAATTCGGTCCAGCCGCTCACGCGTGATGCCGTGACCAAGTGAAGTAGGGATTAATTTTTATATACAGGCTGTTAACGAATTCGTGTAATTCCTTAAAACCACATGATCTACTACTGGTGTAGATTGGCCCCGCACGGGAATTAGCCTGATTAAAAATCAAAAAATAAAAATCTTTTTTTTCATGCGGCCGGCGTAAGTGATCGTATCTAAACCACCTAATAAGGATTCAGTAAAAAAATAAGATTGTTTTTTTGCAAAAGAATAATTTCATGCGCTTGAACATTTCGATGCCACGCTTAAATGAATGAAAGCACGGCGACGCGGCTAGCGGGCAAGACTAACGCGATATCGCTCTTTGCAGTAAGTTAACTCGGGGCTCTAAAATGACTCAGAAATAGAAAACTAAGATTTTATTTTCATTTTTTTTTTCAGTTGATTTTCAAATATTTCCTTTTAGGGTCAATCTGTGTCACCAGTGGATCTCGCGGTTTGAAGGAATTACACGAATGCGTTAACACCCTATATATAGATAACTAGCTTTCGCCCGCAGCTTCGCTTGCGTGAAATTTTGAACCCGTTAAGTGACGATTTTCCATACAAACTTTCATCCACTATTTAACTCCCTTAGGGGTTGAATTTCGAAAAATCCCTTCTTAGTGGATGCGTACGTTACAAAAGGAACCTACTGTCAAAATTTCAACTTTCTAACCCCAGCGGTTTAGGCTGTGCGTTGATAGATCAGTCAGTCAGTCAGTCAGCTTCTCCTTTTATATGTATAGATAATCACATTTCTTATTATTATTTTTATAAATGTATTGGATCCAAATATAATCAAACTAATGGAACAATATACGCAATAATCACCCCATCTTACGTAACAAATTAATTACGTTGACACTGCGATATTAACTCTAAATGTACGGTGAAAATGACCTCGGTCAGTCGGCTATAATTTTCTATTTACGGCCTATAAAGGCTTTCATTTCTAGGCACTTGTTATTGGAAAAGCGTTCCTACCGTCCCCTGTGTAATCTTTTGTTATTTGAGTATATAAAGCACTGATTTATACTATATATATACGACTATTGTAACACCTGATCCAATCAAAAACTGTACAATATGGGGTGAACGGGACGCTAGTGGAATAGATAAATACAAAGAAATATGTCATACTAAGTTAAGGGAGATTAATTTTCCATTCGAGTTTAAGGAATGTGCTAACGGGTTTTGTGCGAATGCAGATCACAAACCTGTATTAGATAATATGTACAAAAACATTGTATGTATACTTACCGAGGCTGCCCAATGTTCCAGTCGCGTGGGTGCAGGAGGAGGAAGAAGGGGTAAACGTGTTGTCGGGTGGAATAGGCATGTTAAGCAGGCTCACGCGGATGCCCGGCTTGCTTTTCAAACCTGGAGTATATCTGGTAAACCCACTTATGGTTGTGTGTATAAACATATGGTCGAAACTAGAAAAGTCTTCAAATCAAAGTTAAGATGGTGTCAGAATAATCAGAATAAAATAAAAATGGATATATTAGCTGAACATCACAAAGCTAAAGATTTTTCTAGATTCTGGAAAAACACCAACAGATTGAATACGAGGCCGGGCGTCCCCGTGAGTGTGGCGGGGCAACATGAGCCTACCACAATAGCAAACTTGTTTGTTGATCATTTCAAAGTGGAATCCTCTCTTGGTTCAGCATCGCAGGCGGTCGATGCTGAGGATTGTCTGACGGAGTTAAATGTCAGGTTCTCAGCGAAAGATGTCGCTACTATTATTAAAAATATGGTTAGGGGCAAGTCTCCGGGGCATGACTACCTCAGCATCGAGCACCTGCAGCATGCAGGAGTTCACCTGCCAAGGGTGTTGGCGATGTTCTTCTCGCTTTGTCTGAGCCACGCTCATCTGCCCAGCGATCTCATGAAAACTGTGGTTGTACCTATTGTAAAGGATAAGACTGGGGACACATCAGATCTCTCAAACTATAGGCCCATATCGCTTGCTACTGTCATTGCCAAGGTGCTGGACAGTTTGCTTGATAAACATATGGCGACCCGCATCGAATTACATGATGCGCAGTTTGGGTTTCGACCTGGTCTCTCCACGGAAAGTGCCATACTGTCTCTCAAGCATACTGTCCAGTATTATACGTCTAGGAAAACGCCTGTTAATGCGTGTTTCCTAGACCTTTCCAAAGCATTCGATCTGGTGTCGTACGACCTACTGTGGCAGAAATTGCTGAACGAGACCTCAGTAGATAGGGGAGTTATATCAATACTAAGGTACTGGTATAACAACCAGACCAATTGTGTGAGGTGGGCAGGCTCATTATCGGATGTGTATAGGCTGGGGTGCGGAGTGAGACAGGGAGGCTTGACCTCCCCTCGCCTCTTCAGTCTGTACATAAACCGGTTGATCGTTGAGCTCAGCAACACTTATCAAGGTTGTTATGTAGACGGAATAAGCGTCAACAATATTAGTTATGCTGATGATATGGTGTTGCTGAGCCCATCGATTAACTCAATGATGAGTCTGCTCATGATATGTGAAAGGTACGCGGAGGCCCATGGGCTCAGATACAATGTAAAGAAGAGTGAAGTACTGGTTTTCAAGGCAGGCACTAAAACTTACCCAATTGCACCAAAGCTAAAACTTTGCGGAAGTCCCTTAAATCAAGTCACCTCTTTCAAGTATCTGGGCCACTGGGTATCCGAGGACCTAAAAGACAGCTTGGATGTTGAGCGTGAGCGCAGAGCGTTGGCTGTCCGCTGCAATATGTTGGCTCGCAGATTTGCAAAATGCTCGACTGACGTTAAGGTTACGCTGTTCACGGCGTACTGTCAGTCGTTCTATACATGCAGTCTGTGGGTCAACTACACGCAGAGGGCATACAGCACTCTGCGCGTTCAATATAACAATGCATTCAGGGTGTTGATGGGGTTGCCGCGCTACTGCAGTGCTTCCGGCATGTTCGCAGAAGCAGGCGTAGATGGCTTTCACGCCATCATGCGCAAGCGATGCGCCTCCATCATGCGTAGGGTACGCGTCAGCCCCAACAGCATCCTGAGCACTATAGCGGACAGGTGGGACAGTCCCTTACTGGGGCATTGGGTACGCCAACATGCCACTGTGGCGTATAATAAATAATTGTCCTGTTTTTCTGGTAGATGTAAGTACTAACACTAGTTTCTAAGTTGTATGCTGTACTAACCAAATGGACTTATGGTCTGAAATAAAAGAATTTATTATTATTATATCTTTGCCTTGCCGATACAAAAAATAAACGAACAACCGTTGTCTCCATCTTCTTTCAGCATTTAAAAGTTACGAAGATTCAAAAGTTTAAAAGTAAAATAATTGGTGTTTTCCTGTGTAGATCGTGAACTGAATTGATTTTACGTAATTTAAGTGACTTGTAGACTGTCATTAATAAACAGCAGACGTAGCGTGACCACCATGAAGCAAAAAAAACGTTTCATTTCTATAGTTATTAGGTAGTTATTGGGTACAAGCGAATATCTCATGACCTTATGTCTGCAAATACGAGCTCTTTCATATTTTACCTACGAATATGCAATAAAGTGAAAATCGCTAAAATGTTAGTTATTAGATATCAGTGGCGAAGGCTCCATACAACTCGATTCCTATCGGCTTCCCTTTCGAAACGAGTACTGTAATTCACGCATCACACTTGAGCAAGGTAAGCATTTTTGGTCCGGCTTCCCTTTTAAGAAAATTCACCCTACGCCACTGTTAGATATTGATACTTCACTATCGATATACAAAATGGCAATATGTCATTTTGTCTATTCTTCGGTCGACAAAACCCTTGTCTGCGGTGGTCATGCTACGTATGCAGGGGTCGTATGCGCCACTGCGACAGTGTGATTGCGATTGTGATAGCGCTGCGTTTGTAGAAGAGTCCATGCCGCAGCGCTGACGCAGCCGAGACACGATCCACTGAGCTCTCCCGTCGTAGACCCGGTCGTCTCTTCTGACACTGCAGTCACACCGATAATTCAACCCTATCAAGCTGTCTCTCTCGCAATCTCCCGCCAGCAACGCCCTAAACCGAGGTCTTCAGGTCCTGGAGCTGGAAACCCTTCAGTCTCGCCAATAACTGCCCAGTTACATAAAAACGGTCCGCAAGAACTACCTACAAGCAGACCAAAAGAAGGAAAAAAAAGAAAAGACGCAGCGACGTGTTTCTATTTGAGAATCTCATAACTGTGGTGGGTTTTGGAAGACGAAATGGAATGCCATAATTACCTTTTTTCAGGCCTAGCCTACTGTGGGGCTTTGCCCCACGTCCTCCTAGGAGGCGCGCGTGGAACACTGCGCGCCGCCTTCGCGGGCCTGTTACTGGTGGAGCGATGGGTCCCCTAACCCGCCGCCCGCAGGCCACACACTACGGTGGCCGGAGATCGCAGCGCGCTCTCCGCTCCCTCTTTGGTCGTCATCACCTCCTCGCAAAAGGAGGCGACGGCTTCCTACGCACTCTTGCTGACGATATCTCAGTGCGAGGGCCCTCGTCTCCAGATCCTAGGGCGCGGATCCGGCTAGGAGGCTCGCCGCCTCGAAGGAGATCGTACGTTATCCCCGTATCACCTTGACGGCCATCGCACGCTGCGATTGCGACGTTGCGGGCCGTCAGGGTATCCGCTCATATGCCATAATTACCTCGCTTGACTGGCGATTTGGTGACCGCAGAATGTCGTCAATAAGCAGGTTAATGATTTCTCTAGATGGAACGCTAGTTAAACTTTCCACCTAGAAAAATCCCTTAGATTAGAGATTTGTAAAAAGTGATACAAGGATATTCTTGAACTATTCGCCTTTATTCCATACTTCCAGCCAGCCAACACTAGGTAACCGGCTCAAAGACCGAACATTACAACGATGAGTATGATACATTACAATAATAATAACTCATTATAATAAAATACATTTTCACAGACAGACAAACAGAATCCAAATAAAAGTGTTCTTCACAACCTCAAAACAACCACACGTGACGCATATTAATTTAAGTTTTAATGAGAGAGCCTAAATTCTGAAGACATTGCAACTGAGTTAATTAAGTTTGTTCAGAAGAACTCGCTCTGTACACACAATGTGAGAATGATGTAGACGGATTATGAACCCGGCATGCTAATGAAATGCAGCGAGTTGTTGACTTTATTTTACTATGGTGGTTTGTGGTAAGCAGCGTCGAACTACTGTAAAAATAAAATTATGATTATGACGAAAAAAAATAAAAGTAAAACGTTTTTTTCTTCTTTTGATTGTCCTTGCGGACCGTATCTACGTAACCGGCCAATTATTGGCGAGACCTGAAGGTTCTCGAGCCAATGGTGGGGAAGTTAAATACTTAATCTAAGCTGACTACTTATACTACACTAACAAAACTCAAAAACTCAAAACTCAAACTATTTATTTGCACACTAAGGTTATAATACAGGTCTTATTATGTAAAGTAGGTACAGCTTAGCAACCTTTTCCAGGTATTGCAATATTTGAGGGCTCTAATTAGATAAAAGTATACATATTTATAAATTTACTTATGTCTACTTAGTACATAGTTCCTAATTTTTGACTATTGTTATATTTAAACACAATATTTTTAATTATGGATAGGTACTAGAACTAAAATAACATAGTTTATCGAGTAATTCGTTATCGAGTATACAGGTATTGGTATAGGTGTATTATAAGTTGTATGTTTTATTTATTTAGGTTTATTATGTTATATACGGTTATTATTTAGGTTTATCTCATTTGTGCTTATATTAGGGGTTTTAAACTTTTTTATTTTCTAAATATTCTTTGATTGAGTAGAAGCATTTTTCTATTAAATATGTTTTTAATTTTCTATTAAATACTATTTCTTTTGTTTCGTTTTGAAGATCATTCGGTAGTTTATTAAATATTTTAACTGCCATGTAGTAGGGACTTTGGTTGAGCATTTTAATCCTAGATGGTGGTAAATATAATCTATTTTTATGCCGTGTGTTTATATTGTGGGTATCCTTAACTTTCGTAAAATTGTTAATGTTTTTAAAAACGAATATGCTTATGTCATAAATGTAAATAGATGGGAGTGTAAGAAGGTTATATTTAATAAAAAAGGGTCTGCAGCTACTTTGATTATCTATTTGGGCTATGATTCGTATACATTTTTTTTGTAAAACAAATAGGTCATGAATGTTAACGCTATCTCCCCATAGCATGATGCCGTATCTCAACCAGGAGTACGCATATGCAAAGTAAGCCGATAGCGCTGTCTCAATGTTTGTACTACATTTGATTTGAAAAAGACCATAAGTGAATTTTGATAGTTTTGACTTTATATGTTCAATGTGGGTTTTCCAGTTAATGTGGGTGTCTATGTTAATGCCGAGTAAGTTGAATGTGTCTACGTTTTCTAAAGTTATATTTCGAAAGGATGTATCTATTGTTAAAGGGGGAGTTTTATAAGATCTAAATTGTATTGTTTTAGTTTTATTATAATTTATTTCTAAGTTATGGTCATGAAGCCATCGTGATACTGTTTCCAGGGTTTCTTGTAATATAGGTGTAGGGTTGTTAAATTTATCATATTTTATTAAGATTGATATGTCATCTGCGAATAAAACTGGTAGGGTTGTATCTTTATTTAGAACTTTTGGTAAGTCGTTAATGTATAATAAAAATAGTACACATCCTAGTACACTGCCCTGTGGAATTGAACATGATATTTTTTTTTCTTGTGATCGGATTGTTTTTATTTCGTTTGTACTTATGTTGTAATTTTCTATTTGTACTATTTGAGATCTGTTTTGTAGATAAGATTTAAACCACGAGTAGGCCGGACCGCGAATGCCTGAGCCGTGCAGTTTGTCAAGAAGTATGTTATATAGTACCTTGTCATAAGCTTTAGTCATGTCAAGTAAAATACCAAAAACATACTTCTTGTCGTTTATATGTTGAAGGGCCATCTGTACGTATTTGTATACAGCTAACGTGGTGGACCTTGATCGTCTAAATCCATTTTGACAATCATCGAGAATTTTATATGTTTCTAAAAAATTGTATAAGCGGTTACACATAGCCTTTTCGAATACTTTGGAAAATGTGGGTAGTAGGGCTATGGGTCTGTAATTACTAGGGGTGTCGGTGTTGCCTTTTTTATGTATGGGTTTTACTAGTGAGATTTTTAGCGGGTCGGGGAATTGGCCATCTTGAAAACTTTGGTTAACTAAATATGTTAGTGGTATGGATAGATGATTTGCGCATTGTTTAAGTAGGATTGGGGGAATGTCGTCTATGCCACAGCTGTGTTTATTTTTTATTGAGCGAATTATGTCTATGATTTCCTTTCGATCTACAGGGCGTAGGTACATTGAGCACGTGGGCGAATCTATTACTGGTCTACCCTTTTTTTCGTTATGACTTGTGCTGTTAGGGTCTATCCCGACTGTCGCAAAATATTCGTTAAATATGTTTGAAATGGTTTCCGAGCAGTTTATTGTTTGGTTATTTACTGTCAGTGATATGTTTTTCCGGGTAAAATTTTTGGGCTTTTTTGTTTTTTGGTTTATTATATTCCACATAGTTTTTGTTTTGTTGTCGGAGTTTTTCATTTGTTTGATATAATCGAGTTTTTTTGATATTTTTATGCTGGGTTTTAGTATTTGGTTATATTTTCTATAATAGTTTTGTATAACTTTATTTTTTGTTTCATTTAGTATTGTTTTTAATATTCTTTTGTGGATACATGAATTTTTAAGAGCTGGGGTAAGCCATCTTTTTTTGGGCTTACTTTTTATTTTTATTTTTTATATTGGTATGTATTCGTTTAGTAATTGCGTAATGATAGTGATGAATGAGTTGTAGTTGTGATTGAGACTTGTATTTGTATCGATAATTTCGTGCCATTTTATATTTTTTAGTGAATCGTTAAAAGATGTTATTTTACTTTTTGTGAATATTCTTTTTTGTATGTACCACGGTTTGTTATAGTTATTGTGTATATTTTTTGAATTTATTGTTATATTGACAGCCTTATGGTCTGAAAGACCATAGTCTTGTACATAGGATTTATTTATGAGGGGTGTGTAGTTAGTGAAGAGCAAGTCTATACAAGTGGACGATGTTTTTGTTACTCTTGTAGGTTCTTTTATTAGTTGTTTAAGGTTGTGTGAATTCATTAAATGTACTAGATCTTTATTTTCTTTATTTTTGCTTAACATGTTTATATTAAAATCACCTCCTATTATAACGTATTTACTTATATTTTTGGTGTTTATTTTATATAGGACCTTTTCTATTTGTTCATAAAATACTTCAATGTTACGATCAGCTCTATATAAACCTATTATAACACAATTTAGTTTTGGTATTTCTATAGCACTAAATTCTATGATAAATTCTTTTGAATAGTTATTTATATCTTTTCTTTCAATATAATCTATCGTATCTTTTATAATTGCACATACTCCTCCGCCGCCATGAGTTTTCCGGCAGTAGGTAGATGCCATTTTATAGCCTGGTATTAAAATAGTATCACAGTAATCCTTATTTTTCCATAGTTCCGACAATAATAAAATATCTATGTTATATTCTAGTAAACAGTGTTCAACTAAATCTAGCTTATTACCTATGCTTTGTATATTTTGAAAAGTAATGTTGACTTTAGTATCGAAATGTCTGGTTCCGTGGTGTTGTCCTGCGCGTCGACGTGGAGGTGCGCGGCGGTGGTGGTGTGCGGTCTTGTTGCTGTTGAGTATTATTGTTGGTCATCTCGTCGTGGTTTGTTGGGCTTGTTGTTTCGATCTCTTTAGTATTAGCTGGCTCCTGGGTTGTTTCTGTTGGTGTTGTTGGGTTCGCTTTAAATTCTTTGCCGTTTATACAAGGTTAGTCGGAAAGGGGGTCCTAATCCGAAGCCCACTTATAGTATCGCTGATGACTGTTTGAAAGCAAATGGTAAAATTTCAAAATTCGATATATTTTTTTTCAAAATAAAATGATTTTTATTTTAGTTTTTTCAAAAAATCGTCATCCCTGCTTTAGTTACAAATTCAAAAAATGGTGCTTCTAATTCATAACCCCAAATATGACCTAAAATGTAAAGACAGCTGATCATTACTGGGGAGAGATAGATTTAAGAGATTTTTTTTTTGAGATTTTGGAACAACTGTTTCTCTTAAACCATTGACTTTTGGGAAAAGTTGTAGAACAAAAGTTATTCATTATTATGTGTACTTTAACACCCTTTCGGATTAGTACCCCCTTTCTGACTAACCTTGTATAAAGTTTATTATTTTTAATAATAGCATGTTTGCCGTTTTGTCTAGCTATACGTAATGTTTCTCTGAGCTCATTTCACTGTTGTAATGTTTTAGGATCCATAAATGGTCCTACGCTTAGTCCGGAGTTTTGAAAATCTCTTGCGTTTTCTATAACATATTTCGTCATTCTTTTATTCATTAATTCTATTGCTAGCGGTCTTCTATCTCCTCTCTTTCCGATGCGTTTTATTTCTTCGATGTATGGATTAATATTTATATTGACTAGCTCGTGAAAAATTCTAGAGACACGGTCTATCAGTTCGTATTCGGTTTCATGGTGGCTCTCAGTGAGTCCGTAGAGGACTATTTTCTTTGTATTTTTTAATTTGTGTAGTTGTTTTTCAATGTTTTCAATGTTTTGGTCGATTACGTAAATTTTTTCTTTTATAGTTTTTTGTTCATTTGTAAGCCTGATGGTGGTGAGGTCTACCTGGTTTTGGAGTTTAATTATAGCAGTGTTCAGCTCTACTTGGATCGCATTTTTAACGTCTTCAATCAGGGATGTTTTCATCTTTTCTAGTTTAGCATCCAATAAGAGGCCGATCTGCTCCAATGTAATGCTATCCCTTCTAATCGCAGGTGTTGAACTGTTTGTTGTTTGGTTCATTGTATCGCCCAGAATATCGTCAACAGACTGGTCACTTTCGTGGTCGTTGAGGTAATTTTGTTGTGTATGTTGGTTTGGTTTTCGTCTGATTGTAACGTTCATTACAGAATCTTCAGGCATTTTATTTTGGATCGATGGTCTGATGAAAGAATTAGAATTGTCTCTTTTCGGCATATTACATACACAAGATTGACATTTCCAAATGTTTTTCTGTTCAGCTGACATTGTATCGAAGAAGATAAGAGACAGATTAGCGCATAGTAGATCGTAGTATTTAGCGCAATATATGCATTTTATGAATTTATTATCATTAATATTGTTTTTACATCCTTCACATTGAAACATTTTGAGTATCGTCACTGGAAAGGCAAAATTACTTAACCGCCAAATTTGGCATTTTGAGTTACATACTAATTCAGAATCAGTGATTTTTTCTGCATCGATGTATGTAGGTAGCATTGCAATCGAAGCACTTTAGTGGCGCTTCAGTAACCCGTAAAAAGGCGGTATTTTTTTTTCTCGATTACGGAAGCGGCACTCTTTTCGGTAGTTTTTAAACGAGCGTCACTTCAGTCATGTTTACTTACTGTAAAAATATACAAATTTCAATTAAAGTAAATTTTACTTTCTGTTGTCTGGAAAATAATGTTGTATTAGTAGTTGTGCTCTTCTTGATAATTTAATAATAACTTGGTTTAAGTAATTTTGATTTACATAAATTCGAATGAGGCATGACGTATAAAAAAAAATGCCTTATTATTTTTATCGAGTGAATGGCGTTTCAGTAATTTAACCTGGCTGTTATAGAGCAGTTTGCGGGATATCACAGCACTTTGCTTTGCAGTTAAATTTCTGCAAAAGACACAAAAGTATTTCATCCTTAAAAGTAAGTCAGTCGGCACGACAGAGCGTTAGCGCATGATGGACGTGTATGTTTGCTACCGCTGCTGCGTAACCCCCCCCCCCCCCCCCCCAACATGGACAGTAGTCCCCGGCGGCACTGCTAGTCCTGGTCAAGGTAGCGGCCTAGGTAACGGAAGGGCGTGCGGTGCTATGAATCCTCGATAATCCTCAAATCCGGTAACTTGCTCTATTTCCGGGGGGGGGGGGGGGGGGGGGCGGTAGACAGTCCCAGGGTGGTGTCAGGTTTATCGTCCACAAGTCCCTTGTGAACAACGTGGTGACGATCGAGAGTGTGTCGACCAGAGTGGCGTACCTTATACTCAGAATATCCAAAAGGTATTCGTTGAAGGTCATACAGGTATACGCCCCGACCGCGGCACACTCCGACGATGAGGTGAAGACCATGTATGAGTGTTTCTCCAGAGCCATACATGGCTCTAAAACTCACTTCACTGTTGTCGTGGGGGACTTTAACGATAAACTGGGCAAGCGAGACGATGATGAACTGCAAGTGGGGCAATTTGGACTTGGAAGTCGCAATCACCGGGGCCATCGACTGGCCAGCTTTATGGAGAAGGAGGGACTTTTTATGATGAACTCCTTCTTCAGAAAGCGTGAGCATAGGAAGTGGATCTGGCTGAGCTCTGATGGTGCAACTAAAAATGGGATTGACTTCATTATGTCGACGAGGAAGCAAATATTCAATGATGTCTCTGTGATCAACGCGGTGAAAACCGGAAGCGATCACCGCAAGGTAAGAGGCACATTGAATCTAAATATCAAGCTGGAAAGATCTCGACTGATGAAGTCTACGCTCCGTCCTGCACCGATCCAGGTCCAAAACCCCGAGAGCTTTCAGATTGAACTTTAGAATCGTTTCGAATGCCTAGGGAGCTCCGTGGACGATAACAACGATGGGTTTGTGGAAACTGTCCATACTGTCGGGTCTAAGATCTTCAAGACCCGTCGTAGAAATAAAACCAAAAAGCTCTCTGACCCTACTGTTAAGCTCATGGACGCAAGGCGCGAGATGATTCTGCAGTCTCCAGATGACGCGCTTAAGTACCGGCAGCTCAATAGACGGATCTCTAAGTCCTTGAAGTGCGATTTACGCTGATTTAATACAGAGAGTATTAAGGAGGCGATTGAGCGGAACAAGGACTAGAATTTATTTGCAAGATATTTGTCTATTGGGCAGAGTCAGCTTACGACACAGAAGACCGATGACGGCAGAATCGTATCCGCCAAACCACAGCTTTTGAGAGACGTCGAGAAATTCTATGGACAGTTGTACACTTCAACAAGCGAACCCGTTGCGAATCTGGCAAACGACCCAAGAGCTAGATTAATCCGACACTTTACCGAAGACATCCCGGACGTCAGCCTGTACGAGATTAGGATGGCTCTGAAGCACCTTAAAAACAACAAGGCGCCGGGAGATGACGGAATTACAGCCGAACTTCTGAAGGCGGGTGGAAAACCGGTCCATAAGGCCCTTCAGAAGCTGTTTAATTCCGTCATACTCGAGGGGAAAACGCCACAGGCATGGAACAGAGGTGTGGTGATACTTTTCTTCAAAAAGGGTGATAATACCCTATTGAAGAACTACAGGCCCATCTCACTTCTGAGTCATGTCTACATGCTGTGATCAAGAGTCATCACGAACCGTCTCGCGCGCAGGTTTGACGACTTCCAGCCTCCCGAACAAGCCGGATTCCGAAAAGGCTTTAGCACCGTAGATCACATACATACGCTGGGGCAGGTTATACAGAAGACCGAAGAATATAACATTCCCCTTTGCTTAACGTTTGTGGACTACGAGAAAGCCTTCGATTCGATCGAGACCTGGGCTGTACTGCAGTCTCTTCAACGGTGCCAGATCGACTGTCGGTACATCGAAGTGCTGAAGTGTTTGTATGAAAACGCCACTATGTCAGTCCGATTACAGGATCAGACTTCGAAACCTATCCTTCTGCAGCGAGTTGTGAGGCAAGGAGACGTCATCTCTCCGAAACTGTTCACCGCTGCACTGGAGGATGTCTTCAAGGTTCTGGATTGGAAAGGGCTAGGCATCAACATTAACGGCGAGTACATCACTCACCTTTGGTTTGCCGACGACATAGTCATCATAGCTGAGACCATGGAGGACCTCAGTACAGTGCTCGATGACCTTAGTAGAGCTTCCGAAAGAGTGGGTCTTAAAATGAACATGGATAAGACAAAGATCATGTCAAACATCCATGTAACACCCACTCCCATGAAAATCGGAGACTTTACACTCGAAGTTGTCGACGATTATGTTTACCTAGGGCAAACTGTCCAGTTAGGTAGGTCCAACTTCGAGAAAGAGGTCAATCGTCAAATCCAACTCGGCTGGGCAGCGTTCGGGAAGCTGCGTAGAATCTTTTCATCCCAACTACCGCAGTGTCTCAAGACGAAAGTCTTGGACCAGTGCGTGTTGCTAGTGATTACATACGGCACTGAAACGTGGTCGCTCACAAAGGGCCTCCTAAGAAGGCTCAAAGTCACTTAAAGGGCAATGGAGAGGGCTATGCTCGGAGTTACCCTGCGTGATCATATCAGAAATGATGAGATTCGCAGGAGAACCAAGGTAACCGACATAGCTCGAAGAATTGCCAAACTTAAGTGGCAGTGGGCGGGGTACATTGCTCGCAGAACGGATGGCCGATGGGGCCGAAAGGTTCTGGAGTGGCGACCGCGTACCGGATGACGCAGCGTGGGTAGGCCTCCCACAAGGTGGACCGATGATCTGGTGAAGGTCGCGAGAAACCGCTGGATGCGAGAAGCACAGGACCGGTCGATGTGGCGATGCTTGGGGGAGGCCTAGGAGCAGTGGACGTCTTTCGGCTGAATGATGATCATTAGTTTCTTACGTCGTTTATCCCATAAATGATTACAGCAAAGTCACTTTAAAGAAATTGTGGTTAACTTAGTAAATTATCTGATCACCCCTTAAGTCCTTGTGCTAGACATGTGAAAATGGAAAAATCTCCTTGAAGTAATTTTACCTCACCAGCATAGCAGTATAGTTATATTAAAAGAAATTTTATCGTACTCCCATTTCTTTATGTTATGCGTTATCAGTACGTTTAAATGGCAAAGAAAGTTTAACTTGATGGCGTTTGAGTAAATTTAACTTACTTTGAAATGAGGTCAAATTACTTATCCACCACTTATTTCCTAAAAGAGCCTTTAGAGTATCATACAGAATATGAATAAAAATAAAAAAATGGAAAAGGTTTACATATCAAGTTATTTGATTAAAATTGGATGATAAATTAAAAAGATACGATTTTTTTTGTTTAAAAATCAAGTTTAAATGGCTTTTTCTCGAAATGGCTTTTTGATGCTCCAGTAATTTTGCCTTTCCAGTGACGATATGTATTCAGATGGTTTACTATTATTTTAGAGGTTTAGTACAGGGTGCGCCATCTAGCGAAGAAATGCTGAGTTAACTTGATTGGTGTGTCTTGATCGGTTGACGTTTCTACTAGATTTTTTAATGTAGTCAATAGTTTGCACGTTGCGATTTTCCTCTCATAGATGTCGCTGTTTTCAATTTGGTGTTGTTTTTATTTTTTATTTTTGTATCGGCGTGGGTAATTTAAATTTAATTGTAATAACGACTTTCGAATTTTATAACTTTGATATTTTCGTTGAGTTTCCGTACTCACTGTTTGTTATTTTGGTGTTAAATTGGCACTGTTTGAAGGAAAATAGTCTTGTAACAATGTTTATTTTTGTTTTTATTACTTTTTAGGAAGAAAATATGTATGTTCATTTGGAGCACTTCACTATGATTTTAGTTTTGAATCACTGGAGAATAAAGCAGAGTTCAGCAATTTCACTTTATTACACTAGTGGATTACTGTCAAAACTTAAGGTGCATGTACCGATGGACCGTCCATACAATGTTTGTAGGGATTATACGCTAAGAATAGACACTCTTTGTTTAAAACGAATCATTTTATCACTTTTCTACAATCAAATGTGCTCGCGAATTCACTCTTTAGGAAATAACTTACACTAATTACTGAGAAAAACAATCATGAAATTCAGACAAAATTTGACACTTCTTTACATGTGTGGGTTTGTTTTGACAAGCAAACTAAGCGCCATGTTTGTTATAGTTTAAAATTGTAAGCGATAGATGGCGTGCAGGCGATATTGTAAATAGATATTAAAATATGCAGCGTTGCCGGTCTTCTGTAACCTTGACGGCGGCTGCGTTGCCAGCTAATTTGACTATGATTCGAATGCATGTACATTTTCAATTTGTTGAACGTAATGTTGATGCACTAGGATTTGCGCGCGGAATTTGTTGCGTGTTATATTTTGTATGCTATTTTAATTTATTCAAATTGCAATATGTCTAGTAGGTACTTATGTAATTGATTTCAATTGAATATAATTATTGCAATTTATTATTGGTAGGTAAATAATTTTATTAATTATTCAAAATACGCAATTTTATTGTAAAATAAAATTACCTAGGTATATTTCGACGGTAAGTATTAGAAACAGCAAGTTGGCCCGTGAGTTGGGTTTTAGACGCTGCAATCTCGTTACAATACTAATTACGTACCTACGTGTCGATGTTGTCATTATGTATATTTTATGGTCAACCATGAATTAAATTATTCAGTAAGTCACCAAAGTAACCACAACATTAAATTTCGTGAAAAAGCAATCTTGGGGTATGTTTTTACCAGGTAAAGAATACTTTGTATGCATATAGCCCCCCGCCGAGACGCCGTCGCGAGCAGACGTATTTTTGAACGTTCCGTGTTTTAAATTCAAAAAAAATTGTTTAAACTGCAAAATATTGTGTAAACTATCAGTGAAACGATCAATTAATTAGTGATTACCATCTCAGTGATAAAATATTGAAACAATTACAACACACAATTAACAATATTATCAAAATTATCAACAGCAAATCAAGACAAGTTGTTATAAAAAATCGTGTTAGCGTGCGCCGGGCCAAGTGTCCTTGAAAGTGAATGCAAGGACAAGCTTTGCACCTGCAGCTACAGTACCTATTTTTATTAAATAGAACGCTATTTTCAACTCTCTTAATAACGACGACTTGGTCCGATGGCACATGGGCCGGACTGTAAGTGAACGTGACCGTGTGAGTATCAAGTTCAAACCTCCGCAAAACACATTACTTTTTGGAATGTTTTTTATTATGCTGCTAAAATACCAGAAAAATCTGAGATTTTTTTACGAAAAAATTGGAGAAATTTCTGAAATATTATAATTAATACTTGCACAAATTGCTGCCTGCAACATTGCTTAATTAAAGAAAAATCCGCATTCATTGTTGCTTTATTTTACTTTTGGTGCATTTGAACGCCCAATATGCCGCTAAATCGAACACCGCCAACCTCACCGAAATCTAACTTCAAAATCAATGATGGTGACGCTGGTACTAATATACTAAGTAAAGTTATTTTTTACAAATATACTAAGTAAAGTTATTTTTCTTTGTAGCACCTGTGAAGCAGTGGTTTCAAGACAAGAAGAAATAATTTTTGTTCAATTGATTTTTTTTTGTAGTAGTTTGTTTAGAATCTACATAATCATTGTATAAAGCTTTTAATTTGTATTTACTATAAAAGGTGAAATAATACCTTATTGAACTCAATAAAGATTTAGATTTTTGTTTTACTAAAAACTTAGGTAATAAAATAAAACTATATTTTACTGTGTATATTTGACATTATTTATTTCCTTTTTTTATTAATCAATTAAATGTTTTACGCCTTAAAATATAACTTTTATTTTCCTAAAATAGTACTAGTTTTAATTTATCGTAGGTGTCGTTCTGCCTACCCCTATTTAGAGTATTTCTACAAAATATTTTAGCCCTTTTTTAAATACACGCCATCTAGTGGTAAACTTTGTAAACGTAGGGAATACGTCTATGTGTGTGTAAAAGTGTGTAAATTCAATGACAGATGTTATTATGGGATTCTGTGTCAAATTGGGTGGATTTTGAGGCATTGTTATGATCAAGTTCATTAAAAGGTAATGACCAGGTGTCGCGAACACTACTTCTACAACTTAGTAATGCTCAGATTTCACATAAAACGAAATAAACTCAAAATAATGATTTCAGCGCCATCTAGCGGGAAAAGTGCTGGGAACAGCCCGTATCTTTCACCTTAAACTTATTACACAGTTTGGCAAGGAATTTGCATTATTTACATTTTTAATTTTAATTTTTCGTAGACCGATCGTTCAGTACGTGTTTGTTCCGACAGCGCCCTCTGTCGAAAAAAACACCATGACTACTAGCAACAGCAGCACTAAGGGCATCCCCTAGTGGGACTCGGACCTCGGCTTAGGGCGTTGCTGGCGGGATAAGGGAGGAGACAGCTTGATGAGGGCTAAATTATCGGTGTGAATAAAAACCGAATGAAACTATAAGGTTCAGTGAAAAATGAGTCCTGAGTTAATTGTAGCGAGTGGAGACTGTTATAGAAGAAATATGTATGAAAAAAAAAACTTTTTAACGATTTTTATAGAGACGTAAGGAGTCCTTACCTTCCCATGAAGAGGGTATAATCAGCTGTCTTTTAGTATTAGTATAGCTCTACATAGACTTGAAGGATTATTTATTTACAAGTTTTCACGGAAAACACTTCAGGTGACATAAAGATAAGTCATAGAAAAATCTTAGTATACAATATGGCACACAGAAATTGTAAATATTTACAGCGTTTACGCACGAATCCGTGAAAATACGTTCCGAATTAGCCATAGAACTATTTGTATGGTAGTTTACGCACTACATCCATCCGTCGTCCGATTTCTATCCGTCATCCGTGAGTTTCTAATTCGGAAGAACATTTGACGGACCGAAGTAGCCATAGAACTATTTGTATGGTAGCTTACGCACTACATCCGGCATCCGTCATCCGATTTCTATCCGTCATCTGGGAGTTTCTAATTCGGATGAATATTTGACGGATCGAAGTAGTCGTAGTACCGAATTGTTTGAATTTGAATCAGAAATCGGAATAGTGCGTAAGCAACATCCGAATTCGGTCCGAGATTTTTACTTTAGATCGGTATTTTCACGGATTCGGATCGGATGCAGTGCGTAACGCAATATCCGAATTCGGTCCGAGTTTTTTATATCCGTATTTTCACGGATTCGGATCGGATGCAGTGCGTAATCGTTCTTACTCTGCAATATTTAAATCAAAAGGTTGCTTAGCAACGCGTTTATTGATTCGTACACTGCTACTAGATCATAGATTGACTTAAAAATTATAGTTCTTTTTGTAGAGATTCATTAATTCAAAGATTAACTTGTTTTTTTGCTGGTTTCGACTGCCTCGTTGGTCCAGTGCGACTACTGAGCCTGAGGTCCTGGGTTCGATCTCCAGATCGGACAAAGTGTTATCGGGTTTTTCCTTCTGGAATTTCTCAGTAGCAGCCCGGAGTCTAGATTTGTGCCTGGTTGATGGCAATAGACTCGCCCCCTATTACATGGGACTTAAACATTACGGTGAAATGTGGGTGTATTATACACCTCTGCCCAACCCTTTGGAGAATACAGGCGTGATGTTATTTACTTGGTTTTATGACGCGTCATGGTACTTAATTGCTGTACTGTACATACGTTAGTTAATTAGACTTACAGTATCTTACGACCAACGGCTTTAAAACATAAGAAAACACGGAAATATATGAAACACGGAGTTCTCGGCTTGCCCTCTCGAAATAGAAATGTCGCGGAGGCCCCCTCTCATGAATATTGATGCACTGTAAAAACCTACTTTCCGTTGAAAGCTCTGGTGTGTCTACGTAGCGCCGAACAGCCGATAAAGAGTGCAAAAGATACTATTGTTATGTTAAACATTGATACGATTGCAAATGCAGCCAGTATACCGAGTATGGTCTCTTGGTCTGGAGGGGCTTGTGGCTAGTTAAGGTATCATCACTACATAGTATAAAACAAAGTCGCTTCCCGCTGTCTGTCCCTATGTATGCCTAGATCTTTAAAACTACGCAACGGATTTTAATGCGATTTTTTTTAATAGATAGAATGATTCAAAAGGAAGGTTTTAAGCTATAAAACGTATACGTGCGAAGCCGGGGCGGGTCGCTAGTAAAGGTATAAATAAGGTATAACGGGCTGGTGTCAGCAACTCAACGTCTGAGAGCGTATTATGCGTGACGGGTGGTAAGTATAATCACTCGATCCACCCTAAATGTTCGAAAAAGGCCAGCACACCCTTGATGTTGCTGGTGTTCTCTCAGAGTGTACCTGGGTTTCCGAAGTACTTGGCCCTGTATGTGGCGACCTCAGGGCAGTTGAGTAGCACGTGGGCTGCCGTCTCGTCCTCCTCCATGCATGCTCTGCACAGTGGGCTGTCTGTAACTCAGTCAGTAACGCAAAAAAGCAGCTGTCCCTTAACATATACGCATAACTCGTCAAAATGTAGAGAACAGCTGATTTTTTTTTCGCGATTTCAGGTTTGGTCCCATAGTAAAACTTGTTCATAATGATGAGTACAGTGACCCTTTAAGACGTTGTGCGTTATTTATGTTACACCTTGTAATACACCTCTGCCCAACCCTTCGGGGAATACAAGCTTGATATTATGTATACAATGTGTCCGGTCATGGACTAGCGATATTCTAGATACTTATATAACAACTATTCTAGTACACAAATACACTATACACTAGGGTCCAATTCACTTCCATTTTTTTGTTGAAATATTCTGTACGTGTGTACATCTCTCAGAGTGTATATCTCTCAAAGTTTTGGTCCTACTGAGATAAAAATAGGCATAGTCGGAGGGCAACAATATTGTCTATCGTTTACATTACGATACAATGGGTTCACATCTTCATAACTTTAAGATACAGAATATCTCAACAAAAAAGCAAGATGGCTGCCAAATAGCGGGGAAGTGGATTGGACCCGTGTGTAGTGTATTTGTGTTCTAGAATAGTTGCTATATAAGTACCTAAAAAATCGCTAGTCCATAACCGGACACATTGTATAATCACCCTCTCTGTTTCCTCTCTTCATCATACAGTAATTTGTGACACCTAAATATACTATACAAATAGGTATTACATTCTCAGTCTCAAAATCCAACCATAATATCTTAGTGCGACAATACACGAGTACGTAATGTTTACAAGTAGTTCACACGGCTCGATTGTTTGACTCGATTTGGGTCTGGCGAATGTAATCGATTTCCCCACAATCCCCACCCTCGTACCTGGACCCTTCGTAAGTGCCACAATAGGGAAACACACCGCATAACAACTCATGTTTTCGATTACAGAGGGAATTACTATGTTAATATGGGCTACCTTCTACGCTATAATAATTGTTGGTTTGAATTAGACATTAATTTTAGGATTGACAGTGATTTTAACACCATACAATGTATTTTTGTATTATGATTATAACTTTCGTTCTGTAACAGCATTAGAGGTGTGTGGTAGAGTAGAGGATGCACAGCATGTGTTGGTGGAATGTGTCCGATATACAAATAAACGAAAGGAACTTCTCGATTCCAAGAAATTGTCGTCAATGGATGTTGGAATGTTTCATAGCCTTTTAGCAAAGCCTACGTCTGAAGCTGCGCAATAGAATTCGTTTACACCCTGTAAACGAATTCGTGTAATTCCTCAAAATCACATGATCTACTACTGGTGTAGATTGGCGCCACACGGGATTTAGCTTGATTAAAAATAAAAAACAAAAATCTTTTTTTATCATGCGGTAGCGGTAGTTGATCATATTTAAACCACCTAATAAGGAATCAGTAAAAAGTAAGATTTTTTTTATTGAACTTTTCGATACATCAATGAAAGCACGGCGAGACGGCTGGCGGGTACGACTAACGCGATATCGCTCTTTGCAGTCAGTTAACTCTAAAATGACTCAGAAATAGAAAACCAAGTTATTTTTCAGATATTTTTTTTCAGTTGATTTTCAGAATTTCCCATTTAGGGTTAATCTGTGTCACCAGTAGGTCACGCGGTTTGAAGGAATTACACGAATTCGTTTACACCCTGTATAATGTAACAATTCGCAGAAAATTCCTCGCAGTGGGACATAAACTTTGCATCTGTGCATGTGTGTGTGTGTGTGTGTGTTGGTAAGCACAGCAAGAAGTAGGATCACGACTGTGGGATCGCTTCATGAAATTCTGAATAATCAGATTTAAACAGCGCATACATACGTGCTTTCGCAAGACGCCAAGCTTGTTGCGAGGACTGTACAAAGTTCTCAGTTTGAATATCACTCCTAGAAACAGTACCCCAAGTGTGAGTTTTTTACATTACTACTGCAGCCCAATTCTGCTAACAGAAACTTTTATCAATTGCAACTTAATCGTTTATTCAAACAGTTTTCGTTTACAAGAACTATCAAATGGTTTGACAACAAAAACAAAACCAAACATTTTGACAGTTTACGTCAACGAAAACTGTCTGAATTAACGATTCAATTGCCATTGTTAAAAGTTTCTGTTAGAAGAATTGGCCCCTAGTTGCGTCACGCCAAAAAGTCCAAACAAATTTTTAGTCGCGCTATTCGCCGCTAGAGGCGCTGCCTAAATTTTCATACATTCTTGGCGTAACGCAACTACAGTAGTTACGTAAAAAACTCACACTTGGGGTACAGTTCTATCTAGAGAATGTATAAGGTAAGAAAAAAAAACAGCCTAGTAGGGCAAAGGCCTCTTCTCATACAGAGAAGAAACGAGCATCGATCACCACGCTTGCTCACTGCGGGTTGTCGATTTCAGACCATTAAGTCCAGGTTTCCTCACAATGTAATCTTTCAGTTGTCAGTGGCGTGTTAGATTAACCACTAAAGTACACACGACATTGAAAAACTCACATTGGGTGCGTGGTTTTGACCCGCTTGCGATACGCATGGAACCTCCGGGGCCACCACGACATTTTTAATCTATTTAAGTAAAAAGAAAAGTCCTGACTGACTGACTCATCAACGCCCAGCCCAAACCCTTGGACCTAGAAAGCTGAAATTTTGCACAGAGGTTCCCTTTATAATGTAGACAAGGAATAAGGAAGGATTTTTCGAAATTCAAAACCTAAGGGAGTTAAATAGGGGATGAAAGTTTGTATGGAAAATCGTCACTTAACGGGTCCAAAATTTCACGCAAGCGAAGCTGCGGTCAAAAGCTAGTTATAACATAATACAAGGTTAGTCGGAAAGGGGGTACTAATCCGAAGCCCACTTATAGTATCGCTGATGCGTATTTCTAGAATATACAAGGCCAGAACGCATCCATAGGAAACTAGCCGCGTATATTTTAGAATGTTGTAAATTAAAACTTCGGTTCTAAAATATACACAGATTTTGCGTACTGATCGCGTATACTTTAGAATGTTAAGGGTGAAAAACGGATTCAAAACTATACAGTGTCAGTTACATTGACTTAACTTTTCCAAACGAGTTAGTTAGGAAACAACACTTAAAATATGACTTAACTTATGGTATGTATTTATATGACCTTTAAAAATAATAGTTCCCACTTTAAAAAGGCTTAGCTTTAAAATTAATAGTTTACTTTAATTTTAATAATTCTAACTTTAAAAGTTTACTTTCAACTTCAAAGTTCCCCGCGGTAGGAAATAAAGTGACAAGCAGATAGCTGAAAAGTAGGTTAGGTTAGGTTAGAACTGTGGCCAGTCAAAGCACGAGCCGAGCGAGCGAAGCGAGCGGTGCCGCGGCAGCGGCCGGCGAGTGCCAGAACCGATTCGCTTCACTGATCACTTTCCACCATTCGTCTAATGCTACTTGAGAATAGATTATAGAGCATGGGGGCGCAGGTATTCAAAATTATACGCGATGAGTACGCACTGCGTGCTGGATGGTACTAGTGAAGTATATTTTAGAATCGAATGCTTGAAATTATCAATTCTAAAATATACACGATTATTGCGGAATACTGATGTATAGTTTAGAACGCTCGATCGTCAAATGTGTATTCAGAAGTATACGCGATTAGTTCGGGCGGCTGCGTACTGGCCTTGTATACTTTTGAAATACGCATCGCTGATGACTGTTTGAAAGCAAGTGTTAAAATTTCAAAATTCGATATATTTTTTTTTTTAATAAAATGATTTTTATTTTAGTTTTTTCAAAGATTCTTCATCCCTGCTTTAGTTACAAATTCAGAAAATAGTGCTTCTAATTCATGACCCCAAATATGACCTAAAATGTAACCACAGCTGATCATAACTGGTGATTGATAGATTTTAGAGTTTTTTTTTTGAGATTTTTGATCAACTGTTTCTCTTAAACTATTGACTTTTGGGGAAAGTTGTAGAACAAAAGTTACTCATTATTATGTGTACTTTAACACCCTTTCGGATTAGTACCCCCTTTCTGACTAACCTTGTATACTTTTGATATTTTACAGTTATACGACAAAATATACTATGCATTTTATAACTAAACCTCAACGAGTAGGTATCATACCTACGAATAATTTTACCTTGGTAAATTTAATTATAGGCAGCGTGCACACCGCAGGCAGCGGTTCATTTGTTAATGTCGCCGCAACGCGATGCGCGAGGCGCATTTCTAATTCACTGCTGCAAAAAATACGATCCAACCAGGATAAATTCTGTTAGCGAAACAATAAGTGGGTGAATGTGGCGATCCGTAGGGTTTTAAAGTAAGGCAGATACATTGTTTAGGCTTTATAACATGTATTGTCGAGATAGACATAAGATACTTTATTGTACAACTGTAATCATACACATAGAACCTATAATATTTTTGTACTATAACACAGTAAGCGTAGTTTTGTTTTTTGTTAATTTTAAATGTTAATTATAGTACCTCATTTATTTAGTTCAAAAATTACTCCTAGATGGCGTTGACCAATTTTGTCGTTCCACTGAATGGTGGTGTTAAGATTTTCCGCTATTTAACGACCTCAGTGGAATATGTATGTAATTTTTAATTCGCCAATAAACCAGTGTTCTTGATAGTAGTTGGTATTATTAATGCTCCCTACTATCTACGAGTGTTCTAGACATGTGCTGAGTCTGTACATACATAATATTTGGTCGTACAACTGGCGAGGCGTAAACTGAGCTTTGCATTTGTGTGTGTGCACATAGAATCGATTGCCAAAAAGCAGTATAAACCGGTTTAAACCAAGCAAAGGGGGCGTCTGCATTCATTCTCACACACAAATGCAACGCTCAGCTTAGGCCTCACGAACGGTACCTAACTGTGATAGAACGATTTCAACGTTTAGGGAAGAATCTGGATTTTTGATGAAGCTTTCGTAGTTTTCTCTTATCTTGGTTTCAGAGGGACTCGTGGCTAATAACTAACCCCTCCGTGCCTCGGAGAGCATGTTAAGCCACGGTCTCGGGTATCATATGAATACCTATGACAGTCGTTACGGAGTCAGAAGCCCGCAAGTCTGACAATCGATCTAATCTTAGGATATCAGCATTGCTCAGTAACTGGGTTGCGAAGGTCTGATGGCAGTTGCTACGTGTAAAATACTGGTACTCAGCCGCATCTGGTTGGACTGATAGCTGAGCCTAACATAGTTGGGAAAAAGGCTAGACATAACATGTCAGGGAATGAATATACAAAAATTAGAATTAAATAATCATTTTACAAATTTCATTTGACAATTGTATTACTTAGAAAATTTTCTACAGAATAATGAGTTTGTTCACTTAGAAATGATCGTAACTTTTTTTAAATAGATCAATACCTTGTGTTATTCTAATATGTTTGGGTAGTTTATTATAAATCTATGGACACATTGAGAATATGCTTTTCTGAAACAAAATGGTTTTGCCTGTAACTAGACATATTTTGTCATATCGTCGTGCACTCGTTACTTGTGAAAATTTTGATAAATTGTACCTAACATAACGGTTTCATAATAACGCACAACGTCTTAAGGGGTCACTGTACTCATCATTATGAACAACTTTCACTATGGGACCAAATCTGAAATCGCGAAAAAAAATCTGCTGTTCCCAACATTTTGACGAATTATGCGAAGATTAATGTAGGGAACAGCTTTTTTTGTTTCGCGTGTTCAGGTTTGGTCCCATAGTAAAAGTTGTTCATAATGATGAGTACAGTGACCCCTTAAGTAAGAGGTTGTACACTTATTTATGTTACACCTTGTATTTACATTGATGGCATGTCAATAAACTCATAATTTTGAAGTAAAGTTTGCAACTATCTGTTCGATCTATATTACAAATTGCTCGGTCCACCACCACCGCCATCTCCTTTTCGGTAACAATACCCCAAAAATTGTACCCAAACAAAACATTGCTTTCCATCTAGATATGTTTACCCAGTTAACTTAGAGCTGCTCTGCTGTTAAAGAAAATATCAAAACACGCCAACAAATAAGACCAAACACAAAGAACACAACAGAAATACAGTACACCAACATTACACATGCGCAAATTGAACGGAACTCGCAGCAAACTTCTGAATTTGATAGCACAAACAGGGTGCACAAAGTTGTGCACACGGCACACCTTGCACAGGACGCGTGTGGAACTAGCTGAATAATTTACTGACACATATTTGTGCAAAGTAAACTATCCGCAGGTTCTATTCACTCGGTTTCGGAAGTAACCTCTGTTTGAGTCCGGCCAAACTCACGAACATGCGATATGGCTCCGTAAACTTGCGATCCTTTTGTGAATACTTCCTTTGAAATTTCGTTTGGGAATTCTGGCATTTTGGAGGATAACAATTTTAGAATATGGGGGATAAAAACTGCATTGTAACTTTCATCAGAAAACTTTGTTGTTACGAACTTTTAGTTCTGCAATAACTGATCTAGTTTCTGAGTATGTCTTCACGGCACTCACAAACCACTACATCATACATCCAGCCGCGGACTCGAACCCTCTTATTGCAAAAGATGGTTTAAACCAAGACTAAGGTAAACCCAGATTTAAAATATACCCATCCCTTGCTTATGTCATATAACAAAAAGAGACGGGGCTATTTTAAAACCTAGGTTTTTCTTAGACCATCTTTTGTAATAAGGGGGGAAATGTTTTACCAGATTTTAAATTCGATTCCATAATACACTGAGCGCAATAAGATTCAAGATGTCATATCAACAATACAAGTATAAGTTTTTAAAATTGTGAAGCGTCGATTCTAGCAAAAACGCTACCCACTTTTTGATGTTATGAACTCTTTTTTAGGTAAGTGTGTCTAGTCAAATGTTGTAGAGAGTGAATTTGATTGAATTTACTAAATTGGGGTATTTCTTTTTCTATGCTACCTAGTATATAGCATCTTTAAATTAACCTTTTTTATGTCAATTAAGAAAAACATATCTTTGCCCTGTCAATTCTTTGCGAGCGACCTTATGAAAAAGTAATGTGCAAGCAATTGTAGACCTTAGGGTGGTTAACATTTCAAGTCCGCATAGCCCATTACTGTCCCACAGCTGGGCACTAGCCTGTTCTCAGAATGAGAAGGGCCTTAGCCACTCGTATGCCGCAATCATAGACACAATAGAAATTCCATTGTGGCTCGCGTGGATCCACGTTCCGGCATACAAGGGGTTGTGTCAAAGTGTGGTCCACCACACTGGCCTGGTGCGGGTTGGCGGACTACACACACTATTTATTTATTTAATACTTCAATGCACAATGGTGGTACATAAGGCGGACTTAATGCCACAAGGCATTCTCTACCAGTCAACCTTTACACCATCGAGAACTTCATGGAGCCCACTCAGATGTGCTGGTTTCCTCACGATATTTTCATTCACCGCACATGAATTCGGAAAGTCAGAGGTTTAGGTCGGAATCGAACTCAAACCCTCCTACATGGAAGGCAACCGTTTAACCACTAGGTTATCACTGCTACTACTACATCATAAGCGATCACTAATCCTGCAGATAATTGCACCGCTTTGAAAGAGAAATGGTGATTGCAGTACTTACAGACTTCCGGATAATTGATGTTGCGAATCCTTTTACTTTATCTTTTCGTCTTTATTGGAACAGAGGTTATGAATTTAGTATATTTTGTAAATTAACATTATAACATCATGTCTTTACTCTCCGAAGGGTTGCTCTGCCCAACCCTTGTATTGACACCCTCATTTCACCGTTATAAAAAGTTAAAAAAAAAAAAAATTGTTCCCATTTGACCCTCGTCGCACCTGATGGTAAGCGCAGACAAGGTCTAAGATGAAGCACACGAATCCAAGTAACAGAGATATAGAGGGATTCCCCTCTTGGCTCTCACATTCACACGACGGAACACAATAAACTGCTTGGCGCCGGACTTAAATGTTCAGGTGGTAGCTAGCCAGGCGGACCGTATAGATCCTACCACCAAGCGTGCTGGGTTTTGTTGAATCTTACAACACGCGCCTATTCCCAGCGTGCGGTGAGGAAGTTTTATATTCTAGCCCGTCCCCACACGGGAAAGTCCTAATTCCCATGTAATAGGGGGCAAGCCTACTGCCATCAACCGGCACAAATCCAGACTCTGGGCTGCTACTGAGAAATTCCACACGGAAAAACCCAATAACACTGTCCGACCTGGGGATCTAATTCGAGACCTCACGCTCAGCAGTTGCGCTTGCAACCACTAGACCACAGAGGCAGTCAAAAAAAAGTTTTTGTAAATTCTTATACAAGGTGTAACATAAATAACGCATAACCTCTTGGGGTCACTGTACTCATCATTATGAACAACTTTTACTAGGGGACCAAACATGCCGGAGGGCGCGCGATGATCTCCGGCCACCCTAGTGTGTGGCCTGCGGGCGACGGGTTAGGGGACCCGTCGCCCGACCAGTAACAGGCCCGAGAAGGCGGCGCGCATGTGTTCCGTGCGCGCCTCTCAGGAGGACGTGGGGCAAGGCCCCACAGAAGGAGAGGTCCGCCAGGGGCTGGCGGACCGAGGCCTGCCGGGGTTGCGGCGCATGCAGCTGCGAATCCCGCGACCCCGGCCAAGGGTCAGGAGAAGGAACACCGTGGGTTTTTAGCCGGTAAGAGTCCGGCATAACCCTTCGCCTTCCCCAGGCGATGGGTATCCATGAGGATTTTCCCACGAAAAAAAAAAAAAAAAAAAAAAAAAAAAGCCGACCAAACATGAAATCGCGAAAAAAAATCAGCTGTTCCCTACATTTATGTTCGCAAAACTCGTCAAAATATAGGTAACAGCTGATTTTTTTTCGCGATTTTACTTGTTCCCTTAGTAAAAGTTGTTCATAATGATGAATACAGTGACCCCTTAAGAGGTTGTGCGTTATTTATGTTACACCTTGTATATTTATTAGTTCCGTCGCAACACAAGACATCACATATCTAGTCTCGATCTAGTTCCCTTACCAAAACTAGAGCAGTACACTCTGAGTCAACTAAAGTCTTAGATGTGCCCGAGACCTATCCTCAAAGGCAAATAGCAATCTGAGCGCAAATATTTCAATTCGTTCGAGCACCGACCAATAGCGCAGAGCTTATTTCCTTTCTTTGTCGCTTTATCTACATACTGAGCCAACATTATCGTTTTATGATTCGCATCTGTGAGGTAATAGTTGGATTAAATGATCTTTATTCATAACAATATGGTAATAGGGTATTTGATTTCTATTAAAAATGTACAACAATTTGGTTTTAAAGCAAGTATAGAAAGAAAAGGGTAGGTGAAAAAAAGAACACGGTAAAATAGAGAAGATACACGCTTTCGAAGTTTGTGGAGGTTTTCTGTCCTTGTCACACGAAGCGGATATTGTGCAGAGCAGAGTAATAATATAATAAATTCATTTATTTTCAGGCAACTTTGGCCCATAGACCTTACAAACTAATATTATATACGTTAAATAATACAGTTTATGTTAGTAATAAAACTTAAGCCAATGTTAGTAAAAACACTTCACTTGCGCACTATGTCATCCGCTGTGCGATCGTGTGGCACTTGTCCGCGGAAGCGACGGAACACCACTCCCTGCGGCCAAAAGTCCGCTTCCATGACGAGGTGCAGAAGACAAGTTGGTACTCGCACCACGAATGCCCTGAAGTTGACATTGCGGCGCGATTCCAGCAGCTGCACTCTCGCCGTGTACTTGGTCCTTTGGTGCACGTACTCCTCGATGTCCTCCGCCTTAGTGGTGTAGTGTAGGCGGGAGATGTACACCGGAGTGTTCGGCTTCGCGGCACGTATACCTAATTAAGTTTGACTCCACAGGAGCCGTGCCGCAATGGTTCTTGAGGGTCCTCTGCCGGCGCTTCCTCCCTTGCACCGTCACAAAACCATCATCATCAGCCCATGTCAAGTCACCATGAAGTTTTAAGGTATGACGTCATTTTTAAGTAGTGTTGTCTCTGTCTCGTGAACAACTTAAAATTGTTTATAACTTGGACATTTTAGCATATAAATATTTCCATGTTGTATAAAAACCGGCCAAGTGCGAATCAGACTCGCGCACGAAGAGTTCCGTACCATTATCTTTAAAAACGGCAAAAAAATCACGTTTGTTATATGGGAGCCCCCTTAAATATTTATTTTATTCTGTTTTAGTATTTATTGTTATAGCGGCAACAGAAATACATCATCTGTGAAAATTTCAACGGTCTAACTATCACGGTTCATGAGATACAGCCTGGTGACAGACGGACTGACGGACAGCGGAGTCTTAGTAATAGGGTCCCGTTTTACCCTTTGGGTACGGAACCCTAAAAAGTGTGGCGACGCTTGTTGTCGTACTCTTCCAACTTACGCACTATCTTGCAGAGGGTACACCCTGACGCTGGCCACCATGGCTCTGATGATTGATACACATTTAAGGCCGCCGTCTGCCACACGCCACCGATCCCATCGTAGAGCCGGTCGTCTCTTCAGACTCCGCAGTCACACCGATAATTCAGCCCTCATCAAGCTGTCTCCCCCCCCCCCCTATGTCCACGCCAGCAACGCCCTAAGCCGAGGTCCGAGTCCCACTAGGGGTCGCCCTTAGTGCTGTTGTTGCAGGTAGTCATGATGTTAGTGTAGTACAAGGAGTTAGCTTAGGTTAAGTATTTTACTTCCCCCCCATTGGCTGGAGACCCTTCAGGTCTCGCCAATAACTGCCCAGTTATGTAGAAACCGTCCCCTAGGACGACCTACAGCAGTCCAATAGAAAAAAAAAAAAAAAAAATAACACGCCACCGCGCCGGGTTGACGTCGCGCGTCGTTACGTTGGTCACTCTGGAAACGTTTAAAACGTGCTTCAGGTTCTCCGTTGCACTCTATGTGAGTAGATAGTGATTAAAATATAGATGACCAGACAATTTAAGACTACTCGAAAAGTAGGAGGATGATAATCTCTTGTTCCAAATCTTGCTGAGAAAAGAAAGAAGAAAAAGGCATCACGAACTTTGCGTGAAGAAAGAGGATGACTGCTTTGATAAAAAATATAATTATGGCCGACTGAAATTCCGATTTTATAAGTAAGTATATTCTTAATTATTTTCCTTTTTAAATTTCGCCATACTTGATCATAAAAACACGACGTCTGTACGCTGGAATGCTCGAAAATGACTGCGGACGAAGCGTATAAAAACGTGTAAATTTTTTACTATTGTATTGTGCTTTTAATTTGATATTCTTCTTTCTTGGTATCTGGGGTTTCTGGTTATTTCTATTATACGCTGTATATTTTTTTATATGAATAGGAAGCAGCTGTCTATTAGGTAGGTAGTAGGGTTTTCGCCCCGGGTACCCGGAACCGGGAATTCCCGGGAATTTGGGGATTTTAGGACCCGGGAATTATTTGGCGGGATTCCCAGGTACCCGGGAATTTTTTGAAATGAAGAAATGATGATGAAAAATGAAGGGTCTGCACGCTTCCGAAGATTTCAGAGCATTTTCCGTCTCTCGCGTGAAACGGGCATTGTACTGCGTGGTGTGAATGGGGTAAATGTATCGTGATATCAGCACACAGTACTGTTGTGTCTGTCTAGTAAACAAATTCTAAACGCTTGTTTTTTTTTAAAATGTTTCGTTTGTAGAAACTATTCACAATATTTATCTTTTGTGTAATTTCGAGATTTACTTATAATGATACAGGGTGTAAACGAATTCGTGTAATTCCTTCAAGAAGCGTGATCTACTGGTCACAGATTAACCCTAAATGGTTTTTATTTTAAATAAAAAACAGTTTATTTGAAAAAAAAAAATTCTGTTTTCGAGCCCTTTTTGCGCCCCGAGTTACCGACTGCAAAGAACGATTTCGTGCTAGCCAGCTGTGTCACCGTGCTTTCATTCATTGATGAGTGCCGTCGAAATGTTCCAACGAATAAAAATTTTATTTAGCAATTTTTATTTTTTTATTTGTCCCTTATTAGCTGGTTGTGTTTCGATCACATATCACTACCGCAAGAAAAAAAAAACTTTATTTTTATTTTTAATCTAGCTAAATCTCGTGCTCGGTCATTCTACACCAGTAGTAGATCATGTGGTTTTAAGGTATTACATGAATTTGGTAACAGCCTTTATATTCATTCACCCTATTGTTATTCCGTAATATTTTGCCATATTATAGTCTTTTTTTTCAAAGAAGACTTTTTTTTCATTAAAAGCGACTTCGCACAATAAATGACTGTAACTGTTCCTAGTTCAATTTTTTAAATAAGTGTAAGATTTTTCATTGTAATAAGAAAAGTCGGTTGGTATGTTAGACAATTTATCAATTTATCATGTTTAAGGTACTTACACAAGTTTAATGTTGACATATACGAGAAAAACTATATTTATACAAAAAACATGAAAATTCCCGGGTACCCGGGAATTCCCGGGAATTAAGAGAAAAAATTCCCGATTCCCGGGAACTCAAATAGGCCGGGAACGCGAAAACCCTAGTAGGTAGATCACCGTTCAACATATTAATTAATCTACCACATTATATCATCATCATTCAGCCGAAAGACGTCCATTGCTGGACATAGGCCTCCCCCAAGGATCGCCACTATCCATGTTGGGCGGGTTTGCCATAATCGCCACGCTTGGCAGGTTGTTAAAGTACTCAGAGAACACTGCTGCCCATCCTCTAGTGAATCCCTTAGTCCCCTTTTACGACACCCATGGGAAGAGGTGGGGTAGTGCTAATCTTACGTTCGGCACCACACGGACCTTATACGGACGTAATTCGACAACAATTAATATTAATAGGTTTATATCTACTTCGTCAAAAATTTCTTTCTTTCTTTCATCCTATCCCATGTTACTTGGGGTCAGCGCAACACGTTTTCTTCTTCCATTCCGTCCTGTCCACCGTCATGATATCACTGACTCCCTTCTCTTTCATATCATTCTTCACACAATCCATCCATCTTTTCTTTGGCCTCCCTCTTCCTCTCTATCCATCCACATTTATATTCATAACTCTTTTGGTCACATGCGTTTCATCCCTCCTCTTCACATGCCCATACCAAGACAAACGATTCCCTTTCAACTTTTCTGTCACTGGCGCTACTTTCAAACTTCCTCTAATATACTCATTCCTGATCTTATCCATTCTGGTCACTCAACATTCTCATCTCCGCTGCATGCAATCTACTTCGTCAAAAATAAAGTATCTTTATTTCCTTATCATGCTTTATTTTTGGAACAGAATCTTCGAAATAAATACAAAGATCACTGTTATCATATCATATTGTTATCCATAACTTTATAATGAACGTTTATAATTGGCTCATTAACAACTTTCAGTGAAAGACTTTGTTCAATCACTTAAGGTAAAGGCACCCAATTCCGAGGGGTTCTAAAAATGGCACCTTATTCCGATGTATTTAGAATAACGGCGTTTTCAAGCAATTTACAAGTTCTTTTTGTTTGCAAGATACATTAATCAATTAATAATTTATCTGTTCATGTTTATATGAGCAAAAGAGTGCTTTGGTGGTTTAACGTTTTAAAATAAACAGTAAGTTTGACGCTAGTAGCTGACTCGAACGCGCGCTTCATACATTTCGGACCTCATGCACGTGATTAATACGATTTGCTAAATAGTGTTTTAAATGATAATTTTATACTGTATGAGTTTTTGTTTAGGTAGAAATATTGGAAGGGTTATATTTTTTATTGAAAACAGCTAACATTTTAATATTTTCTTTACAAATTGAGGAGAAAATAAGTTTTTAAAATACCGCGGCATTAGGTGCCAAATATTTTAGGTGGTTCCTAAATACCGATGCATACCACGGAAATGCAATTTAATAGACGTAGACTTTTTTTGAAATTTTGAAGGCAGTTTTATGATTACGAACTTAATATTTTAGCTCTGATTACTTAAATAACCAATAGATATAAAAATCTATTTCCGAGGTACACTATGGCATCGCATTTACTAATTATAGCAGGTCAAAGGTTGCCTGTTTAGGTACTTTATTAATTCGTTGTATGGAAAAGCTAAGTACAGAAAATTAAGTTATTCATGTGTTCTGATATAATCCTGAGTGAACTTTGTATATTTTTTCAAAGATATCGCAATTGAACAGTAATTTATTTGTTTAATATTAAAAAATCTTTTACTTTTTAATACCCGGAATTAGAAATCTTGATTTAGTATTATAAAACGCTATTCCGATGTATTTAAGTCGGAATAAGGTTATATTAGTGCCTAATTCCGTGGTATTGGCACACGTTAAATACAGAGTGTTCATTATCTTACGCAGCTTGTTCAAAACTTTTGTATGGTTTTAGTAACTGCAAGAATATAATTTTGCCCTTCAAAATAACTTTCATATTCCGATATACTCAGATATAGTTATACTTATACATTATATACTTTTAATAAAATTGTTTTATTATTATAATTGTTTTATTGTAGGAGAATGAAGCCAAGAAAAAAGTACACGGAAGAGGATCTCCAAATTGCTATTACGGCAATTCGTAATGGCAGTAGTGTTTATAAAGTTTCTCGACAGTATAATATTCCAGAATTCCTATCTAAGTAAATTACATATTGTGGTGCCGTATTAATAATCATGTAAGACAGAGTCTGAGACTGATCCAAAGACTATAAATAGACTTGATTTTTTGAACATCATGTATCATTCTCCCCACCTCCTTTCCTTTGTATTTTGTACACTCGGAATTAGGAACCAAATGCATCGGAATTAGGATTTTTAAATCGGAATTAGGTGCCTCGGCCTTTTTCATATTTTGAAATAATTTGACATTTATAATAAACTTTTATTGTCAAACTGTGAGTATATTTCAAAAATAAGATATATAATACTTCTGATAAAAATAGCCAATTCTACAGAAAAGTATATTAAATACTTAATTTTTAATGTTCTTTCAAGTTATGGTGAAAACACCGCGGAATTAGGTGCCTTTACCTTAATTAATCATACTTTTAAGAACTTTATTACGTCAAGTATTTGTAACAAATTAATATCAGTTACAAAAACACATTGTCTAAAGAACTTTTGCTTTTCTAATATTAATTATCATTAGTTTGTTTACTATATTTAAATTTGGATAAGGTATAATTACCTTACCAAGTTTAATCTACCTTTTTAAATTTCAATACTGATATTGATTGTACCTAACTAAAACTTTTGTAAAAAAACCTATTCCTGAGCCACAAGATACAAACTATGCTTAGTTTGTAGTTCACTGCTAAACGTGTATTAATGGTGTTACTTTTGATTAATAAACATTTATTATTATCCAAGGTTAGAAAGGGGATACTAATCCGAAAGGGTGTTAAAGTACCCATAATAATGAGTAAATTTTGTTCTACCACTTTCCCCAAAAGTCAAAAAATCTATCTATCCTCAGCTATGATCAGCTGTTTTTCGCTCCATTTTCTGAATTTGTTAAGCTCAATTTTCTGAATTCGTAACAAAAGCAGGGACGAAGAATTTTTGAAAAAACTAAATAAAATTTTTACATGGAAATAAAAAATAACACTTACTTTAAAACCGTCATCAGTGATACTTTAAGTGGCCTATGCAGATTAGTACCCCCTTTCCGACTAACCTTTTATATATTATTATTATTAAATATCGTAATAGCCATGAGGCAAAATAACTGTTTAGATAATATCACACTTTCTCATACGTTTAAGCTAACAATTTATATTTTTCATTCAAACCAAGTTTGTTTCACAGGTACATGAGCCAATGGAGAATTTGCGAGTGGGTTTTAATTAATTTTGACAAGTTATTTTCAAACTCTTTCTCAAGGGACTTGGACAGTTTGACGCATGTTAGACCGAAATCATAATGATCGAGCGTTTTAATAACTTAATTGGTAATTAAATGTTTAAGAATTTAGTGTTAAGATCTCAAGGTTTTAGTAAAAGTCGTACGAGTCGACCTCTGCAGAGCATTGAATAATGGCCGACCCGTATTTCTTTATCGGCCTAAATTCATATTAAGTAGGAGAAATCGTACTTCAAAGTTTTCGTGGACATAGTGAAATATATACAAGGTTAGTCGGAAAGGGGGTAGGTACTAATCCGCGGCCCACTTAAAGCATCACTGATGACTGTTTTAAAGCAAGTGTTAAAATTTCCAAATTCGATCATTTTATTACCACGCAAAATTATGTTTATTTTAGTTTTTTTTTCAAAAATTCTTCGTCCCTACTGTAGTTACGATATCAAAAAATGAAGCGTCTAATCCGTGACCTACCTAAACCCCGCTACCAACCTTGCTGACTGGCTAATCTTTTCACCACGGCATGACCTATTCTTGTATAGCTCGTCTTCTTCTTCTATCGTGTCGGCACGAGCTATACGAGAATACCTCATGCCGTGGGGAAAAGATTAGCCAGTCAGCAAGGTTGGTAGCGGGGCTGACTGCCCAGGGTGCGCCGGACATACTTATGTATCGTCACTCGTGGAGGCTCTTTTCATGCACCCCATGTATATGCTCATGTATAGCTCGTGCCGACACGATAGAAGAAGAACTGCTTTTTGGCAATCGATTCTATGTGCACTCACACAAATGCAAAGCTCAGCTTACGCCTCGCCAGTTTCAGCATCTTATCTAATAACAGTGTTCTGCTTAGTCTTTTCCCAACTATGTTGGGGTCAGCTTCCAGTAGAGTTGCCAACTCTTTGTCGGTCAAAAATAGTAGTTATACAATTATTACCCACAAAAATATAGTAATAACGAAAGAATGAAAAAAATATAGTAGATAACTAAAGGATGAAAAAAATTTAGTAGGTTCCAAAATAGGGTTCCCTACGTGACATCGAAACTCAATACATCGAATGTCGCAGCATCGAAAACGGTGCATCGAAGGGTGACATAATCGATGGTACGCCACATCGAATGTCGTGACATCGAATGGTTACAGTGTCGAATGGTCACATAATCGATGGTACGCTACATCGAATGTCGTGAAATCATATGTTTACAGTATTGTATGGTTACAACATGCATGGATTGGTTTCAAAATCGTTGGGTTATTGCATCTAAAGATTGTTGTACCCATTAGTTACTGCACCAAGCAAAAATAAATTAAACACACAAGAAAACTATATAAATTTTAAAAAAAAACTGTTTTATCTGATATGCAATTCGCTGTGATGGGAAATCGATACTGTAACCATTCGATTTAACGACATTCGATGTAGCGTACCATCGATATCGTAACCTTTCGATGCCGAGACTTTCGATGTGGCGTACCATCGGTGTAGAGTGCCATCGATTATGTGACCCTTCGATGTACCGTTTTCGATGCTGCGACATTCGATGCATTGAGTTTCGATGTCACGTAGGGAACCCCAGAGCGACTGCCATCAGACCTCCGCAACTCAATTAATGGGCAATGCCGATATCCTGTGGATAAACTTATAACAGTTATGACAAATTCGGTGGAGGGGTTCGATAGTGTTTTGTTATCGCTAGCGGGACACTGGATAATGTTGACAAAGGAAGGTAGTCATCGATATGAATCAACGCACCCGATGTTATAAAGGCGGTGGTCATTCGACGAAGCGGAGCTTTCTGTGTTCATTAGCTAAAGAAGTCTGACCCTTTATATCTGACTAGCTTGTCCTTATTTTCTGTTCTTGTATAATTGTGTAAATTACTATATTGTGATCTAGTTCATGTTACTAATACTAACCCAAATACAAGTACTCTCAGTGGTGGAGAATCTATGTTGGGTTTATTTACTACATTTACCTTGCCCGCAATCCTGACATAGCTATAACTGTAATGATAGAATCACCCCTAAACGATTATGTTGTTGTGTCTTTTTCAGTTTGGACAAACCCCTCGCTCTACCCCTGCGTATGGGGTTACCATTTAGAAATTTGAAAAGTCCTGACAAAAAGCCTGACATTTCAATAAAAGTCCGGACATTTTAGTCACAAAATGCAAACATACCCACTTAGTTACAGTGGTATGGTAGCGAATGGTTACTTATCTAAGTTTTATTACTAGTATTCCATCTAAGCCAAAAAATCCCGACAAATTAACGAGCCGGAAAAAGTCCGGACAAAATTCTAGAAGTCCGGACATGTCCGGACAAATCCGGACGAATGTTAACCCTACCTGCGTACCTATAGATACAACTATGTACATGTACATAAATAATTATAGTACAAATTACATGTGTCATATCATACAATATTGATGCATATCGGCTTACTCGTCAAATTGTTTAGGTTCCATATCTATAATTCATACGCTATTGTATACAACTTCATTTCATCCCACTAATTGATTGTGTCGTTATAATAATAATATAACCACTAGTATAAGCTCGCAATTTTAGTTCGCAACACAGAGGTATTAAATTGCAATCAAGCAAATATGTCTGTATAAGTATGTTCCGTGTGGTGCCTTGGACGTAAAGAATAGCACTACGCCATCTCTTCCCGTGGGTGTCGTAGAAGGCGACTAAGGGATTCAGTAGAGGATGGGCAGCAGAGCGTTCTCTGAGTACTTTAACAACCATACTGCGATCGCCAACCCGCCTGCCAAGCGTGGCGATTATGGCAAACTATTAGGGGAGGCCTATGTCCAGCAGCGGACGTATTTCGGTCGAATCATCAAATATGTAAGCGCTCTTCCTCTGTCTTACTTAAATATGCTGTGCCCGACAGCGTCCATAATTGATCCTATCACCTGATCCTGCATCCTGCACACCTGATCCTATTAAGCCTACCACCTGTTAATGGAATGCAATAAAGAATTGAGTAGTTTCTGATCAACGCTTCGTTTAGAGTTTGCCGATTCAAAACAAAATGGGTGCCGGTGTAATTAGTAACAAACGTACTCGTATTTTCCGTGTTTTTTCATCACATCAAAAGCAAAAACGAACCTCGCAACCCGATTTATCAAACGACCTGCATTCTAATTGCGCAACACACTCGTAATAGCTATGGCTTTGATTTTGAGAGGTCAACAATTTCCATAGCAACGTATGTATTAACAATCCGACTTCTCCACAACTATGTACCACGCAATAAGCATTGTAGTATCGTCAAAATGAAAACTAGGATGCGATTTATCAAGTAAGTTGATAATACGGTGTAAAAGAAGAGGATTATGTCCAGCAGTGGACTGCGATTGGCTGATTTGATTAGATTGGGGGTATGACTGAGCTTTGGTTTACCTACCACTTCTCCTGTCAACGATTTTTGCTAACTCAGGGAGGGCTCATAACGTCATATTTAGTGAATCATATTTCTTTCCATATTCGTAATCATTCTTGCAAGCGGACTGCACATCCAATTACAACTGCAAACTATGCTACTGCCAAATGCAGCTTGAAGGCAGTTAGAATGCAGTTAGTGCAACTGCGTGACAACTGCCGTCTGGTTGTGCAGTCCACTTTCAGTTAAGATTACGAATATGAATCGAAATATGATTTACCAAATATGACGACATTAGACCTCAGAACTACTTCTGCTTTACAAAAATATGATTTACCAAATGTGACGACATTAGACCTCAGAACTACTTCTGCTTTACAAAAATATGATTTACCAAATGTGACGACATTAGCCCTCAGAACTACTTCTGCTTTACAAAAATATGATTCACCAAATGTGACGACATTAGCCCTCAGAACTACTTCTGCTTCAGAAAAATATCGTTTACCAAATGTGACGACATTAGCCCTCAGAACTACTTCTGCTTTACAAATATGATTTACCAAATGTGACAACATTCGCCCTCAGAACTACTTCTGCTTTACAAAAATATGATTTACCAAATGTGACGACATTAGCCCTCAGAACTACTTCTGCTTTACAAAAATAGGCTATCAACCAAAAATAGACTATCAACCAAAAATAGGCTATCAACCAAAAATAGGCCTTTCGAACGAGTAGGTATAGGGCTCCTCCATCACTAGGGCGGTCACCCTTGAACCCCAGAGCATCTATGGCCCTATCCACCAACTCTCGTCCAACGGCTATCGTATCGACCAACAAAACAATTACCTATATTCCCTGACAATCCTTTCATTGGAGCGTCTAAAAGGAGTTATTCGGCTCTTTCCTGAATCAATTAAGTACTATACTTACCAAATACAAAGATCTTCTTCTTCTTCTTCCTGCTGTGTTCTCAAGTAACTTGGGGTCGTCGCAATATGTTTTTCTCTTCCATTCTTCCCTGGCAGACGTCACCTCATCATTTACTCCCTTTTCCTTCATATCCTCCCGAACACAATCTATGCATCTTTTTATTGGTCTCCCTCTCCCCTCCCTCCATCGTCATTTATACCAAACGCAAACTCCACCACAATAATCACAAAACTCACATCAAAAACAATTTTTCACAAGCATTTAACGTACTCTAGGTACGTTAATTTCTATATATTTTCTCCCGCTCTTCGCAATTAACGCTGGGAAATAATTAATTTGCCGGCGCGACGCCGTGAAATGAGTTCCGACCTGGCTAGACTTAGATTACTGGCTGGAATATCTGTAGCGTATCTAGATATCGAGTTTTATATGCGAAAGGTGTTTGGACATACGATGAGCAATGCAAGATGATTCGCTACGCCAGAATTTTTGGTTCTGTAATTTGTTATGGCAGTCTAATTGCAATTTTATAGACGTTCAACACTGATTCGCGTCCTAGCGGTTGAGGAGTCAACATATATCCTGAGGATGCCCCGTGCAGGGGCGAAACACGTGTCGTGTATTGGTTTGGCTGCATATTGCATTATTTGTTCACTCTTTCTGCATGTGCATATATTTGTGGGCGGGAGGGTGGTGCTGCATACTGCATCCAAACTAGCGATCTTGTTCAGCGGAATAAAAGCCAGATATTGTATTTGAATATTTGTACTTTCAATACTATTTTTTTACCCAAATCTGGGTAGACTGGAAGGCGACCTGGACAAGATGGAATTAAAGCCAGGCTAATGATATACAATGCTAGTCGGAAAGGGGTACTATACCCTATTTAACGTAAGGTGAGTCCAGATATTTCTTTACAAAACGTTATGAAACAAAAAAAAAAACAAACAAAAAAAATGGATAATATAGCAATTTTACGGTTTTTGATGATGTCGTTTACGTTTTTCGATAGCAGTCTCCTTACGGCTACAATTCACGAAATGACCGGTATGTCAGGACTCATCTTTCGTCGAACAGAGGGAAAATTTATCCGAAAGGGTATTAAAGTACCCATTATAATAAATATCTTTTGTTCTACAACTTTTCCCCAAAAGTCAATAGTTGGAGAGAAATGGCTGTTCAAATATTTTATTTAAAACATACTTAAATTAGCTACCTATCATCAGCTTTGTTTACAGTTTAGGTCATATTTGGGGTCACCGATTAGTAACTCCACTTTCTGAATTCGAAAATACAAGCAGAGAGACCGACATTTTGAAAAAAAACGTAAGTTCAAAAAACTAAAACCCGACTACAGAAAAATCACGCTCTAAAAAGTATAAAACAAGAAAATATTACCATCTGAAATTGTCATGTGCAAACTATTCAATATTTATCGTCTATTAAATAAACAACTTACACGTAATATATTTTAATGTATTTAATACATAATTATTCATAATGATGTTCATCAGAGGATAGCCGTGGTCCGTGGTCGTATGGGCTACGTCTATGACTTGAGCCCATGTTTGGAAGACAAAATGGACGACAAGAATCCTACATTAGTTATCTCTCAAATTTTCTCACAATTCCCTTCAAAATCATTCTAGCGCTCCCTAATGCGCCATCGCCTTAAATTTCAAAACCTAGACAAAATTAAGCGCGCCTATCACCGATAACCATTACCATTACCGATAAGATTACAGACCAACGTTAAAAGAAATTATTACCTATTACGAACAAACTGTTGGTTAGTTAATCTACCACAGATGTTCAGCCACTTTGTTCCCGTTTCTATGGGAAATTTATTCAAATTAAGAATTGAACGTTTGATTTCTGTTCGAAGTTTGTTTTTTTTTTTCTTTTTTATAATGTTTAAATATGAGTATGACGACATAAAAAGCGTCAATATAATATTCATCTTTTTTATTCCTTTTTGGTATACCTTGCTTGTAATTGGGTAGGAAACTGGAGAACTAATGGCGCCACCATCTCTGGTACCACAGTAATTTCATTGGTTAAAGTTTGTTTGACATTATTGGTAATGAAAATTTAACTCGTTCAGGAGCCCAATTCTACTAACAGAAACGTTTATCAATTGCAACTGAATCGTTTATTGAGACAGTTTTCTTTTACAAAAACTGTCAAATTGTTTGACAGCAAAAACAAAACCAAACATTTTGACAGTTTTCGTGTTCGAATTAACGATTAAGTTGCAATTGATAAAAGATTCTGTTAGTAGAATAAAATTAGGCTCCTGATTTGTTGTAATTGGTACCAACATAGGTGCTGCCATCTACTTTCGTTTTGCCTGTGTCTCCCGACCATTTCTTTAGGAAGACCAAGTGGAACTGTCCAAAGTACCGCTGTTAGTAGCCAAAGTATATCAAACATAGAGGTAGAAAAAGTGTTGTAATCATTCTTACTTTCGGAGACGCGATACCTGGCCGGAAGAAACGAGATCATTAATCTGCTGCGGTGCTAAGGTCGACCCTTATGACGTCATGCTGTTTTTGTTAGGCTTTTTCTCTCTAATAACTGTGAGAGATGGGTTATCATTGTCGGGTCACTGCTTCATTTGTTTTATGCGTTATGGGTAAGATTTTCAGGACAAAGGGAAGTAAGTAAAGACATGTCAATCAAAAAAAAAGTCTCAGCCTCGGTAGACTTGCCCTCTTCCTCGCGGATTCTTGGTGGTTTTGTAAATAAGATTCAGTAAGAGTTAAATATAGTTTAATTTTAAGACACAATACCCTCCAGTTGCCTGAATGAAATCGCCGGGTGCGATAGGCCGCCCATTGTACCTATTTGTAACTGTTATTGTACTTGCATTTTTCTTTTGGTGTACATTAAAGAGTATAAATATACAACGTGTTACATAATTCCCCATAAAAAAGATAATATTAATCAAGTAGTCTTTTATGGTTGTTGTCATTTACCTCTCAGAGGAAATTAGGTAAGAATATAAATAACAATCTGGGTAGTCTACTCTTTAGTTTTATGTTTTCAGGGTTGTGTTTCAGTGATGATTACTATAAGTAATATATAATACGGTTTTCAAATATTGCCAATAGACTCTTTACAAGGGACCTTTTAGCCCCCTTTCGGCTTTAGGGGTATTTTTGTAACGCGTTGTATAAATAAATAACTAATAAATACTAAGGGATAGCTATTGATAACCAACATAAAACAATAACTTTTATTCTGTAATTAAAATCTTCAATTCCAAAAAGAGAATTTGATTTTAATTCCAATCAAAAAATATTTTGTGATGAAATCACTAAAAAAAAAAAGAGTTAATGCCAAACACAATAGTTAACCGTTCGTACCATCTAACATAGTCCAAGAGCTAGGGTGCCAATCAAAAGTTTTATTTTTACAGTTTCTAAATCCTTTCGAAAAGTAATTTATAAAAATTAATGTAATTAATTGTAGCAGTTGCAAATGTTGATTGATACACAGTTGCCATTTTGGAAGCCGAGCACGCTGCAAATGTAGGCGCACGCAGAGTTGGTACAGCTACTCGAGGTCATTGGGAGGAATATGCTATTAGGGACAGCACGCTCCACGTCTGCATCTAATGGTTCTGAAACTAGAGAAAATAAAAGGTTTTAAGTTTCCGTGTTTGATTTTAACCAAACAGCATCAGCATACAGCACAGTGTGATGAACAGAATATACTTTACTCAAAACATTTGAATAAATTCATATAACTACATATATTGCAAAAAAAAAACAATTCTATCAACAATCGATCAACTAGGCATGTCAAAATTTACAAATGGTCATAGGGCTCTCCTTAGATAATATACAGTTTTCCGCCTTCCTCCACTTTAATAAGATAATGCTTCCCCCACCGACATCTTTAGATTTGCACATTACGTCATAATTGCGGAGCCTCCTAGCACAGGTATATTGTTTACTTAAAAGGAGGTCCCTGCGTAATATTTACTGCAAAAATCTACAAGATTCTGAAATAATAAACCTTTTTTTTTATTTTTAGTTTACGCTATACTCTTCTCAAAAAAATACTAAGTAAAGTCCCGAACGTAACGTAAAAGGTGATTGACAAAATAAAAGATAACAGAGTAACTATCCTTGTTATAATTAAATTTCCATCACCAACCGATCTCCATATCTGTTCGTCCTGACCGCCTACGGGTGCGGATATCCTGTTGAGTATGATCACTGGCTCCTGACCTGTCCCAAACGCGAAACAAAGAAATATATAAATTAACGTACCGTTTAGGTACTTGAAATAGATCCCAACGACATAATAATATTTTTTACTTACGGACTTCAGGATTTTCGATAGCCCGCTGTGATTCTTGCGGGAAACCAGCTCTTTGTTCTTCTTCTGCACCAAATACTCGTACTGCTTCCGGATCACTAACTTGTACGGCATAAACGCTTGGGCCTGCGTCATCAGCCACTTCTACAGAGTAACCTGCCAGTTCCTGAGGGGATCCAGGCTGAAGCCTTATAATATTGCCGTGAGCTACTAGCACTAAAGCACTGATGAAAACTAATAGGAGTTTCATCTTGATATACGACTTTCTTTTACACGAACAAGTTTCAAAATGAACTATCACTTCTCTAGGGACTGAATTATAAATCGTTAAAGTAGTATTTATAGACAAAGGCTACGCATTCTATGAGTATGGTGATAGTGGTGGTGATAACACTAAAGATTATTACTAGAACCCTTTAGATTTCAAGTACTTAGCGTATGATGCATTGCAGTTTACCAATAGAAATACCGACTCTATTGCCTTGGAATAGAGCCGTAATTGTTGATTGCGAAACTGTTTGATTGCAAATTATTGTATAATTGTTTACTGAAAATGCTGATAAATCACTCAATATCGAAGATAGTTCGCTGTATCGAAATGGAAGCATACATCTTTTGTGTGTAGTTTCGTATATGTAGTAAATATACACTCAGGTGGAGGAACGGGTCGCCACAGCCACTAACGACTTCCCAAGAGAGAGCCTATTCTTAACCGGTGTCCTCGGCACACGAGGTAGAACGAAATTTATTAAATTTACAGACGCTGACCACTTGCAATCTGTTGACAATCATCCTACCATCATAACATAATATCACGTCTGTATTCCCCGAAGGGTTGGGCAGAGGTAGGTAGTACGTACACCCTCATTTCGCCGTTATGTTTAAGTCTCATGTAATAAAGGACTTGTCACACAGGATGCGTTCTGCGTCCTCCGGTCCGGTCAAATCGAACGCAGCCCGCATCCTATGTGAACATCATGGTCGGTGCAACCGGTCAGCGATCCGGCCACGGCATCCGGTCAGGGCATCCGGTCAGCGATCTGATGGGCAAAGCAAACAGCGGCCATTTTATATTTGATTGCGTGTAGTGGTGGACAGTTCTGTTGTAGTTTCAATGTAGGCTATTGATATCATTATCGATGTCATCATTGATGTTTTTGCAACATCGATCACCCCTATGAACTGCCCGGACCGCCGCCCGCTGCTCGCCTACCTGCAACCGGGCAGCCCGTCCGCCTGACCGGTGCGTTCCCTACGTTCTTTGCTTGTGCCCGCATAGTCAGATTGTAATTACATAAAATATATATAAAACGCAAATGATGTTCACATAGGATGCGGGCTGCGTTCGATTTGACCGGACCGGAGGACGCAGAACGCATCCTGTGTGACAAGTCCTTATGGGGCAAGCCTAATGCTATCAACCAGTCATTCCCAGTTGCCCTCACCGTCGACGTCACCACTGGAGGCAAATGGTTTTTTTAAATGTCTTCTTTTACCACCATATCGGTGGCGTTACCAGGGGTAGCAGTTGAGAATTACCACTCTTTTCGTTCCCAGTTGCCGCCAGTGATGACAGATGGGAAAAATGAGTTCATTTGTCCCCATTATTGCGCGTAGCTAATGGTGAATATAGAGCAATGTGGTATCAAATATTTATCATGAATATCATTAAAAATGGATGACATGTATTTTTTTATGTTCATCACAAATGTAGGAGAAATCGGAGTAAAAGTATTAAAAAAAAAACAAAAAGAAGATACGCTTCCAATTAAAAACCTCCTCCTTTTCGAAGTCGGTTAAAAATTAAATACGTCATTAATTATTGTTAGTGTATCGGAGAAATGGATGGAAATTGCTGACATTCTGAAACATATTTATTTTTTCGAATGCGTCATTCGACGAGACAAAAGACTGTCTGAGTTTTTAAATTAATGAAATTACGTATTTTTTGTCTGGCTTTAATTAAAACTGACATGACAGGAACGCAAAAGCATAATGAGTGCGGGGAACTTGACTTTTATAATTAATAATTCACCGTTTTCATGAAAAAATATTAAGGAGCAACTACTCAAGGATCGCGGCTTGCTGAACTTTTTAACTACCAAAATGTAAATCTATGCTTATAATATGCATAACTATTGTGTAACTGGGATTTTTTCTACACCGTGGGCCCGAGGTACCCAAAAGATTTTAACCACGCCTTTCTAATGGTATTATGAGTCAAATGTTGTTAAGTATATCAACAAATATCCAATTCAGACTTTTTTTTGTTTTTCGGTACCACTTAATAAATCAATTAACTTTAGTACTTCCTTGTATACAATACCTTCGGTTGAACTGGCAACATTGATAAATTATCGTGTGAGTGAATAAGAAACTTCTCACTTCACAACCCTCCTCGACAAATAAGACATACGGCGAGAGGGGAATGGTATGACAAAAGTCGCAACGCCGCGTTCATAGGACTTGTTACCATAGATATTTTTCGATTTGTGAATTTCCGTAAATAATGAATATTTCGAAAAATAAGCTTTATTCAACAAACTATATCCTAGCTTTTCTTCTCCAACTAGGTATCGGAATCGAAGGTTAAAATCTTTCGGGTACCTCGAGCCCACGGTATATTTAAGATTTAAGAGCGTGTACGACGTGCGGCATTTCATACAAGTTTTCAAGTCTTTGTTTTTCGTAATGACTGAATGAAACTTAACACACATAAGCAGGATACTTAGGTCTAAAAAGTTAGTAGAAAACATTTTCGAAATGTCTTACTTAAAAAAAGATAGTTAGAAATTTTTGTTTGTATGGAAAATTTAAAATTGGTCTAATTTAACTGTAACACTATTTTTCGAAAATGTTTTCTACTAACTTTTTAGTCCTATGTATCCTGCTGATGGGTATGAAGTTTCATTAAAATCGGTTCAGTCATATCGAAAAATAAGGACTTGAAAATTTGTATGAAATGTCGAACGGCGTAAACGCTCTTAAAATTGGTGTTCGTAAAACGAGGTAATCATCAGTACGGTATTTCATCATCATGATCATAATCAGCCCATTGTGGCCCACTGGGCACGGGCCTCTTCTTAGAATGGGTTTAGGCCTCAGTCCACTAAGCTGGCCTGGTGTAGATGTGCGGACTACACACACCATCGAGAACTTCAATTTTTAACCGTTATGTACCTGTGTCAATGTCTAGTTGCTCTAACATAAATCTTTAAAAGTATATTTATTATAGTGCCTCTTTATACAAGGTTAGTCAGAAAGGGGGTACTAATCCGCAGGCCATTTAAAGTATTACTGATGACTGTTTTAAAGAAAGTATTAAAATTTCAAAATTCGATAATTTTTATTTCCAGACATTAGGATTCTTATTTTTGGCTCTCTTCGCCGACGACACGACTATCTACTATTCCGGTAGGAGTCTCGATAGCATCTCTCGAACCCTTCAAACCGCAGCCGACGCCCTTGGGGTCTGGTTCCGGAAATGGAGAATAGAGGTGAATCCCGAAAAGAGCGCAGCCGTTCTTTTCGAGAGACACGGTGATTCCCACACCCACATCCGTCCCGTCCTAATGTTCGGCAAACAGATCCCTTGGGAGATGAAAGCCAAATACCTGGGGGTTATCCTCGACCACCATCTGAGTTTCCGAGACCACATCAAAGCGGTGCGCGCTCGCGCCGCTTTCGCTGTCGGTCGCCTCCACCCCATCCTTAGAGCACGCAGTAAATTGTCACTTAGAAATAAGCTGAGAATCTACGTGACGTGCATCCGCCCCATCTTGACTTACGCTAGCGTTGTGTTCGCACACGTTAAGCCTTGTCGTTTCAAATCCTTTCAAACCCTCCAGAATCGAGTGTTGCGCAGAGCCGCGGCTGCCCCGTGGTTCATGCGTAACGTCCAACTCCACCTCGATCTAAAAATGCCAACCATCAGGCAATACCTCAAACGCATTTCCAAGCGTTACTTCGACACTGCCCCTCTCCATCCGAACCCCCTAGTTGCCGCAGCGGCCGACTACAGTCCCTCTCTCATAAGTAAAGTTCGCCGCCCCAGGCACACACTTTTAGAACCCGATGACGAAATAACCCTCCTCCAGGAGGCGAGTAAATCGACCAGCACAATACACAACGTCCGCCGCCGTCCGGCATATCGACCTCGCCGACGAGGCCCGTCGCGACGTCCCACCGCCGCCGGTCACGATCCACCGAGCTCTCCCGTCGTAGAGCCGGTCGTCTCTTCAGACTCCGCAGTCACACCGATAATTCAGCCCTCATCAAGCTGTCTCCCCCCCCCCTATGTCCACGCCAGCAACGCCCTAAGCCGAGGTCCGAGTCCCACTAGGGGTCGCCCTTAGTGCTGTTGTTGCAGGTAGTCATGATGTTAGTGTAGTACAAGTAGTTAGCTTAGGTTAAGTATTTTACTTCCCCCCCATTGGCTGGAGACCCTTTAGGTCACGCCAATAACTGCCCGGTTACGTAGAAACCGTCCCCTAGGACGACCTACAGCAGTCAAATAGACGAAAAAAAAAAAAAAAAATCTTATTTTACTTTATTCAAAAATTCTTCATCCCTTCTTTAGTTACGAATTCAGAAAATAGAGCTTATAATCTGTAACCCCAAATAAGAGCTAAAATAAGATTTAAGCATTTTTTTTTAAATCTTTGTACTTCTATTTCTTTTAAACTATTGACTTTTGGGGAAAGTTGTAGAACAAAAGTTATTCATTATTATGGGTACTTTACCATCCTTTCGGATTAGTACTCCCTTTCCGACTAACCTTGTATAATAATTAACTCTTTGTTCAAAACGCATAAACGCATAAACATCCATATTCCATAATTTCACCATTAAGTGTTCACAATGTAATACACTTTCACTAACTTAATACTTTACGGTTCAGCAGCCTACTGTAATGCAGTAATGTAATTTATTGATTAAATTATTATTGTTGAAGCTTTCGCGTGGCGTTAATGCGGGATTTCCGATGACCGTTGCTGCATAACAGTTGAAACCACAATGATCTAAATAATTATTTAGATTTCTGTGGTACTCGTAAGTATGATTCGTGGAATGAAAACACCCCTTATTACGAAAGATGGTTTAAACCAAGACTAAGGTAAACCCAGGTTTAAAATATACCCATCACTTTCTTATGTCATATAACAAAAAGAGACGGGGCTATTTTAAAACCTAGGTTTTTCTTAGACCATCTTTTATATAATAAGGGGGCTCAGGTTTGTATCTGGCCGAACCATTCATTCTGAGAGTTTCCAATAGTGTATTTTACTCTATATGAGAATTTTTTTTACAATATATTATTGAGATAGCTTAGGCAAAAAGCTGTCGGAAAGCGTTAGTTTTAGTTCGTAAAATAGTAAACTAAATTTTAAAATTCAATTCAAAGTTTTCAGCTTGTTTATCTGTTTCTTAACACCATTAAATAGTAGTCGCCATGTTATTACGTCATACGGCTATGTAAACTTAGAAGTGTCAACTGTCAACTAAACAATTAACTTATCATACAAACTACTTATCATTAACTACAACTATTAACATTAACTACAACTACATAACATTAACTACAAACTACTTATCATTAACTTATCATACAAACAAACACTGCATTTGTTTACACAGCCAACTGACGTCATGACCATAGAGCAATATGTGGTCCACTGCGTCCAGCATTTTCGTCAAATTACGCGCGAAATTCGAAAATGCGAAATTTTAAGGCACTTAACGATTGCATAAAAATTTTGTGAGTTTTTAGTGGTTCATTAGCACTATAGAATCTAATTGAGACACTTTTAAAAAATGGGCGTAATACCCTATTTCAACAGCTGTCAAATTGTTTAAAAATATATTTGAGATATCAAAAAACATGTCAAAAAATATATTTGAGATATTATCCAACGGATTCAATACCGAACGCAGAGGTTTCAACTTCAAAACAAATTAATGTTTCAAACGCTATGTTTACAGAGCACATAAACTGTTTACAGAATTGATAGCGGGAAAATCAGTCAACCTTTGATACTTTTGCGTACATGGAGTCGTTAATTAATATCGTGATAATTAATTAAGAGACATGATAGGTACGTAGTAGTCTCCCGTAAATAGGTGGTTCCCCAGTAAGGTATACTATACCTTAGGGTGTTACCACGTCCGGGCTTGCGGTGCATGCAGCTGCGAATCCCGCCACCTCGGCCAAGGGTCAGGAGAAGGAACACCGTGGGTTTTTAGCCCTTAGGGTGTTACCACATCCAGCGTTGCGGTGCATGCAGCTGCGAATCACGCGACCCCGGCTAAGGGTCAGGAGAAGGAACACCGTGGGGTTTTAGCCCTTAGGGTGTTAACACATCCGGGGTTGCGGTGCATGCAGCTGCGAATCCCGCGACCACGGCCAACGGTCAAGAGAAGGAATACCGTGGGTTTTTAGCCGGTAAGAGTCCGGCATAACCCTTCGCCTGCCCAGGCGAAGGGTATTCATGAGGATTTTCCCACGATAAAAAACGGTGTTACCACACCAATCGATCGATTTTCGATCGATGCCATCGAACGACATCGCTCGTATAGTCGATCGATTGGTGTAGTAGAAACTATCGATCGACGTCGACTAATCCATTCTACCATCGATCGACAATCGATCGATTGGTATTGGTATGGTAACACCCTTATACCAAACCAATTTGATAAATAGGTAAACAATCTTCTGCTATTAAAAATTAAGATATTGTTTAGATCAAATCAAAAGTGTTTGTTTGATATACTCCGTTGATTTTTGAATTTGATATTCTAATACAGGGTGGTCATTTGAGATGGGGCATGAAGGGCAGCTACCATTACCATTGTAGCTACAAGTACATACAGTACAGTTCTCAAAGACCACCCATAACTTTTGGAATAATTTCCATCTGCATTCATAGATTTTGGAAACAAAAGTACAGTCAGTACATTCTACCTGTATACCGATTAATACATACGGGGTGTAAACGAATTCGTGTAATTCCTTAAAACCGAAACGTTAAAACCTAAATCTATTACTCAGCAGGGGATTTAGCGTCAATCAAAATCAAAAATAAAAATCTTTTTTTTTCTTGCGTTAGTGGTTAAGTGATTGTATCTTAACCTCTTAATATGGTATAAATAAAAAAGTAAGCAAAAAATATTTTTTTGCAAAATGTTTTTTTTATATTATAAAACATTTCGAAGCCACACATAAATAAATGCACGGCGGGCGGCGGCCCAACTGGCGGGCACGACTAACGCGATATTGCTCCATGCATTCAGTTAATTCGGGGCGCTAAAATGAGTCAAAAACAGAAAAGTTTTTTAATTTTTGGCTCACTTCAGCTTCTTGATTTCTTAATCTGATAGAAATCAATGTTTCGTCAATCTGTGTCACCAGTAGATCACGCGGTTTGAAGGAATTACGCGATTTCGTTTACACCATGTTTATATAAATAGGTAAATAGGTATATTTCTACCGCCAAGCAGCATTACTGTATTCCGGTTTGAAGGTTATGGATTCCAGGGAAATTACAAGCACGTGAGCCTTTTCAACTATGTCTCGAGATGGCAATCCTCTAGGGGAGTATACGGCGGTAACCACATACCATCAGGTGGGCCTTCAGGTTGTTTGTGGACCTATAACATAAAAACAAAAACGAAAAGGCCTGTTGGCAGCAATATCGTCATTTGAGACTTTGTTGGCATTAACTTAAAGTTCAAAATTAATAGCCATATTCCTTCGTAACGCTTTTCAATCGACTGCCACAACTCATTCAACCCTAGCTTTGGTAATCGTTGTCTAATCACTTCAACCTCACCACTGAAGGACAGGTTATCAATTATCCCTAAAACGATACAAATACGTCGTGAAAACCCTTCCCCTAACGGATATTTGTTCTCCATTAGGCACATTAATTAGTGTACGAGCGGGCAACGATTGATGAAGTGGAATTCATTTAAAACGATTTGATTTCAGCCCAGAGCCCTTGGTTTAGAGATGGCCTTTTTTGTTTGAGAATCGATTGCAGGAGTCGATTTTACTATTCGATTTAAATAAACCTTCTGGAGTAGAGACTGCAAGTCTTTTGCAATGTGAGTTACCCCCAACCAGATAGCCCTAGTCGTCCTGAAGAAACTTGCCTGTGCGGTGTAAAATCGAAATTCAAATTTTCGTATCCGATCGAATGATCGGCTCTGTGAGTTAATAAAAAAAATGTTAAGGACCTTCAATTTGAATAATCTGAAATGGTAGTTAGCTGCTACAACATGAACATGAAACATCACCACCGACTAGTTGATGTCAAACTTTAAGATTGAAAGTACTAGTACTAGCGCGACTTGTAGCACAATCCCTACTTGATATTATAAATGCGAAAGTAACTCTGTCTGTCTGTTACGCTTTCACGCCTAAACCGCTGAACCGATTTTGATGAAATTTGGAACAGAGATAGATTAGACCTTAGAGAAGAACATAGGATAGGAGGAGGACTTTTTATTGAGATACCACGCGAACGAAGCCGCGGGCATCAGTTAGTACAAAATAATTGCATGAATCAGAGAATACTATTTTCGATATGTGATATTTAAATAGTAATAGGGGTGGATGAAAAGAACCTCCACGAGTGACGATACTTAAGTACGTCCGGCGCACCCTGGGCAGTCAGCCCCGCTACCAACCTTGCTGACTGGCTAATCTTTTCACCACAGCATGAGCTATTTCCGTAAAGCTCGTGCTGACACGAGAGAAGAATAGTGAAAAATGAGTATATTAGAGGAAGTTTGAAAGTGGCGCCAGTGACAGAAAAGTTGAAAGGAAATCGTTTGTCTTGGTACTGGCATGTGATGAGGAGGGATGAAACGCATGTGACTAAAAGTGTGATGAATATGAATGGATGGAGGAGGAGAGGGAGTCCAAATAAAGATGGATTGGTGTGATAGAGAGGTATGAAGGAAAGGGTAGTAAATAATGAAGTGACGGCTGACAGGAAAGAATGGAAGACAAAAACTAACCAACCACAAATAACTTGGGAACAGGGCAGGAAGAAGAAGAAGTAGACTATTCTCGATCTGGCGGACCGAGACCTGCCGGGGTCGCGGTGCATGCAGCTGCGAATCCCGCGACCCCGGCCAAGGGTCAGGAGAAGGAACACCGTGGGTTTTTAGCCGGTAAGAGTCGATAGCCGGCATCCATAAGGAATTAAGCACGAAAAAAAAAGACTTCTCGATATACACATAATCGACTCTCTCGTTTAGTTAACCGTCCCCCCTCTAACCTGTCTCAACGCCGTAAACAAGATAAACAAAGTGAAGTAACCAATCCTTCAGATCTACAGTAAACATTTCATCTATTAAGCTAAGCAGATTTTTAATTTAAATTTGATAGACTGTAAATTTTGTTTCAATTTAAGTTCAATATTTATTTAATTCAACTTCAGATGAATGCAAATACTAATCAATTTAAATGAAAGTTTTTATTTGAAAACTTTATTGATCTATTGCACTATAGTTTTGTTTGCTTGTTTATGAGAGATTTTTAATTTTGAAGTAGCGTTGAAAAGAAAGAAATAAGAAAGAAAATAAAGTTATCCCGCTAAGGACACAATGACAGCATAAAAATAATTAAACTTACACGTGTTATGCTTTCGAGCAGGCCCATGCCGAAAGGGTCACCAACTCGGCATATGCTGGACGTCAAATACCCAGCGCTGATTTTCAGTTGATACCCTTGCAGTGACACTCGGACGTTGCATGTAAACACTGCACAAAATCAATCATCGTTTACGCAAGTGATAATCTAATTCTGATTTTTGATTCCCTCCGTGCCTCGGAGAGCACGTTAAAACCGTCGGTCCCAGGTGTCTTGTAATTATAAACGACATATGCCAGTCGTTATGGATAGTTAGAAGCTAAAAAGGCTGACAACCGCCCTAACCTATAGATATCGGCATTGCCCAGTAACTGGGTTGCGGAGGTCTGATGGCAGTTGCTCCGTGTAAAATGATATTTAGCCGCATCTGGTTATACTGGAAGCTGACTCCAACATAGTTGGGAAAAGGCTAGGAGGAAGGTCTAGTAACTCATAATTAGTACGGAGTAAAAAAAAAACACAACAAAGCAAAACCTTAAGCTAGGTTCATATTGCTGTGTTGGAGTGTGTCGGGGCGCTATCTGTTGTGGCGCTGAGTGTTCACATTGATGTGTCGTGTTGTGTCGGGGTGTGGCGCGTTATAAGATCATTGTCAAGTCAGATTTGAGGTAAAACGCACGTATAAAATGTGTTGAGGACAGCGGACCAGATCCAGTAATAAAACACCAAGTGTTTCGTACTACTAGATCGACTTTAATTGTCATTAACACAATTACTTACATAATATTACATAGGATGTTAGCAAGCATGGCTTCAGTAGAGTTACCGTGTCCTAACACAATCGCAGCTAAAACAAGACTACTTATAAGAACGTGAAAGTGGGCGGAAACATCTACGCCAAAAAGGGAACTTCCGGCTTCTAGAATGATCGTACAACTTTCTAGAACATAATAGCGCGCACCCCAGCGTCGAATAGTGGTCAACTAAGGGTTTTCTATATGTCGTGGCCATATCGTAGAATTGATCACTTCATGATGTGGCCGGCCATTTCATGAAATGGTCGTATTTCATGAAATGGCCAACTAAAATTGGCCATATCGTTGAAACGTCAACATTTAATGATATGGCCATCCACGTTTGGCCATATCATTAATGTAGGGTTTCCATGATATCAAAGGTTTAATAAAAAAATCCAAATAAAGGAAGCACGTACCATGCAAGCAAAGGAGTAGACTACGGAATTTCGACCCACAAAATATCGATGCACGTTAGCGCGAAAATTTAATAGCTTGATTCACCAACAATTAAGGGGATCTGGCGCTCGGCGGCCGCTGCCGCGGCACGCTCGCTTCGCTCGCTCGCCTTCGCGCGTTATTGGTCACTGTTCTAACCTAACCTAACCCAAATAGTAAATGTTTGCAGTAACGTGCATCGATATTTTGTGCTGTAGTTTCACAGGTTAACCAGATAAATAATCGAACAAATAAAATTCTATGAAAAGTTCACCCGCAGTTACCATGAAGTCATATTTTGAAATCCAATAATAGTCCATTAATTTTCGTTGCGTGGTCACCCTACTTTACTTATTATTATTAGCTTTTTTGTCAGAATAATTGTCCGCCGCCATGATGCATCACAAAAACAAAACGATATCAGCGCCTCTAACGGTGAATAATGTAACTATTTTACGATATGATCGCTAATGTTTGACCATATCATGAAGTAGCCGTGCGTTTAGCTGATCATATCGTTAAACGCTGATTATTCATTGATCTGGCCAGGCCATATCATGAAATGGCCAACGGGTATTGGCCATTTCATGAAATGCAACCATTTCATGAAATGGCTGGCCACATCATGAAGTGATCAATTCTATGATCTGGCCACGACATATACATTATAGCGCTAGCTCCACCTAGCGTCCACTAGCTAAACACGATCAATACAATCCCTTAAAGTGCCTCCACTATCAGGCGCTAGAGTGCGCCACTCTCTTCAGGCTTTGTATATCAGTCACATTTCTCCCGCCGTGTACATTAAATGTACATAATAGTATTACTCTAGTGACTGGTACACACAGCAAGATCATCACAATGACCTAAGCAATTCTTTACAAAGATCAATTATAACATTTATAACAATTCAAGTTTATCATAACAATTTACAATACACCTATACAACTTTAAGGGTAGTCGCCACAGGACCTCTGCTCTGCTATATATAAGTCAAATTGAATTAAAATGTCCTCCAAACAGCATGATCCTGCAGTGACGCCAGAGAAAGAAAACTTACATAGAACCTTAAACCACATAAACGACATTAATACAATTTTATGTGTTATTCAGACTTGTGCTACTTAGCATTTAGTTAACATAAATAATTTCTGTTATACCTATATAAACATTAAAGGTAGTCGCTCCAGGACTCTTGCTCTGCAATACATAATTCACTGATTTATTGAATTAAAATTCCTCCGAACAGCATAACCCTGGAGTGACGCCAGAGAAGAAGACAATAAATTAAACTTGGGCTACATCAACGGCTACAAATACAACATAATTTTTAGGACAACTAAGATTATTCTACAGGTATGACGACAAGACGTTTAGAAGGACGACGCATTATACCGCTCTTAGTTTTGATGTCGATGACTCTCACGATACCATCCGCGCCTGGGTACACGCGTTCGACTCTTCCCTTCGGCCACACGTTTCTTGGTAAGTTCGAGTCCACTACCACGACCAAATCGCCCACTCTGACTGCTACGCCGCGTCCACGCGGCTCCCGCCGGTCTTGCAGTTTAGGTAGTACTTCACGCAACCATCGCTGCCAAAACAAGTCCGCCAGCCGTTGGGACGCTCTCCAGTGTGAACGTCGTAGTTCATCCACCCTTGCAAAGGCCCCTGGTAACGGGACTTTAGAGGGCGACCCGAGCAAAAAATGGTTTGATGTCAATGCCTCCTCGTCATCCGGGCTAACTGATACATGGGTCAATGGCCGTGAGTTAATCGTATGTTCTATCTCTGTCAGAAGTGTATGAAGTACGTCTTCACATGGGTGCCGCTCGACGAGTGTAGCATTCAGCGCAGTCTTTACGGAGCGCACCAACCTTTCCCACGCTCCGCCCATGAACGGCGCTCCCGGTGGAATGAAACGCCAGTCGACGTGACGTACCTCTGCTTCGTGTTGTAGTGATGTCAAGGCGGCCTTGCGGAGCTCGGCGTCCGCCCCGTGGAAATTGGTACCGTTGTCACTCCAGATAACTGCAGGACATCCACGGCGCGCCATCATGCGCCTCAATGCTAGAATAGCGGCATCCGTCGATAGTGAGGCAGCGACTTCCAAATGAACGGCGCGTGTAGTAAGGCAGGTAAACAATGCCACGTAACGCTTCTCATGGTGTCTCGCTACTGTGACTGAAAGTGGTCCAAAGTAGTCCAGCCCCGTGTGCGTGAAAGGACGCTGGTGGTGTGCGAGTCGACAGGATGGTAAATCACCTGTCAGCGGCTCCGGAGGTGCGGCTCGACGCAGACGACAGGGCTGGCAGCGATTGATTACCGTGCGGACGGAGGGCCTCAATCGTAGTATCCAGTAACGCTGGCGGACTTCATTCACGATGCATTCCACTCCGCTGTGATGTAACTTTCGATGAATCCAGTCTATGTACAAGTGACAATAGTGGTGGTTTCCGTCCAATACCGCTGGCGACTGCGTTTCTCGTAGTATGCCAGCTGCTGCTGCGATGCGCGAGCGTATTCTCAGTAGGCCGTGTTCGTCGACAGTCAAGGATAGTCGATTCAACCGGCTGTTAGCCGGTACTGCTCTCCCGCCGGTGACTTGACGTAATCCATTTGTAAAACATTCTTCTTGTAAAGCGCGAGTCCATAGGATTTCGGCTCGGCTTGTGTATTGTGAACTGAGAGGTAAGTGGACTGTCGGCGTTGTGCTAAGGTTGCGTCTTTGTGTTCGGAGTCGTGTGCTCGCTGTTTCGCGGTGCTTCTCCGTCCAGTTCGGGTCGTCTGTGTCGACGCGTCTGTTGCGTTTACGGGCAGCGGCTGTGGTGTGGACCCGACATCGGTCGATGAACTGGAGAACGCGAGCCGTAGTTCGGATGAGCCGTATCCACGAAGAGAAACGTGTAACATCAGGTAGGGCCTCCTTCGTGAGTGACTGTACGCGAGTCACGGCAGTGGTGACGCGCTCCTCTCCAGTGTCGACGGGGGGGGGGTGAGTTGGTCTCACGCGGCCAGGCGCACTCGTCGTCGTATAGAAATGAAGGGCCGTTGAACCAGCGGTGGGTCGCAGTAAAGTGAGTCGGCGCGTCGCGAGTGGAGTCATCAGCGACGTTGTGAGCAGTGGGGACCCAGCGCCATTCGCTTCTCTCGGTGGTTTCTTCTAGTTCCGCTACTCGGTGCGCTACAAACGCGCCGGCGCGCAGCCATGCGAGCACGGTGCGCGAGTCGGACCAGAACACTCGACGGTCGGCGCGACGATCGTGCTCCTCCTCCACGCAGCGTGCCAGTCGCCCGCCGAGGACGGCAGCCTGTAATTCAAGTCTAGGTATAGATGTGACCTTAAGGGGCGCGACGCGCCCTTTCGCAGCCGCGAGCGATACATTAACTTTAGCTTCGCCGTTAACTGACCGCCAATAGGCTGCTGCGGCATAGGCCCGTTCGCTCGCGTCCACGAAAACATGCAATTCTACTTTAGTCGCGTTATCATATCCTGGGTAACAACGCGGAATTCGAACGCCTTTCAAGTTTCTCAGAGCAATTAGCCAGTCGTGCCATTTACGTTCTAAACTTTTAGGCAGGCGCTCGTCCCAACCAATATTCAAACGCCACGTGTCTTGTAATATACACTTCGCCTGTGTCGTAAACGGCGCGGCTAGACCCAGTGGGTCATACAAAGACATTGCCGTTTTCAATAATTGTCGTTTTGTCACCTGCTTGTCTAAATAAGAAGGGTCTACTTTCCTGAAGTTGAAACCCAAAGTGTCGTCGTGATGCCGCCACATGAGCCCGAGGATTTTCTCCTCCTTACTGAACAAGGTGTCCTTTGCTGGTTCGACCGCAAGACCCGCGACGGCGGCCGCCTCGTTGGACGCCCACTTATTCAGCACAAAGCGGCCTCGCCGATGTACAGCATCGACGGCGTGTGACACTCTGTTAGCTTCCTCTGTGTCGTCAAAACTCTGTAAAAAATCATCCATATAGTGATTTCGAACTATAGACTTTACAGCCTCAGGGTAATCAGATTCGTGGACATGCGCATTATAATCTTTCACATAAATTGCGGTACTTGGGGAAGAGGTCGCACCAAACAACAACGCTTTCATTCTATATTCGATGGGCGTTGAAGTCGGATTGTCGCGCCATAGAAAACGAAGTGCGTCTCTGTCAGCTGTTCTCACAGTTATGCGTAAAAACATATCTTTTATGTCTGCCGATACAGCGACAGGTTTTTGTCTGAATCTCATCAACACACCGAGCAATGATTGTAAGAGGTCCGGGCCCGTCAAAAGATAATCATTAAGGCAAACCCCGTGCGTACGGGCCGCCGCGTCATGCACGATTCTGACCTTTCCTGGCTTAGATGGATTAATTACTGGGAAATGTGGTAAGTACCACTTGCGTCCGGTAGATGGCGTTAGAGGCGCTAGCTCCGCATACCCATTTTCTATCAGCGACTTCTATACGATCTGCTTTGAATATTCTTGTTTCAGAGTTTGGTCTTTGAATAAGCGGTTTTCAGTACCTTGTAGTCGACTGAGCGCTGACGCGTAATTATCTGGAAAATATCTAACTTCGTTTTTCCATAGTAAGCCCGTCTCGTAACCGCCTTCAGAGAGCGCGCGCGTAGTTTCCTTTAATATCTTGAGCGCTCTCGTCTCCGGGTCTGCTTGCGGGCGCCGTGGCTGCACTCCCAACGACTCTAGGCTAAAATATTCTTGTACGAGCTTTTCAATAGACTCGTCTATACTTACATGATTGCAGCGTTCTTTGATCTGTGAAACGGCATGCACTTTGGCCGGACTGCAAGTTTGACCATGCAAGACCCAGCCAAGTGGCGTGCGCGACGCCACCGGTTGACCTTTCATACCTACTCGCACCTCCGAGGCGAGTAAGAGAGCCCAGTTGTCCTGGCCTATCAGGATGGTCGGGACGCCTTTTTCATATGAAAGCTGTTCGACTATAGAGGTAAGATGATCAAAGTCAACTAGACTATCTGAAGGTATCGACTGGCTCGATAATTCAAGCCTATCGATAGTTCTGGCTTCGATGTCTACGCCTTCGGTCGCATACTTGCCCTGTATTTTCACCTTCACTCGGCGTGAGTTTGCAGCGTCAATGCGCGCGCCCGCTACGGCCTCGATGTAAAATGGTTCATTTGGCCCTTCTGCGCCTATCCGCTGCGCAACGTCGGTCGTGAGTAATGTTATCGTGGATCCATCATCCAACAAAGCAAATGAGTCTATCTTACCGTTAGGTCCCGATAACGTTACTGGCAATACTTTAAGCAAAGCGCGGTTGTGTGCACGTGGCGTGTCGGCGTTGGTGACAATGGCGCGCGGCGCAGTGTCAGCGCACGGCGCGGCGTCGGCGCGCGACGCTACGTGCTCGGTGCACGCGACGCGAGGGCGTTCATCGGCATCGTGTGCGGCGCGCGGCGCTCGCTCACTGTCGCTGTGAAGTAGCCCATGATGATAATGCTCACAACCTTGCACTTCACACTGCTTACTTTTGCATCTGTGATTCCAAGTCCGTCGTTTTAAGCACCTGAAACATAATTTATTATTACGCGCCTTTTCCCATCTTTCAGTTACCGACATTCTTTTAAAATTGGTACAAATGACTGCGCTGCTACAGTTGCCGTGACATATTACGCATGGCGTTTTGACAGGCTCCGCATTCATTTTAAATGTCCTGTGTGCCGGTCTTTGTGGACGTTCTCGTGTATTTTCCACTACCTCTGCAGTGGCGTGGCGTGCATTAAGGTCGGCCTCTCTATCGAGAAATCGTCCTAGCACTACTAAACCCGGCTCTGAATTACCCACAGCCATCTCATAGTCATACCACCGACTCCTAAGCGTAACTGACAACTTATCTGAAATTGCAGATATCATTTCCGGGCTATGTAAAAATTCAGTTCTTTTCAGTGCTTGCACGGTAGTAATGACATTCGTGACCTTAGAGGCAAACATACATATATCTCTAGGATTATCTGATAGTTTAGGTAATTGACGTAATTTATTTAGCTCATAAGTTATTATTGCGTTCGGTCGCCCAAACCGGGATTCTAACTTTCGCATGATTTCAACGGAAGAGGATCCTAGAAACAGGCATTTCATCGCTTCCATCGCGGCCCCTTTTAGGCATTTTCTAAGGCGAGCTAAATTACCTGCCTCTGTGTGGGCTGACGCGGACTCATCAAATGCCGCTTTGAAATGCAGCCATTCGCCCGAATGGCCACTAAAAATAGGTAAATCAAGACCATACCTGTTAAAGACGGGTTTACCCCGCGCTACCTCTAACAATGCTTCAGTTAGTTCTTTCAACACGTGCCCGGCGTCGTCGCGCCGCGGTGAGGTCGGTGGCGCGCCGTGAGGCGTCGCCGTCCGTGTGTCAGCGCGCGAAGCGGTAAGTGGCGCGGGTTGCGGCTGTGGCGGTGAGTAGATATCGCCGCGGCGCTCGCAGAGCGGGTCCGCTTTTTCGTCTGCAGACAGCGGGCCCGCGTCGTCCGGCTGAAATTCCGTTGTCGCGGTCGATCTATTGTCTAAGTCTTCATCAGCCGATTCCGCTTCCAACAACGCTAGCCTGGCGGCGGCGAGTTCCAATCTCGCTCGGGCCAACGCCTTTCTGTTGGTTTTCGTCTTGTGTGGTGGTTGTTGGTGTGGAGGCGTCGTCGCACCAGGGCTGCAATGCGGCCGGGTTTGGTCCGACTCTGTGGCGGAATCGATGGGCCCCACTGTTGGTCCCACCGCTGTCGTCGACTCCGCTGAGACGGGCTCGTTCCCCTCCGCAGCCGCTAAGTGTACCTCTACCATACCGCGTGTCTTCACCATGTCGGTACTGCACTAACCACACTATCACTCGCGTAAGGACAGCTACTGAAGCAATGCTTGCAATCCGGCTCGAAGGACCAGTGTTGAGGACAGCGGACCAGATCCAGTAATAAAACACCAAGTGTATAACTACTAGATCGACTTTAATTGTCATTAACACAATTACTTACAAAATGTTTTCTTCAAGTAGTGACAGTGATTTTGATGAAGATATTCAATTTCTTTTAATGACTAATCTTGTTAAAAAAGATAAAAAGAAAAGAATATATTGGGTACATCCTTTAAATACATTGTACTTTATAAAAGTAAATTGCACTTTATATTGGCGCACTAATTCGATTAGCTCGTCTGACATTTTTATAAAACACGCCGTTACCCCTCGCTTTAACGCGTCGTACTACTAGATTCACATCAGTGTGGTGCGATGTGTCGCGACAGATCCCCCACCGCCTCTCTGGCGCGACCGGTTGCCGAGCGATGTGTCCCGCGACACACGCCGCCATAACAGGCCAAGCAAATTAGCTAAACCTGGACATAATTCGATAACTGTAATTTTCTTTTTCTATGACATAAAGTATTGTTAGTTATAGTTAAAATAAAAAGAATTAAAAATTTTAAAGCTCCGCGTCAGTGTAAAAAAAAATAAAAACTAAATTATCAACACATTTTGATTTCGTAAGTACAGCATAATAAATAACTTTGTAAAAGTACCTTTATTATGATAAGACGCTTGTATTCCAGTAAAAAACGTCTAAATTAAACTAATTAATCTTTCGGGACTATCATTAATGAAGAAGGTTCAGTAAGTTACAGATTTTTTGGATTATCTTACCAGAAATTATAGATAACTATAATTCAACAGTTTATTCTGCATAGTTTAACATGTGTGTTAATAAATTATTAAAAATTAAACAGATTCTCTTTGCGGAATTATAAAGTCACAAATATTTGTAATTTTTGGAATGCCAAAATACATAACTACTTCAAAAGTGTTTAATTCATGCCTTCAAAATATGTTTAGTACCTTAGTAAACAAATTAAACAATAAATGTTCACGATTATTCATTTATTGATATTTTTTCTTTGTTACATTTCAATATAAACGTTATTCCTTGTGGCTTAAGGTCGTAATTTCTTTGTGTCCCATTTCCCGACCGTGCTATCGCGAGTAACGAGCGATTTTTGTATCTCACTATTTATTACTAGTTTTTGCCCGCTACTTCGACCGCGTGAATGTCGGTTATTATCACGGATGCTGACGAAGTCACGAATTAAAAATTAGCCTTTGTCCTTCCCTAGGGGTCGAGCTATCTTCTTCTTAATTATATAAAGGGTGTCCCTGGAAGTATGGATCAAATCGAATAGGGGCGTGGGCAATGTCATTTCTAAACTTTGTAACCCTGAGAATGAGAATGTCGAATAATTTAAAGGGCATTTTACATGTACATAATCAACCTTGATTATGAAGCTATTTACTTGGATAAGGATTAATATCATGATAGGAATGTCTTCATCTTTCGATTCTACTCGTGTTTTGATCGACTCATTTGAACAAAAAACGGTTGATGTGACTTAACTCTAATAATTAGACATATACCCTCAGGACTTTTTTGTGGATAATGAAGAGTGCTATAAACATGTAGTACATTATTTTTATGTATCGTCAATAGTTTTCGCAGCGTACGCCAAATAATATTTTTTTAAGCAAATTTTTGATACCTTGGGTTACATTATTGTAATTTTCTTACGGATCCCTAATTTTTTCATAATAAAATATAGCCTATGGCACTCACGGATAACGTAGCTTAGCTAGACTATTGGTGAAAGATTTTTTTAAATTGGATGAGTAGTTTCGGAGATTACCTCCAATATACAAACAAACTTTACCTCTTTATAATATTATACAGGGTGGTAATTTGAAATGGGGCATGAAGGGCAGCTACCTTAACCATTGTAGCTACAGGAAAACGTTCTTAGAAGACTACCCCTAACTTTTGGGATAATTTCAATCGGCATTCACACATTTTGAAAAAAAAGTACAGTCAGCGAGAAAAAAGGCTGTTTTCACATAACTTTTTTATGATGCCAATCGATCCCGTTTCCCATAAGGATCAAAAGACTCTTGTAGACCAACTGAGGTTTGAGTACTAGAAACGTCAGAAATAACAAAAAAACTATTTGAGATGGGTTAGTTATAAGGGCAGCTACCTTAATCGTTGTCGCTACAAGAAAATGTTGATGGGAGACTAGCCATAATTTTTGAAATTATTTCGAAATGCACAAAAAAAAAGAGAAAAAAAAAATTGGTACAGTCAGCAAAAAAATGGTCGGTTCTCACAAAACTTTTTTTATGATGCCAATCGATCCTATTTCCCATAAGGATCAAAATACTCGTCTGGACCTACTGAGGTTAGAGTACTAGAAACATCAGAAATCACGAAAAACAACATTCATTTAAAAGTTACGTTCACGCAGAAAAAAAAGGTTTTTTTATTTTCAAAATCTGTGAATGCAGTTCAAAATATTTTCAAAAATTATGGACAGTTTCTTAAGAACATTTTCCTGTAGCCACAACGATTAAGGTAGCTGCCCTTATTACTACCACATCTCAAATAACTTTTTTGCGATTTCTGACTTTTCTAGTACTCCAACCTCAGTTGGTCCGGAAGACTCTTTTGATCCTTATGGGAAATGGGATCGATTGGCATCATAAAAAAGATTTGTGAAAACAGCCCCTTTTCTCGCTGATTGTACTTTTTTTTCAAAATCTGTGAATGCCGATTGTAATTATCCCAAAAGTTAGGGGTGGTCTTCTAAGCGCGTTTTCCTGTAGTGACAATGGTTAAGGTAGTTGCCCTTCATGCCCCATCTCAAATTACCACCCTGTATACCTAGTAAGAATTCGATAGGCTATATAGTCAATGATTGTCAAACTTTTATGAACACGTGGCACCGCGGATCGACTAGGGCCGAAATTTATTGAAATATTGTGTTCATTAGATCGATAATAACTAAATTGTTCAGGATGAGGTATTATGATGATTTTACTGTTTTGTGATAGGTACTGTTTTCCATTTTTTTGTAAATTTTGGTAGGTATATGTATCATCATCATCATCATTCAGCCGAAAGACGTCCACTGCTGGACATAGGCCTCCCCCAAGCATCGCCACATCGACCGGTCCTGTGCTTCTCGCATCCAGCGGTTTCCCGCGACCTTCACCAGATCATCGGTCCACCTTGTGGGAGGCCTAACCACGCTGCGTCTTCCGGTACGCGGTCGCCACTCCAGAACCTTTCGGCCCCATCGGCCATCCGTTCTGCGAGCAATGTGCTCCGCCCACTGCCACTTAAGTTTGGCAATTCTTCGAGCTATGTCGGTTACCTTGGTTCTCCTGCGAATCTCATCATTTCTGATATGATCACGCAGGGTAACTCCGAGCATAGCCCTCTTCATTGCCCTTTGGGTGACCTTGAGCCTTCTTATGAGGCCCATTGTGAGCAACCACGTTTCAGTACCGTATGTAATCGCTGGCAACACGCACTGGTCAAAGACTTTCGTCTTGAGACTCCGCGGTAGTTGGGACGGAAAGATTCTACACAGCTTCCCGAACGCTGCCCAGCCGAGTCGGATTCGACGATTAACCTCTTTCTCGAAGTTGGACCTACCTAACTGGACAGTTTGCCCTAGGTAAACATAATCGTCGACAATTTCGAGTGTAGAGTCTCCGATCTTCATGGGAGTGGGTGTTACATGGATATTTGACATGATCTTTGTCTTATCCATGTTCATTTTAAGACCCACTCTTTCGGAAGCTCTACTAAGGTCATCGAGCATTGTACTGAGGTCCTCCATGGTTTCAGACATGATGACTATGTCGTCGGCAAACCGAAGATGAGTGATGTACTCGCCGTTAATGTTGATGCCTAGCCCTTTCCAATCCAGAACCTTGAAGACATCCTCCAGTGCAGCGGCGAACAGTTTCGGAGAGATGACGTCTCCCTGCCTGACACCTCGCTGCAGAAGGATAGGTTTCAAGGTCTGATCCTGTAATCGGACTGACATAGTGGCGTTTTCATACAAACACTTCAGCACTTCGATGTACCGATAGTCAATCTGGCACCATTGAAGAGACTGCAGTACAGCCCAGGTCTCGATCGAATCGAAAGCTTTCTCGTAGTCCACAAACGCTAAGCAAAGAGGCAGGTTATATTCTTCGGTCTTCTGTATAACCTGCCGCAGCGTATGTATGTGATCTACGGTGCTAAAGCCTTTTCGGAATCCGGCTTGTTCGGGAGGCTGGAAGTCGTCAAAACGGTTCGTGATGACTCTTGAAAACAGCTTGTAGACATGACTCAGAAGTGAGATGGGCCTGTAGTTCTTCAATAGGGTATTATCACCCTTTTTGAAGAAAAGTATCACCACACTCTGTTCCATGCCTGTGGCGTTTTCCCCTCGAGTATGACGGAATTAAACAGCTTCTGAAGGGCCTTATGGACCGGTTTTCCACCCGCCTTCAGAAGTTCGGCCGTAATTCTGTCATCGCCCGGCGCCTTGTTGTTTTTAAGGTACTTCAGAGCCATCCTAATCTCGTACAGGCTGATGTCCGGGATGTCTTCGGTATAGTGTCGGATCAATCTAGCTCTTGGGTCGTTTGCCAGATTCGCAACGGGTTCGCTTGTTGAAGTGTACAACTGTCCATAGAACTTCTCGACCTCTCTCAAAAGCTCTGGTTTGGCGGATACGATTCTGCCGTCATCGGTCTTCAGTTTCATAAGCTGACTCCGCCCAATAGACAAATCTCTTGCAAAAACTTTGGAGCCCTTGTTCCGCTCAATCGACTCCTTAATACGCTCTGTATTAAATCGGCGTAGATCGCACTTCAAGGACTTAGAGATCCGTCTATTGAGCTGCCGGTACATAAGCGCGTCATCTGGAGACTGCAGAATCATCTCGTGCCTTGCGTCCATGAGCTTAAGAGTAGGGTCAGAGAGCTTTTCGGTTCTATTTCTACGACGGGTCTTGAAGATCTTAGACCCGACAGTATGGACAGTTTCCACAAACCCATCGTTGTAATCGTCCACGGAGCTCCCTAGGCATTTGAAACGATTCTGAAGTTCAATCTGAAAGCTCTCGGGGTTATGGACCTAGATCGGTGCAGGACGGAGCGTAGACTTCATCAGTGAGATCTTTCCAGCTTGATATTTAGATTCAATGTGCCTCTTATCATGCGGTGATCGCTTCCGGTTTTCACCGCGTTTATCACAGAGACATCTTTGAATATTTGCTTCCTCGTCGACATAATGAAGTCAATCTCATTTTTAGTTGCACCATCAGGGTTCAGCCAGGTCCATTTCCTATGCTCACGCTTTCTGAAGAAGGAGTTCATCATAAAGAGCCCCTCCTTCTCCACAAAGCTGGCCAGTCGATGGCCCCGGTGATTGCGACTTCCAAGTCCAAATTGCCCCACTTGCAGTTCATCATCGTCTCGCTTGCCAAGTTTAGCGTTAAAGTCCCCCATGACAAAAGTGAAGTGAGTTTTAGAGCCATGCATGACTCTGGAGATATCCTCATACATGGTCTCCACCTCATCGTCGGAGTGTGCCGAGGTCGGGGCGTATACCTGTACGACCTTCAACGAATACCCTTTGGATATTCTGAGTATAAGGTACGCCACTCTGGTCGACACACTCTCGATCTTCACCACGTTGTTCACAAGGGACTTGTGGAGACGATAAACCCGACACCACCCTGGGACTGTCTATCGCCCTCCCGGAAATAGAGCAAGTTACCGGATTTGAGGATTATCGAGTCCGGGACTCTCTTCGGATTTCAGATAACCCTATAATATCCCAGCGTAACCTGCTCAATTCTTCCTCGAGTTCGGTAATCTTCTCGTCGGTCTGTAGTGTACGCGTGTTGTACGTTGCCAGGTCCAGTCGTCGTTGTTTGTGGTAGCCGGATCTCTGCCGGGGATTCTTAGCACCCCACGCCCTGCCGTTACCTAGGCCCACTACCTTGACCAGGGCTAGCAGTACCGCCGGGGACTAGGGGCCGTTTCTTCTTTGTGCTATCCATGTTGGGGGGGTTTGCCATAATCGCCACGCTTGGCAGGCGGGTTGGCGATCGCAGTATGGTACGGTATATGTATAACAGCAAATAAAACTCATTATACAAGGTTAGTCGTAAAGGGGGTAGGCACTAAAATATTAAAGTACCAATAATAATGAATAACTTTTGTTCTACAACTTTCCCCAAAAGTCAATAGTTTAAGAGGAATAGCTCTTCAAAGATTTCTTAAAAAATACGCTAAAGTCTATCTATACCTACTCAGTTATAGCAGCTCAGCAAGCTGGTTTAATCAGCATCATTATAAGTTTGATGGAAATCGGTTCAGCCGTTGCGTAATTATCAGCTGTTTTCTCAGTTAGGTTAGGTGGGTGTGCATTGTACGGCGTTGCAGCTATTGTAAGATCATGGAAGTAAAGGTCATGGCCCATAATCCGACCCGATTCAAAAATGTTTTTGTACAAAAACGAAAATGGTGGTAAATAATGCAGGCATAACCCACTTTTCATTATATGTAAAAAGAAAAAATTAATTCAATGGAGAGATCTTGCAGTAGACCAATAGAAATTGGATAATAATTAGCTGCACCACAGCGGTTTCGCCCGTCTGTAAATTATTTTATCCCATGAAAACATGTCACTGGGATAAAAAGTATACTATGTCCGTCTCCAAATCCAATAGGTATCTCTACATGGCAATTTAATCAAAATCGGTTCAGTGGTTTAGACTTGAAAATGAAACAAACAGACTTACTTTGCCATTGTTTTGTTAAATAAAAATATCATCATCACAATCATAAAGCAAACTCGTTCGTTCAGGTAATGACACGTATATTGCTGTCTCTGTCTCACCCGAGTTGATAACCAGCTTTGTTGCGCTCGCGCAATAATACAATGCCTTGCCTGGCCCACAGCGGGTAGAAAAACATCGGCAGCGCCTTCCTAACCTCGCCCTTCGCAGTCCTTCGTCATTCGTCGTTGTGATCTGTGCTTTTTCCAAAACCACAAGTTATAAGTTAAGTTTTCATACTTTTAATCTACCTAAGATTATATTTTTTTGTTATTATTATTTCATGATCCCCATCAGCCACAGTAATGCGCCACTTACCATTGAAAAGTATAATCATTTGTCTTTGATTCTCGCCATGTTTCATTTCTGTACGCCGTAGGTATATTTTTCACACTAAATGGGCCATTACCTTTGCTACTTAACTTAACTGAGAAAACAGCCGGGCCCACGTTGTATAAAATATCAAGTATCGAAAATGTATCAAATACGATTTATTTTCAATAGCAAGTTTCCTAGTTAGGTATTTATACGAATAGTAATAGTGAAATATTTATTGAACTAGACTCGTAAAAACAAACACAATAGAATTTCATAACCACATTTTTTTTTTGAAAATTTCAGCGATGTATCGATACTTTTTGGGACTTCCTGCATCCCTAAGTGAGGCCGCACACCGGCACCACACGCTACACGCAACATACATTTAGGGCGCCACAATTATTGCGATAAAATTTACGCGGCGACAAATGTATCGTGTATGCGCATATCGGAAACCAGTTGTAACGTGGCACTAGCAACAGAATGTCGACATCATCGTCTGACGACGACGATTTTTTGATGTGGCGATTAATGAGAAAAAATAGACGTTATTGGGTTCATCCGTTTAATCAAAATTGTATAGGTTAGGTATAGGTAGGTACTTCCTTTCATTAGATTTTTCGCCGATCTTAGTCCATATCATTTCTGTAATCCATCTGTTGCTGTACACAGTGAGCGTGTGATTATATAAAATAGAGTTTTATTCAACCTCTGCAATAAACTCAAAGTAAAATTCAATGTTATCTTTCATTTTTGTAAAGCGCGGCAAACGTCTCACCACAAACTGCACCTACTACAACTGTGTCCTTGATGTGCGGGTTTACATACAAATATACGGGGGCGATAAATGTGTCGCGGTTCAAATGTGGCGCTACAATTATTGTAATACATACAAATGGATCTCTGGTGTGCGGCCTCACTAACTCGATAAGACATCTTGCTGCTGACGCCGCGCCCCGCCCCGCACCCACCGCATGCATCCCGCTCCAATACTTTTTCGCGCGTATCATCAATAATATTTTCAATTTTAAAAGCGTAACATTAACATGTTTAATTTTGATGAAAACATGATTGTAATACACAAAAACCTATTATTAAAGAAAAATTTCACAGTTTCGATTTTTAACTACTGAGAAAAAACATTATTTTCAAAACGTAAGAAATAAATGTTTAATTTTTGTCTTAAATGTCTAAAAAGACGCACTAAAGCTTAATCAGATACAACCACCATAGTTACCATTTTTGCTTATCTAGATATTGAGAACAGATGAATACTTTGAAGAAAAACATACATACGAATTTGGTTTCTGTTTAATTTTGCTATTAGGTGATAGCATTTGAATGCCCCTCAAAATTATACTAACAAGGTATTTGGTTACCTATTTTGCTTTTAGAAAAAAGCTAGGTAGTGTACGAAATCTCATTTTTTTTTAGATAAACGGTTACCACCGCGGGTTTTTTACATCATATATCTAATTAATATTTGATACTTAATATCAATATCCCATAAAATAATAAAAACAACGAGTTATCGAATTATGTCCAGGTTTAGCTAATTTGATTGGCCTAGCTGCGACACACCAATGTGAATCTAATCACAATAAATGAACGAAACCGATTGCATTCTGTCGCGCCACGACACACCCCGACAGAGCAATATGAACCTAGCTTTACACACGATGGGATGATGACATCAAAAAAATTGCTGGACCAAAGTGGCAACTTACAGCAAGTTCTTCTATCGTGCCGGCACGAGCTATACGAGAATATACAAGGTGTAACATAAATAACGCACTCATTTGTTTTTATTGTGAAACTGAAAGTGGGTGACTAATAATCGTATCATGCAGAATTTTATTTTGTAAATGTAATGTATTGTATTTTGGTCTAACTAATTATTTGTAAAACATTATTTTTGCTTTCTGTGATATGTTGACTTGTCAATTTGTCTTTAAAAATAAAATAAAACAATGCATTTTCAAGATGACTGCTTGTCATATGAATGTGTGTGTTTTGATGTCATTGTTAAAGAATAGTTTGTGAAATAAAACGTTGACAAACGTTGCTTGTGAAATGATAATTTGCAAATGAATTGTGTGTAAAACACCATAGAACCCTAATATTTGCGGAGTCATTACGCATAAGTTACACAGTCTCAGAATGCCTTTCCGCCACACTCGACAAGACTTGAAGCAGACTGAAAGAGAAAGAAAGAAAAAAAAATACTTAAATAATAATTAGTATGACAAAGCTCCTATGGCAAAAAAGGTAATGAATAGCAATATTTGAGCGTTAACATAATTATGTAGTTTTTAAATGGTTATTTTTCATGAACTTTAACTCCACACCCTTTTCACCGTAAGTTGATTCCTGACGTTTCTCTACAAAACTAGCAACCAAACAAAGAATATATTTAAAAAACAAAACATGGATAATATAGCTATTTTACGGTTTTTAATGATGTCGTTTACTTTTTTTCGATAGCAGTCTCCTTACGGCTACAATTTACGAAATGACCGAGCTGTCAGGACTCATCTTAGGGTGAAACAAGTTCAAGGTGTCTCAAAAGAAAGTTTATATTTATTTAGCTTACTGCGTGAACGCAACGAATCCGAGGGGCGCGGGGGATATGTCAATCGGTAGCCTGGCTCTTGGGAATTCTTCAGTCACTATGGAGCGTTTCTCGGGAGCAGATCGCGCGTTGTGTGTGCGAGAGTTTTACAAAAACGGTGATTCGGCAACTGTAGCACGTAGAAGATTCTGCAGTATTCGAGGTTTTCGCAACTTAAATGATGCGCCAAGCATTCCTCTTATTCGAAAATTTATCAAAAAATTTGAAGAGACCGGTACAACGCTGGAAAAGCCAAAATCCTTGCGACCAAGGTCATCAAGAACGGTAGAAAACGTGGAGAGTGTTAATCAGTCTGTTCGTGATGACCCGAACCTTTCAATTCGGAAGCGCGCAAGTGCTTTAAATGTGCATAAATCATCATTACACCGTATTTTGCACAAAGACCTAAAGCTGCACCCCTACAAAATTCAATTGGTGCAAGAATTAAAACCTGCCGAGCCGTCATAAATAATTTTACTGTTCGATTAAATTAGTGCCGCGAACGCGAGGGTCTACATTTGGACGATATTATTTTTATTAAATAAATTCCCAAAATGTGTACTTTAATAATTAATAAACATTTTTTCGATATACGGCTTACTTTTTTTTTAATCGAACCACTAAATATAAACAAACTTTCTTTTGAGACACCTTGTAATAATACTTGAAAGTTGCAGTATTACAAATAAGTGTTCTACTTAAAATAACCTTTCTATTGATATATCAGTCATTGCCAGAGGAGGGGTAACCAACTTTCAAACATTTCGCCCATTCTCCTTTAGTTTGCATGATGATAATGAAAGGCGGACCGGATAATCTATCCATTTTCATGCAATATTGTTATGACTGGCTCTAATGACACACACACACATAAATCTAGATCTCAATTTTCGGAGCTCATAACTCCGGATTTTCCACTTGTTCATAACTCACACATGATTTTATTTACGAGTGACGTATATTGTCCATATTTTTTAATCATTCGAATCGTTATTACCAGCTAAGCTATTTCCTTGTTACTGTATGCGTATCGCGTTTCAGTATACTGTTTGATATTTGATGCAAAACTGAAACGCGATACGGTGCAATGCTCAGCATTTACAGAGGATTGAATATGAAGAATGTATTCCATCATCTCATCTCTCGTGTCAGCACAAGCTATACGAAAATACGAGTAGCTCATGCTGTGGTGAAAAGATTAGCCAGTCAGCAAGGTTGATAGCGGGGCTGATTGCTCAGGGTGCGCCGGACGTACTTAAGTATCGTCACTCGTGGATGCTCTTTTCATGCACCCCATGCATGTATTCCATGAAATACTGCCTCGTTTGCTAAGCTTGAGGTCCTGTGTTCGATCCCTAGGTCAGGTAGTGTTATTGGGTTTTTCCGTCTGGAATTTCTCAGAAGCAGCTCGGAGCCTGGATTTGTGTCCGGTTGATGGCAATAGGTTCGCCCCATATTACATGAGACTTAAAGGGACTTACAGGGTATACCATCCGCGAGGCCTAAGCTGAGCTTTGCATTTGTGTGAGAATGAGCGTCCTTTGCTTGGTTTAAACCGGTTTATACTGTTTTTTGGCAATCGATCCTATGTGCACTCACACAAATGCAAAGCTCAGCTTACGCCTAGCCAGTTGTACTATAAACCTCTGCTTAACCCTTCAGGGAATACAGGCGTGATATTATTATTATATGAAATTGAGAAGATTGTCCAATTTCTATGCTGAGACCACACCCAAGTCACAATACACATCGCTTACGGCCTGTCCACGTCACGACGTCGCGTCGTCAACGTGGCACGATGCGTTGACGTATTGTGCAAATTTACGTTACCGTATCGTAAAAATGCACGTCAGGATCATCGTTAGATTTATCGTTGACCATGTAGATCCTGAATTTTAATAATAGAAACAGTAAGGTATGGTTTTAAAGCAACGGAGCACATAGACGGCGACTAACTCGCGGGCGTGGACAGCGCGGGCGGAGCGCATATACGTGTGCGCGCTTGCGGCTAGAGGCGGAACGTGGTACGAGACGGTAACGTAAAGTTCCACGTTGACGACGTCGTGACGTGGAGATGTGAACAGGCCCTTAACCTCGCAAAAAAAAACATATCCAGGTCAAAACAAAAGCTCTCTTGTCTTAGTACTTATAAAAACGAAAGTTGTTTATAAAAAGGCCAGCATTCGTCGAGATAAGCCCAAGCACCTTATAAATAAACACTGGCCTTTTATTCCTGACACATAATAATGAACAAAGAGAATCGAATATAATGATCTCGGAGCTATGTCGAATATTCCGTATCACTTGAGCGATCACCAATACGCCGCGCAATATCGAAATACCTTCGCCGCGGCATGCGCTCAGTAGTTCTGTATTAATATCATCCTTAATTACAAGTGGGTTGACAGTAGTGCTCTCACGTCTTAGTAGTTTATAAATTAGATTGCAATTTTTTAAAGTGCATATTCGGTTTTAGTATCAGTGATGTTATTGAACTTGTGTTTTTAAGTATTGGATTTTTTTTTCTGTTGGGAAGGTTTTAATTATAAATATAGGGTGACTGGTAATTAGTGACCGATACTTTAACACATGATTGTACTCATGATAAGAAACAACTTTCCCAAAGAAACATTATTTTTTATTTTATTTTTTTCATTTAAAATTTATTAATAAACCGTAACGGAATGGACGCGGCTCGTAATATGGTTTTTTTTTTTTTTTGTTTTATATATAATGTTTCTTTGGGAATGTTGTTTATCATGAGTACAAACATGTGTTAAAGTATCGGTCACTAATTACCAGTCACCCTATATACAATTCTCTTCCAAAAAATCGAAACACCTCGCAACTTTATGTTTTAACTGGATTATTATGAAAATATTGATTTAAAAAAAGAAATAGTACATGTCATTTAATAGTAAGTAGTAGTTAAGGTTTCGAATTCTTTACGTTAATATTCAAAATTAATGAAATAATCGCCTGTTGACACTTCACGTTTCCACCCACCACTTTTTACACAAAAACTTTTTTTTGTTCTTTCTGCCACTCAGAAATTAATGAAAGCACGGCGGAACAGCTGGCGGGTATAGATACTAGCGCGATATTGCTCCGCGCAGTCAGTTAAGTCGAGGCGCTAAAAAATAAACTTTAAAAAAAAGTAAAAACCGACTTCAAGGAAATACTAAAAGGAGTAAAATAATTACCATAATATAAAATTAAGAGTTTCAGAAGTCGGTGGCTTCTATTTGCTTCAGTGTAGAGTTGCACCGACTTCTGAAACTGTTAATTTTATATTATGGTAATTATTTTACTCCTTTTAGTATTTCCTTGAAGTCGGTTTTTACTTTTTTTTAAAGTTTATTTTTTATTAAATACGTTTTAGTGTCATAATTTTAACCCCCTCCTTCCTAACCCTTCTTTTTGGCTTTGACGTAGTCGGGCATAAAAAGTCCTTTCAAATGATACCTTACACGATATAATGAAAACATTCCAAAGGGGGGGAGGGGGGACACGCAGCCCCTCCTCTTTTTCAGTAGTCAGTTCCCAACAACAAATATAAACAAAGCAATTTTAGTAATTTGAGAATTTTGCTTTGATCCGATGAGGAGTTCCGTTCCATATCTCTGAAGTTCATGGTCTAATCTTAACAAAATTTAAATGGGACCAATCGGAAAGTATACTCTTTCGAACAAAAAAAGAATTTTTCTAATCGGTTCATAAATGACGGAGATATGAGGTAACAAACATAAAAAAAAAAAAAAAAAAAAAAAAAAAAAATACAACCGAATTGAGAACCTCCTCCTTTTTGAAGTCGGTTAAAAATGACTCAAAAACTGTAAATCAGGTTTTTTTTTGCTGATTCTCTAACTGCCTGTGCTTGGTCAATCAGTGTCACCAGTAGATCACGCGGTTTGAAGGAATTACACGAATTCGTTTACACACTGTACTATACGATTTAATTTTGTTTTAAATTTTGTACATAAATGAAGAAAGAATATTTATGATTAATTACGGTTTACTCACGTGCATTTTTCGGGATTGCCCGACTAGTTTCGAGTTTGAGTTAGTTTAGTAGAGTTCGACTCGCGACCTCGCCGCGTGATCAGCTGATGATTAAGGGCTCCGTTTGGGTCCGAAACTAGTCGGGCAATCCCGAAAAATGCACGTGAGTAAACCGTAATTAATCATAAATATGAATGTGTCTCACGAAAGTTATAATACAAAAATAAATGAAGAATCTAGCACGAGTATTGAAGTATCGGAAAAACCAAAACAGGAAAACTGTCAACTGCGCAATCCGTGCATTACGCAGAACACTTGAACAAAAGTACCTAACAGAACAATGAAGTAACGCCAATTGATTGTTTGATGAAAATATACTTGGGAGCAAATAAATCGAGCCACTTATTTATTTATTTATTCTTTCGCACAAATTAGTACAGAGGCGGACTTAATGCCATAGGCATTTTCTACCAGTCGACCTCAGGGTGGTGCAGAGAAAACATGGTAGGTGCACTAAATAGTATTATGTGTATGATGCGATGGGATTTTTGCTAATAATAGCCACTTCTATTTTTCATGTAGGTATAATTGTTATTATTTTTGGTATTATGGAACAGATCAATTCTAAACATATATCGCCTAAAAGGTTATTTGATAACCTTTACAATGAGGGTAGTTTTTTGTATTATGAATTATATAATTCATGAAACCAAAACTAATTACCAGGACACGTGAAAAAAGGAGTGGCTCGATTTCTTTGCTCCTAAGTGTATTAAAACACGAATTTATAATTTTCGTATGTGATCCACGGCTAAAGAAAATTGTCCTCTTAAATACAGCGTTGAGTGCTGAAAATGTGGTGTGGCGTGACTTGAGAAACCCCTTAGTGGATAAGCTGTATTGTATTTTCTATTTAAAAATAATAAAAGCTTCTTAATTCCCTATTTATTACAATTTTGGTAGTTTAAAAAAATAAGTATTTTTTTTAAATAAATACCTAAGTTTTTTTTAATTCTTTTTGTATAACAGGAATCCCCCTTAAGGTGAAGGCCTTTTCCAAAGATTGCCTTTTTTAGGGTTCCGTACCCAAAGGGTAAAACGGGACCCTATTACTAAGGTTCCGCTGTCCGTCTGTCCGTCTGTCACCAGGCCGTATCTCATGAACCGTGATAGTTAGACAGTTGAAATTTTCACAAATGATGTATTTCTTTTGCCGCTATAACAACAAATACTAAAAAATAGAATAAAATAAATATTTAAGGGGGCTCCCTTACAACAAACGTGATTTTTTTGCTCGATATTGATAACGGCAACAGTTAGACGCTTGAAATATTCACAGAATATTTAGATTTAAATTCACTTTAAAAATAAATAATTAAATTAAAATAAAACATATATTTAAGGGGGGCTCCCATACAACAGACAGTCAGTCCCTGGGCAGTCAGCCTCGCTACCAACCTTACTGACTAGCTAATCTTTTCACCACGGTATGACCTATACAAGGTGTAACATAAATAACGCACAACCTCTAAGGGGTCACTGTACTCATCATTATGAACAGTTGTTCATTGTGAAAAGTTTTTACTATGGGACCAAACATGAAATCGCGAAAAAAAATCAGCTGTTCCCTACATTTATGTTCGCTTATCTCGTCAAAATGTAGGGAACAGCTGATTTTTTTTCGCGTTTTCATTTTTGGTCCTATAGTAAAAGTTGTTCATAATGATGAGTACAGTGACCTCTTAAGAGGATGTGCGTTATTTATGTTACACATTGTATAACTATACATATAGTAAGTAGGAAAGACACGTTGTAAATATTCTATGTCACACTCGCACTTTTCCACTACATCCGAGATTGCCGGCGTCGGTGCACGAATTTTTGTCGAATGTTGAGAACCACCGAGATCGGTCGCGGTGGACACACGATCGCAGTCACGTCCTTCCGAACTCGGTCCGAAGTAATCTCATTTCTCGGTGACGGCGGCGGTGGACAAACACTCATAGTCAACGATCATTGAACGTCGACAAGTACTCGCAAGTGAGAACGTTAATGCAACGTGCATTAACGTTCTCATTCTCACTATGGTTGTTTCAAGCATTTCACGAACAGTTTTACAGTAACTCGCACTCGCTTCACTATGATTGGTGATGGTGAAGTCTTTCTTATAATATTGTGCAACTCGCTTAAAGCACTCTAAACGATTAAACGACGGCGACGCGACGGCATATCTTCCCATAAACAAAATTTTAACCGAAAATTCTGTGTTCGGGGTTGCCAATAAGAGATTTTGAATCATCATCTGAAAAAAAAACTATTCCATTTTGTTTTATTAACACTACTATTGTTAGGAATTGTTGATTTTTACTTTGTTTACAGGAGCTCATTTCAGAATACATAATACACGCTAGATAAATAGTTCATTTGTCCTGTGTAAAAGTGGAAGGTTCTAACTAAGGTTCTAACAGAATACTTCTATTGGCTGAATAAAAGAGGGTTTAACAGAAATAATTGTAAGTAACTACCACAGACAAAAAAATACGTTGGATCTTTGTCTATAAGTCTTGCACATACAAACGCATAAATATCTCTCACATGAAGCTGACAGATAAACGGGTATCGAGGGCCGAAAGTACCCTAATAAATAAAATGCGAGAAAAATCGCTGGCAAGACGAGAACCCTTCCCCTGGGAGTGCAGTGGCCGAGGTATTTACATACATAATGATGACCCCTTGTGGCTGACTGCGATCCTTTAGAGACGAGTTTACGAGCACCGAATGACAATTTTTTTAAGTTTTACGATGGCACTGTGGTAACCGTCGTTGATGTCAGGGATTTAAAATTTGACATTTTATTATTATACGTTTATTCATTCAAAAAGCATATAAAATTACATTTTTAACATTTTTACAATGAATTTTTAAATATAAAAAAACGAGAAAAAAACGTTTCAAAGTCAAAGTTTTTTATTTCAAATAGACCAGATTACAGGCACTTTTAAAACGTCAAAACTAGGGCACGGTTCCAAAAGGTAGGTTCTATGGAGAAGAGCCGGCAAGAAACTCCATGAATACTCTTTTTAAAATAGTAGATCATGACTATTCATGACAATTCCATTACAGTAGCGCGCGACATAGAATGAGAATAATGCAGGTTAATGTAACAAATAAATTCACATAAAAGTAGAAAATAGAAAAAGAAAACATGCCTTCTAGAATTGCCATAGTAGTTATGGGCTGACCAGTCCCGACAGACAGCACCCGTTCACGATCATGACGTGCACATCCGCATCACTTAGCTCAACCATATTTTAGGGAACCCAACGACCGGATATACAACGCCACCATCAGCAGGACATTTAAGTGAGCATGACAGACACATACTACCAGACAATGGGCAGTAATATGATATGATTAAAGGTGTATCACTAATTGCTGCATGATGCTCAAACTTTACAGTTTAGAAAATGAATTATTATCAAAATTATAAATATTAATTTATTTATTTATTGATTTACACGGCTTCAGAAACCAATTACATAAATCAAACATTGTAATAAGTACAAGTAAACATAAAACATAAACTTATAACAACAATTAAATACTATTGTTCTCACAAAAATGTAGGCACACAGCCATTAAATTGGCGAATTTGTTAGCGAATAGATCGCAGTCCGGGTTGGCTTCCACGAGCTTATTTAGTGCGGTCAGCACGCGCGGTACGGGAGACGCAGCACGGGTTGCAGTCAGACACGAAGGCACGTCTAGCAGTCGATGTTTTCTGCTACGGAGATAATTATTCGGTGTGTAGAGTCGAATCAGCTCATTATGTATATGTAAATGTAAAACAATATGAGACTATTAAGGCAGAGTATTATACAAATAAAATTGTAGTGGGATATAAAAATTTCAATAATTGAATGTAAAAAATAATAATATGAAAATTTATAAAATAATGTACAGGTTATTTTAAGTCAATAAAAAAGAAGAATAATAATATAGGTAAACATTAAAAATAATGTTAGGTCATACAACCAACCAGTTAGACAAAATAATTATATATATATAAAATAAAATAAATAAATAAAATAAAATAAAATTTATTTATAAACTTTTACAAAAAAGTGTACAGATAGCCACAGTATTATTAGTAAGGTCTTATAATAATGTTAATCTTAATGTCTAAGTATACAGTAGTGTATTACTTATATTAATTACAGGTGCAAGAAAAGCTAACTCCCATATGAAGGTGATGTAGCGACCTACCCGAACTAGGTTTATTCAAACCTGTGTTTCAGGCCATCACTTTACAATAGACTTTAATGGGACAGTAATTTATGTTACGTCAGACTAATTGAAAAATATATAATTGCAACTTGTTATTGCGAGAATAAACAAAGTGTAGGTAATTAAAAACTATAATATATACTATACAATTATACAAAATAAATACTTATGAAGTAACTATTTCAGAATTTCTAGCAATTCTTCTGTGTCTGTGTAATTGAGTTTTGCTAAGTATTAATAATTTAAAGAACTATTTGCATCGTCTGAATTGTAAACTGGGTCAAAATTAATGCTGCGTATGTCATTATTAAGGTTTGTCAGATTGACTTTTGTATAGCTACGAGTGCAGTTTTTTCTAGGTGAAGATATTTGCAATGTTAGTAAAACAGCTTGATGATCGGTGAGTGAAGAGTTAGTAACTAATGTTATGTTTGGTTTTTTTGTCTTAATAATGAAATGATCTAAGCATGAGCCGCTTTGATGCGTAGGGTGATTATAAGCTGGTAGCAGTCCATGAAAAGAGCAGATATTCAGGTAGTTATGAGCATGAATATCGGTTTTCCCAGAAGCAATATTAATGTTTATATCACCCAACAGTATTACGTTTTTTAAATTCTGTAACAACACTTCAAAACCGTTCATGTTTCTGTTTATGCTGCGAATATTTTGTGTAAGCAGAGTTAGCGTTTCTACCCCAGCTGGAAGTAGATGTTTACACTCATTGACATTACAGATTTTAACCTCAGACACAGAAAAACAATCTAGATCATAGATGAGCTGATTGGTCATGATAAATGCAAAACTAACGAATATAAATATAAAGAGGATAACCTAGTGGTTGTGTGCTTTACTAAATAAAGTAATCGGTGACGCTCCTAGGCGCCTTCATAGTCTATTGAATTGATGTAGTTGTCCTCTGCGTATTTACGTGCCGGGCAACTTACATCACCAGTTTTGTGGTCACATTTCCTCTTGAAGCGTTTGCACGTCGCACATTGGGGGGTAGAAGATTTGTTGCTGCACTCTTTGAAGGAATGGCCAGTCTCTCCACAATGGTTGCAGATACTACTCGTTTCTCGGCAAAACTTAGCTGCGTGACCGAACTGCTGGCAATTAAAGCACCTGGTTACTATAGTGAAATCTCTCACTGGGCATGATGTCCAATTTATGAAAATTCGGCCTTGGTTTATTAGAATTTTCCTGATGCTAGCTGGTAGTTCCAATATATAATTACAGGTAGACAGATCCTTCTTACCCGATTTATGGCTCAATTTAATAGTCTCCAGACAAGACTCACGACTAGTATTCGGCAACTTATCAGAAAGGTTTTGCTCGAAGATACAATCAAATACCTCCTTCTCAGTGAGGGCTACGGGGACACCTATGACAGCGATCCTAGGTCGGCGTTTAGATGGTTCTTCAACTGTAAGGCCCGAAGAAACTAGCTTCGCTGAACTTTTCAGTTTTTCGATGTCGCCTTTACTGTCGGTGCTAATAATAACACCCCCATTTCTAACTTTTCTTAGGCCACGGACATGAAGTTTTAGTTCCTCGGGCGAGATAATTTTTTGTACAAGAGTCTTGGTATCGTCACTAGTTTTGGTCTTATCGCTGGGATAGATGGCAACAGAACTCAGATTTGCAGGGCGGATAAAATTATCAGAGCCTTTTTTGACCATATTAGCATACGAGCTAATTTCCGAAGGCCTTAATTTCGTTTCAACGACCTCTTTGAACTGTTGAAGAGAGTTTTCAACGTTCTGCTTTTCCTTTAGATGCTGAATGGTGATGTGCGCCTGAATGGTTTTCTGCTTTAAGGATTGGTACAAGACGGCCATCTGTGATGTCCCCCTTGTGACCTTCCGGCAAAGATTGGTGACTCGGAGCTTCTGGTCCGAGTTCATTTTTCCCTCCGCGACTATAGAGCAAACGTCAGTTAGCATGCTATCTATGGCTTTTATCCAATTCTGGATCTCTGCCATAGAGATGACTTCACGCGGCAGTTCATTGTCCGATGCTGGTGGGTTTGGGTCTGTAGGGCGGGGTTCTTCGGTTGGCGTCGGCGGAGGACTTCGCCGTAATAATTGGCTACGGCCAAACGGGCTAGATCCTGCGCTAGACATAACTAGCACAGAAACACTTGTCTATAAAAATCTTTTAGTTCATTCTTGCACAATACAAATAAAATACGATAGATACTAATCACACGTGACACACTTTTCTTTTATAACTGACGCGGCATATGATTTGTAATAATATTAGTCGTAATAATTTAAATATTCATTGTAAACAATACAAAAGACACGACTGCTTAGACACGCTACTAGTAAAGCAATGTGATATATATATAATTTCAAAATAATAGTAGCCCACCGGCATCGGAAACAAAGTCCAAGCTACCGGTGGTCAGAGCCTCAGAGAGAGGAACTTCCTAACAATACACGCCGTGTCCAGAAGTTCCGCTTCCTGTATCAGGCCCAGGACATAGGACTCTTAGAATGAGATGTGTTACTTACTTCAACCACGATGGCCTGGTGCAGGCTAACGGATTACACACACTGTCAAGAAGTTTTTGGAGCTCTCTCAGGTGTGCCAGTTTCCTCACGATGTTTTCCTTCACCGTTAACGCAAGGAATAATCAAATTCTGATCCGCACATGAATTCGAAAGGTCAGAGGTGCGGGCGGGGAGAGAACGTATGGAAGCCAAGCGTTTAACCGCTAGGCAACCTATACAGCTATAGCCACCATATACACATAACATGTGCTGGATACAGGGCGATAAATAGCCTTACTGAGCCCTTTAAAATGCTTTAACGTAGTAATGACCAAGATATCTGCGCCCTGTGACAGCACCGCATACCACAGCCTTATGGCGCGTTTACATTAAGTCGGTCATCGAATGCGGCGACCGCATTCGGTATGACAGAATGATTCATCGAATTGGGCTGTTTACATTAAGTCGGTCACTGAATACGGCGACCGTATTCGTTTAAGTTGTCGGTTTACCGGATTCGGCGACCGCATTCAGCCGAACTGTGTACACTCGTGTTGATAGCATCATCATGGATATACATAATTATTGTGTTACTACAAGGAATTTTAACTCAAGTCAGCCATGTTCAGTCACCAAAACGGTCTGCGGCCGAATACGGCTAACCGAAAACCTGTTTACACTAGTCGGTGACCGAATACGGGCTGTGGTCGAATTCGGCTAACCGAAAACCCGTTTACACTAGTCAGTAACCGAATACGGGCTGCAACCGAATCAGTCAATGCGACCTAATGTAAATGAGCCAATAGTTACGGAACTGGCTGTATATTCCCATAAAATAAAACTTTCCTACTTTATTGACTTTTCAATAAACTAAGGCAGAAAAACATCTAACAGTGTACTGAAACAAGTTATTTGGCTAGCTGGTACATTAAAGCTTTATACAGTTGTCCCACCGCCGGCGAGGATCGGCTATTTTCTCGCTCAAGAAACGTGCAAGAAATACATTACGTGTAAACAAAAGAGATGCATATACAGGCTGTAAGGGTAAACACCGTTATCCTTGAAACCAGTGGTTTGGTTTCATTTATAGAACGTAAAATCAATGAAAAATAACAAACTTTTTTTAAATAAATTTTTTCATTTTTCCTCAAACGCATTTCACCCTATGCGCGGGGGCAACAAGCTACGGGAGGGGGCGCGGGGAACTCGCCGCGTAGCCCGACGCACGGCGGCCCCGCACAGTTCGCTACCCCAGTCAGTCAGCTGTCTCGTTAGCGAGTTTGTGTACGCCGCGTCGTAGCGCCGCCGCGCCGCTCATTTCTCGCGCGTATATTTTTTAATTTTTTTTATTCAATCCTATATTTTTATGTTTAAGTCAACTACCCATGGTTTGAGTGATAACGGTGTTTACCCTTACGTGCTGTATTAATAGTTGATCGCTTTTTACACTGCCGGCGAGGGGGTCTACCTTTTATAGCAGAACTTTTTACGTCATAATATTGTTTTGCATAACAACGGATAGCATAAACTTCATTTCGCAGAAAATCATTTCGCATACACTCAGTTGTCATACATTCAAAACTCATAATTTTGTTAGTCAGAATCATCTTTAGGCATAATGTTTATATCCATAATAATTAAAAAGCAGAAACATCATATCGCAGAAAATTCACAGTCAGAATCGTCTTTTGGCATACATTTTATATCGATAGTCATTAAAAGGCAGAACATGCAGCATGCATGCAGCATGCATCTGCTCCTCAGCTCGCGGGCCGCCCTACCCCTCCGCGCCTACGCGGGTTTAAATTACACTCTAGGGGTAGGGCAGACAAGACTGCGTAAAGTCGGTTTCGCAGCGATTCGTTTCTGTCACAAAATTTTGCAGCACAACGTATTGACTTTTTATGACACAAATTTAATTTAATATTGAAAATGCTAAACAAAATGATGCATAATATTAATTATGGCAAAGTTAATTATGCGAAACAAAATTCTGCCAAGATAAAAGTATGCCATTGTAAATTCGGACACGTAAATATTCTGCCAAACAAAAGTTATGCTAAATAATTTTTATGCCTTAAAAATATTCGATTAAATAAGATTATGCCATGTGAGTTATGCCAAATAAAAATCGGAGTATCAAGATTCTGCCAAATAGAAGGAACCCGCCGGCGAGGAATCGCTTCACTAGTTTGTCACTGAGCGACAAGAGCTATCAAAGACAATACTCGCTCAGCGATTCTTGCTCAGCGATGCTTGCTTGGCGGTCAGAACTCACGCCGAGAGACCAACCAGCGGTCATTTCATCGCACTCGCACACTCACTTATAGCCCAGCGACAAAACTATCGGAACTACAAACTCGGTTCTCGCTGCTCGCCAACTCGTTTCTACTTTCTAGCTCTACTCGCTTCTCGCTCATCGTTGGCGGTGGGAAAAGTGCCTTAGATAGAAAGCTAGCAAAAGCCAATACATCATAAGGCGATCTTCTTAGGGCCTATACAGATTGGGGGGTATAATGATATCTTCTTCTAGCCTTTACTCAACTATTTTGGGTCACCTTCCAGTCTAACTAGTAATAGCAGTATTTAATACAGAGCGACTGCCATCAGACCTCCGCAACCCACTAGGCAATGCCGATATCCTAAGGTTAGCCCAGTTGTCAGACTTTCCAGCTTCTGAATACCGATCGACCGATGACAGGATCGGACTGACCCTAAGGGGCCTGGATGGCATTATGACTGGGCCCGCCGCCCGCCTAGAATCAGCGCAGATCATAACACCTTCATGTCAATCAATAAACTAAATGACAACAATAATCAAATAAGGAAGAGTTTTTGAAATTGTGTTTATTTTCAAAGACATACATTTTTATGAAAAAAAGTCAAATTAGTTATAAATAACATGTAATATAACTAAAACTAGCCAATCAATTTTTTTCTAAAAGAGGAGTTTTCACTTTACCTACACGGGCTTCCAGCAGGGGGGGGGGGCGCTCGCTAGGGCCCGGGTGGCAAAAATTTGTATGGCCTACAGATGGTTGTTTCGGGTCTGGGCGTTTGTGTATGTGAGATTTGTGTCTGTAAACGCACCTACGATACAAGAGAAATCTTAGTGTGGGAGAGTGTATTTTTTAAAAAAAAAAACATGTAGGTATACTGGATTAATTAATAATAATTTACTTCTAGATATGAACAGATGCGCAAATTTTTCAATTAGTCGTTTCCTACGGAGAAGAGCCGGCAAGAAAGTCAATGGTTATTTAAAATCAATATCTTAAACAATTTGGATAAATACAATTAAGATTTAGCATAGTTACGAGGGAGCAATGTAAACTTGATTATTGAGAAGTTATTGATGAAACACAGTTTTAAAAGTTTATTTTTTTCCTAGAACCAAGCTCTTTATGTGAAGGAGTCCTAACAGTGATTTCAGCAAGGAAGTGCCCACACAGCCATCGGAAATTACATTTTTAATCTCCTCTCGCACGCGTTACCACGATTGCGGTTTTAGGAGCAAAACTTCTATTTATGTACACTATAATACACAACACTCGTGACTACAAGGCAGATCTATTTATCTTTGCTGTTAAGCAACGAAGCCGCGGTCAAGTATTGGATAGGTAATCGTGGTCACATCATGACCTACACGCCCCTTGAAGGTAGGTACTTAGGTAGGTACCGTCCGGGAGGCCTAAGCTGAACTTTGCGCTGATGGACGCGATGGGTCACCTGGTGCCGCGCGCCGTGGAGTCCCCGCGGTACGCGTGACTTTGCATTTGTGTGAGAATGAATGCAGATGCGTCCTTTGCTTGGTTTAAACCGGTTTATACTACTTTTTGGCAATCGATTCCATGTGCACTCACACAAATGCAAAGCTCAGCTTATGCCTCACCAGTTGTAGTTGGCTGTCGCGAGTCTTACGGATTTCTACGACGTCCGTCAAAAAGTCTGGCATCTACTCTCCTTAGGATAGTATCTTTACTTGTCAGATCCGGGAGTGCTATTAGTCAAAGAATTCGTCAGTGGATGTATTACCTCCATTCCTGTTTCTGCCTCTAAGCAGCATTAAGCCCGGTATCAACCAAAGCGGAGAGGAGAGGAGACGAGAGGAGATGTGCTGCGAAGCTGGTAGGTTATTTCCACCAAAGCGGAGAGGAGATGCGTAGCGGAGAGGAGATGTCAGCTGTGTGTAGCGGAGATGTGAGCTGTGAGAGCTCGAAATCAGTCAGTTCGGGTGTGCAAGGCGCGGGGAGAAGGCAGCGGGGACAGGGGCGTGCGAGCGCGGGTACTGCCCGGCCTCCCGATTACACACATTTCCGCTCTGCCGCGCCGCTTGCTCGCGGCACAAAATTCTATTGAAAAATGAGACATCTCCTCTGTTCTCCGCTTGATCCATTTCCACCGAAGCTAAGCGTAGATGAGATGTGGAAATAATGAAATCTGATTGGTTATTCAAAACACATCTCCTCTCCGCTTTTGTGGAAACCGGGCCTTACTGTGTTGCGGTTTGAAGGGTATGGGTGCCGGTGAAATTACAGGCACTTGAGACTTTCGAACCATGTCTCTAAGGTCACACATTAGCAATCCGTTTTTTTTTTCTTTTCGACTTCTGTAGATGACCTGAAGGGTCTCCAGTCAATAGTGGGGAAGTAAAATACTTAACCTAAGCTAACTACTTGTACTACACTAAGGCGATTAAACGTTCACTTGCCAAATTACTACTTAGCAAATAAACTCTTCACAAATAATAATAATAATAAGCCCCCTAAACAACCACACGTCCTGATTGACCATCTAATCACGTGGGGGGCGGACACACGAATGAGAAATTACTGGCGTGGCTAACGTGGCTCTGGAAACCCATAAAACATGGAGACTCGCTCGAAACGAAAACGTATAGGACCGCTGCCCGGGGGCGATCGCCGGGGCACACCTGGAGCTGGCGCTGGGTGTCTCAGCATGCGAACCGTCAGCGGTGAGGAGTTGAACAGGCGGACTCCCACCGACAAAGATGCTACAGCCGAAATCACTGACGATGGTGACAGACTATCAGACAGGACAAACACCCCTGTCGAACCGTATAGTCCTAGCACAATGTCGTACACACCATCTTCACCATCCATACCATCGTCACCTCCAATTATTAGTTTAAATACAGTCCCACCCACTCCGACCTTGAATGTTGCGCGGGAGGTATGTTCCTTTTTACCCGCGTCCACCAAGACTGGAAAAGCAAGAGTTCGTATGAAATGGAGCAAAGATGTGAACCTGTTTATCATGCGAACTTACCTACACGTTACTAAATTAGAAACAGACTTTACCACCTACAGACAACAACTGCATGAACTTTTTTCTCGAAAATACCCAGAAATTAGCGTCACAGAACAAAGAATTTCAGACCAAAGAAGAACCATAGTAAGAAATAAACTTCTGTCTCAAGAAATCATAGATCAGTTAAAAGAAGAAGTACGTACACAACTACAAGAAGAATCAGAATGTAATTCAGCCAATAACAATAATACACTAACACAAAATACAACCGAATATATTGGACAGACACAACCACAAATCGACACTCAATCACAAACTAACATTCAAACACAATCACACTATCAATCACAAATATTCTCACAAAACACATATACATCCCACACATCCACACAAACAGAGAGTATAACGATAACGCTAGAAAATGATATTGAGATTTTAGCCGACATCGATCAAAATCAGTCCAAAGATGCGCGTATCCAAGAAATACACGATAATTTTAAAACAGCTCTAACTCAATATTCCGGAATAAACCCCGCAGCTCGACCAAAACTGCCCAAACTTAGGTACACACCAAAATTACATCAGCTTGTTCATTTATTTAATCAAAATATACTAAACCAATATATTAGTGAAGAAACTCAACTAACAGACGTACATACCCTAATATATTGCACAGCATTAGTAATTTCTGAAGAACTTAATTATAAAATAACAGAATATACAGGTAATACAAGATCAAGAAATAGTAACAAACCGGCATGGCAGCATAGGCTTGAAAAAGATATTGAAAAACTTAGAGCAGACTGCAGCAGACTAACCCAATATATTAATAACAACAGATCAAACAGAGTAGTTAAGAGAGTTGAAGCAATATTTAAGAATACAACTATACATACTAGACATGAAAATGACAATAGAAAACCCGAAGAATTTTTGGATACTTTAAAACAGAAACTAGCTTTGAAAGTACATAGGTTGAGAAGATATAAAAAAGCACAAGAACGTAAAAATGATAACATTCGCGCTCCGACGCTCGCTGAGGACGGACGTGCCGCAACTCGCGCTGCGTACTTTCTCGACGTGCTCGCTCACGAATATCGCTACGCCCCGCCGTAGTGTTCTCCACTTCACGACTATAAGTTCAAAAGCTGCCTTTTTCAAGGCGGTGGCTGAACGCCTATTTCTTTGACAAACGCGTGTGCCCCTTCAGGGAAAATCCACAGTTTCGTGGTCCTCGGCTGATACTTTGCAGTGTTAACGAAACCGAGAGGGTGTTGACCCAATACACCAGCTGCGCCCCTTCAGGGCAAGGCGAAAATTGGAAGGAGCTAGTACCACCGGCCTTGGGGGGTCTCCTAGTCGACGCTAGCTCTAACCCCGTTCTCTCCCATCTAGCACTCTCTAGTATTGCACCTCACTAGAGACTTAGGAACCCGTTCGCACAATAAGACTGGCGACGGGATTACTAGCTTAGGGCTCACCAATAGGCACTCAACCTCCCTGTCTATACCCGACAGGGAGGGTTTTCACACACCCCCGGGCCCATCCACCCAGGGATTCGCGTTTTTAAAATTAAATTGTTAGGACGTAGGTATAGGCCGATACTAAAAATTGTCGCGTACATGTGCGCGCCGCGTTTTTAATTAAGCTTATCCTCCATTTTACACACGGCTCAGGCATCTTTTCCGAGATGTCTGACGCTGTGTTATTAGCGTTCTTCCGGGAACTTTTAAAAGACCCCGAATTTCTTGCCCAATACGGCGCTCGAATTCCTAGTAGTGGGCCCATAAGGCACACTACTAATCCCCTGTCACCCACCTGTGATAACGAAACCGATCATTTCGGCGAAGGAGAGCCATTGTTCGACGAGAACAATGGCATTCCGAGCCTTATGTCGCTACCGCCTTTCTCTCCCGGTCCATTGTCTCCGGAAACAATGGAAATTTCGCACCTGCACTCCGCAGCTGCGCCTTCCACGAATTTTCACACCCCTTCCCCGTCCCTCCGACATGCTCCAGTGATGACGTCATCAATGGACACGTCAGAGCCCCTAGTCCCCGATTCCGACATTGAGTCCGAATCATATTCGTCAGCTTCTTCATCCTCTGAAGGCTATACTACCGTAGTCGGAAAGGGAAAGAAGCGTGCCCGCAAAAATAAGGCGGCTTCCTCCAGCCAAGTCCCGGCCAAAACCCCCAAGACAACCGTTGCGACCCCCGCATCGGTTGCCTGCCATAGTCCCGTCCCGACTACCTCCCCGCAGGCCAGTCGTCCTTCCTCCCCCCGCCCCGTCACCGGCTCGAAAACCTCGGCTCCGAGGAAAGAGCCCGCTCCTCCGCCTCTGTACATTCAGGACAAGGCGAGGTGGACCGATGTGTCCAAGTTGTGTGTTGATCGCAAGATCAACTACCTTAGCGCCCGCACCACCCAACAGGGCATCAAAGTCTTAGTCCCCACCTCAAAAGACTTCCGCGATCTCACGCGCATGCTAAGGGAAAAAAGTGTGTCATTCCACACCTTTGCCCTTCCCGATGAGCGACTTATCAGAGTCGTTATCCGCGGCATCCCCAAGGAGATTGACTCCGACGCCATCCTCAGCGACCTTAAGTCGCAAAACATCCCCGCCTTGGAAGTCCACCGCATGCACCGCGGCCGCGGTGGCACCCCCTACGACATGGTCCTCGCAGTATGCGAACCTTCAGACGAGTCTAAGGCCGTCTATAATATAAAGACCTTATGCCACCTGTCTGGCATAAGCGTCGAGCGCCCCAACAAGTCCGGTCCCCCTGGTCAATGTCACCGTTGCCAGCTTTATGGCCACTCGCAGCGTAACTGCTATGCGAAACCCAGGTGCGTCAAGTGCCTGGGCGACCACGGCACTAGCGATTGCGAACGCCCAAAAGATAGGTCCCTATGCCTTGAGCCCCCTAGTTGCGTTCTATGCGGCGAATCTGGTCACCCGGCGAATTATCGCGGGTGTGCCAAAGCGCCAAAACAGCGCAACCCTAAGCTGGCTAAACGTTCAGCCGCCCGTCACCAAAGAGAGAGTCCCTCCACGGCTCCCCCCCCTCTTTCATCCCAACCCCCCGCCCGCCTCAGTCCCCAAAGGCCGTCCCCATGGAATGCGCTGAACCATCAGCAGGCGTTCCCCGCCTTAAGGCCCACTACCCAGTTGCCCCAGCAACAGCAACCAACCACAAGACCCCCAATCCCGGCTATCCCCGCCCTGATGAGCTCCACCATCCCCGCTCCCACTATAGTGCCAGCTGCTTCACAGCCTGCACGTAGTCCCACAACATCACAGGCTCCCCCCGCACCCACCCCCGCACCCGCCCCCGCACTCGCTCCCAGGCCAGCGCCGACAGCGGTTGCTCCCTCCACTTCCCTCTCGTCCACTAAAGTGCTCCTTAGGGACACGATCCCCAGCCTTATCCAAACCCTCTCCTCCTGCAATACGCAGTGGGCGATCAACATAGTCTCCGCTTGGAACGCCTCTCAAGGCGATCCAATCGCTCGCATCAATGTCCTCTGCGAACTAGATGACATAGTCATTTTCCTCATCCAATAAATTCCAATGGATACAGAAAGCTGTAGAATTAAGCCCCGATCCCTTAAATTAGGCTTCTTCAACGCTAACATCGTTAACGGTCAACGAGATGAGATCGCAATCTTTTTGCGTGATCATCAAATTGACATCTTCCTAGTGCAGGAAACGTTTCTCAAGCCCCACAACAGGAACCCTGGAATTGCAAACTATAAATTAGTTCGCAACGACAGGACCCGTAGTAGGGGCGGTGGTACTCTCATCTACTACAAACGTTCCCTGTACTGCACTCCCTTAGACCCTCCCCCTGGTCTCCAATTCCTGGAAACTTCCATATGCAGACTAGGCATGACAGGACACCAGCCGATCACAATCGTCTCGGTGTATAATCCTCCCTCCAGTAATAAGATCCAACTCCGGAGCGATCTTAAAGCCCTCTTTGACCTCGGCGGAGGTTCCGTTATCATAGCGGGCGACCTCAATGCCAAACATCTCTCGTGGAGCTGCAACTCCAACAACCACGCGGGTCGTAACCTCGAAGAGTTGAGCCCGGAGCTCGAATTCGACGTTATCGCCCCGATGTGTCCCACTCACTACCCCCATAACCCTGACCATCAGCCCGATGTCCTTGACATAGCGCTTCTAAAGAACGTAAACCTCGGTCTACGCTCTATAGAGACGCATGAAGAGCTAGACTCCGATCACCGCCCCGTAGTCCTTCACCTAGGTCCCCGGGGTGGTCCCCCGGATCCTGGACAACCCGCCCCGACCAAAACTGTCACGGACTGGGATAAACTAGAGGAGCGCCTCAAGTCTTCCTCGTCCGTTCACTTAGATTCCATCCCTGACGATATCGTTACGATTGCCGACACGCTGGGCGCGATCGACTCCCTTACCAGTCACGTACAGTCCGTGGTGAACGAGTGTTCACGGCAGGTTCCAGCGGTGGACGAACACCGCTGGAAGCTGCCGGATGATGTGCGTGAACTGCTGACGGAGAAGAACGCATCCATCCGTGCCTATGACACTTTTCCCTGCGAAGCTAACCGCGCCCATATGCGTTCTCTACAGCGTGCTGTAAAGAAACGTGTACGGGAGGTTCGGGAAGCCCGCTGGGACAAGATGTTGAGCGACTTAGAGCCATCCCATCTGGCCTTCTGGCAATTACAACGAAATCTAAAATCCGATTGTGTAGCTTCAACTCCCCCTCTCAATCGTCCGAACCAAAGGCCGGCCTTTGAAGATGACGAAAAGTCCGAATGTCTAGCCGACAGTCTAGAAGCCCAATGTACTCCCAGCACCCAACCCGCAGACCCGGTCCATCTTTCCAAGGTGGATCGCGAGGTCGAACGTAGGGCCTTCCTCCCTCCCGATGAAGACCCCGACGATCCCTTACCCCCCATCACCGTAGACGAGGTCCACACGATAGTGAGGAATCTCAAACCTAGGAAAGCCCCCGGCTCAGACGGTATCACCAATAAGGTGATCAAACACTTTTCCGCCCCGCTCTTAGTTCTCATGACCGCCATCTTCAATGGCGCTCTGAGTAATAACATCTTTCCGCAAGCTTGGAAACAAGCCACCGTTATCGGTATCCCCAAACCCGGCAAACCCAAGAGTGAGCCCACTAGTTATCGCCCCATTAGTCTTCTCAATGTAATTGGGAAAATCTATGAGCGTCTCATTTATATCCGTTTAAAGGATTTCGCTGACTCCCGTAAACTCATCCCCGACGAACAGTTCGGTTTTCGAACCCAGCACTGTTGCATTCGACAATTGCACCGCATTGTCGAACACATTAGCTCCCGTTTTATGCGCTCGTACAAAACGGGCATGCTCTTCTTCGACGTAGCGAAAGCCTTCGACAAGGTCTGGCACAACGGTTTATTATACAAACTGTACCAATTCAACGTGCCGGACCGTCTCGTGCTCATCATTCGAGACTTTCTGTCGGATCGCTCCTTCCGCTATCGCCTAGAAGGCACCCTCTCGTCCCCTCACCCCATTCGCGCAGGAGTCCCTCAGGGCTCCGTGCTATCGCCCCTTCTGTTCACGCTGTACACCAGCGACATTCCCAAACGTGGCTTGGCCAAGTTGGCTCTCTTCGCCGACGACACGGCTATCTACTATTCCGGTAGGAGTCTCGATAGCATCTCTCGAACCCTTCAAACCGCAGCCGACGCCCTCGGGGTCTGGTTCCGGAAATGGAGAATAGAGGTGAATCCCGAAAAGAGCGCAGCCGTTCTTTTCGAGAGACCCGGTGACTCCCACACCCACATCCGTCCCGTCCTCATGTTCGGCAAACAGATCCCTTGGGAGATGAAAGCCAAATACCTGGGGGTTATCCTCGACCACCATCTGAGTTTCCGAGACCACATCAAAGCGGTGCGCGCTCGCGCCGCTTTCGCTGTCGGTCGCCTCCACCCCATCCTTAGAACGCGCAGTAAATTGTCACTTAGAAATAAGCTGAGAATCTACGTGACGTGCATCCGCCCCATCTTGACTTACGCTAGCGTCGTGTTCGCACACGTTAAGCCTTGTCGCTTTAAATCCTTCCAAACCCTCCAGAATCGAGTGTTGCGCAGAGCCGCGGCTGCCCCGTGGTTCATGCGTAACGTCCAACTCCACCTCGATCTAAAAATGCCAACCATCAGGCAATACCTCAAACGCATTTCCAAGCGTTACTTCGACTCTGCCCCCCGCCATCCGAACCCCCTAGTCGCCGCAGCGGCCGACTACAGTCCCTCTCTCATAAGTAAAGTTCGCCGTCCCAGGCACACACTTTTAGAACCCGATGACGAAATTACCCTCCTCCAGGAGGCGAGTAAATCGACCAGCACACTACACAACAAACGCCGCCGCCCGGCATACCGTCCTCGCCGACGAGGCCCGTCGCGACGCCCCACCGCCGCCGGTCACGATCCACCGAGCTCTCCCGTCGTAGAGCCGGTCGTCTCTTCAGACTCCGCAGTCACCCCGATAATTCAGCCCTCATCAAGCTGTCTCCCCCCCCATATGTCCACGCCAGCAACGCCCTAAGCCGAGGTCCGAGTCCCACTAGGGGTCGCCCTTAGTGCTGCTGTTGCAGGTAGTCATGATGTTAGTGTAGTACAAGTAGTTAGCTTAGGTTAAGTATTTTACTTCCCCCCATTGGCTGGAGACCCTTCAGGTCTCGCCAATAACTGCCCGGTTACGTAGAAACCGTCCCCTAGGACGACCTACTGCAGTCCAATAGAAAAAAAAAAAAAAAAAAAAAAAAATGATAACTCCTTGTTTGCTACAAATGAAAAGAGCTTTTACAGAAATTTACAGAAACAACAATCTGACACAACAACCGAAAACGAAATAGAATTACCAACAGCGGAACAACTAGAAACATTTTGGTCTGGCATATGGGAAGAGCAAGTACAACATAATGAGAAATCAGGTTGGATAACAGACGAAGAAACTAGATGGAGTTCACTGGAAGAAATGGAATTCGTTGAGATCACTGAGTCTGACATAACTAATATTACAGCGAGACTCCACAATTGGAAATCCCCTGGAATTGATAAAATACATAATTACTGGTATAAAAAATTAGAGTCATTACACAAAGTTTTAGCTAAAAATTTAACGGACATCATCTTAGGGAAACAAAACATACCCGAATTTATTGCTACAGGAATAACCTACATGTTACCAAAATCTCAATATTCACCACAGCCTTCTGTCCAGTCATTATAGTAAGTTCACCTCGGAATTCGAGATACCCAGCTGTAAGTCTGTAAATACTTGTATATTGACACCCTAAACGTTGTCTCAAAACCTACATATGGTAGGGTGTACGCAACTATTAAATTTCAAGGTCAAAGGTCACAAAAATCGGTTTTTTGCGCTTTTTTTGTAAATATCTCATTTCCTACGTGTTTTTTTGCTATTTGTATATTAATCAATATTGTAGAATACAAAATTCTCTACAAATTTTGTTTAATTTTTTTTTTATACGGTGAACCGTTTTCGAGATAGAGGGTGGAGAGCGCGCGGTCACAGTATCACTTCAGGTCAACCGGTGCCTTCGGTCGAAAACGCGCCATATACAGTTGATGAACTATCGATAAATCAATGATTATAAATATTTGTATTTTTTTTTAACTAAGTATTATATTATATTTTATCATTTTTTTCCTACCCTATCCACTTTTTATTCAGTATTAATTTATTTAACAACACTTACCTGCCCATGTAATTGCAGAATTGTTAATGAAAATATATGAATTATATTTGAATTTTAGCCTAATTAATATTAAGTAAGTAATAACTTCTTACACGATGAAAAAAAAAAACAAATAAATTATTTTTATTTGTAATTATATATGTAAATAAATTAAAATAAATTATGAATTAATCTTTTTATTAAAAATATCATTCAATACATTTATTTTTATTAAAAGTAAAAAAATGGAATAGAGGGTACAAAAACTACAATTTATAATTTTAATCATCTTCTTCCTCTTCATCGTCGTCTTCCGGCTGCTGGTAAATTTCAAACTGGTCTTCATTATCGTCTTCAACGACATTTGTCTCAAGTTCTTCCATAATTTCGGGGTCAAAGGTTCCATCTTCGTTAATGTCGCTCTGATATGGTAGAGCATTGAGACAAGCTTGCCCATTACATTGGCCACAAGCTAAAGAGCATTGCAAGCCCGCTTTCCTGCATCCGCATCGCGAACCACAACCACTCTTGCAGTTGCAGAAAATTGTATTTAGCAAATCTCCAGAAGTTGGTGGTAAAATTATCATGATAGGCTCCAGAAAATCGTTTCGCATAGCCCAACCCCATACCTGGGGTTCCAAATCATGCCCTAACCAAGTTTGAACTTGATAATATACTTACACGTTTGAAATGTTGATGAGCAGCTGCACTTGTTGGTGGAATATTTGAAAGCTGCACAGGTTTATTAAGTTTTGTAGACTGGACGTAATGCATGTAACGAAGATGATCGAGACTTTTCACAGATTTCGGAGCATTATAGACTGCCAATAAGGTTTATGGCGCGTTTTCGACCGGAGGCACCGGTTGACCTGAAGTGATGCTGTGATCGCGTGCTCTCCGCCCTCTATCTCGAAAACGGTTCACAGTATAAAAAAAAAATTAAACAAAATTTGTAGAGAATTTTGTATTCTACAATATTGATTAATATACAAACAGCAAAAAACACATAGGAAATGAGATATTTACAAAAAAAGCGCAAAAAACCGATTTTTGTGACCTTTGACCTTGAAATTTAATAGTTGCGTACACCCTACCATATGTAGGTTTTGAGACAACTTTTAGGGTGTCAATATACAAGTATTTACAGACTTACAGCTGGGTATCTCGAATTCCGAGATTCTTACCTAATTTCAGCTTAAATGACTGGACTATCTCAATACAGACCAATTACATGCCTTCCCACGATATACAAGATCCTAACATCAGCAATCACCACAAAAATCAATAAACACATAGAACACCATAACATAATAGCAGAGGAACAAAAGGGGTGCAGGCGAGGCCATATGGGGTGTAAGGAACAACTGGTTATAGATTCAATAATACACAAACATGCCGCCACAAAAAACAGAAACCTACACTGCACCTACATAGATTATAAAAAGGCTTTTGATAGTATTCCACATTCCTGGCTGATCTAAATATTACAGATATATAAAATAAACCCAAAAATAATTGACTTCTTGCAGAACATTATGTCTCGATGGAAAACCACACTCCAATTAAATTACCGCCACAACGCCACAACGCAGTCACAACTCGACAGATTTCCATAAAGAAGGGTATTTACCAGGGAGATTCGCTAAGCCCTCTATGGTTCTGTCTCGCTATGAACCCTTTGTCTTACCTACTGCAGCGCGCCCAGGCTGGATATTGCCTTAAACTTACCACAGAAGAAACCATTATCTCTCATCTTATTTATATGGACGACCTCAGATTATAAAACAAAAGGCAGATAGACTGCGCTGAACCATAATGTGAGGCACGTATGTAGACATGTGTGCTTGACAGCACTATAAGAACACGTTGCCTCTTTGTGCGTGTACGGTTGCCATGATAATGACAAAATTCCCATAATATTTCATTATATTAAATAAACAATTTACTGTCTCCGAAAAATGCAGATAAATACAGATTACAGAGTCATACATATGTATAAGTATAAAGTGAATCTCTGTCATTGAGTCAGATTGTATTGTAATGCAAGTACCTACCTACTTTAGAAATTTATTTATCTCAGATTACAGAATAGAAGATGATAAATAGAAATATTTTGTGGATTTATGGCAGTCATTTAGTATAGTCGTGAATGGTTGTAATTATGTTGTTGATAGCTATATTTACTTTATGTTGGAAATTCGACTGACGTACATGATTATTATTAGAGACAGACAATACATTTAAGTAGTTTTAGTTACGAAGACATACAAACGGACACACATACCTATAAACATACCAACCAAAAAACGCGATAAATAAAACACTATAATCGAAATAAATATTTTTGTAAATCGTTGTTCCTGTATTCTTTACTTATTTCCTAACTTAGGGGGTAAATGTTTCAATATAAACAAGCAACACCGAATGATTTTTGTTAAGATTTTGTGTTCCAAGATGTCACTAATAATAATCACGTAAAATAATATCCAAATAGATAAATAATCAATAAAACCTATGAAAAGATACTCCATCTTCTTTATTTTGTTTTTAGGAACAGTTTTTGCAATGTTTAAAAACGCAAGACGGCATTATTATCATAAATATTAAAATTATCGATGACGTCCTAACAATGCGGCGCTTCGTGTCATACTGACTCGAGATTGTATTCGCTTTTGAATTTGTATTTGCTTTTTTGGCCGCACTCACGTTGTTCCTGTCAGTCTATCTGCCTTCTGTTTTATAATCTGAGTGGACGACATTAAATTATACGCAAAGACGGAAAAAGAGATGAAAAAATTAATAGAAACCACGACAGAATTTAGTAAAGACATAAACATGCAATTTGGGCTAGACAAATGTAAAACAGTACATATAATAAGAGGCAAGATAAAACCTGGCGACTATTCAATTAACAATACTGACACAATCACAGCAATGGAACCAACGGATTTATATAAATATTTAGGATACAGGCAACTTCAAGGATTAGATCACACGGCAATAAAACAAACATTGAACACAGAGTACAAAAGAAGAGTGACCGCAGTATGTAAAACTCAACTTGCTGGGAAGTATTTAATGAAAGCATTGAATACCTACGCGATTCCAATATTAACTTATTCGTTTGGAGTGATAAAATGGTCAAAATCCGACATACAACAAATAGAAAGAACTACGCGCACCACACTTACTAAACACAATAATCTACACCCTAAATCTGCAATAGAAAGAATGACCATCAAACGACAATACGGAGGGAGAGGCCTAATAGACATCCATCACCTTTGGCAGAAACAAATCGCTAGACTACGGACATTCTTTCACACGAAATCTCACACAAGTAACATACATAAAGCCGTAGTTATTAACGATCTCAAATACACTCCACTTAACCTAAATGAATATAACACAACACATGATACACAACACTCTGACAATGACGACCCACAGAAACAAAAGTTAGAAGACTGGAAAAAGAAAGTGTTGCACGGACGGCACCCTCACGATCTTGAACAACCCCACATAGATACAATAGCATCAAATAAATGGCTTAAGATAGGTAATTTGTTCCCGGAAACCGAAGGATTTATTATTGCAATACAAGACCAGATCATAAATACTAAAAACTACAGGAAATCCATAATAAAAGACCCCACAACAACGAACGATAAATGCCGCAAGTGCCACAGCCAGCCAGAGACCATACAACACATTACAGGAGCCTGCACAACACTCACACAAACAGACTACACTCATAGACACAATCAGGTAGCAAACGTCATACATCAGAAACTAGCACTCAAACATAAACTCATACAAGACACAAACACTCCTTACTACAAATACACACCACAAACTGTTCTAGAAAATACCACTCACAAACTGTACTACGACCGCGCCATACTCACCGACAGGACAGTTCACTACAATAGACCAGATATAACTCTCCAAGATAAAGTCAATAAAGTCACTTACTTGATAGATATTGCAGTCCCTAACACACATAACTTACAAAAAACAATAGGTGAGAAAATTAGTAAATACGCCGAACTGAAAGAAGAAGTGACTAGAATCTGGAGGCAAGAGAAAGTGTTCGTAGTACCCATAGTTGTGTCCACCACGGGTGTTATACCCAACCACCTCCACCATAGCCTCAAATTAATAGACCTGAAAGATTCCATTTACATTACACTCCAAAAAGCCGCAATCTTAAACACCTGTAGAATAGTAAGAAAGTTCATGCAGATCGAAGAAAATGAAACTACTCCTCACTCATCATAAAACACACCACACACTACACTGACTTGGTTTTGGCCCGTCAATGTAGCTTAAACTAGCCAAAGAGCTAAGAAACGTAAATATGTTTTTCAAAAATAATAATAAAAATGTTTATTTATCTCATCATCACATTACAGTGTAACAGTAAATAAATAGCATCTTACATAGAGACTGGTGTCTGAGATAGGTAAAACCTGTGTTACAGATCACCAGGCAACCCTCTTACGAGACGAATTACAATACTAATACTAATCACGTAAAAAATACAAATAATTGTAACGCAAACCTAATGTTTGGTAAGTGAACATTTAAACAATAACTTGCTTACCAAACTAGTACTTTTACCAATTTTAATGTAGTCAAATATTTCAGTTGGTATAACATATTTTACGCAAAATAAAAAATATGTTTCTGGCACTCGCCGGCCGCTACCGCGGCACGCTCGCTTCGCTCGCTCGGCTCTTGCGTTGTGTGGTATCAGTTCTAACCTAACCTAGCTGTTTCGATTTAAAAAAATTATGTAACCGTTGACTAAATGTTTATTGTCTAAAGATTGTTTGCTGTAATAAATCATTTGAAAATAATGCCTTAATGATATTATCCTTGGTAATATTCTGCAGAGGAAAAATTTGACCAAATGAAAATGTGCGTACTAAAATCATTCCAAATGTTGCATTGGTATACAAAAAGGTTGCTAAAATGCGTTTGGGTAATTGGGTAATGTAATTGGGTAATAATTTTGGCAAAACGGTAGGCTCCCGTGTGTTAGGCATCAGCTGATTTCATAGAGACCAATGCGACTAGAGATCCGCTTCACCGCCTACCGCGGCGGTGCACGGTGCCATGTGCTAATCGCCTTACCTGCAACAACAGCACTACGGGCGACCCTAGTGCTCAGACAGCTTGATGAGGGCTGAATTATCAGTGTGACTGCGGAGTCTGAAGAGACGACCGGCTCTACGACGGGAGAGCTCGGTGGATCGTGACCGGCGGATTAACAATCCGCTTGATGTTGTAGGTGTATATAGGCGGCAGTAACAACTTCTCATCAGGTAGGCCATCCGCGTCGGCTTGTTTGCCAAACATAGTTTTTTTTTTTAAAACTTAATTATCACGTAAAAATGTATTGGTTCTCTTTAATGCAATATTTTATAGCCGCCCAAGTCTCCAAATATGTAAAATATTATTATAAAGCTAAGAAGGATTCTTCTTCTCTCGTAGCACGAGCTAGACAAAAACAGCTCATGCTGTGGTGAAAAGATTAGCCAGTCAGCAAGGTTGGTAGCGCGGCTGACTATCCAGGGTGCGCCGGACGCATTTAAGTATCGTTACTCGTGGAGGCTCTTTTCATGCACCCCAAAACCCAAGAACGGATTGTAAAGTAGATACTGCGACACATTTCCAAAATATTTTCAACACGATTCAAAAAAACCCACTTCACTGAAATTAAATGAATTTATTTGCTTATAAATAGATGTTATTACAATTTAAGTTCAGCACATTCACCATATGCATACCATGCAAATATATTTTAACTCTTTACCTGTCCCGTGAATCACATATGAACAAGTGCATTGTTTAACTATTGTGTCTGCTGTCTGGACAGTGAACCTGTTAAGGTTTACATATTTTTTAATAAAAGAAATAGACCTATTATTACCTACACAATTTTATGTCACTCCACTTACTCACTCCAGGAGGGCTAATCTATTTATACATACATATAAAAATGAATCCCTATTTCCCTTGGTCACGGCATCACGCGTGAGCGGCTGGACCGATTTCGCAATTATTATTTTTTTGTTTTATTCGTAATTTTCAGAAGAAGGTATTTTTTTATGAAAGAAAATATTGATAATTAAAAAAAAAACGAAGTTATCTCAGTATGTCCATATTCTTCATTTGTTTATCGCGTGCATGAAAATAGTTTTTATTACTATTTTAATTTTGTTTCTGAAGGTAAGTAGTAGGTAGGTAGTAAGTAGGAAAAAGTGCATTGCAACTAGGGTTACCATCCGTCCGGATTTATCCGGACATGTCCGGACTTTCAGCCTTTCATCCGGACTTTGTCCGGCTTTTTAATTTGTCCGGATTATTGGCTTAGATGGAAAAATTTAAATTATTGTACAATTTTCGCATAAAATTACTTAAAAATAAAACTAGTGTTAAATCAGTCATCAATCTTTATTAAACTACATACTAATACTACATACAACTAGCTAATCAGTCTCATCTCAATTTAAAACAATCAATTATTTCATTTTGTGACTAAAATGTCTGGACTTTTTTTTAAATGTCCGGACTTTTTGGCAAATGTCCAGCTTTTTGTCCGGACTTTTCAAATTTCGTAATGGTAACCCTAATTGCAACGAATCAAGGTACAGCTAGTAAATAATAAATATTTCGTTTCATATTCGTAATCATAACTGCAAGTTAGTGCTGCACATCTAGTCAACAGTTGTCACGCAGTTGCACATTGCCTTCAAACTGCATTTGACTGTTGCATAGTTTACGGTTGCGACTGAATGTGCAGTCTACTTGCATTTATGAATATGAAGCGAAATATGTTTCACCAAACGCGGCGTTATAAGCTCCCCAAATCTATGATGGATTCTGCGGTCAAATCAACTTAGAGGTCTTTTTTATCGTTTGAAAATCCTCTTGAATACCCTTCGTCCGGGTGGCGAAGGGTTATGCCGGACTCTTACCGGCTAAAAACGCACGGTGTTCCTTCTCCTGACCCTTGGCCGGGGTCGCGGGATTCGCAGCTGCATGCACCCCAAAAAAGACGCCTAAAAATGCTAAGGTGGTATTTAACCCATTAACCGCTCAAGTCGGATATATCTGACAAAAAAAAATTGTGTCCATTTCGGCCATGTCGGATAAATACAACAAAAAATCTGTGCTTAAAATGTATTTATTTATTGACAAAACATGTTTATAATACTCTTTTCATAGTCGTTATTATTTTGCCAATTTATGAGCTGGCGCTAGGGCACGGCAACTGTTAAAAAATCAAGCGGTCAAAAGGATAAGAAACAATCGACTACAAAGTACATGTGCTACCTATTGTGAAATATAAAGTACATGCACGATTCTTATGCAACTACCAAAAGAAAAACACTAGACCGAACAATAGTGGCTTTTTGCTGGCTACTGGCGATGGCGCTCTCTACCCGCGCGCGGTTGAACTAATGGCTCATTCATACATAAATAAGAGATCGAACAAAAGGTCTTAGCTTTTTTGTGAGACCCGAATGTTCGAGAAAATAAACTAGCACCTACATACAGGTCAATATTTACATAGTGGTTCTTTTATCGGATAGTATTTTGACTATTTTGTATGTTGCGTTTGGATATTAGTACTGAAGTAGAGGGAAAGTAAGCAAATATGGTTTATGATTAGTTTTGTTAGTTGTAGATTAGATTAGTTAAGGTTTAGTCACGGGCATTTTTTGGGATTGCCCGACTGGTTTCGGACCCAATGGATCCCTTAATCATGAGCTGAACACGCGGCAAGGTCACGAGTCGAACCGCGTGTTGTAGGGCAAACCCAAAAATGCATGGGAGTAACCCATAACTAATCATAATATGTATGTGGCTCACGAAAGTTATAATTTATAATACAAAAAAAATATGGAATAGTACACCTAAAATATAGAATTAACAATTAATTTTAATTGTTATTTCATTTATTAGGTATACTAATCCATATTTATTTATTTTCCTGTACTTTTATACCCACGATGGAGGCAGTTGGTCCGTGTAAATAAGTCCTGCCATTTTATACGGGCCCCCTAGGGTCTTAAATGCCTCATTGTTTAGGAGTACCCAGAGTCTAAAATGTCCGTCTCAATTTTTAGGACTGGCGACAATAAGGCCATTTTATTTTCCATAGTATTGCTTTAGTTTTATATAAGAAGTATACAATAAAAGCCTGTGTTCATTTTACTCATTATATTTAATAAAATACCTACAAATAAAAAATATAGTAGAAATTTTAAAGCTTTAATCTAAGTAACATGGTGCAACTTAAACAGAATTTAATAAAAAATATCAGAAAGAATTGAACCGGTTTTTTTTCGAGCTCTCATTACGATATAATCAAACGTATGAGTGATAAAATTGGAATAGCGACATGTGGTTGCAGAGACGCAAACGCCATGTCTGAAGCCGAGGAGTCTACAAATGTAGTCGCAAGCCGAATTAGTGCAGTCTTTTAGAGTCGTTGGTATGTACAGAGCCTGAGTCGCCACCTTCACGGAGTTTGCTGAAACAAAAAGAAGTTATTATTGTCGGTGTTGAGAAATTACTCTCAAGAAAGGAAGATTAGTGAACGCAATCTGTTAATGGTTACAGTCACTGATAAAATTAATTTAAGATGTTTAATAATTGTATTGTAAAGACACAGCACGGTCGAAGCAACAAAGTTTTTTTTTGCCAGATATACGAGGTTAGTCGGAAATGGGGTACTAACCCGAAAGGATGTCAGAGTACCCTTTCCGACTAAACTAGAATACGAAACTGAAAAAAAAACTGTTAGGGCTATGTATTTTTTACATGATAAAGGTGTTAATTATAGCTTGGAAATAAAAATAAATTAATTTATACCACATATCAAACCAATAAAAATCTTTGGTAACTTATTTTCAAAAAAATTGTATTTAAAAATAGTCACTTGTTTTAACAAATAAAACTATGTACTAACATAGATAAAATTTGGAAAAAAATTACCCTAGTGCGCGCAATGACCGACAAGGTGGAGCTTAGAGCATAATGCTCTAAGAGGTGGAGCCGCTAAAAAAATTAAATTGAAAACTCCTTGGTCGGTCCGAAGTACCTATGTCTATAATAGAAAAAAGTTGTTTTAAAGCATTATTTTGTTAATAGAACTTTATTATAATAACACTTTTTTTATTACAGATGCACGTCAATGAAGTATTTCAATAAGGTACCATTTTTAATTCAAATTTAGAAATTTACGATATGAGTGTAGATTCTTTTTTTATATTCTGATGAACTTTTCTCCTAAATTTTCCCAACTATGTTGGGGTTGGCTTCCAATCCAACCAGATGCAGCTTAAAGGCCTCTACACACCAAAGCCGCCGCTCCAGCGGCTTTTGCCGGCGGGTTAGTGCGGCCAACTAACGCGAACTATGCGAGCGAACATGACGCAAAACAAGCCCGGCGGCATAACCCGCCGGGTAAAGCCTTTGCCGTCAGCCAGACTTTGGTGGCTTTGGTGTGTAGAGGCCTTAATAGCAATATTTTACACAGAGCAACTTCAACTACATTTACATCCCTACTAATATTATAAATGCGAAATTAACTCTGTGTGTTTGTCTGTTACGCTTTCACGCTTAAACCGCGGAACCGATTTTGATGAAACTTGGTACAAAGATAGTCTGGAACCCGAAGAAGGAAATAAACTACTTTGATCCCGAAGACCGCGAAATATCTACGCGATAAACGACATCCACGCGGGCGAAGCTGCGCGCGACTTCTAATATATCGCACCTTCAAAACGACAATGGCGCAAGTGCGAAAACATAATTTTCGAGAAAAACGCTTTATATTGTTTCTTTTACTTTCACATAAATATTTTTTTGGAATGATATTTATTATTGTACTTTTTACACTTACGTCATTGTCGTTTTAAGGGTGCAATATTATATTTACATAGTTATTTGCCACTCACCTGTGTGTGTCATTTCGTACATTTTCAGAATATCATTAATTGAAGAAATTTTAGCGTTCGCTACTAGAAGCATTGCATTGCAGTTAAGAAAATTATCACGAATTTCATTTTGACCAAATGTATTTGTACGTCGTTTCTGTGCAGGAAGCAGTAACTAAGTGACCTGCTGAGGCTAAACTGTGATCAATTAATATGTTCATTAAACATGCAAAATTTAGAATTCGGAGCACTCATTCCTTATACCAACTCTAAAACGGCCGGAAACTGTACATCTTAATTCAGTTAAACAAATGAATACTCTATTGCTTTGAAATAGAGCTGCAATTGAAAGTGTTGAAGTGATAGTTTGTAACGCTTGCGTTGATAACAAATTAGTCAAGTCGCCACCCTCCGCGCTAACTGTCATAACTAGTAATTGATAATTTTTCAGTAGTTGCGTTAACTGTGGCTTTATTGATTTAAGTCGTGTAGAGGATAAGTTCTGTCGAACATGAGTCGTGTCGCAGTTCCGTCCTATCGAACTTATGTTTGTCAGTGAATTAATAACTTTTTTATTTTGCTCTTGGATTACTCTTTAAGTTAGTAGTTGCCCTAAAGCCGGCCATACACGGGCAGCTCGAGCAGTTAGCCAGTGATAAACATACACGGACCGCTCTTGCAGTCAGAGTCAACAGCTTGAAGCTGTCATTGATATCTTTACCTTAACTGCTCGAGCAGTTAGCAATTTCAATGTTAGGCTGCCATCAGACGGACTGCATCGCAGCAACCGCGCGCAGTCGATATATTCAACTGCATGCAGTTATACGTTTGACTTCGTTCAGTCGTGATATCAATTTCATGCGGTCGGCTGCAGTCGTGTGAAGTCAATATTAACTGTAAACAGTCGTGACTTCAACTTTACGCGGTCGGCTACAGTCGTGTAGTGTCGACACACGCTGTCCATTGCTGACCGGTTACTGTCAAGACAGTACTGTTCTGTCTCGGCGTGTGCGTTCAAACAGTAGCAGTACTGCGCTGTCTACTGCTCTGCCTCACTGTTCTGCTCTCGTGTGAAACCAGCATAATTGCGAGAGAGCAGTCAACAGCTCGAGCAGTCAGTGTATGCCTGCCGACTGCTTGACCGCACGTCGTGCCGCCAACCGCCCGAAGCAGTTGCAACTGCTCGAGCTGTTTCGTGTATGTACGTACGTAGAAGGCTGTAGTTTACTATGCAGTTGCAGCTTAAAGCAGCCGATCCTGACTGCTTCAAGCTGCCCGTGTATGGCCGGCCTAAGGTATCTATTTATTTATTTCTATTAATTTGAATAGAAATAAATAAATAGATACCTTAGGCCGGCCATACACGCAATTTGAAGCAGATACGTCACTCTATGAGAATTTCTCTGAAAAATTATGGCTTATTATTTTCCAGGTGACTAATAATTTAAAAGGCGACTAATTGTTTGCAAGTAATAAAATAAACTTGTTAGCGATTAAATATTTTCGCCACTATTATATTAAATAAGCTTATAAAATAAGGGTGTTATAAAAATTAAAAACTGGCAGCTGGGTTAAGGTAGCAAATAAACTATACAAGTCTGTTGAAATAGTAGGCGAGGAGTTATAAATAATGACTTGGCGACTAATAATATTAGCAGGGTGGTTAAGGGAAACCCCGACACGGATAGGTTAGGCTCAAAGGGGATGACGGGGGCTTCGTTCGCTCGCTTCGCTCGCTCACTCTAGCCCCCGTCATCCCCTTCGTGTTAGGTTACTTTAAACCCTGCAGACAGAAATAGGAGCCCCGCTCAGCGGGGCTCCGTCGACTCTTCTTTGTTAAATAGAATCTGATTTGTATTATTTATGAGTGCCCATTTTCTATTTTTTATCCATCATCAAGTTTCCGCTTAGATACAAATTCAGTTACCAAAAGGAAAACTTGATGCTAGTTTAAATATATAAAAACGGAGCTTATATCTATCTGATATATTCATATGCTACCTTTTACTTATTACGATAATCCTTATCAGCTGCCAACCCGTTATATAATGGTAACCACTAAAAATTTTTTTAAAACCCATATTCGTTTTACTTAGTCGCCGCATTAAGTACATGCCAAAAATTATCAATTGCTAGTTATGAGTCATAAGTTCATAACATAACGATAACTGGTATTAATTAGTAGAGGAATTCAGATTAAACAAGTAATAATTGGTGAAAGCAAGAATACAGAGAAATAATACTAAACATAATTATTACACTTAAAGGGAACTTAGTAACTGTACATAAGGAAAATGCTTATAGAATTTATATAATTATTGTAGTTATTAAGCTATTATGTCATACATAATACGGTAATAAGGAAAAAACTATAACATTGCGATCTAATACACAAGGTTAGTCGGAAAGGGGGTACTAATAATAACTTTTGTCAAGGGGATGTACGCTACGTTAGTTGGCAAAACAGGTGATATGGTGAAATTAATATTATCTACAACGAAGAGGAAATATGAGCAGCTCCACATAGGTACCTACCTCCTTACACAGTGAGACTCAAGAGGTATCTATGTCGTGGCCATATCGTAGAATTGATCACTTCATGATGTGGCCAGCCATTTCATGAAATGGTTGCATTTCATGAAATGGCCAATACCCGCTGCCCACATCATGAAATGTCCTGGCCAGATCAATGAATAATCAACGTTTAACGATATGATCAGCTAAACGCACGGCTACTTCATGATATGGTCAAACATTAGTGATCATATTCATATCGTAAAATAGTTACATTATTCACCGTTAGAGGCGCTGATATCGTTTTGTTTTTGTGATGCATCATGGCGGCGGACAATTATTCTGACAAAAAAGCTAATAATATATGTAAAGTAGGGTGACCACGCAACGAAAATTAATGGACTATTATTGGATTTCAAAATATGACTTCATGGTAACTGCGGGTGAACTTTTCATAGAATTTTATTCTATGATCTGGCCACGACATCTACACAATAAGGTATGCGGCGCACATATCTCTAAAGCGATATCGGCCCTTTTTCCTACATTTTAATTCACTCTATACCCTAATTCCATAACTCAGATAATTTATGTAAACAAAGAAATGTCATTGTCAAAATGACAGGTTAGTGGTACAAAACATTTTATCATGAAATTTTTACTAAGTACCTAATCATTTAAAAAATTAAAGTTAATAATAAGAACAATGCAAACAAAATACCGTAGCCAAACAATGTCTTGTGTAGTGTGTCGGAAACGCGCCTTATAATCATTTTAATCAATCCAATTTTTTAATAAATCCAATATTACACTTCTCAAAATCGGACTAAATTTCCACTTGGAACAGTTTACAGACGTTTTCATCCAGCATGTGGCAAGACTTGCTGCTTACAAAATTAATCTATGAATGAGAGTTATGTGTTTTGTTGAAGATGTAAATAGTTAAATAAAACATCTGATTCAAGATCTGATTTCAAATCAGTAGCTTCGATTAGAATTAACTATTATGAAATATTTTTTCATGATGTGTCTGAATCTGAATAACTATCACTTTCAGAATCAGATGAAACAATGACAACAACAAAATGAAAAACTTAACACAATGATAATATAGCACAATAACAAAATTAACAAACACGCAGCGAACACGGGAAAAGAAAACGAATGTATTGTTAAGACGCTAAGAAAACAACTTTGAAATGTTGTCAAACGAAATTTGAAAATGTTTGGTACTCCTACAATGTTACCAGTATCATAAAATACTTTATACCAGAAAATCACCTTTTTTTAATAACTTTGTTTAAAACTGAAAATTTGTAAAAATAATTACGGTATGATATTTTTTAAATTATTAGATAGATAGATAAGATAGATAGATAAGACATTTATTTGGCACATACAGAAAACACAACACACAAAAGCACAATTACATAAAACAATACTAGAAGATAGAAATATTAAAATAAAAAACATGTTAAAATTAAAAGACAATAGGGTATCTGACTACTATTGAAAATGTACAACAATTTGGTATTATTTTAAAGAAAGTGTAGAAAAAAAACAACAGTCAGATACCCCATTATAACAATCTGTGGCAGTAGTGGCAAACTACCTACCGACATAAAAACCAATCGATAAGAAAATAAAAAAATTCAAAGTGCGGTGTGTGTCTCCAAGTTGCACCAAATGGGAGTCCAACTCAGCATGTGCCAGGCAAATATACCTGACGCTGGTATTCTGTTGGATCCCAGTAGCGACATACGGACGTCGAGCAGATGCAGTACAGTTATAATATCAAAAAGTGTAATAGTGGTTTTGTATATGAAACTGTTTGGTGAGTAACACATTCTTTTTTTTTAATATTATACATAAATTTTGTTTCAGGTGTGTTTAATGTTAATAGATATAATAAGCACATAATGGTAAGAATATAAGTGAGGCGCGCAATTTTTGTTTGGTTTTTAGGTGTGTATGTAATAAAAACTATTACTTCTAAAATCAATACATAAAAGAGAATCTAACCTTTTTTTCCGGCATTTTTAGTGAATTACTATTAATAAGATATTTTTTTGATCTGTTATCCCCTTTGTTTACATAAATTATCTGAGTTAGGATTTTAAGGTATAGATATGAAGAGGCTGCTTGATATACATACTTCTAACGGTTTTTGTACATCTATTATTAATATTTTTCATTATCTAGGTAAATAAAACAAGTTCGAAGTAAGTTTTATAACAGGCAATTATATTGTATGTAAGTATACAGAGTGTAAAAAGACCAATTACATAGCCGAAATCGACACACTCTGTGCATCATACTAAATTACTTTGACCAAAAATACTTGCTGGGAAACGACTTTTATTTATAGGCATAAAAAACGCGTCCGATTCGTTTAATAACACTAAACCGATTATGTTGTGATTTTCATCTGTTAACTGAATTTTATTTATCTCAAAATTCGTGCAAATATTATCAAAATCGGTTAAGCTAAACCGGCGATATGATTTTTTAAAATTCTATTTCGAACTTAATATCCAGTATCTTCTGAAGACTCTATTTCAAAACAGACAATTTATAGATACGGGTTTATTGCCATAGCAGTTTTTTGTAGGTACTTACTCTTGAAAAGAGCTATCCAACGATGGTAAATTCATTTTGATTGGACATCAGTACCAAAACGCCCATCATCCTTTATTCCTCAGATAAAAGTTATCTGGGGGGTTACCATGATCTGTTATAGCAGGAATGTTTTAATATTATTACGAGAGTGGATAAGAGATGGTCCTAGAGAGCTGTCTAGCGCTGTCACTGCCCCCTTCGCCTATATACTGGCGGCTTTCCAGAGGGCCCAGCTAGTGAGCCGGCGAGTCACCGTTTGCCAACACAATTCAATTTTAAATTTGAAAGGCAGACACCGTTTTCTTCCGGCAATAGAAGTTATCCAATCCACTTAACACCCCTTAGACCAGATATTTTTCACCATCTTTTACAATAGTCTTGCACCCACTTGGGACGGCCCATGACTGTACTCCAATAGTGCAGCCGTGGATAGTCCCCGGTTGGTGCCCCACCCCATTTTAGATTAAAGTTCTCAAAGGGGTCTCTGCGCGTTGGACCTGTGTCCCCGTGTATGCCTTCCAAAGGACCGGGAGTCCGCTCGGAAGATGTGCCGTGATTTCAAAGAGATAAAACATTCCTGCTATAACAAATCATAGTAACCCCCCTGATGATTAAAAACGAAGCCCTAAATAAAATTATATTACCTACTCACAAAACACATTTAAAGCTCAGTACAATGGTTTACTTTAGATACGTGTACACACGACTACGTATCAAGCAAGCCTTAATGTCCAGTATAAGCTGACCTCTCATTGTACGGAAGGCTTATACAATGCGAGATCAGCTTATACTGGAAATGTCTAGCTTGAGATATTATTTAGCCGCTTGAACAATAAAACGTATTTCAGTAAAAACAAAGCGTCGTTTTGATTGTTCTTAATACAACAAAGTCTTACTGTTCAACAATATTTATTGAGCTTTCATTACTATGCTAGGAACTCAGCTCACACTTGACTAATTTGTTATCAACGCAAGAGTTCCAAACAAACACTTCAACATTTTCAATTGCAGCTCTATTTCAAAGCAATAGAGTATTCATTTGTTTAACTGAATTAAGACGTACAGTTTCCGGCCGTTTTAGATTGTAAGTAATGAGTACACCGACTTATAAATAAAGTTGCATGTTTAATGAACAAATTAATTGATCACAGTTTAGCCTCAGCAGGTCACTTAGTTACTTGTTCCCGTACAGAAACGACGTACAATACATTTGGTCAAAATGAAATTCGTGATAATTGTCTTAACTGCAATGCTTCTAGTAGCGAACGCTAAAATTTCTTCAATTAATGATATTCTGGAAATGTACGACATGACACACACAGGTGAGTGGCAAATAACTATGTAAATATAATATAAGTACTAGAAGTCACTCGCAGCTTCGCCCGCATGGATGTCGTTTATCGCGTAGATATTTCGTGGTCTTCGGGATCAAAGTAGTTTATTTCCTTCTTCGGGTTCCAGACTATCTCTGTACCAAGTTTCATTAAAATCGGTTCAGCGGTTTAAGCGTGAAAGCGTAACAGACAGACACACTTTCACACAATTTCGCATTTATAATATTAGTAGGGATGTAAATCTGTGGGTCCTTGCCCCACGTCCTCCTGAGAGGTGCGCACGAAACACATGCGCGCCGCCTTCTCGGGCCTGTTACTGGTCCTGGAAGGAAAGGTCCAGGGGCTGGCAGACCGAGGCCTGCCGGGGTTGCGGTGCATGCAGCTGCGAATCCCGCGACCCCGGCCAAGGGTCAGGAGGAGGAACACCGTGGGTTTTTAGCCGGTAAGAGTCTGGCATAACCCTTCGCCTTCCCCAGGCGAAGGGTATCCATGAGGGTATTCCCATGATAAAAAAAAGGATGTATATGTAGTTGAAGTTGCTCTGTGTAAAATATTGCTATTAAGCTGCATCTGGTTGGACTGGAAGCCGACCCTAACATAGGTAGTTGGGAAAAGGAGAAAATTTTTCTGAATATAAAAAATATTTATCTACACTCATATCGTAAATTTCTAAATATGAATTCAAAAATAGTACCATACTGACATATTTTATTGACGTGCATCTGTAATAAATTTAAAAAATGTTAATTTATTAAAGTTCTCTTAACAAAACAATAATTTAAAACAACTTTTTTCTATTGAAAACATGTTTCGGACCGACCAAGGAGTTTTCAATTCAATTTTTTTAGAGGCTCCTCCTCAATGATCTTATATATATAAGCTCATTGCTCCTCCTTTTCTGTCAATGCGCGTACTAGGGCGTATTTTTTTTTTCCAATAGTTATCTATGTTGGTAGTTTTATTTGTTAAAAAAGTGACTTCTTTTAAATACTTATTTTTTAAATAAGTCACCAATGGTTATTTACGTTTTTATCGAATTGGTTTGATATAGGGTATAAATTAATTAATTTTAATTTTCAAGTAACAATTGATGCCTTTATTAGTGAAAAACACTTACCTAGCCCTAACAGTATCGCCCAAACTCTTTATTTACTCATCGTTTTTTTTTTTTTGTTTTTTTTTTCTGTTTCCTGTACAATGTTAGTAGGAAAGGGTGTAATACTTTAACACTCTTTCGGGTTAGTACCCCATTTCTGACTAACCTCGTACATCTGGCAAAAAAAGCTTTACTGCTTCGACCGCGCCGTTTCTTGACAATAAAATTATTAAACCTCTTAAATTACTTTTATCAGTGACTGTAACCACTAACATGAATGATTGCGTTCACCAATCCTCCTTTCTTGAGAGTATATTTCTCAACACTGACAATAATGAGTTCTTTTTGTTTCAGCAAACTCCGTGAAGGTGGCGACTCAGGCTCTGTACATACCAACTACTCTAAAAGACTGCACTAATTCGGCTTGCGACTACATTTGTAGACTCCTCGGCTTCAGACATGGCGTTTGCGTCTCTGCAACTACATGTCACTGTTCCAATTAGTAGTTATAATGAATGATTATAACACTCATACGAAATATCGTAACGAGAGCTCGAATTAAGCAGTTTATTTTTTTCAGATATTTTTTATTGAATTAACATTAACTTGCTCTATGTTACGTATTAGATTAAATTTTTAAAATTTCTACCTTATTTTTACCTGTAGGTATTTTATTAAATATAATGAGTAAAATGAACAAAGACTTTTATTGTATACTTACTTCTTATGATAAACAAGCAATCTTAACGTGAGCTCGATAATTCACTGTTTTATTCTAATATGTTTTTTATTGAATCGAAATAAGTTCGTATTATGTTATAGTACATGTATTAAATAAAAAAAATCTCTTCCCAACTAATTTTTAACTAACTTAAATAAATAAGCAGTTTTCAATTTGTTTGTATATTTCTTTATCTTTGTTCGCTCATATCTCTGACATTTGGAAACGGAATTGTAGGTATGTTTTTTTTTTTTTTGAAAGCTTAATGCCTGAAAATATCATACATGGACATTTTGTCATGATCTGATGAATCCCTTTTGAGATAAACTAAAGGTTTTAAGGTTTAGGTAGGCGCGCTAGATCTTAGGCAGTTGTCCCACCGCCGCCGGCGAGGAAGCGACTAACTATCGGACCTTTCTCGCTCAAGTAACGTACAATAGATACATTCCGTGTAAACAAAAGAGATGCATATATTAACAGTCAATCGCTGACTGTTTACACTGCCGGCGAGGACTCGCTCCACTAGTTTGTCGCTGAGCGACAAGAGATATCAAAGATAATACTCGCTCAGCGATACTTGCTCAGCGATGCTCGCTTGGCGGTCAGAACTCACGCCGAGAGACCAACCAGCGGTCATTTGCGAGTGGTGCGAGTAATCGCCCGTCGCACTCGTACACTCGCTTATACAGCATGTAAGGGTAAACACCGTTATCACACAAACCATGGGTAGTTGACTTAAACATAAAAATATAGGACCGGGTAAAAAAATAAATAAAAAAATATACGCGCGAGAAATGAGCGGCGCGGCGGCGCTACGACGCGGGGTACACACACTCGCTAACGAGACAGCTGACTGACTGGGGTAGCAAACTGTGCGGGGCCGTGCGTTAGGCTACGCGGCGAGTTCCCCGCGCCCCCTCCCGTAGCTTGTTGCCCCCGCGCATAGGGTGAAATGCTTTTGAGGAAAATTTAAAATTTTATAAAAAAAAAAGTTTGTTATTTTTCATTGACTTTACGTTCTATAAATGAAACCAAACCACTGGTTTCAAGGATAACGGTGTTTACCCTTACAGCCTGTATATAGCCCAGCGACAAAAATATCGGAACTACACACTCGCTTCTCGCTGCTCGCCAATTCGTTTCTAGTTTCTAGCTCTACACGCTGCTCGCTCATCGTTCGCGGTGGGACAAGTGCCGTAGTTTTCAATTCGCTTCGAGTAAAGTGCTGATACAGATAAGAATCACTGTGCTAAATTAAAAGTACCCTTATAATATCCTGCGTTTTTATTTCATTATAGAAGTTGTAAATAGAACATGTAACTATCAAAAAAAAATAAGAAGAATGTATGTCAAGCAAGATCCCTCTTCATAACTAAAGTAAATTAAAATGTAGGGAAAAGGGACGATGTCGCTTGAAAGAGATGGGCGTCGGGTAAATACCCACTTGGAAAATATCCAGGTAAATTCCCATTCGGGTAAAAATCGTGTATTTACCCGGGTAAATACTCTTTGTACCCGATTTTTACACAAATTTGAATTTACCCGGTAGAATCCCATCTCTACTTGAGAGTTATGTGTGCGGCATACCTTATTATGTAGGTACCTCTCGAGTCTCACTGTGTAAGGAGGTATGTGGAGCTGCTCATATTTCCAGTTCGCTGTAGACCGTATACAAAAGAGATGTATACGGTCGATGTGCGAGGTGCGACGACACGTTTGGTGCAGTGGCTAAGCGATTGGCTTCTGCGCTACGGGTCGTGGGTTCGATTCCCACACGGAACAAAAATTTGTATGGCCTACAGGTGGTTGTTTCGTGTCTGGGCGTTTGTTTATGAGATTTGTGTCTGTAAACGCACCCACGATACAAGAGAAATCTTAGTGTGGGGCAAGGTTATATAAAAAAAAAATGTGTAGGTTAAAAAAGACAGAGAGATGCATTCCATATTTAAAAAAATATAATATTTTATCACTCCCGGCTTTGTACATCTTCGAAACTGCATTATTTGTAAAAAATAATCACCATTTATTTTAAAAACTGGCTAGTGTAAAGAAAATGCCGATGCGTGCTCAATACCTAACCACATTATGCCATGTGAAATGTAAAACCGCATTGATGAAGAAAAGTTTCTTCGGTATTGCTCCTCGAGTTTATAACAAAGTACCTGACGCAATTAAATGTAGGTATACCAGTAGGTACAGAAATTCAAAACTATCCTACACCAGCTGCTGCTTAAAAAATGCTATTTATTATGTGTTTACTTAAAAACACACAGCGTCGATTTGAAGATAATAATAATAATAATAATAAACCCCCTCTGGGAAAGGCGTTACCTCATCATGAGATTAACGTAAAACCGGAGGGAACATTAGACTAGCTTTCTACAACCTCATCATATAATAAAAAATGTATCATGAGGTCTACTGAAAAGCTTACAAACCGCAGGGCAGCTTGTGGCGAGCTGTTGGTGAGTGGCGACACTGCGTACCTTATTGCCTCAGAGAGTCGGTCAGGGCCTCGTCTCCAGTTTGCCTTTACTGGCTGGCTGGAGTGGAACCCCAAGAGTGCCCGCAGGATTCTCAACTCTGTCTTGCCTTTATCGGCCGGCCAGAGGGGGGCCGCCAGAGCTATATGCTCGGGGGTGGAAGTGTCTAAAGGCGTAATAGCGGGGAAACCCACTCCGGGCCTTTTAGACCCGCGACGGCGAAACCGGGGCCACACCTCTCTACACCCTTAGCCGCTCACACGTTTGTTGCCCCCTTCGCCTATGTACTGGCGGCTTTTCAGGGGGCCCAGCTAGTGAGCTGGCGAGTCACCGTCTGCCAACAGTTTTCAATTTTAAATGTTGAAAGGCAGACGCCGTTTTCTTCCGGCAATAGAAGTTATCCAGTCCACTTAACACCCCTTCCCATAGACCAGATTTTTTTCACCACATTTTACAATAGTCTTGCACCCACCTGAGACGGTCCATGACTGTACTCCAATAGTGCAGCCGTGGATAGTCCCCGGTTGGTGCCCCATCCCATTTTAGATTAAAGTTCTCAAAGGGGCCTCTGCGCGTTGGACCTGTGTCCCCGCGTATGCCTTTCAAAGGACCGGACGTCTTCCGCACGGAAGATGAGCCGAGAATTTAAGCGAGATACAAATAATAATAATAATAATGTTTTATTGGAACTAAAAACAGGTTTACAATAAATTTGCGTACGATAATAGCTACATTAGTTATAAAACTGTGTCGCAGCCATTAACGCCCACCTCCAAGAGGTCAAAGGCGGCAGCGTTCCAATGAAATAAAAAGGTAAGTAAGGACTAAACATAAGACTAAAGTTAGGGTAAGGAACATTACGTTAGTGTAAATGGTGTATGTTTGCATTGTGAATGTTTGTTTATATGTGTAGTGAATGTTTGTTTGTATGTGTAGTGAATGTTTGTGTGTATGTGTAGTGAATGTAAGTTTGTGATTGAGTGCACATTTATGCGTAGGGATTTATGTCACGGGTATATGAATTTCAACAGGTAGGATATATTTGGGGTAAGAATTTTAGGTTTTAATAAATGATTCTAACTCTTCGTAGGGGAGGGTATGAAGCCAATTTCTCGTGAGCGTTTTGCATTCCCTTAACGTCCGGGGATAAATGTTAAGTTCTTTATTAACTTTGTTATATAGAATGGGGCTTAAAAAGTGAAACTGACGTCTGACTACTTCAGTTTTGACCATCTCAGTCGGACAAACTCTGTCAATCCTCCGTTTCTGTTTACTAAAGTCAGGGTCAAATGAGATTTGAGAGTGTTTGCGAAGTATGGTGTTCAAGAGAAATGAATGCCTAACTGTAGGTATTTTACAAAGTGTATACAGTTCCGTGGTAGGAAAGCGAATGGGCTTATGTGCCATGACTTTCAATACAGCCCTCTGTGCTCTCTCTAAACGCAACATTAAGCACTTTCCAGAACTGCCCCAAGCCGTTATACAGTAGGTTAGAATGGAGTGCCCTAGCGCATAGTATACTGTCCTAAGTGTTGAAAAATCTGCAGACGTTCTCAGATTTTTAAAGACAAAAATGAGCTTTCTAACCCTGGAGACCAGTGACTCGACCTGTTCTTTCCATGTCATCGTACTATCAATCAGAACTCCTAGGTATTTAATATTATGTGTTCGCACAATTTTTGGACAACTGCAGTCTGAAGATGGTGTTACACAGCAATTGTGCGCCGTTATTGTGTAGGAAGAGGCTGGTTGTGATGTTACCTTTGGTGCAAACGTAATGAACTTGGTTTTTACTAAATTGAGAGTAAGTAGATTCTTAGTCAACCAGTCCATAACAGCTTGCAAAGCAGATTCGGCATGCAAACGGGTTTCATACCAGTCATTCCCGTGGACGAGTATCGCTGTATCATCAGCATATGTTATAATTTTAGAATACGATAAGGACAGCTTACAGAGGTCATTTATGTAAATGAGGAACAGGGTAGGTCCAAGGACACTACCCTGTGGGACACCGTAAGTAAGCAATTCCTCTTTACTCGTGTAACCACCTATTTTGACGATTTGGGAACGGTCACTTAGGTAGCTCTTAAAAATTTGGAGAGACACTCCTCTTATACCAATTTTCTCCAATTTTTTGAGCAAGATGGGGACAGAGACAGTGTCAAAAGCTTTAGAGAGGTCAAGAAAAATAGCTATAGTTTTTACTTTATTATTGATGTTTTTTGCCACAGTACTAGTTAGTTCCAAAACCGATGATTTTGTGAACGTACTTATTAATCCCTGCTCTATGGTAATATACCTGTTTGTCACCGGCGAGGTAGCCAATATTTTTTCATATTTTTATGCGGTATGTATGGCAACCCTTTTGAACTGTTATAGCGTTTTGTGAAATTCCCGCTCACCGGTCGAAAACTTTTTTTCGCTTCGGCAAAAGTGAATTTTCTTAAGTTTTCCCGTACGTATCGACGTAATTTTGGAGTGCGGAAGTGCAAAGTTACGGATATGTTAGTAAAATAAGTGAAAATGCGACGATTCTGACTTCGAATCGTATTCTCACGGAGAGAAGTAAAGTCCCGATTCCCGATACATTAGATCAGGACAATGGAGAGGCAAACTTTACAGTCAGGACCTCAGGTGGTAAGTAAGCCGTTCCCTCCCAGCTAGAGGACAAGAAAAAACCACTATAGAACATATTTGACTCACGAATAGTAAGTCAAACCACCAAGTAAGTCAGATTTCAAATTATTTGCAATATTCTGTCCCATAAAATTATGCAAACTAAATCTAATAATTGAGTGGACATCCACTCTGACCGTTCCTTATAAGGCGGTACCGTCATGCTCCACGGCGGAGTTTTTAGTCAATCCTAGCTCGGGGCAACTGGACTAAGAAAACCACGAGATGGTGACCGATACTGCAAAGATAATCAAAAGTGTAACTCCAAGCATTGTTCAGACACTTTTTACACAGAAAGTCAATGTAGCAGAGTTCTGAGTTCTCTAGTTAACGGGTCAGTGGACCAGCAGTCTAGTGTTGAAATCTTAATTTTAACATTTTAAATACTTATGATTGGATGGAATTAAAATGTTCAAAAGTGTGGACTTAATAGACAGATTTCAAAGATCTGAAGTTAAACAAAGAGTTTTGTCTTCTCAATTGGGGAAAGGACTATTTAAAAATGGTAAATTGAGCCAACAACTCACTTGGCAAATTAATGTAAATAAATTTATTTTAAAAATAAATAAATAATAAGTTTGTTTGGCTTTGATCAGTTTTTACAATTAGGTAGTTTGTGGATGTACCTAATGCATAGGTAACTTCTAAGGTATGAGAAGAGTTCTGATAACTGTACAACATATCTTTGATTGCATTGTGATTTGGCTCAATTTGTACATTAACATCAGTTATACAATCCTTGGGGGTACAAGTACCTAACTCAATATGACTACTTACTGAAAGAAAGTAAGCAATATAAAGTCTTTACCGGAGAACAAGCCCCACTTCAATGCACCCACATCAATGCAATTCAGATAGGATAACCTATAGACTGATAAAACAAGACTCTATAGGAGATTCCTAAAGGAAACCAAACTTAATAATAAGAATAATAGTCCTTTCCTTCCAATAAGAAATGACTGTCAGTATTTAGATATTAAGGGGAAGTAAAACAGCATGTATAGTTCTAGTAACGGACTGCTTTATAATTATTATTTTTCCCTGGTTCTTACATCCAATTCTTGAATGAGCCCTCTGATAATAATATACCCTTCCACAAGTATAATAAGGTGATACAGTACCAAAGTCACACCGAAAATGACACAGATAATAAAATACTTGAAGGAGCAACAGGTGCACACCCACACAGACAGGCATCAGAAAATAAAAAACTGGCAAGCCTACGCTTCCTGTTGAAAATGTTTTAGTACCATAGAGCAGCGGTGGCCTCCGCCCTGTTTTCGACCTCCATGTACTGAACATGTATGTTCATTCATACCAAGAATTTCTGACTAATTTTTCATGCCATAATATCAGAGGTTTGGCAGGCATAAGTTTGCATAGTGGAATTGGATATTTCCAATGCATATTATTTACATGCCAAGAGCAAAATCCCCTTGTTAACACATAGTATTATTTTACCAGGGTGAGTTACTACAAATTTCATCTCTCCCTTTTGGGCGATGAATTGGTACGTATTGCTCATAAGAAAATTCATGCCAATTTGCCATTAATCTTCAGTCTATCTAAAAGATTTTTCCTTGGTCCACCAGGACTAGTCCAAATTGATATGTCAGACTGCGGAAGTCTTCAGACTCTTGGAATGGACCAGTGCAAGTTGATCTGTCAGACTGTGGAAGTCTTCAGACTCTTGGAATGAACCAGTGCAAGTTGATCTGTCAGACTGTGGAAGTCTTCAGACTCTTGGAATGACTGGGAAAGCAACTAAAGTACCCAAAATTGATACTGAAACTAGTAGATCTGCTATATAATAATAAGACTATAGCCACAGCTCAACTACTGAACCTGAAGCCACCAGTGTGGCATCCTCAAGTTGTCTTCAATGTAGCTTTTCTTGTTTTAGTATTTAAAAGACAAGTGTATGGTCTCACCTTACTTGAAAAACAGAAGAATTCTATATATTTCTTTCAGCTTTAAATAATATAATCCTAAGGCTAGTATTAGCTTCTAGGACTAGCTTGGTTTGGCATAGCCAATCAGGATGGCTATTGCTAACACCCAATACAACAGGTTTACCCAGTTAAATGTATCAAACATCTAATTTTCCTATCAGGAGAAATGAAAAGCCAAGAAGTCAGATTACAGTATGACTTATATATTACAACTAGCTGTACCCGCATGCGTTGCAATGCACTTTTTCCTACTTACTACCTACCTACTACCTACCTACTACCTACCTACTACCTACCTACTACCTACCTACTACCTACCTACTACCTACCTACTACCTACCTACTACCTACCTACTACCTACCTACTACCTACCTACTACCTACCTACTACCTACCTACTACCTACCTACTACCTACCTACTACCTACCTACTACCTACCTACTACCTACCTACTACCTACCTACTACCTACCTACTACCTACCTACTACCTACCTACTACCTACCTACTACCTACCTACTACCTACCTACTACCTACCTACTACCTACCTACTACCTACCTACTACCTACCTACTACCTACCTACTACCTACCTACTACCTACCTACTACCTACCTACTACCTACCTACTACCTACCTACTACCTACCTACTACCTACCTACTACCTACCTACTACCTACCTACTACCTACCTACTACCTACCTACTACCTACCTACTACCTACCTACTACCTACCTACTACCTACCTACTACCTACCTACTACCTACCTACTACCTACCTACTACCTACCTACTACCTACCTACATGATGTCGAACGGGATAAAAAGTATCCTATGTCCTTCTCCTGGCTCTAAACTACCTCCCTGCCAATTTTCAGCTAAATCGGTTCAGCCGTTCTTGAGTTATAAGTGAAGTAACTAACACGACTTTCTTTTATATATATACTAGCTGTACCCGCATGCGTTGCAATGCACTTTTTCCTACTTACTACCTACCTACTACCTACCTACTACCTACCTACTACCTACCTACTACCTACCTACTACCTACCTACTACCTACCTACTACCTACCTACTACCTACCTACTACCTACCTACTACCTACCTACTACCTACCTACTACCTACCTACTACCTACCTACTACCTACCTACTACCTACCTACTACCTACCTACTACCTACCTACTACCTACCTACTACCTACCTACTACCTACCTACTACCTACCTACTACCTACCTACTACCTACCTACTACCTACCTACTACCTACCTACTACCTACCTACTACCTACCTACTACCTACCTACTACCTACCTACTACCTACCTACTACCTACCTACTACCTACCTACTACCTACCTACTACCTACCTACTACCTACCTACTACCTACCTACTACCTACCTACTACCTACCTACTACCTACCTACTACCTACCTACTACCTACCTACTACCTACCTACTACCTACCTACTACCTACCTACTACCTACCTACTACCTACCTACTACCTACCTACTACCTACCTACATGATGTCGAACGGGATAAAAAGTATCCTATGTCCTTCTCCTGGCTCTAAACTACCTCCCTGCCAATTTTCAGCTAAATCGGTTCAGCCGTTCTTGAGTTATAAGTGAAGTAACTAACACGACTTTCTTTTATATATATAGATATAGATAATTGGCGAATTAGGCTCTACCTCTTAAACTGTTACGAGGGATTGGTAAAGACCTGTTTTGAGTGATATAGGAGTAGCAGCTACCCTAGGATCATTCAGGTCTACAGTAGCCTCAACCGGCTGGATAGAGACCCGTCCTATGCATGATATGCTGTCTTTATGTCTTATGTGTAGGAGAAACTGGAAGTTAACATATTTTCAGGAAATCCTATTGTAAAGAAATAGGAATGACTACAAAGGAACCTTATTGCTCTTTGAGAATCTTCAGGTTTCTCATATTATTAAGGATTAATTGATGTAATGTCATGTGTTGATTTTATTATGAAGAAGTTAAATTGTTTTTGATTTATGATATATAATTATTACAAGACATTTCTGTTAAGAAATTGTAGAGATTTATTCTCTCTAAGACTGATTGAACATCAACAGTGAGATTACTTTAATATAAGTAATTCTCTTGTGCTTCTTTAAACATTTATTATTCTATCACATAGCGTTTTGTGTTTGTCACCAGCAGATATCAAACAAGTCTTCATATCGACGCTGTGTGTTTTTAAGTAAACACATAATAGAATATTTTGAATTAAAACAAAATTATTATTATGTGTTGAAAGAAAAACACACAGCGTCGCAGGAATATCTTTTTTTTTTTTTTTTTTTTTTATTTCTTTATTTATTTAAACGGGCTTTTACGCATAGCGTATGTCAGTCCCATCGTATCCTAAACAATTGTACTTTCACAAGACATGGGCCATGAATTTGAACAAACCCTTCGCATCGTCGCCATTTGGTTGGGATAGAATTGTATGGAACATGCCTACATCGGTTCTGTTCAAATTCAGGGACCTTACTAAATTATTTCTACCGGACTCATATTGGACACATTCCATCAATAAATGTTGTAGGTCTTCGACAACTCCACATTCCTCACAATTGGGTGAAGCGATTTTCTTCATCATGAAGGCAAATTTTTTGCATGGAATGTGTCCAGACCTGAGTCTAAGAGCAGTAACAATCAGTTTTCTACTAATATCACTATTCATGAACCAGGGCACACGAAGAGGTTCACACTGTATGGTTTTATACCATAAAGGAATATCTTCCTGGTGAAGAGACTATGACAGTTCAAAAGGGTTGCCATACATACCGCATAAAAATATGAAAAAATATTGGCTACCTCGCCGGTGACAAACAGGTATATTACCGAAAAAGCGCGGGAAACTTTCAATTTGGCGGGCGCGTTTTTTTGGGCTATTGTTTAAAATTATTTAATTCTAACTATTTACGATCAGTTGAGAAGTGTTCTGTTGTATATTTGTAGTTTGTATATTCTTTTTTTTAATTTTGTGTACATATTTCTTCTGTAGTGGTAAGTTTTTATACATTTTCCTGTGGGTGCAGTCGTCATGAACGAACCGCCTGACCCGGGGGGCTTTGTACCCCCGGCAGGTTGTTTTGTAACAATTAATTCGAATGAGTCGGGCATGGACACCGATGGGTCCACTTCAGCCCGTTCCCTAAAAAGAAGTCGGATTCACGTTTGCAAGCACTGCAATAAACGGAGGAGAAAGCACCACGGCTCGGAGTTGTCGGGCTGTAATTGTTCCGATTCAACTCACACAATATTACATTCAGAAACTGAGGATGTACCAAGAACCCAGAAATCTATTATTGTTCCTTCTTCAACTCAATCTGCATCAATTCAATCTACTTCCTCTCCAGTGGGGCGGAAGTTTTACGATAAGACTGATAATTCTCCTTACATCATTCATATTTTAAAAAATCAAGTATCTCCTAATGATGGCACTACACTGCACCCCGTTGCATTCGGAAAGTTCTTAAAAAGAAATAATGTTAATAACATCGTTAATGGTAGCGTTAAAAAGATTGGACGCAATAAAATATCTATCGCTTTTTCCACATATACTGACGCGAATTCTTTTATCCAAAATAATAGCCTAGAGGCCCAGAACATGAAGGCTTTTATTCCAACTTTCAATGTTACCAGAATGGGACTGGTTCGTGGGGTTCCAGCTGAATGGTCTCCAGAGGAGGTCATAGATAACATTTCTGTTCCAATAGGTTGTGGTCCTATTTTAAAAATCAGACGTCTTAATTTTAAAACACTTGTTGATGGGTCAGCTGTTTGGAAACCTTCACAAACAATAGTTGTTACTTTTGACGGTCAGATCTTACCTAAACGCATATTCATGTGCTACAATGCTCTGCCTGTAGATCTGTATATTTACCCTACTATACAATGTTTTAACTGCTGTCGGTTTGGTCACACAAAGCTACAGTGCAGGTCTAAACCTCGCTGTTATAAATGTGGTCAAAGCCACACAGGTGATAGTTGTGATAGAGAATTAGAAAATGCATCTTGTTGCTTATGCTCTGGTTACCATTTTGCAACTAATAAAACATGCCCAGAATTTATAAGGCAAAAACAGATTAAAACCTATATGGCTCAAAATTCATTATCTTACTCTGAAGCCTGAAAGTTACATCCCCCTGTCTCTAAGTCTTTCGCAGATGCTCTACTTTCTCGCTCTAGAAACTCCCCTGATAAATCTTTTGCATCTTTTCAAAATAAAACCTCTCCTTCTGGTTATAAAAAAACTGTTTTTCTTAAACCTCGTTCTCCTCCAATTCCCATTCCAGGTTACAATAAAGATGCCCACAATGCAATTATCAAAGATTTTGCCATTCCAGAACCTTCTAATGATTGTGCTCTTATTAATCAGAATAAAGATGAATCAGATACTCAATTCCCCTTAAATGATTTTATAACCGCCTTCTTTAATCTACTTACACAGTTCAACTTTTCACCGTCCAACGTTGCCCCTATTTTTGAAAAACTCTCTCAGTCCACCCTAAATGGACCATCAAGCAAAACTCGTTCAATGGAACTGCCGCAGTCTAATCAATAAAAAAAGTGATTTAATATATCTTATTAATAAACATGAGCCTTTTGTCTTTGCTTTGGCAGAGACATGGCTCAAACCTAATTATGTTTTTAAAATTCATAATTATTTGACTATTAGGGATGATAGATCTGATGGGTATGGTGGTGTAGCCATACTTATTAAAGACTCTATCCCTTTCTCTATCATTTCGTTACCTCCTCACAGTGATGACTTATCAATTGTAGCAATTAAAATGTATAATATTTGTTTTGTTTCTATTTATATTCCTCACCCTTCATCTTCTTTACTTCAAGAGGTTAATCATCTCTTTTCTTTTCTTCCTAGGCCTTTCCTAGTATTGGGGGATTTCAATTGTCATCACCAATCTTGGGGCAGTTCTATTTCTAATTGTTATGGTGAAGAGCTACTGGACATAGTAGACTTGCACAACCTGTGCATTTTAAATACAGGATCTCCCACACGACGTTCTGATCCCAGCCAAAGACAAAGTGCAATTGACCTCTCTATCTGTTCTCCAAACTTAGCTTCTAAATTAACATGGCATACTCTCTCCCCTTTACATTTGGTAGTGATCATTTTCCAATTTTAATTTCTTTCCCTTTCTCTAAACCTTCTATTCCAATGAAGAGATCAACTTTAAAATATAAGCTCCCTAACAAAAGTCATAGTGACTGGGATAAATATAAAAATAGTGTTGACAGTATGTTTTCTTCCCTTCCTGCTATCTCGGATGGTGATGAAAACTCATGTGCTGAATCTTTAGCGAAAATTTTGATTGCAGCAGCTGACGAAGTTTTTCCTGCTAAAAATAATAATACTAGAACTATTCCGAAGCCTCCTTGGTGGGACTCTGAGTGCACAGATGCTGTTCATAAACGCAAACAAGCGGAGCTAAATTATAACCTAAATATGTCTCATAGTAACTTTGATATTCTTTCTAATATAATTGCAGAAACCCGTAAATTATTTAAGAAAAAGAAATTCGAAAGTTGGCGAAACTTCTGTTTGTCAATTTCACCGAATACACATCCCACAATAGTTTGGCGTAATATTCGCAGATTTAGGTCCGTGTTTAACAACCCCTCTTCCCTTATTTCTGATACTTTAGTTCATGACTTCGCAGATAAATTAGCACCACCATGGGTTCCTCAAGCTATTAACGTATTACTGCCCGTGCCCAATGAGAATGAGTCCAGTAATAAAAGCACTAACACCGTGTTAGACCTTCCGTTCACGTTTAATGAGTTGAAGGGTGTTATTCTTAATACTGTGGATTCTGCACCAGGTATTGATGGCATTCCGTATTCCTTTTTTGGCAATATAAGCGATAGTGTTCTTAATTATTATCTAAGTCTAATAAACTCCATTATGAAAACTGGAAACATTCCTGTTGAATGGAAACGTCAAATGGTATTGCCATTTCTGAAACCTCATAAATTACCATCTGATGTTTCTTCCTACCGTCCCATTGTTTTATCATCAATTTTGATGAAATTAGCGGAACACTTAATAAAAAATCGTCTTGAGTGGTATGTTGAAAGTAAAGGTTTATTGGCAGCTTCTCAATATGGTTTTAGAAAGGGCAAAATCACCATTGACTGTCTAAGTATTTTCACTTCCGATATTAGGTTATCTTTTTCCAATAATGAGTCCACCGTAGCTGTATTCTTAGATATTAATGCTGCTTATGACAATGTTTTGTTATCAGTTTTACAAAAAAAATTGCATGTTCTACAAGTGCCAATTAATTTATCTAATTTCATTATAAATATTCTAACCGAACGTTCTGTAATTTTTTCATGTGCAGATCATCAGTTATCTCGTCTTATATGGAGAGGGCTTCCACAGGGTTCAGTGCTGAGTCCTCTGTTATACAATATATACACTTTTGATCTAGATAACAACTATAAAGTTAACGTGCTACAATATGCTGATGACTTATTGTTATATTTTTCTAGTCATTCTGTTGAACATGCCTGCTCTGTTCTCTCTTCTGCTTTGACTAATCTAGCTTCATGGTTACATTTAAATGGTTTAGAGCTATCCACGTCTAAATGCGCAGCTGTGTTATTCACCCGGAAGAGAATAGTTCCTCAAGTAAATATTTTATATAATGACATTCCTATTCCAGTTAAAGACAAATTCAAGTATCTAGGAGTAATCTTGGACTCTAAACTTAGCAGTGTTCCACACTGTGATTATGTTATTAATAAATGTGAACACCACTTAAATATTCTTAGATGCCTTTCTGGGGTGTGGTGGGGTGCACACCCTTTCTCTTTAAAGCTTATTTATAACGCTATCATTAGAAGCATATTAGATTATGGTATGTTTATTTTAGAACCCGGAAGTGTTATGGCTTTTAAAAAACTAGATCGCATACAGGCTAAAGCACTTCGGATTATTTCAGGCGCGATGAAATCCAGTCCCATTAACGCACTTCAAGTTGAATGCTGTGATGCCCCTTTGCATCTTAGAAGGCAATTTCTTTCTGATAAGTTTTTCTTCAGAATTCTTCAGTTTTCAGATCACCCTCTTATCTCAAAATTGGCATCCTTAGTAACACACATTAACTCTTCTATCTACTGGACTCATAAAACTGTCCCATGTTTAGTTGTGAGTTACCAAAAATTTCTTTCCCTATCTTCTCCTACTCACCGTTACAATAAACTTCCTTTATTCAGCAGCAGTTATGACAGTCTACAATTTTCTCCTAATATTAGATACAGCTGCATGGATAAATCTGACCCCAATATTAATTTCAATTTTAAAACATTTCTTGCTGAGAATTGTGAAGGTTTCCATCATATCTTTACAGACGCTTCTAAGCAGTCTCCATCTGGATGTGTTGGAATAGGTGTCTACCATTCTCAATATAATATTGTTCAAAAAATTAAACTCCCTCCGGAGACATCTGTATTTACAGGTGAATGTTTCGGCTTACTCAAAGCAGTTGAATATGTTAATTTATTGAAACTCAAAAAAACTATTATATTTACGGATTCTTTAAGCGCACTTCAAGCCTTAGATAAATTTCCATTTAAGTACAAATCACAGCTACCGGTTATATTTGAAATAAGAGAATTCGCGTTTAGAGCCACTTCTGAGGGTTATGCTGTACAATTTGCGTGGATTCCTGCTCATGTCGGAATCCATGGTAATGAAATTGCCGATAATCTTGCTAGTGACGCTGTGCAGTGTGGGGATTTGTATCCTTATAAAAATTTCTGTTGTGATCTTATGGCTTTACCGAAGACATTCCTCCGAGATACTTGGAAGGTAGCTTGGGATTTAAGTAGTAGATTGAAGGGCCGTTATTATTCTTTGATTCAGCCCGAAATTCCTGTGAAGCCGTGGTTCTTTAGGGCAAAGTTTGGCAAGGCGGAGACCTCCATCCTTATCCGGATTAGACTTGGTCATGTTTGTTGTCCAGCCCACCTTGCCAGACTTCATATTATTGACAGCCCTATTTGTACATGTGGAACGGATGTTGGGGACCTAAATCATATTTTTTTCAACTGCCCGCTCTATGATCGTTGTTCCTTCCTAAGTAATCTTGTATCCCTCCGTACTCCTTTTCCTACTTCTATACTTTCATTGCTTTGTACAAATAACTTCCTAGTTTATAAGTGTATTGCCTCTTATATTTCTGTAAATAATATTAAAATTTAAATTGTGTAGATAGTTCATCCTCATTCATATCCTTGACCTTTAGTTTCTTTTTAGCAGTTTTTCAAATACATCTCATCCATACTCATCTCTTCTGATCCTATCCAAATCTATCCGAATTGTCTTCTTAAGAATAATCCAGTTTCCCTACCTTAAAAAATTAGTCATTCTTCGTTTTAAATTTCTACCATACTTGACGTCTGGCGAGATGCACAAATAGCGCGAAGCCAAAAAAAAAAAAAAAAAAAAAAAAAAAAAGGTATATTACCATAGAGCAGGGATTAATAAGTACGTTCACAAAATCATCTTCATATCGACGCTGTGTGTTTTTCTTTCAACACATAATAATAATTTTGTTTTAATTCAAAATATTCTATTATACATTAGACGAGTTTCTAAATGTCAATTTTAATTAACCAGAACTGCAAAAATTTATTGAATTTTTAATCATTTAACTTATTTAATTTACCAAATTTTAATAAATATGATATATTTTCTTTGTAATTAATTAATTTTTAATAACTTATTCAATATATTAATATCAATATTATTTTTAAGATCTTTATAATGAAAATACCTATGTTCGACAAATAAACGATTTCTGATTTCTGCTGTAGGTAAGGGAAGCACGAGAAGGTTTTCATATTATCACTGAGAACCGTGCATTACTAATTTTACTTATACTAGGTACCGATGAACTTTAGGAGCCATCTAAAGTTCGCGGCCAATTCGGTATGTAAAGTCATTTAGTATTTTTTTGGTATTTTTTATATGCTTTTCTTTTTTTTTTTTAGATTAGGTTATTTTAAGAAACCCATTTGAATATTTTTGTTTACTACGCGGTAGTTTTTTTTTTTTTTTTTTTAAACTTTTACTAGTGAGCCTACTCTGTGACGTTACTGAATAGTTTTTATGTAGAGTTCGTTATTAGCTTTGAGGTTAAAAAATTGATACATTGGTTAAAACTGATTTTCAGGAACTTATTTTTATATTGGAGAATCTGAACCGAACGTATTTAGCCCATCCCGCTTAATCTGTGACGAAATTTAGAGGTCAAATTGATGTCAAACGTATTCGTGTATTTATGTAAAAATAAGCACGATCTTATAATTTCAAGAGCTGTAAATAGCAAAATAAGGGTTAGAAAACTAAAGTTTCGATTAGAAACAGCATAGGTTAACTTTTACTTTATATACCGAATTATGCCAACCGATAAACAATGCCGACTCTGGGACGGAATTATCCATTGGCGAATTGTAGGGTTTGCAATTATCACGATAAGTATGTGATAATTATCACGATAATTATCGGATAATTATCAAACAATCAATCCTTAATGAACTGGTACTTACTACCTATCAACTTTTACGTTAGAAGGAAGTAGTTTCGTTCAAATTGAATTAATGTTATCACAAATACCTACTCGATTAAAAACTTAAAAAATAGTACTTGCAAAAAAAATAAGAAAATCAACATACTACGCACAAATTAATTAAATTGATGAGTGGAATATCATCCTTGTCCTCCTTAACTGCATCAACCGGATGGGAATTGTCTTTATGTGAAGATCCTGAATTCAAAATCCAACTTAAATCTGATTAATATTTATCTTGATAATTATCAACCTATATTTATCTTGATAATTATCAAATCAAGTTGATTAATAATAAGTACACAAAAAACTTCAAGATCCATTTTAATTATATATTTAAAGAAATACACAAAAAAAGAGCCGATGGTGTTCAAATACAATTATTAGAAGCTAGAAAAACTACTGTCAGAAAATCTTACAAAAAAAGGTTTATTTGGAACAGTTACAACAGAATCTAACTGCATCGGCATGTTTCTGAAGAAATGCACGTGCCTTGACTGTAGCCGAGGAATTTACACCAGAAGTTACAGGCGCCGTCGCTGCATGACCTCAAACTCGTTGGTACGTAAAGAACTTGACGAGCCACCTGCACAGACCCTCCTCCTGAAAAAAAACATCAATTTTGTCAATAAAGTAGCCGCACAGCATCCGAATATCGCTGTCATATCGGCCAATAGACAGCCACTTTTGAATTTGGGCGTTATTTGGCCTATACAACGCTAAATGTGTGATCAACAGTGTTCGGAAAAAGGTGAGCTAATTTACCTAAACTTCAAAGAACAGAGACAAAAAGTGGAGACTTCCTTTCGACAACATTTTGTTTTCGGGAAAATTGTCCCGGGCTTCGGGACATCACTAAAATACATTTCATATTAATGTTATTACACAGAAAACAATTGAATACGTTTCCTATTTTTTTATTTCCAAAATTTACACAAAATCAGTTAACACGTTTTTTATTGTTTTCAAAAAAGAGTTTTTTTATTGTTTTCTAAAAAGGAGATTGTCTTTTATTTTTTGAAAACAATAAAAAACGTGTCTACTTGCTTTATGTAAATTTTAAAAATTAAAAAAAAATGTTGTCTTCATATCTCCACTTTTTGTTTCTGTCCTATGAAGTTTAGGTAAATTAGCTCACCTTTTTCCGATCACTGGTGATCAACCAATCACATATTTTTCAATCCATTTGTCGCACTTTCGACATGGATTTTTACTAGCACATACTCGTAGAACAATGGTGCCTATTCTCTTCACATTATCCGATAGCTGCTTTCTTCAAGTGTAGGTCTTGAAGAAAGCAGCTATCGGATAATAACGGCCCGATTTTTTTTTACTTCCCTTTCCTTTCTCCCATCATGAGGTGCATTAAAAGAGCCTTCACTCGTGACGATCCATAAGAACGACCAGCGCACCCAGGGCAGTCAGCCCCGCTGCCAACCTAGCTGACTGACTAAAATTATCACCACGGCATGAGCTATTCTGGTATAATTTGTGCCGACACGAGATAAGAAGATTATCATCGATTAATCATTGTCAGAGATGTGAATTATTTGAAATACATGTAACTATTTAAAATACAAATACAAAATGCAAAATACCTATTTTTATTTTGCATTTGAAATACTTTTTTTCAAAATGTATTTTCTATTTTATTTGAAATACTTTTTAAAAAAAATTAATATTTGTAAATGCAAAATGGTTTTGTTATTTTTTTAATTCATGTTTCATATTTTTCATTCTCAAATTCTTGTTATTTACTTTAAAGAGTATTTGTGCCAAGTTTCAAGTTTATAAATACTGGAAATAAGATTTTTCAAATAAACTTTATCACCCCTTTTCACTCCCTTATAGTGCGCTTTCGCTATAAAAACAACTACTCTCCAAAGGGGAATGCCAAGATTTCCTTTACGACTCGGCCAGAAAGAACAAGAATGAAACATATCTTATTAAAAAGGGCAAATATTGTAGAATGTATTACAGTAATAACATTTCCGCTGGAAGTACACCAAGAAAAGTTATAGGTCGATAAAGTTGACCTTAATAGTAGATTTTTAACTTAGGGAAGAAAAGTAATTCGAAAATCGAACTAACACTTTCTTTAAACTCCGTCTACATTTTCATGACTAATTTTTTTAATCCTTGTCATATTGATAGACCTTCAATATTTTTGTAAAAATCTTAATATTATTGTTTGATTAAAGCATTTAATTATGTAAATAACAAAATTAAACCATTTTTGGTCAGAATAATACCTAAATAACCAAACCAAAACCAAGTCAAAATAAATATTATATTATTTTGAATTTGGCGTTTATTGACGTTGCCATGGCAACGATGATAAACCATGCATGTCTTAATACCAAATTAATAAAAATCATACTTTTACTAAACAAAGTATTTTATTTAACAAAAATCTTGCCCAACCGGAATTCATAATATTGTATTCACGATAAGGAATAATTACATTTAATATGGTTTCTTACTTCGATACAGATACTTACTTTGTCTCATAATTAATCGTAAGAAACAAGTGGAAGTTATTTTAATTGTGACAAAGGTGTTGTCGCCATTAAAATAAAATCATAACAATATTCGATTTTAAACGTAATCGATTATCAAGTACCTATGCATATCATCGAATGGAATATAAAATAAAAAAAGAAATATAGGCACTTATTTCGCTACATAAATAGTTGATAGTAATAATAGCATGTTTGTAAATTATTTCATAATATTACAAAATATTAATTTTAAATTAATATACCTAAATCAAAGAGATTAATTAAATATGTTAACTAACACTTGAACGTGTTTGGTGTTATTTATTTTGTTTCGTATAAGAAAAGTAGCCCGTTTAAGATAAATCACAACAATAGTGACAAACGTGTTGTGTTATAGTGGTTACTAGGATTATTCGTAACAGCTTATTACTAATAAAGCTTAGTACTATAATTTATAGCTAATAATGGAAGAGCACAATTCACATAACACATTATTCAAAAAAGAAAACGTGAATAAAATATAAATACTTATGTAAATAAAATAAATAAAGAACATGATATTATTGTGATATAATTATTTACAATTACATTATTGTTTCATAGTTGTAATCGATTTATAAATGTAATTTTAGTATCGATATAATTTTATTTTTAATCTGTGCAACATTTCTATTTGTAGTTGTAGCTCTAAACCGTTGAAACCATTGGTTGAAACTTACTAACCAAAACATTGAAATACTATTTAAAATGACTATCCGACGGTGTACTTCTCCAGACTTTATTTATATTACATAAATCTTACAAAAAATAAACGCGAATTATCAAAATTACGGCATGTCAGTTCATACTACTTTGTAATGGCCGGATCTTGGCATTCCCCTTTCAAGTTTCTACCTTTAGCAGTTTAGGCTGTGCGAGAATCTTACATTAGGACTTGTTCTTTATGTGCATGTATGTGTATATACCTAGATGATTTTTCCAATCTTTAAATCGCTATAGCTCATGAATGATGATTCGCAGATTCAACATGAAAGAGGAACTCTTTGATCAAATAGTAGTGTTAAAGTCAGTGAAAAAAGGTATTTTATTTGAAAAACCTATTTTGAAAATACGTATTTTGCATTTTGTAAGTATTTAAATACTTTCATTGAAAACCATTTTGTATTTTTATTTGAAATAAAAATATAACCAAGTATTTGCATTTTGAATTTAAATACTTTTAATATACTATTTTGCACATCTCTGATCATTGTAGCGGTTATCTTAACTCCTATCTGACCTCTGTAACTCAATTAGTGGGAGAAACAAGAAGTAAAAAGTTTGGCTTTGAAAAAAAAATTTACGCGATTCAAAACCTTTTCGATCTTCTTCTCTCGTGTCAGCACGAGGTATACGAAAATAGCTCATGCTGTAGTGAAAAGATTAGCCAGTCAGCAAGGTACCTTTTCGATAAACAGTTGTCGATCGATTCGAGAGAAAAAGAGATAGGAAACCGAATTGTGCGAGAACTGACTTGCCGAATCGTTCTGAATCAGGAGGCTGGATAAGATTTAGAACATTGAGCACACTGTGTATTATTATCATAGAAAAATACTAGTACTTAGTACCTACCCTTTGCACCTTAAGGCGTGAATTACATAGAAGTGGCGTAAGGTGCAGGCGCGGCGCAGGCGCGTCGCTTTCATACATTTTTAACCGACTTCAAAAAGGAGGAGGTTCTCAATTCGGGTTGTTTTTTTTTATGTTTGTTACCTCATATCTCCGTCATTTATTAACCGATTTGAAAAAATATTTTTTTGTTCGAAAGGGTATACTTCCCGATTGGTCTCATATACATATTGTTATGATTACACCATGAACTTCAGAGATATGGAACGGAACTCCTCATCGGATCAAAGCAAAATTCTCAAATTACTAACATTGCTTTGTTTATATTTGTTGTTGGGAACTGACTACTGGAAAAGAGGAGGGGGTGCGTCCCCCCCCCCCTTTGGAATGTTTTCATTATATCGTGTAAGGTATCATTCGAAAGGGCTTTTTATACCCGACTACGTCAAAGCCAAAAAGAAGGGTTATGAAATGAAGAGGAGGGGGTTAAATTTATGGCACTAAAACGTATTTAATAAAAAATAAACTTTAAAAAAAAGTAAAAACCGACTTAAAAGAAAAACTAAAAGGAGTAAAATAACTGCCATAATATAAAATTAACAGTTTCAGAAGTCGGTGCAACTCTACACTGAAACAAATAGAAGCCACCGACTTCTGAAACTGTTAATTTTATATTATGGTAATTATTTTACTCCTTTTAGTTTTTCGTTGAAGTCGGTTTTTGTCGTGTCGCTTCAAATCTTTTTCGTACAAATTGTATGAAAGCGACGCGCCTGCGCCGCGCTTGCACCTTATGCCGTTTCTATGTAATTCAGGCCTAAGGTGAGTCCTGACGTTTCTCTACGAAACTTTACCATACAAAGAACAGCAACAATTAAAAAAAAATTAAAACATGGGTAATACAGCTACTTTACGGTATTTGATGATGCCGTTTACGTATTATCGACAGCAGTTTCCTTACGTCTACAATTTACGTCATCTTTCGTTGAACAGAGTAGGTATAATACCTAGTATAACCCTTTCAGCACGAGAGAAAAAAAATACCAAATTCTAAAATCTTTTGCGATATTATTATCTATTAGGATGCCAGGAATAAGGAAAAAATGAAAAAAAAAATCAATGGCTTATTTTAACCCCCACGATAGCACCCCGTACGATCGTATCATACCGTCATGACCCCTAGAAAAACCATAAGCAGTAATTTATGATAAATTAAAAGAAAAACAAGATTTTATTATAGTATTTCAAAGGTTAAAACCTACAAGTAACGTCATTCAAAACATATTGACGAATAACATCACGTTCCATAACTTCTTTCTCCGTAAGCTCAAATTTTTTGCCATTCGGTATGCGATTTACCAGTATTGTTCCAGTTCCACTTAACTAATTGGGTTCATTCTTTCTAAAAGTATAACCCATCAATGGAATATTTTGTGCCAAATACTATATTACTCCGGGTCCTTCTCCTAGAGATCGGTCAAAAGCAGGGTTTTGGCCTTTGACATTTCAAAATTAACCATCAGACCATCACTCGTAACCACGTAGTTTTTCAAACCTATAGGTTGTGGTTTGTTACGCTCTAAGACACGAATGTGGCACCGTCCTGTAAACTTTATCATCTGCTCGTTGATGCTGTAATATCCTGGGGTCCTTTCTAGTTTCGTTCAAGCACAATGCTGCATGTGCGAATGATTGCATTGATAGCAGGCTGGACTTTCCAGAGGGGAGTCTTGGTCTCCAGTTTCTTCATCTCTGATTTATCTGACTGGCTGCAACCTGATTCCTAGATCCGTGTGATGATCGTCCGCGATGAAATAATGCTCAACTTCGATGTGTGCGCCTCCGTCCTCGTCCCGATGTGGATGGTTCGCTGTGGGGTGATAAAGTTTGAATACGTCGAGATAATCGGTTGCTTACGGAACGTGAACGGCTTCCACTTGACGATGGACCACTTCTCCATGATGGCCCTGGTTCTGGTTCAGGAAACTCCAGCTCCAGCTGAAGAACAACCGTTTCGGGGGAGGATTAAGATTTGAATCCGCTTGAGCCTCCAATTCCTGTAAACTGGCCACTGATTCCACCGCGACTGCATCAAGCTGAGGTTCCTTGACGTCAAAATCTTCCAGCTTTTAATTGCACCCATCTCCAAAGATAGATTCGTACCCAATCAGATATTAATGGCTCTGGAAATCTCAAAAACTGTCTTTTAGGCATGAAATCGTATTCACAAACATCGCCCCGACACGCATGATCGTGCTAAATAATTTTGGAAAGACCATGTTCATGTATTTCTAACTATAATCAAAAAAATCTATTGTATTCTTCAATTTAATGATATTTTTAAACGAAAAACACATTTTAAACGAAATAAATATTAATATTAGTGGAAATAAAAATTACTTACTTTGAGCTCTTCTCACCGCCATGTACTCGTCCATACTTTTCACTCCACACTCCCCGAACTAGACCTCGCAACCGCACGCGCTATTTTGTTTGGTAAATATAAGAAAACGCACGATCTATCGAAGTCGTTTTCGAGCGGTAAAATCGTTTTCCTACTCCGCTAGAATTTTTCAAAATCGAACGCATCATTGTATCATTCTGTGCTGAAAGGGATAATAGGTAATCACCAGAGATCGCAATAGGTAGAGTATATTTACCTAAACTTCGAGGAAGGAAGTAACATAGAGTGGATATTGTCCTCTAAAATCCCAAAATAATTTATAATGATGTTTTAATCCCGGGTTTATTGAACTTCATTTATAGTCGCTCATTTATATTTATAGTTATCTACAAATTATTTATTTGAAGAATCATAATAAATTTTATTTAGGTTTCCGTACTAAAAGTATTAAATCAAAGAGCTTTATTTTACATATTATGTAAATAATTTATCTATATAATTTATCTATATTCATAATATTTGTTTTACATTTTACATTGTACGGAACCCTAAAAAATGTTATATGATTTTTCAAATCAATTAACTATAAATAAAGTCCAATAAATAATTCGTGATTTTTAAATCCAGGGATTAAAACGTCATTATAATTATTCCGGGATTTTAGAGGAGGTATTATTCACTCATGTTACTTCCTTCCTCGAAGTTTAGGTAAATTACTCTACCTATTCCGATCCCTGGTAATCACAGACTGTCACTTACCAATATCGTTGTTTGATATATCATAAGCCTTTAGTAAGTCGTCTATTGAAACCACTTCTGCGTATGCGACCAAAATCATGGCACTAATGACAATCAATACGAGCTTCATTTTGGTATACTGTACGACTATTCTGCGCGGACACAAGGAACAAATTGACCATTTAAACATTCATGTTCGTTCATGGAGACTATAGGTACCTACGTATTTCTTATAACGTGCCTGCAGTGTTGAGAATAATACGTGTCGTTGAGATATGCAATATGTTACTACTCTATGGCCTCGTAAATAGAGTCGAAATCGTAGCATCTTAAATTGTGTGTTTATTTAGTTTATTATATGTAGATAGGTGATTTGTGTGGTTTGATTAGAAACTCAAGGTTGAAATGACTCAGTAGGTATCAACCGAAGTCTGGCGCATCATCCCAGTATGTTTCGGGTTCCAGTCCAACCAGCGGAGCGAGCACGGATCGTTTTATCGAGTCGATTAGAGAAATTTATCTATTCTAAACGTCAAATTTGACATACGATATAGATAAAACGACAACTGCTGTCGTTTTATCTATATCTTATGTCAAATTTGACGTTTATAATAGATACATTTCTCGAATCGACTGTATAAAAGATCCGTGCTCGCACGGCAATTGCAGATAGATGCACTGTACTGCCATCTGACCACGGTAACCCAGTGTCGGAGTTTTTATTAAACTTGGTCCCACTCTATTATTTCTCCTGTATCGTGGCCATTATGGATGCGTTTACAGACACAAATCTTCACATGTTCAAATCCCAGACCTGGAACAACTATCTGTTGGCCATACAAATATTTGTTCCGTGCAGAAATAGAACCCACGATCCGTAGAGCAGGAGCTAATCCCTCAGCCACTGCAACAAATGTGTCATCAAATACATCTTAAGTTAAGACTTCATAACAAACTAAATAAACCAGGAGCACTCATAAAAAACCCACCTTAGATTTTTCATGTATCATACGCGCGTTTAGGGTCAATTCACACCGAGAAGCGACGCGACGCGACGAGGCGCACACTTTTTAAGATAGCGATACAATATAGAACTTGTTTATTACACAAAAAGGTACAAATAGTGAGAGCGCGAAAGCGAACTGCATTACCGGTCACGATCCACCGAGCTCTCCCGTCGTAGAGCCGGTCGTCTCTCTCTCTTCAGACTCCGCAGTCACACCGATAATTCAGCCCTCATCAAGCTGTCTCCCCCCCCCCCCCCCCAAGCCCCCGCCAGCAACGCCCTAAGCCGAGGTCCGAGTTCCACTAGGAATCGCCCTTAGTGCTGTTGTTGCAGGTAGTCATGAAATTAGTGTAGTACAAGTAGTTAGGTTAAGTATTTTACTTCCCCACCATTGGCTGGAGACCCTTCAGGTCTCGCCAATAACTGCCCGGTTACGAAGAAGGGGTCCGAAAGGACCATCTACAGCAGTCCAATAGAAAAAAAAAGCCTCGCTACGCCGCCCTACGCCGTGCTGTGCAGTTCGGCGCTGCCGAACGTCTCACCGGTCCTTGAGCGAACACGCTTTGCGTCAAGCAGCGTCGCGAGACGCATCGTGTGGCTACGAGGCGCATTGCGAAGCCGCTGCGGCAGCTTGTCTCTACCAATCCAGTCCAGACGCAGGATGAGCGGGGCCGGCGGCGGCGTGGGAGGGACTCTTAATGCACACACCGATACGCGTTCCGTTACGCAGCGTCGTCGTCCCGCGCTGTGTAGCGCGGCACCGCACGTCGTAACGCGTTCGAGTGGGTTTAGTAATAGATATTATTATAGTTTTGGATAATTAATATTATGGAAATATGTATGTACCTATTATAGGTACCGTTCCTGGTAGGTAGTTGCACAACCAACGCAGGGAGTTACTCTGACAGCTTCGAGTTCTGAATCGATTGAGTTTGATTCGAATTAGTATCAATTCTTACTCTTGAAATGCATTACGCTACTTCGACAATTATGAAACTCCAACACACTCTACTCTACTCCGACAATACGTTAGAGTGACCATGACTTACTAAGACAAGATGCTACTTTCAATTTATATTTATGACTCCATCGTTATTCAATGCTTGTCAGAGTTGAAAAAACAGATGCTCCTTCGACAGCAATAAGAAATACAGTGACAAACAGATAGCTGAAAGATAGGTTAGGTTAGAACTGTGACCACACAACGTTAGGTTAGGTTAGAACTGTGGCCAGAAATGATTCATCGATAATAATCTTCCACCATTTTTGATGTCTCCACGAGATAATTCCTATCCGTCTAAGGGTCATGGCACACTATACTGGCACCGCAACGGCACCGCTCCAACCCAGCAATTAACTTGTCATTCAAGTTAGAGCATTAAATCGTGGGTCGTATAATATATTTCATAATGTCAATATGAAAAAGCTAACGGCGGGCAGTCAGGGCGCTTGCCGCTACCATACAATACAACTCGACTCGCAGCCTGCGCTCTGCAAGCGAGCGGACCGCGTGCTTACTGCGCGCCGACTACCGATTCGCCAGCGAAACAACGTTATTATGAAAACGTGCAAGTCCTAGGCGTGTGTAAGTGTAGGCGTTCAATCACAAATGCCATATAACTACTGTGTTCGCTGTGACAGCAAGCTTGCACCTGGCAACCAGCGCACGGCCAGCGCGCGGACTGCGACCTTGCACCTCGCGGACGACGCATAGTTAGCGCGCTGGCGGCTAGCCGTAGTCTAAATTCGAGGCGACGACGCCGTGCTGCAGCTGTGCAGTTACGGTGCCGGTATAATGTGCCATGACCTTTAAGATCAGAACTCATGGTCCGTGATCATCTGAGTATTTTAGAAGGAATAGAATATGACTCACTCGTATGATATTTTTTTCTATGTACGGTCAGCAACAAAAGTAGCTGAACATTTGAGTTTTTAAACATGGCATTAAATAGAAAACTAATTGTTTTAAAACAAAAAGTTTGATAGATACCTAGAGCTGCTAGATATAGCTCTAAGTATGTCTGAAAGTTTTTGTTTCCTTTCAATTAGTTATTTAATTAATACAAAGTTTAAAAACTCAAATGTTTAGCAACTTCTGTTGCTGACCGTACCTACCCGTACTACAAGATTGAACCGCAACAATCTTAACATTGGATACACTATTTATTATTATAACTCGTAGCTTTTTTAGTATTTTAAATTCCTTATCTAGGGCATGATTCAGCTCTAGACTTGGAATGTTGATTTTGATGTTTTTATTGAATTAAGATAACGAAAGAGGTTTTGTGCTGATCGCCGCAGAACAGCTTCTATTGTTCATACGCTCTTTGTTGTACTATCGCCTGTTCATATCGCAATACATTGTTGGACATAGACTTTCCCAAAGTGTATTGTTCGTTATAAATGGTGTCGGATAGGGGTCAATTACAAACGAAGATGAACAATGACGATTTATTAATAAGTAGAGCTCCGGGGACTTCCACGGAACACAATGAATAATAATTTTATCAACATACCTACGTATTTACATACCGGCTAGCTGCATTGCTGTGTTCCGGTTGAGGCTGCTTTTCCACCAGAGATGTGCTATGCAACGTTGCTATGGATGCGTTTGATATTCACCAATCAAATACATTGGTCCACATAGCATAGCACTGGTAGAAACTGATTCAACAGCTAAGTTTTTTAAATGGAAGGATGCGTACTGTGGATGCGAGCTATAGATGCGTGCTATGGATGGTCGCGAGAGGTGTGCTCCGTGCCTTCCATATTGTCGATACGTCGCATAGCTCGAGCTGCGCATCTTCCATGCACAGCTACCTTGCGGTGGCGCATTTTTATAGCACATGTTACTCGCTCCGCTACATAGCTTAGCATCAATGGAAACGGTCACATAGTTTCGTAGCGTAGCTTTTACATTCTCGCAGCATAGCTGCGTAGCACATCTCTGGTGGAAAGGCACCCTTAAAGGGTATGGGTGCTGGTGAAAATACAGACACATGAGATTTTTCAACTCATCAGCAATCAAATTACTTAGTGTTGCAGGTGTCGAAGATGTGCGTAAGGATTGAGGGCCATAACCGTGAATCGAAAAACTATTGTTATCAAGATTTTGTAGAAGTTGTACAACAATTGTAGAACCGATTTAAAAAATTGTAAATTAAAATTTTAAAAAGTTATAGCACTTCAAAGGGTGTCCCTCAATCCTTACTCAAGGGTACCTATATCTCGGTAAATGGGTGCAAGGAGATGCTAAATCTAATATCAATATTTAGTAGAAGTATAGCTAAGCATCTCCGCAAAAATTCAGCACGATCAACGAACATACAAAACTTTTATAGAGGTTTTGAACATGTCCCTCAATCCTTATAGTACAACATTGCGTTTTGGCAAAGTAGCTATGTGAACAAAATTATTTTTTTCGTAAACATTTAGTCGAAGGCGTCGGTAACCACTTCCCGTCAGCAGGTGTAGCATGGCCACCGTAGACATGGGTTTTGTCGACGGAAGAGTAGATAAATTGACATTTTGCCATTGTGTAAATGTGTCCGACGACCTGTCAATCTAAAACAACATAAAAAAGAACCTTTGAAACTTCTCGGTTATCCACAACTAAAGTATATCAAAATAAAGCTTGATTACTAAGAGATCTAAGTTTTTCTTAAAATACGTTAATTGCGTTGATAGACACACAAACTTAATAAAGCTGATGAGGACCAATGAATAGCCAATCAAATAATAATTATTCACAAAACATTTTTGCGAACGTAACGAAGTCCGCTCAAATTCGAAACTCAATTTGTAAAACCACGAATAACGTTTTCTCCGTGAGTTTTGAATATTTACATTTATCAGTACCTATGTATATTCAGGGCAAATATTCCCTGATAAAATTAATACTATAGTACCTAAGTAGCACCATGGACTAGGTATGTGCCTTCATTTTTTCATGTTTGCCGCGTCAAGCCCAAAAGTTGTCTGGATGATATCACTTTAGGCGATAAGACCGCCATTGTACCCATAATCACATAACTTATATTGTATTTTTACCGCTCCTATGATGTACAATAAAGAATATTATCGATCCATCTATCTACGAGGTATAATAGTTTCAAATTACTTTTAGCTTAACGAAATAACTTTACAAACGTAATTCATTTTAATTACGTGGCAAAAATATCAAGAACACTTGGAAACAAGTAGATATATCTCATCAAAACAGTAGTTTTTTTTTAGTTTATGTCTAACATCTGAATGAATGAATATTTATTCCTACCTAGCTGACCCGATAGATGTTGTCCTGTCGGGGGAAAAAATCGGGACAATTACAAAGAAAAGTCGGAAGATTCGTGAGTTATGGTCTTGAGTTCATACAAAAATCCTATATAAAAAGAAGGGAGTGCCTCCGCTGCCGGTGCCGGCACCCAAATTAACGCCATTGGGAACCGGCAGTACATTACTGCCGGCAGCCGAGAATAAAAACATCGGCTTCCGGCACCCAAAATGGACACCGCGGCGGTAATCAGTTGTTTGGTAGGTAGGTATGTTAGTTGAATAGGTTCGATATTGGGCCAAACACTGTAACTTGTCTTCTAACTGATTAATTTCAAGAGCGAGCGAAACGAGCTCGGTAATTTGAGGCACCCCGACACTGATAGGTTAGGTTCGAAGGGGGTGACCCCCTTCGTGTTAGGTTACTTTAAACCGCAATAGGAGCGGCTCTGTCGACTCTGCTTTGGAAATCCAAACAACCTTACCAACATCACCTTAAGTTTTTCATTTGTTTTTATTGTGAAAATGAAAGTGGGTAACGAATAATCGTCTCACGAAGAGTTTGAAGAGACGCGCTATTACTAAGACTCCGCTGTCCGTCTGTCTGTCTGTCTGTCACCAGGCTGTATCTCATGAACCGTGATAGTTATACAGTTGAAATTTTCACAGATGATGTATTTCTGTTGCCGCTATAACAACAAATACTAAAAAACAGAATAAAATAAATATTTAAGGGGGCTCCCATACAACAAACGTGATGTTTTTGCTCGTTTTTGCTCGATATTGATAACGGCAACAGGTAGACGCTTGAAATATTCACAGAATATTTAGTTATATATTCACTTTAAAAATAAATAATTAAATTAAAATAAAACAAATATTTAAGGGGGGCGTGACGTGACAGACGTGATTTTTTTGCAATTTTTATAGATAATGGTACGGAACCCTTCGTGCGCGAGTCCGACTCGCACTTGGCCGGTTTTTTGTAGTAAGGGCCTCTTTCGCTGCGCCAATAGGTACTTTGAGATACGAGTAGAATTCCTAAACAACTGTCAAACACCCAGTCGATATCCTAACACAATTACCATTTTAAGAGCCTAAACGTTATTCTGATCACAGACACTTCGTCTCGACCAATTCTCTTTAGACGCTTTTGTGAAGACATTAATTAGCACACAATGCTCAATAATTAAATGTGAAAATTATTCGTCATTCATCAGGAGCTTTTAATTAAGTCCCATAATAGAACGGCGGAATCAGATTGAATTTTCAGTTGTTTGACAATCATTTACGGTAAATCTCCAATGACCAGTGGCGTGCACAGAGTTTTTAGACAGGGTAGGCAGAAAATTTTGAAGCTATTTCTTACCAAAAATACTGCATGTTGGCTTTAGTTCGTCGTCTCGTCGATGAAATAATGATGTAGGTACTCGTAATTGCCACCTCAAATATCCTATATAGATTTACTGATTTTATGGACATAATATCAATTTACGGATATTCGATGTGGCCTTTCGGCCCGTTTTTTTGTTGTTCTGTATTTGCAAATTAAATAATAGCAGTGAAAAGATGGTGGTATGTGTATAAGGATCTAAAAAAATATTATAGGATTTTATTTAATTTGTATATTAAATCTACACGTCTATCTTTCTGTAAGAAAGTCTGCAATATAGAATCGTAAAAGTTGGGAAGGCGTTTCATTTCCGTAAGCAGGTGTTTTTCTATTGAAATTATGGAAAGATCTGTAAGTCGTCGCTGTCCTTGGGTATTCCTTAAGTAGGTGTGTATACGTTTCAGCGACGAGAATGACCTTTCGGTTGAAGCACTGCTCGCGGGAACTGTTACAATTAATTTTGCCAATCGCAGTATTTCGGGAAAAACTGTATTTATGTTATTTTCGTAAAAATGTTCTATAATTTTGTAAATACTAAGGTTTTTGAATTCGACAGATTTATAAACACATTTGAGCTCATTGGTAAGGCGGTCTAAGTTAAAGTCGTGTGATTTATAAACATTTACGAATTGCGCTACTAATTCAACCGGAAAATTGTCATTATATTGATTGAAATTTTCGCATGATAGAAGTCCAAAAATTTTTAACTCTTTCAGATTTTTATAACGGTCGCGACATTCGTTAGATATATTGTCTATAATTTCAATAAAACTCCGTTTCAAATTGATTTTTGCGTCCACAACATTACGTTTTCGTTTTGGCGGTCCTGTTATTCTTTTAACGCCTTCAAAAATGAATTCAAATCTAGATCTGAAGGATTCCAAAACGATTCAAACTCGTTAATTTTTTTGACACAGTATATCACATCAGATGTCTTTTTTTGCATAATTTCGTAAAGCACATCAGTTTCTGTGAAAACGTTAAACAATTTAAGTAAAAACTTAAATTAAGTAAGAATTTTTTATTTTCTCTATACACATACCACCTGAACAACTTTCACAGTGAATATTATCCATTTTTCACACTATTATCAACGTTAAAATCTTAAATACCTGATAACAAAGATCACAACCAAAACAAAACAAACAAATGACGACTCGACTCATAAAAATAATACGACCAAAAAATGGTGTTGTATATGTAGCAAAAATTAAATGAAACAATGCAACTTTTTAAAATAGTTGCATAGCTAACTTCGGTTCGGAAAACTTCGGTAAGGGTCGTAACTTGTCGTGTTGTAAAAATTAAGACAGTGGCTACTCTGTGCGGTTGTGTGCGTTATTTGTGACATTGTGTGCCTCGTATCTATAGGAACGCACACTCATTAAATCCACATGACGACGAGAGCACACTTATATACATTTAGACACGAATAGTTTGTGTCTTTACCGAGGCAATCAGTGGCGCTAGCGCAGCACAATGCGAAATTGCGTCGAATTGTGTGAACGAGCTGACATCGGGCACACAGAGCAGGTATGCCAGATGTTAGCTCCTTCGTACAATGATACCCGAAACTCGAAATATGGAGCTAAATTATGTTTTTTTTTTGTTTATGATATAAGTACTCGTAGATAAAATAATATTAGATATCAGAACAAGATTATAAATATTTATCTGAGTTAGGTAGGGTAGGCAGTGTCTTTCTGTCTTTATGAAACGCACGCCACTGCCAATGACCATAGTATTTTGCAACGTGGAGTGGACGTTAAAAAGAACTTAATTTGGTTTTATTCCGTGGGAGACTGATTATATTATATGTGCACCGTACATTTCCCATCCGTCACCAAGCAAGCAAGTCGTAAGCGGCGATGAACCTAGCACCATAATTCCGTGGATGGCGTGAATAAGTAAAGAATTAAGAACTTACAGTGTAAATCGTTAGAGTATAAAGTTGTAACTATGGGGCTGACATTGTCGAAAAACGACAAAAGAATCTAAAAAAAAAAAGAAAAAAATTGACAATTCGATATACAACCTGTGTAGTACTGTAATTATAGACACAATCTTAGAGCAATATAGGTATATGCTCTAAGGACACAATAGATAAACAATGGCACTGACGGTCAGGGTCGTCGCGCGGGACGATACCGGTTACGCGTAGGGGGGATAATAAACATAACTCACGCCTGTATTCCCCGAAGGGTTGGCAGAGGTACCCACATTTCACCGTTATGTTTAACGTCACATGTAGTAGGGGGCGAGCCTATTGCCATCGACCGGGCACATATCCAGACTCCGGTCTGCTACTGAGAAATTCCACACGGAAAATCCCAATAACACTTTGCCCGACCTGGGGATCGAACCCAGGACCTCACGCTCAGCAGTCGCGCTTGCGACCGCTAGACCAACGAGGCACTCATACAATATCGTATATCTAGGATCATATATACAACGTGTTACATAATTCCCCTTAAAAAAGAAAATGTTAATCAAGTAGTCTTTTATGGTTGTTGTCATTTACCTCTCAGAGGAAGTTAGGTAAGAATGTAAATAACTTTCTGGGTAGTCTACTCTTTACCTTTATCTTTTCAGCGATGCGAGCACCGATCTTTTTATCGAATTGATTCGAGAAATTTATCTATTCTAAACGTCAAATTTGACATGAGGTATAGATAAAATGACATAAAACGACAACAGTTGTCATTTTATCTATATCTACTGTCAAATTTGATGTTTAGAATAGATAAAATTCTCAAATCGACTCGATAAATGATCCGTGCTCGCACCGCAGGGTTGCGTTTCAGTGATGATTTTATTTTATGATTTGTCAAAACAAAATTTTGGGTCTTTTGTTTTAAAATATTCCCAATAGACTCTTTACGAGGGACCTTTTAATCCCCTTTCGGCTTTAGGGTTATTTTTGTAACACGTTGTATAGGATCATAATGTCATAAGTGACCTCTAGAGTCGTATCTTTGTATGAAGATATGATTCATATGTCTAAGATGGCCCCTGAATTGCTTGGATTTGGATCAGAGATCGGATTAGTGCGTAAGCAATATCCGAATTCGGTCCGAGATATTTAGACTCTAGATCCTTATTTTCACGAATTCGGATCGGATGCAGTGCGAAAAGCAATATCCGAATTCGGTCCGAGTTTTTGATATTCGTATTTTCAAGGATTCGGATCGGATGCAGTGCGTAACCGCTGTAAGGCCGGCCACACACGGGCAGCTTGAAGCAGTCAGGATTTACTGCTTTAAGCTGCAACTGCATAGAAAACTACAGCCTTCTACGTACATAAAACAGCTCGAGCAGTTGCAACTGCTTCGGGTGGTTGGCGGCACGGCGTGCGGTCAAACAGTGGCCTGGCATACACTGACTGCTCGAGCGGTCCGTGTATGTTTATCACTGGCTAACTGCTTGAGCTGCCCGTGTATGGCCGGCCTACGTCCGAAACAATGAAAAGTCAGTAGTGTCAACGTAGCGTACAAAGAGAATGGTAGCGTATGTTAATATAAATTTTCCTGTAGGTATGAGAAGTAGGTTAATTATGTAGTTCTTGTTTACATAACATGAACCGGAAAATCCGTAGAGATATGTACTTATTAATAACTTTTATCTTAACCTACCTATAGTAACTATTACAATATGTACTAATTAATTTGCTTTTGTATTAATTACGTGTTTATTTCGGGGAATAATCGAGGAACATTGCGGAGTCAATGTTTTGACAAGTAAAACACTTGCCTACTATCATAATTATACCCAATTCTCCTAAAATAAATTGTTGCCAAACGCAATCGAACCACAACCGTCAGTCAGTTTTTGTTTTCGTAAACTTTCAAAATGATTGATTTTGTTTTTTGTGTCAAACAATTCGACAGCTTTTCAAATTGAAAACTGTCTGAATGAACGGTTCGGCCTTGGTTCGGTTGTGATTTATCAAGATTTATTTTAGGAGAATTAGGCCCCAGTTGTAAAGTGACTCAACAATAGCTAATCTATATTAGAAAAAAGGTAATCTAAATTGTTCCGTGTGGCCCCGGACGTAAAGAATAGCACTACCCCATCTCTTCCCCTGGGTGTCGTAACTACTAAGCGATTCAGTAGAGGATGGGCAGCAGCGTTCTCTGAGTACTTTAACAACCATACTACGATCGCCAACCCGCCTGCCAAGCATGGCGATTATGGCAACACCTCCACCCCACCCCCAACATGCCGGGGGAGGCCTATGTCCAGCAGTGGACGTCTTTCGGCTGAATGATGATTAGAAAGAAGTGTCAACTATTGACACATATTACAATAGAAGGTGCTTCAAGTTAACGGTAAAAAAATATGAAAAAGAAAAGTCGTATCATTGAAGTAAAATAAGGTGTTAGGAAACATAGGTACGCTGTATTGTGGGTACATTTTCAGAAAAAACTCACACGCACACCACCGCCCAGGTTCGGAACAAATTTCTTTAGGCTTCCATCTAGACATTTGTTCTTTTCGTATACCTAGTGATTGGTGATTTCAACTGCGGTAATAGTTTGTTAGATGAGTCCTGAAACAGCGGTCATTTGGTAAATTGTAGCCGTAAGGAGACTGCTATCGAATAAACGTATACGACACTATCAAAAACCCTATAGATATAATAGCTTTACCTATCCTTGATTTGTTTTTTTGTAATACCTATTTGATATTCTTTGTATGGTAACGTGTTGTAGACTAGAAACGTCGGGACTCACCTGGGTGAAAAGGATATAGGTAAAATTATCCTGTCTTCGTCTTCCGAGATTTAAATATTCACCTGTAGTAGTCCTGCTACGCTTCGACTCACTCGCACATAGTTTAGCGCCATAGGAAAGAAAGAGATAGTACTATCTCCATAGGCGCTTGATCACCCAACTACAACAATCCTCATTCGTTTCCGTGCGCGCGCGGCTACCGCACATAGTGAAAGAAGTTTTCTCGTTTTATTGGTGTTAAACAGTTCAAAAATCATAAGAAATGCCAAAGAGGAAACATGAAGAAACTAAAGAAGATAAATGGCGAAGAAAATTAAAGAAATATGAACAAAAATTGTCCAAGAAAAGACGTCGAAATAGACGTGTGTCATTTGAAGGTATGTACCTACATAATTTTAGTGGTCATTGTTATAGTGCAAAACAATATTAACCTATGGTGAAAAATACAATTCTTTGTACAAATGGTACCTCAGATCTAACACGAGAAGTTAGACGGTACATCAAACTTTCGAGTCAATACGGGATATTGACCTATTGTTTACTTTTTTTAGAGTCAATACGAGATATTGACCTATTGCATTTTATTAGAGTTAATACGAGATATTAACCAAAAATATCGTTCCAGAATATCTGGAACCGGACAGCAGTGCGTCTAGGCCTTCGTCTCTTGACCGCTCGCCTACGCCGACGGCTGTAGCGGCAGATGGCATATCCGCTGACTCAAAAGGGCCAGTGGATGAACCAGGCACCTCTGTGCGCTCTGCGTCACCCGTGCCACCCGAACTTTCTACAACGGGGGGAAGTGCATCACAGCCAGCTGACCCCCAGGGTGTGACAGCCCCGGCCGATGATGCTAATACGAATGGCGATAATGTTCCTCCTATCGCAGGTCCCGAGCTCTTAAGGGCTCTAGGGGATTTCGAAGCTGAAACCGCCGATTGGGGTCCAGATATTGTAGCTGATTTATCGAAGCGGTGGGATCCTATCCTTAAAGATGGGCTTAAAAAAGAAACACGAGAGGAGCTAATGAAAAAATACCTACTTCCAAAAAACTGTCCTTTAATTAAAGCTCCAGTGCTTAATCCTGAAATAGCTGCAGTGCTAAATGATTCAGCAAAAAGTCGTGACGTAAGGATTCAAAAAAAGCAATCACAAATGGGATGCGTCCTGACTATCTTAGGAAGGACGATGTCAGGTATATTGACCAAATCCAGTGACACTGCCGACATCCTTCGTCTTCTTACAAACGCGACAAAGCTGTTGTCGGATTCTCATTACTTGGAGACTGAGACTAGAAGATCTCTTGTCACTCCAATGGTTGACAAGACCTTTTTAGAGCCTTTTAAGGATAGAAAGAGAGACAGTCATCTTTTTGGTGAGAAATTAGGAGAATTTATTAAATCTTCGCGTGGAATACAGAAGACAGGCAAGCTGATCCAGTCTGCAGCTCAAACGAGCACTTTAAACTACAAAGGCCCGCCGCCACGCCAGCCTTATCACCGCTACGTTCGTGGGCAGCCGAGACGCGGCGGCGGGACCAAGCCAGGATCGAACTACCGCCGCCGCGGGACAATGCAGACGCCGGCGATGACCCGTGCTCCACGAGGGTCGTCCCCTCACCAGCGCCCTGCATCACGCCACAAGCCTGCGGGAGCGGCTCCCACAACGAACGCGAAGCAGTAACTTCTCAGGCTTTTTCTCAGGTATACTCACATGCTGGTCGCTTAAGGTATTATATTGAAGCTTGGAAAAAGATTACTGATGACAAAACGATCCTTGAGACCATTTCTGGTTACAGAATTCCCTTTTTTAAGCATCCTGTACAACATCCGGGTATGATTCCAAAATCATCTTTCTCGAAAGACGACAGGTTTTATATTAAACAAGAATTGAATCGTTTGTTGCAAGCAAATGTCATACGTAAATGTAATCCTACCCGCGATCATTTTGTATCTAGTATTTTTGTCATTCCTAAAAGTAATGGTGAAAAACGTTTAATTCTAAATTTAAAGAAATTAAATAAATATGTCGATCTTAGCCATTTTAAGATGGAAGATATTAGGACAGCTGTCAAATTAATGACATTTAACTGCTATATGGCTAACTTGGACTTGAAAGAAGCATACTTTTTGATACCTATCCACAATGATCATGTAACGTTTTTGAGATTCTATTTTGATAATATTCTGTACGAATTTTTAGTTTTACCTTTTGGATTGAGCTCAGCTCCTCACGCTTTTACAAAACTTATGAAACCAGTTTCTACTTTTTTGCGATCTCGAGGTTTTAAATCAGTATTCTACTTAGATGATAGTTGTTATTTCGGAGACAGTTATGAAGAATGCTTAAATAACATTAATAAAAGCATTGAATGCCTAGTGAACTTAGGATTTGTAATAAACTATGAGAAGAGTTCGCTGGTACCAAGCCAATGTTGTCAGTTCTTAGGTTTTATTTTAAACTCTAAGAACATGACCCTAGAGCTCCCTTTAAAAAAAAGACGCGACATTTTATCACGTACCGAAAAGATGCTAGTTACGACGAGAATCACTATTCGTGCTTTTGCTCGCTACCTAGGTACCCTGACAGCTGCTTGCCCGGCCGTTGCGTACGGGTGGTTGTACACAAAATCTTTAGAGCGGGCCAAATATCTAGCTTTATTGGATAATGACGATTATGACAAGATGATGACTGTTCCAAATAGTTTACGCGTTGATTTGACTTGGTGGAAGTCTTCAATTTTAAACACAAGTAACCCCATCAGACCAATGTCGTTTGCATTAGAGATTTTTAGCGACGCATCTAGCATCGGTTGGGGTGCAGCCTCTGGGGGTGAAAGTATAGGCGGTTCGTGGACGGAAGTCGAGTGTTCACGTCATATTAACTATTTGGAACTCCTTGCAGCCTATTTTGGACTTAAATCTTTCGCGAGCAAGGTCACTAATTGTCACATACTCCTACGTATTGACAATACTACGGCGATCGCTTACATAAATAGAATGGGTGGAGTGCAATACCCATATCTCAATGAAATTGCCCATAGAATATGGACGTGGTGTGAAAAACGGCAGATATTCCTTTTTGCTTCCTACATAGCGTGATCCCAGAATATTGAAGCAGACACAGAGTCAAGAAACATTGATATTGAGTGGGAATTGCACTCTACAGCATTTGATACTATTGTTTCAAAATTTGGTGAACCTGAGATGGACATTTTTGCATCGAGAACGAATGCTAAATGTAAAAAATATATATCATGGAAGCGCGATCCCTATGCATACAACGTGGATGCATTTACTATTAAATGGGATATGTTTTTTTATGCGTTTCCACCATTTTCACTCATTCTAAAGGTTTTGCAAAAGATTGTTACTGATGAGGCAACCGGTATAATTGTAGTACCTCATTGGCCATCTCAAGCATGGTTCCCAGTATTCAGATCTCTTGCTGTAAGTGAAATATTGACATTTCCTCCGGATAAATTTCTGTTATCGTCTAATTTCAGGGAAACTCATCCTCTGCATCGCCACCTTTCCCTGGCGGCGACTATATTATCCGGGAAGCCTTCGCGCGATTGCAGATCCCTCAATCAGCACTGACTGTAATGACGTCATCTATTTCTCTGAGCACTAAAACTCAATATACTTCTAGCTTTAAACAGTGGTGGTTATACTGTCACGACAAGGGATTAGATCCGTTCCAGATCGGAGTACATGATTTGCTAGGCTTTTTGTCTCAATGTTTCACAAATGGTTCCACGTATGGAACATTAAACAATCACCGTTCGGCTTTATCTCTTATTTCCGGAAATAATGTGGGACAAGACGAACGTGTCAAAAGATTCTTTAGGGGAGTATTTAAGTTGAAGCCTTCCTTCCCTAAGTATAATTGTACATGGAATCCCAATATCGTCCTTAATTATTTTGGTGACTTGTATCCCAACGATAATTTAAGTTTGGAGCAGTTGAGCAAAAAATTGGTTGTATTATTGGCTTTGTCAACAGGCCAAAGATGTCAGACACTCTCATTGATTAGGTTGCCCAATATTATGATCAATCAAGACAAAGTTTTAATCACTATTACTGATTTGATTAAGACATCTGGTATAGGTAAATCCCAACCAATTCTTGATCTTCCTTTTTTCCGACAGCGACCTGCAATCTGTCCTGCAGAAACTTTAATAGCTTACATGAATGTTACATCCACCAAAAGAAGTACTGTAGATAATAAATTGATTCTAACTTTTAAAAAACCTCATCACGCCGCCTCTTCGCAAACTATAGGGCGATGGATAAAGCAGGGTTTGACTGCTAGTGGCATCGACACTGAAATATTCAGTGCCCATAGCACTCGGCATGCATCATCTTCTGCTGCACATCAAGCGGGAATCAGTGTCGATGTCATTAGGAGAACCGCTGGGTGGTCAGATCAATCTGCCACCTTTGCAAATTTTTATAATCGGCCAATCGCTCAAACAAATTGTGAATTTGCAAACACTGTTCTCAGTAATCAGTAAGGAAGTTTTGTTTATTTCTTTGGTTATAATCACTTAAGTTATTTTTATTTTGTGTTTATTAATTGCAATAAGAATATATGTATTATTTACTTATGGAATTCATTTTTTCAATTTAATCCTACCTATAACATTGTAAATGTCTATCTCTAAACATCTACAGGTGAATATTTAAATCTCGGAAGACGAAGACAGGATAATTTAATAATCAAACGAACTTACCTGAAGTGAAGTTCGATTTTAATTATCCTGTCTTCGTCGAAGAGATTTAAGGTCCCTCCCGACCCTGACATTCAGGTGGACCTTTCATTTCCCTAAACAATGTTACAGTAGACCGGTACTCTGAACTGAATGAGGATTGTTGTAGTTGGGTGATCAAGCGCCTATGGAGATAGTACTATCTCTTTCTTTCCTATGGCGCTAAACTATGTGCGAGTGAGTCGAAGCGTAGCAGGACTACTACAGGTGAATATTTAAATCTCTTCGACGAAGACAGGATAATTAAAATCGAACTTCACTTCAGGTAAGTTCGTTTGATTATTAAATAATAGCATATTATTAGATCATTATGTAGGTATCTATTACACAAAATGTACCTAATTTGCAAGGATACGTTTATAGGTACTAAAACTGCATTCTTTTCGAACGTTACATAGGTAGTTACAGTTACTGTATTACAAGTAGGTAGGTACTCAATACCCAGCTAGGTTAGCAATAACATCATGATTCGCAGAAACATTTTATCGCTGGGGAATTTGCCATCCTGTTTACCGAGATAAGCACGTCTCACAAAGTCAGGCGTGGTGCATACTGCATACTGCGTAGTCTTTAGTTTGAGGTAGGTCAATTACATAGGGGGGAGACATGCATCTACATCATGACTGATGAATGTGTACGTGTTGCGAAACTGAACTGTTGTACGTTGAGTAGGTATACTTTTAATTATGTGTTTATTATTTTAAATAGGGTATTTGACTGAAAAAATCTAATTAGTCCGTCAGTTAAATTATCAAAAAATACTTGACCCGTATTTTTTCTTTTGTTACGTAAACCAAAATTGACGAAGATACGAAACTTTCGAAATTGGCAAAACGTCACAAGCAAGTACAATTTTTACTTGCTTGTGACGTCACAAGCCCCCACTCTCGAGTTTTGATGCGTTTTATCTTTCCAAATATTCATAGGTTTAAGAAAAGAAAAAATACGTGACCATTAATTTTCAAAACTCTAACTGGTGGACTAATTAGATTTGCAATTTATTGATGCTGTCAACATGCCTATTGTATTCAATTTAACATAATAATACACACATAATTATCACTAGATATAGGTACATATTATAAAACAAAGTCCCTTCCCGCTGTCTGTCCCTATGTATACTTAGATCTTTAAAACTACGCAACGGATTTTGATGCGGTTTTTTTTTAATAGATAGAGTGATTCAAGAGGAAGGTTTTAAGCTATAGAACGTAACGTACACGTGCGAAACCGGGGCGGGTCGCTAGCATAAATTATGTTAAATTGTTTTCAATTCATCTTCATTATCATCATGGTTTAATCCCATCTCTTCCCCTATTACGTTTTTTAGGGATGGGATTTTTTTGTAGTTATTTATAAACGCATAGGGGAAGATATGGGGAAGGAGAAGAGATGGGATTAAACCATCGTCATTTGATCATCATCCTCAATTTGCAAAAAATATTGTTATTAATATTTCATTTTTTGTGTATAAACTCAATAACTTATTCACCTGACAGACAGAACTGTGTTATTGGGGAGTTTGTTGCGCCATTTCTCCTTCACAGCATTAACACTCGGAAGCGGTGAAGGGCGGGCGTTTTGCGGGAATTTTGTAATATTGGCGTTCAAAACGAACTAAGTAATTCTACTCTATTTTTAATAAATGAGTTTAGAAGTTTGAATTTTTGAGTGAACTGGTGCAGCATCAGTTCGACTCGCGACCTCGCCGCGTGATCAGCTCATGATTAAGGGCTCCGTTTGGGTCCGAAACTAGTCGGGCAATCCCGAAAAATGCACATGAGTAAACCGTAATTAATCATAAATATGAAGGGGTCATAACCCCATTGAATCAATGAGATCAGTTCACTCGTGGAGAGCAAATTCCATTGGACGATGGTTTCCCATTCCCTGCTGTCATCTGCGGCACGTAGATTGTCGTGGCGTGGTCTGTGTGTCGACTTTCTATTCCGTCCATCGTCATCTAGATTTCACCAGCGTTCAGCATACTCAGCATTTTAAGCGTTGTGACTAAAGCCAAATCCACTAGTAAGTTTTACTGACAAATGCAAAGCTCAGCTCCTCGCGGACTGTAGGTACAATAAACTTTGCTTGTGGATTTGGTGCCATAAAGTACTTACACTAATAATCGGAGAATTCTAAACTTCTAAGGTACCTAGATTTGATATCGCTCATGAAGCACTATTTGGCGTTTTCGTTTTTTTTCTATTATTCATGGATATAAATAAGTATTTAACGCAAACGCAGGAATAGCGTAGATACCTACACTTTACGCAATTTGTTAGTGTTATTTACTGCACAGTATTATTAAATGAATGAGTCATGTGTATAGCCACAAATATGTCATTAATATAAATTACTGTAACTACCTAAAATTAAAAGCCATTATAATAATAATAATAAGTAGTTTATTTCTCTCAAAAAGGTACAATTCGGTATCTACGTTACAAGGAGATTCAAACTTTTGTGAGAGCTGGAGTCTATACTGGGTTCGGGACCTGTACGACAGATCTCCAGGCTCACGCCTTAAAAATTTGAGTAATTAGGTTGCACTTACGTACCTACTACAACATTGTAAAGCTCCAAATTTTGAGCGGAAGAGGTGGAATATACAAAACAAAAGAAGATGTGCTATGTGTGTTTTTGGAGAGTGTTGTGTGTCCGTGAGTGCAATATAGGTCCTCACGCCCGGCGCTCGTGAAGGGCACCAGGCGCGAGCAACTACTTGCCTGAGAGTGTGTGTGTCTGTGTGTGGTTAAGAAGGTGAAACGCGATCTAACATTAATTTGAGTAGAAAATAGAAAAATTATTTTAGAATATGTACTTAGTATATTTTCAGTCCCTGCATAATCCAATTCAAGTAGCCATTTCGTGATAGCCATTTCGTGCTTTGACTATATTGGCTCACTGATTCGTCAACTTGTGATAACTGTCACCCCTCCCGCACCGCGCAACTACCTCAGGCACTGACTCAGTTATGCGCTAGACCTGTAATAAATAGACTTACAGGTTTTGCCTGTAGGATCTTAATTTGTATAGATGTAGGAAAAATAAATACTTAGTCAAGTAGCTCATTTCATGTTGATCTAACTGCCTTCGTCATTATGGAGGATAGAAGTATCATTATTGTATTTACTTATCATTGATTTACTATTTATTAACTTCCAGATGGCGATCACTAAAAGATTAGACAGAACATAGAATCTTCTGTGTTTCGTAAACAGATGTACACACATCAAAAAAAGTTTGCGATCACTAGCATAATTATGTAGGTATGTGAAGATTCCGAATTCAAAGTCCAACTGAAATCTGATTTATATTTATCTAGATAACTATCAATCTATATTTATCATGATAATTATCGCTTTGAATCCCGATTAGAAAATTCGGCTTCAAAAAGGCTACTTACATAATTTTTCAAAGTGATCGCAAACTTTTTTTGATGTGTGTAGGTACTGACGCATTATCTCCGAACGCCAATTAATAGAATAGATATATCTATGTTCACTCGATTCACATAATCTATTAAAAGGTTGCGTCATGTGCAAACATTTTATCCCGTTATCTATTCATTTATACATTCTTATTTCTTTGAGATCGCTCTATGCAATATGAGCGCAAGTAGGTATTGAATTAAAACAAAATATACATCCAATTATCAATGTTTTATTTTCTTTCTGGATACACTGGCAACTGGTTCTGTCTCGTATTCTATTTCGACGCGAGCCTTCTTCTTCCGTGGTATCCTTGCAGCAATATCCTGTAATAGAATATAATTTGGTTAACTTTGCCCCTCTGAAGTGAGGAACAGAACGCTGAAAGCCGGGTTTCAGAGCAGCATAATTATTTTACGCATACCAAATAACTCACGATCTCCTCAACCTCCTCACGAAGGTCGAGGAGATCGTGGAATATATCAGAATAAAAACTAAGTGGACATTGAAAGTGGAAAGGTTGGAGTCGCATCATAACGTTAACTTGAAGTCGTTTGCGGTGCGGTTTCCAACTCAACACCAAGATATCTTCATGAAGGAAGACTTTTGGCCGAATGGTGTCGTATACCGGAGTTTTCGCGGAAGGTTACGTGACACCACGCAGCGCAACACGACGCCGTCATCAGTTCGTTCTCAAGTAATATTTTAATATCTGTATTAGTTAATAAATTAAATATGTGTATCTATTACTTTGGCCTAGCTTCCACGACACAGGGAATTCTAGTGTGGGAGCTAGTGCCAAATGTAAATTATTATTATTATTACTTAAAAAAGTTAAGTAAACCAACAAATTGGTAAATAAGACTAAGCTCCGGTTTCTGAATTGAGAAATCTAGGCGGAAAAAAAACAGCTATTCCCTACATTTATGTTCGCATAACTCGCCAAAATGTAGGGAATAGCAGTTTTTTTTTCGCGATTTCATGTTTGGTCACAAAGTAAAAGTTGTTCATAATGATGAGTACAGTGACCCCTTAAGAGGTGCGTTATTTAAGTTACACCTATAACACCAAGAGGATTACTGTTGCGTTGCCATGCCAACCACTAGACACAAAGTTGGAAAGTCTCGAGTGCCTGTAATTTCTCCGGCACCCGTGCCGTTCAAACCGGAACACAATTATACCGCTTAGCGGCAGAAATAACTATGGAGGTACCGTCCGCGAGGCCTAAGCTGAGCTTTACATTTGTGTGAGAATGAATGCAGACGCGTCCTTTGCTTGATTTAAACCAGTTTATACTGCATTTTGGCAATCGATTCTATGTGCACTCACACAAATGCAAAGCTCAGCTTACGCCTCGCCAGTTATAGTACTTCCCCGGACGAATTCTTGCAAAAGCTCTACGTACTAAAATATCGCTCACCAAAGTTTTGTAAGAATTACCTCAATATCCGATGTCTCTGATTCAAAATCACTGCCAACATCTACATCTTCCTTCTTTCCAGAGTCAGATTCCTGAAACATTTTATTAATTGTAAGAAATCATGCAGTTCCAGGATAGCTATCCCATTTCAAAACCTAGTAAGGGCTTAAAACGAAATTTTACAGGAGAGTGCATAAACGTTAAATCGGTCAGCCTTTGAAAAGTATTTATGTTGGGTAAAACCATGTGGTTAAAGGGAGGGAGGGTTTTAAAATGATCAGAGTCAAAATTTAAACAACAAAAACTTGATCAAAAACAGTTTTGCCTGTTAGTCTCGGCAGAATACTAAGAATAAATAGTAAGAAATAAACTCGCTAAAATATATCTCACCCAGGCGCCTTGTGTGCCTTTAATTTCACCGACACCCATACCCTACAAAATTGCTGTGTTCAGCAATGCTAGTTGTCGGCAGAAATTGGTATGGCGGAAGTAGTTCCCCGGATAAGCTCGAGGAGCTCTACTACCACAGTGTACCTACTTACTGCATACAGTGGGTCAACGCCCATACATTTGACAGGTCCTATGAAATGTCAAAATGATGTAGGGGCGGAGGTTATGTCCCGAGTATGCAGTATGGCTACTCGGGACATAACCTCCGCCCCCTTCACCCCGCAACCCCCCGCACGATTGCTCTGCGACAATGTTCTACGTTGACCGACTGTAAGGAGTAAGATATAGGTAGACTGTGCTACTACTATTAATTTCTTTATTACTCCCTCCACCACTGTAACCATGTTAGCTAAAGAAACTTACTCCATCACTGTCCATATCGCTGTCAGCTTCAACAAACTCGTCAGTTTGTTCCACAGTTCTCTCCAACTCCATCTCTAACTCTGGTTCTATCTCCCTCTCTTCTTCTTCTTCCTCCTCGTCTTCTTTCTCACTCTCACTGGATATCTCTTCTGCTTTGAGTGCATCATCAAACGCCATTTGTGGGAAGTTGTAAATGTCATTGTACTGGAAAGAAGAACGGATTTAGGAAATAAAAAATACAGTTCAATTTGGCCCATTGCAAATTACGAAAACGGCAATAATTGTCGTGATCTCGCTAAACTAAATAATATATTTGTCTTTTTTCTTGCAGATGTGTAAATGTATCTTAGACAATCTTAAGAGCAAGCTCACGAAAATTATAGCCGTTTTCGTTATTTCCAAATTCGTACTAGAATTTAGGGTTATTATTTAGATATTGGTTGTGGCTCTTGGCTATTAGGCCATTTGTAACAACTATCAGAACTGCTGAGTCTATATCCCACATGTCGATAACCTTGTGTGCCAAATCGAGGTTATTATACATTATTATGATGCTAATTTATACTTACAGTGCCCTTCTTCAGTCTCTCAAGCAGTTGCTTTTCTATAGCATTGTCTATTCTTGCTGCAACTAAGGCCTTCTCTTCCCTTCTCCGCTCACGTCTCTCTATCTTACGCTGTATTGGAACTAATTCTTTCCTGTAATAGTTAAAGTCTTAAGTAATATTTCATTCAATACTAGCAATGTATGCTATCTTCTGCAGTGAATGATTAACAAATTCTCTCTGATAATTGGACATAGTTAAACGAAAAGGATCCAATCCACAACATGGTCAAAAATGAGTTAAGTGCACCAAACTGATGCTAAATATCAATACTATCAGCCAGTAAAAAAGATCCAAGCAAAAACAACTGTCTATCACTTTTTATCAACCTCAGAACCAACAACCCACATGGATGGCACGTCAAATATCTTCCAAAATTTAAACGTCAATATCTAAAAGTAACTTTGTGTGGATTGGATCCTATTTGTGTAACTACATCCAATTTTGTCAATGAGATATGTTACAGTGTGGTAGTGTGTGCAGACCACACACCTGTTGTATGAACTTGCAAGGCATGATGTTCCTTGTAGACAATGAAAACAAATTAGAGGCCAATTCTAGTAACAAAATTGTTGCTAAACCGCAAATGAACCACAACCGTTTTCGTTTATGATAATAAAATAATAATAATAAATAATAATAATAAAATTTATTTATAAACTTTTACAAAAAAGTGTACAGATAGCCACAGTATTATTAGTAAGGTCTTATAATAATGTTAATCTTAATGTCTAAGTATACAGTAGTGTATTACTTATATTAATTACAGGTGCAAGAAAAGCTAACTCCCATAAGAAGGTGATGTAGCGACCCGAACTAGGTTTATTCAAACCTGTGTTTCAGGCCATCACTTTACAATAGACTTTAATGGGACAGTAATTTATGTTACGTCAGACTAATTGAAAAATATATAATTGCAACTTGTTAGGTATTGCGAGAATAAACAAAGTGTAGGTAATTAAAAACTATAATATATACTATACAATTATACAAAATAAATACTTATGAAGTAACTATTTCAGAATTTCTAGCAATTCATCTGTGTCTGTGTAATTGAGTTTTGCTAAGTATTAATAATTTAAAGAACTATTTGCATCGTCTGAATTATAAACTGGGTCAAAATTAATGCTGCGTATGTCATTATTAAGGTTTGTCATATTGACTTTTGTATAGCTGCGAGTGCAGTTTTTTCTAGGTGAAGATATTTGCAATGTTAGTAAAACAGCTTGATGATCGGTGAGTGAAGAGTTAGTAACTAATGTTATGTTTGGTTTTTTTTGTCTTAACCCGGCGAGCATGAGCCAGGGTATCTCACACCCTGGTAAAATTTAAAAGTAGAGTATATTCTAAAACCCTCGTCTGGCGACACTAGCTGGCTCAGTAGCTGGAGGTAGGGGTGTGCGGGATAGGTTAGTGGCGTGATCGCAGCGTGGCTCGAGGCACTGGCCGCAATATACTTGCGCAAACTTGTCTCGGGTATGTTATACCCTGCCTCATTTTTGACGTATTTTGTTTACGTAATGATGTTATCATGATTTTTAACTGTTTTATTAAAAAAAAAACTATTATTTTTAGCTCTTTGTTGTTTGTTTGTTGTCTTTGTTGTTTGTTTGTTTTTGTTTGTTGTTTTTAGCTTTTTATTCTATATTTTTTTTATTATAATTTATATGGATTTGTTATTAGTTCATTTATTGAAAATTTTTATTTTTTTATTTCATTACTTACAATCAAGACAACAGAATTCATTCGTAATTTGGGCTTATCAATGATTTACGAACACATAGTACATTCAAGAAAACCAAAAAAAAAAAAAAAAAATGTTATCCGCCAGCGAATCGAAAAACAGCTTGGTGAGCCCTCACCTAGACATGCAAATGTACCCAGACGATATGTTAGATGCCAGGATTGTCCATTTATGAAGGATAAAAAACCAAACATTCCTACAATTCTTGTGCCAAGCCCATAAATGTTTGGAGCATGCAAAATTTACTTGCGAAAATTGTGCTGATCTCAACAGTACTGATTAATCGTATTTTCAATAAAAAAAATAAAAAAATAGTTTAATTAGGAGGAGGATCTCATTATCTTTTGGTTTTAAGTTGATTTACATTCCAAACATTAATATTTTTGTTAAATTCTTAATTTTTGTAAAACCCTAAATTTTGTTCCTATAATTAGTATAGTATAAGAAAAACATGAATGAATAAATAAATATTATTTTATAAAGAACTTCTCTCATTTACTTCCATTAAATAATTCATTATCTTACAAAATAAAATAAACAAAATTAAAAAAATAACAATTAGAACTACATTACGGTACATTAAGATAAGGGTATGTCCCACCCTGCCACATTCTTGAAGTAACTTTTTTTTACCTCATCCTCGCCGGGTTAATAATGAAATGATCTAAGCATGAGCCGCTTTGATGCGTAGGGTGATTATAAGCTGGTAGCAGTCCATGAAAAGAGCAGATATTCAGGTAGTTATGAGCATGAATATCGGTTTTCCCGGAAGCAATATTAATGTTTATATCACCCAACAGTATTACGTTTTTTAAATTCTGTAACAACACTTCAAAACCGTTCATGTTTCTGTTTATGCTGCGAATATTTTGTGTGAGCAGAGTTAGCGTTTCTACCCCAGCTGGAAGTAGATGTTTACAATCATTGACATTACAGATTTTAACCTCAGACACAGAAAAACTATCTAGATCATAGATGAGCTGATTGGTCATGATAAATGCAAAACTAACGAATATAAATATAAAGAGGATAACCTAGTGGTTGTGTGCTTTACTAAAATAAAGTAATCGGTGACGCTCCTAGGCGCCTTCATAGTCTATTGAATTGATGTAGTTGTCCTCTGCGTATTTACGTGCCGGGCAACTTACATCACCAGTTTTGTGGTCACATTTCCTCTTGAAGCGTTTGCACGTCGCACATTGGGGGGTAGAAGATTTGTTGCTGCACTCTTTGAAGGAATGGCCAGTCTCTCCACAATGGTTGCAGATACTACTCGTTTCTCGGCAAAACTTAGCTGCGTGACCGAACTGCTGGCAATTAAAGCACCTGGTTACTATAGTGAAATCTCTCACTGGGCATGATGTCCAATTTATGAAAATTCGGCCTTGGTTTATTAGAATTTTCCTGATGCTAGCTGGTAGTTCCAATATATAATTACAGGTAGACAGATCCTTCTTACCCGATTTATGGCTCAATTTAATAGTCTCCAGACAAGACTCACGACTAGTATTCGGCAACTTATCAGAAAGGTTTTGCTCGAAGATACAATCAAATACCTCCTTCTCAGTGAGGGCTACGGGGACACCTATGACAGCGATCCTAGGTCGGCGTTTAGATGGTTCTTCAACTGTAAGGCCCGAAGAAACTAGCTTCGCTGAACTTTTCAGTTTTTCGATGTCGCCTTTACTGTCGGTGCTAATAATAACACCCCCATTTCTAACTTTTCTTAGGCCACGGACATGAAGTTTTAGTTCCTCGGGCGAGATAATTTTTTGTACAAGAGTCTTGGTATCGTCACTAGTTTTGGTCTTATCGCTGGGATAGATGGCAACAGAACTCAGATTTGCAGGGCGGATAAAATTATCAGAGCCTTTTTTGACCATATTAGCATACGAGCTAATTTCCGAAGGCCTTAATTTCGTTTCAACGACCTCTTTGAACTGTTGAAGAGAGTTTTCAACGTTCTGCTTTTCCTTTAGATGCTGAATGGTGATGTGCGCCTGAATGGTTTTCTGCTTTAAGGATTGGTACAAGACGGCCATCTGTGATGTCCCACTTGTGACCTTCCGGCAAAGATTGGTGACTCGGAGCTTCTGGTCCGAGTTCATTTTTCCCTCCGCGACTATAGAGCAAACGTCAGTTAGCATGCTATCTATGGCTTTTATCCAATTCTGGATCTCTGCCATAGAGATGACTTCACGCGGCAGTTCATTGTCCGATGCTGGTGGGTTTGGGTCTGTAGGGCGGGGTTCTTCGGTTGGCGTCGGCGGAGGACTTCGCCGTAATAATTGGCTACGGCCAAACGGGCTAGATCCTGCGCTAGACATAACTAGCACAGAAACACTTGACTAATAACTATCAGTGTTTTTCCGTTTCCGGTTGTTAGTCTGTCAACACGTACGTTAGTGAGCTCCGTGGTTAAATATCAAAAACAAGTGCATAAGCTCGAATAACTTGAGACATTTCGGTGGTTCGTCATTGATGAATCAACTAAACCTATAAGAAAGTGGAGAACTTGCGGCAGAGGCCAAGATTGATCCAAAAAAGTGCAATGAAAATACATAGTGACATAACCTAAAAACTAGTGAAAAGTGAAAGTCATCGCAAATCAATCTGTCATCCGTCAAGTATACCAACCTAACAGAAAGACAGATACACCAATGTTGTAAACAGAATAGCTATTCTATGGACAATTAGTGTTACCATTACGAATTGCAAAATATCGTAGAAAAAACGAGAGTTGCAAAAAAAAAAAAAAATGAATGAACAAATGGAATTATTGTTTTCAAAACTTGATGCAAAGCTAGATGAAAAACTTAATCAACAAACCCATACATTAACAACAGCAGTTACTAAAAACGTTATGGAGGCAATTGATGAAAAGATGAAAACATTAATGGAAGAAAACCAAAACTTAAAATCTAAAATAACAAGTCTGGAACATAAAATCACTACCTTGGAAAAAGACAAGCGAAAAAGCAACCTGATATTCTTTGGTGTTGATGAAAATGGAAAAAGAGAGGCAGAACTCGTTGACTATATAAAAGGAATCATAGAAGAAGCGGAAGTACATCTAGACAGCCACGAAATAAACAACATCTACAGAATTGGAGCGCAAACAAGCAAAAATCGCCCTGTAGTTGTTACTTTCTCTACTATATGGAAGAAACATCTTATTTTAAAATCCAAATCAAACTTACCAACAGGCATCTATGTCAAAGAGGACTTTCCCAAGGATGTCCTCGAAGCTCGGAAAAAACTACAGCCAAAAGTTGAGGAAGAATGGAAAAAGGGGAACATAGCTTTTATGAGAGGAGACCAACTTGTAATTAAAAAGCAGAAGGATAATCAGCGTGAAAAAAGGAAGAGAGATAAGACTGTATCCCCCAACTTACCAACACTGAAAAAACCGAACACTCATAACGAGCCCGAAAACAAACCAAATAAAGCGAAGACTATTGGACAAAAAGAAATATTGAATCCAAACATATTACAGTACATGGAAAGAGATGGAACTACTTCTACTTCAACCTCAGAAAGTTCAAAAAACTAACAGACACACATAAACAACATATTAAAACAACAACAACTAGAACCGGAAAAACAAAACAAATACAGAAAAAACATAATCTAAAACAACATCTACAAAAAACCTTCCCACCACGGTTGGTCGCCGAGGGAAGTTCAGACCAAAACCCTCCAGTTAAACATAGTAGAAAACTAAACAGAATCAATATCGCAACATTAAACACAAGAACATTAAGAACCCAAGATACCCTTGCAGAACTGAATATTGCCATACAAGACATAAAGTGGGACATACTCGGAATCAGCGAAATGAGAAGAGAAGGTGAAACAATATACGAATACCAAGATTACATATTGTTTAACAAAGGTGAAAAGGGAGGCAAAAGAGGAGTGGGATTCCTCATAAAGACGACTCTTAAGAAGCAAATACAAAACATCTTTGGTATCTCTGACAGGATAGCAGTCCTTAATATCAACATACCTAACTATACAAAGACTTGGACTATCATACAAGCATATGCACCAACCGAGCAAGCTGCAGAATCAGAGACAGAGACATTCTATGCCGAACTGGCAAAAGTCATCAGAAATTATACCAACAACTATATTATACTGATGGGTGATTTCAATGCTCAAATCGGGGAAAAACAAAACGAGGAGGAGTATGTATTGGGCAAACATGGACATGGTAAAAGAAGCTCCAACGGTCAAAAACTTGTGGAATTTTTGCTAGAACAAAACTTAATTCTTCTGAACAGTATATTCAAAAAAGACCCAAAGAATAAATGGACCTGGATTTCACCAGATGGCAGATATAAAAATGAAATAGATTATATAATAAGCAATTATCCCAAGGCATTTTCAGATACAAGCGTGATCTCAAAACTCAATTTTAACACAGATCATCGTATGGTCAGAAGTACAATTCTGCCAGCACCACCAAAAAAAGTAAGGAAGAACATTACCACTTATAGTCCAAACCAAATCACCACGGAGAGTTTCAAAGAAATTGGCCAGTCATTAACAGACAATTTACAAGAGCTGACGTATGAAAATGAAGGCGATATCATAACAAATTATGGAAAATTGGAAAAACAACTTACTATCACTAATAATACCAATAAAAGCAAAAGCAAATACCCACTCAGAGATGAGACCATCCAACTCATAAACCGCAGAAAATCTTTACTGGCCCAAGGAAAAAACAAAGAAAACATAAAAATAATTACAGAGATAAGTAAACAAATTAATAAATATATTAGAAGAGACCGCAAAAACAAAAGACTAGAAGAGTTAGAGAAACAAATAACGAGAACAGGCGGTGTAAGAAAAGCTCTGAAAGAACTTAAGGAAACAGGAAAAGAGTGGGTGCCTAAACTAAGGAAAAAAGAAGAAACTATCACAAACAGGAAGGGTATACATGAACTGGCCACGGATTTCTACAAAGAACTATATTCAAATAAAGACGCATGTAAGCACCCTCTCACACAACCATCTAACAAACAAGCGGACAGCCTGCCAGAGTGGGAACCTGATATTTTGAAGAGTGAAGTGGAAAAGGCAATAAAAAGTCAAAAAATGGAGAAGGCACCCGGACCGGACAAAATTACAAACGAGATGTTGAGGGGGACTATTGAAGAACTAGTACCAATACTTACTAAGATGTTCAACCAAATTTTGAATAGTGGATATATACCAACACAATGGGAAACTTCATATATAATCCTAATACACAAGAAAGGCGCAAAGGACGACATCGGGAACTACCGGCCAATAAGCTTAATGTCGAATGTGTACAAAATATTCGCAAAGATCATTTTGGGCAGGATAAGCGCAAAATTAGACGAAAACCAACCAATAGAACAAGCCGGTTTCAGAAGGAACTTTTCAACGATAGACCACATCCACACACTCAAACAGATAATCGAGAAGTATAATGAATTCAACAAAACACTGTATGTAGCTTTTATAGATTATGCAAAGGCATTCGATTGCATTAGTCATCAGGCAATATGGGAGAGCTTAGGAAGGCAAGGTATACCCGCAACACATATTAACATTATCAAAAATATATATACAAACAGTAAAGCAAAAATCCAATTGGAAGCTTTGGGTAAAGAATTCCAGATCAAGCGAGGAGTTAGACAGGGAGACCCAATGTCCCCAAAGTTGTTTTCAGCAGTTTTGGAGAACGTCTTTCGCAACCTTGAATGGGAACATCTAGGCCTCAACATAGACGGAAGAAAACTAAACCACTTAAGATTTGCGGACGATTTGGTTCTACTGGAAGAAAATCCAAAGGCACTCGAGGAGATGATCCAAACCCTAAATACTGAGAGCTCCAAAGTGGGTTTAAAAATGAATATAACAAAAACGAAACTGATGACCAACTCAGAATTGGAACCCATTGAAATTGAAGGACAACAAATAGAATATGTCGATGAATATTGCTACTTGGGCCAGATCATCTCCCCTAAAGACCAAACAACCAAGGAAATAAATAAGAGGATTGCTAATGGATGGAAAAGATACTGGTCTCTCAAGGAAATTGTCAAATCTAAAGACCATAGTATGGCAACGAAAAGAAAAGTATTCAATGCTTGCATTCTTCCATGCATCACCTACGGCTGCGAAACATGGTCCCTTACAAAACACCATAGAGACAAACTAGGGAAATGCCAAAGAGGTATGGAACGAAGCATGACAGGAACAAGAAGGCAAGACAGAATTAGCAATGTGCAATTAAGAGCAAAAACTAAATTAACCGACATCCTGGAAAAAATAGACCTCCAAAAATGGAGATGGACTGGCCATATGTTGAGATCTGTACAAGAAAAGTGGAGCCAAACTACAACGAACTGGTATCCAAGAGATGGCAAGAGATGTCGAGGACGTCAACAAATGCGCTGGGAAGATGAGCTGAAGCTTGCTGCGGGACCCAAATGGAGGAGAGTTGCTCAAGACAGGAAGCAATGGAAACTGCTGGAGGAGGCCTTTGCCAAAAGGCACACTGAGTTGAGAGACATAATATAACCAAACGAATCCAACAATAAAGTCGGAAAGATGTAAAGATCAATCTCATCCAGTTGTAACGGGCTAAATAAATAAATAAATAAATAAATAAATAACTATCAAAACGTTTGTTTTTATTGAAGGTTGGTCGCTTTTGGGAGCAGTCTTAGAGCTATTACGCACTGTCGACTGGTCGCCGGAGACTTGGGCTCTCGGCGACCAAAACAAAAGCATAGTCGCCCGGGCGACCGGCGACCAAGTGCGTAAACACCTACTTAAACTCTCATAAGTCACAGTTGACAGTGCGTAATGGCACTTATGTAAAATTGAATTTAAAAAAGAACTAAGTAATTCTAGTCTATTTTAAAGAGTTTGAGGTGTCAAACAATTTTACCGTTTTTGGAAACGAAAACTGTCTGAATGAACATTTCAGTAGCGATTGATGAACCTTCCTGTTTGTAGAATTGGTCCCCAGATTGAAACTGATAAACTTACTCATATCAAGCAACAATGACCAGTCAACTGAACTAAGCTAAATACTTACACTCTTCGTAGTTTAAGTTTTCTCATCCGAATAAGGTATTGTGTTATTTTGACAAATCTCTGCTTACATTTTGCTTTAATAAATGCGGGCCAATATAGAAGATTCTCATTGATTTGATGTATTGCCTTCTCAAAGTTTCTTGATAACTTAACTTTCTCCCATTGCTTTGCTGGAAACATAACCCTGGAAAAAAAATTTAGAACAAATTATCTTTACTTTTGCAATTTTACGCAAAGGAGAACATTCAACATCTGTAAATTTTTGGGCTAAATCTGAAAGTACTGGTCCAACAAAAACAATGTTATATTCCATGAGAATATTGTTATTCTATTCATTTATTACTATGGGACCAAAGTTAGATAAAGGCATAACAGTGATCTAATAAAACTAATTGACTTTAATACAGGGAAACTTCATCATGAACATGTTTTATTAGGTTTATTGGACTAGTTGTATTTGTACTAAAATGTTGCTTTTAATTCATTTAAATGTTTGTGGCGGTTGATACCGTGTCCTAAACGTTGTTTACAATAATACGTAATAGTCAGTGGTTGAAATATGTGGCTATTTCAACCGCTGATTTTAACTGAACTTAGGTGAATCGTGAAATATACCTTTCAGCTGTCTTCATGAACAAATAAATTATACCATTCTCTTCCCTGATCGTCGCATATTTGCTGTTTGCGAGCGGACATGACGCTCTGGTACACAGACCTGTTAGGTTGAACTCATTTCGACAAAACTGCTGAGTTTTTGTTCTGTAAAATGAATCGTAAACAAGTCTTATTAATATCTCAGCGAAAGCTTATTTAATCATTAGTTTTTGACATAATATGCTTACGTTACTTTGTGAGAGCAATGTGTTTTGTTGATAATGGCCCACACTACCTAAAAACAATAATTAATAAATTAATCAATGAAATTAGTAGAGTAAAATAAATATGTAGGGTTAAATAGATTACTTACGTCGTCGTGCTGCATTTTCTTATAATTGTACCTTTACAAACTATTTCAAATAAATCACATGGGCAGACACAACATAACCTGAAAGTCACTACACAATACCATGGAAATGACAAATCTGACAGTACTGACAGTGAGTATCAGGGTTGCCAACCGTAAAAAAAAATCCCTCGTACATATGCAGCTAAAAATCTCGTATTTTGACTTTCAAACCTCGTACATTTATGATGCATCGAAAACGTGCTAAAAACAAAATAAAGGTCTATTGAACTACTGGATTTAGAACTTTTTACTCAAAGAAATAAACTATTGCAAGTTTCCTACTAAATAAAACTTCAGTTTGTGTTGTATTTCAATTTTTTTTTATTGTTACTAAAGTAAAATCACAAAAAAAACAGTCATTGTTTTCGTCGTTATCACTCATAACGATACTTCTATTACACCACTAAACAATTGACGAAATAACGAAAAGACTAGGTATTTAACAATAAAAATCTTCTTTTTTACAATAACTTCATGCAGCTACACGTACTAACGTACCTAGTGCAAAAAACACGGCCGGCATGCAACGAATAGAACACGTAAGGAACAGAGAAAGAAGAAATTTCCGCTGTGTGACAAAGACGACTTGCGAAAAACGAAATGTTTTACTAGGCAGGGGATTTCCGGTTGACGGGATAACTACCATAGATAATCATCGCGTAAATACGGCAATAAAATTTTTGGTGAAAGAAGTTCCTACAAGTTCTGATAGATAGCACTAGTTTTTACTATTTATCTAATGGTGATACAAAATGTTCGTGTGGCCATATTATCAAAATCTCGTACATAATTGTACGAGGTTGATAGTGTCCTCGTACCTCGTACGGAAGACCACAAATCTCGTATTTGTACGAGGAACCTCGTACGGTTGGCAACCCTGGTGAGTATGACTGACAGACAGGGATTAGTGTTGCCAAACTTTGAACTATAAAACTATTGCTACATGTTCGGAAGGTCAAAATCTAACTCTATTTTGCAACTATGTGTATATTAGAGCTGTCAAAATTTACCCGCCCACTTACTTCTTCACCACTCCGCCGACACCTACCAATACCAAGCAAAAATTAGCAGGTTTTCCTACCCACCAGACAGACTCGTATGGTTCCCACTCGTGTTGGTGAGCGCTAATCGTTGGAACCCAATTCACACTCAAGAAGTTCAGGAGGCTTACCATGACGTCTTAAGAAAACGTTCAAATGCCAGCCAGTCAATATCCGTTCAAAAGCAGGCCTGCTTCTGAATCGCTAAAAATCGTACCATGTCAGGGGGCTTACCATGACCTCTTAAAGCAGGGCAGAAGTTGCCTGGAAGTTGAACTGCCCTGCTTTTTTGTACTATGACATCGTTAAAGCAGGCCTGTAGCAGGCCTGCTACGTTGACGTTTACGAAATCCGTTCACCTGTTTTTTTGTATAGACTTTTCGTACCATAAACAAGCTTATCCGTTCAACTTGGTTGAATAGTCGTTCACCTTTTGTACTGTCATGGTACGATTTTTAGCGATTCAGAAGCAGGCCTGCTTTTGAACGGATATTGACTGGCTGGCATTTGAACGTTTTCTTAAGACGTCATGGTAAGCCCCCAGTACTAAAGGTGAACGACTATTGAACGGTAATGCTTGTCTGTGGCCTGCTGTGATGTCTATGTCTTTGTAATAGAAAACGTTCAAAAATCTAAATAAATATCATTAAATTTACCGGTTTTTTGAAAATAGTAAAAACATGTTTTTTTGGGTAAGTACACGTTGTATCTAAGATTATGTATAACCACTGACTATGATACATTATATAATAGCTCTAAAAAGCAAAAGTTTCACGTTCAAAAGACCTTTGTGACTCTAAATAAAAGAAACAACGTGGTTATGAACGTACTCGTACCAACGTGGATTAGTTTTGTCAACTTTTTTTAGCGCGTAAATTTAAAAAACATCTCGAGTTGTTTTGTTCCCCACTTGACATCGATGTAGTTATTAAATACTTTAGTTAATGCAGTTTTAAATGTTTTTTAGGTAAATTTGTTTCCGCAGCGTGATATTCTGTCATCATTCTGATATCTGTATCACAGTTAGTCGATCAAAGTTGTCAATGAAATTGTAAACTAGCATTTCGTTGTGATTTCATACTTTATTGTGAATCCTGTTTCAACAATGTCGTACGTTCGTTTACTTACCTTTATCAAAATATCGAATTAAATCTAGGCACATAGTCTCAGATTTTTTTATTAAAATGTATACATATAAAAAGTGATGCTTTTATTTTTAGTGAAACACAAACAAGACGTCGCCGTCGTGTTAGTATGACCAAACTGCTTCACCTGTGGGATTTTTTAAATAACCTTAAATAAATTGCTTATAATATTGCAATAGGTACCTACATTGGTTTATAAATTTCCTTTCATCAATTTCGAATGGGTTATTTATTTCCCTAATGCGACGCCGTCGCTTTTTCTCCATACGATATTTACTCTCTAAATATTCAAATATCTCATACTCGTCACACATTTACAAAAACAGTAAAAAGTGTGATCTAATAAACACTTGTAATTTTTATACAAAGTATCGAGTTTAGAAAGTCTTATCGACCAAATTTTAAGTGGGTCCTCACAACAGTTTACCTCTAATAACAAAAACAATGTTGAATAAGCTCGTAAATATTAACTTTTTCAAGATCGCTTATTTTGACATTACAGCCGCTCAATATACGCTTTGCTGCTATCAAATAACACGTCATGGTATGAAAACTCTATACAAAAAAAAGGTGAACGGATTTCGTAAACGTCAACTTAGCAGGCCTGCTACAGGCCTGCTTTAACGATGTCATAGTACAAAAACGCAGGGCAGTTCAACTTCCAGGCAACTTCTGCCCTGCTTTAAGAGGTCATAGTAAGCCCCCAGGGGGCTTACCATGACTTCTTATGAAAACGTTCAAATGCCAGCCAGTCAACTTCCGTTCAAAAGCAGGCCTGGGGGCTTATCATGACCTCTTAAAGCAGGGCAGAAGTTGCCTGGAAGTTGAACTGCCCTGCTTTTTTGTACTATGACATCGTTAGAGCAGGGGGCTTACCATGACGTCTTAAGAAAACGTTCAAATGCCAGCCAGTCAATATCCGTTCAAAAGCAGGCCTGCTTCTGAATCGCTAAAAATCGTACCATGACAGTACAAAAGGTGAACGACTATTCAACCAAGTTGAACGGATAAGTTTGTTCATGGTACGAAAAGTCTATACAAAAAAACAGGTGAACGGATTTCGTAAACGTCAACGTAGCAGGCCTGCCGCAGTCTTTAGAAGTTCAAAGAACTTTTAGTTTTAAAGGGCTCAGAAGAACTAACCTCATTTAGGTGGGTAACCTTCCTATTGTGTAAACGCTCCTTAAAACTTCTGATAGCTACTTTTATGTGGTATCATTTTGATTTTTTTTTATCTGCGAACCGAAGATATTTTTATTCTATCGTTCATCGAAAAGTTTTAAACAAACTCGATTCATTGCATTTGGATTCATTGGATTCAATCGAAATAATTGAAATAAAAAACAGAATTTTAAATCAATGTCTATAATTTGAATTATTTATAACATTTATGAATATTTTATAAATTATACTAGTATAAGAAGTGTAATTCAATAAAATATTGAAATCATGTATGATATCAATCAAGATCAGTCACGTTTAGCGCGTCTTTGGCGGGTCGATTTTACGTGAGTCAACTTTCCCACACTGCCGTTGTCGTTGTTAGGTACTGTATTTTATTCGAAGAGTACTGCTAGGGACAAGCATCATAACATACTTGGAATTTAGATTGAAAACAATTTCAATATGTATGTGTTAATATTCGCTTGCCATTATGAATCCGATAATCGATATTAATTTTCCAATCGATTGCATTGCGAAAAGCGCAACACTATTCACTAATTCCAATTCTATTTTTTCAGTTTGAAATCGTATGTCGGTTATTTTAGTGTTCTTCTGTCTGTTTACGTTTGTTTCCTAAACGCTATAATTGCTTAGGTCGCACATTGTAAGAATGTCGATTGCGCTTGATTTTCATGTCTACTTTTGCTAATTAGGAACCATATTAAGAAGTCGTAGATAAATAATGATAGAAAATGAGTGACAATATAAAAGTAGTTGTCAAAGTTAGACCTCTAATTCCACGTGAAATAGAAGATAAACTTTCACATCAGTGGCGGGTGAAGAATAACACGCTTTATCAGCTCGATCAGAATGGAAAAGATCTTGGACAGTCGTTCACATTCGGTGAGTGATACTTAATAACCCCTAATAAATAAATTGTGTGGAAATAACAAGTCTATTGTAATTCAAATGAGTGTTTAGTAAATACGTCATAGAATCGAAGGCTACGCATATTGATCACGGAAAAATGGTATTTCAGACAAAGTTTATGACAAAAATGCGAAGACTTCAGATGTGTACGATGACATCGCAAAGCCGATCGTGCAAGCCGCCACGGCTGGCTTCAACGGCACTATATTTGCGTACGGACAGACATCGTCGGGCAAGACGTATACGATGACGGGGACGGAGAGCTCACCTGGTATCATTCAGCTGGCGGTCATCAACTTATTTGATATTATCAGAAGTGTGCCTGACCGAGACTTCTTAGTGAGGTATCAAAACTTTTTTTTATCATATTTTCATTTTTTTTGTTGAGTAAGCGGAACCGTTGCATTCAATAACAAAAAATATTTTCACTAACAAAAGTTCTATGTTCAATCAACCATTATTCTAAAGTAACATTGTAAGTTCTTAGTACTTATACTACAATGCTAAGCTTATAGGAGTGAATAACTCTTTGTACTTTTTCCCAGAAAGCTTAGTCTAATTAAAACTGATTTTGATTAATGAACATTATACCTACATACCATTATGGTGTAAAATATCCTACGTATAAATGTGAAAGTTCCTGAAGTTGGATGCTTAGATGTTTGTTACTCAATCACGCATAAATACCTGAATGGATTTTGTTGAAAATTGTGACAGAGACCATGTCCTGGATTAACATAGGATACTTTATAGGTGGGTATCATGGGCTTAGAGTGAAAACCTCGGGAATGCATTTCAGTCATTGCACGGTTCCCATGGGTTTAGATGCGGATAAGTTGCAGGCAAAAGCTGTTTAATTATACATATATTTAAAACGAACTAGCTGTACCCGCATGCGTTGCAATGCACTTTTTCCTACCTACTACCTACCTATTACCTACCTTCAGAAACAAAATCAAAATAGTAACAAAAAGTTAAAACCATTTTCATGCATGCGGTAAACAGATTAAGAATATGGATATACTGATATAATTAGTTTTTTTTTTTAAATATCAAACTTTTCTTTCATAAGAACCTTGTCCTGACGGTTACGAACAAAACAAAAAAAAAATAGCGAAATCGGTCCAGCCGTTCACGCGTGATGCGATGACCAAGGGAAATAGCGATTCATTTTTATATATATAGATGTTAAATACCCAATAAAGCCTTAATTTCAGTGCCTACAAACTAAGTTCCCATAGAGACTTATAATTATGATACCTATAGGGAGGGCTTTTTGTGGGATGTCTATAATATTGTAAAACTAACGTTCAAAAAGAACTAAGTAATTCTAGTCTATTTTGAATAAATCAGTTTTGAGTTTGAGTTTATAGAATAAAATAAAAATGTCCAAATTGCATTCTGAAGGTTTTCACGCTAAGGCGACAGTATGTGAGGTAGCTCTCTTAACCCAGGTACGCACAAACAAACATGAACATTGTGAACATTAACATGAATTACTGAAGGTGTTCGCCGAACACACTTTTCGGTAGTGATATGCACGTGCAAACAATGTGATTCATGTTCGCGATGTTTGTGTTCGCTCGTGCATACACGGCTTTAGGATATGAGTCAAACTCGCAACTGCTAGTATATTATAAATTAAAGGTTGGTAAAAAAAAAACTAATTCTAACCGTAGGTTATACAAACTCAAACTCAAAAAAACTCAAAACTCATTTATTCAAAATAGACTAGAATTACTTAGTTCTTTTTGAACGTCATTTTAACAATATTATAGACATCCCTCAAAAAGCCCTCCCTTCCTTATACCAATATAAACTTAGCATTCAGATAAATTCTTGTAGATTCATAAGATATTAGCACTGTTATCTGGCAAATTATATGATTATGGTAGAAAACAGAGGCCAAAGATATGTTCAATATGCTTCTTAAAATGGTGTGTCAATGACATCCAACATTTATTATGGAGAACAGGCAAAAAAAATATACATATATTTAATATTACCTTCTTTTTACCTACTAATAAAACAAATACTTGTGGCTAAATAAAACTGTTGATTGTGATTTCATAAAATTGATCTGTGTGTTTCTATGAATTGATAATGTTAGTTACAGTACTATGACATAAATATGTAGTTGTGTGCAGGGTTGGAAAAAAAACAGTTTTTTTTTTATTTTATTAAACAAACAGTTCAAATTGTTTTAAACAAGTGTTTTTTTTGTCCTTTTTAGTTTAGGTCATTATTTCGAATTAATTCGACCTGCTTTCTAATATTTCATTTCATTATTAATTCTGATACTGATAATGATAACACCTCATAAAAATGTCAACTCCAGGACACAAAAACAAAAAGCATGCAATTTGGAAGCAATTAAATTCACATTGATCCCCCAAGAAGACTCAACTGGTTTTATGTCAAGCTATTTAGACTCTATATTAATTTATTTTCATTTTATATCCATTCATTCACCCTGAAAAGTAGTTTTAAGGCTTGTTTTTTACTTATTGTCTTATACAATGCCTCAAACTTGTTTTAATCTGTGTTTTTAAACATGTGATAAAAACACGGTTTAAAATTAAACTGTTTTAAACAGGTGTTTTAAAACAACTTGTTTTAATCATGCCAACCCTGGTTGTGTGCCTTGGCAATCTTCATCATATTCAACCTCCACAACCCCAGTGCTGGGCCTCCTCTGTTGCATGCCACCCCAGTTCTGTGCTGGTTGCATCCAAATGTTAGGTGCAACAGGTTTGCTGTCCTAGACCCACCTTGCTGCAGCATATCTGACATTCTTGTTGCCTTCTCTTGGCCACCATTCTGTTCTGTTCTCTTTTAGCAATGCAATCTTCATGTTTCTGAAATTGAACAAATTATGCAATCCATTCAATCTTCCTGTGTCATCAATGTTAATAATGTTAAATAACTCTTGACTTTTTCCTCTGCATCTATTCTAGGTCATTCAATTGGTCTCATAATTCGTAAAGTTTCAGACACAACGTTTGCAGACACTCATCTTAAGTCATAGTACTATAAGGAGGTGTAAGATAAAAGCCCCCACTCTTTACTCTACTATGCAATTAAAATTTTGTGTGCCAATTTGTGCTGTATGGGTTGGGGCAAATAAACTCTTCAGGATGTAGATGCAATTCCTATGGCAGTGTAAAGATTTCTTAAAGCAACCACTCTCTGTGGTTAATGTTTGATATTCTACAGATATTAGCACCATTTAAGAATGTGTGACTTGATATCAGACAATAATAGATAACTAGCTGTTGACCGCGGTTTCACTCGCATCTTAGGGAAACTACTTCAAGTACTGGGATAAAAAGTATCCTGTGTTCTAATTCAGGTCATGGTCTACCTGTGTACCAAATTTCATCTAAATCTATTCAGCCGTTAACGCATGATTGATTAACAAACATCCAAATTCACAAACTTTCACATTTATAATTAGTAGAATAAGATAGTACATATATGAGTAAAGGCCTCTACACACCAAAGCCGCCGGCGGGTTATTGCGGCCAACTAACGCGAACAAAGCGAGCGAACATGACGCAATACAAGCCCGGCGGTGTGTAGAGGTCTTAAGATAGGATAGGATTCCACTAGGGTCGACTATAGTATGTATGAGTGTTAAAAGAAGGGCGCGGCGGCGCGTGCAGCGGCCCGCATCATCACACGCGCAAACACAAACATATGGCAATGTACGATGTTGTTTATGAAGATGAGGCGCGTGCGACGCCGCGGTTGACGCTGCGATTTACAGTGGACGGAGAATTGCAGGAATAGCTGGTCGCAACGCTGCGTGCGACGCGGCGATGCCATCCGCGGGCTCCGCCTGCATTTCAAGCAAACGCGTGTAAAATCGCTTCTCCGTAAACGCTCTCATACAACGCCATATGTTTGAATGCAGTGCCGGCCGCGCCGCACAACGCGACGCGCGACGCCCCGCGTCTCCGTAAATGAGGCCTAAGGGATTCACCAAAGGATGAACAGCAGCGTTCTCGGAGTATTTTAACAACCATACTGTGATCGCCAACCCGCCTGCCAAGCGTGGCGATTATGGCAACCCCCCCCCCCCCCCCCAACATCCGTCTTTCGGCGGAATGATGATGATGATGACACCAACATAGTTGCAAAAAAGCTAGGCAAAACAACTGTTAAATGGTGAACAATAAGGTTCTATTCTCTCTTAAACATTTTCTAACAGTAACACATCTATTTTGGTTTCCAGAGTGTCTTACATAGAAATCTACAATGAGACGGTGAAGGATCTTCTTGATGTTGACAAAGAGAATATAAAGATTCATGAATCATTACAAGGTATAAAGGTGGATGCCACTGAGAGAGTCACAAATTCACCTGAACAAGTTCTTGAAGCTATGAAAGAGGTACAGTTTATTATTTATGCTGCTACTAGCCCTGCTAGATATTTACTTTTACTTATTGATGCCTACTATAATGACATGCATTGAAATTTGAGCTTTATATTGTGTTACATACAGAATATTTTACAATATTTAAGTGAAAGTAGTGTATGACCCGTGGATTGCGCGTTGTACGCTTCAGAACACCTATGACTTGCTGACGGCCCGCGCTTGCCACTCGTTTGACCCACGTTACCTCTACTCGTCGGCCTCACATTGATGACTCGCAGTCAACGCATTGCTAATATTCCAATCTTTCCCTTCAGTCCTCCTTTTTTTTTCAATAAATCTTGTACAACTCGTTAACCACTCGTTGACGCTACGCGGCGCGGTGGACGCCGAGGCCGAGCTGGCGGCTCGTTAACACTGAACCGAAAGTTGCAGTTGAGACAGTGTTGGACTGCTGTTAAGTCGTTATAATGTGCGATGACTTTAACTCTGAGCGACTTGAGTCTCTAGATGAGCTTAACAACAGATGCGCGAGCTTGTTAGTGACAGAACTTACCGCGGAGCGTGTTGCGGACGTAAAGCAGACAATTTAAACGGAGGCGCGTTTTTCCGCGCGTAGTTTTTTACTTGTAGTTGCATGTAATGACAGTACGCAACGGAAAACACGACGGAGTGCGAAGTGGATCCCGCGTCTCCATAAACGAGGCCTAAGGTTGTAGTGAGTGAGGAATGGTTCATCCTACCCGTATAGCCTATGCTGATCTATCCTGCACTTCCAAGTTAGCTATTATAGGCGCCTAATTTATTATATCAGCTAAATCGTCTTTCAAACTTCAATTTTCATTTATTCAAAATAGGCTAGAATTACATAGTTCTTTTTAAACGTCAGTATTACAAAAGACAGTCAATTAAAACGCCCTTCATTGCTTCCTAGTGTTTATGCTGTGAAGTAGAAACGGCGCAACACACTCCAGCAACACAGTTCTATCTGTTAAGTGAATAAAAGAATAGTGCCTATACAAAAAAAAAACAATATTAATTACAATAATAAAATTATGCAAATAGAGGACGATGAAAAAAGTAGACAAAAATGTATCTATGAATTTATTATTACTAGTTCTTTACTAGTATACTATCTAATAGTAATCAATATTAGATACTATAGTATCTAATATTGATTTATGAAAATGAAGTTCCAGTTGAAGCATTTTTAGGATAATATGACCTATTTTGTAAACTGTTTGTTTCTTTTTTTAGGGTGAAGCAAATAGACAAAAAGGCGCCACAAATATGAATGAACAAAGTAGCAGATCCCATTCCATATTCCAAATAGTAAGTATTTCTAAAGTCATACTATTAGTACTACTGTAGTTCAGTGCATACAAGGAGTGTTTCAGAATGAACACAGTACACAACAACTGTCATTCTGACAAGAATTTTATCTCATTGAGATAAAGTTTAATTTCTTTAGTTGTTTAAGTAATTATGAACAGTCTGTTCATCCCGATACATTTGATGCTTACAAAAAGGCGGGTTTGCTATTAATACTAAACGTATGGATAGGCATATAACAAGCATGTTGTCATCTGGTAATTTTATCACGCTAATGAGTTGTTTAATTCAAAGTTACTCCATTTTAAGTTTGTTAAACATATAAAAAGTCGCGTGGGATTTGAATTTGGCATTCAACCTTCATTATTATGCACCACTTTTGGAGATTCTCTGATGTAATAAGATACACCCACATTCAAGTAATTTATTTAGGTAGTTGAAGAGTGCAAATCTAGGTTTTGGACGGATAAAGTTATTTAAGTAGCTATGTAAAATATCACATAAAGACAAGGAAAACAACACTGTTTATCAAAAGTACTGCTTTTCCGTCCGATTGCTGACCGCATTACTAGGAAATTATTCAAAATATTATTGATTGAATATTTTTGATTAGTGTTTTTCAGCTAATTAGAATTACTATTGTAATGTATTATTATCGTGCACGTTAATGTCCACTGTGTAACAAAAGCCTCCTTATAGTTCCCTTATATTATACTAGTGACCCACGCAAGTCAACTTCCTAATGGATTGTCTGGTGAAAAGTACCTATTTAAACTTGTTTTTATTATTATTTGATTTGGTAGCTTTTGACCCTAATCGCACCAGATGGTAAGCCCAGGCAGGGACTAAGATCTGCCAGGGATGCGGAATTTGTTCGAAAGAGTTATCGCGGCCCTGGAACGCAAAGGGCATTAAGAGGAACACGGATGGGTTTTAGTCAGTAAGAGTCCGACACTCCCTTCCGCTCCGCCCAGAGCGGAAGAAGTCATCTGATGATTTCCTATCCATAAAAAAATAAAAAAAGAAGGTACGGTCTAAGATGGATTTGAATCCAAGCAACGGAGATGTAAAGGTATTACCCTTATACCCCCTGGCTCTCATATACAGACGACAGAACACAGTAAACTGCTTGAGTTTAATGTTCAGGTGGTAGCTAGCCAAGCGGACCGTTTTAATCCTACCACCAAGCGTGCTGGCTTATGTTGAATCTTACAATACGCATCTATTCCTAGCGTGCAGTGAGGAAGTATTAAAATCACGCCCGTACCCACACGGGATTTAAAAAAAGAAGGAGAAAGCTACGGCGCGGCCGTCCGAGTCGAGACGAACGACGATGGTTATACCCGTGTGCCCGTAGACAAAGCTTTTTCTGATCGGCCTAATACGATTCCGAGTCGATAAATGTAGGAAGATCCTTACGCGTCGAAATGATATGACCTTATACAATAAGAGCCCCCGTAGACCACAGACTTTCTATCGGCCGATATTTTGGTCGGTTTGTTAGTCAGTATGAAGATGTACCTATGCAAGTGCGCACATTATAACGATTCGATATCGGCCGATAAAAAGTTTGATCTTCAAACTGAACTGTCGGTGAACTATCGGTGGACTGCTAAATCATTATGGCGCTCCGCCACGCGCGCACACTTACCGGTTGTTTAGCACTAGCGAATCGTTCGAGAGCAGTCGGCGGACTGTTATCTGGTATGCACACTCACTACCAACCCGACTGTTTAGTTTGCACAGTGTTAGTGTAGTAGTGCTAGCAGCCCGACCAAACTATCGGCCGATAGAAAGTCTGTGGTCTGCCGGGGCTCTAAGTAGACAATTTATATTAATGCTATAATGTGCATCGAACTTAACATGATCACTCCACTTTCAGATAATAGAATCTCGTGAACACATCGAAGGGGAAGAAGAAGCTGGTTGTGTAAACGTGTCCCAACTGAACCTCGTGGACTTGGCCGGCTCGGAGCGCAGCGGCCAGACGGGCGCCACTGGTATACGGTTCAAAGAAGGCACACATATCAACAAGTCGCTGTCGGCCCTTGCTCTCGTCATCAAACAGCTGTCTGAAGACCCTAACAAGTAGGTACCAGTAGATAGGAGAGATAAATCACACACCGCCATAGATGAATTCTCTGTTTAAACAACTGTTTACTCGAACAATGTACTTGAATTTTTAACCGACTTCAAAAAGGAGGAGGTTCTCAATTCGTCTGAATGTTCTTTTTTTTTTTTTGTGTGTTTGTTACGCGATATCTCCGCCAATTATGAATGGATTTTGATGATTCTTTTTTTGTTTGGTAGGTCATACTTCAGAGGTGGTCCCATATAAATTTTATTGAAATTGATTCAGCACTTTTTGAAAAAATCAACAAAAACAAAAAAAAAATACACAAATCGTATGTAGACGACGTTCTAGTTGTAGTGCTGGTCCGAGAATTTGTACACTATTGTAATTGTAATTTGTGGCACTAAAAAGTATAAAATAAAAAAAAAACTTTAAAAAAGTTAAAACCGACTTCAAAAAAAACTAAACGGAGCAAAATAATTATCATTTAATAAAACTACCAGTTTCAGAAGTCGGTGCATTCAATTTGTTTCAGCGTAGAACACCGACTTCTGAAACTGGTAGTTTTATTAAATGATAATTATTTTGCTCCGTTTAGTTTTTTTTGAAGTCGGTTTTAACTTTTTTAAAGTTTTTTTAGTTAAATGGTTGTATAACCAGAGAATTAATGTTGGTGAACTCCAGCTTAAGTCAGTTTTCTTTTTCGTTAGTTCTACTAATTTGACAGCCAGCAATATATAAAGCTTTCATAAGCTTTTCAATGAAAAAAAAAACGATTTATGAAAAGTTTTCATAAATCGGTTAGCTGTTAGCTACACAATACGAATTTGATAATATACAGCTGGCGTATGATGCGTGCTTACAAAATCGACCGATTTATAACATGAAGGCGATACACAAAATCAATTACGATTCAGCATCAATAAATCATTACTTTTTTCAGTTTTTATGTGGCTCTCATCATGATTATCTTATTATTTCAGATTTGCAAACTACCGAGACAGCAAACTGACTCGCATCCTACAAAACTCACTCGGTGGTAACGCAAAGACAAGTATTATTTGCGCGGTCACGCCCGCGGCTGTTGAAGAAACTATATCCACGCTGCAGTAAGTTTTTGTTCATTAATTTGAGGGTGCATTTATTTATATTATTGCTGTTTCGGGCTGTCTAAAAAAACACTAAATCTGGCCTTGGCATAATAAGCGAGCGGCAATTTCGCAGCCCGCCGCCTACTGTCATACAAATAACTGCAACTCAAACAATGTATGGAAAATCGCGTCTCCATAAACGCTCTAATACATCGTCTTTCTGATTCTTTATGAACTGAACTGCGCTGCTTTCAGACTAAACCATACTATTTCGCTATATAGTAAAGCATATTGCGTCATAAGCTATAACAATATAGCATGACGTTCAGTCTATACGCTATATCGCCAGCCGGTCTACTATGTATAGAAAGGTACTTGACGGCGATCCGTCGGGCGACGGACGGCGTAGAAGTGAGGCGGGGTGGGGACCGGAGAATCGTACGATATAGCTCTGGGAATCGCTCAAGTTTATCGCGTACAGCAAGCCAATTCTTTTGCGGTGAGACGCAACGTAACGCGTAGTTTTCATCGCGTAGTATTTATCGCTTACGCAGGACACCCCGTAAGCTAAGCTCCCCCTCCTTGTGTATCAAAATGAGAACCAAGAAAAAGGGAATCCTAATAAATTGGGTTATGAATAGAGATCGGATGCATATTCACCTAAACTTGATCCCCCTTATTACAAAATATGGTCTAAGAAAAACCTAAGATTTAAAATAACCCTGTCTCTTTTTGTTATATGACATAAGAAAGTGATGGGTATATTTTAAACCTGGGTTTAGAAGTCTTGGTTTAACCCATCTTTTGTAATAAGGGGGATATCCCCCATATATATATATATGTTTCATATTAGCCAACATATGTTGGCTAATATGAAACGCGCTTTTGTATCGAACAATCTCGCGGTTCCGAGACAATTTTTTAAAATTTATACATTTTTTTTGGTTTATCTAACACATACCATTCTTCTGCTTACATTCTACATACACACATATTTGCATCGGGGGTTAAACGTTAATTTTAAATAATTATGCAATCCAAGAATGCCAGAGTTTTTTTTTAATAAATCATTTTATGATGTCGCTTCCATATTATTCTTCTTTTTTTTTTAAAAAACGTTGCCCCACACTAAGATTTCTCTTGTATCGTGGGTGCGTTTACAGACACAAATCTCACAAATAAACGCCCAGACCCGGAACAACCATCTGTAGGCCATACAAATTTTTGTTCCGTGTGTTAATCGAACCCACGACCCGTAGCGCAGAAGCCAATCGCTTAGCCACTGCACCAAACGTGTCATCTATATCATTCTCAGAATACAGAAAGTACCAGAAGCTGTGATAGCGCCTAATACTGAAGCTCAGAATACAGAAAGAAACAGAATCCGCCTTCAACAGTAATTGCAAGCCGTACGCTGTGTCCAAAATCAAAGCATGCGTCCCGCGCCCGTCTCACTTCCCACCCGCGTAATGTTGCTAGCTCAGACATTGTTTACCCGTTTTTGGGGAAAACGTTGAGTATTGGAGGTAAGATAATAATAAAATCAAAATTGTGCTTTTCTATAAAGCCAATATTTTATATCTGAGTAGGTACAGTCAGCGTCAAATATATAGGGACGAACAGACTGTTCAAAATGATCCGAACAAAACTACAGGGTGTTAATGAATTCATGTAATTCCTTCAAACCGCGTGATCTGACACTGATTGACCCTGCATGGGATTTTTTCAGAATAAAAAAAAAAGTTTTCAAAAAATGAACCGTGGTATTCTGTATCTCAGTAATTTTAGCGTTCCAAGTTAACTGACTGCGTGGAGCGATATCAGGCTAGTCGTGCCCGTCAGCTGTGTTGCCGTGCCTTCATTAATTTATGCATGGCATCGAAATTTTCAATGAAATAAAAAAAGGTTTTTTTTTTTTTAAATTTTTATTCAATCTAAAGGTTACAGCTCATTAGACCCACCCGGCACCCGACCCGCAATGCCTCGCCTCGTGCGGTTCGTATTCTTTATATGAATTTGTATGGATGTGCGCTCACTACATCAACACCGTAACGTGGCGGCTGTGAAATTCTACAAAATATGCGTCATGGGTGTCGTTTCCGTGGTTTTCAGGGGCACTGGTGACGAAAATGAGGTCTAAGTCAATATCCAAGATGACGGCTGTAAGATTTTGCCCATGACGCATACTTATTTTGTAAAATTTCGCAGCCGCCATCTCGGATTTTGATTTTGAGCTCATTTTTGTCATCAACACCCCCGGAAACTATGGAAACGACACCCATGACGCTTATTTTGTAAAATTTCACAGCCGCCATCTTGGATTTTGACTTCGACCTCATTTTCGTCATCAGCGCCCCCGAAAACCACGGACTCGAAACCCATGACGCATATTTTGTAAAATTTCGCAACAGCCATTTTGGATTTTTACTTCGACCTCATTTTCGTCATCAACGCCCCCGAACACCACGGACTCGAAACCCATGACGCATATTTTGTAAAATTTCGCAACCACCATCTTGGATTTTTACTTCGACCTCATTTTCGTCATCAGCGCCCCCGAACACCACGGACTCGAAACCCATGACGCATATTTTGTAAAATTTCGCAACCACCATCTTGGATTTTTACTTCGACCTCATTTTCGTCATCAGCGCCCCCGAAAACCACGGACACGACATACATGGCGCATATTTTGTAAAATTTTACAACCACCATCTTTGATTTTAACGTTGACCTCATTTTCATCATCAGCACCCCAGAAAACCACGGACACGACACCCGTGACGCATATTTTGTAAAATTTTGCAGCCGCCATCTTGGATTTCTACTTAGACCTGATTTTCATCTTCAGCGCTCCCGAAAACCGCGGAAACGACACCCATAACGCATATTTTGTAACATTTCACAGTCGCCATCTTGGATTTTGATTTTGACGCTGACTGTACCTGATAATCTCAAGAAGTAGAGAAGTCTAATAGGAATAAAACACGTTTTAGATAAAAAACGTTTAATTTAAGCCCTCAGTAGGTAATAAAAAGAAGGGAAAATCAAAACTCTTATACTGACAACACTAACAATATGGACGCATCATTCCCTATGACAATTACAAACTGAACAATTTATTGATTAATTAAATAAGACGATATCTGAATGTGCTGCTTAAACGTGAAATGTGATCCCATCCTGTTTTGTTTTTAGCCCCGCTGTATTTTTATAGGTTCGAACGACACAAAACTGCATAATTTAATTTAATTTGACACCGGTAAATACATGTAGTCGTTATGACGTCCCCATAGTAACTGATCGACTACGCGTCAAACTACTCCGTTTAAGAGTAGTTTTTGATGCTTCAGTATTAGGCGCTATCACAGCTTCTGGTACTTTCTGTATTCTGAGTACTGAAGCATCAAAAACTACTCTTAAACAGAGTAGTTTGACGCGCAGTCGATCAGTTACTATGGGGACGTCATAACGACTACATGTATTTACCAGTGTCAAATTAAATTAAATTATGCAGTTTTGTGTCGTTCGAACCTATAAAAATGCAGCGGGGCTAAAAACAAAACAGGATGGGATCACATTTCACGTTTAAGTAGCACATTCAGATATCATCTTATATAACCTTTCGAATGGTGGCCGTCACGAATCGGGATGCGCAAAAAATCTGCGCGTGTGACCCCCGTCCCGAAACGGGACGATGAGTCATCGTCGCGTTCCAAATAAAAACAAAAAATATATATATATTTGTAACATTCAATGTCTATATTCAATAAGCGCGGGAAAGAATAGGCTATTATACAAGCCAAACTTATGGAATTACCCCGAAGGAATTTTTGGAACGGTCGCCAGTTGAAGTTCGGCCAAGTGACGCGAACTATTGTTCCAAGTGGGTGCGTAAACAATAATTGTTTTCGGTGTGTTCCGCAATATAATACAAGTGTTTGTGAATTTTTAACAATGCCTGGGTAAGTAATCTACCGGTAAATACTTTCTGTTTGTGTTTCTGAGTGAGTTTAAATTTAAAATTTAATCGGAATTATAATCGCTGTGCTCACGGCCGCCATAACAAAAACTTTCCTGCATGATTTTACCACAAAAATGTATGGAAACTATCTATTTCCTATATTCAATCCGTGTTAAATATCATAATTATTTTTCTACTACACTCCAATTGATAGTATCGGTGCATAAATCAAATAATTTCATTAAATACGTAATAAATACAATAGCGTCCAAAATCGGGATCCGTGTCAGTGGTGCATTTATGACGCGCTAGCGAATAGCGAAGCTAATAATAGCGAAGTGGGCGGGGCCTCGCCATGCGTATTGCGCGTTCGATTGGTTTTATTTATGTTTTGAATATTATATTTTGTGCGTATTTTAAGATATTTGTAAGCTTATTTCTAATTGTTTTTGTACGGCAAGTACTTATTGTAGTTTATGTATTTTAAAGCAAATATTATGTACTATTTGTAAAAAAAAAGAATTAATGTAAAATCGGCATACTTTTCGTTTTAAAAGTATAGTATTGAAGTTAGTAATTTGAGGGCCGATCTAAAGTGGGTTTCTTTATTTGCTTCGTACTCTAAAATGAACAAAGAACAAACATCTGTTGTTTATAATAAAAAGAGTCCATGACCCGAGCTAAACAAAAACACATAAATCAAGTCATTTGAGCCCGCCATGCATCAACAAAGCCACTTGAAAATCTTAAGTTTTTTTAGGGTCGCGCGCACGTGTGTGAAATTGCTCGCTGATTTATAATAGCCTTGGTGTTAAAAATATGTTTGGAAACATGTGGATTAAAAATTATATATTGTAAATATAACATTTAAATCTATATATATATAAAAGAAAGTCGTGTTAGTTACTTCACTTATAACTCAAGAACGGCTGAACCGATTTAGCTGAAAATTGGCAGGGAGGTAGTTTAGAGCCAGGAGAAGGACATAGGATACTTTTTATCCCGTTCGACATCATGTAGGTAGGTAGTAGGTAGGTAGTAGGTAGGTAGTAGGTAGGTAGTAGGTAGGTAGTAGGTAGGTAGTAGGTAGGTAGTAGGTAGGTAGTAGGTAGGTAGTAGGTAGGTAGTAGGTAGGTAGTAGGTAGGTAGTAGGTAGGTAGTAGGTAGGTAGTAGGTAGGTAGTAGGTAGGTAGTAGGTAGGTAGTAGGTAGGTAGTAGGTAGGTAGTAGGTAGGTAGTAGGTAGGTAGTAAGTAGGAAAAAGTGCATTGCAACGCATGCGGGTACAGCTAGTATAAAATAAAACAAAAACTGTGCATAAAAATTGTTACAATTTTATTAATAAACCATATTTTATTCAATTTTATCGCAATTTTTACTTTTCTCTTCATTTCCAGCATGTTTATCAAGAGGTATTTAAGAAACTTTTAAATATTTACATATTAATCTATAGGAAATTTTATGGAGAATCCAAATATATACACATCTTAATAGGTATTCATACAAAATCATCGAGAAATCTGCGAAAGAATGCATCTGTTCCTACCGCGCGGGGAAGGCGGGTTGGGGGGTTGACGGCAACGATAGGAGGCCCCGCGCAGGTAGTAACAGCAGAGAGGTTAATTAATCAATAAATTGTTCAGTTTGTAATTGTCATAGGGAATGATGCGTCCATATTGTTAGTGTTGTCAGTATAAGAGTTTTGATTTTCCCTTCTTTTTACTACCTACTGAGGGCTTAAATTAAACGTTTTTTTTATCTAAAACGTGTTTTATTCCTATTAGACCTTCTCTATTTCTTGAGATTATCAGGTACAGTCAGCGTCAAAATCAAAATACAAGATGGCGACTGTGAAATGTTACAAAATATGCGTTATGGGTGTCGTTTCCGCGGTTTTCGGGAGCGCTGAAGATAAAAATCAGGTCAAAGTAGAAATCCAAGATGGCGGCTGCAAAATTTTACAAAATATGCATCATGGGTGTCGTGTCCGTGGTTTTCGGGGGTGCTGATGATGAAAATGAGGTCAACGTCAAAATCATAGATGGTAGTTGTAAAATTTTACAAAATATGCGCCATGTATGTCGTGTCCGTGGTTTTCGGGGGCGCTGATGACGAAAATGAGGTCGAAGTAAAAATCCAAGATGGTGGTTGCGAAATTTTACAAAATATTCGTCATGGGTTTCGAGTCCGTGGTTTTCGGGGGCGCTGATGACGAAAATGAGGTCGAAGTAAAAATCCAAGATGGCTGTTGCGAAATTTTACAAAATATGCGTCATGGGTTTCGAGTCCGTGGTTTTCGGGGGCGCTGATGACGAAAATGAGGTCGAAGTCAAAATCCAAGATGGCGGCTGTGAAATTTTACAAAATAAGCGTCGTGGGTGTCGTTTCCATAGTTTCCGGGGGTGCTGATGACGAAAATGAGCTCAAAATCAAAATGCAAGATGGCGGCTGCGAAATTTTACAAAAAAAGTATGCGTCATGGGCAAAATCTTACAGCCGTCATCTTGGATATTGACTTAGACCTCATTTTCGTCACCAGCGCCCCTGAAAACCACGGAAACGACACCCATGACGCATATTTTGTAGAATTTCACAGCCGCCACGTTACGGAGTTGATGTAGTGAGCGCACATCCATACAAATTCATATAAAGAATATGAACCGCACGAGGCGAGGCAGTGCGGGTTGGGTGCCGGGTGGGTCTAATGAGCTGTAACCTTTAGATTGAATAAAAATTTAAAGAAAAAATCATTTTTTTTATTTCATTGAAAATTTCGATGCCATGCATAAATTAATGAAGGCACGGCAACACAGCTGACGGGCACGACTAGCCTGATATCGCTCCACGCAGTCAGTTAACTTGGAACGCTAAAATTACTGAGATACAGAATACCACGGTTCATTTTTTGAAAACTTTTTTTTTTATTCTGAAAAAATCCCATGCAGGGTCAATCAGTGTCAGATCACGCGGTTTGAAGGAATTACATGAATTCGTTAACACCCTGTAGTTTTGTTCGGATCATTTTGAACAGTCTGTTCGTCCCTATATATTTGACGCTGACTGTACCTTCTCAGATATAAAATATTGCCTATATAGAAAAGCACAATTTTGATTTTATTATTATCTTACCTCCAATACTCAACGTTTTCCCCAAAAACGGGTAAACAATGTCTGAGCTAGCAACATTACGCGGGTGGGAAGTGAGACGGGCGCGGGACGCATGCTTTGATTTTGGACACAGCGTACGGCTTGCAATTACTGTTGAAGGCGGATTCTGTTTCTTTCTGTATTCTGAGATATCATTATACACCCGACTAGTTATGCATTCCCGGTGTTCCTGGCATCCTGAGTATTTTCTTACAAAAAATATATTTTAGAAGCCGCTTCCATACTTTCGTAGCTAAAAATTAACTTTAGATAAATATGCATCCGAATATCCGATCCCTAGTTATGAATGACATTTAAAATTAATCAATGAACACTTGATTAATTTTGTAACAATAATTTTGTCATAGATTCGCGAATCGAGCCAAAGCCATAAAGAACAAGCCGGAAGTCAACGCCGTTACTGCCGCTGCTGACGCGACCATGATACAGCGCCTGACCAAGCAGATGTGCAAACTACAAGCACAGTTAGAGAGCAAGAAGAATATAGAGGTACAGGAATTTATTTATTTATTTTACTTTAATTAAAATGGTCTAAGACCAATTGCAATAATTAAAAATAGAAAGAAGAACAGGAATGAAAAAACATGATATGATGTACTTTTTATTCAACTTAAATAGTCCATATTGTTTTATTTATTTATTTTTTAACCAAACTTACAACATTACAGATATTATGCAATTGTAGTATTAAGTACTAAAAACTTTAGAACAACTAAACCAACCATTTTGTAAAACTCCTCCGCGATATGGTAAAGAATCCGGAGCGCGCTGTGTTGTTATCTGTGTTGGCGATGTAGGTTTTGGGAATGAATAACAGCGGTTACGCACTGCATCCGATCCGAATCCGTGAAAATACGTTCAGAAGTAGCCGTAGAACTATTTGTATGGTAGTTTACGCACTACATCCGGCATCCGTCATCCGATTTCTATCCGTCATCCATGAGTCTCCAATTCGGAAGAAATATTGACGGACCCAAGTAGCCGTAGTACTGTTTGTATGAAAGCTTTCGCATCACCTCGGATTCAAATCGGACGCCAAATGGATATGCCAAAGATGCCTGACATGCTTGGATTTGAATCAGAGATCGGAATAGTGCGTTAAGCAACATCCGAATTCTCTAGATCGGTATTTTCACGGATTCGGATCGGATGCAGTGCGTAAAGCAATATCCGAATTCGGTCTAAGTTTTTTATATCAGTATTTTCACGGATTCGGATCGGATGCAGTGCGTAATCGCTCTAACGGTCGCAGTTAGCGCACACCGACAGAGTGGCTGCGAAACGACTATTTTAGTAACAATTTGAATTGCAACTTAATTTGTTTTGACATACGACTGGAATTGGAATAGCAAAATAAAATCACACTGGGGAGACTCAAAGTGAATAGCGGCCGAGCGGCCACAACCCTACTCGGTACTCTGTGTGCCTAGCGACCAGTGAAATGCTCTTCGCCGCCGCTCCGTCGGAGTCTGGTAACCCTATAAGTAGCCAGCTAGCAGCAGCTTTCTGTTGTGCGCCAAAATACCTTGACTTGAGGCAGCCGTGTTTTTGTAACACACTTTTCGCCCCGCTTTCGTCACTAAAATGACGTTTGGTACCGCCTACAAGATTCCTCATATATTTCATCAATCCATTCTTCCCCTATGTTGTTTAACTATTATTTTTATTGCAGCAACACAATTACAAACTACAAAACAAGATAGCGAACTTACAGAAGCTCATATTGAACGGGTTCGCTGAAAGACGCAGCATGGATCTAATAAGCGGTACGCGACGAAAGCTACAACAGCCGAGAAGAGTTACTATATCTACGTTACATTCTATTGAGGACGAGCCGATTGTGACTATACCTAAGTTTTGTACGCCTAGCTTGAAGTATAAGTAAGTAAAAAAGTGTTGGTAGCTAAGGTACAATCAGCTGCACCAACTGGTTACCCCTCTCCACGGGCGTAGCCCGGTTTTAGTATCGGGGGGAGGGGGGGGGGGGGGGTTATAGAAAATAAAACGACTAAAAGTAGGGACATAAAATAACACTTCTATAAGAAAAATATTAAAGATATGAAAAATCGTGGGATACGAAAGGGCACGAAAATATACGAAGATTACCGAATGCGATCCGATAATCGACGGTGGCGGAGGAATCCAAACCACCCTATATTTAGGGCGCTTTCAAATTGGACGGTTGCCGTCGACCTGCAGCCGTGCCGCAGCGGTACGGCTGTCGAGCTGCAAACGGGCGGTTGTGTTTTTTCATACAGTTGACGCGGCCTGAGAGCAGTGCGTCGTCCGTACGGCGCACGCACGGCAGCAGGTCGGGCGTCACACTGCTCTCTCGTTGCGTCAACTGTATGTAAAAATACAATCGCCCGTTTGCAGCTCGACAGCCGCACCGCTGCGGCACGACTACAGTCCGACAACAACCGTCTAAATTGAAAGCGCCCTTAAATGTAGGTAATAGTTAGTAATCAATGAGATATGCCGCACGTCTGTTCTTATTTTAATTCTATGAATGTTAGAATTGAACTTTTCGGGGGGAGTTTGAACCCCCAAAACCCTCCCCCTGGCTACGCCCGTGCCCCTCTCACAAACAAGTTTGTTCTTGAGAGGGTAACCAATCAGGTACAGTAGGAACCAAAAGTCCATAGGCAATCTCACAAAGCAATAGCTTGACGTTTAGTTTGACTTACGACCTTCTATTTTTAAGAGACACATGCATAATCGTTGTAGTTCATAATTTCAACATAGATCTATAAGTTAAGATGGCTTAGTGGATAAGCGCATCCGGAAACAGGCCTGCTTCATGGAGACGTGCGTTCAAATCTCACGCAATGCAGACTTTTTGTAAGTTTTTACTCGAATGTAAATATTTGTAAGTAATGAGACAGAACGAGAGGATAAATATTCAATTATCTTGTTCGCTTTGTTCACACATTTCGTAACGTTAGGGAGGTAGATCATAGAAAACTAAATAAAGAATTTAGATTTTTGTGGGGTAGGTAGACATGAGTTTTATGAATATTTAACTTGATCGGAACGAACGTTGTCGATTGGTTGTAAATGTTAGTTAGTGACGTGTGGTTTAATAGATAGCCGTATTGTATCTATTCTCAAAATGCAGGCAAATAATAATATTGAGACGAGGGCGACTATTACCTATTGCGCTGCATAAAAGTGGTCTTAAATAGAACACAAATATCTGATGAAACCGGACTGAATGTGAGTACTACATAATAATATATACAATTCATAACTTGATCTTTTACTTCAAATTTATAATCACCTAAGATTATTTGGCCATGTCTCCAAATTCTTTTTTAAATCCGCCATCATGAGGCCTAAAAGATAAATAATTAGTGTTTATTATTGGATTTAAAATACAGAGTTATAATATTACATTGATAAATTAAATAAATATTATTATATTATGAAAATTAAGTCACTTCAGTATTTTGATATAGCCGCCCTAATGTTACTTTTTTTTTTGTTTTAGAGGAATACTGTAAGTCTTTGGATCAAAAGATATGAGGAAGAGGGAAGCCTTGCTGGTCGATAGCGAAGTGAAAGGCCGTCGCTTATTGGCGAGGCGCAGCGACAACATATTATTATGGTTGACGAGTATGATATGAAACAATTGGTTTCACACCTACGAGACACTTTGCGGAATTATTTGACACCTCGCTGTAAACTGTTCGCCGTGCCCTCCACGCTGAAGGATTGCATCACAGAAGACCCGCTAAAAAGCCCTTCTTGACAGAAAGACATAAACAGGAACAATTACGTTTCGCACGGGATTACTTAGATTTTGACTGGAATACTTCCATAGTGTCAGATGAAAAGACGTTTAAATCTAGTCAAAAGGGTAGGCTTCACTTATGGCGCAGGAATAACACTCGCTTGTGTTATAAAAACGTAATCCCTACTACAGACAGGTGTGGGAAAATTTAAGAGGAACCGAAGTATGTGGTAGTATTGTAGGGTCTATGCGCAAACGTCTACTTGACTGCATTGAAATTGAAAATAATGGGGGATACACAAAATATTAACTCCCAATAGATGTTTTGGTTTTAATAATTAGACGGTATAACTAAATATTTAGTAATATTAACCTATCCGTAATTATTTAATGATCTTAAATTGAGGTTTAGTTTCAATCTTCTTTTCGTCAAGAAAATGAACACTTAAGCTATAACCTCAATACATTCATTGTGACGTTACATAAAAGACATGTTTATAAAGTCTAAATCATTATTTAGTTTTCAATAAACTCTGCTGAATACCGATACGTATAATAAGTGGGTGTCAACAATTATATTTGTGTCATTAGAATATCCCTTCCTTGTTATGTTATTATGAATTGACTAAGTAGGTATACAACAAAAAATCTTATGAACGGTTACAAGAGAACTTCTTTTATCTAGGTAGGAATGTGACGTCACAATTCTCATAAAAAATTGTTAGTATATAAGTAAATAAAACGAATAAACATTTTTGTTATCATTTAGCACTTTTTTTATTTCCACCTTCCTACACCAAAAAAAATTGAATACATAATCACATAAATAATGAAATAATAATACAATAACTAACATTATAAATAAACATCAATAATATTTTTTTGCTTAAAACACAGAAATATAAGTTTCAAAGAAACAAAAATTAGCTACGCATCGTAAGATTCGAACTCAGACAGCACTGGTCGTGGACCCAATGCTTGGCTCAAACAGCTATCAGGACATATTAGATTGACGCGAATTTTAGCAATACAATGTTAAGAACAGGTAACCACTGTGACGCTTATTCTAAATGAAACAGAAATATAATGTTATTTCGCGTAGTGCGACGACAGTTCATTAGTGTGTGCTATCTGTGGAATGTTGAGACATCACTCATACACGCACATGCATACGCATTGGCTGTATCGTGCGCGAGTTTAAAGCAATGTAGTCCTTAGCGTGCCTATGGACTTTTAAGCGCTTACTGTACATAAGACACATTGAGCGTATCTTGCGCGGCTCATGTTACGTCGAGTTACGCGAATGCATCGCATACATACAAATTCTTCTGCGAGGCCTCACCACGCGTAATTTAAGTCGTTACGCCGAGTGTAATAGGGCCTAGAAGTTTCGTGCGCGCTCATTACTACGTAAGATACGCTAAGTGCAGGGCCGTCTTAGGCAATGCAGAGGCCCTTGGGCACACAGATTTTGGGGCCCCTTTATAATGCCAAAAAAACGTGAATGAAAACATCAGCATGTACTTTTTGTTCAGTGACCTTATTGGTTATTAGATTGGCGCCAACTTGTAGTTCAAGTGTTATTCATATTGTAGTGAAAAATGAGAGTCTGAAGTTGGCAGCACTTTGTCTCAAATTAAGGGGAACTATTGCCATGCAAACTTTTGCTGAGCAATCCTGGCTATCTGGGTGCTTTATTAATGATGCGTTGAACTACGAAAGCAATGTGTTTTTTTAATTTATTTATTGGATAAAAATACAAAGGCACTGGGTTTCGGCATTTCGGGGCCCCCATCTGGTCGGTGGCCCTTATGGTAAAGACGGAACTGGCTAAGTGTGTTTTGGCACTAAGGGCCAGGTGAGGCCGCGCAAGAGAACTTGTATATAGCGCAATGCGTACGCGTAACGTGACGAAACATGAACCGCGCAAGATATTCTCAATGTGTCTGCTGCCTATTCTTTCTAATATTATTACAGTTATTCAGTGTATTGCAGTCAAATATCTCAGTTATACAGCAGATCCTCTGCGAACTGTTTAACGTTGGCTGTTGGGCGTTGCCCAACTGTATGGATTGTAAAACTGTAACTGAACTGTGTTGCCTGCGCGGCCTGAGCCCGCGTATACGTTTAGGCTTAGTGTGACTTTTGTCAAGTATACAGTCATGAGTACCAATATGTATACATGTTGCAAAATTGAAGTACCTGTCTCCCTAATTACCGATTGAGTTTATACACCGTGGGCCCGAGGTACCCGAAAGATTTTAACCACGCCTTTCTGATACTATTAAGAGTTAAATGTTATATCAACAAAAGATGAAAAAGCAAAAAAATGTTTTTTTTTTTTTTACTTTTCCTTATGAATAAATAAACTTTAGTGCTTCCTTGTAAACAATACCTTAGGTTGAACTGGCAACATTTATAAATTATCGTGTGAGTGGATAAGAAACTTCTCACTTCACAACCCTCCCCGTCAAATAAGACATACGGCGAGAGGGCTATAGTATGACAAAAGTCGCAACACCGCGTTCCTGGGACTTGTTACCATAGATATTTTTCGACTTGTGAATTTCATTAAATAATGAATATTTAGAAAATTAAGCTTTTTTCAACAAACTTAAAATAGCTTTTCTTCTCCAATTAGGCATCGGAATCGAAGGTTAAAATCTTTCGGGTACCTCGGGCCCACGGTGTACAATATTTTCATGCCAAGTATGGGCGATGTGTTAAGCAATATCTTAATATTTCCATTACAACTTCGTCCATTTCAGTTTAATATTTCGCTATTTGTATACATGTAATGCTCATGAGGTACAGTCACAGCAGTACACTTTCACAAGCTAATTAGATATTTGTGGTTTAGAGCATAACTTGATGACGTGTGATGTTTTCCAGTCCGATGTCGATCCCGACGCCGGTGGAGTTAGCCCCGCTGCCTAGTGCGGGCAAGCTGGCCAGCGTGCCCGAGGAGCCCAGGCTCGTGACCCCGCCGCCCATACGCGCTGTCTACTTTAACGATGAGGTCATAGAACTTGGTATGTATCCTGATCCTGCGCACCCGTCGTAGTAAGCCCCGTCATACTGACCTTTAGTGGCGCTGAAGCTGATCTATTCCAAGAAGTACTAAATTATATTGATGACTAGCTGTACCCGGCATACGTTACAATGCACTTTTTCCTACTTACCTACCTTCAGAACAAAATCAAAATAGTAACAAAAAGTTAAAACCATTTTCATGCATGCGGTAAACAAATGAAGCATATGGATGGACATACTGAGATAATTTCGTTTTTTTTTTAAATATCAAAATTTTCGTTCTTATGAACCTTCTCCTGTTAAACATGAACACAACAAAAAAAATTGCGAAATCGGTCCAGCCGCTTACGCGTGATGCCGTGACCAAGGGAAATAGGGATTCATTTTTCTATAAATAGATGATGATTCAACCGAAAAACGTCCACTGCTGGACATAGGCCTCCCCCAATAGGTGGGGGGGTTTGCCATAATCGCTACGCTTGGCAGGCGAGTTGGCGATCGCAGTATGCTTGTTAAAGTACCTACTCACAGAACGCTGCTGCCCATCCTCTAGCTAGTGAATCCTTTAGTCGCCTTTTTACGACACCCATGGGAAGAGATGGGGTAGTGCTATTCTTTACGTCCGGCACCACACGGTACCGGACGCAAACGGAAAATTATATTAGTTTGTGCCTATTCAGGTTGTGATTCACAGATTGTTTTAATAGTATGTATTAAAGTTTGAATCAATCTAAAGAGTGGACTAATATACTGTTACGCTTTCACGCCTAAACCGCTGAACCGATTTTGATCAAACTTGGTACAGAGATAGTCTGGAACCTGAAGAAGGACATGGGTACTTTTATCCCGAAAAATACGGAATACACGATAAATGACATCCACGCGGACAAAGCCGCGAGTGACGTTAAGAAAGAAATGATAGTAAGATATTATGTGACAGTTATATTTTACTAGCTGTACCCTCGCGGCTCTGCCCACGTAAGATGTTTTATTTTTTATTATGTAACGTTCGCGCAAATGTCAACAACTGTACAAAATTTCAAGTATCCAACGACAACTTTTCGAGTTTTCCAAACATATGGAAGCTGAATTTTTATATAAACATTATATTATATTTGAAAAATCGTTTCGCGCAACTTTTCTCTGAAACTGCCCGTTTAAAAACTTAAAAAATATATATAACTCTCATATTTTCATAGATTTTACTATTTTTTTCAACTATGGTGTCCTTTCTGTATGAAACACACCTATTTAGTAATTTTTTTTTCAAACTCTGGTATTGTTTAACGATAGAAACAATTTTTTTTTTAAATAATTATGTTCGTTATAATTTCACAGACAGCGATGACGACTCGACGCGAGAAGACGTACCAACATGTTCACCCATTCATAAATGTTACGGTAATTATTATACATGCACATCGTTAATTATTCTACTAAAATATAATACTACTAAGAACATAACATGTGGAAGTTTGTGAATATGGATGATGAATGTTTTTTACCCAATCACGAATTAACGGTTAAACAGATTTGGATGAAATTTGGTACACAGATAGATTATGTCCCGGATTAACATATACCAGGGTGTTAAAAAATTTACTCTAATAATTTTATTTGATTTGTGTCGAAAGTAATACCCGAATTTTGAAAAGTTGTTCTACTAATGTTGTTCAATTTCCCACACCGAGTAACCCCACAATATTCTTAGAGTAAATTTTTAACAAGTGACATTGCTTGCGACTTCTCTTTTTTCCATAATTTTAATAATAAAGTAATAAAGATATCTGTTCGATACAATTCGATCGAACACCTTATTGATGATCCAACAATCGCATACAGCCACACTAAGCGCGCAGCTACATCAGTGCATATTTGGACAAAAAACCGGGCGCATTCATTTGACCTTCATTTCCATTATCTAACATTTCAGCGACGTTTTAACTATTAAGCAATCTCAGTAATAAACTATTAGTTGAGTGTCTAAAAGCATGTTATTTAGCTAGCAGTCCACCATTAGGTCGCAACCCCTATAATATCTTTATTTATTTTCAGCTGAATCAAAAACACCTCCATGTATACTCAGAAGAAATGCTAAAGTAGCAGAGAAAAATCTAAAAGATATTGTTGAACTGACAGAAAGAGAAAAGATATTTACGCCTAGTGTGGTAAGTTATCACAGATCAGTCTTACAGAAGGTGAAATCATGAAATTAGTTATATGTAAAAATAACTATAATTCAAACTTCTCAAAAGGGTCTCTGCGCGTTGGACCTGTGTCCCCGTGTATGCCTTCCAAAGGACCGGACATCTTCCGCACGGAAGATGAGCCGTGATTCCCAGAGAGATTATAATTGTTCAAGAAACAAATACAGGCGCTGACTTGAAATGATTATCAGATTTCAAATTAGATGCCTTATCACACTACACAATAAGGTTTAAGATGTCATATCAACTTATGGTGTGTCCAGACCTGGCGAATGCGCCGCTTGCGAACTGCGAGCGTGCATTTCATGTTCGTACGCAGCGCTGGCGCCATCCGCGCGCTTTCTACGCGCCGTACTCGAGCGGCGCGCGAGCCGCCCGCGGTGCAGCTCCCTCGCCCCTCCCGCGTCTCACTAATCTCGTTGTCAGTAATAAAATAGCCGATGCCGCAGCAATTATGCTTACTGCATGGCGGCAGTCGTATAGTCCGACATCTTCGGAAGCAAGTTCACTACTCAGCCTCATAGTTCAAACGCGAAAGAAGCTATGTGCGCACGAGATGCGCGCGAGCTGCATGCGCGCCTCACACTCGAGCCTTGCCGGAGTTGCACTAGAGCGGCGCACCAAACGTAGGCTGTAACCGCACGCGAGCAACACGCGCGCAGTTCGCAAGCGGCTCGCGAGCGGCGCATTCGCCAGGTCTGGAGACACCTTTACATAAGTATTTTTTTTTTAAATTGTTATAGAAAAAAGGTTATTAACAACTTTTTGATATTATGAACTCCTTTTCGCATAGTTGTTTCTAGTCAAAAGTTGTATAGAGCGAATTTGAATGAATTTACTAAATAGATTGATTTATTTTTCAATACCACCTAGTATACATATACCCTCTTTAAATGAACATTTTTATTTCAATGAAGAAAAAAAAACTGTCAATTCTTTGCTAGCGACCGAGCGACCTTATGAAAAAGTAATGTGCAAGCGATTATAGACCTTAAGGTGGTAAACATTTCAAGTCCACGACTGTCCAAACTAAACATGTGGTCTCCAGCTTATCAATAGCCAATTGTTTACTTTGGGTGTCACAAAATGGCTTTGGAATTAGATCATAATTATCAATGACAAACGAACGATAATGAGGGTGTAATAAACACCTCTGCCCAATCTTTCGGGGAACAAAGACGTGATTTAATTCTACTTATAACAAATTATAACGTTCTACTATAAGAACTTTACAAAAAAAAACTACTACACTATTAAACTTTCAGGTCGAATACATAGAAAAATTAGAACAAAATACGACTGTGATAGCAAAATTACACGACGAAATTGAAATGTTGAACAAACAGACCAAAGAAAAGGATTTAGAGGTGGATCATTTGAAAAGTAAAATTAAGAGGACTGAAGAAGATATGAAAGCTTTAACTTCTGCTAAGGTATGTACCTTCGAATACTTGACTAATGTCGATAGTTTTATTCTTTCAAGCTCGATGCTTATCAACGCCGCAGCACCGCACCGCCTTGGCTAAAAATAAAGCATTTGTATAAAGTTGTATTCTCTATACAGTACATTGCGTTTAGGTCAAATTTATTTTGTTATAAAATCTGAATTATATTACAATCCCTACTAATATTATAAATGCGAAAGTAACTCTGTCTGTGACGCTTTCACGCCTAAACCCCTCAACCGATTTTGATGAAACTTGGTACAGAGATTGTCTGGAACCTGGAAAAGGACATAAGATACTTTTATCCCGAAAAATATGGAATACGCGATAAACGATATCCACGCGGGCGAAGCTTCGAGTGACCTTTAGTCAATATACAGGCTGGAAACTTTCAGCGGGGCTGTAAGGGGAAGTACCTAATTCGTTGCAGCTACACGAAAATGGTCTTAGGAGCCTATCCATAATTTTTTATGGAATTTTGATCCCCATTCACAGATTTTCAACAAAAAGATCTCAACCGTCACTAAAAAAGCTGAATGGGGATCAAAATTCCATAAAAAAATTATGGATAGTCTCCTAAGACCATTTTCGTGTAGCTGCAACGGAAAAGGTACTTCCCCTTACTGCCCCGCTCAAAGTTTCCACCCTGTATAATTAAGGTATTCTTCTGCGTGAAAAGAACATCCACGGGTGACGATACTTAAGTACGTCCAGCGCACCCTGGGCAGTCAGCCCCGCTACCAACCTTGCTGACTGGCCTATCTTTACACTACGGCATAAGCTATCCTCAAATAGCTGGTACTGACACGAAAGAAGAAGTAGAAGACATTGGCATAATACTTGATTCTATTTCACAGACCGAGCTGCTGTCACAGTGCGACGTCTACAACGCTAAACTGACTGACGCGGAGGTGAGTTACGAGACTCTTAGGAATAAAGCGAGGCTTAGAGAAGAAGAACTTTTGTCTTTGCTGGAAGAAATTGCTATTACGCATAAGAAACCTGTAGATATTGGTAAGTTTAGATAATTATAAGGCCCACTACAGCGTATCATATACTATGACTGTAATAGAACCATATGAAGAATGTTAAAACCCGCTCCGAACACTACAATGCCCACAGCGTTCTATTCCCGTTTACAACGCGTATGATGACCGTACCAAGCCCATTCAGTAGGCCTAGCACGAATATTTTGACGTATAGTAACGTAACGTTAATGTGAGTGAATTTTAAATCGAAAATACAACTATTCTATAGCATTTTAGTTTAAATTTATGCGACAACCACAATTTGTATCATACATAGATATGAATAAAGTTTTCAATTCGATTAAATATTATGTGCGAAACGAGTATTTCCAATTCAAAATTCACTCGCGTTAACGTTCCGTTTACGTTACCATACGTCACAACATTCGTGCTAGTACTACAGTATTCGTTTAATGGGGGCAAGTGCCCGTTCTATCGATTGTTGTAAATTTTCTTTAATTGTATAAATATTCATGTGCGAATCAGAATTTGATTATCACTTGCATTACCGGTGAAGGAAAACATCGTGAGGAAACCTGCACACCTGAGAGGGACACAAAAAAACAAAACTGTTCTAGATGGTGTGTAGTCCACCAACCCGCACAAACCCAGCGTGCTTGACTAAGCCCTAAACCCTTCTCATTCTGAGAAGAGGCCCAGCAGTGAAACAGTAATGGGCTGATTATGATATTTGTATGTAAAAATATTAGTATTTACGAACACAATCAATTAGATTTTCGTCCTCTATTTCTTTTGTGCAAGTGCATTCGTTTAAAGGCTAGCTAATAATTGAAGAGGTTAGGAACTAAAACTGTTATTTTCACTGTTCATTTTTATTCAGAAATCGGAAAAAACGTTTTACGAGCCTGTTTGCCTTGTAAATTACACTTTTTGATGAGAATGCAACTTGGAGATGCTATTCTGTCTTAAAAAAATGGCACATTATAAACCAAATCTACACTTGGGAGCAAAGAAATCGAGCCACTACTTTTTTCACGTGTCCTGGTTATTAGTTTTAGTTTCATGGATTATATAATTCAAAATACAAAAAACTACCCTCATTGTAAAGGCTATCAAATAACCTTTTAGGCGATATATGTTTAGAATTGATCTGTTCCATAATACCAAAAATAATAACAATTATACCTACGTGAAAAATTGAAGTATCTCGATTTATATGCTCCCAAGTATATTTAGAATCTGATAAAATCCAAGGCTTTGAGTCCAATGAGAAAAAAAAGACGTCGAGCCACAAGTATAAATGACACTTTTTGATCCTGACCTCCTCAATTAATATCTTACATAAGACACGGATAACAATGGATAACGCGGTATCAACGCGGTACACACCGGTTTGGCAACGTCGCGTGTCATGCAAGGACCGTTCCGCCACATTCAAAATATTCGCGCCAATTTTTGTCGATCCGGTCATGGCACTTTACGAATTTGGGTGGTGACGGAGCGTACTAGTGGGCGTTGTCTAATACTAATCTATATAAGTCGCGCGGAGAAGGTTTGCCGATAGCCTCGTGACGTCACGCGTCGACGATCGGTACGATTAGTAGGTAGGCCAGAGGAGCGCGGGTAGCGGTCGGTGTAGTGGGAGGGGCAGTCATCGGCAAACCTTCTGCGCGCGACTAGTACAAAGATATATTTTTTGCATAACTCAGTACAGTTATGGTGAAATTAAATACATGTCCGTCACGAAAAAAAAGCAAAGACCAATTTTTGTTATTTATGTTTCTTTTTCATTATTTTGTAGGCAACAAATTGTCCCGCACGTTGGACAAAGAAATGCACTTGATGGATATGTCCAAAGAAATTTCTCTTGTCAATAGCGACACTGAAAGCAGCATTGTAGATGCAAATGATGATGGACCTCGCCAAATAAATGATGTAGTCGCTAACACAGAAACTCAATTAGATCCAAGAAACCAAACCATAATAGACTTAGAGGCTAATATCTTTGCCCACCAACAAAAGATATCCTTGTTAGAAAATCTTAATCAAGATCTTCAAGAGAAAGTAACGATTTTCCAAGAAAAACTCACTTATATGGAAAATGAAAATTCTTTACTCAAATCTACAATAGATACGTTAAATGTCACAATAAAAGGCCAACAGGATAATTTGGAAATCGCGAACACCGACATAGATTCCTATAATAGTCTCATACAAGAATTGCAAATTAAAATAGCCAAAAAAGAAAAATTACCGAACGTTAACATCAGCGACACCGCATTAGAAGATATGATTGCTCATGAAGAGAAATTCATAGCTAATAACGAGAATATGAAAAACATAATTCACTCTCTTAAAATTGCTCTCAATAAGCGTAATGAAGAAATCGATAAATTACAAACGACACTAAAAAACAATAACGACGTCACACTTGACAATAAAACCTTAACAGAACAGCTTGAAACTAAAACAAAAGAGGTTGATACATTGAATGCAATAATAGAAAACTTAAAAAAGCAAATAAACGAACATATAACAATGATAAACAAAGTGTTGCATGAAAAGAATGATCTTAAAGTTATCGAACACGACCTTTCAGGAAAACTGGCTAGTGTTGAAGACCAAAATAACGAACTTGAAAAGTTAAATAAAGAATACGCAATTTCCATAAAAAGAATGGAGGAAGAAAATAGTAAACTTGCACTTACTATAGCAGCTAAAAATAACACAGAACAGGAAATATCAGATATTAATAACCAATTATTGAAACAAATTAAGGATATGACGGACGAAATTGCCCATTTACAAAAAGACATAAGCGAAAAAGATGATCTGATATGTTCTCTCAAGAAAGACGATAAAGAATCAAAAGAGAATTTGCTCAATGCTAAAGCTGCCTTCCTTAAATCACAACTAATACTCAGTACTTTGTCTGGTAATATGCAAGAAGTGCCAGAAATTATTGACAATTTTGTAAATATCTTTAGTGTTTTAAATGATAGTATGAATACTTTAGAAAATGTTGCCAATGTTATTGTTACAGAAAGGGAAGAAACCTTAAAAAATAACGCGGCATTAAAACAATATTTAGAAGAACTAACTACTAATCATAATTCAGAATTATCAGCACTCAAGGAACAAATAAACAATCTTAGTAAGTCTGAAACCATTAGTATCCAAGAAAATAAAACTTTAATTGAGAAAATCAATCACCTGAGCAACGAACTCCAATTAACTCGCAATGAGTTAGATACTAAAATATCAGAAAACAAAACTTTAGAAGCTAATCTAAATCAAGCTACAGAAAATATAGAAACATGTAATCAAAAAATCGCTGCCTTAAATACCGAAAAAGTCAAGCTAGATCAGACTTTACTTGAAAGTAAAAATCTATCTCAAATTCTTACAATGAAACTGGTGGAATTAGAAAGCATGCTAAAAGATAAGATTTCGGAAGTTAATGAGATTGAGGAACGACTTAATAATTCACACCAAGAGAGAGATGAGTTGTTGAATGACATCTTTAGAAAAATTACTGATTTCACGAACATTTTTAACATCCAAAATGATATTAGGGAAGACGAAGAAAACAACTGTAGTAAAATTCACGAACGAATTCTTCTAACATTGGATAAAATAGGAAATCACATCACATTTATCAGCCCGAAAAACGTTGATGATGATAACAACAAAGTAAGTGAAATATTATTAGAAGCCAAAAAAGAAATAGTAGATCTAACACAACAACTCTCTGAAGTTGAAAACAAAAACAGTGAATTGTCGTTTGAATTAAATAGAATTCAGAATGATAATAAAACTTTAAATGAAGAATTATTAGTAAGTCAAGACATCCTACAAAATTTACAAATAGAACTTAAATTGAAGGCTGAAGAATTACCGAAAATGGAAGAAAAAGTAAGAGACTGGAAAGAGCAATTTATAAGTCTAGATCGTGTAATGAAACAGCAAATGTGCGAATTAACACTAGAAAATGAGAATCTTAAAGCTCGCATTGCAGGTCTTCGACATGAACCGGAACGGAAATCAATAGTAACTGACAAGCTTCAAGACTCCTATGATATTGATAATCAGGAATGGGCGGTTAAAAAACAGCTCTTTGATATAAATACATGTGGCGAAACATCTTCCCCACCTAGTCTGTTAACGATATGCTGTAACAAAATAGTAGATTCCATACAACCTAAGGATGTTGACTCTAAAACCGCGACTAGTTCTAATACTCAAATTTCAGTACGAAGCGATGACACTTACTTAGTCCAATGTAAATGTAGTCAACTTTCTTCAGAACTGAGAGCCGCTATGGAAGAAAACTATAGAATCATCAATCTTCTAGAGCAAATGGAAACTTTGAACCAACATCTAATTGAAGAACGAGAAGCGGTACGCAGCGAAATACAACTTCTTGTTGCGCCTGCTCAAGAATTGCAAAAGAAAATTGTTAATCATAAAACTAATCTATCAATCTTAACTGCCACTACTTACGCCGAAAATAGGTCCTTAAAATCTCAGGTCAAAGTTCTACAACATCATCACAGCCGGTTCCACAATGTGTGCCAAAGAGATATACCTGACTTTAAAAAGCAATTGCGTGAACTAATGACTTTGTTAAATGGGAATCCATCTATTGCTGATCAACAAAACGCCAGTTTTAAACGATATTCACTACCAGATGTGTTAGACAGTAGTACTGCCCTTCCTAACTTTAAGAACGAATCCACTCTAGACGGAGATCTCTTGATGCTAGATACAAATATAAGTATAACTACGGCCGCGGATAACACTTTAGCAGGACAGGATCAAACTTGTTTGGATTTAACTCAATTCTATAGTGAAGCTTCTTGCCAAACTAACGAGTTGAATCAAGTAACCGACCAAAACGTACAGGTTTTGGAAATCCTAAGTCATGACAATCATAGCATGTATGAAAATTTAAATAAGCTGAAAGATGAAAATGACAAGTTACGAGAATTGGTAGACAAATACAAAGCAATTAAACAAACTATGACGGATACACAAAGAAGTCCCGTCAAAATAAATAATGATGTCAATGAAAATGTTAGTAAGGTTGCATCCAATGAATTGGCCAGTTTTCTTTATGAGTGTCACGTGTGTAAAAAGAAAGTTGAGTTACAACATGAACCAGAAAATCTAAATGACGAACTAAAATCACTTAATCTGGAACTCTTGGACATCAAATCGCAAAAAGCTGAGATTGAACAAAAATATAATGATCTAATGCTAGAAACACCCGCAACTGATATACTTGTAAAGAAATTAAGTACTTTAGAAAAAGACTATAATAGTAAAATACAAGAAATCGTTAAACTTAGTAATACACTTGCCATTAAGACAAAAGAACTTAAAAGCTTACAAGAAGAAAATGATACATTATCTACACAAGTGATGGAAAACATTTCCGAAGCCGATGACTTGAACAAAGAGTTAGACAATCTGAAACAAATTAATATTGAACTAATAGAGAAATGTAGCAAATTAGAACAATCAGCTAAAGAATTTAGTAATAAACAGGAGTCTGTTGATGTCCGCTGTTCTGAGTGCATAGCCAAAGATGAACTTATAGAAACGATGCAAACAAGGCTAGCAAAAACACATACAAAATTAAACAGGAGTCTAAGCGATTCTGATACTTCATCGAGGTATAACAAGATTTGTACGTTACAAAGTGAATTACACGCGGGCAGAGAAGATTGCAAGGAGCTAACTGAAGACGTAGTCACTATTAAAAATCATTTAGATCGCAGCAATCTCTCAATGGATTTAGATGATAGCATGGGTGAATCTAACATCTACACGTTCGCTAAAGACTTTGGAATCGCTAGTACCCAGTCAAGCAAATGTAGTATGCCTGATATTCCTGAAGAACGTCCGTCAGATATGTATGTAATGGACAAAATAGACTGTTTTAATTATTACACTGAAAAAACTGGCGCAGAAAAAACCCATTTCAATCGTGATGTAAAAATTATCGAACTCATGAAAATGTTATACGAACACTTAATCACTAAACATGGCAACGAAGTAGAGAATTTGACCAATAAATTGAAAGATTATGACGAATCTAAAGGTCTATTCGAAATCCAACTTTATAACTTAATGGAAAAACATTCTCAAGTAACCACAGAATTGAAACAGAAAGATCAAAATTATAATACCATTGTAAATGCTTTATCGCAAGTAAAAAATAATATTCATATTTTAAATCAAGAAATTATCAACGGTACCGATATAAACATTACAAAACTAGTAAATATGTACAAAGATAACTTTTTTAAAGTGTTAGACAACGAATTAGACTTATCTAGCGTGGAAATGTTCGAATCTCTTATCAATAATATTGTTAACAAGCATCAAACTGATTTGGTCGGAATAATGGAGCAATACACCAAGTTACAAGAACATATGGAGAGCGTAACTAAGGAATTAAATTCTGTAAACGAAAACTTAGCCCAAATGAAGGACCAAATGTCTACTAAAGAAAAGGAATACAACTTGCTCCAGACACAAAAAGAAAGAATCCATGAAATAAGCAATGCAGTCACGCTAGATATTGTCAAGAAAGACAAAGAACTGTCGGAGATAATTAGCAACGGTTATAAAAAACTAATAGAACTAAATGTAGTTGATGTCCAAAACATTGATTTGACATTGCCAGTAAATATAAATGTTAACCTTCTATTTGAACATTTAAGTAACCAACACAAAAACTGCGTTAATCCTGATATTATAAAAGAGAAAGAAACTCTTGCATTAGAAGTAAAGAATTCCAAACAAATCATCGAAGAAAAACAAAAAGAGATAGAGGTTCTTCAATCTCGTGGTAAAAACCTGCAAGAAATTAATAACAGTGTTACAATAGATTTAGTTGATAAGCAGAACAAACTACAGACACAAATAGCACTGCACGAAAACTTGAGTAAAATATACGAAACCAAAGTTGAAGAGAATAAAGCAAATGTCGATCTTATAGAAAAATTGTCAGAAGAAGTTGTATTATTGAAAGCTACTATCAAAGATAAAGAAAATTCCATCGAAAAATTAGAAATGAAAATTAATTCACAACACGAATACAACGAAAAAGACGTTAAAATTACTGAACTAATAGAAACTGTGAAAGGTTTACAAGATGATATAAATCACATGAAATCAATGAATGACGTAATAGTTAAAGAAAAAGATACCTACGCTAGTGAATTGGTTAAGTCTGGTGAGACTATAAAACAGAATAACATAGAAATGGATAAGATGACCTCAGATATTTTAATACTGAGGGAATCTGTAAGGGAAAATAGTATGGTGATAGAGAATTTAAATGTGGAAACAAAGAATTTGTTGAAACAAAATTTGGAATTGAAGGTACAAATAGAAGAGAAGTGTAAGGAATGTTTTAGACTAGAGACTAATATAAAAACGCACGAGAAGACGGCCGAGATTCAGACCAGAATGATAATGAGGTGAGTTATCTATACATAAAATCTTTAATTTTGTTGACTGTCCACTTTAAAATAACATAGATCTACTAGATGTATGAAGGGACATTCGAAATATGTATTTCAAAATAATACTGTGGTGGCAATACCTACTATACTTCTTAGTCCCTTTAACCATTTAACTCTGACTTAATTAAAGCTTGGTTTAATAAATTGTGTAATGTTATAAATAATCGCAAAAAAAAGAAGAGTTAAGTCGTGTCAATAGGACAGGCAGCGTTGTATAACGCAAATGGCATCTTTTTAAATAATAAGAACTGAATTGAAATAAGCAATAATGTCAAACATATTTTCACCAAGGAAATTGCATTGGCACGTACCTACGTCACGGTTGCCTACCTGATGATAGCATCGACGCCAATTTTTAACTGTTTTTCAACCAAATCGACTAAGTTGTAAACAAAAATCTAGTGTGATTTATTATTGCATGCAATGTAGCTACGTGTGTACAATAAATAGTTGCCATGGTAACCAACTTCTGTCAATATTTCATAGCTACAATATCGCCTAAACAAACAAAATATGATTTTTCTTCATTTTTGTTTCTGCTTATCAATCAAAAGCAACTTATGATTAGGTATACAAATTCCTTAGTCCTCATTTCGGGTAAGAGTTGTTCTAGTCTAGTAACCTATCACCAAAGAACCTTTTGCCGACTCAGGATCAGGACCTACCAAATTTTAATATTGTATTTACTATTGTAACATCTTCAGTGCGTTAGTGCACTACTTCAGGTTCATTCGAATTCATCTCCATAGATTTCCCGTCAAGTTTCTTTGGACAAAACTGCCTGTCACAACCCACGGTGCCGAGTAGACACTAACGGTCGGACTGGTCCGCAAATTCAAAGTAGTTCAGAGAACTGGACCAAGCTATGCTTGGAGTTTTTTAAAGGATAAGGGTGTTTAATCACTATTTCGCTATGCTGCGCTGTGCTGTTCTATTCTTTATTTAGTCAATTCGCTCTTCTTCACTACATAGTATAAAACAAAGTCGCTTCCCGCTGTCTGTCCCTATGTATGCTTAGATCTTTAAAACTACGCAACAGATTTTAATGCGGTTTTTTTCAATAGATAGAGTGATTCAAAAGGAAGGTTTATATGTATAATACATGCATAATATAGTAGAGAAAAACGCGGAATACGCGATAAAAGACATCACGCGGGTGAAGCCGCTGGCGACTTCTAGTATTTATAATGAAGAAACAAACAAAACGTGCTGCGCTGCGCTTTTGGCTCTGCTATGTTTAAAACAACTGGGATCACGCTATACGTGTTAATTCGATCTTCCGTCTATCAGGTACCCACGCGGATCAAAGTTGTTTGTAGAAAATACATAGCACTAGAATGTAAGCTTAGCTAAGCACAGCTCAGCATAGCTCAAACTTGATTAGTCACCCTAAGACCCGTAACAAGATTATCCGAACTGTAATTGGAGTCACCAACATAGCTTGTTGCATCAACAAATAATTTACTAGACTAATAATAATCTAAATCAGGCTAGAAAAACAAAAGAACGAAGACGACAAGACTATGAGCGAGAAGAACAAGCAGATAGAAGAATTGACATACAAGTGTGCTGCATTAGAGAAACAGTGTGACACGCTGCCTACTGGAGCCAAGGGCAAGGATGAACTCGAAGACTTAAGGAGGACTAAGGAAACTTTGGAGGTAGGTGTTGAATCCTTCATACCAGCCAGTAAGTCCAATGCTGGGCATGGACCTCCCAATGAACAGTCAATTGTCATAATTAACACGTTTGGTAGGCGGATTGATGATTCTCGGAAGCTAGGACATATTCTTTGTCACACAGGAATCACCCGGAACGGTGTTGAATATTAAATATTAAAACGTAATTTTAAAGTGAGCAAATTAATTACTTATTAGCATTTTAATCACTAACGGAGTGTATGCGTAAGCGATAAAAGCGACGCGTGCGACACGACGCGCTGAAAAGTACGCACAAAGCTTTGGTCTCTTGATCGGAACGCACAGCGCTGCAGTATGCAGTACTGGACACATATTCGTATAAAAACGTCTAGAATGGTCTTTTGTTCCGTCACAGTATGCGTCAGCGGTAAGAGGACCAAGCGCGGTGAAGTGGGGAGCGGGTATTCCGTATAGCGCGGCGTCGTTTATCCGCTGCGGTGCGCGTCGACATGGATTGTTCATGTTGAAAGGTCTACTTTGGTAGCTGCGGCAAAACCAACTGGCGGCTTCTCAGCACAGACAGCACACCGCGTCACAACGCTGCGTTGGAGCCACTTACCGTAACGTTGTGTGTTCCGATCAAGAGACCAAAGCTTTACATCGCGTCTCGCCGCAGACTGCTGCTTAGGCCGCCGGCATGTTTATTTGGTCGCGTTCGCAGCATCGCGTCGCGTTTGTCGCTTAGGCAGTTGTCCCACCGCCGGCGAGGAAGCGACTAACTATCGGCTATTTCCTTGCTCAAGAAACGTACAAAAGATATGCATTCCGTGTAATCAAAAGAGATGCATATTGACTGTTCACACTGCCGGCGAGGACTCGCTCCACTAGTTTGTCGCTGAGCGACAAGAGCTATCAAAGATAATACTCGCTCAGTGATACTTGCTCAGCGATGCTCGCTTGGCGATCAAAACTCACGCCAAGAGACCAACCAGCGGTCATTTGCGCTTATAGCCCAGCGACAAAACTATCAGAACTACACACTCGCTTCTCGCTGCTCGGCAACTCGTTTCTAGCTTCTAGCTCTACTCGCTGCTCGCTCATCGTTCACGGTGGGACAAGTGCCTTTCGCAGGACACCCGAAAAAATTTAACGCAATCACACATTTTGTAAATTGCGCTTGAAAAACAAATGTCTGTCGCGATGACATAATACTCTAGTATTTGTGCAGATGTCGATGGCGCCTGTTTTCTGTTGGTTTAAACAATATCCATGTTCGCAGGCTCGCGTTTCTGAACTTGAGGTGGTGATAGAAACCTACAAATCTCGCTTGTCTATCGATGCTATCGCAGACTCATCGCGACTAAGACGACAGAGCCTGCACGACTCCAAGCGGTTGTTCGCCGAAGATAAACATGACCTTGAAGGTAAGTAAACACACTAGAACATGATGAAAAAAAATTTAGAACGAAATTAAATATGTGACCACTTTCTTTTACATTAATTGATCTTGATCCATAAGAAACTACCTTTATTAATACATGTGTAATCCAAAATTCGCATTGAGTTTAGCTGCATTATATGCTGCTAACCAGATCATCGGTCCACCTTGTGGGAGGCCTATCCACGCTGCGTCTTCCGGTACGCGGTCGCCACTCCAGAACCTTTCAGCCCCATCGGCCATTCGTTCTGCGAGCAATGTGCCCCGTCCACTGCCACTTAAGTTGGGCAATTATTTGAGCTATTTCGGTTCTGATGAAGGTCGCGGGAATCCGCTGGATGCGAGCAGTACAGGACCGGTCGATGTGGCGATGCTTGGGGGAGGCCTATGTCCAGCAGTGGAGGTATTTCGGCTGAATGATGATGATGATATGCTGCTATACAATGGGATAGTCAGTACTGTATACAACTGGCGGAGTGGGCCAGTGCTCCCGGGCGTCTGAGCATACGGGGCACAAGGAAATAAAGAGCTAGATCACTTGCTACCTCCCTAGGCACTACGGTCCCTACCCTAAAGCTTCAAGCTATGGTTCTAGTGATAATTTAGTGTTCATATTTATTTATTTGACGTTAATTAAAACGGTCTAGGGCCAATAGGGTATTTGACTACTATTAAAAATGTACAACAATTTAGTATTATTTTAGAGAAAAGTATAGAAAAAAAACGATGGAAAAAATAGAGGAGATACAATACGCTTTCGAAGTTTGTTGAGGAGGCATTTTCTGTCATTCCTGTCCGGTTTTTTTTTTTATATACCATCTGCGTGTTAAATCTTGATTGCGCGATGTAGGATAGTTCGCTAGTTCGCATGTGGCGAGATAGATGCCGCCACAAATCGTTTATAATTTGGGTATTTTTATTAAATATATCATTGTTTTTTTCACTGTTGCTTATTATATTTGTAATAGTTACAAGATTTTCAATAATAAAATAATAGTCAAATACCCTATTATAATAATTGAAGTTAACAATACAATACATCCCGGGCTGTCCAAGACCGGGATGGTTGGCGATCTCTGGGGGAGGCCTACGTTCAGCAGTGGACGACAATAGACTGATATGATGAATACAATAATAAAGAAAAAAAAATTGTAATTAGAGACACCTCTTTCATAAATCCCTTTCGCTTGCGTATTTCCCTTTCCGTGTCCAACTGGCGAAACCGGTCTCGCGAAATCCGCACGCTTTTGTATTGCTACGGAATTCTACTAGCCCGTGTTCGCATCGCAATTCGCATCAACTGGACACGCCTTTGTGATCAAGTGGCGCTGAGGGAGGTTTTACAAGATAGTGTGCAGACTGTGCAGTTGAACTGAACACTTTATGGCTTGATTCTTGACTGTATGAGTCTTTCGTGAAAAGCGTGTTGAATCAGTGACGGTATTAGTTGAGGTAAGTACTGCTTTCATTGCTGATACTTGTTTTCCAACTGACTAATTTGAAGAGCGAGCGAAGCGAGCTTCGGAATTTGGGGCACCCCGACACGGATAGGTTAGGTTCGAAGGGCTGACCCGTCATCCCCTTTGTGTTAAGTTACTTTAAACCCTGCATACAGAAATAGGAGCCCCGTTGTGCGTCGACTTTTTCATTTCAAAATCTGTAATTTCACTGAAAATCCTTTTAAACTCTTCCAATATGTCCACCCACGAGCGCCCCCTCGGCGGCTCCCACCTGCTTCGGCCTGCACGATTTATTCCGAACGTTGACGAACGCGCTAAATCAGCACGGATTTGTTTTGCAACAGACTTATTAAAAAACCGTGTTCAATTCAATTGCACACTGTTTTGTAAAACCTTTTTTAACGTTGCTTGATCGCAAAACCGTGCTCAGTTGACGCGAGCTGAGCACGTATTGGTTGAATTGTGTAGTAATACAAAGGTGTGCAGATTTCGCGAGACCGGTGTCGCCAGTTGGACACGGAAAGGGAAATACGCCTCTCACTTTGTCAAGTAATTGCTTGTCAAGGAAAGCGAAATAATGTCCTATTTTTCTCGTCCGAAAACCGTATTAAAAAGCTTGACATTTTATAATATTTGTTTTTAGATCATAACAATTTGGAAGCCGTGTTTGAGTCTCGACAGAAACCTGATGACCTGTTCATGGATGTTGATGAAGACTTCTCCAATAGAAGCAGTCCTATTAGACTGAGCAAAGGGTAAATTTGTTAAAAATATAATTATTTAATAATGAAATATCGGTGACAACTTAGGACAACGCGGTTTACGTCGAAAGTCGCCATAGCGTTCTCTTTCAATACAAAAATGTCTTGTCATTTTTACGGGGGAGGATCTCATGCTTTCTACCCAGTAGCGACGACATTCACACATTAAACATAAAACAAACTTAAACAAAAATACCCCTAAAGCCGAAAGGGGTTTAAAAGTTAGTGTGACCTAAAAAAAAAAGAATTTGGATAAAACATAAAATAATCATCACTGAAACGCAACCCTGAAAACATAAAACTAAAGAGTAGACTACCCAGAAAGTTATTTACATTCTTAACTAATTTCCTCTGAGAGGTAAATGACAACAACCATAAAAGACTACTTGCTTATTTTTTTTTTCATGGGGAATTATGTAACACGTTGTACTTACGTTATTCGTTTTTTAAGACAGTCTTGCACTTTTGAATACATATACCTCTTTTCATAGTTTTTCTTTGTTCCAGGCGGGAAAGCTTATCCCTTTCACGGACTGACCAGGTAATTATAAAATAATAAATACCGTATAGCATACTAAGGAAAAAGGATTATTATATTATTGCGTACTAATCCTTTAAAACCTCAAATAATTGTAAACCTTGTTTTAATACACTTAGCACTCGTATTTGCTTGAGCATACCGCGGGATGATTCGTCGCGCCACGGCATCCGGTAAATACGAGTCTTAAGGGTATTTAAATTATTTGATCCTAAAAATCCCGTGCCGTTCTGTTAGTGAGTGCTAGCCTTAAGTAATAAAGAACGCAGTGTCGAAAACCTTAATGCTGGCTATAAAACAAATATAAAAAACAAACAAATTCATGTACCCATTTTATTATTATAATGTAGAGACGCCAGCACATTAAGCTACTACAATCTGTCAAAGGACATGGAACAAAACGTACCCACCTTGTAGCAAATTGAGACTAGTACCATTAGAAAGGTCTTTAAAAATACATAAATATTTTGTATGGCGACAACTCTGTATCTAACGGGAGAAAAAATTTATTCGACGTTGAAATATGCTGAAAACCCCGTGAATACACCCCGCGCGCCATTCAATCATTATCTCTTGAACTAACCCAATATTCTGCTATAGGTACCTACATATACGTAGGCGTATCTATACACCCTCTATGCACCTAAACATCTATGCGTAATATTTTGCTGTAGAGTAGGTTTTCTAATGGGAATTGGGAATGGATGCATGAATGAAGTTCCCGGATGGAAAACTAAACAGGAAGACGGGAGGAGGAATACGCTCAATTCTACCGCACTTTCTGACGCTTAAAGGTTCGCGCATATTATGACGGGCCGCAGCGGGTCGGGTCGCAGCGCAAAAATCCGCTCAAATCGCTCGTATGTATTTTATATGAACTGTCGCACACTACGCTGGGGAGCAGCGGGCCGCATATTCCGCCGCGGATTTTGGTTGAGTGCGATGCGGCCCGCCCCGCCCCGCTGCGCCCTCAGTAAGCATTTTGCGCTGAGCTGCAGCCCGCTCAGCCCCGCTGCGACCCGACATAATGTGCGCTATAGAATAATTATTATAACACTACATAGATGATTGAAAATGCAAAATAGAAGTGATCATAACTTCTGTCTCCCATTCATTCATTCATTCGTTCATCATTTTTGAGTTGTTCACTTAAGCCTCTTCTAAATGACACCTAGTCTAAAATGCTACAAGGTGGGTAAGGGTTCCAAACAAAATTACCCATTGTTCTTTCTTTAATAGATTTTCATCTTTATCGCAAAAGTATTAGGTTCAAGGTTGATTGGGAAAATTTGACAGTTTCGGGTAGCTTGATGTGCTGGCGTCTGTACCATAACACTTGGAATACAGCAACGTTTATTTCTGTAGAGTGACAAGGACGACGAACATCCATCTCGACCAAGCAGCGTGGTAGCGACTCGTCGACGCAGACAAAGCATTCACGATCTTCACAGAAGCGTGCTACGTCACACACCTTCGCCTCATGGTAACGCAACGAAATCTTAATACTTACTCGTATAGTTAAAAAAAACTTTTGGGTTTACCAAAATAATTTAAAAATATTCACGTGATTTTACGAAAAAAAACTGCAAACGTAGAATACTATTGGACATATATTTTTCATTTGATTTAAACAATATCTTAATTTTTAATAACAGTTTTAGATAAAAACACTGAAAGATTGTTTAACTTTTCTTGAAAGAGGTTTTAAGTTCAAAATTCAAATATTTAGTTTGTAAATAGGTTATTTAACACATAATCAAGTGAATATGCTAGCTGGCTCCGGCATTTCCTAGCTAACTGACCGCTTGAGAAAAAACGCCGAAACGAACTCAGTCTTGTTAATTTGCTTTAGTTTTTTTCTTCGGATCCAGTCTGACTTTTACTCTGCCATAAATATTCTTATACAAGGTTAGTCTGAAAGGATGTACTAATCCGCAGGCCAATTAAAGTATCACTGACGGCGGTTTGAAAACAAGTGTTAAAATTTCAAAATTCGATAATTTGTATTTCCAGGTAAAATAATTTTATTTTAGTTTTTTCAAAAATTCGTCGTCCCTACTTTAGTTACGAATTCAGAAAATGGAGCTTCTAATTTGCGACCCTAAATATGATCTAAAATGAAAACACAGCTGAAGATAGATAGATTTTAGCATATTATGTAATTTTTGAACAGCAATTTCTCTTAAACTATTGACTTTCGAGGAAAGTGGTAGAACAAAAGTTACTCATCATTATGGGTACTTTAACACCCTTTCGGATTAGTACCCCTTTCTGACTAACCTTGGATATAAATAAAAATGTATGCGTCTTTTACAGGTCTGGATCATCCAAACAGGATAATTGATGAATTCAACCATTCGAAACCTAATACTTCAGGCGACAATGACTGGTTGGTCTTGTTTTATTTTCACTTACTCACATAAAATCCCGCCTTTTTTATCCATAAAGTATGTGATTTAAACGTGCATGAAATAATCATCATCTGCATCATCTGCCTAGCCTTTTCCCAATTATGTTGGGGTCGGCTTCCAGTCGAACCGGATGCAGCTGAATATCAGTATTTTACATGGAGCGACTGCCTATCAGACCTCCACAACCCAGTAACTGGGTAATACGATACTCTTGGTAAGACTGGTTGTCAGACTTTCTGGCTTCTGACCAACAGTAACGACTGTCAAAGATCTACAAATGACAGCCGGGACCAACGGCTTTACGTGCTTTCCGAGGCACAGAGGAAACTCGCTATAGTAAATGGTCACCCATCCACAGACCATCCTCGGCAAGCGTGGCTTAACCCGGAAGATCGGTCTATGCGGCTGTAATTATTTAGCCACGAGCTCCTCACGTGCATGAAATATATAATAAATAGGTACTCTCCTCGCAACGTAACATGGTAGTAAAAGAAACTCGCTTAGCGGAACCGCGCTACATCCTGCACGGTTTTAAGAATTCGTACTAACGTACACTCGTATCAACAAAACCAATCTAATTTACTGTTGTCATTATTTCACGTGCATGAGTGTACGTTAGTACGAATTCTTAAAACCGTGCAGGATGTAGCGCGGTTCCGCTAAGCGAGTTTCTTTTACTACCATGTTACGTTGCGAGGAGAGTACCTATTTATTCTTCATCCCGTGTGGGGACGCAAGCTGGGAACAGACGCGTGTTGTAAGATTCAACAACACCCAGCACGCTTGGTGGTACGATATATACGGTCCGCCTACCTAGCTCCACCTGAACATTAAAATCAAGCAGTTTACTGTGTTCCTTCGATTGTATGTGAGAGCCAGAGGGTAATAGGGGAATCCATCTATATCTCTGTTAATTGATTTCGTGTGATCCACTCTTAGACCCTGTCAGCGCTTACCGTCGGGCACTACAAGGATCGAACACAACCAAAGTATCTCTGATAAGCATAAATTCTTAAAAGTCTATAGTGGAGAAACCAGGTGTGGTGTTCCTCCAACCAAAGGGAGGATCCTTCAACCAGGCGGAGTCTTGTGCCTGGCGGGCTACTGCCCAACGGTTGATGTTGGGAGGTTGTATATACAAGGTTAGTCGGAAAGGGGGTACTAATCCGAAGGCCACTTAAAGTATCACTGGTGACGGTTTTAAAGCAAGTGTTAAAATTTCAAAATTCGTTATTTTTTGTTTCCATCAAAAATGTTTTTTATTTTAGTTTTTTCAAAAATTCTTCATCCCTGCTTTAGTTACGAATTCAGAAAGTCGATTTTATGATTCTTAACCCCAAATATGACCTAAAATGTAAACACAGCTGATCATAGCTAAGGATAGATAGATTTTAGCGTATTTTTTATGAAATCTTTGAACAGCTATTTCTCTTAAATTATTGACTTTTGGGGAAAGTTGTAGAACAAAAGTTACTCATTATTATGGGTACTTTAACACCCTTTCAGATTAGTACCCCCTTTTCGACTAACCTTGTATACTATCTGCGTGTTAAATCTTGATTGCGCGATGTAGGATAGTTCGCTAGTTCGCATGTGGCGAGATAGATGCCGCCACACTATAATCGATTTTGTTGTAACAGCGAGTTGTTCAAACTGAGAGAGCGCCTGACCTCCTGCCAACAAGAGTTAGAAGATCTGAAGGAGAAGTACAGGGAGTTAGACGAGGAGTGTGAGACGTGCGCCGAATACTTGCGGGAGAGGGACGAACAATGCGCCCGGCTGAAGAAAGAGAGAGCGGCTTTACAAGTAAGATTTTTGTACATGTAAAGATTTGTTTCTGTAAACGCACCCACGATGCATAAGTATTCCTATACTGTGTTCCTTTAGGTCTTTAAATAAAGTTAAACAATCTTGATGTGCTTTTTATACATAACTAGAAGTCGTTCGCGGCTTCTCCCGCGTGTTTGTCGTTTATCGCGTATGCATGTATTATACATATAAACCTTCCTCTTGAATCTTTCTGTCTATTGATGAAAACCGCATCAAAATCCGTTGCGTAGTTTAAAAGATCTAAGCGTACAGACGGCGGTAAGAGACTTTGTTTTATATTATTCACGAAAAAAACTACTTTGTTACAGGTAACAATCACAGATCTAAAGGAGAAACTACAGTCGTGCAGTCCGAACCTAAGTCAAAAAGAAGCAACGAAGGCGAGCGTCGCCCACGTTGCTGTCAATACCGACGAAGGTAAGAAATTATGAATTACAGCACTGTCAATCCTAATTTAATACATATTTCGGCACTTTGACATTATTTATCATAGCTAATCTTTAGTTCATCGCTAGTCCAGTTTAAGAAGTCTAAAGAACTTGCTGCTTCTAAGCTTATTATAATCTAAATAATTATGTGTTATTTTATCCTAATTTATGACTAGAGATAGGATAATCGGATGCATATTTACCTGAAGTTGAGGTATTACTACGGTACTATTTACGGAATGCACTTTTGTACCCATCGTAAAAATGCCGCGATTCCGGAATCGACAAATTTTGTTTTTTCTGACTATAGAATCGGATGCATATTTACCTACCTAATGTTGTAAAGAAGGTAGTTACCAAACTCGCACAGAATAAAACTCACTCTTCAAAAAATAAAAACAAGAAGCCGCTTCTATAATATCATAGCCAAAAATTTACAGCTAAATAATTTAAATATGCATCCGAATATCCTATCTCTATTTGTGACAAATAATAAATAGAAAGTTTTATTCATAAAACAGATATACATCTTTTATGTATTGTACAATCGCGGACTTGAAATGTTTACCACCCTAAAGTCTATAATTGCTTGCGCGTTACTTTTTCATAAGGTCGATATGACATAAGTTGATATGACATCTTAAACCTTATTGCGCCCAGTGTGAGAAGGAATCGACTTTGAAATCTGATAAACATTTCGAGTCCGCGACCATACAATCTTTCCGTCGTGAGCGAATATCGTCATAGTGACTACGCTCGACATAGTATCACGATCGACAACAGTATGTTTTAATTAGTGCCCAAAAGGATGCTTACGTTTTGCTAGGCTTTCCCAACTACGTTGGTCAGCTTTCAGTCTAACCAGCCCCGCGAGCACGGATCTTTTATCGAGTCGATTCGAAAAATGTATCTATTCTAAACGTCAAATTTGACATAACTTATAGATAAAACGACAGCAGTTGTCGTTTTATCTATATCGTATGTCAAATTTGACGTTTAGAATAGATAAATTTCTCGAATCGACTCGATTTATCTATATCTTATGTCAAATTTGACGTTTAGAATAGATAAAGGTGTTCGAACATTTTTCTATGGAAGCTGACATAGGCCCCTGCCGCCATTTTCATTTTTTTTCCAAGTTGCGGCGCACGATGAGACTAACATATATGGGTAGAGGACACTCAAACAAACGAAAATATCGGGGATATGGTGCCCTAAAGTGTCACGTTGCGGAGATATTTGTACTTAAAGTTTTTTTTTTCAAGATTGCAGCGCACTTTTTGACTGGTAAATATGGATGGCTATGCCACAAAGGTTCTATCCCCTTTCTCGAATCGACTCGATAAAAGATCCGCGCTCGCGGGGCAGATGCGGCTGAATACCAGTATATTACAAGGAGCGACTGCCATCAGACCTCCACAACCCAGTTACTGGAAAATGCCGATATCCTAAGGTTAGATCAGACTTTCAGGCGTCTGACTACCCTTAACGAAATGGGTATTCGTATCACACTCTGGGGTGACGGTGTAACGTGCTGTCCGAGGCACTTAGGATCTCGATATGTAACGAATAGTCACCCTTCCACGGACTGACCACAGCAAATGCAGCTTAACCTCGCAAGTCGCAAAGGAAGCTACCGTCCGCGAGGCCTAAGCTGAGCTTTGCGTTTGTGTGAGAATGAATGCAGACGCGTCCTTTGCTTGGTTTAAACCGGTTTATACTGCTTTTTGGCAATCAATTCTATGTGCACTCACACAAATGCAAAGCTCAGCTTACGCCTCGCCAGTTGTACTGCCCTATCTTATTGAAAGATAGTCGCCGTATACGACACCCACGGATAGGGGCAGAGTGGCTTACTCCTGGCCAGGAATCACACGGCGGGTAAACGAAATACTTATAATAATGTCTTCATCAGATTGGACCAACCTGCATTCGGTAGTCGTGGATCGCATGTCGTTCGACGCTGAAGTCGAAAAGAACAAAAAGCTGACCAAAACTATTGAAGAGTTACGCTTCAAGAAACAAGACCTGAAGAATACGCTCGCTAAAATGCAGAAGGCTTTGGAGAAAAATAATGGAAGCAGGTATTTATCATTCATTTCTATATTTTTAACATGATATAATAAAATAAGTTAATCTTCTCCCGTGACAGCTTGGTCACGTAACGGTGCCTATCTACGTCATAGCTACTGATGAACCAATAAGCTTTGACTTCTGTTTTCAAACTTTGTTGTTATTAGTCGGAAAGAATACCTTGTTTTATTATACTATGATTTTTAACATATACATCTTATCTCCTCGCCACTCCAGGCAAGCGATAATGAATGTAAAGCAAGCCTGTGTCACTCCACGGTTTTGGTATGAACACATGCAACACGCGCCGCTGCAACTCCGGAGTGAAACACAAAAGAAAACCGAACCGAATGTTAGTGGCTGACCGAACTAAAATGTACGAGTCATAGGAGCGCGACCACACAGCGGAATGGGAACTCTCGCGTAACATTAAAGCTCAATTTCGCATGCGCGGAGTAATTTTTTCTAGGTATATGATATGACGCATTAGTTAGGGAGTGAGGTTTCTGCACGCAGTACTATTTATTCTTTGTGTAAAGCAACATTGCTGACATCCGCTTTGACCCCTCATTGGTTTGGGAAGTTTAAGGTACGGTCGAGGCCATAAGTGCATGCCGCCCCACCTTACAGGCGACATTAGCTTGCGCGTTTGAGATGTCTATAAGCGTAAGCGTATAAAGCCGAGCAAGTCGCCGCATACGATTATTTCGTTGAACTGAGACTGCACTAATGAACCCGACTTTACCATCACGGACATCACAATCTTGCCATCCTGCTATTTGTCGGCTGCGGAACTTTTTTGGTCAGTGACTTGGTTCATCGAGTTGACAATTGGGCAAACTGGATGTTCTGCGTCTCTACACCTTTGTCTTTTCCCTTCACTAAAAACCTATTGTGATTTGTACACAGGGAGCTAGCTTCAACGAAGCAGGAGCTTCAAGCATGCAAAGAAGAGCTTCTACAACTGAGAGAGAAATACAAGGAGCTGGACGACGAGTGCGAGACGTGCGCGCAGTACCTCCGCGAGAAGGAGGAACAGTGTCGCAGACTGATGGCGGCTAAGACTGCGCTAGAGGTAAAAGTGAGATGTTTCTGCAGATTAAATATTACTCGACATCGCCGCAGCAAATGTGAGATAAACTTGATAGGCAACATATGAACCCAAAATACTATGAACTGTGTCCATACACATACATACATGTGTATACAGCGTAAATACCTATCCAATGAACTCTAAAGTCAAACTCAAAGCATTTATTTCAATTAGACCATTTACAGGCACTTTTGAACTGTCGAAAAAAAAGAAGTTACTGCCGCGTTCCAAAAAGATTCCTATAGAGACCATGGTTACTCTTCCCATCAAATATATTCAAAAACTTGGTTACATTGTGAATAAGAGAAATAAATGTGAGAACAATGTAAGATATGCTATGCTAATAAGAGTACCTACAATTCAATTGCTATGACAAATTAAGTATGAGTTCCAACTGACGTCGCCCGTTTACGAACATGACGCGTGTATCAGCATCGCTTAGCTACATTTCGTAGGGAACTGAACGACCCAGTACACGTCACTATCAGCGGGACATTTTAATGAGCATGACATACTCCAAAGGTTACAGCTCATTAGAGCCACCCGGCACCCGACCCGCATCGCCACTACTACATCAAAGTCGTGCTTATAGTAAATTTTAATCAGAATTTTCTTCTCCAGATTAAGCTACATGAGTACGAAGATGACAGCAACGTGAAGGCGCATTCGACGCGCAAAAAGCGACAGAGTCTGCACGATCAGAACAGACAATCCACTGTTGACGTGATGGACGCCACCACCGAGATTGGCGACGGTATGCCATCCTCCTTACCCTGACATTAAGGCCATTAAAAAAAAGTCCCACATTAAGGCTCATTTACACGTCTGGAGTCTAGTTGTGCGTATCTAGTCTAAGAGTGGCTTGAAACTTGTAAACAATGACTCAAGAAGGTTATGTAAGGGGTTCCAGTTGCAAAATTTACGTTACATAAACACGAATCCTACTAAACACGTGACAACGGTGCTTTAGGTTCGAAGTTATATACTCTTAGTCATAAAATTGATTAAAAAATATCGTGCAGATTTCCTGAGTTACCAAGTGGAGCGCGATGGAAGTTTCCGACCTTCGTCCGAAGATTTGCAGAAGAAGGAAATGAATCGGTTGAAATTGGTAAGTACTTTGTATTATCGTCTATTTAGTGCGTTATCCAGTTATCCAGTGCGTCACATCTTTTAGGAACAAGGTAATATGGTGAGAGTCATTCCTCAGAATCATTCTCGATTTACGTTATTCAATAAATATTTAAGTATATGAAATAATTCAAGCATCCCAAAACTGATCTATCTCAACTGTAGGAAGCTCTGTTAATAAGAGTGGGCTGGCATCGTCAGTTTTAGTGTTGGATCGCTTTTTGCATTGTTCTTTTTAGGAGGGACCTATGTCCAGCGCTGACCTACGATACGGCTAGTCAATACTGCTCATATATTATATCAATATGAAAATGGTAGCGCCGATTTGCTTGATAAAAAGTCGTATAACAGCAACAGAAAGTTTTATTTATTTATTTACTATTAGGAGTTCACGGTCTTAAAAACAATGTTATTTTAACGGAGCCTCAATCTAAACGGATACATTATTCTGTACTAGTACTACTAGAACTATTTCAGACATCAGCACACTTCCCAGAAAAATATTCAATTTTTAGTGTAGGCATAAAATTAAGGTAGGTACTATATTACTAAGTGAGGGTTCCTAATAACAACAAGTATTAAAATAATTGTGAGTGTGTCCTCTTTGTGTGTGAAATGAGTGTGAGTGTATGTAAGAGGGTAAATATTTACATAAGTAACCTACTACTGTGGTATCCCCATTAAATTCTCAGTTTCATCGTAGAATAATCCATGAATAAACTCAAATAATTTATTTTTACACTGCATATGGTTTAATGAGTAAATTTTTGTATTATAACTTTCTTGAGACAAACATATTTATGATTAGTTACGTTTTACTCACGTGCATTTTTCGACTCGCGACCTCGCCGCGTTTTCAACTTATGATTAAGGGCTCCGTTTGGATCCGAACGTAGTCAGGCAATCCCGAAAAATGAACGTGAGTAAACCGTAACTAATCATAAATAATGAGTATGTTTCTACGATTATGTTATTTTTTTTATAGAGAATCGGCCCCATGAAACAGAAGTACGTATTTATGTATAAATAATTGTTTAAAAGTCGGCTGAACGTTGAAAGGTATTGGTTTTCGTATCTTAGAAGTGATTAATGACGTGTACTGTTGTAAGTATTGATTTGTCGTAGTTTAGACTGAAATAACAACTAGTGGACCGAGAGGACTTTACAGGATTGATACAACAGGTACAGAGGGAATAAGTACGGACGGAATGAGCTTTCTTTAAAAATTTATCTTTGAACTATTTGTGTTTCACGATTTTTTTGGTGCACCATCCCACTGTGATACAATACTCAAGTATAGATTGACCGAGCACCAAATATACTCTTTTAACTAAATCGGGATCACACAAATGTCACAGATTCTTAAAAACATAGATCAGCTTTCTCAGTCTGGTTGTAACTAGTTGGACATAAGACCTAACAGACATGTTGTTGTCTATCATCATGCCCAGACATTTAACTGAGTTTGTCTTAACAAGTGCTAGACGGGGCAGATATCACTATTGTAGCAATTGTGAGCAGTCAGGGATTAAGAGGCTAAAAGCCGGTTAGACTTACGCATTCTGAAGGTAATTGAGTCTTGTTCGAGTTAAGAGTCAAAACATATTTCCGTAATTAGTGACATACCACATCAAAGCTACGTCGTCCGTCCTTATAGACTTGATCCAACGATTCTGCTGAGAAAAGAAGCAAAGTATCGTCTGCGTAGGAAATTATTTTACCACCTATAGAGTTAAGTTTACAAAGGTCATTAATATTTATAGAAAGAGACTTGGGCCTAGTATACTGCCCTGGGGTACACCGTAAAACACAGGCAAGTCCGTCGTTTCAATATCACTAATTTTGACACATTAATATGGGTGCGAAAAGTAGCTTTCAAATAGTTAAAGCCGAGTGCCTCTTATACCCAGAGCTTCAATTTTTTGGAGTAGTAATGAAATAGAGACCGTGTCGAAGGCCTGGGCCAGTTCTAAAAAGATACCAATTGTTATCTGCATCAATATTTTTTACCACCTGGACTGCATTGCAGGTTGACTTAGCGGCTCTGTAGACATACTGGTTATTTGAGAGATAGTTGTTTTATTTCTAAATATTAAACCAGTCCGCTATTTATAATGCGTTTCCAGAACTTGGAGACTGAAGGCAGAATAGAGATAGGCCTATATTTGGTGACACGGTCTCTACCACTAGATTTATACATATATTGGGTGAAGGATTAACTTTTTGAGAGCTGTGGCAAATATGATTCAAAGAGAGAACCAGAACCTGGATATTGTCTTTCAGGAGATTGTTTGGAATAGTCCCATCCCACCTAACAGACATTCTTAATATAGTAAGTAGTAGCGATTATGTATTCATATAGAACCCACATGAACCAGTGATAGCCTAGAGATTAAACGCTCGCCATCCATGCAGGAGGATTTAACTACGATAATTTGATTATCACTTGCGTTAACGGTGAAGGAAGACATCGTGAGGAAACTTGCACACCTGAAAAGGCTCCAAAATGTTCTTGATGGTGTGTGTAATCCGCCAACCTGCACCATATTACCGTGATAGACTAAGGCCTAAACCCTTCTCATACTGAGAAGAGGCCCATGTCCAGCAGTGGGGCAGTAATGGGCTGATTATGATAGAATAGTAATGGTAATGTTGTTTGTCATCAGGTGGTTGAGAAGTTATCACAACAGAAGGCCATGTTGGAACAGCAGCTTGTGAGTGTCTCGGCGGCCATGCACGTGCCGCATCCGATGTACGTCGCGACGGGCAGCGCTATTGTACAGGTACTCCCGAACAAATATATTTCTCTGCAGTTATACAAAAGTAAAGCTTGAAGCTCAAAACATCAAAACGTCTAGCCGTGACTCGCAAAATTAGCTTTACTTCTGTGAGTTCACATAAATGCGGAGTTCATGTCTTGTTGCGAGGGATGTAGCCGAGTTAGGCAATTGTTTAAAAAACCATAATAATATATGATCTTACCAGCGTGAAGGAACTACAGAAAAGGAGAATCGGCAAAATGTATGGATATATTTGTCATTATGACGGACCAACAACAAGACCATATGAGCAAAAAAAAGTAAAGTTTTTATCCTAGATAACACTGTATATGCGATCTATTTGTTTTTTATTTCCTAACAATATACATTGTCGTAACTTTTTTTATACAGCAATTTCAAATGAGCCGTCATAGTAGTTATTGCAGTGTATTAAAACTTGCTTGCCGAAACCCTTATGTGGAATTTATTCCGTTTTCAGGAAGCGGACTGTTTTATGTGCTAACTAACAAGTTTAAGAGAAATCTGAAAACTCAAAACGCTAGCAAAACTTCTTGTTTTTCAACTGTGATAAAAATACTTTTTAGTGTTACTTCATAAGCTCAAAATATCCTTTTTTTTTTGTATTTTTCGTGCACACGTCAGATTTTTTAGGTACACCGTTCACATATGGGCTTTGGTAAGCGCACCGACGATATTTGTGGTTGTTATTGGTCATGTAGACCATTTTTTCCGGTCCTCCTTTGGATGACAGATTTGATTGAATTTTGAGTCAAGATAGCGATGCCAATTTTTTACCATTTAGTTGAGATAGTAACGCGAACCATCCTTACAGAACCAGCAACTAACTGACGTGATGAAAGAAAACCAAAAACTCAAGAAAATAAACGCAAAACTGGTCAACATTTGCAAGAAAAGGGGCAAAGACTTCAACAGGGAAAACGAGGACCCTGCTGATCGAGGCTGAATACTATTCACATATTTTCTCATATAATTTGAACAAGTAGTTAAATTTTCTTTGACTAACGCACAAATGAGACGGGTAATGATATAATAATCATACTAAGCTGGACTTGTTGATTAGGTAATACTCATAATCTGATAGTTAATAGTATGAAAATCATAGTATATTTTTGGCGTATTTATTCTAATATTATTCGCGGGGGTACGATAGTGCGAAAAATTTACTTGGGAGTTGCCTTCTGACGCTTTGATAAAAAATGGGGATGCATGTTACGACAAAATGTCGCACTTTCGTTAATATTTGTTGAATGTTGACTGAAACCGCTGTAACATCGTACTAATATAAGACTGAATGTTACAACGACATTCCAAAAGCATTTATGAATGGAGCAGTGCAAGAGTAGCCTAACAATTTTTATGTTTAAATCTATCTTTATAATTCGAAATATTTAATTTGTTTTAATTTTCTTTTGTTGATTCAATTCAATGTAATTATTTTAGTATTTTCTTATAATAAACCATTCTAATTAATTCAAGTTAAAGCCACTTTTGCACTGCCACAAATGGGAATGATCAATTGTGATTGTCTGATTTTAAAGCTAACGTTGTGAGTATCGGTGCCATTGTAGATAATAATTAGCGATTCCTAATTATTCTCATAGACATATTGAATGGTACAATATAGTATTATTAGGGTGTACTTAAAATGTTTGTGCCTAAAAATATTTAGTGATATTAGTTATGAAAATGCAGATAATAAATATTTATTATAACGTTTGTATTATCCGTATGTAAATACTTTAATTATTCGCTCACGTATTGTATTATGATTGGCTGGAACATATTTAGCTTACTATGCATCTAAAGTCGACTGAAAGTACGCGAAGGCGTCGACAGTACCACCGTGCTTTCTGTATGATGGGATGCATGCCAGTTCGTACAATAAAAAAATAATTCTAAACAGCCACATCTTTGCTGTCTGGGTGGCAAAGGCCATACAAGATTTTCATCGTGACTATTTATGTTTCACCTATCGCACAATCTACTAACTTTGAAAATTAGTGATTCGTCCATTAAAGTAAAATGCACAATTATTATTACTTAAAAAGAATTTCTTATTAAAATATTGAATTACTAATACCTATTCTTCGAGAATTGTTTTATTGCAATTTAGTTTAATTCACTGTTAATCTCCTAAAGTTGATGGTACCAATACAAAATAAATGTTTGATTATTATACTTGTGTTTTAATTTAAATTGATTTAACGTAATCTTACATAACATCAAAGTTTAAGGTGCTTATTCGAACGGCGTACATATAAATGAATTTATGCCCTTCTGATCCTATTGACTACCTCGGATGCTTACATCAATTTGACGCTGACTGTACTCAGCTTTAGGTGACGATGATGTAAGTTTCGTAGACTAGCATAGTATCTGTAATCGCTTCCCGGGACAATCCCGTGATATCACAAATGGTCCATAATAATATTCTGCGTAATATGGTTTATAGTCGGAAAATAATACATAATAAACTCACGCCTGTATTCCCCGAAGGGTTGGCAGAGGTGTATAGTACACCCACATTTCGCCCTAATGTTTTGCGTTCCATGTAATAGGGACGAGCCTATTGTCACCGACCGGGCACAAATCTAGACTCCGGGCTGCTACTGAGAAGTTCCACACGGAAAAACCCAATAACACTGCCCGACTTTGGGATCGAACCCAGGACCTCACGGTCAGATGTGCGTGTGGTGTGAGGGTCACTTTGTTAAAACTCTTTGAAAATGTGCTTAGGATTTAGTGAACATTCCCAAACAAGCAGTCGCGCTTGCGACCGCTAGACCAACGAGGCAATCAATATCGAGCAAATTATACCTTGTTTTATTATACCGTGAGTACACAAGTACATGATATTTTTCGTACATAATTATACGCGACGGATGCTTGTTCTGTGCACGATAGTAATCGCTGATTACTAATCACTGTGGTTTGGGTAAGTATAAGCTATGCCAATAAAATAATGTATTCAAATAGTCTGACAAATCCCTCTCACTCAGATGTGTAGGTAACACATCGACGTGGTTGTGTCCCTGGATCTACTTGGGTATTAAGGATACCGATCAAACAAACTTAAAAGCTATCAAATTGTCGTTTTAACTTAAGGTCAATTCATACTGGCGCAGAGTCGAAGTGCATCGAAGAGTTAATCTGAAACTGCTGAGGTGGAAACTAACAGTTAACCGAAAATAACAAATAATCTGTGAATTAAACAAGATTTTTATAATGACAAAAATTTTATTTGATAAAAAGAGTTTCTTTTGCAGTTTAACAAGTGTTACACATAAAATACAACACCAATTATACATATTGGAGGGGCCTATGCCCAGCAGAGGACTACGATAGGCGGAGTTAAAAATACACTGAGATGCGACATAAGTCGATAAAATACACATAAAAGTACTTATTCGTTAGTTCCAGTATCACCATTCAGTTTATCACAATTCAAGGCTGTACCGTTTAATGTATCACTTTCAGATTTATCACCACTTTGACCCTTATCCTCCTTCATAAGGAGCTCTATCTTCGACGGAAGTTCTTTCAGAATGTCTTCAGTCTTATCTGACGTCGCTTGTGATTTTGTTTGGGCTTTCTTCTCTACGTGGTCTGCGAATGCGGCTCTACCTGCGTACTTTGCGATGTCCGCAGCTAAACTGAGGCATTCTTGATCCTGAGACCTCGAGAGCACTTGTGCAGCTTGAGACAGATTGTCCATAGCCATGTAACTGGAACATAAATTGGTGTATCATTAATCGAAGGTGAATAGACGCCGGGTGAATAATACACAGCGCTTATAACTACGCGAGTACAGGTGACATTCGCTGCGAGTTAAGTCTTTACTTATTTAAGCGCATCTGGTTAGGCAGAAGCTAACCCGAACATATTAACAGCATAAGTTATGCTAAAGATGACAGTAAAAACTGAATCAGTATCGGAGCTATCGATACATAAATGCGGTGAGGAATTTTCGAATAGATCGCTTTTAACTTTGCAGCGAAAAAAACTTACCACACAGCTGACGTAGTCAAATTTCCACTATAGGCAAGGTCTAAAGCCCATTTCTTCAAAACTTCTTCGGCCACGCTGTCCATGTATCTGTGAACATCATGAACAATCAATCATCGACTCAGTTTGTCAGTCTGCAGAATAAACCAAATGGTAAGGTCAACAACAAGCTGGTTAAACAGGTTGGTAACACTGCTGACTTTTACTGAAAATTACAGAATAGGAAACACCAAATAATAGTATTATTAACATTTTTGAATAATCATTACCTGCACTGTTAATTGAATTCAGTTTAAAAAAAAACAGCTTTTGGTATTGGCTGTACAATATATTATAATTTAATTATTTTATTTTTTTGTCTTACCTTATCCTACATAGTATGTAAGCTTCTTTGAACAGTTTCCCTTCAGAGAGAGCGTCGACAGCACCCATCACGTCATGCATACTCAAGAGGACCGCAGCTTTGCGGTACTTGGGACCACCATACTGCCTGTTTTCTATAAATGATAAATTATATTTATTTCTGTAAATAAATCTGTTACAGACACATTTACAAGTCAATGTAATGTTTTTTTTAAGACTGGATGATAGATATACAGGATGTAAACGAATTCGTGTAATTCCTTAAAACCACATGATCTATTACTGGTATAGATAACCCCACATGGGAATTAGCTTGTTTTTTTTTTATTGCTAATGGTAAATCTAACCCACCTAATAAGGATTCAATAAAAAAAAAACTAAAAAAATGTGATGTAGCATTTCGATGCCATGCATAAACGAATTAAAGCACGGCGACACAGCGGGCTAGACTAGCGCGACATCGCTCTGCACAGTCAGTTAACTCGGGGCGCTAAAATGATTCGAAAACAGAAAATCATGAATTGTTCATGTTTTTTTTTTGTTGAATCCTAAAAAAACCCATGCAGGGTTGTCACCAGTAGATCACGCGGCTTGAAGGAATTACACGAATTCGTTTAAATCCTGTATACAAACAAAAGATTTGTAGTAGACATGATTAATTTTTGTGCATCTCTAGGGAGCTCTTATTAAGTTTGATGTAGAAGTAGAAATGTAGTTTATATTTATGGAAAGTAATAAACAATACGTACCATAAAGTCTATCTTCCTCTCCCCTAGCCACTAGCCGATCTATTTGCGCTAAATATAATTGAGTCGCGTCTTTCCAATATCTGAAATCAACACACATTACTAGTTTGAGACGGCAGTACTTTATAACAAAGTTATATACCTAACATAACCAAAGCCGTGGAGTTAACCATAGGGTATGTCTACACCCGTGCGCTTTCATGTTCATCTTGCGCTTTCAACTTTCAATTCCTCTTGCGTCAAGCGCATGCAATATTGATTGCCATAAGACTCGAACTAGTATTAGGGCATGCGCTATTGCATACGCATGGCGCTTCAGGCGTGCGTCAGATGAAAGCGCACTGGTGTCGACATACCAATAGGGTGGCAGGAGTAGCAGGTAGTAGGTATAATTCCAAATAAAACAACCTCGACCGTAATTCTTGCTACCCTCAACCATAACAATAAATAATATCGAGGCCTTAAGAGGCTCTCGTTAGACGGCTGGATCAAGGGCTTGATACAAAAAGCAGTACTCCTGGATACGGCACGCATAGTGAGGAGGTTCCTTTCTCTGGAGCCCTGACTGCCGGCAGCTTGCATCTTGTTCCCGATGCCGGTGGGATACTATTTTTTATATTATTAAATGTTTTTATTTTTATATTAGTATATTTAAAAATGTAACTAAATATGTAAAAAAATGAATAAAGGAATAATATCGCATAGAAAGCGAAACCGCTTTGTGCGTGCCCCAAACGCCGCTTCAGAAACACCTTTATCCCCCCCCCCCCCCCGCTTCTTGGTTAAGCCAACATGAGAGCGTAGGCTATTATCCGTGACCTTGAACGCGTCTGGAAAGCGAGTTTGGCTTCTGTACTATTATTAGTTATGCTGCAGCTTCAAAATTTGCCAAAGGCTTCGCTGTTACACCACCTGAACCACAAATATTCAGCCTCAAGCCTCTTAAGCTCAATTTACACCGCCGCGGAATGGAAGCGACGAAATTGTAGATAGCATAATGAACTTTAGGTCAATTGTATAAAATACAAACTAAATACAAGCCAAAAAAAGGTCACGCGTCTTCCGGGGAATTCTAAGCCTCAACCCGGTCACTTAAACTAGGATTGAAAACGATGGCGCCACTATTGTTGTCATTATTCGCCTCTCGCTCACACACACTATCTGTAAGCAAGGCAAATAGTGGATCCACCATTTCTAATCTCATTCTTTAAGGGATCGGGTTGCAACCATATTCTCTGAAGCATCAGATTGTAGATGACATTAACAACTTACTTGAAAGAGACGCAAGGAGCCATACTCAGCAGGAAGGGGCACAGAATGTCGCGTTGGCTCGCGAACTGAATCATAGTATCGATGTGTCCGCGGAATATCAACAACATTATGCAAGCCTCTGGTTGATATGCTTCCAAGTGGCTCGCCACTGCAAAAAGATGTTATTAGAAGAAAAAAAACAATAACAGAATGCCTAAACTGCATAGTTCTTGTTGGGGCAGGAAATCAAGACCTTACCACTGCGTAAGCAATCGAATTGATGGCACCTTTAGAAATCTGTTAAAATAATCTAAAAGCTTGGTTTGTAAGGACGTTAAAGCCTGCCTTGGTGCTCTTAACATTCCACAGTTAAAAACATAAAATAAACATTATCACAATACTAACTCTAATCTGATCGCGTAGAAAATTTTAAAGGCACAATATACCTTTTTAGTCTACCCGTGGCCGGTGTAATTCGGTCGAAACGTAGAGATAAATAAAAAAAGTATATTGTGCCTTTTAATATTTCCTACGCGATGAAACCCGAGTCAGTAATATTGTTATAATGTATACAAACCGCGAAAGTTTAAAAACATTAAAACATTATCAGTTTTTAACATACCGTGTAAATTGATAAGAAAAGACGGAATTTTGAAACTATTTAAAGTGTGAGAAGAAAACGCGGATCTTTTTACCACAACATGAATTTCGGATATATTTTCAAATAAATATAAATAAAACAAGCACAGTATACTTACTCTCTAAATCCAGAAATTCGTTAACTTCCTTGATGCTACCGAAAATCTTGAGGTAATCAAAATCGACGGCTTGTTCAGAGCTATTCACATCAACCTTTTCAACTGGAGTTTTAGTTTCTTCTTTCCCTTCAGGGGCCACTTCAGTAGTTCCTGTTTCTCCAACTTCTGCATTAGTATTATCGATACCATCTCCCTTTACATCAGCTGTGGTGGCAACCTCTTTTTCTTCACTAGTATCTACTTTTTCACCTACTAATATATCACGTTTACCTACTCCTTCAACGTCAGTAACATTATGTATTCCATCTCCCTTCTCTCCATTCTTTTCTAGCCACATTTGTAGCATTTTCCTTGGCGCTGGTATCTTGCAACGATCATTTATTTGTTTAAACATTATTGGCAACAAAAACTTTTTGGGCGGTTTTGCTGGTTTGTTATTAGTTATTTCCAAATGTGTCGCGACCTGCTCTTGACTTTCGGCTGACGATTGAATGTTTGATTCCGGTTTCGTTTCCGGTTCCACTTTTTGCTTCTTTTCTTTCTTATCTTTCTTCTTCTCTGAGCTCTTTGGCTTCTTTGATACAACTTCGTGTTTGGTTTCTGTTGGAAAATATGTCGATTATTTTAGTGACTGTCAGATGTGATTGCAGAAAAAGTCTTGATTCTGTTTGTAATGATAATGACATTAAAATTAAAGACACTACTCCTAGGATAATTTTAAAATAGTAGTGAGTGGCAGTCGAGTATTGGTAGAGACAATATATTATGGCGACACAGGCACGATTAGCATGACATCGCTCCGCGTAGTCAGTTAACTCGTGACACTAAAGTGACTCGAAAACTAGTTTTTTATTTTTTATTGTTGCTTCTTAATGTCCCATCTAAGGTCAATCTGTGTCACTGTTTTTGTGTGATGTGGTTTGAAGGAATCACACGAATTCAGATACACCTTATTTATTTTCTATGTATAGATTTGGGAGAACTGGCTCTGTGGTTAACGATCTGCTTAGCGACTACGGAATAACCCCATTTTTGGAAGGACCTATATGTATGAATACAACAGTGGGCTAAACACATACCATCGTAATTTTCAGCCTTATGTTGGTAGATGTCCCAGAGCCTGACGCAGGCGTCTCCCCCGCCGCTCATGACGTGGTGCGGCAACTGTGGCAGAGACACCCACGCTACTGCCAGCGACGACTGCGAGTGACCGCCGAATATCGATATACACGACCCCGTGGAGATGTCCCATACCTACATGAAGGATACACAATATTATTTTATTTGAACATTTTTTTTTCGCTAGCTAGCTGTACTGCTTTATACTGACATTTGCCCAATGATGGTATTTTGCCATTTACAGTGCAAACAAATTCTAATGTAATTTTTTAGGAGCTTTTGGTGTCCCACTTTAGGGCAAAGCACCCCTTTTCTTCTCTTTCTTTCCTGAAGCTTTGAGTTTTTGTTCGTTTTTTTCTCTTTCAAAATCAATTTAGTTTTTTAGTTTTCACTCGCCAATCTTTAGTTTGATGGCGAGACGCGCTCGTTTATCCTACTTAACTTAAAATTATAAACTTAACTTAAAATTGAATACCCATTATCAGACAACTCACGCACTTGTTCGGTTATGAAATTACCTTTGCGATCTTGAGCCATCTTTCCGGTTTATTATCCCCTATTTACTCCTGAGCCTGTCGTGTTGTCGGTTCCGGCTTGAAACCACTCTGTGGTGATTTTTACCCTACAACATATGGCAGATGTGGCCTTCGCCTATCAATAACCGTTTATACAAATAATCTCACAAACTTACCCTGACAGTAGAATCCTGCGACGAGGAGAGCAGGAATCCGTCGCGATGCGGGTTCCAAGCAAGGTGTAGCACCGCCATCTTGTGACCGGACAGTGTCTTCCATGTCGTCAACTGTTTAGTGCCGTCTGATGGAAATATTGTCTGATATTATTTATATAAACATAAAAGTAAGCCTTAAACTACCGTAGTTAAAATCTGGATGTTGTATTGCTCTAAACATCAAGATGCAGTAAAACCTTGATTATCCAGACATTATCTGGATTTTCCACTGGGCGGATAAGTTTACACACATTTTACGGTTCCACTTTTTAAGGTGTCTTTAAGTAGGCTATCTACTGTTGACGATACCTTAACACGTTCAGTGCCCTCCAGGAGGGCACCCTGTAGTCGCATTCGCCATGCCGGGTGCCCTCGTGGAGGGATCATTTTAATGTAGGTTTTTCTTGGAAAATACACCGTCATGAAAGAAGCAAACACCTATTTTGCGTCGTAGTAGCGTGTTTTTACGGTTTTTAACCTAATGCCAGGAACCCTCCTCGAGGGTTCACTTTTAGCGCAAACGTAATGCCGAGGACCCTCCTGGAAGGTCCACTAGCAATATGTATGGCGGGATGGCATATGAGCTCTATGAAAAGTGTGGTGGACACGAATGTGTTAAAAATATGAAAACTTTCAAGGTTAATTCAATTCCTATTAAGTATTCGGGTTTTCGGCTAAATCAACCCTACCTTCGACAGAAATTGTTCTGAATAACCGAGTTTTACAATATTATAATTAATATTAAATAAGTACCTTCTTTGTTTCCGTACTCCAATATAACAATTTTATGTTCTTTATCCAAAGAGGAGACTGCAATGAGATCCTTGTATGGAGAATCGTCACTAGAGCAAGACGTCTGCTGAGGATGCCACTCTATCTCGTGAATTATTTTACTAAAAAAATAAATTTACAATATTAGGATATCAGTTCCCAGAGATACTGTGATCGAAGGATGACTTGACTTCAACTAATAGGACTGTTACAGACTCAGGGCATGATCCGATGTGTGGTCGCGCGTCTCAGAAGATGTGCTAATGAGATTTAAGGAAAAAATATGTTTATTACCACAAATGTTATCACTTCATGACTGTTATACTTACTTGAAGAGGAACTTAGCAGTGACGATAGTATGCGGCGGGCGGGCCGTCAGTACAGCGACGGCTCCCGCAAACGAGCCCACCAGCATACCGCGCGGCGTCCACGACACCGCACATATCTGCCACGACTGACCTTCCAGAGTCACGTCTATTGGCTCTGGAGCTGAGGAACATGGACATGGTATTGGCCTTTTGACCTATGCTTTGGCCAGAAAGCTAAAACATTTCGTCACAAATTACGCTGACATTCTCTCTTATAAGATAAGAGAGAATGAAAAGCAGACTACAATATTAAAAAAACAAAACTCGTTTATTCAAAGCAGACCGAGTTAAATAATTACGAAGACTTCAACGATTCTTAGTGTTTTAGTTGAGACTAGCGACCCGCCCCGGCTTCGCACGTGTTAGATTTTATAGCTTAAAACCTTCCTCTTGAATCACTCTATGTATCTATTAAAAAAACCGCATCAAAATCCGTTGCGTAGTTTTAAAGATCTAAGCATACATAGGGACAGACAGACAGCGGGAAGCGACTTTGTTTTATACTATGTGGTGAAGAAAGAAAAAAGAAAGGGTTTCTTTCTCCTGTTTACTCTCTGTTGCTTTTTTTCATGCTTTGTTTTTGTATGATTTTTATAGAGTAGTTGATGCACAAGTAAATTATCACATAAGTATCTAATATTGCATAGCTTGTTGATTCTTGATAGATAATTCTATTGCTATTAAAGTGGTTTATCTTCGCCCCAACACACTTAGCACCCCCAGTTCATAAATGTTTGTTTCCACTCTATCTGGTCACTATGACCTACCGCTAATGTAACAAACAAAAAAGAAAGAAAGCGTACCTTGGTCAGCTTGATTAGCGCGGTACACAACGAGGCTGCCCCCGCCGCTGGCGTACAGTTGCATGCCTTCGCCCCAACACAAGGCGTACACGCCGTTGTTCAGCGCAGTCAACAACACACGAGCCGGCTTCTCCATTTTGGTGCTGGTGTCAATCAAACCTACCTGTGGGTCAACAATTTTTTTTATGTAAAACACATTACGCATTGTAGACTTGGTCGCCGTGCGTAAACACTTCCAAATATGAATCAAATTAAAGAACTGCGGTTGCCAGTGACCAGCTCCCCGATGACCAAGTCGGCCGTGCGTAACGGCTCTTAATATAAAGTATCTATCTCAGCCAATGACAGTGCACTACGTAACGTACCTAGTTTTCTCCTAAAAGAAAGTAATGCCTGTATTCACGATCAAAGGTCAAAGTTTAGGTAGTAAAGTATAAGCGTATCTACATTAACATGGTATACTCAAAAAGTTCACGAACGTGGGGTGCCAGGCGACGGTCAACACTTTGCACATTACACGATACTTACTCTAGCCTCGGCAGTAGCGAACGCCAGCAGGTTCTCGCGCGTGGGGTGCCAGGCGACAGTCAACACTTTGCACATTACATGATACTTACTCTAGCCTCGGCAGTAGCGAACGCCAGCAGGTTCTCGCGCGTGGGGTGCCAGGCGACAGTCAACACTTTGCACATTACATGATACTTACTCTAGCCTCGGCAGTAGCGAACGCCAGCAGGTTCTCGCGCGTGGGGTGCCAGGCGACAGTCAACACTTTGCACATTACATGATACTTACTCTAGCCTCGGCAGTAGCGAACGCCAGCAGGTTCTCGCGCGTGGGGTGCCAGGCAACGAACAACACTTTGCACATTACATGATACTTACTCTAGCCTCGGCAGTAGCGAACGCCAGCAGGTTCTCGCGCGTGGGGTGCCAGGCGACAGTCAACACTTTGCACATTACATGATACTTACTCTAGCCTCGGCAGTAGCGAACGCCAGCAGGTTCTCGCGCGTGGGGTGCCAGGCGACAGTCAACACTTTGCACATTACATGATACTTACTCTAGCCTCGGCAGTAGCGAACGCCAGCAGGTTCTCGCGCGTGGGGTGCCAGGCGACAGTCAACACTTTGCACATTACATGATACTTACTCTAGCCTCGGCAGTAGCGAACGCCAGCAGGTTCTCGCGCGTGGGGTGCCAGGCAACGAACAACACTTTGCACATTACATGATACTTACTCTAGCCTCGGCAGTAGCGAACGCCAGCAGGTTCTCGCGCGTGGGGTGCCAGGCGACAGTCAACACTTTGCACATTACACGATACTTACTCTAGCCTCGGCAGTAGCGAACGCCAGCAGGTTCTCGCGCGTGGGGTGCCAGGCGACGGTCAACACTTTGCACATTACACGATACTTACTCTAGCCTCGGCAGTAGCGAACGCCAGCAGGTTCTCGCGCGTGGGGTGCCAGGCGACGGTCAACACTTTGCACATTACACGATACTTACTCTAGCCTCGGCAGTAGCGAACGCCAGCAGGTTCTCGCGCGTGGGGTGCCAGGCGACGGTCAACACTTTGCACATTACACGATACTTACTCTAGCCTCGGCAGTAGCGAACGCCAGCAGGTTCTCGCGCGTGGGGTGCCAGGCGACGGTCAACACTTTGCACATTACATGATACTTACTCTAGCCTCGGCAGTAGCGAACGCCAGCAGGTTCTCGCGCGTGGGGTGCCAGGCGACGGTCAACACTTTGCACATTACACGATACTTACTCTAGCCTCGGCAGTAGCGAACGCCAGCAGGTTCTCGCGCGTGGGGTGCCAGGCGACAGTCAACACTTTGCACATTACATGATACTTACTCTAGCCTCGGCAGTAGCGAACGCCAGCAGGTTCTCGCGCGTGGGGTGCCAGGCGACAGTCAACACTTTGCACATTACATGATACTTACTCTAGCCTCGACAGTAGCGAACGCCAGCAGGTTCTCGCGCGTGGGGTGCCAGGCGACAGTCAACACTTTGCACATTACATGATACTTACTCTAGCCTCGGCAGTAGCGAACGCCAGCAGGTTCTCGCGCGTGGGGTGCCAGGCGACAGTCAACACTTTGCACATTACATGATACTTACTCTAGCCTCGGCAGTAGCGAACGCCAGCAGGTTCTCGCGCGTGGGGTGCCAGGCGACAGTCAACACTTTGCACATTACATGATACTTACTCTAGCCTCGGCAGTAGCGAACGCCAGCAGGTTCTCGCGCGTGGGGTGCCAGGCGACAGTCAACACTTTGCACATTACATGATACTTACTCTAGCCTCGGCAGTAGCGAACGCCAGCAGGTTCTCGCGCGTGGGGTGCCAGGCGACAGTCAACACTTTGCACATTACATGATACTTACTCTAGCCTCGGCAGTAGCGAACGCCAGCAGGTTCTCGCGCGTGGGGTGCCAGGCAACGAACAACACTTTGCACATTACATGATACTTACTCTAGCCTCGGCAGTAGCGAACGCCAGCAGGTTCTCGCGCGTGGGGTGCCAGGCAACGAACAACACTTTGCACATTACATGATACTTACTCTAGCCTCGGCAGTAGCGAACGCCAGCAGGTTCTCGCGCGTGGGGTGCCAGGCGACAGTCAACACTTTGCACATTACATGATACTTACTCTAGCCTCGGCAGTAGCGAACGCCAGCAGGTTCTCGCGCGTGGGGTGCCAGGCGACAGTCAACACTTTGCACATTACATGATACTTACTCTAGCCTCGGCAGTAGCGAACGCCAGCAGGTTCTCGCGCGTGGGGTGCCAGGCGACAGTCAACACTTTGCACATTACATGATACTTACTCTAGCCTCGGCAGTAGCGAACGCCAGCAGGTTCTCGCGCGTGGGGTGCCAGGCGACAGTCAACACTTTGCACATTACATGATACTTACTCTAGCCTCGGCAGTAGCGAACGCCAGCAGGTTCTCGCGCGTGGGGTGCCAGGCGACAGTCAACACTTTGCACATTACATGATACTTACTCTAGCCTCGGCAGTAGCGAACGCCAGCAGGTTCTCGCGCGTGGGGTGCCAGGCGACAGTCAACACTTTGCACATTACATGATACTTACTCTAGCCTCGGCAGTAGCGAACGCCAGCAGGTTCTCGCGCGTGGGGTGCCAGGCGACAGTCAACACTTTGCACATTACATGATACTTACTCTAGCCTCGGCAGTAGCGAACGCCAGCAGGTTCTCGCGCGTGGGGTGCCAGGCGACGGTCAACACTTTCCCCTGCACGTTTTGCCAGTAGGAGGTGACGCGCGCAGGCGTCAGTTTGCAGTCGTCGTGCGCGAGTGTGCTGGACTCCCACACGCGGACAGCGCCGTCACCCACGCTTATTGCAATTCTAGCAAAAAATTACTATTTAGCCAGTATTTACAATGATCATTAACTTTCAAACTGAGCGAAGGAAGCTAAAAGACACATGTCTTGAATTACTCATGGAATTTTGTCTGCAAAATCTGGGTGGATGCGAGACCAATGAAGCAGAATGATGATGCATCAACTACTACTCCTACTCAATTAAAAAGAGAAATCACACTTACTTCCCAGCATCATATGGACACGGTTGCACTGTGTAGACGAAGCCTCCGCAAGTCGCGTGCACGGCCAATGCCTTCTTACGCTTCAAACAATATCGTATAATATTGCGGTCTTGTGCGGCCGACCAGATGGACCAATCGTCAGAGGGGACTGTGAATTCTGTTTGTACGCGAGGCGCATTCGTTGCAATGCAGTACATTCCACGCTTATGTAACGTGTGGACTACCTCCCATTCTATTTTGTTCTTACTGTAAAAGAAATTAAAGTTTAAGTTTCATTGACTGGTTAGTTGTTTTGTAGCAATGACAAAGGCAGAGGAATTATGCCGAAGAAGCAAGGGTATCCTTCAATTAAAACAACATACAGATCACTGTATCTGTTTTCCTGTATTTTGTACAGTAATAAAAGTTTTAATTTAAAATTAACTTAACAAGGGTCCACTGCAATGATAAATGTCCTTTTTACTTTGTTTTAAGCTTTTTAATTTTATAACTGTTGAAAGAAAACTCAGATTTAAAGATGAACATCTATGATGCTGAGCGTGCTAGCAATGTATCCGATTTTTAAAAACTTATTTATCTCGGGACTGTAAGCGATATTGCCGAGTTTGTCAACGAGATTACAAACTGCATATGTCAAGTGTCCGAATGACATACCTCCGGTTTCTGATTTGAGAATTTGGGATAAGCTAATACTTAAGTAACATTTGAGTATGGAGTTGTCAAAAAAATGACGGATTTTAAAGCATTTTTTTGACAACTTTGTACTCAAATGTTACTTCAGTATTTGCTTATCCCAAATTCTCAAATCAGAAACCGGAGGTTACTTACTTAGAATTAAAGAAACTTTGGACATTCAACATTATTACAGTGGACCCTTCGTATGTCAGTTACTTGTGCTGTCACATAAAATCATAGCAGGGGTAGGAGATTCATGTTGGCAACAGATATACTTAGTATGAAATAATGATAATATAATGAAAGTAACTACAACATACCAGTCAATTTTCAGCGGGTTACACTCCAACAGCTGATTCTTTCCATCGACAATAAGAAGTGAATCAGGTTTGTACCATAATATCGTAGGCGAGAAGGCAACTTTTTTTCCAACATTCTTAGCATTATTGGGTATGGCACATGAGCCCACTAGTTTACCACTTTTGGACCAAATTCGAACTCCTCTGAAAATTATAATGCATATTATTACTGAATAAATGTCAAAACAAATTACATTAAAAGGGTATCTTGGTATACAGTCTTTGAAGAACAATTTTTCTTTTATTTTTGAAAGCTTCAGTACAGTAAGGCTGGATTATTCCGATCTGTCCCCCTGATCTGTCCCTTTGTCGGTAACAGGGGAACAGATCGAAACTTTTTATTTCTATTTGTCCCCCTAAAGAATAGCAGGGGGACAGATCAGAAATAATTCGTTCGATCTGTCCTTTCGTCTTGGTGACAGGGGAACAGATCGATTAATTCCTGATTGGCCTCCCGAAGGGGACAGATCAGGGGGACAGATCGGAATATTCCGTAAGGCTGAAGGCTGCCAGGCTCAAATGGGATTCTTGACCGCTGGTCAAGTCTCCACACAATGGGTGCCTGAAGATGGACGGCGCCGCAGACGTCGGCCCAGAAAGAGGTGGCGAGATGACCAAGACGCATACCGCGAGGGCTGGTTTGAGATGACGCAGGAAAAGAGTACATGGAAGAAGGGGAGGCCTCTGCCCAGTAGTGGGACAGTACAGAATGACAAAAAAAAGTACATTAAGTGTATGGAACAGCCAGCATTTTGGGGGTAAATTTAAAAAACAACCCACCCATATTTTCCCACTGAAGCAAGGAGGTGTTTGTGGGTGTGACTAGATTCAAGTGGAAGTTTGGCATCTGTTTTATCACATTTTACTGAACTTGTGGTTGCCTCAGCACTTTGAGTCTGGGACAGAGCACTTTCTACGTCAGTTTGAGCAGTTGGGGCGTCAGTGCTACCTTCAACATGAGTTTTATCTAAAGCGTCAACTAGTGACTCTATGGTTGGTTCAGCTTGATTCTTCCTTTTCAATATATCCTCTTTGAGCTTCAAACATTCAGCCATAAAGTCTGAAACATCAGCTTTCTCTTGTTTCACTTTAACCAGTATATCTTCTGGTTCATACTTTTTGTGACCAAATTCATCTGGTTCATGGTCTTTATAAATATCAAACATATCATCCTCTTGCACTAGTGACTCATCAAAACTGTCTTCTGGAAGAGTCTTATCAATTCCAGATTGTTCTAGAACAATACTTTCTTTTTCTCCTTCATTTCTTATTGCTGCTAGTCTGCTAGTAAGGAATGATCTGTTTTCTGATTCTTTGAACATTTTCTTTGCTTGCGTCTCATATTGTGGGCACCAGCTTACGTTCATTACTTCATCATCTTGGCCTCGGACCTTGTATAATATTTTGCCATTACCTGTGAGCCGTTAATGATATAATTTTATTGTTTGTAATAGCAGTGATGAGATAACAACAAATTCCAATTATTTTAAAAATCTAAAATGAAAAAGATAATGATTACTAATGATACATTACCATGTAGATCCACAAGTAAGACAACACCCTGCTTAGTACCTATAGCAACATTCAACGGTACATGTAGAGAGCAGGCTATACATGTAGGTTTAAAATTCTTTATAAAATTAAGGTATGGCTTTGCAACATTGGAAGACAAGTCCCATTTCACAATGTTACTGAAACTGCCAACTGTTATGGCAATTGTTTCACTACTGTAGCCAACTCCAACTATGTCCTGAAATAAATTAAATTAAATTTATTGATTCATATAGATTAATTGCACCCGCCCAAGTGTCTCGAAAACGGTACGGCTACCATTGTTTTTCTATTGTGTCTATAATTACAGTACTACAAAGGTTAAGCCGTCACAGTTAGTCCTGAATTATTGCCCAAAACCACATTTTCATTAATGAAAACTTTTTTTTTTTAGATTTTTACAGTATTTTTTTAAAATGAATGTACCTATAACAAATGTGTAATGCATGTGTGTGTATGGTGTTTTATGTTTTTTTATTTAAATTTTTTTTTTTTTGTTTTATTTACATAAGTTATCTTTGTGTTAATATTTTTCTTGCAACACGGCTTAATATCTGCACGTCATTTAGGTGATCACTGAAAATCAGCGCTATGTTTGTGATCCACGCCATAGCACAGCATTATGCTGAGTGGTCACCTTTTTGTAGCAGTTGACTTTTTTTCTTTTTTTTTTACTGTAATTATTTGCATCTCTATTGCAAATAAATTTAATTTTTCTTTCTTTCTTTCATTAATGTTGTTTAAGACTAGATGGCACCGTCCACATCTTCATTAATGAAAATGTGGATGGTGCCATCTAGTCTTAAACAATAGATAAAATTAGTCAATAAAAGTAGTAAAAAGTGCCTGTGACAGATTTATTTATCAGATTGATGTGTTTTTTTGTTTTTTCTATTGCACTGCTTGTACAGTCCTTGCAGACCATTTCTACTTGGTTACTACTTACAACCAAGCAGTTACTGGTGAGACCTGAAGGGTCTCCATTCAATGGGAGGGAGGATGAATAAATGGTACAGTCAACAGATTTAATAGTTGACCCACTTGCAACTATCCTCAATTTAGCTGTATTATACTTCTATCATTCAATTTTATTTATTTGTATAGATTTCATCTCTCTCAGTTCACGGCTCATCTTCCATGCGGAAGACGTCCGGTCCTTTGAAAGGCATACACGGGGACACAGGTCCAACGCGCAGAGGCCCCTTTGAGAACTATGTATAGATTTCATTATTATTAGTTTTATTGAATTTTGAATTGGTTTTAATGTGATATAGATTAGAAGTTAAGCTTTGAAATAATTATCCGAAATAGATGCAACTTGTATGTCTAGGTTGGCTTAATCATTGTTGTGAAATCTGGTAGGGGATCACCATCCCCTGCTCACAGCACCCTGTTTGCCGAGATACAGGATCCGTCCTAGTTCGGCAACAGAGGATTCCGTATTAAAAACTTATACTAAGCCTATCTAGTCAACTAATATGTTATTGTTTAATTTTTGTGGTGAAATAAAATACTATTACTATTACTATCATAGAAATTAAACTCAAATTCATATTTTATGGCTAAATCACTTAACTGACTGTATCACTAATGCATCACAAGTAATCCTAACCCAGGACTGGTTTATTAAAGTTTAAATTAAAACCTCAAGCATGGTAATTATAGACACAATAGATAAGACAACTAAGTGTCGTCCTGGGACGACGGGCGATACGCAACCGGTTAACCTTGTAAAAATAATTAAATACCCATAAAAACATTCTTCATTGAAGTGCGCAGAAAAACAAAGGTTTATGGTTGATTTATGTAGTGAACAATCATCAACCATAAATCACATTGTGGGTATTATGGTTATTAATATACTTACTTCCTTTTCATGATGGTGAAGATCATGGCTGTGAGTTGCTTTGATTTTAATCTTATTATTAACTGTCTCTAAAACCCATTGTTTGGCAGTACCATCTGAACTGCCAGTGAGAAAGGACCTTTTTTCTAACCATTCGGGCGATATATCCACGCTGACAATCCTTAAAAAATTGAATTTGCATGTAATTAACAAATAATCAGGTTTTAAAATTAGCCTTAGAAAAGTAACCAAGTTGGAACTCAAATATTCAAAAACATGTGGTGGTCTATCAATAGTAGAATGTTAGTTACCTCTCGTGATGCGCCCTGGTAACCACATGAGCCTGATATTTCTCATCCCCAGCTATTATACCTTCTTCTGCCTTCCGGGGCTCCAAAACACAAAGACTTTTACTTGGTCCTCCGTATATGAGCCAGCCATCAGTACTTACAGCCAAAGTAGATACAAGGAACCAATTGGGTGAGGGCACTAATATTGTTTCATCCATGCTCATGTACAAAATTCAACGTAAAGTTCCAGTAAAACTAAAACCGCCCGGCAAATAATAATTTTAACACCCGCACTGGATAAAAAATTGACTTCAGAACACTTCAGAAACAGATTAAAAATTTAAAAATTGTAAAGGCTGTTTTACACGGTTGCTAAACAACGGCATGCGCCCACAAGCACACGTGTGGTAATAACGGTATTAGGCCTTAGAGCTTAGGCTTTACTTGGCCTAAACTTGCAAGTCGCCGATCCGGTCTATTGTCGGTTTTTTGTATTCAAATCAAAGGAAGTTTGCGGCGCGCGCTTGCAATGCATCCACACGTTTGTGCATGATTACTTTCGCGTGCGACCAAAAACATGTACTAGGCTTCTCCGGAACACACAAGCCAACACAAGCGCACTCACAAGTTTGAGCCGTTTGAGGACATCGACGGCGACGATTGGCTCACTTAACTTAATAAATAAAATAAAAAATAAAATAAACTTTTGCCAAGTGTTTGCAGACGCTTGGGGGCCATGAACTGCCTAAATATACTGGGCAACCTATAATGGCATCTCATTTAATTATTTAATTAACAACAACATCGCAATGTCCGAAAAAAACTGCTGTCTGTTCTGTTGTCTGTTGGTGTCTGTCATCAATCAAGTGCTGTCAAGTCAACTATCTGTCAATGTCAATATCACAATATTTGTGTTGTCTTGATCCGTGTTGATGTTTCTGTAAAATAGAAATAACACCCATTTACTGCCTTTAATGTAGTTTTTCTAAGAAAAGTATCCTCAAATTGGATAGAGTTGATCACATAGCAAGAATCCAATCATGGCTCACTACAAAGGAGCAGCATCCGAGGCTGGCAGAGCCATGCACCTCATGAAGAAGCGAGAGAAAGCTCAGCAAGAAATAGAACTGCGTAAGAAGAAAATAGAAGAAGACCTGAAGATGGTGAACATTGAAAATAAGTTTGCTACACACTACGATGCGGTAGAGCAACAGCTGAAGAGTTCCACCATCGGTCTGGTGACCCTTGACGAGATGAAAGCAAAACAAGAACACATAGTTAGAGAGAGAGAGAAAAAGTTGGCACAGAAGAAAGCTGAGAAAGAAAAAGAGAGACAGAAGGAGATTGAAGCTAAACAGGCACAAAAAAACAAACAAAAGAGACAGGTAGGTGATATTTCATATCATATGATGGTGCGTTGAATCCAATATTCAAGGAACTTATTATTCCAGTTTATAGATTCATTGTAGGATGGGTAAAGCCAGAGAAAACATAGCTTAACCTACACACATACATATCGAGCCTTTACCGCCGTTTTAGCGCAACCGACAAAAAACAAATTTTACAGGAGAAGGTTTTTTTTAAATATTTTTAAAAAGAAATGTGCTAGAAAATAGAAAATATACATACATTAATGATTTTCAGACATTTACATATATAATGGAAAAAAATACAAAAATATTTAGTATATAAGCTATTTATGTCGCTTAATTTATTTTTGCTGTCATAATCTAAGGTTGTTTTGGCATTTACGATAAAAATATCCATTAATATTAATATTACAATAAACTACATTTTGATAAATAAATAGATATTTTAAAAGGCGTTTAAATGAAATAGTTATAAAATATTGAAAATTAAAATTTATTTCTATTAAACAATAGGAGTAATGAGATCAATCAGCATAATTATAACCTTAAAGACGGAAAGTCTCCGGGATACGACCTTATAGATAGCATTCTCCTGAAAAATCTTCCAAAAAAAGGAATTGTTTCAATTGTAAATATATTCAATGCTTGCCTACGGCTTAGCCACTTCCCAGGACAATGGAAAATAGCGCAGGTAATAATGTTGCCTAAACCTGGTAAGTCACCTAATGAAGTAGCTTCATACCGACCTATTAGTCTGCTGCCATTAATGGGTAAACTCTTTGAAAAGGTATTGCTGAAGAGGATGAAGGCTCACTTAAATGACGTAATTCCAAATCATCAATTTGGCTTCAGGGAGAACCATGGCACGATAGAACAAGTTCACCGCATCGTTGACGTAATAAGCAGATCGCTGGAGGATAAGAAGTACTGCTCAACTGTCTTTTTGGATATTAGCCAGGCCTTCGATAAAGTCAGGCACGAAGGGCTCTTATATAAAGTTAAAAAGATGCTCCCACACTCCTTTTACAATAGATTGCACTCCTATCTCAATGGTCGATGTTTTGAAGTAAAATTCAAAGAAGAACTTTCGGACTTGCACGTGATAAAATCTGGAGTGCCTCAGGGAAGTATACTGGTCCGGTTCTTTACACCATATTTACTGCTGACTTACCAACCACAGACAGCACTATGGTTGCAACATACGCGGACGATACGGCCTTATTATCCGCACACGAGAACCCAATATCAGCATCTGAACATCTACAACATCACATTGACAAGATTGAAGAATGGCTTAAAACTTGGAGAATGCAAGCTAATCAAAGCAAGTCAGTACACGTAACATTTACGCTCAGGAGAGACACCTGTCCCCCGGTGACAATTTACAATGACGAAATTCCGCAAGACGACCATTCGAAATATTTAGGTATGCACTTGGATCGAAGGTTGACCTGGCAAAAGCACATTTGGACAAAACGAAAGCAACTTGATTTAAAATTGCGGAGTATGTACTGGCTTATAGGACGCCACTCACAAATGAGCACTCATAGCAAGTTGACAGTGTATAAAGCCATCTTGAAACCTATATGGACCTACGGCATCCAACTTTGGGGTACAGCCAGCAACAGCAATATTGAAATACTGGAAAGATTCCAAACAAAAACACTTAGAGTCATCTTTAACATACCACAGTACATCAGCAATAAAATTATATATCACGACCTGAAACTACCAACCGTCAAACAGGAGATCACGAAGTATAGTTCTAACTACCAGAAAAGACTCGAAAAACATCAAAATGAGCTTGCCTGCAGACTGAGCGGAGACAAAAGTCTACGCTATAGGCGTTTGAAGAGACATAGTGTTCAAACACTACTGGATAGATTCATCAGGACGGAAGGAGACACCCAATGAGAAGTGTCTCACCAAGCTAAATTACCCAATCAGATAAATTTATATCAGACAGAGCAATGGCTTATTGTTGTGAAAAACAGATTGCCATGACGCGGAAACAAACAAAAAAAAAAAAAAAACAACGAGAACGATGTTTTTGTCGCATAACTTGCACGGAAATAAACAGGTCACGACAGGTTTGTTTATAGTAAACGCCTCATAGTCTATCACCTATGTCGGTTGCGATAACAAGTAGTGTCACTTGCGCTACAAAAAATTGATCGCAAGGCGCTTGCGATAAAAATGCTTGTTGTCGCTTACGTTATGGCTTTAAAAATATATGTATTTACGATAATTTTAGCACTTGCTACAACTTTATAACGGTTAAATTTTGGCGGGAAATGTCAACAGGGATAGATCCGTTATGGTTTAAAATACTACTTACGATAAAAAAAGCATTTTCGACAAAAGTGTCGCTTACGATAATTTGGCGGTAACGGCTCGATATTGTATACCCATTTTTTTAAAATGTTTCTTTACGTCTTGGAAATGGCACTGCGGTAGACCTCGTACAAGGTGGCGACATGAACTGGACGTCTTTGATAAACAATGGCAATAAGTAGCCAGCAATAGAGAAGGGTGGAGAGACTAATGGAGAAGCCTTTGCTCAACAGTGGGACGATAACGGCGAAATAGGTTTTAAACATAACAGAGAAATTAGGTTGTTGTATTATACACCTCCTGCCCAACCCTTCGGGGAATACAGGCCTGATATTATGTTTATAATATTCAATACAAAACTTAGACTAAAAGAACTACATAACATACTTTGTGTTTCAGATTCAAGCATTATCATTTGACATGAATGATGATGAAGAAGAAGAAGATGAAGAGGAGGAGGTGGAAGAAGATGCTGCTGCTGAGGAATCGTCAGCAGATGAGAAACCACCTGTGGACGATAAGAGCTGGCGAGACAAAGAGGAACCAGTATGTACAGACCAATCCTTACTAATATTATGAATGCAAAAATAACTCAGTCTATCTATTACACTTTCATGCCTAAACCGTTGAACCGACTTTGATGAAACTTAGTACAGAAATAGTCTGGAACCTGGAGAATGGCATAGGCATTTTATCCTGAAAAATACTGAATATGCGATAAACAATATCCAAGCGGGCGAAGCCACGAGCGACATCTAGTTACAATAAGTGCATGTCGTCATGGCTGCCCTGACCATAGGCTCTCAGGCCGCACATCGATTTTTACATGAAACTGCATGATATCGACGCACTGATTTGCAGCCAGCCGTCAACCGCGCTGGTTGTTTTGGGGCTGCGGCGCGGCACGCCGCATTGCGGCTGGCCACTACTAGTGCGTTTTAAGCCTAAGATGGTGTTAATTAAATGTTAAAATTAAAAGGCCATTTTGTACCTGAAAAATCTATTGCAAAACCAAAGTTCACGGCAGCCAAGGTAAAATGGGCGTATTGTAATAGTACAAACACAGTTTAACAATACATACAGTTGGGAAACGAATGTACTTGCGCAGAACAAGAGCGGGGACCTCGCGGAGAGGTGGGCGGCGCGGATCGCGGCCCCCGATCACGCTTAGTTTGCGCACTCGAACGCTGAGGGCAGACACGTCCGGATCTGGTACATTTGCGCTTAAGAATTTAAACCCATTAATTACTACATTCGTAAAGGCTAGTTTTTAAATAACTTTAAACAATTTAAACTGGTTAAATGGTTTTCGGCAGTGCTGATTCATGGAAACGACACCAATGAATAAAGAAGAAATTAATATAATGACGGTCGCATCTCAATATATTTCTGAAAATTTGTTGTATGTTAAGAAAAATATTAGTTTGTTCTCTAAGAACAGCGACATTCATATGTACAACATTCATAGCGTCATTATTAGAAATAAAAATAAACATATACTACCAATGACTAGGCTCCAAAAAGTTAGTACTTAATTCATTTAGGTGCCAAAGTATACGTTTCTATAGCAAGATTCCAAGCAATATTCAAGACTTAAGTCTCAATAAATTTTAAGTCCTTCGTAAAGCAGAAACTTTGCAATAAGGGTTTCTATATAGTTAAACATTATATGGACGACAAACATGCTTGAAATTGAGCCTCTCGCTCTTATCACAGATATACATCATTGAAATTACTTCATTTATAATTGTTTTTTGTATATTGACATTCTGCATGTTGATTTATTGATAATTATTATTATTGAATTATTATTTTTTTACCTTGACATTTTATCGACTATTATTATTAATCTGTCGTTTGTTTTTATACGTAATATTTTTTCTTTTATTAAATTGTGAATGCGAGTACTATGTAGGCTAGTGCGTGTCGTCAGTTGGGACAGGTCAACTCAAACCTACTATGGCTCTTTTACACTCGCATAGTTTTATACCACAATGTCTGGACTTTAAAAGAGACGTTGACCGTTTGAGTTTTTTTCGGCTTTTCTTCTCAGAGCTAGTCAGATAGGAAAAGCCATCTAGTCTTAAAAAAAACATCACATTGACTTGTAAAAGTGTCTGCAACAGATTTATTTCCAGAAATAAATATCATTTATCAATGACGCATATTTTGTAAAATTTCGCAGCCGCCTTCTTGGACTTTGACCTAATTTTCGGCATCAGCACCCCCGATAACCATGGACACGTTGCCTGAGGACTGCCTCGTTGGTCTACCGGTCGCAAGTGCGAATGCTGAGCGTGAGGTCTTGGGTTCGATTCCCAGGTCGGGGAAAGTGTTATTGGGTTTTTCCGTGTGGGATTTCTCAGTAGTAGCCCAGAGTCTGGATTTGTGACCGGTCAATGGCAATAGGCTCGCCCCCTATTACATGGGACGTAAAACATAACGGCGAAATGTGGGTGTACTGTACACCTCTGCCAAACCTTCGGGGAATACAGACGTGAGATTTTATGTATATAGTATTTATAATTACATTATAATTTAATTATTGTTTATTAATTAAATTATAATAATCCCATTTATTTTGTTTTTCTTTTTTGACAACCCTTGCACATTTGCGACTAATAGCGTAGGTACCTACACGGGCGGCGGTGTCGTCCGACATCAAAGGCGTTTCCCAACTGTATGATTCTTAAACTGTGGTACAAATGTGCAAAGTACTAGAAACATGACATGTTTCGTTTTGTTTGGAAAGATTTGCATACTTGAGTATCTGTGATATCTAAGTTATTTATACTGCAAAGTAATTCAACAGCCCGTTTTGGAAAAAAAAAAGTCAGAGTATTATTTATCAGTCAGCATCTGTATCAGTAACTAAGCTCCGGAGACTTCCCAAACGATTGGAAACTGGCAGAAGTACATCCCATTTATAAGAGTGGTGACGGAGCCTGTGTCAATAACTATAGACCAATTTCCATACTGCCAACCCTATCAAAGGTTCTAGAATGACTCATGAACAAGCGTTTAGTCAATTATCTGGAAAAACACGATCTCCTTTCATCACAGCAATTCGGTTTTCGGTCGGGTCGATCGACCAGGGACGCCATACACCAATTGACAGACTTTGTTGCAAATAACCTCGAGAAAAACAACAAGGTTATAGTTATCTTTATGGATTTGGCTAAAGCTTTTGAAACGGTCTCCATCCCACTTCTGTTAAAAAAACTGAAAAGGCTCGGAACAAAGGACACACAGCTTTATCTGTTCTCTGACTATCTGAGAAATCGCTTTCAGAGAGTCAGGGTGGGAGAATGGACAAGTGGCGATCTTCCGATTGAACATGGCATTCCTCAAGGAAGCATCCTCGGTCCTACATTATTTTTCACCTACATAAATGATCTTTGCGACCTGATCATGAGGAATGGGAGAATAGTCACCTTTGCTGGATTTTGAAATAGAGTTTTATAAATAGTAGTAGAAATTAAAAGTTGAAATTGAATTGAAAGTAGTATATATGAACAGCACAAAATAAAAGAGGAAAATGATTAACATACAGCCCATCGCAAAAGCCCTGCGTAACTTGTACGGCAGGGGCTCACGCCGGGGCAGGAGTGTGGTTTTAGTCGGTAAGAGTCCGACACTACCCAAGCCATCTCATCCGTGAGGTGGCTTGGGTGTCCATGAGGATTTCCCACTCCAGCTAAAACAAAAAAAAAAAACAAAAAAAAAAGTCAGCTTTGCTGACGACACTCAAACCTCCACTAGCACACGAAACTCACGCTCACAGCCGCAACCCACATTATGTATTTTAGTTTGTTGCTTCCTAGCAACATGTAACTTATGTAAAAAACTTATTATTTAGGGTGAGAGCCTGGCGATCCGTAACATAGGGTCTCCCTAGTTCGGACTCCAGTCTCTCGCAAAGGAGCTTTCTACCTACTTATTTGTTAAGTTACTTAGTTAAGATGTCAAATTGTAAGCAAACCTTTGTGTAGAGAGAACAATACATTTTTATTATTATTTATTTATAGTAACTTACCATAAAAAGCCATTGGATACTGTACAGAACAAATATCAAACAGAAAAAAACATCTTGTAGCTATTTACTTTTAAAGTAACTATTTTGCAGCTCTTCAAGAAAATCAAGAAGAATCCAGATGTTGACACATCGTTCTTGCCAGACAGAGAAAGAGAGGAAGCAGACCTCAAGTTACGAGAGGAACTGCGGCTAGAATGGGTGATGACGCAAGCAAGCCTGAAAGATGAACCAATTACAGTTACATTCAGTTACTGGGATGGCTCAGGACACAGAAGAAATGTTACCTTAAAAAAAGGTAAGAATTATTCCCTTTTACCTGAGAGCTATAGATTACTTCCTCCTGTAGTTTGCATTCATTGGAAGATACAACAGCGGTATGTTGTTAAAAATAAAAATATTTTTCAGGCAATTCCATATACCAATTTCTACAAAGATGCTTAGATACATTGCGGCCTGAATTCAGTGAACTAAAGACTGTGTCTGCCGACCAGCTCATGTACGTGAAAGAAGATCTCATACTGCCACATCATTACACATTCTACGATTTTATTGTTACCAAGGTAAGTCATACGAAGATGTGAACAGTCATACATATCTAGCAGATGTGTACATTTTGGAACTGTAGGCCAAACTTATATACAAATTCTCGAATTAACATTATGGTAACTATGGTAGGTACCTTTTGGAGGTTTGTATGAATGACACACGTGCGCCTTGTCGAGTGGTCACTTTAATTATGCACTAGTCGAGCAATTAAAGTAAATATCAATCATGTCAAGTGCCGTCAAACACAAGCATGGTGACTCGTTGGCATAGGCACACACACATTGAAGATAGATGTTGGAGGGGCATGCCATGTTATATATATGTAATTGTAGGTATATGATGACTCCATTTACACGGCATCTCATTAGACACAAGTGACGTAGACGCACGAGCAGTACCGAAAAACACAGAGTGTGCCACTCTCGTCGCGAGTGCAACGAAAAAAGTGGTTCGATTGAAGGCTCTGTTTTGGTCCGAAAATAAACGGGCAATCCCGATGCACGTGAATACACATTAAATCATAAAATATTAGGCAGGGGGCAAGGCCATACCTTCTTTCTATTCATATTGAGTTTACTAAAGATTGCCTTAGCCTGTGAATTTCTTATGCTGAACAAGGCCCAACTGGTAGGTAATTAAAGAGAAGTGATAATATAATATTCTAGGCCTTACTGGGGACAGGCCGAAAGCCAAAAAACTAAAGCAGATGGCAGCACCTCCATACAATTTCATGGCAAACTATCAGCATTATTAAAATTCTCACTTATGATTAGGTGACCTAATCTCTCTGTCTTCAGTATGTATCTAACTTTAAATTACGTTGCAAATTGTACGTTGCAAAAATGTCGCTCGTTAATGTTATAATGTTTTTTTTATGAATTCCAGGCTAGAGGTAAAAGTGGACCGCTATTCCAATTTGATGCTTCTGATGACGTCAGACTCGTCAATGACGCTACACAAGAAAAACAGGACTCGCACGCTGGCAAAGTATTATTAAGGTAAGCATAAAAAAAAAACTAGTAGATGTTTAATACGAGGGCGGTTCAAAAAGTACCTGTGTTAGGAATGAAGATCAAAATTTTTTCAAAATCTTGTCTTTATTTCTCTTTGTAGTCTCCTTTTAGAGATATAAACTTCTCCCAATGGCCCTTTCATATTTTTAACCCATAAAAAAATAGGATTTGTTAAACGCTCAAAATTATGCCTCTGTCTCGACAATGACCTCCTCATTTCAGCTATTTCTTTTCCCTGTGACCCATTTCTTTAGGTTTGTGAACAAGAAGAAATAGCAGGGAGCCAGGTCAGGCGAATACGGGGGATGCGGTAGCAATTCATAACACAATTTATTCAGTTTGGCGGCGACAACTTCAGATGAATGTGCTTGTTGCGTTGTCGTGGTGAAACAACTCTTTCTTCTTCGCCAAAGGGTTGTGTCTCCTTTAATTTCATGTCAAAGCGGTCTAGTAACTTACTGAAGTATTAACTAATTATCGTTTTTCCTGTTTCTTCGAAGTCCACGGAGTATGACGCCCTTCGCATCCAAAGAATCGTCGCCATAACTTTTTCGGCCGCTGGAACCGTCTTCCGTCGCTTTCTTTGGAGCAAATTCTTGGGGATTAACCCATTGTTTTGATTATTGCTTGGTGTCCGGCATATAATGATGAATCCAGGTCTCGTCAGTTCACAAAACTCCGCAAAAGAGTACTTCGGATCTCGCTTAAATTGGTCCATAAACAGTTTCGAAGTTGAGAGCCGCGCCCGCTTGTTGTCCGCCGTGAGCAATCGCGGCACGCATCGGGGTGATAACTTTTTCTTCACTAACTTATCAGGTAAAATATTAACTAATGTTCCCGTCGAAACACCTATAATCTTCGCTACTACGCAGCCTTTCGTTCGTCTATCAGTGAGAATCATGTCGTGGACGTTTTCAATGATTTCCTCAGTAACCACATCTGTCGGGCATCCTAGGCGCTCCTCATCAAAAACGAACGTAAGACCACGTTTAAATTCATTAAACCAATATTTGAATATAATCATAGATGGCGAAGGTTCCCCATAAACAGCATCCAACTTCGGTTTTATCTCCTCACATGTTTTTCTGTCCAAAACTAGAAAGTGAATCATAAAACGATACTGCACTTTTTCCATCTTACCGAAAACTACGTTACACGTCTTACTGAAATTGCTGTAAAATCAAAACTTATCTATGAATCAGCATCAAAATTATTTGGCGGTTTTGTATAAATGACAGGACACGATGGTAACACCAACTTGCCTTATCAACGTAAACTGTCTTCAAACACGGGTACTTATTGAACCGCCCAGGTATCTACATCTTTTTTAGAGGTCAGTAAGGTACCTACTTACTGACCTTTGAACCAACTTGGCTTTGTTTCCTATGTTTTACATTTGATTTAGAACAGCTGGTAAAATAATTTTGCTTGAATAAATAACGCGTACCGCCTTTTTTATTTTATTTTTAGTCAGGCAACGTTCGTCTTTAATATTTCTTCATTGCAGATCCTGGTATGAAAGAAACAAACATATCTTCCCTGCTTCAAGATGGGAACCTTACGACCCCACAAAGATTTATTCCAAATACACTATCAAGGGAAAATGAAGAGACAACATATGAATAATTAGAAATTTAATAAAGCAATCAGATAGACATTGTAGTAAAAATGCAATAATACCAACGAATGTAATAAAAAACGTGTATTTCTAGAATTAAATTTTATTTATTGTAACGCACGGCTGGCTAGCCACTACAGACCTAAAGATATCCTGACTTTAATTAGTTTCAAGTGCTGCTCATTCAATGAAAATAATAAACTTGTGACCGTCACGCCTGGAATAATCTACGAAACGAAGGTTATGTATCATACAATTACCGAGGCATGTTAACACGTTCAGTACCAAGTGCCCTCCAGGAGGGCACCCTCTAGTCGCATTCGCGATGCTGGGTGGCTCGTGGAAATCATTTTAAATTTAGGTTTTTCTTAGAAAATACACCATCATAAAACAAGCAATGAGACCTCCTGGAAAAACTATTTTACTACATAGTAGCGTGTTTTATGACACGGTTTTTAACCTAATCCTAAGAACCCAAATGCCGACGACACTCCTGGAAGGTCCACTAACCATATGTATGGCGGCATGGCGTATGAGCTCTATGAAAAGTGGTGGACTCGAATGTGTTAATGTACCGCTCATCATCTAACACCGCCTCGCCTCACACTTAGGCCGCGTTTCCACTGACGCGGAGCTGGGCGGAGAGGAGCGGTGAAAAGTGGTCAGTGTTTCCACTGAAGCGGAGCTGGGCGGAGAGGAGCGGAGCTGGGCGGAGAGAGAGAGAGATTATAATTTCCCAAGCTGCATCTTTGGTTTCGTTGCATTTGTAGGTATTCAATCGCGTATCCCATAAACACGGAAATTGTCTAACAGTTTCAATGAACTTCTCATCCATTTTGATACGTATGCACCTAGTGACGTAACGAAGACAACTGACACACTGCACGCGAGTCACGCACCGCCCCGCTCCGTACCGCCCCGCTGTCCTCCGCTCTGCACCCCAATGCTCGCTGTCCTCCGCACTGCACCGCCTCGATGTATGAATATCCGCTCAGCTCTGCTCCACCCCGCTCGTACTGTTTGCATTGAAGCGGAGCGGAGATTTCAAGCATAGTCATTGGTCAATTTGTGCACCGCTAAGCTCCTCTCCGCCCAGCTCCGCATCAGTGGAAACGCGGCCTTATGCATTGTAGAAACAGACTTTAAGTTTTGCTCCATACTATTTTAAGGACGCCAGTACACAAGCAACTTGAACGAAAAAAAACTGAAAGGAATAAAATAATTACCATATTATTAAGTTTGCAGTTTCTGAAGTCGGTGCAAATCTACGCTGAAACGAATAATAAAGGCACCGACTTATGATACTGTACTTTAGTGCCACAAATTACAATTGCAATAGAATGCAAATAGGTACGTGGATCACTACTACAACTAGAACGTCGCCGCGTCGTCTATGTAGGTACCTACTACCTAGTTGACCTAGTTCATTTTCTAACTATAGGTCGAGCGCATAACTGAGTCAGTGCCTGGGGTATGGGAGCGACACGGGAGGGGTGACATATGACGACGTGTCCAAACTATCTCGCTATAAACGTGATAAATATAATGAAGATATCTCTTACGATATTTACGTGTGTATACTTAAGCTAAATTAATTAAAATAATTGCGCGTAACAATGAAAACAAAAAAATAAGTTAGGTACAATAATTTTATTATTTTATTTAATAAGTAGGTACCTATTAATATTTTCAACTGAAACAACAAACAAATCCCAAATTTAATTATTTAATTAATCAGATTCCTTATCGCTGTCTGTACCCGAATCACTGTATGAATGGCTCGAATCACTTTCATTATCTAGTGGTAGTAAAAATATCGTAAGAGATCTTCATTATACATATTTATCACGTGTATAGCGAATATAGTTTGGACACGTCATGTCACGTCATATTTTATGTCACCCCTCCCGTGCCGCTCCCATACCCCAGTCACTGACTCAGTTAAGCGATAGACCTATACTATTAATAATAGGGAATATGCATGTAATTTTTGTTTTCTCTTGATCAATAAAACACATTAATATAAACCCAAGAAAAGTATTAAAAGTCAAATGTTACTATTGTTTGTTGCAAAAACAATTATTAAACTTCAACAATTTTCTCCTACAGTTCAAACATCTTTATTGTCGCGGCCATAATGTGACGTCATAATACACGATACTGCTTTGTTTGCATCTCTTTTTTAACAACAAATCATATAAATTATTTCTTGTGCTTTATTCAAGCAGAAATCGCACTTAATTTTGAATTACATGCATATTCCCTAATATTGTATAAAAATACTACTGAACCAAGCTAATGAAAATCATAAGGGAACAACTCGAGAGTATTACTCACCAAATAGATAAAGATTTACTCAAATCGGTCAACAAATATCAAGGACAGGGTGTACATACATTAAAAAAAAGGAACGAATTAATAACCTTTTCGCAATCGATTAATAACGGACGGCGCCAAGTCCATATTTCAAACCCTGGGCAAGTAAAAATAAAAAAACGAATGAATAATAACATACATGATTATATTTCTAATTAAAAATTTACTTCTATCACCAAAATAACACTACACAATACTATAACGAAATAACTATCTATGAACAACTAACGAATTTTTCTATTTGTTGCCATCTCTGGTTGTCCAGTTTAACCAGAAATTGTTTCTTTGTATCACTGACATCTTTTGCTACTTTGGGAGGTGGAGCATTCCTCTGGAAATGTATTATGGCGGCCAGAAGATTCCAAACAGTGAATTCTGGCCATAAAACGTCTGTAAAATATATTACAGTGTTTGTGACCTGCAAGAAAAAAGAAAAAATATATTAATGGTTCTAGTTATAACTGTTTAAGTACCTAATTGTTTATTTCGTCTGTTTATTTATTTTGTAGACTTCCTGGTCGCATACGCGACTGTTGAGCGCGAAGTCTGGGTTCGATCCCCAGGTCGGGCAAAGTGTTATTGGATTTTTCGTGTGGAACTCCGTAGCAGCCCGGAGTCTGGATTTGTGTCCAGTTGATGGCAATAGGCTCGCCGCCTATTACATGGGACTAAAACATAACGGCGAAATGTGTGTGTATTGTATACCTCTGCCCAACCCTTCGGGGAATATTAAATTGGCGTGATATTATGTTAATATTTGTTTATTTTGTGACATGATTTCGAGGTTTTATGTTGAGCAATTAGCGTCTGGCCTCGGAAGCGTTAATGGTTTTTCTTTATTAAATCTGATGTAGCTTTTAATTAACTACATAATCTTTTGTTTAATACTTTGCCCCACACACATAAACTTGACATGCACATACACCCAGACTCGGAACAATGATACAAATACACGTGTCGTGCGGGATCAAACCCGCGACCCGTTGCACGGCAGCCAAGCACTAACTCACAGCGCCAATCGTGTCATCGTGTAACATTTAAAAAAACAGAAGGGAAAAATTATACTCTAGACTCTAACATTACATAATTAAGTTGAGTCAGAGTATCAATATTTTTTTTCGTGAGACTGTTTAAACTTTTACAATAAACAATTAAGTTATTCTGATCTTTCTCACCTGCCATAACATAAAGTCTGACAATCTCACTTCGCCTGATGTCCTAACAAGTAGTTCAGCCTCTCCAAGTTCTAATGTTTGCGATACGAGTTCATCATCAATATCTTCTGGTTCTATTTCATTGTTTTTCACTCCATCTACTATGTGGGAGGCTGCACGGCTGATTTCGTCTCTACCTATTAAAGATGTAAATTGTAAAGTTATCTTACATGAGTAAAAATACTTATACCGTATTCGTATACCGGAGGCAAGATACAAAATGTAAATAATCTTACTATGTCATTTTTTAGTGAAATACGAAACATACCAATGAAAAAAATCAAGACTTAATACAGGAAGAAAGAAGTGTTTTTAAGTAAATTAACATCACATTATTTCTTTTTCTTAGAAATTAAGCTTTGAAATATTTTACAGAAAATCTAGTCAAATGTTTACAATTATTGTCTCTTTGTTCCTTGAATAGGGTATAAATACGTCTGGTGTACCCTGGGCAGTCAGTCTTGCGACCAATCTTGCTAACCTTTTCACCACAGCATGAGCTTTTCTTATAATAGCTTGTGCTGACACAAGAGGTTTTCTTTTTTAATTTGTACTAAAATTACTTGAACTGCTACCATAACCTGTTCTACTAGGTACTCAATATACAATAACAACAGGCATTATTACTGTTAGAAAATTTGTGCTTCATATTTCAATCACTGATGAAAAATATAATACTTCTGACTTGATTGAGTCATTCTTAATTTTTAGTTGTGTTTCAACTTTCAAATAACATGTGTTAATACATATAAGTCGCGCGGAGAAGGTTTGCCGATGGCCTCATGACGTCACGCGTCGATGGTCGGTACGATTCAGACGAGCGCGGGTAGCGGTCGGTGAAGTGGGGGGCGCAGTCATCGGCAAACCTTCTACGCGCGACTAGTAGTTATTTTTTTAAATAATAATTACCTGTATAAGCATAAGCAATGTTGAGTCTTAGTATATTGTTAAATCTGGTAGCCAGCATAGCTTTTGACAGGAGTCCTCTTAAATCATCTGGCAACAGGGATAACCGGCCAGCAACATGAATTCGGATACCCCACTCATTGATTTGATCACTGTTAAGAAAAACAACTGTTAAGTATCTAAATATTAATAAATATTCTTGCTTAAAAAGAGAATTGCTTAGTAATTACAGGGGGCCAATTCTACAAAAAGTAACTTTTATTAAAAGTTTCTGTTAGTAGAATTGGGCTCCAGGTCTAGCGCATAACTGAGTCAGTACCTGAGGTAGCTGCGCGGTGCGGGAGGGGGTGACAGTTGTCATAAGTTGACGAATCAGTGAGCTTTCGCGTCGCATCACCACACCCCTCCCGCACCGCGCACCTACCTCAGACACTGACTCAGTTATGCGCTAGACCTATAGTAAGCATAAATTCTAAGCTGAAAATTCTAACTAAGAAAACAAAGTTAGGTAACATACTAATATAGTAACTACTCATGGAACTTAATCTGCCCAGTGATGCTAGCGTGATGCGTAATAAATTAGGAAACAAAAAGCTAATTTAAAAAAAGGCTTCTTTATTCTCTCTATTTACCAACTCTATTATTATTTTTTCAATTTCTCCATGTACAGAATTGACTTGCCTAGTTTTATTATTCTATATTATGTATAGATTTTTGTTCTTGTTATTTTGGCCACACACTATTAAGGTTAGACTGCATGCTCAATCTTAATTGCACAAATTCTAATTTGTACAAGTAAGCATTTAGATGCAAGAGGGAAGAATAAACTACAGAGCAAAGCACAGAATGCGTCCTGATATGATTATTTAGTTTCTTTCATAATCATATATATATATTTCATATTCAACCCCTAAACCCATTTTGTTCTGCTTAGCCTTTTCCCTAGTTACTGGGCAATGCTGATATTCTAAGTGTTTAGATGGCAAAACATTGCATGTAGCCAGTCCTTAACTTACATGCTTAGTGCAAATAAAAATTTGTACAATTGAGATGGAGTATGTAGTCAGACTTTTAAAGGAATGCATCTACAATTATTACTACTATTAATCATTAATTAAAAGTCAATATGTCATGAGATGGATATTTTTGTAAATAAAGAATACATACATTTCATCCAGTAACCTTTGAAACTTGTCTCTAGCTAAGTTCATTAGTGCATCAACTTCATCTTTACTTCTTTTGAAGTTTTCTATACTGAATGCATAAACTGTTACTTCCGGAACTCCAAGATCTAGACACCACTGAAATAAATACAACAAATTTTATTTTTTTACTTTTTATTTTAACTTGGGACTAATGAGTAATGACATATCAAACAAAACTTAACACCCAATTTATTAACTTTGACTGCTGCAGATTCATTTTTTATCAGCCAGTACTGCGGCTTTGCGCACGCGCCGTTTATTTATGTGCGTTTTCATACAAAAAGTATGCAAACACACGGTGTGTGCGTCCACCGCCTTAGCATAGCATTGTGCAAATTTACTGTGTATGTTTTCCCGCAGTGAATGTGTTAATAATATGGCAATTTTGCTGTCTGAATGTGCAATCTGATAATTTTTGTAGTTACCTGGCAAATGTCCTATGGACACATGCTATCCCTAACATTTTTAGGATGGTTTATAACCAGAGATCGGAATAGGTAGAGTATGTTTACCTAAATAGGATGGTTTATAACCACAGATCGGAATAGGTAGAGTATGTTTACCTAAACTTCGAGGAAGGAAGTAACATAGAGTGGATAATACCTCCTCTAAAATCCCGGAATAATTATAATGATGTTTTAATCCCGGGATTTAAAAATCACGAATTATGGACTTTATTTATAGTCACAAATTATTGATTTGAAAAATCATATAATATGTTTTAGGGTTCCGTTCAGGGATTTTAGAGGAGGTATTATCCACTCTACGTTACTTCCTTCCTCGAAGTTTAGGTAAATATGTATACTCTACCTAATCCGATTTCTGTTTATAACCAAAGTTGTAATAAAAAATAAAATGTGAAAATAGTTGGACACCTCTGAGAGGGTCACTACTGAGAGGCAGACATGGGAGTCATGGGACAGGTTAATTTTAAATGTTCTGTATTTGACATAATATTGTCATCACTTTGCAAGCAGCATGAACAAAAAATATATAATTGTGACGTGATCACCTGATCACATTACATGACATGCGTGTAACCATGTGTTGTTCTTAAATATTGTAGAGACAAATGCCCCTAGGCATGGGTGATGTTGAACTATCCTAATTTAATGAAGATGCATAGCCAGGGATGAGCTGCAATAGAGCTAGTAGAAACAAATAAGAAAGAAAGAAAAATTGTTTATTCATGCTAAAATGAGGCAAAAATATAAAATAAAAGTATAAACAAAACCAAAAAGAAACTACTGGGAAAAATATGCAGGTGCGTATTAGAAACGGGCTGCACAATTTTGGAGTTTCTGAGGGTTGGATCATGTAGGGGTTGGTTTTCTCTACCCCATGGCATACATCCCTGCACAAAACGGCCATCGCTCAGTATAATACTGTGACTCATGTGCAAGACAGCCACATCACTGGTTTTCATTGACAGCTGGCAAAATAAAAGCATTTCTAAACTTCTAGAGAGACTGCACAGTAAGGTTTATTACTTAACCACAATACAGAGTAATTATCATAACTAAATGATGAACTGACATGGAAAGTGTGAGTCAAGAGAGGCCTGGGGGTATAGGCAGTGAGATGTGGATAACAAAATGTGACGAAATGATTTATACCCTTCTCAATGTGAGTCCTGGTGTTTTTCTACAAAACGTTACAATACAAAAAATACCAAATCCTCCAATACGACCCTCTGATCAAAACAATACATGCATAATATAGCTATTTTACGGTTTTCGATGATATCTTTTACGTTTTTTTTGATAGCAGTCTCCATAAGGCTACAATTTACCAAATGACTATGCCAAGACTCGTCTTTTGAACAGAGTATAAAAATAAATAAACAACCACTCACCTTCAAAGTTTCAGATAACTTATCGAAGCCTTTATAATGGCCAGCACTGCTATCTACACTGTTTTTCTTCGCAAACCGACGATTCCCATCCATAATAAATGCCAAATGCTGCGGAACACGACCGGTCTTCACGATTTTGATGCAAAATTCTTGGAAGAAAGAAACACAATTCTCTTTGACCCAAGACATGGTTTATCTTCTAATGTTCTTCACTTTTTAAACAGATTTATTTATTTGAAACACCAATTTCATAAAATTTAAAGGTAGGTAAGAATGAATTGATTAAACCACGTCAGTTCTACACAGTGACATTTCTTATCTTTTAATAAGAATTATGTGCTATTGACGTACATTTAGAATATAAGAGATATATCTTTATAATTAATACCAGGTGTTGGATTTATTTATAATTAATTTTGAGTGCTTTAATTTGTTTTGTTCCTTTTTATTAGGTTTTATGTCAACACACACAGAAATCAAGGGTTGCCTGATGTGATTTTTCATTTCTCCCCAACTTTGAATTTTTATTTAGGTATCTAAAAATTTAAAAAGTTTTACCCAAAGGCAAAAAAAATAGTATTGTTGAGCACATAAACCACTTCGGGGTAAGAATTTTAAAGAAAAATGTTAATGTATGAATAAGAGTAACGTTATGTGGCATTTAAAAGTTCATGGCACACTTTTGTTGCTTTTACATTCTAAACTAAGGGTCGATTTTTCAATCGTCCGATAACTTTTATCTGATTAATGCTCAGAATTTGTCGTTTTGATAACTTTTGTATAGAAAATAATATCAACGCGCCATATTTATTCCTTGAATAAAAGTTATCCGATGATTGAAAGATCGGCCCTAAAAGAAACTAAATTATAACATAGACTTAACTTAATGTCAAATGACATAAATTATTTCTCAATGAGTTATAGTGGCAGCTGCAGCGTTGCCAAATCCGCTGATGTTGTCTTTAAACATTTCTTTTCTCCAAAATTTCTCCATAAGCATAATTTTTGCTCAAAACTGCGAAAAAAACGAATTATGGCAATGCTAAAGCAGTCAAATTCACGGTCACGTCATAGACCAATTAATGACGTGACTTCAGACGTGACACAGATTTGATAGAACTGCAGTGCTACCAACTGGAAAGTTTAAGGTAGTGCGATGAATACACGTACGACATGTGATACAAGTATATACCGTACATGTACACCAGCCTAAAAGTCAGAAGTTGGTCTTGTTTAATTATTACGTATCGATGCAAAAAAATCAAGTAAATATGCATGGCTCCCCTTGCAGCAGCTCAATGAACTCAATAATACTCACGTTGCTCCAACAACAAAACGACCAATTCACTGAGTGACGTATGTACCTACCATTACGCCTAAGACTTTGCGCAAGTGTGGCAGGCTACGCAAACACGTTAAGTTTGAACTTTTTAATGTGCGCTAAAAAACTGTCACGGAATGGCAAAGTGCAAATGTGTATTCAAACTTTGCGCACATGCTCAAACCTGCTCAAACACTTGTAGTCCGGTCAAGTTAGCTCAAAAAATAGGGGTAGGTTAACAGAAATTCGCATAGAGCTGAAAATTGGTACGAATGTTCGGAACACCATTATAAATCAAATGTAAAAAGTCCCCAGCGATCCCAAACTTGCAAAAAAAAATATTCAAGGTCAAAGTTCGCAAATATGGGTTTTTTGCATTTTTTAGCCAAACGGTAAATTTTATGATAAAAATAGGTCAGACAAAAATTATAGATTATGCAATTCTCTATAAGAATTGTCTACAATTTTTCTCTTAAACGTCACCGTTTCTGAGATATAATGGTTGAAAAAGTTGTATTCTTTATAATATGCGTTTCCACGCCACCTGGAAGGTAGTGTACTTGGCGCGTTTTTTTAACGTGGTTTCTCCAATAGGCCTATTCCACAATCTATTGCGATCCTGTTTAATTCAATAGTAATTCAAAATATATAAAAACTGGTACTATTGGAAATGATGAAAGCCGTATGAATTCTAAAAAATTAGGTCAAATTATCCGTCTCATTCGTAATCATCTGATAATTCTGCTTCCTCTTTTTCTTGTTCGTCTTCTTGTACTTCTTCTTCTGCTTGTTCTTCTTCTTCCTGCTGGGTGTAAGTAAATTGGTCTAACAGCGATGTATCAGATGTCTCCTCACTGATATTGTACGAATCCTCTTCTGGTGGTGATTCAACATTGGAGCACGACTGACCTTGACAACTGGTACATGTTAATCGCCATCAGAAGAGGATTCGTACGATATCAGTGATAAAGAATATAACTTTTTCAACCATTATATCTCAGAATCGGTGACGTTTAGGAGAAAAATTGTAGACAATACTTATAGAGAATTGCATAATCTATAATTTTTGTCGGACCTATTTTAATCATAAAACTTACCGTTTGGCTAAAAAATGCAAAAAACCCATATTTGCGAACTTTGAACTTGAATTTTTTTTTTTGCAAGTGTGGGATCGCTGGGGACTTTTTACATTTGATTTATAATGGTGTTCCGAACATTCGTACCAATTTTCAGCTCTATGCGAATTATTGCACTTTGAAATGTCTAATTTGACCGGACTATTGTGTCACACGCCGCCTTTAAACCAAGTCTTCCAATGTTTGCACACATGTCTGGCGCCGGCCAATCTCGGAATCTACCGAAGAATAGTCCCGACTCTCTTCTGCACGAACTAAACTAAAATTAGAGAATTGCTATGTTTTATTATCAGACAGCGTGAGAAGAGGACGGTGATGGATAAGAACTACAATCGTCCAAATTCACACACGTACTGCAACAAGACTTTTAAGGTAACTTCGGAATACAGTCACATACAATAACAAAAACTACTCATTAAACAGTGCGTGTCTGTATAGAAAGTTGACTGTTGAGGTACTGCTTTAGCATAATATCTACTGTGCCCTTAGAGCATATACCTTATGCTCTAAGACTGTGCCCAAACGGAGCCCATATTCATGAGCTGATCACGCGGCGAGGTCGCGAGTCGAAACTCGAATAAAGAATATAGATTTACGAAGAATCGATTAATATACGCTGGAAGTCTCTGGAAGTGAAAGACCAATGAATGAATAATTGATCATTCAAACAAAAAAGACAACAAACATCGGGTTAAAAAAATCGACTAAATTAACAATCTTTTTTTCCAATCACTACTTTTTTTTTGTATGTTGTTCCGAGTTTGTCATTAAAACAAAAAAAAAAACGAGTTTCTGGTTCCAACAAATAGCCGGAATCACAGGTTATTTAATTTTAACAAGAAACATAATCAAATATAACCCAAGAACATTATTATGAGTAATATATTTAAGCTTAAACTGAGTGCTTTAGGCCATCCTAATCCAGGAGATTTCAACTGCGAAGGTAAATATCATAATACAAGATTTATTATCGGTTTCACAGCCTACGCGTCGAGTTAAGAATCACCTCTTATTTACAGATGAAAAGGAATACCGGAGTGTGATTCTGTGGCTAGAGGATCAGAAAATCAGACACTATAAAATAGAAGAGCGAGATGGTCTTAGAAATATAGAGAAGGACAGTTGGCAACAAGCTTTTGATACATATCAACGGGATTTGGTTAGTCCAGCTGCGGGGGGCACTCCTAACGAACAATTGAACTGGATACTATCGTATGCAATAAGACTGGAGTATGCAGATAATGGTAGTTGCTACCCTTATGTTTTCTTTTTTTGGACTCTATAAAATTCATAATGTTGAAGATGAGGTCAAATCCCAGTAAATGGCAGGGAACGAAAATTTGTTAATTACCCCATGTTGTCCCCTATTGTGTAATCTGAACTGTTATGATAATTTGATAAAAGTTAGAACCTTGAATTATGTACACTTAAAATGCAAATTCTCATATTTCCTTAGTTTTTTTTTTTGCAGCTTTATTTCATAATTTCAAGCCAATAAATATATTTGGCCACTGTACATAAATTGTTTATACATAATTTCATCATACATAATCTGATTGATGATTCACATCTCTTGCACAATTTTGATTTCAGTTGAAAAATATAAGAATGCAAAGGTGGAAAAACCAAAACAGGCTACACCCAACGTTGTGTCTTCCAATCCTCTGGATAACCTTGATTGTAAGTACACAAGTAACATTTATGTTTTTGTATTATAACTTTCGTGAGACACATTCATATTTATGATTAATTACGGTTTACTCACGTGCATTTTTCGGGATTGCCGAACAAAGAGTTCGACTCGCGACCTCGCCGCGTGATCAGCTCATGATTAAGGGCTCCGTTTGGGTCCGAAACTAGTCGGACAATCCCGAAAAATACACGTGAGTAAACCGTAATTAATCATAAACATTTATGTTCGCATAACTCCTCAAAATGTAGGGAATAGCAGACGATTTCAGGTTTGGTCCCATAATAAAAGTTGTTCATAATGATGAGTACAATGACCCCTTAAGAGGTTGTTAGTGTTTTACCAGTAACCCTGTATATAATTTTTTACAAGGACTTCATAATATTCAATATTCTTCTTTTTTTACAGTTTCAAGTCCAGCATTCAAAGCTGGTGTAGAAAGAGTGTCCACACTAGCAGGGGTGGGGCCACACCCAGACCCAAAGTTCCGGTTGTCAGCCCTGGCTAAGATACTTAAGACTACACCCCACCCTGATCCACCTAAGACAGAAGTGAACCTTCTTCAGCAACCAAGCGATGTCCTGAAGCTACTATTCGTGCAGGACCTTCGAGAATTACAGACCAAGATCAATGAAGCCTTGGTTGCAGTCCAAACTGTAACAGCAGATCCAAGAACTGACACAACCCTTGGAAGGGTTGGAAGATAAATTCTTACAAACATCAATCGGGCATCTTGTGAACAAATTAATCTAGTCTGTTACATTGACTAAATAAAAAATGACTAAAAAATATTGCTAAATAATTTATTATACTGTTTCTTGTAACTACATTAATTCGACGGGTCCTACGTATACTAGTGCAAGTGCAAAATCCCAATTTTTCAGGAGAGCGCTATAAAGGTTCTAAAGATTTTAAATTTGACGTAAATCAAAAGAAATACTTGAAATTTTCAAATGGTGTGGTATGGTCCATTCCAAAATTTCAAATATTTCTATTGATTTATGTCAAAGTTAAAAGTTTTCGAACCTTTAAACCACTCTACTGTAAAGTTAGGTTTTTGCACTTATACTAGTATACGTAGGACCCGTCGAATTGAAGATGCCCAAGTAATGTTGTACTAATATACTGTACATTGCTGCATTTACATAATGTAAAATTAAGTTTCATTGTGATTTGACAAGATCTTGTCAGGAAAATATTTGTTTCGGAACTTTAAATACAAGAGTACACTTCTCAATTTAAATCCTGTGCAGTATGAAGTATTAACATGTTTACACTGTGGGAAAACACACAACTCGTTTCTGTTTTCCATACTTTTTGTATGAATACATACGTGCACAGTCAGTGTTAAGACTTCAATCCCAAATGAACTGATGTGTAATCTACTTATAACAATAAATAAAACAATAATAAACCTTATTTTAAATCTTTCATTAAATCAAAAAATTATTCAGGTATTCCTAAGTGCACATTTTTGGTATGTCCTTACAGTAAACAACAGCATGGCCACTAGCTACTAAGATAAACAAAAATGTTCCATTCACAAAAACCTTGAACCTAAAAATGCACAACAATAGTAATTGCGTCCATCGACTGAGCTACGGAAGTTTATAACAAATAGATAACTGAAGATTCAATGCATTCCACCTCCTTTCTCAAGCATCTGTGCGAATCTATTGGTTATGAGCAGAGAAACATCGATAAACCTCTCGACACAGTTGGTAATGCAGGTTTCGGTGCGAGAGTCCAGTTTAGCTCCAGGCTTGTCCACACATTTGTCCCAGCAAAAGTCATTGAATTCATGGATCTGAAAATTAGGAGCAAGAAATGAATAAGTGTGTAGTACTGAAACAAAATCACTTCTCAAATGGATTTATCACGATCGCGTTAAAGACCATTTTCTGATCAATTTTTGAAAGTAGCCTATTCAAGAAAATAAAATAGGTTTATTCTATCCTTTATTTCGTTAAATAACTTCTTATACAAAATTTAAACCAATGCAAACATCCAAATTATACAATGATGCAAGATTTGTTGTAGAAATGAAATTAAAATATAAATATTTTACCTGTGCATGGAATTGGGCCTTTTGTTTTTCTGCAAGAAGAAAGTCTTGTAGTTCAGAGTCTGCAGCCTTAGGGCTTGAGAAGTCTGATAAGTCAGTCATTGTAGATGTTTAATTTTCAGAGATCGTTCTCAAGTACATACCTTCAGATTATATTTGAGGTTATGTTTCTTTTCTTTTGATTGATTGACTTGAGCTTGATTTTTTTTTAAATTGTGTATGGGCCTTAGATACAAGTCCTTAGGCCCTATTGTAGCATTTGTCTTCTATTATTTTTATGTAATTAAATGTTCGTGTGATATCTTGTGTGTGCTTAGATCTAAGTGTGTCTGTTATAGAATACATAAGATTGCTTCTTAGAGTTTTTGGCAACAAATCTATCCAGTATCCACTTATTTCACACAAGGACGCACTATGGTGGTGGTTCTATTCCATTATAAAATTCTCAATGACACTCTCTGTCTAAGCGATTATTTCAATCTAAGATCAAGTATGTAACTAGATGGAACATTTTTAAAACGAAAAATTTGCTCTAGTTCATCTCTTCACTCTAATGAGAGATGATCCGAGGGAAAAAGAGACGAACTTACTGTCATGCGTGTACACGTCAAACGAAATGAAGCTTAAATGAGTTGAAAATCCTGAATGCATTTAAATATATGATTAGAGATGAGGCAGAATAATCTAGGGACGGTATCGATACTTTAAATATTTATTTCCTTAAAATTGAATAATTAATGACTTTCGAATTTGAAACGTTTTTGCAGCGACGTGACTTTTCAAAAACGCCTTTCAAAATGTAAAAATTCTTTTCATAAAATACGTAATTAATTTAACTAAAAAATCACTCAAACTAAATACAGTTTACAATAGAACTAAGAATGCATACGACGTGAATGATGATAATTGACCAACGGCGTATCGTAGTTGACTATCGTTTTAACGCTTAGCAGACTGGAGCAGTGGTGGTCCAGAAGTAACGGCGCCAGCGCCACGGTTACCATGGAGTTTCTTGTTGGCTCATCTCCATAGGACTTACTTTTTGGAACCGTGCAACCAAATTGTCGCGACATTTCCTAAATGCATGTACTCTGCATATTAGAAATAAAAAAAAACGTTGAATTTGAGTTGTAGGTCGCGGGTTCGAACCCAGGCATGCACGCACTGTGTAATTTGTTTTGTCACTGCTCTTAAAGCTGTAAAGGAAAACGGCATGTCCAAGATCCAAAAAATCGAATACATGTGTCATCCATCAATCCACATTGGGGCTGCGCAGTGTATTACAGCCCAATCCCCTCTTTCTAGAGAGGAGGCCTGTGTCCCCGCAGTGTTTTGCTTATGCTTGGAAGACGTGTGACGTAACACTTAAGCTCACATTTTGATGTTGCTTATGTGTGGGTTACAACATACCACTGGAATTTGCTATATGCATAGGTATCTACTTACTCAATCACTCTTCTATATTTGGAGGACTGGGCTTTAACAAAGGTGAGTACAAATTAAAACAGACAGCATTTGATCAAACACGTTTATTCCAAAATAACATTTTAAAATACTGGTCGTAGATTACTTATGTAAGGCACCCCGACCGAATCGGTTAGATTAGGTTAAAACAAACGCGTAACACAAACGCGCGCGAGTTTAACTATGCCCTTTTTACTGGGAGAGCTATAGAAGTATGGGGCAGAAGCGTCGTCGTTCTCTTCTTCAAGAAGAGCGAAGACTTTATTGAAGAATTATAAATTTCGCTTCTGAGCCATGTCTAAAAGTTGTTTTCGAGAGTTGTTATAAATCGTTTCGCGCAAAGATTCGACGAATTTCAACCACCGAAGCAGGTCGGGTTTGGAAAAAGATATGGCACCACAGACCACCGCTTTCATCTGTCAATATCAATAAGTACGTCTGTCTCCTGTTTGTAAATTCATCACGCAAAATCTAAAGATCACCATTTACAAAACAATACAAAACAAAAATCCATGATTTTGTTAATGGTGGTAATAACATTAATATTGTAGTCTTATAACTTTGTTTTGTTAGAAATAATTTCAAAACTTTTTTTACGTATTTACAATTTACGGCTTTTACACTGTTTTTAAAAAACTATTTGATTTTGGCCTCCAATAACTATAGCTGATCCTAACTGATTAATTAAGTAAATTATACAAATCATTCTACCAACTTAGAAATCTTAGGGCCAAAACATACTTAGCGTATCTTGCGCAGTACGCGGCGCAAGATACGCGACGCACGCGTAAGTGTGGCTGTAGCCGCTGAAAATACGCCGAATATACTTAGTTAACTTTACATCGCTCGAAACTTTACTCGTTCTAGGCCCCATTAGGCTCGGCTTATCAACGTACAACGCGCGCGGTGAGGTCGCACAAAAGAATTTGTATGTATACGCGTAATGCGACGAATCATGAGCTGCGCCAGATACGTTCAGTGTGTCTGCAGCCTTATAACTATTTTGTTAAATTGAAGTTAAAACTTAAGATATTGATATAATTGAATTATTCTACAACCTTAAACCTCATAAATAATAACATAGCTTACAAAACAAAATGTACATAAATACTTATACATATAAATATTAATTGAATTCCATGTAAAATAAACGTATGATCACTATAATTATGTACCTTTGATATTGATTGTTCTGGAAATATAGTGGGTACGGCATCACTACGTAGAGTTCTTTTTTTGTAACCTTCACGGTAGCAATCCACTCTAAAATGGAGTGAACATAATTTTGAGTACTGTGAAGGAGTCCAATTTTGTCTTCCAAGATTACGTACCCACTTATATCTGATTTTTGGTTCCAAAGGAAATCTAAAAAAAAACATTATATAATTACATTATAAATTATATAAATGTTGTATAATGATGTTCGCACTTATACCTAACTATATTTCTACTATTATCTTAAGCATTCACTTATAAATAGAAATATTTAAAGTGAACATATAAAGCGACTGAGAAAAATATCGATATTGTGGATCTTCCCTACTTGTGCGAGTAAAGGTAGATGATCTGCCAAAAACTCTTTGTAAAATACAACAATGTTATTTCTTGAATAAACTACGTTGTATATGCTTACTGAAACTTGATAAAACTTTTAGTGATTACTAATACTAAACGTAAATGGCTTAAAACGGCATTTGGGAACAGTCTTTTCGTAAAAATGAGTGTCGATAACTTACCTATGGAAAGATAACTTGCTATTATTTTCACTTAGAACACTCATACGGCTCTTACAGCCGACTGCAACACAAGCCATATTTAATGGGGCAAGCAATGAACACACTCACTCAGGTCACAATGGCACCAAAAGAAGAATAATTCGATGAAAACTATGTAAGAGCTTGGTATAGTGCATTATACCAAGCCGACTCGCAATTGTAAATTTTGACGTTTAAGACGGAGTCAAAATTTTATGGTTATCTCTTTTTTCTTAATTCTTAATTGTCATTTGAACAAAAGAGACAACAAGTAGAATGACATTCATTTTAAAAAGGTTCTGTCTAGTTCACATACTTTGTCTAAGATTTTATATATGATTAGAGATGAGGCAGAATAATCTAGGGACGGTATCGATACATTAAATATTTATTTCCTTAAAATTGAATAATTAATGACTTTCGAATTTGAAACGTTTTTGCAGCGACGTGACTATTCAAAAACGCCTTTCAAAATGTAAAAATTCCTTTCTTAAAATACGTAATTAATTTAACTAAAAAATCACTTAAACTAAATACAGTTTACAATAGAACTAAGAATGCATACGACGTGAATGATGATAATTGACCAACGGCGTATCGTAGTCGGCGTATCGTTTTAACGCTTAGCAGACTGGAGCAGTGGTGGTCCAGAAGTAACGGCGCCAGCGCCACGGTTACCATGGAGTTTCTTGTCGGCTCATCTCCATAGGACTTACTTTTTGGAACCGTGCAACTAAATTGTCGAGACATTTCCTAAATGCATGTACACTGCTTATTAGAAATAAAAAAAAACGTTGAATTTGAGTTGTAGGTCGCGGGTTCGAACTAGGGTTTTCGCCCCGGGTACCCGGAACCGGGAATTCCCGGGAATTTGGGGATTTTAGGACCCGGGAATTATTTGGCGGGAATCCCGGGTACCCGGGAATTATTTGGAATGAAGAAATGATGATGAAAAATGAACCGTCTGCACGTTTCCGAAGATTTTAGAGCATTTTCTGTATCTCTCACGTGAAACGGACATTGCACTGCGTGGTGTGAACTTAGAATGGGGTAAATGTATCGTGATGTCAGTACACAGTACTGTTGTCTGTCTAGTAAACAAATTCTAAACGCTTGACTTTTTTTTTGTAAATTTTTCATTTGTAGAAACTATTCACAATGCTTATTTTTTTCGTAATAGTTTCGAGATTCATAATGAAATTGTACAGGGTGTAAACGAATTCGTGTAATTCCTTCAAACAGCGTGATCTATTTACTGGTCACAGATTAACTCTAAATGGTTTTTATTTTAAATATAAAACATAATTTTCAAAAAAAAATAAAGTTCTGTTTTCGAGGCCTTTTTGCACCCCGAGTTAACCGACTGCAAAGAGTGATTTCGTGCTAGTCGTGCTAGCCAGCTGTGTCACCGTGCTTTCATTCATTGATGAGTGGCGTCGAAATGTTTCAACGCATAACATTTTAATTTAGCATTTTTTTTATTTATTCCATAATAGCTGGTTAAGTTTCGATCATATATCGCAGCCGCAAAAAAAACTATTATTTTTTATTTTTAGCAAGTTAAATCCCGTGCTCGGTCATTCTACACCAGTAGAAACATCGTGTGGTTTTAGGTATTGCACGAATTTGGTTACACCTTTATAGTCATACACCCTATTGTTATTCCGTAATATTTTGCCATATTTAATGAAGAGAAGACTTTTTTCGTCGCACAATAAATGATTATAATGGTTCCTAGTTATTTTTTCTAAATGAGTAAGTATAAGATTTTTTATTTTAATAAGAAAAGTCGAATGGTATGTTAGACAATTTATCAATATAACATGTTTAAAGTACTTACATAAGTTTAATGTTGAAATATACGAGAAAAACTATATTTATACAAGTAACATGAAAATTCCCGGGTACCCGGGAATTCCCGGGAATTTCGAGAAAAAATTCCCGATTCCCGGGAACTCAAAAAGGCCGGGAACGCGAAAACCCTAGTTCGAACCCAGGCAGGCACGCACTGTGTAATTTGTTTTGTCACGGCTCTTAAAACTGTAAAGGAAAACGGCATGTCCAAGATCCAAAAAATCGAATACGTGCCATCCATCAATCCACATTGGGGCTGCGCAGTGTATTACAGCCCAATCCCCTCTTTCTAGAGAGGAGGCCTGTGTCCCCGCAGTGTTGTGCTTATGCTTAGAAGACGTGTGACGTAACACTTAAGCTCACATTTTGATGTTGCTTATGTGTGGGTTACATACCACTGGAATTTGCTATATGCATAGGTATCTACTTACCTACTCAATCACTCTTCTATATTTAGAGGACTGGGCTATAACAAAAGTGAGTACAAATTAAAACAGATAGCATTTGATCAAACACGTTTATTCCAAAATAATAAGAAACATTTTAAAATATATAAATTACATTACAATGAGCAATCTTCAACTTCAAAGAACCCGTGCCTCGGAGAGCACGTAAGGGCCAAAACACACTTAGCGTATCTTGCGCGATGTACTGCGCGAGATACGCGACGCACGCGTAAGTGTGGCTGTAGCCGCTGAAAATACGCCGAATATACTTAGTTAACTTTACATCGCTCGAAACATTACTCGTTCTAGGCCCCATTAGGCTCGGCTTATCAACGTACAACGCGCGCGGTATGGTCGCGCAAAAGAATTTGTATTTATACGCGTAATGCGACGAATCATGAGCTGCGCCAGATACGTTCAGTGTGTCTGCAGCCTTATAACTATTTTGTTAAATTGAAGTTAATACTTAAGATATTGATATAATTGAATTATTCTACAACCTTAAACCTAATAAATAATAACATAGCTTACAAAACAAAATGTACATAAATACTTATACATATAAATATTAATTGAATTCCATCTATACTAATATTATAAAGAGGTAGAATTTGTTTGTTTGTTTGTTTGTATGTAGGAGGTAATCTCCGAAATTACTCATCCGATTTCAAAAATTCTTTCACCAATAGGAAGCTACGTTATCCCTGAGTGCTATAGGCTATATTTTGGGATCAAAAAAATTAACGGGAGCGAAGCCGCGAGCAAAAGCTAGTGTAAAATAAACGTATGATCACTATAATTATGTACCTTTGATATTGATTGTTCTGGAAATATAGTGGGTACGGCATCACTACGTAGAGTTCTTTTTTTGTAACCTTCACGGTAGCAATCCACTCTAAAATGGAGTGAACATAATTTTGAGTACTGTGAAGGAGTCCAATTTTGTCTTCAAAGATTACGTACCCACTTATATCTGATTTTTGGTTCCAAAGGAAATCTAAAAAAAAACATTATATAATTACATTATAAATTATATAAATGTTGTATAATGATGTTCGCACTTATACCTAACTATATTTCTACTATTATCCTAAGCATTCACTTATAAATAGAAATATTTAAAGTGAACATCTATAGCGACTGAGAAAAATATCGATATTGTGGAGCTTCCCTACTTGTGCGAGTAAAGGTAGATGATCTGCCAAAAACTCTTTGTAAAATACAACAATGTTATTTCTTGAATAAACTACGTTGTATATGCTTACTGAAACTTGATAAAACTTTTAGTGATTACTAATACTAAACGTAAATGGCTTAAAACGGCATTTGGGAACAGTCTTTTCGTAAAAATGAGTGTCGATAACTTACCTATGGAAAGATAACTTGCTATTATTTTTACTTAGAACACTCATACGGCTCTTACAGCCGACTGCAACACAAGCCATATTTAATGGGGCAAGCAATAAACACACTCACTCAGGTCACAATGGCACCAAAACAAGAATAATTCGATGAAAACTATGTAAGAGCTTGGTATAGTGCATTATACCAAGCCGACTCGCAATTGTAAATTTTGACGTTTAAGACGGAGTCAAAATTTTATGGTTATCTCTTTTTTCTTAATTCTTAATTGTCATTTGAACAAAAGAGACAAAAAGTAGAATGAAATTCATTTTAAAAAGGTTCCGTCTAGTTCACATACTTTGTCTAAGATTTCAATGACCTATTCATAAGCCTTTCTGCATGATGTTCACTAATGCAGAAACAAAAGACCCAAAACTACACCAGTTTTATGTAATAATATTCATTATGCTAAGAGTCATTTTTTAAATAATTTTAATAATACCGAACCGAACTGGTGGATTTCTGAATAATTTCCCGCCAAAAACTCTTCTCTTATGTTTTTTTTTTTTTTTTTATTAATCTTTATTCATAACCATGGATACATGTCCTTCAGTCGCATACATAGAGGTATTATATTATTATGTTCTGTGTACATCTTAGAGCATTATGCTCTAAGGTGTACACAGATGTGTTACAATGTTTTTACACTAAATTATTTAACCTAACTTATTTACAATGAATTAAATTTTTTCCACTGTGTTACAAATATATTTATATAATACACTAAAATATTTCCTATTTTTTAATAAATCCTGAACGCGGCGGGGAACACTTTGACGTTCAATGTCAATGTCATTATTGTCATTTACATGTGTTGTGATTCCTGACCCGACCACTAGGCTTGTTCTTACTCGGACACTGAATGGAACGCTCCGAACTAGTTCAATCGTTCAAATGAACTAGTTCGGTATTCTAGTACTATTAGTTCATTTTAGTTCACTGATCATTAGAACATCAGTCGGATAAAATGGAATAGGTACCTACATATTTGATTTTCCTTCATACTTTGCAGGCTTAGGACTGTCATTTCAATATAAATTAAACATTTTACATTAATTTCAATGTAATTGTAAGCGATAATAGACCTTATTGTGATTGGCATAACAAAAAACTTCGCGCAATATTCGCGAGTCGGTAATCGTACATCGTCCATCACGCTCACACGCATGTTTCTCTAATCTCTCAACTCGCTCAGACACTCGTACTTATTCGTTCTGATTATTCGGCTCTCGCTAGTAGTCGCGAGCCAGATGATCACTGTAGTTCAAGGTACTAAATGAATTACTTAAACGACCGAAACAGAATATTTCGCTCGCTCCTCGCTCAGACTCTCGTACATATTCGTTCAGATTCGGCACTCGCGAGCCAGACGGTCACTGTACTAAATGAACTATTTAAACGACCGAAACAGAATAGTTCGTTCTCGGTCACCTATAGGAATTGCGTCTTAGTAGTACATAGTACATGTACTACACAAGCCTACCGACCACGACATGGAACGGAGATTTTACTATGGCACAAAATGGTTATTTTAATTGTGTTTTATTGTGCCACTTATCCCAGGAATTTGTGCCTAGTACTTTTCGAGTAATAAGAGTACGATTGTGGTCGGGCTGGGGATCACGGTTCCTGACCCGACCACAACCAAATCTAATAAAATATCAATAGTGGGAAGTTACTGATTATGCCAAAAATATGTGTCAAATTGTGCCTATGGCACACACAACGCATTAAGTCAAGTAGTCACACTCTATGTATAATTTAGTCTGCAATTAAACATTTGAATTCTGTTAGTTAAGATTTAACTGAACTGTTGTCGTAACAAAACTGGTCATTTGTTACGACGTAAGAAATTAAAATGGAGTTTATTTCGTCAGCTTCCTTATTATTATATTTATGAAATTTTTACATAAAACAAAATAAAAAAAAAAAACTATGGAAATCGCTCGGGAATCAAAACCAGGGTGCTTCCCGTTGATCTAGAATCATGAAATTTGGCAAGATGCAAGATCTTACATTACAAGTAAAGGAAATAGTCTGAAAACTATGTTTTATATTTTAAAAGGTTAATTAATAACTATTAACTTCTTGACCCCTGTATTAATAGTAAAAGTATGCAGCAAGGGATCAGCTTGTACTGGTACTGTTTAAACGAGATAATTAATGTTTAAATTTCAACTTATCGTCATAATTTGGGTTACAGAACCCTCAGGATACGAACCCGACTCGCATTTGACCGGTTTTTTATACAAGCTTAACACACTAATATAATGCTACAAAACATAGTGGTTGTATTTTTTTTTTTTATAAATACATATATACGCGTACGAAGTCGTGAACAAATCCAGTAAAATAAAATAATAAAGTCCTTTATATGTACCATAATTTCACAAAATAAAACTGCTTGCAAAGGCGTAGTAAAATTGCATAGCGTGTGATTGACACACTTTATTTCTTGATTATTCAATTTTACCCGAATTAAGATATATTCTGTGATATGAATAGTAAAAGAATTTCGTGTGCCATAGGCACAATTTGACACATATTTTTGGCATAATCAGTAACTTCCCACTATTGATATTTTATTAGATCTGGTTGTGGTCGGGTCAGGAGCCGTGATCCCCAGCCCGACCACAATCGTACTCTTATTACTCGAAAAGTACTAGGCACAAATTCTTGGGATAAGTGGCACAATAAAACACAATTAAAATAACCATTTTGTGCCATAGTAAAATCTCCGTTCCATGTCGTGGTCGGGTCAGGAATCACAACACCATTTACATCACTCAATTCACCGACCAAAATCAAACGTTGAATGTTAAAACTTGAACACTGTAAGATAACATGATCCAAATCAGCATCCTCTGCTCCACAATGAAGACATCGGCTATTATTAATTATGCGAATCCTGTTCAGGTGAGCTGGTGTTAAGCAATGTCCCAATCTCATCCGTGTTACAATAGTTATAAATCTTCTTGTGGTGTATTTAAAGTTATGGTACCAAGGTTTAATTGGTAATTCATTTTGTATTCCAGCATACCATCTGCCTTTCGTTTCCAGGGTTATGTTCCAATACTCCTTCCATAACTGTCTATGAAGATCTTTAAAAAGGCTGTAGTAATCAGTGAATGGAACTTTGAGCAACTCGGATCGATCCTCGTCATAGCCTGAACGAGCCGCAGTGTCAGCTAATTCATTTCCACGAATGCCACTGTGTGAAGGTACCCATACTAATTCCACTTTAACATACTTATCAAGTAGGTTTTGGACTATAAGTCTAATGTTAAAAAGAATATAATTTAACTTAAATGAAATATTTACATTATGTAGAGCAGACAAAACACTTTTGGAATCTGTAACTATCAAAATATTATGTACATTATTTACAATAGTAATTACATGCTGCAATGCACAATGAATTGCATAGCATTCTGCAGTGAAAATGCTACACACTTTATTTAATTTAATGCATTTAGTGAAGTTCAGCTGTGGATCATAGAAAGCTGCATTTACATTATGATCTGTTTTAGATCCATCTGTATAGATAACATAATGTTCTGGTCTATTGTCTTTAAATTGTAAGAAATCAAATTTATTATGCACCGCATCTAAATGAATTTCAAAGCTGTTAATAATACTCTTAAAGGGAATTTTGTATATAGGCCAAATATCATTTTTAACAATATCTTTTGAATTATTATTAACATGTTCAAATATTGTTGGCATTTCAGGTAGAGTTCCACCAACCAAAGAAGAAGCAGAGATGGCATTGGAAGCAATTGACTGTGAGATTTCAGGATGTATTGTTAGTTTCTTAACTAAAGGATTATCATTTAATGCCATGACTTTTAATACAAATCTCTCAGCCAACAACAACCTTCGTAATGTCAAGGGAGGTATACATGTCTCAACTTCTAACGAATTAATAGGTGAGGAGCGCATAGCACCACAAATAAGTCTCAGTCCCATATTTTGAATTACATCTAATTTTCGTAACAAGGTGCTACTGGCATTCATGTAAGCTAAACTGCTGTAATCAAAATGACTTCTCACTATACTTTTGTAGAGCATACTCATAACTTTGGGGTCAGATCCCCAAAAACTTCCTGCTAAATGTCTCAATAGATTAATACCATTCAGCGCTTTGTTACTTATATATTTAATATGTTCATCAAACTTTAATTTATCATCAATAATGACGCCTAGGAATTTATGTTGCTTAACAGCGGGAATTTCTATATTATTGTATGAAATTTTAACATTGCCATGAGTATTTACATTTTTACTGATAATTAGAACTGAACTCTTTTCTGGACTTATTTCTAATTTAAGTTTACCATAATAATAGCTGTATAATTGAGACAAAGCCTTATTGATATTAGCCATTGCTATATCTATGTTCTGATTTATGCTGTAAAAAAGCAAGTCATCTGCAAATTGCAGGATATTTACCCCTGGGACATCTACATATTTTAATATTTCAGAAGTATACAAGTTATAAAGTAAAGGAGACAAAGTTGCACCTTGCATTGTGCCTTTGTTGACAGTCCTAGGTCCATGCAATTTATTATTATATTTAACAAATACAGTTCTATTGATTAAAAAAGAATAGAGCCATTTTAGAATATGACCAGGTACACCAATATCATGAGATACTTGAATGAGTTCTTCTATATTTACATTGTCAAAAGCACCCTTTACATCTAAAAACACGCAAATTGCATTAGAGTGACTTAATTTAACCTGTCTTACATCTGTTAATAACGATACAAGGCTTTCAGAGCAACTTTTACCTTTTCTGAAGCCAAACTGTATAGAAGGAATTAAGGTTTGCGATTCAATAAAATAATCTAATCTTAACTTCAACATATTTTCGAAGAGTTTACCCAAACAAGATGATAAGGAAATAGGTCTATAGGAAGAAGCACTATTTACAGGTTTATTCGGTTTTAAAATTGGGATGACACACTGTGTTTTCCAAGACTCAGGTATTACTAATTCATCCCATAATTTATTATAAATATGAAGTAATGTTGTTTGTGCATTTAAATGTAATTTTTTAATTAACATGTAAGATATGTCATCCAATCCCGGTGTAGTATCTTTCCTACTCATTAAAGATGTTTTCAACTCTTCTATTGTGAAATTATTCTTGAGAAATATATTTACATCATTTTCTGTAGCATTTTCGAACAAATACTTAAGCCTATTGTCATCTATTTCAGTAGAATCTGCTAAGTTATCTAAAAAACTTTGAACCCACTCATCATTGATATTCTTGTTTCGATTTGTTCCAATTTTTTTAAATTTTTTAATGTATCCCCATATCCTAGATACTGGAGTTAACCTATTGAAGCTACTACACAAATTTTGCCAAGAAGAAGAACGTTCTTCTTTCAGTATTCTTTTCTTTTTTGCGTCTAATTTTTTATACTTTATCCAATTTTCAATGTTGGGTTGAGAAAAATAATACTTTAATGCATCTTTTGATTTTGCGACAGCATCACTACATTTTTTATTCCACCATGGTACTGGTTTTTTAATAGCTGTGTTTGCACCTAACTTTCGTTTTGGAATTGTTTTATTTCGTAAATCATTTAATGTTTCTATAAAAAGGTTATATGTATTGGTAGGGGAATCATTTATTAAGTTCAAGTGGGAAAAACAAGTTTCAGATAGGTTATAATATTCATCCCAATCTGCTTTAATATAAATGTATTTCTCTTGATCCACAGGTGGTGATGTGTCATACATAGATGGTTGAATGTTGATCTCAAGTAAGGTTGGAAGATGATAGCTACCCATGGGATCGTCATGAACATACCAATTACATAAATGAGCTATTGAAGAGCTAACAAGGGCAAGATCTATCGCTGAAGCTTGTCTATTAGGATAAGGAACAGTTGTTGGTGATCCATCATTCAAAATACATAAGTCAAATTCATCAATTATATTATATAAATATCTACCTCTATTATTATCACTATGGCAACCAAAGGCTATGTTATGAGCATTAAAATCACCCATAACTATACAAGGTTTGGGTATGTTATTGACTAAGTCCTTTAACTTTGCAGAGTCAAATCTTTGACTTGGAGGGCAGTACACACAAAGTATTGCCATTGCTCCAAATTGTGTTTCTATAGTGATACATAAGTTTTGAATAGATTCTGAGAAATGTGTATTAATTAATTTGTACTTTAAACAATGGTTCACCAAAATGGCTACTCCATTATGAGAATTTGTGGAATTTTTGTGAATTAAATTATATGTAGGAAAGTGTGGTATTATAGAATTAGATTTGAACCAAGTCTCATTAAGAAGACAGACATCTATATTTTTTTCAATTAATAAATTTTGTAATAAACTCTTTTTGCTCTGTAAACTCTGTATATTATACTGTAAAATATTTAGATAATTATCCATATTTAAATTAAATTTGATAAAAATATTTCTTTTATTTTCTTAAATGTCAGTGGCCCATCAGAGTCACTCTTGTTTCCTAATGTAACCAACGATTTAACAATTGCATTAATTATAATATCATTATTTGCTACTTGTTTAATATCTATAATGTCATTGGTTTTAGCCTTATTATCAGTAACCTTAATAGGTAAACTAGGGAAAGATTTCTCATTAAATGTGGGGGGTGGTTTCACAGCAGTGGCATACGATTGCTGCGCAAGAAACTTGGCCTTTTTCTCTTCAATTTTTTGTTTTTTAATTGGACAGTCTCTTGAAATGGCAAGATGATTACCTGTGCAGTTGATGCATATGATTTCTTCGACATCGCATTCTTTGTAGGAGTGACGACCAGCACAAGAAGAGCATTGTTGCTCGCCTCTGCAGGTCTTAGCAGAATGGTTAAATTTAAGACACTTATAACATTGCAATAATGGTGGTATGTATGTTTTCACCTCGTATCTAAATAGTTGTATATAAGCGTATTGCGGTAAAGATGTTGATGCAAAGGTGACAGCAACTGTATTGAGAGGCACTAATTTTCCCTCTACTTTACGCATGAATCTTTTAATTGAAATTACTTCAGAGTCGCACACTATATTTTTATATATCTCCTCATTAGAGAGTTCTTTGGGCACAAACCTCAATACACCAATCCTTTCTGTCAAATATGATGGTATAAAGGCTTTAAACTTATTTTTCTGAAGGAAGTCTTCCATCTTCAGAAAATTGTTAGCCGCAGCCGCCTTTCTGAATGTTATTCCTATTTTGTGTGCATTTAATCTATGTACTCCTAAGACTTCTTTAACATTGTCAGAAATTAATTTGGTGAGCGTGATAGGATTTTTATTCCCTATCTTCTCTTGTTCTGTTGACTCCACGTATACTACGTACTCAGAATTGGTATTTTCTATGAACAGTCTTTTATAATTATGTTTGGTAAAAATTTTATACTTATTTGAGTCGTCGTTTCGAGTACTATTGTACTTTCTCTTCTTCTTTCTCCCCGAGTCTGGCGGCTCCTCACCGCCACTGGAGACACTCATGATTGTTCAAGGTCCTACAGATGTTATTTATGTAGTATTTCCGTACAATTATTTATATGTTTAACTTTTTGCGAAATCAAAATTACCGCCTCGTTTGACTTCCCGCCAAAAAGTCTCTTCTCTTATGTCAGGGTTATGTGTTGCCAACTTCCAAAAAACTTAACCCTAATAAAATTCGAATTTTCCATACAAAACATTTAAAAAACCTCTAAAGTGTTCCGCAACTTTTTGTGTTCAAGGTACACCTAATAAATCTGAAAATTTTAGAGATACCTACACCATAGGACCGCTGTGTAGTGTAGGTATTATTTATCTTCCAATCTTTCTGACAAAACTTGCCATTTTTCCGCGGCATACCAACTAACGACCACGGTACACCAGCGTGTCGCGGCAGATAGATATAAGTTTAGTAAGAACAACAAATCTGACTCGTAAGTCATATCTGACCTAAGGGAGAAAATATACATATTACCATTTTTGGGTACCTATGGTTTTTTTTAAATATTTCCTGCTTATTTTCAAAATGCTCAGACCAAATGCAAACCACCAACTTTCCATAAAAAAATTGTTAGTCCAGGGGGCTTACCAATACCTCTTAAAGCAGGGCAGAAGTTGCCTGGAAGTTGAACTGCCCTGCTTTTTTGTACTATGTCATCGTTATAACAGGCCTGTAGCAGGCCTGGGGGCTTACCATGACCTCTTAAAGCAGGGCAGAAGTTGCCTGGAAGTTGAACTGCCCTGCTTTTTTGTACTATGTCATCGTTATAGCAGGCCTGTAGCAGGCCTGCTACGTTGACGTTTACGAAATCCGTTCACCTGTTTTTTTTGTATAGACTTTTCGTACCATAAACAAGCTTATCCCTTCAACTTGGTTGAATAGTCGTTCACCTTTTGTACTGTCATGGTACGGTTTTTAACGATTCAGAAGCAGGCCTGCTTTTGAACGGATATTGACTGGCTGGCATTTGAACGTTTTTTTAAGACGTCATGGTAAGCCCCCTGCTACGTTGACGTTTACGAAATCCGTTCACCTGTTTTTTTTGTATAGACTTTTCGTTTCGTACCATAAACAAGCTTATCCGTTCAACTTGGTTGAATAGTCGTTCACCTTTTGTACTGTCATGGTACGATTTTTAGCAATTCAGAAGCAGGCCTGCTTTTGAACGGATATTGACTGGCTGGCATTTGAACGTTTTCTTAAGACGTCATGGTAAGCCCCCAGATCGTTTGATATCATCGGTTGTCGTTGTCGACCGATTCGGTATGTTATCTCGTTTTTTCTGTGATTGTCGTACCTAACGAAAGAAAACGGGATAATAAATCCAATCGTTCGCCAACTGACTTATAGAATAGTTCTGATTTTGGGAGCAGACTCTTTATTATCATTATACACTTAACTTTAATAGTACGTGTATGGTGTGCATCCAAGGACCAGAACCAGACATGTGACCATTAGTAAAAGTCACAGAGTTCTTAATACGCCTTTTTCATATCACAATGTGAAGAGGACAAATTGAAACTCATCACCTAACTTCTTCATCACCCTGTATTGTCATAAAACGAAATATTTCTGTACATTAAACATTTTATTCACAAGGAATGTTTCTCAATAAAATTAAGTACTTTATCGTTGAGTATTTTACGAGTATTATCAGCAAAAACATATTGGCATGCGTTCAGGGCTAGTCGTGCAGTTTGTGATGTGCTCAGGGCAAATGTGTTGGCACATATTTGGTATTCTCGTGAAAGGGATGTTGCGAAAACGCCTTTGTCGTCCGTCTGTGGACATAAAACATATTTTAGTCATAACTTTTCGTAGAAAGAAGAGAACCTGTTAAATTGTGTAGTAATGAACAATAATTCAAATCAGAATGGCTATCAATTAGCCTATAGGCTATATCATTGACTGACAGTAAACCTCTGCCTAATCTTTCAAGGGATACAAGCGTGACGGTTAAGCTCAAATCAAAATAAAATGCGAACAGCTAGGTTTGTTGTTTTTTCCGGGCTTGTTTTCATCGTCCAACACTTTTCTGATACTGCAACTATTTCGAAATATTAATTATCAATTTACTTACACATATTACAATGGGTATTTCTGCATCATAAAGATGTTTGAAGTGGTGAGAGTCGTAATCAGGCGTCGACTTGGTATTGACATTACTTGTGAGGCAGACCTCTGAAAAATAGCAAAAAAGTAAAAAATCAATAAAAAAATATATACATACCTCGTATAAATTTATAACAACTATACATAGATCTCAGATTTAGACGACACGTTTGGTGCAGTGGCTGAGCGATTGGCTTCTGCGCTACGGGTCATGGGTTTGATTACCACACAGAAAAAAAAATTGTATGGCCTACAGATAGTTGTGTCGGGTGTGGGCGTTTGTGTATGAGAGATTTGTGTCTGTAAACGCACCCACGATACAGGAGAAATTATAGTGGGGGGCAAAGATATATAAAAAAAAACAAAAAAAAAAAAACAATTTAGGAATACACCACAGCAGGGTTCGTAGTGATAATTTCATTGATAATTGATAATTATCACTGAAAATATTTGCCACTCGTTAATTTGTCGCATTCAACGACTGCGTGTATCGGAACTTTTAAATACAATCAATCGAATTCAATCAGCAAACTGAGAATAATAACACAGATTTAAGTTGGATTTTGAATTTCGATTCTTCAGATATAGACAATCTCCATCCAGTTAACGTAGTTGAGGTTGATGAGGATGATATTCCACTCATAACTTGATTGTAAAATGTATATAATTTATTTACTAAACTACTTGCTTCTAACGTAATATATTATATTATGGAATACCAGTTAAAAAAGGATTGCTAGACTTATGTCTGTTTGATAATTGTCATGATAATTATCGCGATAATTATCAAGGGGCATATTTATCTAGATAATTTCAAACCCTTGACCACAGTGGTTACATAGGACATGCCCCCCCCAAGCTGTGACCTAAGAACATGTGACATGTGTAACATTTATAAAAAAAAACAAAGAAGCAGGCGGCCTATGCTACTCCACAACCATTGCCATGAAATAAATTGACAGATTCTAATTTATTATTAAAATAAACTACACTTACCAACAGGAATTTTCAATTTGCAAAGAGTTGACCATGTTTCTTCAGTTCCGCCATATTTGGGATGAATACATGTACCATGGCCAATCCTATCTGGTTTGAATTTAAGCATTTCTAAAACTTCTTGTGGGTTGCAAACTTCACCGCAGTGTAGTGTTACCTGAAATAAAAAAAATACAAATTATAAGTTAAGGAAAAGTATAAATTATTCAGAAACAAGAGTTTGATGAATATTAGATTTACTGTGGCCCTTATTTATGATTGAATTGTTTTTTCAATCATACAACTTAGCCTATTGCAGACTACTGCTAAATTTATGAAGTTCAATTTTAATTTCATATTATCTAAACTCACGCCTGTATTCCCTGAAGGGTTGGCAGAGGTGATAGTACACCCACATTTCGCCGTTATGTTTACGTCCCATCCATGTAATAGGGGGCGAGCTTATTGCCTTCGACTGGGCACAAATCCAGACTCCAGCCTGCTAATTAGAAATTCCACACGGAAAAACCCAATAACACTTTGCCCAACCTGGGGATTGAACCCAGGACCTCACGCTCAGCAGTCGCGCTTGCGACCGCTAGACCAACGAGGCAGTCTATTATCTAGTTTGAACAATAAAGATAATAGAAAACTATGTAACATTTTTAATCAATAAATGATAATGCTTACTTTCAAACCTGCTTCTTTTGCCTGCGTCAATGCCGGTACAAAAGTGTGGAACGTCCCTCCCATAGGGTCGCCACTTAATTCAATACCCACTACCACATCCGGGTATTTTTTATAGCACTCTATTGCTAGGTTAGTTATTTCTTCAGCCTCTGTCACTGGCGATTTTCTGTTTATAGAAACTATGAGGCGGGAGATAATTGAGAGATGTAGAGAAGATTTTCTGCAAACATAATTACATTGCTTTTGAGAATTTAAGTGGAGACGGTTGTGCAAATAAACTGTGGTAGTCTGGTAGGACACGTACAGATTTAAGTTTAATTGAGCAATTACCGAGCGGTACACATTGATACTATTTTTTTGTGAGAATTAATGTTTCTTCATTAAGAGTATCAAAGAGATGTGTAGGAGCCATTGATGACCCTGAAAAGATATCCTTATGTACTTACTGTATAGCCTGGACAATTGTCTCAATATATTGCAACTTGGTCATGTGAGGAGTGGAACGAGGCGTGCTTCTGAGTTCAAGATAACAGCAGCCATCATCTTGAAACTCTTGTAGTGTCAGACTCGTGGCTAAGGCTAGTGTTTCAGGAGTGCTTGTCAAGGAATGAGCGATACTGAACACTTGAAAACAGCTGTAGAAAAATAAAAAAATAATAGGATAGAATAATAAATGAAATACCATAGCAGTATGAAAATAAATCTTCTTAATTTGATTGTTTTTTTTTGTATTATTTCAAACAATGTTCAAAATTAAAAATATGTATTTATTTGCTAGACATATGGTGTTACAGCAGTGTTTCTCAAAGTGGGCGATAACGCCCTCTTGTGGGCGCTAGAGGCCTACAGGGGGGCAGCAAAGTAATGATTGCGATAGTGATTACGAAGAGGTGGTAAATTTAAAAAAAAAATAGGGGGCGCTAGAAAATAATTGATTCTCAAAGTGGGCAGCAGTGCGGCGGTAGACGAAATAAGTTTGAGAACCTCTGTGTTCCAGTATAGTTTGTTTCAGCATATCTTGCCATAACATGGCATGCAAATGTATTCGCAATCAGCAATATCAATTAATCTAACTTACAAATTACATATTCTATTGATTTTTCTTTTAAATAGTCCTGAATTGTCATCTCATATGCATAGCATGGGTCTTCTCCAAGGTGTGGTATAGCAACTTAGTCAAACAGTAAATATTTATCTTTCCACTTAAGCTCAAAATGTTGAATAGGGTTATGGGGCAGTTTTGAACGTACCCACCCTTTCAAGGCCCAAATAAGCATAGCTCGGCATTACACAGCCTATTTTACTTGGTTGACTGAATGTAGACTATTTACCTACTCTTTTCCGTGCCAGAGAAAGAGAAGAGAAGGCAAGGGACCCTCTGCAGCACCCTGGCCCCGGCCCATGTGCAGTTTTTATTTTATTCATAGGTACATACATCAATATTTTAGCAACCGACAAGAAACGGGAAAATATTAATATTTAAATCCTAGGCTCATTGTGTATTTAAATTAGCTACATAATAATGAACAACGCATTTAGATTGACTCATGTTGGTGCTTAGATGCAAATGATGCAATGATATGGCAGGGTAAATATGCAGCAAAAGATATAAGAACATAAAGATAACACAAGTACGTAGGCTGTTGTGGTTTGTAAATAATACATGTTGCACTAACTCCGACAGATTCCTCGTGTCCCCGGCACCTATTTGAAACTCATCAAAGAAAGCATTGGTTTTATCTTCAAGACCAGAATCAGCGTGATATCTTTTTAATTGTAGCATCGTCGCTGGGCTCAAAGAACCATTCAAATGAGCATGTAATTCCTGAAATATAAATAAATGTAATTAAATTAAAAAATGTGATTATTTTACTTATATAACTATGTATTTCTTTTTGTACACTTGTGTTTATGATTATATTATAATACATACAATACACACTGTTATCATAAGATTTAATATTTTTATAACTGCGCACAATACTTACAATTTTTGGAAGTTCAAAAAAGAAGGTATCCATGATTATTTTCTAAATAAAGGGAAGATCGATTCCTTCAAAAACTTTCCGTAGAGGAATAATATTATTCAAATACAAATAATACTTCTTCAAAACAAGGAAAACTGTCAAGAACTCATTTCAATTCAAGTCAATCATACTTATCTTTGAAAATTGCGTTTTACCAATGAGAAGACAGTACCTTATCAACGTATTGCGCTATTGGTTGATATTTTTGTTTGTTTATGTCAACTTTGACCAATTATGATCGTACAAAAAGCGCAGCTACTTTCTGAAACTACTACCGACAAAAAAGAGTGCATAAATTGGTGTCACCACTAAAATAGCCATCCATTATAAACATTTTAAAACCTCGGCGGATAAAACAGGATATCGGACTGATAAAGCACCAACAAGAAGATCCATTTCAAGATTTTCAAGACGTCTCTGCCGGATATGCTGCCGGACCGTGAAGTTCAATCAAAGAACCTAAGTGTCTAAAAAGACAGGTAGACAAGTAGGTAGATAAGTACACAATTTACAAAAAAAATACAGAACTGTCAACTGATAACAGAGAGGCGGTGTCGGTCCGGTCTTATCGTGTTATCAATTGACATCATTCTGTTTTTATTTGTTGTTTGTTAATAATGCGGGGAACGCAGAAACGGTGCGGTGGTGATTACTTTTGAACTCAAAATGTTAAAGTTATTATTTATTCTATTTTATTTAGGTTTAAAAAATAATTTAGTTGAGAGCGAGCCAAATGTTCCTATAGTTATAACGACGTGGTGGTTTACAAATGCAACTGTGAAAGGTAAACGAACTTAATTTGGTTCGAAAAAAAAGCAAAAAGTTCGAAAAAAAGATTCAAAGATTTCTGTAGATGTACCAATTTGTTTGTAATAGTGATTAATATCTTTATATTTTAAATTTGCACAAGATATGCCTACTTATTTCCCTAAAGATTTTATTTATCTTAGTTGTGAGAAGATAGATACTCCTTAAACTTTACTTACTACATAGAAGGTAGGTAGTCCTCTCCTCCGATATTAAAATATTCAGGCATGAACTACCCACCTATATAAGAAGGTATATTTTCAAGATGTAGGATAAATAATTTCAGATTTCTATTAAAACTTAATCTGTTATGAATGTAAGTGAACAGAGAGAATATTTTTTCTAAACTTTTTTAATAAGTTAAATTGTTATATTCATTACAGCTTGGGAGGTTTTGAAAGAAGGAGGCATAGCATTAGACGCCATAGAACAAGGTGCTTCAGTATGTGAAACACAGCAGTGTGATGGGACAGTAGGGTATGGAGGAAGCCCTGATGAAAACAGTGAGACAACCCTGGATGCTCTTATTATGGATGGGTAATTTTTTTTTCTAAACATTGCCTCTGTGCATAAAATGTGCAGCCAAAGTTGCAAGGAAAATCTGGACAAGGGATGCACAAGATTGAGGAGGACTGGCAAACATGAAAGGAGGGCTATTCCCTCAACAGTGGGTGATTCAAGGCTAGGCTGATGATGATAGACTGTGCATGACTTACTAGATAAAAACCAGAAAGCAGCAGATTGACTCCTTTCTGGTCATGTAAAATTAAGCTCATAATGCAGATGCAACAAAAAAAGCCAGCTCAATCCAGGTTCATAATTAATTGTTGTAGCCAGGAAGATTCCCATACACATATAGCTGACATTTTTTTTATAAGACACCCTTTACTTATTTGGTTGTTCATTATCATTCTATATTTATTAGTATTAGGTATAAAATTTCAATAGAGATATAAATCAACAATATGACATCAAAAAATATAAAATATACAAAATGTTATCAACAACAATATGCAATAAATATCTCATGAACATAGTTACTCATAAATTAAGTTGTAATAACATCAGTAGAAATTCAAAGATACTCCCCTGGAAATAGGTTTTTTTCTGTTTTACTTATAGTTTTTTACTATGCTGATAATTTCTATGGCATATACCCAATAACATTTTACCTACTTTAATAGGAAAACAATGAACGTCGGTGCTGTAGGTGCCCTCCGGAGAATAAAAAGCGCAATATCAGTCGCGCGCCATGTCTTAGAGCACACCAAACATTCGTTCCTTGCTGGTGAACTGGCAACACAGTTTGCTGTGCAGATGGGGTTCCGTGAAGAGTCTCTTACTACTCCTGCATCTAAACAACTGTGGATGAAGTGGCACAATGAAAACCACTGCCAACCTAACTTTTGGATGGTAAGATATTAGAAATATAGTCGGCCACCAGCGAAAACCTCGTTATTGCAAAAAGCAAAATTTTACAGGAGACGGAAAAACCATTCAGTGTTTTTTTTTTGTTTTATCATAAATTAATCATTAGGTACCTACTAAATCATGTCATTAATATTTGAACACGAATTCTCGATAGGTATCAAAAGCGAACTACGAGGTTTTTTTTGGAAAAAAATAGGAATTTTGTCTGAAATACCGGGTTATCAGCAGAACAGGCACATTATTCCTAATCAACTTCTCTATTTGCACAAATTGAACTCGGGCTAGTCAGTCTAAAATATGGGTTGCGAGGTTTTCTTGCAAAATATGATGTGTTTGACCAAAATTGCTATCAAGGTTTTCGCTGGTCGCCGACGATATGTAGGTACAACTGGCGAGGCGTAAGCTGAGCTTTGCATTTGTGTGAGTGCATATTGAATCAATTGCCAAAAAGCAGTTTATACCGGTTTAAACCAAGCAAAGGACGCGTCTGCATTCATTCTCACACAAATGCAAAGCTCAGCTTAGGCCTCGCGGGACGGTACAATATTAGGAGCCTGTAACTGTCCCAATGTAGGGCAAAGATTTTTCATAAAGAGAAGGAACAAGCAAATGAATCAAGCAGTCATAAATGATTCGTTCAATAATATTATGAACACTAAAACTAGTTAGACCGCCTCGTTGGTCTAGCGGGTGAGGTCCTGAGTTCGATCCCCAGGTCGGGCAAAGTGTTATTGAGTTTTTCCGTGTGGAATGTCTCAGTAGCAGCGTGGAGTCTGAATTTGTGACAGGTCGATGGCAATAGGCTCGCCCCCTATTACACGGGACGTAAACATAGTGGTGAAATGTGGGTGTACTATACACCTCTGCCAACCCTTCGGGAAATACAGGCGTGAGTTTATGTAAAACTAGTTAAATGTTCTCATAACTTACAACCTACATCCAGCACTTCAGATAAACCTAACAACATTTTATTTATCTTATCTTAGGGTGTCAAGCCAGATCCTACTAAATACTGTGGTCCTTATCATGAAATAAAAAAGAAAAGTATTCAAGAAATGCGTCCTGAAGTACAGATGATAGTGGATGAACATAATCACGACACTATTGGAATGATCGCTGTGGACAGCCACGGCGATGTAGCAGCCGGCACTTCTACTAATGGAGCTAAATATAAAATACCTGGGTAATTACTGAATTGCTAGTTATTAAGTAGGTACCTACTTAATGAATAATGTCTAGCAGTGGCGAAGGGTGAATTTTCTTAAAAGGGAAGCCGGACCGTAACTACTCGTTTCGAAAGGGAAGCCGATAGGAATCGAGTTGTATGGAGCCTTCGCCACTGATGTCTAGGCATTTTATAAGTACAAATTAAATTGTACCTATTTAATTTGTAAAACATGAAATAAAAGCTATTAAATAGCAGTCCGTGGGTGGACTTATTAAGAATATTATTCCATAATCCATTCCATAATAAAGTGCAAGCGACTCGTATGAGGCGATCACAGAGTACATTATAATATACTCAAAGAGGCGATGAAACTGGCACCATAATAATTTTGCTTAAAAAATGGCAATAGGCTCGCCTCGTGGGTTACAGACTCCTATAATAGGTAAACACCGCTGCTTACCACTTCGAGGAATACAGGCGTGAATTTAGGCACGTATTGTTTAAAAGAAATAAGGTACTTAAGCTTTTTTTAAACTTTAAAGTAGGTACCTACAGTACGCGTAAAATAATTTTGAAATTAGGTAGGTACAGAACGCTCAAAGTCTGTTTTCAGAGCAGCAAAGTTATTTTACGAGTATACCTACCAAATAACTGCCCCTCTGAAGTGATTCAAGTGATGAACAGAACGCTCGAAGCCTGTTTTCAGAGAGACCTTTGTCTCTTTATTTTATTTGATTTACGCGTATTGTATTTTGTTTTGAAAATTTAAATTAACAACAAGAATTTGAAAACAACAACTATTTTTTAAAGAACAATGGGTAATTTTGTTTGGAACCCGTACCCACCTTGTAGCATTTTAGACTAGGTGTCATTTAGAAGAGGCATAAGTGAATAACTCAAAAATGAATGAACGAATGAATGAATGAATGGGAGACCGAAGTTATGATCACTTCTATTTTGCATTTTCAATCATCTATTAGTGTTATAATTATTATTTTATAGGCCCAATGAATAACCAGTCGTTCTGTTTCATAGAGAGAGCCTCTCAGGCGGAAGGAACTGACCCAGCTTCTTAAGATTAAGTACTTTTTGCTACGGAAAATATTAATTAAAACACCATGAATTCAATTAAGTACAGACTATTTATTATGGTAAATAAAATAAACATCATCACTAAATGGTGTTGTTGCTCTCAATGATTATTTCATCCCAAGCATTTGCTGGACCGCCGAAGTTTATTTTTTCGAATTTTATTAAAAACTAAGTAAAAAGTGATAAACATATTTTTTTAATTAATTATCACATATGCACCGTCTAATTATTAAAAAAAATATTAATTTAGATAATCATAGAATACTTTAATATATTTTTTTTTAGTTTTGCAATACTTAATATCAAATATTTTTATTTGAAGTGGCTCCTACATTCGGCGTATGCAGATGTTTGTAGTTCCCTTCCGTTTTGTGTGTTTGATGTGGATTTTCGGTTGTGTTAAGGTTCGCGCACATTATGTCGGGTCGCAGCGGGGCGGAGCGGGCCGCAGCGCAGAGCAAAAAACGTACTTAGGGCGCAGCGGGGCGGGGCGGGCCGCATTACACTCAACTAAAATCTGCGGCGGAATATACGGCCCGCTGCGCCCCGGCATAGTGTGCGATAATTCATATAAAATACATATGAGCGATTCGAGCTGATTTTTGCGCTACGACCCGACCCGCTGCGGCCCGTCATAATATGCGCGAACCTTTAAGCTTCAGAAAGTGCGGTAGAGTTGAGCGTATTCCCGTCTTCCTGTTTAGTTTTCCATCCGGGAACTTCATTCATGCATGCATTCCCATTAGAAAACCTACTCTAGGTATAGCAAAATATATACGCATAGATGTTTAGGTACATACGAGGGTGTATAGATACACCTACGTATATGTAGGTACCTATAGCAGAATATTGGGCTAGTTCAAGGGATATGATTGAATGGCGCGCATGGTGAAATCACAAAGGCTTTTCTGCATATTTCAACGTCGAATAACTTTTTTCTCCCGTTACATACAGAGTTATCGCCATACAAAATATTTATGTATTTTTAAAGACCTTTCTAATGGTACTAGTCTCAATTTGCTACAAGGTGGGTACGTTTTGTTCCATGTCCTTTAATTGGTACCTACGATCTTTGCTCCCATACATTTTCGTACAAACAATAGTAATATCATTGTAGGTCTGTATTCGATTAATTTCTAAGGTCGAGAGTAGGTATCGGAATTTGGAACCTTTCAACCGTTTTTAATTGGCTGATTTATATTTGGTTTATAGTAGAGTTGGCGACTCCCCTATACCTGGGGCTGGTGCATACGCTGACAATGAAGTAGGTGGTGCTGCGGCTACGGGCGACGGCGACATTATGCTCAGGTTCTTGCCAAGGTAAATGGTATTTTAAAATCTGATTCGGCTGACACTTATTTTGCGGAAGATTACGAAAAATTGCGGCGCCAATTTATGTTTATAGATAAACATTATAATATATTTTTTATGTTACTGTTTTCATACAACTTTGGATAGTCTTAGGTATTCATTTCGAAGCAATTTGAGCGTTTACATATTTATCGCCTGCTAAAATATTGACTGACAGCACTAGATTAACAAATGGGAGTGCCCCCGCTGCCGGCGCCGGTTGCCATTACGAGTGTTGGCGCCGACTGCATACACTGTTTTTATACACCTTTAGGCCTCTTCAAACTCTTCATGAGACGATTATTCGTCACCCACTTTCATTTTCACAATAAAAACAAATTAAAAACTTAAGGGGATGTTTGTAAGGTTGTTTGGGTTTCCAAAGCAGAGTCGACGCGTGGGGCTCCTATTTCTGTCTGTAGGGTTTAACCTATTGACCGGCACGGACGTCTATGGACGTCAAATTTAAACGTGCTCACGACGCCTCCACGGCATGGCACGTCGAAAACACCACTTTTTTACAGTTCAAAAGTTTGACGTCCATAGTCGTCCTTGGCGGTCAAAAGGTTAAAGTAACCTAACACGAACCTAACCTATCCGTGTCGGGGCGCTCCAAATTACCAAGCTCCATTCGCTCGCTATTGAAACCTACTTTTCAACTAACATACCTACCAAACAACTTATTACCGCCGCCGGTGTCCATTTTGGGTGCCGGCAGCCGATGTTTTTAATCTCGGCTGCCGGTAGTAATGTACTGCCGATTCTCAATGGCGTTATTTTTGGGTGCCGGCGCCGGCAACGGAGGCACTCTCCTAACAAATATTTAAAAAACCGTTTATAAACTTTTACGTCGAGCTGTAAATAAGTCCTTGTTTTATTCTTTTTCAGTTTTTTAGCAGTTGAAGAAATGCGCCGAGGAGCGTCGCCTACAGATGCTACCCAAACGGCAATCAAAAGAATAGCAGCGCATTACCCTAGTTTTATGGGAGCTGTAATAGCTCTATCAAAAACAGGGCAATACGGTGCTGCGTGTCATGGAATACCGGCCTTTCCATTTGTCGTACTAGATAATACCCGAGATGTGTTTGAAGTTGTAACAATTAAATGTTGATATAAAATTATATCATAAAGGTACCTTATAATGTAATAAATAGAAATATCATTGGTAAAATTCATTTTATTTCGCTGTGTAATTTACATATTTTTTCGTGAAATAGTTATTCACAAATGAGAATAATGATAACAAGGCTATCTCCATACTACATGTTGCCTGCAATGCAAACCAACACCAAAAAGTAATATAATACACCATGTCATAATCTTTCCTTTCCGAGAAAATTAACCCTAACCCAGTGGAATGGGAATTTACTTTATTTAGATTATTCATGGTTGTTCTTATTTTAGATGTAAAGTAGCTAAGAAAGTAGCGAAGAAAATATGAATATGACAAAGTTCCACAGAACTTCAAAATAATGCCATGCTGGGGCCTAAAGCTGCGCGTCCACCGCATCGGAATCGGAGCGTACGGTGCGGACGGAGCGTCTTCATTTACAAAATGCCGATGGGGTGCGTCCACTGCATTCGGATTAAGCATCGGCAATATCGGTATTTTTAAAGCAATCTTCATCGCCTGCTTACGTGCATTAGCATTATGGAGGATAGTGACGAGGGCATTGTTGTAATTAGCTGTATTTTATCAGAAGGGGAGGAAAGAAAAAAAAGGAAACGAAATATATGGGTTAATAATATCTCTCATCTCAGTTGGTTATGATAATGTCGATGTTTTAGATTGTAAAGTTCTTCATATCTTTCCACTAAACTAATTAAAACATCGTCGTTCATCGTGAATGAATATTTATGTACAGCTTAGCGTCGCAAACATGAAACACGTCAGAACTTGAAGCGGTCGGAATCCAAATGGCGCGTTCACTGCGGATGACGGATGACGCCACCGGCAAAAATACCGGTCTCCGGCGCAGAAATGCCGATGCAGTGCACGCAGTGCCATAGAATCCATACAAATCAACAAATCCGTCCGCACCGTACGTTCCGATTCCGATGCGGTGGACGCGCAGCTTAATTCTCCTAAAATAAATTGTTGCCAAACGCAATCGAACCACAACTGTGCCACAACCGTCAGTCAGTTTTTGTTTTCGAAAACTTTCAAAATGATTGATTTTGTTTTTTGTGTCAAACAATTCGACAGCTTTTGAAATTGAGAACTGTCTGAATGAACGGTTCGGCCTTGGTTCGGTTGTGATTTATCAAGATTTATTTTAGGACAATTAGGCCCCTGGGGGCTTACCATGACCTCTTAAAGCAGGGCAGAAGTTGCCTGGAAATTGAACTGCCCTGCTTTTTTGTACTATGACATCGTTAGAGCAGGCCTGCGGCAGGCCTGTTAGGTTGACGTTTACGAAATCCGTTCACCTGTTTTTTTTGTATAGACTTTTCGTACCATGAACAAGCTTATCCGTTCAACTTGGTTGAATAGTCGTTCACCTTTTGTACTGTCATGGTACGATTTTAAGCGATTCAGAAGCGGGCCTGCTTTTGAACGGATACTGACTGGCTGGCATTTGAACGTTTTCTTAAGACGTCATGGTGAGCCCCCTGGTCCAATGAAGGAACAGAAAAAAACTGTTTCGTGGGTTCACCTTTATTTCGGCATGGTATTTGGGCAAAAAGACTAATATTCAAATAAAAAAAGATCCCACCAACCAACAGGTTAGGTAGGCAGGGTTGCCGATGAGTTTTTTCATTTCTCCCCAACTTTGGATTTTTATTTCTCCAAAATGATGCATTTTTTTAAAATAGTTTTATTTTACTAAGGGCTATTTTTTCAATCGTCAGATAATTTATCTAGGGAATAAGTTTGACGTTTTGACAGCTTTTGTATAGAAGATATGTCAAACAGTCATATTTATTCCTTGGATAAAATTTATCTGACTGTTGAAAAATCGGCCATATGTCAAAGTTAGTGTTGCTGAGCGCGTTACCTCTATGGGTTAGTATTTTAAAGAAAAGTGTGTGAAATGTGTGAAAAAGAGTAACGTAAAGTGACATAATTATACATATAAGTTCATTACATACACGCTTTTGTTTCTTTTTCCTATTAAAATAAAACAAACTGAACTATTAGTCCAGTACGCGTTTCGAAGATTAACACAAATTCAAACAAATCTATTTTATTAATTAAATTAAACACATGCGTTCTATCAGAGTTAGCTTTACCAATGGTGTATTTTTTTAGCATGTTCAGAATTCGTAACATTTTTTAGTTTTTATTCTCCAAACATTTTTCCAGAAGCTAATATTTTACCCAGAATTGCGAAAAAATCCCCTAATCTGGCAACGCTGTGGGTAAGCAACGAAGGGAACAAAACGCCAAAGTAAAAATCTTCGGCCATTTTGTGTTTGACTGTCTCACTACGCTCACTGTTCAACGTAAGTTATATTTGATATTATTTCAATTCAAGAATAATTACCAATTGTGCATTACTTGTATCGATTACATGTGAAATGACTAATACTGTAAATAATTTGTCCAATAATTTTGATTACGTATAAATGTTGCGTTCTACAAAAGTAGCACAAACCACCACGTGGTTTTTCTATGATGAGAAATAAAACCTTATACATTCGTGGTATCTACCATAGTGTTTACACAGTGATGGCCTTAACGCGTCTGATTTACGTAAAACCAAAGGCTTGTTTACGTATAATATAGTCCACGTGCCTGATATTTATTCTAACCTTATCAACAGAATGGCGGACGCTGCTCCAGCCGCTGGACGTGGCGGTTTTCGCGGCGGCTTTGGGTCTCGTGGTGGCGATAGAGGCCGTGGTGGTCCTCGTGGCCGCGGACGCGGTCGTGGTCGCGGCCGTGGACGTGGCAAGGAAGACCAGAAGGAGTGGGTGCCCGTAACCAAGCTGGGCCGTCTGGTACGCGAGGGAAAGATCGACAAACTCGAGAGCATCTACCTGTTCTCTCTGCCCATCAAAGAGTTCGAGATCATCGACTTCTTCCTCGGCCAATCGCTCAACGATGAGGTCCTCAAGATCATGCCTGTACAGAAACAGACCCGTGCCGGTCAGCGTACGCGTTTCAAGGCCTTTGTAGCCATCGGCGACAACAACGGACATATTGGTCTGGGTGTGAAGTGCAGCAAGGAAGTTGCCACCGCTATCCGTGGTGCTATCATCCTTGCCAAGCTCTCCGTCCTGCCAGTCCGCAGAGGATACTGGGGTAACAAGATCGGAAAGCCCCACACCGTTCCTTGCAAGGTAATTTACCACTTTGAAGTATTCAATCTCCATTTACTAATTTTTTAATGATGATACTGATAATCATTTCATTCGTGGTATCCTCTTGAGGTTTTTCCAATGAAGTTCGTTAACGCGTCTGATTTCTGCCACTCAAATCATTAAAAAGAAGTGTAACTATGGTGATATTAAATGTTTTTAACTTATCTTTACAGGTCACCGGAAAGTGTGGTTCAGTCACCGTGAGGTTGATCCCTGCTCCTCGTGGTACCGGTATTGTGTCTGCTCCAGTCCCCAAGAAGCTGCTCCAGATGGCTGGTGTCCAGGACTGCTACACATCGGCCCGTGGTTCCACTGGCACCCTTGGAAACTTCGCTAAGGCCACTTATGCGGCTATTGCCAAGACCTATGCTTACCTCACTCCTGACTTGTGGAGGGACATCCCATTGACCAAGTCACCTTACTCTGAGTTCAAAGCCTAAAGACAGTTGGTGTTAAATTGAAATAAAAATGACTGTACCATCTTATTTGATATTTTTATTTTTAAACCTCTAAGTAACATTTATTTCTGACACTTCACTCTAGATGGGTATTTTTAGGGTTCTGTACCCAGAGGGTAAAACGGGACTCTATTATTAAGACTGCTGTCTGTCTGTCACCAGGTAGTATCTCATGAACCGTGATAGTTGAAATCTTCACAGATGATTTACTTCCGTTGCCGCTATAACAAATACTAAAAAAGAAATATTTAAGGCTGCTCCTATACAACTAACGTAATTTTTTTGTCGTTTTTAGACATGGTATGGAACCCTTCGTGCGCCAGTCCGACTCGTACTTGGCCGGTTTTTCGGTATACTATGTAGGTATCTACCACAGAGTACCTACGTAACAAAGTACTCTGTACTAGGTATTTGAAGATTACCCAGGGCATTTAAAAGTTATATGCAATTTTGCTACTCCTACGTAGTGTACAGTCTATGGTGGAGCAGAGGGGATTCTTACTTCTATTTACATAACATAATATCACGCCTGTATTTCTCGAAGCCGCATGTAATAGGGGGCGAGCCTATTGCCATCAATCGGGCACAAATCCAGACTCCTGGCTGCTGAGAAATTCCACACTGAAAAACCCAATAACACGGTCCGTGGGGATCGAACCCAGGACTAGTGATGTTCAAATCCGCTATAAACTGTAGACGTGTTATAAACTACAAAATATATTCATATAGTCTGTTATTTTATACGCTATCATTATAACGCGGTGTTACAAAACTCGGGCGCAGTCTGAACGCGGAGACGCTATAATTTTATTTAACAACGCGCTAAACGGACTTGATGATGCGCGGTAAATGTTATCTCGTAACGCGCTGTCCACTAAAGAATATTTCCCTTACACGCTGTTGCTAGTCGCTACACTATCTTGCTATCTCGTTCTGGCCCCACTATGCGCGTTTAGACTTTTATTCGTTGAGTAGGTTGAGGCGTTATAATATAGCACAAAGTCAGAGCCGCTATAGCAAACGCTATACGCTATGAACACATAGTCTGTTATATTTTGGCGCTATATGTTTTATTAACCATCACTACCCAGGACCTTACGCTCGGCAATCGCGCTTGGGACCACTAGACCAACGATGCAGTAACTATTTCGAAATAAAAAATGCTGCAACAACAGCACTACGGGCGACCCATTGTGGGACTCGGATCTCGCCTTAGGGCGTTGCTGGCGGCGACTTAAGGGGAGGAGACAGTTTGATGAGGGCTGAATTATCGGTAACAGTATGTATGCTGTGCAGTCCCTATTATTCTAGTACGGTATCTAGAGGTCAGTGATGCTGTGATAATGATATCCTGTCAATCGTGATCAGAGACATGAGGTTTGAGGTCAATTTCTCTTCTACCTTGGCAATCCTGTGCTGCTTATTGAAGACCTTCCCATTTCTGTCAAGCTAAAACAAAACTGTCTTTTGCTGAACATACAATATACAGGGTGTAGAAGGACCAAAACAATTTTTTGAGGGATTGAGGAGTCATTGGGTAGGTAAAGCTAAATTAAAAATAGGTTTTAGTTTTCTTATATTGAATGTAGTCAGACAGGATACAGCATGAATTCAAATAAATCGATATTAATTAATTAAAGTCAAAAGGGAGAAAATAAAAGGTGTTTTATGTTTTACTAAAATCTTTTACTTCTTTTTCAAATAGATCTATAGTGTGATCACATACTTTTTCTAAGTCATTCAAACCTCTTTTTAGTATTTCTAATGCTGGTGTCTCTCTTGCTTGTATCCGGAAGTGCATTTTGGATTCAGCTGGATGAGGTACTGTGTAGCCACAGAATTCTACGTCTTCACTGCAGAAAAATATTACAAAAGTTAGTACAGGGATTTATAAGTAACTAGCTGTACCTGGCATGCGTTGCAATGCACTTTTTCCTACTTACTACCTACCTACTACCTACCTTCAGAAACAAAATCAAAATAGTAACAAAAAGTTAAAACCATTTTCATGCATGCGGTAAACAAAAGAAGAATATGGACATACTGAGATAATTTAGTTTTTTTAAATATCAAAATTTTCTTTCCTAAAAACATTCTCCTGGCGATAATGAACAAAAAAAAAATTAGCAAAATCGATCCAGCGGCTCACGCGTGATGCCGTGACCAAGGGAAATAGGCGTTCATTTTTATATATATATAGATAACATATTTTAGTTTACTGGTGTTTGTTCACCTAGTAAAAGCCGCATAAAGACAACATTGAAGTGATTAGGTATTGGACCTTATGAGCGTATCATTTCATTTAATATGAATAAATTATTCACCTGGTTAGAAATAGAATCAGATATAAAAAAAGAAACTGGAGACTTCTATTGAAAAACCATAAAATAGCTATTTGATGCATGTTTTGTTTTTTAAAAATATTTGATTTTCTTTGTATGGTAACGATTTGTAAAGAAATGTCAGGAATCAACCATAAGTTGATTGACTCATATTACCCACTATACCAATTTCAACTTATGGTGAAAAGGGTATAGTGGAGCTTACATGTTCGATCTACAATATTGGAAAACAATACTTATGCGAGTTTAAATACTTACTATCGGTTAATAATACATTTTAAAGCATTGCCTAATGTGTGACTTTCGTTTTGGAAAACGTATGTTCTGCATGTTGGGCCTGAGTCTTCATCACCGGGAAGCTGAAAGTTAAGATTATTTAAAATAGAACACTCTTTGAGTAAATCTCAACAAAAGGTATTTATTCAAAAATCTTATACTGTAAAATATACGTAATGTGTTAGCAATAGAGTTCTTTATTGCTAAACTAACATCTACTACACTTATAATGCGTATAGGTTATGTTATCATGTGGTAGTTTCGACTATTTATTTAATAATTTTGAAATTATGCGGTTAAATGTGAAAGGTGTTATAAGTATTCAATAAATAAGAAATTACCTCGGATATCTTCATTTTTTAGGCTATTATTCTGAAGTTATGACGATATTCCTGAGAACTTAGACAATTCCCGGGTAGTCCGAAACGCAACAGTAAAATAACTATTGCAATTAGTTTTGAAATTAGTCAATCGATGTATAGAATTTATGAACGATACAGTTTTCATTTGATTTTTTAGCTAATTTTATGATTTAATTTTTTACGCGTAAAAAAATATTTACAAAGTTAGTGGTTCTGTCAGTGTCAGTTGGTGTGAGTTTCATTTTTTTTTTTTTAAGTACCCAGTAACAAGCATTTTGAGCAATAGTTTACCATAGTCATACCACAGTGTACCTACTTACTACATACAGTAGGTCAACGCCCATACATTTGACAGGTCCTATGAAATGTCAAAATTGGTAACACTTGTCAAAGGGTTGTCACATAAAACAAATTACACACAAACGTCCAAATTAATTAACGTTTTATAGAAACAGTGACACGCAAAAAGAAAACCATGCATGCGTCATTTTGACGATTGACAAAATAATGCAAAGGTATGTAGCAGCAATTTCGCCATCTTATCCTGGAATATTCTAACAATATTTAAAACTACAAATTTTGTCGAGGTTACTTGGCTAGGCTTGCGGGGGTAGGTAAGAGCCATAAATTATTCCCAAATCCACGATGGAGTCGTAGAAAATAACTTATTATTCATGGATATTACTTCTATTTTTGTCGTGGGTGCTGATGCTGGAAATAAAGCCTAAGTATTCCTCGACCATATAAGGCGGTCAAAAAAAATTACCAGTTAAATGATTTTTTCCAGGTAAAACATGGTCCCTATCTTGGTGTTTGAGAATTAATCTTGTTTTTGTAATCAGCATCCCCGAAAATCATGGATTTCACACCCATGACGGCTAATTTGAAAATTTTCATGGCCGCCATCTTGCATATACATTTTGACCTCATTTTCGGCATCAGTATCCCCGAAAACCATGGAAATGACACCCATGATGGTTAAATTGAAATTTTAATAGCCGCCATCTTGGAAATGGATTTTGACCTCAATTTCGGCATCAGTACCCCCGAAAACCATGGAAATGACACCCATGACGACTAATTTGACATTTTTATTGCCGCCATCTTGGATTTCGATTTTGACCTCATTTTCGGCATCCGCACCCCAGAAAACCATGGATTTGACACCCATGACGACTAATTTACGAATTTTTATGGCCGCCATCTTGGATTTGGATTTTGACTCTATTTTCGGCATCAGTGACCCCGAAAACCATGAAATTAACACCCATGATGAAAAGTTGAAAATTTTTATGGCCGCCATCTTGGATTTGGATTTTGACGTTATTTTCGGCATCAGTGACCCCGAAAACCATGAAATTAACACCCATGATAATTACATGAAAATTTTCATGGCCGCCATCTTGGATTTGGATTTTGACGTCATTTTCGGCATCAGTGACCCCGAAAACCGTGGAAATGAGTTCCCACTAACAATCATTTGAAAATGTTTGTATGCCGCCATATTGGATTAGTAAACAGACTTTATATTAAAATTCTCGTAATAGGTACATACATATTATAACAAATTAATATAATTTCTATGAACGATATCAATCAAATTCGAAATCAAAAAGTGCGAGCCCTGGAATTTATGTCCCGAGTACGCAGTATGGCTACTCGGGACATAAGCTCCGCCCCTTCACCCCGCAACCCCCCGCACGATTGCTCTGCGACAATGTTCTACGTTGACCGACTGTAAGGAGTAAGATATAGGTAGACTGTGGTCATACAATGCCCCCCATATTATTATGTAGAAATAATAAGTACGGTTAAGTACCTGCCAGACATTTCACGAACCGGAGCTGATTATGGCTTTTGATGTCGAGATTGAGAAGTGTATGATGTGCATTTATACTGTTTATTAAAATTTGTTGTGACTTTATTGAGTCAATATTAATTAGTTGTGCTTTGTTTAAATTGTATTCTTTGGAAACAGTTTCTATTAACATCACCATGACTATAATATTCATATCACCTTGCGTCAGTGACGGACTGGCCACAGAGTTGGCCCGGGTGGCGTTTGCCAACCGGGCCCTAGCGTGCGCGGGCCCCCCTACCGGCTGGAAGCCCGCGTTGGCGAGGTGAAATATCTCCTCTTTTAGATAAAAAATTGATTGGCTAGATTTAGTTATATTATAAACTAGCTTCTGCCCGCGACTTCGTACGCGGATCCTCTTGCTTATACCAGCGACAACGGGGTCGTCAAAATCGAAGATCTAAAGCGTCTGATGTTAAATTCTAAGAGCCCGGGGACGGGAAAACAACGGGATGCGCGAGACGATTCGAGACGTTCCAGATCTTTCATTTTTGTAAGTCAACAGGAAATGCCCATCAGACTAAACAACTTTTGCTAAGACGTCATTCCTATATATGTTATAGTGTCGCTGGGCTTTGGAGTTCCACTACGGGTGTTCCAGATCTTCGAATTTATTCTCACAGCAGGAAATGCTCTTCGCGTGGAATAATTTTTGCTGTGGCACCATTTTTTTATCTCTTATACGTTAGCTGGTCCACATCCGATTCTTCAGATGATATCGACGTTCTGTTCAGAGAATTTCGAAGTCGATCAGAATTCAAACGTTCGTTGCGCTCTTCTTCTGTCTCTTCATGCCGTACTCCAGCAATTCTTTCTCTCTCACTTTCTAACTGATTATGAGTATTTTGTTGTGTGCGTGTTCGGGACAATGTATGATAATCTCGATCAGCAGTTAGTCGCGCATCCCGTTCATCACTCGTTTCAAAAGACGTGTTAGTAGATGTACGAATACGCTGAGAACTCAAGCGTGATTCTGTATCGGTAAACGTTTCCGATTCGCGAGACAATGCATGTCGCTCACGATCAGTGGACAGTTGCGCATCACGTTCCGCACTTGTTTCTAGAGACCTGCTAGAAGTCAATGCGTAGATACGCTGAGAACTCAAGCGCAATTTTCTATCCGTGAACGTCTCCGACTCACGAGACAATGCGTGACGTTCACGATCAGCGGTCAGTCGCGCACCACGTTCCCCACTTGTCTCTAGAGACCTAGAAGTCAATGCGTGGATTATACGCTTGGAACTCAAGCACAATCCTCTATCCGTGAACGTCTCCGACTCGCGAGACAATGCGTGACGTTCACGATTAGCGGGCATCACGTTCCCCACTTGTATCTAGAGACCTAGAAGTCGATGTGTATATACGCTGAGAACTCAAGCGTAATTATCTTTCCGTGAACGTCTCCGACTCGCGAGACAATGCATGACGTTCACGATCAGCGGTCAGTCGCGCATCATATTGCTACTGGACTCTAGAGACCTGGATGTAGATGCGTAAATACGCTAAAAACGCAGGCGTGCTTCGCGATCCGAAGAGGTTTCGACGGAGCGAGTTGCATCCTGATGTTCTCGAACAGCATCAAGTCTCTCCTGACGCTCTTCGGTAGATTCTTGGGATCTTATGATCCTCAATCTTTTAGCTGCTTTGGAACATTGGGAAAGATTTGACCTCTTTCTAGGCATGGTTATAGATTTATTGTGAAGATACCTGATCAATTAAAATCTAAGTGACTGCTCCCCTGCGTTACCGGGTAGGCTACTGTGTCACGAAGATAAATGGAAAAGGAAATTAAACACTCAAATAACATAAGCCCGAAGGCATATTTATTCGATAAAATAAAAAAATGAATGAGAGTTTTGGCCAGCAGAGTCAAATTTTCAATGATATACCATCGTCATCGAAAATCAGTCCTTAACTGTTACTGCCATCACCGCGTGGAGGTACTCCCAGCTAATGTTATTTTATATTTAAACAGTGAAATTAGTGATAGCTTTTATTTCCACATCAGATGTTTCTGATCTTCGATTTTTAACCGACTTCAAAAAGGAGGAGGTTCTCAATTCGGTTGTATTTTTTTCTTTTTGTTACCTCATATCTCCGTCATTTATGAACCGATTTGAAAAATTCTTTTTTTGTTCGAAAGGGTATACTTTCCGATTGGTCCCATTTAAATTTTGTTATGATTAGACCATGAACTTCAGAGATATGGAACGGAACTCCTCATCGGATCAAAGCGAAATTCTCAAATTACTAATACTGCTTTGTTTATATTTGTTGTTGGGAACTGACTACTTGAAAAGAGGAGGGGGTGCGTGTCCCCCCCTCCCCCCTTTGGAATGTTTTCATTATATCGTGTAAGGTATCATTTGAAAGGACTTTTTATGCTCGACCACGTCAAAGCCAAAACGAAGGGTTATGAAGAAGGGGGTTAAAATTATGACACTAAAACGTATTTAATAAAAAATAAACTTTAAAAAAAAGTAAAAACCGACTTCAAAGAAATACTAAAAGGAGTAAAATAATTACCATAATATAAAATTAACAGTTTCAGAAGTCGGTGCAACTCTACACTGAAGCAAATAGAAGCCACCGACTTCTGAAACTGTTAATTTTATATTATGGTAATTATTTTACTCCTTTTAGTATTTCTTTGAAGTCGGTTTTTACTTTTTTTAAAGTTTATTTTTATAAGTCAACAGGAAATGCCTATCAGACCGAACAACTTTTGCTAAGACGTCATTCCTATATGTGTTATGATGTAGCTGGGCTCTTGGTGTTCCACAATAGGTGTTCCAGATATTCGATTTTTAGAAATCAACAGAGAGTGCTTATCAGATTGAACAACTTTTGCTAAAACATCATTCCAATATATGTTATAGTGTAGCTGGGCGCTTGGAATTCCACAACAGGTGTTCCAGATCTTCAATTTTTATACGTCAACAGAGAGTGCTCATCAGATTGAACAACTTTTGCTAAAACGTCATTCCTATATATGTTATAGTGTAGCTGGGCGCTTTGAATTCCACAACAGGTGTTCCAGATCTTCGATTTTTATAAGTCAACAGAGAGTGCTTATCAGATTGAACAACTTTTGCTAAAACGTCATTCCTATATATGTTATAGTGTAGCTGGGCGCTTGGAATCCCACAACAGGTGTTCCGGATCTTCAATTTATATACGTCAACAGAGAGTGCTCATCAGGCTGAACAACTCTTGCTAAGACGTCATTCCTATATATGTTATAGTGTAGCTGGGCTGTTGGAGTTCCACATCAGTTGTTCCAGATCTTCAAATTTATTCTCGCAACAGAAAATGCTCATCATGTGGAACAATTTTTGCTATTGTATCATTTCTGTATCTCTTATAGTTTAGCTGGTCTGTTGCGGTTCTGTATCAGGTGTTCAAGTTTCCAAGATAAATTATAGCCTATATGTTGCACAGACTAAATTCCTATACAAAAAAATAAAAAACATTCAAATCCGTCCAGTAGTTCCGAAGATTAGCGTGTACAAACAAACAGACAAACAGACAGTTTTTTTATTTGGATTCGTACTCTATTACTGTTTCTAAACCCCCCTCAATCACTTTTTTTTAAATATATTCAATGTACAGACACAGTTTTTTTACTGTTTTATTATATGTATAGATTACAACTAATTGGAACTTTTTTTCATAAAAATGTTTGTCTTTGAAAATAAACACTTCCAAAAACTCTTGCCTATTTGATTATTACTGTCATTTAGTGTTGTTGCAATAGCGATAGTTTCGCTATCGATAGTTGACCTTGAAAAACAGTCGATAGCGCGAATAGTCCTATCGAAAATATCGAAATTCTGCAATACTATCGATAGTATCGATAGTGAAAATTAGGCGATTCTATTGAACTTTGTCAATACTATCGATTATATCGAGATACGATACTATCGATAGTATCGATACTATCGATAGTATCGTGTCAAAATAGTCGATAGTATCGATACTATCTATGATCTATCGACGCGTTTCGATAGTATCGATAGTTTTGTTTTAGTAACTACCGACGAATTTTCGATACTATCGACTGGGAATAAAACGACACCAATCGGTAACATAGCGACACAATATACGGTATGTTTAATATTTGCGACCGAACGAACAACACTATGGATGATTTGTGATAGATGAACTATGTATCACCAGCTATATTATACCTTATGAGCAAGCAATACTATCGTAAAATGTTCGACTATCGATAGGGCATTACTATCGATACTATCGAGAGTATCGATACTACCGATACTATCGAAATGCATTCTATCGATAGTATCGATACTATTGATTTTTAGCAATAGTATTACTTAATTTTATCAATCGATACTATCGATAGTATCGTAAAGGGTCGATAGTTTCGATAGGACTATCGATAGTATGACTGATTTTCAAGGCCACGATAGTATCACGATACTATCGATAGGCTATCACTATCGCAACAACACTACTGTCATTTAGTTTGTTGGTTGACATGAAGGTGGTATGATCTGCGCTGATTCTAGGTGGGCGGCGGGCCCAATCATAATGCCACCCGGGCCCCTTACAGCGGTTACGCACTGCATCCGATCCGAATCCGTGAAAATACGTTCCAAAGTAGCCATAGAACTATTTGTATGGTAGTTAAACGCACTACATCCGGCATCCGTCATCCGATTTCTATCCGTCATCCATGAGTTTCAAATTCGGAAGAAAAATTGACGGACCGAAGTAGCCGTAGTACTGTTTGTATGAACGCTTTCGCATTACCTCTGATTCAAATAAGACGCCAAACGGATATGCCAAGATGGCCCCTGAATTGTTTGAATTTGAATCAGAGATCAGATTGGTGCGTATGCAACATCCGAATTCGGTCCGAGATTTTTACTCTAGATCAGTATTTTCACGGATTCGTATCGGATGCAGTGCGTAAAGCAATATCCGAATTCAGTCCGAGTTTTTTATATCCGTATTTTCACGGATTCGGTTCGGATGCAGTGCGTAATCGCTCTTAGGCCCAGTCCGACCCTGCCTTGCATAATCCTAATCCTACCTGAACGGCGCTTCAAGATATGCAGCAGCGTATTGCGTCGTCGTAAAGGCTGCATCATTGCTGCTTACAGTGAGGACAGTGCTTTAAGGAATAGCATTCTATTGGCATTGTCCTCTAATGAATGTAACAGATTTTCATTTACAAAAGTAGATTAGCAGCTCATAGTTGTCTTAAAGTTTTGTACAATAAGTAACGGCGTGGGTGTCAACCACGACCTAACGTTAGGTGTGATGAAGTGCTTATTACATCCGACGTAATTTCCCTTTATAACCTTTGTCTCTCCGAGTTTAAATTTATCTCGTCATTGCGCTTCACGAGTGATCTTTCTCGGGGTAAATTAAACTTTGCGGGTGGCGTGGCATTATGTTGGTGCCGTGCCGTCATTGCAATGTTCTAACGCGTAACGGAACTCGAAATATAGAAACAAGGGAGATAAGAAGGCAGGTCCTGCTTATATTTTATAAAGTTTTGTGGGTATATTTTGTCTGTGGTAGGCGGAAAATCGGGTGAACAGCTGCAATTCATGACAGACTAATTTTTTATTATTATTATGAGCCCATGTTGTCCCACTGCAGGGCAAAGGCCTCCCTTCCCTCCTTCCACCTTTCGCGATATAGTGCGCGTGATATTCGCGGCAGTAGGCCAATCCTTTAAAAATGAGTCCAGCTCATCCCGCCATCTTTTTCTGGGCCTGCCGCGTGGTCGTTTTCTGCCAGTTGGGATCCACTTAGTGGTTATTTTAGCCCATTGCTCCTCCGACATGCGGCAGACATGACCAGCCCAGTTCCACTTTAGCCTAGCAGCTGTAAGGCCAACATCGGCTATTTGTGTTTTGGAGCGAAGTATGGAGTTTCTGATGCGGTCCGTAAGTTTGACACGCAGTATACTTCGCTCCATAGCTCGTTGGCAGACTTCAAGTGCGGACTTCTGACGTTTAGTAAGCGACCAAGTTTGCGCTCCATAGGTGAGGGTGGGGAGAACGCACATGTCCATGAGCTTTCGTTTGAGTGAAAGAGGGAGAGAACCTTTCATTAGATGTTTCATCGACCAATAGCTCTTCCAGGCATACTCGGTGCGTCGGGCAACTTCTTTAGCAATCGGCAATAGCAAAGCTGATTTGATTGATTGAGTAAACGTATGCAGGTTAGGATATATGGAACTAATAAGCATAAAGATAGTATCGGTCGAATCTTGTTTAATTTACTTATCTCCTGGTTACCTACAATGTCAAGCAGTTTCTTAAAAATGTTTATTCGTAGAACCCCAATAGATGGATAGACTTCCTGATCACGCGATCATATTAAAGGAATCTAAAAGGTAGGTACACACGGCTACACATCAAGCTATACAAAACCAGTTTATCTTGGCGTCGCTTTGTATAATCTTTTTGCACAAGTAACGGTCAGCTTATACTGGTTTTGCATAGCTTGACGTGTAGCCGTGTGTACCTAATTTTTCTCTGGATAACGATGAACATAGTATTTCTAAACATTAATGAAAAAATGCTAGTGCGATAACGAAACATATAAGTAGGTACCTATCTACATATCATAATATTATATCGGGTGTCCCAAAACAGAAATCTACTTTAAATATTAAAAAATAATATTAACAAACTTTATTTAAAAAATTAAAGTAAGATTTAAGTAATTATAGATTTTTAAAACTATGATCATTAAACTTAGTGAATCTCAAACCTAGGTCAATAACATTACCGTGCCTAGCTACAGGTGCATTTTGAACACATTGAAGCGAGTGCCGTATTTTCTTATCACACCCTATTTCTACGATCTGTGATCACAACAGATCGAGTATTCAAGCTGGTAAACATCAGATTAATTTATTCAGGAACAGTGACGGTAAATTAAATAATTACGAGTAAGAGTTTAATCTTCAAGGTGATCTAAACTGATATACCTACCGGCCTAAGGTATTTATTAACGTGAGTTCTTTACTGAATAAATAGGCCATTGGGGCACAAAATATTAACTACTTCGAATTATTTTATATATTTTTTTGTGTTGACAATTTCTATTAAAAAATGTTTTTTTATTTAGCGATATGCTCGCGTTTAACCACTATCTCGCCTGATGGTAAGCGATGATGTGGTCGACGGTGAAGCACGCTTGCCTAGAAGTAACCATTCACTCTTGACTTAAAGACCCCAAGGTTGTAGCTATCAGGAAACACAGACTCCGGCAGGGAATTCCACTCGTTGTTTGCTCGTATACCTATATTATGTCTTTCCCTGCCTGCCCCCTGATTTAGAACAATTCGATAAGTCAGTTGTCGAACGTTTCGGTTTGTTATCTCTTTTTTTCTTGTTACGAGAATCGTAGATGAAACGAGACAAAAAACCGAATCATTTGGCAACTGACTTATCATTTAGTTCTGAATCAGGGGGCTGGTGTTATTAATTCCGGCTGCTGCCAGAATAAGCTTTATTCAGTATCGGACTGGGTCTAAGGGGCCCGGGTAGGGTTGCCAACCGTACTATAATATATAGTATTGTACTGTATTTAGGGTCTCCGTACTATATACTGTTGAAGAAATATATAGTACGCGAAAATACTATATTTCAGTAGCACTCAATGTAATACTAAAATTAATATGATAAAAAAAAAACCTGCAATTTTCGAAAGCGTCTTTCGTTCGACAGAATTTATTATTTACTTCTGTAACATCTATGTAGGACACATGAATGCAATAAAGAATTTGAGTTTGAAAAAAATAATATAACTTATGTCTTTTTTTATTCTTCCCTACTAAAATACTATATTTTTTTGAAGCGTACTATATTTTTTATGGCTTTTTAAAAAAAATACTATATTTAGACAAAAAAATGTTGGCAACCCTAGGCCCGGGTGGCATTATGACTGGGCCCGCCGCCCGCCTAGAATCAGCGCAAATCATACCACCTTCATGTCAACCAACAAACTAAATGACAATAATAATCAAATAGGCAAGAGTTTTTGGAAGTGTTTATTTTGGAAGACATAAATTATGAAAAAAGGTTACAATTAGTTATAACTTATAATAAAACTAACACTAGCCAATCAATTTTTTTCTAAAAGAGGAGATATTTCACCTCTCCTACGCGGCCTTCCAGCCGGGAGGAGGGCCCGCGCAAGCTAGGGCCCGGATGGCAAACGCTACCCTAATTCTATGGCCAGTCCGACACTGGCTTTATTATATGTATGAAGGGTCCACTGCAATAATGATGAATGTCCAAAGCCGTGTCCAAAGTTTCTTTAATTCCAAGTAAGTATGTCATTCGGACACTTGATTTATGCAGTTCGTAATTTCGTTTACAAACTCAGGAATATCCCGATTAGGTAAAATCCCGAGATAAATACGATTATAAATATCGGATACACGGCTAGAACGCTCAGCGTCATACGTGTTCTCATCTATAACGATATCAACTATAAATTAAAAAGCAACAAAGTAAAAAGGACATTTATCATTATTGCAATGGACCCTTCATATATATTGTGCAGTTTTGCTCGTGTTGATGTTATCAAATTCAAATGAACAACATCCGAATTTTATTTTATATTTTAATTTAATATTATAACGATATTCATTGCGTGGTACATCGTTGTGGAGAAGTCGTATTGTTTACATACGTTGTTAAGGAAATTTTCGATCTGTAAAAATCAAAGTCATAGCGATTACGAATGTTTTGCGCAATTAAGATGCTGGTTTCTAAAAGGTAACGAAATCTTAATGAAGTTCTCGAGTACCTCCAAGTGTTTGTAATTATAAGTAGATAGTGAAGTCACGAGAAAGGTAGAAGAAGCCCAAGTCCGCGCAATGCACGGCGAGCAATTTGCAGCCCAAAATTACTTGAAAAATCGGAACTGATTATTGTCATATTAACAAATCAAGTTTGCGATATTGATATGGTGTCTAACTGTGGGTTTATGGCTATGTACATCGAAATACGACTCGTAGTTTTTTTATTTAAGTGATTTTAGTTTTTTTTTAAATAAGAATCAACTTTATTTTCCCCAAGCCGATCTTAGTGCATTTTATAGACCGTAGAAGAACAGTTTTTACTATTAAAAAGGAAATCTTCCGGTTTGTTCATGAATACGGTGGTCTGCTGACGGATTAGCTCCTTTGTTATACGTTACGTCATTAGGCACGTAAATACGAGCTTGCAGTTCGAATAGAACAAGAACTACCTAATGAGAGTTTTATACGCGTTTTCAGTGTACAGTGAAACGAAAAAAGAGTTACAAACTTGAAGTGCGCATTAATTACTGTAGGTAAAGAGCAATTTTTAAATTGAATGCAGTTGTATGATCATTTAACAAGAAGTCTGGGGCCTAATTCTCCTAAAATAAATCTTGATAAATCACAACCGAACCAAGGCCGAACCGTTCATTCAGACAGTTCTCAATTTCAAAAGCTATCAAATTGTTTGACACAAGAAACAAAATCAATCATTTTGAAAGTTTTCGAAAACAAAAACTGACTGACGGTTGTGGTTCGATTGCGTTTGGCAACAATTTATTTTAGGAGAATTAGGCCCCAGGTTATGATGGTGTCATACTTTCTAGAAAAGAACGGAGGTCAGCATAATTTATAAAAAAAACCGGCCAAGTGCGATTCGGACTCCCGCACGAAGGGTTCCGTATTATCTATAAAAACGGCAAAAAAATCACGTTTGTTGTATGGGAGCCCCCTTAGATATTTATTTTATTTTGTTTTTTAGTATTTGTTGTTATTAGCGGCAACAGAAATACATCATTTGTGAAAAAATTTCAACTGTCTATCAGTGGCGAAGGGTGAATTTTCTTAAAAGGGAAGCCGGACCAAAAAATTCTTACCTTGCTCAAGTGTGATGCGTGAATTCCAGTAACTACTCGTTTCGAAAGGGAAGCCGATAGGAATCGAGTTGTATGGAGCCTTCGCCACTGCTGTCTATCACGGTTCATGCGATACAACCTGGTGACAGACGGACGGACAGCGGAGTCTTAGTAATAGGGTCCCATTTTACCCTTTGGGTACGGAACCCTAAAAATGTACGCTAAATTAAAAAAATGTATTATAAATACTTACGAGAAAATAAAATTAACGTTTGGCTGGAGATCCTTCAGGTTTCGCCAATAACTACCCGGTTACGTAGAAAGGGACCGCAAGGACCATCAACAGCAGCGCAAAAGAAAAAAAAAAAAAACGACGTGTAACCGCCTATTAAAATTAATACACAAAACAATAATCAACGTATCACAGCATACTTTTTAGCGGGCGCTATCTATACGTAGTACGTACGAATTCGTGTAATTCCTTCAAACCGCGTGATCTACTGGTGAAACAGATTTACCTAGCACTAGTTTCTTTTCAGATTCAGTATTTTCTTTTTTTAAAAAAAACCTCTTTTTCTATTTCTGAGTCATTTTAGCGCCCTGACTTAACTGACTGCACGGAGCGATATCACCCTAGTCGTGCTCGCCAGCTGTGTCGCCGTGCTTTCGTTTATTTATGCATGGCATCCAAAGGTATTATGTATAAAAAAAGATTGTCAAAAAAGTTTTTAGCTCTTTTTTTATTGAAACCTTATTCGGTGGTTTAGATACGATCACTTGCCAAAAAGGCAAGAAAAAAAATATTTTTTTGTGTCTTTTTTGTCACGGCTCATCTTCCGTGCGGAAGATGTCCGGTCGTTTGGAAGGCATACGGGGGACACAGGTCCAACGCGCAGAGGCCCCTTTGAGAACTTTAATCTAAAATGGGGTGGGGCACCAACCGGGGACTATCCACGGCTGCACTATTGGAGTACAGTCATGGACCGTCCCAGGTGGGTGCAAGACTATTGTAAAATATGGTGAAAAATATCTGGTCTATGGGAAGGGGTGTAAGGTGGACTGGATAACTTCTATTGCCGGAAGAAAACGGCGTCTGCCTTCAACATTTAAAATTGAAAAGTGTTGGCAGACGGTGGCTCGCCAGCTCACTAGCTGGGCCTCCTGAAAAGCCGCCAGTACATAGGCGATGGGGGCAACAAACGTGTGAGCGTAATTTTTTTATTATTAATCAAGCTAAATTCCGTGCAGGGTTAATCTATACCCGTAATAGACCCTGTATAACTAAGTAGCAGTCAAGTTTCATATGGACCAGTTTTTTTTTTCGAAAAATGTACGTTCGGGTTTTAGAACGCTTTCGATATATCTGTGCTCGCAGGTATATTAATTTGGTACTAAAAACACTTTATTGAAATATAATTTATTAATGCATTTCTCGTAATTCTAAAGTCCATACGATGTCAGGTCACTTCTAGAAAGTATGACACCATAAGATAACTCAAAATTCGCTTCGATCCAGTCCGTAATTTGATAGCCTGGGATTGCAATGTTTCAGATATACAAGGTTAGTCGGAAAAGGGGTACTAATCCGAAAGATTGTTAATACCCATAATAAGAATAACTTTTGTTCTATAACTTTTCCCAAAAGTCAGTAGTTTAAGAGAAATAGCCGTTCAAAGGTTCTATAAAAATACGCTAAATCTATCTATCCTTAGTTTACATTTTAGGTTATATTGGGGTCACGGATTAGAAGCTAGAAGAAGAACAGGGATTAAGATTTTTTGAAAAACTAAAACAATAATCATTTTACATGGAAATTAAATGATTAAATTTTCATATTTTAACACTCGCTTTAAAACAGTCATCAGCGATACTCGATCAGTGGTCTGCGGATTAGTAACCCTTTTCCGACTAACCTTGTATAAGCTTAAACTAAAACCCAACTATAATAATATATATTAAAATTAAAAGACCTAATAAAATAAAACTAGTGTCGAAATCTTCAGAATATCTTAGTCGTATGAAGTCGTAAAAAGAGCTTTAGGAAGTGCAGCGAATTCAAAAGTGCCTTTAAACTTTAGACAAGTAAAAACGGGTGTTCTTTATTCAAAGTAGTCTAGTTTCCCGCTAAAACGGAGTAGGGTAGTCTAATTAGTGCTGCATGCAGAGGAATAAAACGGTACAGTTTTACTTTGTTCGCAACTGAAACTGGGACCTGTGCTGGGACTGTAAATGTGAATGGCTCTGTTAAGCGCATAACTGGTCTTGTGTCGTGATTTTTGTGTAGTTATGTGAATACGAATAGAGTTATTCATATTTTTTGTAGGTGTCGAAAGGCGATTACGAATTTATTGATCTTGTATAGAGTTTCTTAAGACAAATTTACTATAGCCACAACAGTTTAGGTAGCTTCCCTTATTAGTACCCCATCTCAAATAATTTTTTGGCGATTTCTGACGCTTCTAGTAACATCACGCCTATACCTATTCCCCGAAGGGTTGGGCAGAGGTGTTTATTCACCCTAAGGTATTTCGCCATTGTGTTTAAGTTCCATGTAATAGGGGGCGAGTCTATTGCATCAACCGGACACAAATCCAGACTCCGGGCTGATATTGAGAAATTCCTCACGGCAAAACCCAATAATACTTTGCCCGAGCTGGGGATTGGGCCTAGGACCTTATGCTCAGCAGTCACGTTTGCAACCACTAGACCAACGAGGCAGTCAGTCATACCTCAAAAAACATAAAGACGGGTCCGCTGCGCCGTGTCTTTCGTGTTTGCAAACAGGATAACATTGTTTGCTAACCGAATAGGGGCGTGGCCTAACAGTTTTGTTAGCAAAAACACAATATAAACATGTTTGCCGAGACGAATGGATAACATCCCCCGCGTTCGCCTGCGGGGAGGGGAAGTGACGCATTTTGTGTTCGCACTCACTAGAGGAAGACGCCATCAGTGTTGCGCAGCGGACTGGCTGTTTTGCTAACCTTTTTTGATAAAGCCGAGTCCGCTGCGCCGTGTTTTCGTGTTTGCAAACAGGATACTTAACATTGTTTGCTAACCGCATAGGGGCGTGGCCTAACAGTTTTGTTAGCAAAATTGGCGCTGCGGACCCGGCTTAACATTGTTTGCTAACCGAATAGGGGCGTGGCCAAACAGTTTTGTTCGCAAAAACACAATAACATGTTAGAAAATTGGCGCTGCGGACCCGGCTTCAAGGCGCAGCGGACTGGCTGTTTTGCTAACTTGTTTTGATAACGTGTTTTGTTAGAAAATTGGCGCTGCGGACCCGGCTGCCTGTCATTGCTGTCGCTCAGTCGGGTAAATATAAATAAATAGTTAGCAACAATACTGTACGTCGCGCTTGCGTCCACTAGATCGACGAGGCAATCAATAAGAATAGGTAAGTAGTCTATACCAATTCATCCCCTTTAGCGCCCCATTCGTCCTAGCCTGGCTAGGCCTATGCCTTTTCTAATATTCCTATGTATTGTTAACATTTTATTTGTTCTATCACCGCATACAAAATTCGCAAGTCACTTCAATTTACTAGACATCGTAAAACTCAAGGGCTGAAGCATAAACACGGTAATGGGTAATAGGCGACATTATTAACAGAGTCGTCTCGGTGTGGGTTTCGTCTAAACATGTCCAAATAACTTGGATTCCAAGTCATCTTATGGAGGTGGTTTAACCCTCTCGCGGTTGCACTAATTAAAATTAATATGGCCCATAAAGTGTTTGGTTACGACTTTGACATAGCAATAGGTAAGACAACAGACAACACATTAAAGTTTCAAGTTGATATCAAGTAATAAAAAGTGCTTATATTATGTCGTATTTGAGAGAAGTTTAACTTGAAACGTAAACGTATCTTCTGTATTTAGTTCAAGACTCTTATTAAGTCGTTTCTTAAAACAAGTTTTATTTCAATGTCATTTGATGCACTTAAAAGGACTTGGATTCACATAAGTGTAGCGTTTAAAGGTCGGTAATTCTTAGCTTTTGGCAATTAACATAGTACTTCTATTAGAAGGCTGAACGGTTAGAGACTTCAATGGCGGTAAACACTCTCATTCCGATCAATGTAATAAGGAAAACAATAAGAAAATATATGCGTTACTTTACTAATAGACCAAAGTCGATAAAGATGCTTCATATTTACAGATGGATCTTAATAAGCTCGTCCAATAGTGCCAAAATAATAGAATGCATTTAAATAGTAAGAAATATTATCACGTAAAATAGTTCTGCTTAGCCTTTTCCCAACTATTCAGCTTCCAGTCTAACCAGATGCGGCTGAATACGTGGATATCTATCTGGCAGGCCAGGCCCCAATCATATTTTTCTGTAATGATATACTGTTAAGGTACAAAATGTTTAAAATTAGTATTATTTAGGTACAAAATAAGGTCTTAATGATAAGCTATCGCCAGCTTGGTCCCTGTTCCGGATACCGGTGGGCTACTATTTTTTATGATTTGTTTAAAAAAATATAATTTATAAGTTTTTACAATGAATTAAATCTATCGTCCGTCTAAAAATAATGATTAGGGCCTGTCAGATAGAAATACCATAGAAGTAATAAGTAAATACACGCTAAATATCAGTATTTTACACGGAGCAATTGCCATCAAACCTCCGCAACCCAGTTACATCTTCACATAGGTCGGTATGACATCTTACGCATAGATCGGTTGTCAGACTTTCGGGCTTTTGACTACTAGTAACGACTGTCATAGGCATTCGTATGACACCCGGGAATGACGCGACGGTTTAACGTACTCTCCGAGGTGCGTAGGGGTCTCGATGTGTAACGAATGGTCACCCATCCTCGGACTGACCGCGGCAAGCGCAGCTTAACCTTGCATATCATGTTCCGCGCCGTTAATTAGCCACGAGCCTCTTCGAAACGTGAAATATTATCACATAAAATATTCAAGGAAAAATGAATGTAATGAAATATGATGCGGTTCGGAGCATATTTGAATGTTGTATGTGGTGTGATAGTTAGACTGAATCAAACCATTTTACATAACTCCATCACCCAATACTGTGATCTGGTTGAAACTACAATACAGTATCGTGGCGAGTCTGAAGTTAGCTGATTAGCTGCGCAGTAGACAATTTCGTTTCTAAAAGATTCATTGTGCAGCCAAACAACTAACTTCAGACTCGCCAGGATACGTCGGCCGTATTGTAAGGAAATTTCTGTTTTTTTTTATTTGTCTTGGTCTCCTTTGGCCCTAGTTGCACCTGATGATAAGCGTAGATAGGGTCTAGAATGGAGCACACGAATCCAAGTAACCGAGATATACCTAGAGGGATTCCTATATACCCCTCTGGTTTTCACATACACACGACGAAACACAATAAACTGCTTGGCTTTAATGTTCAGCTGATAGCTAGCTAGGCGGACTGTACCTATAGATCCTACTACCAAGCGGGTTTTGTTGAATCTTAGTACAACACGCGTCTATTCGCAGCGTGCGGTGCGGAAGTTTGATATTGCTAATAATAATTGCTGGGGAGTTTGTTGCGTCGTTTCTTCTTCACAGCATAAACACTAGGAAGCGGTGAAGGGAGGGATTTTTTGGGGGCCTGTGTATTGTTATGACGTTCAAAAAGAACTAAGTAATTCAAGTCTATTTTGAATAAATGAGTTTTGAGTTAGAGTTATGTTATGCCCCCTAATTACAAAAGATTGGTCTAAGAAAAACCTAGGTTTTACAATAGCCCCGTCTCTTTTTGTTATATGACATAAGAAAGTGATGGGTATATTTTAAACCTGGGTTTACCTTAGTCTTGGTTTAAACCATCCTTTGTAATAAGGCCCTTTGAGTTTGAATATTTTAACCCGCCCCCACTTCGGGGGTTATTAATATAATATTACTAGCTGTACCCGGCATGCGTCGCTATGCACTTTTTCCTACTTACTACCTACCTACTACTTACCTTTTAACTGCCTTCAGAACAAAATCAAAATACTTAGTAACAAAAAGTTAAAACTATTTTCATGCATGCGATAAACAAATGAAGAATATGGACATACTGAGATAATTACGTTTTTTTTTTAAACATCAAAATTTTCTGTCAGTTCAATACCTTCTCCTGACAATTACGAACACAACAAACAAAAAAAATATTGCCAAATCGGTCCAGCCTCACGCGTGATGCCGTGACCAAGGGAAATAGGGATTCATTTTTATAAATATATATTGGTAGATATCAGTTTTTTCACATTTCCTACCCTAATGTTTTAGTTCTTTAATATTGGCCTTCAATGTTGTTGGCTGCATATAACTAAGCGGTCAGGTATGCCCAACATGTAGTCTGCACGGAACTTGTATACTAAGCGCCTTATTGCGCCATTTTACTGCGTATTTAGTTGGCAAACGCAGTCCAGGGTCTTTATAATAAGGTTGTATGATATTTTTGCCATTTTATTTTTGTGTCCGAAGTAAAGAAAACAAGAGGGAGGCTGCTTTTTTGTTGTCTCGGAGAATAGGTATTTTGGCTTTTTGGTCCTAGTTAGGTTTCATACGTATACCTGTCAGTCGTTACGGGCTATCATGGTATAACAAAACAGGTAGTCTCTTCCCGTGACAGCTAGATCACATGACTGTCCTATACTACGTCATAGCTATGATGAACCAATTACCTTCGGCTTCTATTGTCAAACTTTGTTGTTATTGGTGGGAAAGTATTAGAAATTGTGACGTAGATGAGATTATCGCGGGAAGAGACTACCAGGTTGAGTTCTACAAAATGTTGATCTGTATCCGTGCCAATTTAAAGAGGTGACTGTACCACCGATACAAGAATCAATAAAAAAATTAATACCAACAAATTACATTTTTATTTTAAATGTTTGTAAACAAACTTTCCACGTTTGTCGCGAGTGACCAAAAAGGAAAAGTGCAAATCCACCAAAAAAAAGGCAGAATTCGACGAGGCGAACGTTTACCACTGATGACTTATTCTCTAAATCGTTCGAAGCACTTCGGGATCTATTCTCTAACCCTGGCTAATGGTTCTAAGTGAAAATATGGTTATTAAATAACCGTAGAATTGGATAATGTATTTTTAGATGATGAAGAACATTTTTAAACATTTGCTCTAGAAATATGGCACGGTTTACAGATCAATACCTTGTATTATTATATCAAGCTCTAATGCAGGTCACATAATATACGTATGTGTCTGGACTTTTAAAAGGCTTTTGATTAAGTGGCACAGTAAGTCTGGGCGCTAATCCCCTTCATGTGTGATGTTAGTTATGTAGGATTATCTTTAGTTATGAACTTGTTACGTGAGCATTATTTAGACAGATACGAAGAGTCCCAGTGACCCAAATTGCGTGTTAGAAAAAATAATAATAGGTAAACTAGAAGAAATTATGACTGCCTCGTTGGTCTAGTGGTCGCAAGTGCGACTGCTGAGGTCCTGGGTTCGATACTCAGGTCGGATAGCGTTATTGGGTTTTTCCGTGTGGAATTTGTCAGTAGCAGCCCGGAGTCTAGATTTGTACCTGGTTGATGGCAATAGGTTCGCCCCCTATTACATGGGACTTAAAACATAACGGCGAAATGTACTATACACCTCTACGCAACCCTTCGGAGAATACAGGCGTGATGTTATGTAGAAGAAATTAAAAAACTTACCGATATCTATGTGTTTGTGTTGATTTCAAGACGCCGCAAATTTCAATTGGCGGAAAGGACAAGAATTTGAATATCCTTAACGTCAATTGGAATTTCCAGCGTCAATATTTAATCGTGTGTAGTTCCCGGAAATGAATAGGACAGCCCTTCGTCAATTTCTCACATGAAGTGGGTGTCTTAAAAGGCGGCAGTAAGCAATTAAAGCAAGAGGATGGGTAGCAACGTACTCCTATCAGTTTTAAGCAACTTACTGCTATCACTAGAGATCGGATATTCGGATGCATATTCACCTAAACTTGAGATGTTGGCTAATATGGAACGCGCTTTTGAATCGAAAAATCCCGCGGTTTCGGGACAATTGTTTTAATTTATGTTTTTTTTTGGACTGTCTATCACACACCATTCTTCTTCTTACACTCTGCGTACACGCATAGGTATTTGCATCGGAGGTTAAACATTAATTTTAAATAATTATGCAATCCAAGAATCCCGGAGTTTTTTTTTTAATAAATCATTTTAAATTGTCGCTTCCATGTTATACATTCGACTAGTTATGCATTCCCTGTGTTCCTGGTATCCCGGGTTTTTTCTTACAAAAAATATATTTTAAGAAGAAGAGGCTTCTTTCCATACTTTCGTAGCTAAAAATTAACTTTAGGTAAATATGCATCCGAATATCCGATCCCTAGCTATCAGCAATCCGTTTGACAAGCCTGGTGATTATGGCAATATTTAAAGTCCCATCCAGACTCTCGCCGATACAGCCCGAGACTGACATGCTGTTGTTTGCTATTTGATGTTTAAACTTAAGGAATACATTAAAGTCCGGCCAAGCAGTTTACTAAGTTTCGTCGTGTGTTTGTGAGAGCCAGAGGGGTATAGGGAATTTCTCTATATCTCTGTTACTTGGAGTCTGCGCTTACCAACAGGTGCGACTAGGGTCAAACCCGAAAAAGACCAATTCAAAAAAAAAGATATACATAACGTCTCTGGCAGTCTCGCGAGAGTGTGTAGCGAGTGTGTGTGCATGTGTCGTGAGTGAATGTGTGTATCATAAAATCGGATTCCAACCATACAAAAATATAAGGAGTTCCCAGCACAAACATTTCGTTTCTTTTTTTTTTCCTATTCCTGCCTTGCGACCTCCTTCTCGCCTGATGTTAAGCGATGATGCGCGATGGAGCACGCTTGCCCAGGAGAAACCGATTCACTCGTGACTTGAAGGCACCCACATTGTAGCTGTTGGGGAACACCCACTTGGGCAGCACATTCCACGGTTTGGCGGTTTTCACAATGAAAGTGGAATCAAAGCGCTTCGTCTTTGTCCTTCCATGTATGTATGGACAAGTCGTCGCATGTTAGAAAATCGAAATACAAATTAAATTAAACCGTAATAAAAAGCGACATTTCTAAAAGCTAACGAGAAGAGTATATGCTCCTCTGTCAGAAAAAAACAGCTCTTGGCAATATTACTTACAAGCTTACGCCCATGTGCACCAGTGGACTTATACGGGCTTCTTCTTCTTTTCTCGTGTCAGCAACAGCGATAAGTGTATAACTTAAGCCGTGGTTAGAAGATTAGCCAGTCAGAAGGTCGGTAACGTGTTAATGAGCCCTGCTGGTTGCATTTAACTTACCGTCGTAGACTGGCCTAACTACCGGTTCAGGGAGCTTATCAAGAACTTTTAATTCCATTTGAAATCCGTACAGTTTGCTTTAACTGAACCTTTAATACTGAAAAAGCTACGTTATGCCGTCAAAGTTTTAATTATAACGGGCTAAACAAGCGATAAATGCACGAAATATTAGAGTTTTCTACACACTTATTGTTGTATACATACTGATGGAGGAGATACTCATGAAACTTAATAACTTTTATTCAAACGAAATAATAAATTCGTAAAAAAAATTTGGCTGTTCCATACTGATTTCGACGATCAGCTGATCGATTTGAACAGGAGATCAAAATTTTTTTTTATATTTTTCACCTTTTATTTATTTTGGGCATAATTTAAAATTATTTTTTGTATGAAGATGAATAAAAGGAATAAATTGTGTTTCATCGTTCAGCCGAAAGACGTCCACTGCTGGACATAGGCCTCCCCCAAGCATCGCCACATTCCATGTTGGGGGAGGGTTTTGCCATAATCGCCACGCTTAGCAGGCGGGTTGGCGATCGCAGTATAGTTGTTAAAGTACTCAGAGAACGTTGCTGCCCATCCTCTAGTGAATCCCTTAGTCGCTTTGTACGACACCCATGGGAAGAGGGTTAGTGCTATTCTTTACGTCCGACTCCACACGAACAATTAAGAGTGTTTTTGTGATTATTATTGTGTACAGATCGATGCTCAAACTGGCTGGTGTAGGAAGGTCTAATAAAATCGGAAGTCAAAATCAAACATCTTCTCAGTTAATACTAGTCCAACAAAATTTTGTTTATTTGTACTACTTTACTAAGATGATTAGACAATATGTTCATCGGGAATTTATTTTAGTATATTGAGTTGAAACCTGTTTGTTTTTTACCTGTCCAAAGAATTGCATGTATTGCCGTTATTGTGTTTGTAGCTTTTTTGTTATTTTGAATGCCTTTGGTCATCGTATACCTATTTTTAAGTTCGTCCTGCAATTTTCTTCTAGCTGTCGGGTAAACAAATTTTTATGATACCTACATAATAATAATAATTTTAATAGATCTACAATTTTATGACTGCAATACATGACTACCATTCAATTGTATTTTTTTTTTACTGATATCAGTTGCATGCAATCTATTGTTGTAAATATTATTATAATGTTGCGGCTACGAATCATTTTATCATAACTAGTCCTCATAGAAAAACCTGTGATCAGCCATTTGGTTGGATCGAACCCCGTTGACGTCAACGGGGAGTCTTGTTCAACAGTACCTATAAATACCTTCGGGTATCAATATAATGTATATCTCCTTTACACCGATAATTCATCTCTCATCAAACTGTCTCCCTCCCAATCTTCCGCCACAACGCCCTTAGCCGAAGTCGGAGTCCCACTAGGGGTCGCCCTTAGTGATGTTGTTGCAGGTAGTCATGATGTTAGTGTAATATAAGTAGTTAGCTCAAGACAAGTATTTTGCTAAAAAAAAGTTAAAACCAAGTTAAAGGAATAAAATAATTACTAAAATATAAATGAACAGTTTCAGAAGTCGGTGCAATTCTACACTGAAACAAATTGATGCACCATAGTGCATTAAATTACACGGTTTAAAATTTCAACTTTAAATGACACGGTTGCGTAATCTTTCGCCTAAGTTAAAACAGAGATTGAAAGTCCTCATCAAAACTTTTGTTGAAGGGAACCGCAAACCAAAACCTCATCGTATTACATTTTTTGTATTATTTTTTTTTTCAAAAATCGCTGAATCAATTTCAATAAAATTTATATGGGACCACCTCTGAACTATGGCCTACCAAACAAAAAAATAGTAATCAAAATCCATTCATAATTGGCGGCGATATGGCGTAACAAACATACAAAAAAAAAAAAAAAGGAACTTTCCGACGAATTGAGAACCTCGTTCTTTTTGAAGTCAGTTAAAAAAAGGGTTGCTGTCCGTCCGGGTTTCCCCGGATTTGTCCTAGTTTAGAGGGCATCCGGGAAGCGTCCGGGCGGGGCTTCATAAGTAGTCCGGGTTTAAAAATTTCAAGTTTTGGGCCGCCCGCGCCGCACGCACTAACCGACGAACCGACTCGCTAAACAACTGTTTTTTTATTACACTGACTATGTTTAAAAAAACCCGTTGACATGTCCGGGTTCTGAGCTCTAAAATCCGGGGTTTTCACGCGTCTTGTCCTGGTTGCCAAATTTTAGAGATGGCAACCCTAGTTAAAAAGAGCGGCACGCGCATGCGCTCTAGGGTAGTAAGTAAATAACCGCCGTTGAGGAACGTCCAATATTTTTGCTATTTTCCCTTTTTATGATTAACTTTGTTGTGATGATAACTTAATAACTGATTGTGATTCAGTGTCTATGTTTTTAAAAAGTACCTTTAGTTCAAAGTATACAAGAATACATATTTATCATCTTGCATGACTCTGCGGTTATCACTAACGATAGGGATTGCAACTTGCAACCTTTGGACTTAATAAATTAAATTGTTTTTTTTTTTATAAACAACTGTCTACAATGATGATAAACGATATCTGTGTTGTATCTCTTTTCTTCGACGATAAGACGATATGGTATTATGTAAGTAGACTAGGCTGCCTCTTATCAAGAGCTACATAATCATATTATTCTTATTCATCACGTGATTCTTTCAAAGTCCAAGTTTTTTATTTCAAGTAGACTAGATTGCAGGTGGTTTTTAACCGACTTCAAAAAGGAGGAGGTTCTCAATTCGGTTGTATTTTTTTTTTTATTTTTTTATTTTTATTTTTTATGTGTGTTACCTCATATCTCCGTCATTTATGAACCGATTTGAAAAAATATTTTTTTGTTCGAAAGGGTATACTTCCCGATTGGTCCCAATTAAATTTTGTTATGATCAGACCACGAACTTCAGAGATATGGAACGGAACTCCTCATCGGATCAAAGCAAAATTCTCAAATTACTAATATTGCTTTGTTTATATTTGCTGTTGGGAACTGACTACTTGAAAAGAGGAGGGGGTGCGTGTCCTCCCCTCCCCCCCTTTGGAATGTTTTCATTATATCGTGTAAGGTATCATTTGAAAGGACTTTTTATGCCCGACTACGTCAAAGCCAAAAAGAAGGGTTATGAAGGAGGGGGTTAAAATTATGACACTAAAACGTATTTAATAAAAAATAAACTTTAAAAAAAAGTAAAAACCGACTTCAAAGAAATACTAAAAGGAGTAAAATAATTACCATAATATAAAATTAACAGTTTCAGAAGTCGGTGCAACTCTACACTGAAGCAAATAGAAGCCACCGACTTCTGAAACTGTTAATTTTATATTATGGTAATTATTTTACTCCTTTTAGTATTTCTTTGAAGTCGGTTTTTACTTTTTTTTAAAGTTTATTTTTTATAAAACGTCAAAACTAGGTGCATAATTCCAAAAGGTAGGTCTTAGGAGAAGAACCGGCAAGAAACTCTATGAACACTCTTTTAAATTAATAGGTATATATCATGACAATTCCACTACAGTAGTGTGACTACGGGCTGCCAGGGTTGCGGACTTTGTTCGAAAGAGTTACCGCGGCCCTGGAACGCAAACGGCATTAGGAGGAACACGGATGGGTTTTAGTCAGTAAGAGTCTGACACTCCCTTCCACTCTGCCCAGAGCTAAAGAAGTAATTTGAAGAATTCCCATTCTTAAAAAAAAAGTGTGACTACGGGAGCATAGTTCAACAGTACCTATAAATACCTGCGGGTATCAATATGTGTATATCTCACACCGATAATTCAGCCTTCATCAAGCTGTCTTCCCCCCCCCACCCCTAAGCCCCCGCCAGTAACGCCCTAAACCGAGGTCTGAGTCCCACAAGGGATCGCCCTTAGTGCTGTTGTTGCAGGTAGTCATGATGTAAGTGTAGTACAAGTAGTTAGCTGACCGTTCAAAGAAGTCAAACAGAAAAAAAAATGTAGGTATGTCTCTTTCACACCGATAATTCAGCCCTCATCAAACTGTCTCCTTCCCAATCTCCCGCCAGCAACGCCCTCAGCCACCCGGTAAGCCCGGTTATGTAGAAACGGTCCGCAAGGACCATCTACAAGCAGACCAATAGAATAAAAAGAGAAATATTATTATCTCTTAAAAATAAACTGTTTTTACTTTACAAAAAGCCACGACTTGAATTTATTTAGAGACTGTTTCACAATAGTTGATATACAGACGCGAGCAGGTCAAGCTACCCGAAACTGCTTGAACCTAATGCTTTCGCGATAAAGATGAAAATCTATTAAAGAAATTTGACAGATTGTAGTAGCTTGATGTGCTGACGTCTGTACTTTTCAGATAGATTAATTTAATATGTCAGTTTGACAGTTTTTCTATAGAAAGTCAAACCGCCAAATTTATTCTTCAAATAAGAGTTATCCAGCGATTGTGAAACAGGCCCTTAGATGGTGTTTAATGTCACCAGCAGGCGTAGCATGATAGCCGTAGACAAGGGTTTTGTCGACAGAAGAATAGACGAAATGACATCATTTACCCACAAAATGGCAATATGTCATTTTGTCTATTCTGTCATCATCAAAACCCTTGTCTACAATGGTCATGCTACGCCTGCAGATACACTCATTATTTACATCGCACTCACTCCGTTTAGAAAGAAGAAAGAAAATACATTTTTCTTTCAACTACGTAGTAATGTTATCATTAATCGCTACAAAACTGATCACAAAATACGTATTTTCTGCTTAGAAGCAAAACAGTGCAGAAATGTTGTATGAAATCTCATTACTGCACTGCAAAACAGTGCAGAAATGTTGTATGTCATTACTGCACTGTTTTTCATTAATGCAGTTTTTTTATTTTTTATTTAGATATAAATTTACCACAGAGGTTTAATGTCTCCCGTTAAGTTTAATATTAAATCTATTAAATGTATGCATTCTTATGCATTAGATTAAAAAGATACTGGCTGAAAATAAAAATCGGCTGAATAAAACAGACTAGGTGAAAAAAAAAAAAACAAATGGCGCGCATTTTGTACCATTGTAAAACTTTGATACTTCTTATTTAGGAAGAAAAGTTTAAAAAAATGGAAATAGATAGCGATATGAATTCAAGTCCAGAAAGTATAAAAACAGCTGCAAATGAAATTGTTAATAACCTTTTGCCGCAAAAGTCGCAGGATAACCTTGTTTTCATTAACTTGAGTTTTTATTTTGAGTAGGTATATTTTATCACGGTAGGTAAATTGGTAGTTGAAAGAAAAGTAGATTACGCACCTTGCTGAAGATTATTCCAGTCCAGGTACACAATGACAGCATAAACAATAAGAACATAAAAATTATTAAACATACACATGTTATGCCGTCGAGCATGCCCATGCCGAAAGTGTCACCAACACAGCATGTCATCAGTGAAGTTCTAACAGTGCGGAAGTCAAAAATGGCTACTTTACTAGAGAGTGAAAAAACTATTTAAAACGAGCGTAACCTACGCTGAACTCAATATTGTTTTTAATTATCATACAAATTATCTCTTTGATGATTTAAACCTTTGAAAATCCTAATAATCTTTTTCATTTCAAGTAATATTGTGACTTTCGCAGTGTTGTCTGTTTTTGTCACAAAATGACTTACGCACTGTGAGAACTTCACTGACGAAATGCTTACAATGTTTATGTTTACAAGTACATACCTATATAGATTTGTTCCGTTCTTAGAATACAGCTTGTATTCTGTCTGAGGTTACCTTGTTCCCACATGTTAATAATAAATTCCTAACGTATGTACTGCGGCGAGGACCGCAATGGTTTGCGACACCTGTCCCACTAGATTGTGTAACTTACCACACAGCGGCTGCCAACATTTCTATGAATCACAATGAAATAATTCACCGAGAATAGTGATACATTTTCAAGGCAGGGGGAAAAAGGTCTTTATTTATAAAGACTGGAAGTCAATACCAACATATTTCGGTAAAGGTTTTTAGGGTTCCGTAGTCAACAAGGAACCCTTATAGTTTCGCCATGGCTGTCCGTCCGCAGCTTAGCTCAGAGACTCTTAATACTAGAAAGCTATAATTTGGCATGGATATACAAATTAATCACGCCGACAAAGTCGTAAAAAAAATCATGAAAAAAAAAACATTTTGGTGCTGTTACATACACAAATATTCATAAGCACATACGCAGACTCGGAACATCAAGTACCTACTTGAAGTACGATTCTGATTTTATGAACAGTCAGACCACACCAATATTTCAGAAACGTAAAAATAAACTTTCCTTTTTATTTGACCGCATGCAGATTGAACTTACCAGCCTGAAGGAACTGCAGCAAAGGAAAATCGGCAAAAATGTATGGAGGATATACTTACGTCATTATGACGCACCAACAACAAGACCCTATGACTAGGCTTGCCAACCTAATGCATGAATTTACCGGGACTTTGGCAATCAAAATGCGGGACGTGGCAAAGTACAGGAAGGCGAAAAATTCAATTAGAAATTATTTTAAATAGTTTTATTATTTAATGTTTTACTTTGGCATACAAGTACAGGACTTACAACAAGTTACAACATAACAAAAGTTGAAAAAAATAGGAAATATAATAAAACTTAATAGGCAAAAGTAGTGGGAGGGAAGGGAGCGGGACTACGCGCGAGCGGAGTTCGTTCGCCGCGAGACTCGCGGTCGCGATCTCTACTCTTTTAGTTAAACAAAACGTGCGTTCACTAAACTCCGACGTCTGCCCGAAGGTTTAGCCATATGTACGATAAAACGGGACAATTTGCGTCCCGCACGTCTTTTGCGGGACGCATCCTCTAAAGCTCTAGAAAAGGGACGTCCCGGCTCTCGCGGGACAGTTGGCAAGCCTTCCTATGACCAAAGAAAATGTATTGCATTACATTGCATTGTAATAAATTATTGCATTGTATTCGCATCTATAATCTGGATATTGTTTTGAGATTTTCGCATTTAATTAGTATGGTTAGCAACTGGGTATAAAACATAGATAAGGTATGTGTGGGTGCTTGTTTTTTTTTTTGTATTTGTCTTCGTGTTTGTTCACCAGAAAAAATAATCTTGGACTTTGGATTTAGATTGCACCTTGTTGATTTGATCATGAGATGGCGTTTTTTTTGTTTGCATAATTAACCTTGAAGAAAAGAAGCATGTCACCGCTATTTTTATTTGGTGCTTTATTTATTTTAACATTACAAACTCTATACGACAGTAATTATAAATTATTAAATATCACTTATGGGATATCTTCCGTGATTATTTATTTGTTTGAGTTCCCGATATTTCAATTTCCCGATTGTCAACCCGCGATCATGGCGCTTGCAACAGCGTCGAAATATCGGGAACTCAAACAAATAAATAATCACGGAAGATATCCCGTAAGTGACATTTTAAATTTAGAGACAAACCGTGAAAGCTTAAAACAGTGATTATAAATTATAATAAATAAATAAGTCTGTCGTATAAATCATATTTATACGACGGACTCATTCATTTATTATGCTTGACTTATTTTCTATAATAAAATGCCAAATTTTAATAGTTTTAAAGCGCAGTTCTGACTACGCTATACTATTTCGCTATGTAATAAAGCATATTGCGTCATAAGCTATAACTATAGCATGACATTCACACTATATGCTACATCGCAAGTCGATCTACTATGTATAGCAAGTTATTTGACGGCGAATCGCCGGGTGACGGACAGTGTAGAAGTGAGGCGGGACAGAGACCAGAGAATCGTACGATAAAGCTCTGAGAATCACTTAAGTTTATCGCGTACAGCAAGCCAAATAGTGTTGTGTGAACGTGTCCATATATTATAAAATGTACGCTGAGCGATATCGTTGTGCAATACAATATAATACATATAATTTAGCGTAGTCTGAATTGCGCTTTAGTCACAAATAAACTAAGAAATGCTTCATCATTAAAGGTCATTTCCAAACATTAATATGAATAGGTACATGACAATGGATTTATTTGCATAACATTTATCTTAAGACGTAAACACAGCTTAGCTAATCAGCAAAACATATATTTTGTCTATCCAAGTAAAAGTAATTTGTTTTTGCGGTTTTCACAGATGTGATTTTTCAGGGTGTTACTGTGAAGAAGACAGTTGACCGATGTGGCGCAACTTGACAGAGGCTAGTAGACTGCGACAGACCAGTTGATTAATTGAAGCGAATTTAACGAAGTTATATCCGAAAAAACTAATAAGCAACTCGTTTTTATATCAGTGACAATAATTTTGAGAAGCTCGGCGAGGTTAAGCTTCGCTTGCCGCGGTTAGTCCGAGACCGTTCGTTGCACATCGTGACCCCGTCGTACCTCGGGAACACGGCAAGGCTAAGCATATGCTAGAATGCAGGTGACGCAGCACAGTACAGATTATGCAGGGCAGGGCAGGCGAGGCAGGCATAGGCCACGACCGCATACTACGACGCAGCTCGAAGACACATTCGAGTTTTAACTGGTACAAAGAATAGACGCGTTCGAGTTGACGAACGTTTTTTTTAATAGTCTGGATGATTAGTATCATACAATTAAGGTTCACAACGCACTAATTCAATTAAATGTTCTGTCATTGCAATAAAATTCGAATTAGCGGTAAAAATCACATGTTGATATGCACGCGTCGCGCAGAAATCTGTGCCGGCACTACAACGAAGCGAAGGGCAGGACAGACGCATGTCTGCGTCGCACGTGTTTGCGCCGCAGCGTACGCAGCTCTTGGTACGTTCATACATTACAAAATCTGCTCTGCCCTGCGCTACGTGCACCTGCGTCACCTGCGTCTCAACTTACGCTTAGCCTTAGTACGTTCACACATTACAAAATCTGCTTTGCACTGCGCTGCGTGCATCTGTGTCACCTGCGTCTCAGCATACGCTTAGCCTAATCATATCATATTACTGCCTATTGTTTGGTAGTATGAGTCTGTTATGTTCACTTAAATGTCCAGCTGATGGTGGCGCTGTTTATCCGGTCGTTGGGTTCCCTACTATATGGTTGAGCTGAGCGATGCAGATGTGCACGTCGTGCTCACGAACGGGTGCCGACTGTTGGGACTGGTCAGCTCTAAACTGATAAGGCAATCCTAACAGGTGTATTTTTCTATTTGTTACTCTTATAGGACTTTATTTCTTACAGTAACCTGCATTATTCTCATACCTATTATTTTTCTCACACTACTGTAATGGAATTTTCATGATCTATTATTTTAAAAGAGTATCCATGGAGTTTCTTGCCGGATCTTCTCCATAAGCCTTACCTTTTGGAATTGTGCACCTAGTTTTAACATTTTAAAAGCACCTGTAATCTGGTCTGCCTAACCTAACCTAGCTTAGACTTTGACTTTAAAAGAATCACGTGATATAAGATTAATATAATTATGTAGCTCTTGATAAGAGGAAACTTACCTACATAATACCATATCGTCTAATTAATCTTCGAAGAAAAGAGATACAACACAGATGTCGTTTATCATCATTATAGATAGTTATATCAAAAATAAACAATCTTTATTAAGTCTTTAAGTCTCAAAGAAAAAAAACACATTGGTCCAAAGGTCGCAATCCCTATCGTTAGTGATAACCGCAGCGTTATGCAAGATGATAAATGTACTTATATAATTAGAAACAACTATGAAACAGTTTCGTTAGATAAAGGTTGGGTATTTTTTTTTTTGACTGCTTCTTGATTGTCCTTGCGGACCATTTCTATGTAACCGGGCAGTTATTGGCGAGACCTGAAGGGTGTCCAGCCAATGGGATGGAAGCAAAATACTTAACTTGAGCTAACTATACATATACTACTCTAACATCATGACTACTAGCAACAACAGCGCTAAGGGCGACCTCTGAAATTGTATAAACTAAGTTGATTGTTTACTAAACCGATAGAATTGATTTAGTTGTATCCCTGGCGCCGAAGCGTGCCAAAAGAGCAATGTCGATAAAAGGATATACAGTAGTGTTTGGCTAAACAAAGTCTCCGATCTAAATGTCGGAGGAAATATTGTAAGGCAGGAGTGTGGTTTTAGTCAGTAAGAGTCTGACACTACTGAAGCCATCTCATCCGTGAGGTGGCTTGAGTGTACATGAGGAAAGGCGATTCCTGCCAAAAAAAAAGGGGCTGCCTCTAGTGGGACTTCGATCTCGGCTTAGGGCGTTGCTGGCGGGAATTGGGAGGGAGACTTGATTGAGCTTGAGGATGGCTGAATTATCGGTGTGAAATTAAGTATGTACTGTTTGTTGTATAAAGTTCACCGACTAAAACGGTATTGGGTATCTCGTTATTGCTATTAACAGCGTCACCGGTGCGAGAGGGCTGGTTTTGTAGTCTGTGTGCTCAAACTATTTGCTTAGCACATAGTGGATTAACTACGAGAGGTATAGTCTCTTGTTGTCACTCCGCTATACTTAATATACACACATAAGTTACACACACACGCTATTGAGGAGAGGAATATTTATGTCTAGCTATTGAGTGATTGCTTTTGATGATTAGTGAAGTTAGTTAGGAACCTAAATATAAGAACCTAATTGTAAATTAAAGAATTGAAATTACCTTGAAATTCTTCTAGCCACAAGTTAATTGGAGGCACACAGGAAAGGTTAATATCGATAAAAACTATCAAGAACTTGTTTTGAGGCAGGTACCACAATCAATCACAAAACATAATAATTTTAGTATAAAGTTGTTTTTGTAAACATCCAACCTTGTATTAAGTACTAGCTATGCCCGCGACTTCGTCCGTGTGGAAGTCTGAAAACAACATTGTGTCGCAACAACTAAACAACGTATAATAAGAACTCGATTTTTTTAATCTAGTCATATTTATTTCCAATAAGCTTACTGCATATCACCCACACTTAATAGCTTGGTAATTTGTACCCTATAACCTGAACCTACCCTAACAACACAATACATGTCATTCTAATAGTAGTATAACGATATATATATAGTATAATATTTACCTAAAGTTAATTTTTAGCTACGAAAGTATGGAAGCGACTTCTTAAAATATATTTTTTGTAAGAAAAAACCCGGGATGCCAGGAACACCGGGAATGCATAACTAGTCGAGTGTATAATATGGAAGCCACATATTAAAATGATTTATAAAAAAAACACCGGGATTCATAGATTGCATAATTATTTAAAATTAATGTTTAACCCTCAATGCAAATATATGTGTATGTAGAGTGTAAGAAGAAGAATGGTATGTTTTAGATAACCCAAAAAAAAAAACATAAATTAAAATAATTGTCCCGCAACCGCGGGATTTTTCGATACAAAAGCGCGTTCCATATTAGCCAACACCTCAAGTTTAGGTGAATATGAATCCGAATAATATCTGATCTGTAATCATAAGCTTTAGGACAAAGAGGCATAATATGACGACGGACCACGGCTATCCTCTAAACATCACTATGAATATGTATTAAATACATTAAAATAAATTACGTGTAATTGTTTATTTAATAGACGATCAATATTGAATACTTACCCTCTAGAGGTCGCCATATTCAATTTAATGAGACGTACTATAGCCTTGTACAAAGCGTCCTGGAGTATTGCAGTGTTGTATAGAGACCACACTACGCCACACATAAGTTACTTTTGGAAAGAGTTCAAAAACTGTTTCTGTGGCACCTCGCATTTTCCAGAGGAAAAAGTAAACAGCTGCCCTCTTGTAATACTCGTCTCAAATACTTCAAAATGCACTCGTTATCAACTCGAAGGGAAGCTATTGAAGCCTTGTTTCTGTATAAATTGCTTAGAAATAAAATGGACTACCCAAACCTACTGAGTCTCCTAAAGTTTCGTGCTCCAGCCCGATATCCTCGAAATCGTATCACACCACTGTACCCTGTACTTGCGCAGAACGGTTCTAGGTGCTAACTCACCGATAGCACGCCTGTGTAAAACCTAAATAGTTGCAGTGATCTTACTGATATATATGACAGCATAGGAAAATTTTATAATATAGTTTTCGAGCACTATTCTCACAACCAATGATCTCGCCGCTGAATGTTTTTTTCGAATTTTAAGGTTCTATTTTCTTTTTTAATTATCTCAATTTATGAATGTTAATGTTATCAAGTTGTTTATTTAATTGTTGAGAATGAAATTTATGTTGTTTTTACTGTTACACTAGAATTATTATTGTTTTTTCAACTTTAACTATACACAATTATTGTTTAATACAAATATATCTGTAACTTCACGGCTCATCTTCCGTGCGGAAGATTTCCGGTCCTTTGAAAGGCATACGGGGGACACAGGTCCAACGCGCAGATGCCCCTTTGAGAACTTTAAAATGGGATGGGGCACCAACCGGGGACTATCCACGGCTACACTATTGGAGTACAGTCATGTACCGTCCCAGGTGGGTGCAAGTGCAAGACCACAGATTACTTTGTAAATTATACTGAAATGCAAGACTATTTTAAGATGTGGTGAAAAATATCTAGTCTATGGGAAAGGGGTGTTAAGTGGACTGGATAACTTCTATTGCCGGAAGAAAACGGCGTCTGCCTTTCAAGTTGATATTATTATTATAATAAAATTGTGATAGATAATATTATGTAAATACATTATTATTATTATAAAATTGTGATACCTAAATATCTATTATGTAAAACCATAAATGGCGCATGTTGTGTTAGCCTGTAAGTAATTGTTGCACTTATAAATGAACTACTATGAAATTATTTTTAATGTTTAGTAAACAATTGTTGGCTAACCTAAAGAAATAAATAGTAACCTATAACCAGAGCACGATCAAGACACTTCCAACGATACCTAATTTGTCAAATTATGATAAATAGTTTGGAAGTTATGAACATACATACCGGACAAAATCATAACACTCCTTTTCGCTTCGCCGTAGTCGGGTAACCACATACATACCGATCAAAATCATAACCCTCCTTTTTACTTCGCTGTAGTCGGGTAAAAAGCTCACAAAGCCGTGGTTGAGTTGCGGTTCGATCGCTATTTTAAGACTTAAAACGCACTAGCGGCCAGACGCATTACGGCATGCCGCTTGCGGCTGGCCGCATATCGATTTTTACATGAAACCGCATGATCTCAACGCACTGGCGCAAGACGGCTGGCCGGAAATCAGTGCGTTGCGATCATGCGGTTTCATGTTAAAATCGATGTGCGGCCAACCGCAAGCGGCACGTCGTACTGCGGCTGGCCGCTAGTGCGTTTTAACGCTAACAAGTCATTAGAATTGGGTGTCTAGTAGAAGTTGCGTTTGATAGCGTTGCGTTTGCGTTTGATTGTCCAACATAATGTTGTCGAATTTATGATTAATTACGGTTTACTCACGTGCATTTTTCGGGATTGCCCGACTAGTTTCGGACCCAAACGGAGCCCTTAATCATGAGCTGATCACGCGGCAAGGTCGAGGCGAGGAGGAAAGTTATAATACAAAAATAATGTCGTGTTAAACATAAAAATTTTGTTCATCTAATTAATTAACTTACTTAATTAGTCGCGTATCAATCCCCGCTATTTCATAACTCCATTAAAGATATTAGTTCTGATATTAAAATAGTATTAATTGGAACTTCAATTTAGTTTTAATCAATGCATCAGGTCAATAGTCATTTCAATATTGATTACTGGTACAATGCTTTGTTCTAAGCAGACGTGATAATAATAATAGAAATATAGGTCAGATCGCATAATATTTAATAGTAAACGTAAAAAATAAAAATCTATAATAATAAGGTCATCGCCTACTAATTTCAACTGTCAAATATTACCGAACCTACTTTACAATATGATGCTTTGAACCCAACTCGCTTCTAATGACCTTGTTGTGTTAACCTGGTGTAATGTACAATAAAGAGTAAATAAATAAATAATAAATGACATGATTGATAATATGTGCTATACGCCGCTTGAATAATTACATTTAAACAAACAACGCTTATTTTTTTTATCTGTTACGCATATTTTATCTATACACATATCGGCCTTGACCAACGTAATAACTTTTTTTAGTTGTACATCGATTATCGTGCTGATCACTGTAATGTCCTGCGGAAAACTCGCATTTCAATTACAAACCTCATCGGAAGTGGCCGAGTAACAAGAGCCAGTGCTGTGATTAAAAAAAATGATTTTGTTTTTAGTAGCTGTTGTTTTAGTGTTAGTCTTGTTAGTGTCATGGATTCGTTTGGTACGGGAAAGTCGGCGGTTCAACATCCGAGGACCATCGCCTTTGCCTATAGTGGGAAATGCTAATTTGTTTGTTGTTAAATCTTCAGGTAAGATACATAACATACAATACATAATCAGCCTATTACTGTCCCATTGCTGGGCGTGGGCCTCTTCTCAGAATGAGGAGGGCTTAGGTCTTAGCCCATCACGCTATTAGCCATTGCCATAAAACATTTCAACTTTATGGATGAGTCTCTCAGGTGTGTAGGTTTCCTCACGACGTTTCCCTTTATCGTTTCTTGATACGCAAATGAATTCAAAAAGTCTGTTGCGGTCCGGGATCGAACTCGAACCCTCTTGGGAAAGATTATCAGCAGTTATAATTTGGCGTTATATTACTATACTCCGCCCCTAAGACGACCCTCTGACCATAATTTCCTATTTGTTAAATAATATAAAGTAAATATAATAATATAAATATTTGGACTTCAATTGGAACTTTATTAATAATATTTAACAGTAATTATGCACTTATATTTTTGGATTTTAATTTTATTATGTTAATTTACGCAAAATAAACCAGCCGTATTATAATAATGTCGCTAAAAAATAAATAATAAGTTATTTAATACTATATAGTTTATATGTTTTATTCTTGATGCATAAAGAATTTCATACTAAAAACATGAAACATGAATAAATAAAAATTTTGAGATTGGACAAACAGGACTGTTGTTCAAGGCTTTGGTTTTTTGGTTACCGGTCTGATCACTCAAAAACCTGTTGCTATGCCCTTATACGCAAGCGGTCATATTATCCCTATTTTGGAGACGTTTTTTTTACGAAATTATCGTTTAGCATTTGAGGTATATACACACATCAAAAGTGTCTAGGGATCAAGCATTTTTATGCGGATTTCTTGAGATTGAGATGTGGCTTTGTAATAAATTTATGATTTTATAAATTTATATGGATCCTTTTTGGTGCATTTCATAATTTGAATCAGGAACTGTGAATCAAATTCGAGTAAAAGATGAAAATCAGCTGTCAATATTTTCCCTATAAAAACATACAACGCATTGAAGACATTATTAGTGCTACTGTTTCCCTACTACTGATTAAAACCAACGTTATTATGGAGCGGCGACGTCATTTAAGCAGGGAAGAAATGCTCAGAGCCGTGGGAATGATAGAAGCTGGTTCCCGGCAACGTACTGTGGCTTTAGCTCTGAATACAAGTCAGAGTGTTATCAGTCGACTTTGGACACGTTACCGAAGCACTGGTACCGTGGCTGAGCGCCATGGAGGACGGTATCGCTGCACCACACGGAGACAAGACCGATACATTCAAATCTTAACTCGAAGAGCTCCAACAATAACCGCCATGATGTTAGCCGTGAGGCTTCATCACTCTTCAGGGAACTTAATTAGCGACCAAACAGTCAGAAACCGCTTGCATGAAGTGAACCTTCATTCCCGAAGACCGCTACGGGTACCACCTATAGCAATGCACAATCGTAGGATTCGATATCAATGGGCTCTTGGACACAGAAATTGGGCAGAAGAACAATGGCGTTTCGTGTGCTTTTCTGATGAGTCTCGTTTTGGTATGAGACCGGATACAAGACGTATACGACACTGGAGAACCCCTGGACGCCAACAGCGATTAAAATCCTGCCAGGAAGTCCATCCTTATAGTGGTGGAACCATCATGGTATGGGCGGGTATTTGGATCGGCGGAAGAACTGAGTTGATTTGGATCAGAGGCAACCTCAACGCTCAAATTTATGCTGAGACGATTGTATCAGACGTCATCGTTCCTCTACAAGCGCAAATCGGTCCCTTATTTCAGTTAATGCATGATAATGCACGACCGCACACCGCAAGAGTTGTAAGACAGACTCTCGCCGCAGCTAACATCAATGTCCTGCCCTGGCCTGCTCAGTCGCCAGACTTGAACCCGATTGAGCATGCATGGGATATGCTACAGAGAAGAGCTCTGCCGAATATGGAGGGTATCCAGTCGCAAGAAGACCTTTTTTTGTTGTTGCAACGAACATGGGCGGCCATTCCACAGCGTGATTTGGATGAACTCATTTTGAGTATGCCAAACCGATGTTCTTGTGTTGTTAGTGTTCGCGGTAGAAACACGGATTATTAATTGTTTAAGTTACCCAATAAAATTTTAAAGAAAACTGATAATTCAGTCTTTTTTTCGAACTTTTGTGTTAGTGGTTCAAATGTCAAAAATCCCTTTATTAGGAAAATGGCAAATTTCTTTATTAATGCAAAGGTGACTTGGTTTATCGTTACTGTGACAAACGAAAACACTTTATTTGATGAATCCTTAAAGAAAATTTTAATTAATATCAATCAGGAGAAAAGTTATTGCAAAAATATATGTTGATCCCTAGACACTTTTGATGTGTGTATTATTCGTGTCCAACATTGTCGTAAATACGCGATTAGTTAATAAGTCACTCAAATATTCATTATTATTAGCTGCAATCATTAATGAACATGAAAATAGATTGTTATGATAATTTTGTAAATTACGTAAGTACCTAATCTAAATGTATTTTATAAAACGATTCTGATAAAAATTACACAATTAGGATATTTTTTTGATAATTATTTTTAGTTTTATAAATGCATTTTAGCGAAAATTATTATTATTTATTGTTGATTATTATATTATTATTTATTTTTGATTAACAGCGTCTAGACCAACCTTCTTACTAACTACCATCAGTTTATCTGGCCCAGTTTACGTTCACTCTGGCCTGTTTTTCTAATGTTTTTTCTCAGTCACACTAAAATATTAGTTAGTACTTATGGTCCTTATAGATCTATTACATATCGCGCTGACACAAATATTGATCAAAATCCGATAAGTGTGGCCTTTTTTCGTATAATAGATAGAAATTCTTGGTCAAAGGACATACCCGCAGTACTCTCAAAAGACGTGTGCGTAAGAAGTTTAAAAAAAAAAACACCTTAAGCAGTAAGCAACACCTGTCTTTTTTACATAGCTTACATATACAGAATAATCCCATTAAAAATCGTATTTTTTGCACAATTTATGGGCGTAGTAAAAATCTTTCGGACATAAAGCGATTTAATTTAAAAAAAGATTACAGTGTCATTTCATTCCTAAGGCCTAAGGCAACCTAGTTTTGATATTAGGAAACAGTTTTTTAATACCTGTTATATTGACGCAATAATTGCCTTAATATTTCCACCCTGTAGAAATAAAAAAACTTTGGGGCAGTCTGGCCGTACTTCAAAACCGCCAAATAGTCTGAGATTTTTATTTCTTGAATTGAACCTACTACCTACCTACTAACTACCTGCTACCTACCTACTGCCTACCTACTACCTACCTACTACCTACCTACTACCTACCTACTACCTACCTACTACCTACCTACTACCTACCTACTACCTACCTACTACCTACCTACTACCTACCTACTACCTACCTACTACCTACCTACTACCTACCTACTACCTACCTACTACCTACCTACTACCTACCTACTACCTACCTACTACCTACCTACTACCTCTCTACTACCTACCTACTACCTACCTACTACCTACCTACTACCTACCTACTACCTACCTACTACCTACCTACTACCTACCTACTACCTACCTACTACCTACCTACTACCTACCTACTACCTACCTACTACCTACCTACTACCTACCTACTACCTACCTACTACCTACCTACTACCTACCTACTACCTACCTACTACCTACCTACTACCTACCTACTACCTACCTACTACCTACCTACTACCTACCTACTACCTACCTACTACCTACCTACTACCTACCTACTACCTACCTACTACCTACCTACTACCTACCTACTACCTACCTACTACCTACCTACTACCTACCTACTACCTACCTACTACCTACCTACTACCTACCTACTACCTACCTACTACCTACCTACTACCTACCTACTACCTACCTACTACCTACCTACTACCTACCTACTACCTACCTACTACCTACCTACTACCTACCTACTACCTACCTACTACCTACCTACTACCTATGGATATACTGATATAATTAGTTTTTTTTTTTAAATATCAAAATTTTCTTTCATAAGAACCTTCTCCTGACAATTACGAACAAAACATAAAAAAAATTAGCGAAATCGGTCCAGCCGTTCACGCGTGATGCGATGACCAAGGGAAATAGCGATTCATTTTTATATACAGCGTGTCCCAGAAAGTAGTGTCAAGCGGAAGTCCAGAGATAGAACATCCTTTGAGGTACCCAAATCACCCCCATGTATGTTCCGCGATTTTTTGTAGTTTTCGAGTTATGAATGTTTTTCATGTTTTTTAATCAAACTCGGACTATAAAGACATTTTTGATCATAGTGACGTGAATAGTTGAAATACATGAGTAATTTTTTTTTCTAAATTAGCTGCTTGTTGACCCTATCGAATACATAAACATTTGTAACCATAGATGTAACGAATGAGTTACAAAAAAATATTGAATTGTCATAAAGTTAAATTCTTGCATGTTTCCTAAATCTTTGTGGGTGATTTAAAAATAAATCTCCCTAAACTTTTTTTGTCAGATGTATTTTAAAAACTTATCCATTTTATCAGCTATTTACCCCGTAAATTTCATCGAGCTATCTCTACGAGATCACAATAAAAAAATTATCAAAGCATACAATATGGAGAATTTCAGTTGTAAAAGGGTGAATAAAAAATTGATTAAAACTAACTAATAACGTCTTTTTAGTAACCCTCGAAGCAAAAAGAGGGGTGTTTTTAAGTTTAACGTGTGTGTCTGTGTGTCTGTTTGTGGCATCGTAGCTCCTAAACGGATTTTGATTTAGTTTTTTCTTTTGTTTGAAAAGTGACTTTATCGAGAGTGTTCTTAGCTATGATTCAAGAAAATCTGTTCAGCCGTTTGAAGATCATCAGCTCTTTCCTGGTTGTCGAAGGGATATGAGCAACTTCTACTGGTCTGATCGATTTGAAATTTACTATCCTGTGACTTCAATGATATTACAATAACATGGTAACCTTGACCTGATACTCAAGCATCATCTGAAACAGCATGATACCCAACTTACAGTAGAGGTATTGTGTGCCTATTGATTCTTTAAGTTTATGATAAGTTACCATGTTATTGTAATATCATTGAAGTCACAGGATAGTAAATTTCGAAACGATCAGACCAGTAGAAGTTGCTCATATCCCTTCGACAACCAGGAAAGAGCTGATGATCTTCAAACGGCTGAACAGATTTTCTTGAATCATAGCTAAGAACACTCTCGATAAAGTCACTTTTCAAACAAAAGAAAAAACTAAATCAAAATCCGTTTAGGAGCTACGATGCCACAGACAGACACACAAACACACACTTTAAACTTAAAAAAAACCCCTCTTTTTGCTTCGAGGGTTACTAAAAAGACGTTATTAGTTAGTTTTAATAAATTTTTTAGTCAACCTTTTACAACTGGAATTTTCAATATTGTATGCTTTGAATGAAATTTTTATTGTGATGTCGTAGAGATAGCTCGATGAAACTTACAGGGTAAACAGCTGATAAAATGAACAAGTTTTTAAAATGCATCTGACAAAAAAAGTTTAGGGAGATTTATTTTTAAATCACCCATAAAGATTTAGGAAACATGCAAGATTTTAACTTTATGACAATTCAATATTTTTTTATAACGCATTCGTTACATCTATGGTTACAAATGTTTATGCATTCAAAAAGATCACTAATCAGCTAATTTAGAAAAAAAAATTACTCATGTATCTCAACTATTCATGTCACTATGATCAAAAATGTCGTTATAGTCCGAGTTTGATTAAAAACATGAAAAACATTCATAACTCGAAAACTACAAAAAATCGCGGAACATACATGGGGGTGATTTGGGTACCTCAAAGGATGTTCTACCTCTGGACCCTCGCTTGACACTACTTTCTGGGACACGCTGTATAGAAGATTGTGATAACTAAATATCTATTATGTAAAACCATAAATGTCGCATGTTGTGTTAGCCTGTAAGTAATTGTTGCACTTATAAATGAACTATTATGAAATTATTTTTAATGTTTAGTAAACAATTGTTGGCTAACCTAAAGAAATAAATAGTCACCTATAACCAGAGCACGATCAAGACACTTCCAACGATTCCTAATTTGTCAAATTATGATAAATAGTTTGGAAGTTATGAACATACATACCGGACAAAATCATAATACTCCTTTTCGCTTCGCCGTAGTCGGGTAACCACATACATACCGATCAAAATCATAACCCTCCTTTTTGCTTCGCCGTAGTCGGGTAAAAAAGTCACAAAGCCGTGGTTGAGTTGCGGTTCGATCGCTATTTTAGCAAATTCGTCATTAGAATTGGGTGTCCAGTAGTAGTTGCGTTTGATAGCTTATATCATACATCAGCTGAGCTGTATGTCCAACATAATGTTGTCGGATTTATGATTAATAACGGTTTACTCACGTGCATTTTTTTCGGGATTGCCCGACCCATTTAGTCTCGGACCCAAAACTATTTATTCTGTGCCCAAACGGAGCCCTTAATCATGAGCTGATCACGCGGCGAGGTCGAGGCTAGGAGGAAAGTTATAATACAAAAATAATGTCGTGTTATACATTAAAATTTAGTTCATCTAATTAATTAACTTACTTGATTAGTCGCGTATCAATCCCCGCTATTTTATAACTACATTAAAGATATTAGTTCTGATATTAAAATAGTATTAATTGGACCTTCAATTTAGTTTTAATCAATGCATCAGGTCAATAGTCATTTTAATATTGATTACTGGTACAATGCTTTGTTCTAAGCAGACGTGATAATAATAATAGAAATATAGGTCAGATCGCATAATATTTAATAGTAAACGTAAAAAATAAAAATCAATAATAATAAGGTCATCGCCTACTAATTTCAACTGTCAAATATTACCGAACCTACTTTACAATATGATGCTTTGAACCCAACTCGCTTCTAATGACCTTGTTGTGTTAACCTGGTGTAATGTACAATAAAGAGTATATAAATAAATAAATAAATAAATAATAAATGACATGATTGATAATATGTGCAATACGTCGCTTGAATAATTACATTTAAACAAACAACGCTTACTTTTTTTATATGTTACGCATATTTTATCTATAAGTACACATATCGGCATTGACCAACGTAATAACTTTTTTTAGTTGTACGCCGATTATCGTGCTGATCACTGTAATGTCCTGCGGAAAACTCGCATTTCAATTACAAACCTCATCGGAAGTGGCCGAGTAACAAGAGCCAGTGCTGTGATTAAAAAAAAAATGATTTTGTTTTTAGTAGCTGTTGTTTTAGTGTTAGTCTTGTTAGTGTCATGGATTCGTTTCGTACGAGAAAGTCGGCGGTTCAACATCCGAGGACCATCGCCTTTGCCTATAGTGGGAAATGCTAATTTGTTTGTTGTTAAATCTTCAGGTAAGATACATAACATACAATACATAATCAGCCTATTACTGTCCCATTGCTGGGCGTGGGCCTCTTCTCAGAATGAGGAGGGCTTAGGTCTTAGCCCATCACGCTATTAGCCATTGCCATATAACATTTCAACTTTATGGATGGGTTTATCAGGTCTGCAGGTTTCCTCACGACGTTTCCCATTACAGTTTCTTGATACGCAGATGAATTCAAAAAGTCAGGTGCGGGCTGGGATCAAACTCGAACCCTCTTGAAAAGGATTATCAGCAGTTATAATTTGGCGTTATATTACTTAACTATACTCCGCCCCTAAGACGACCCTCTGACCATAATTTCCTATTTGTTAAATAATATAAAGTAAATATAATAATATAAATATTTGGACTTCAATTGGAACTTTATTAATAATATGTAACAGTAATTATGCACTTACATTTTTGGATTTTAATTTTATTATGTTAATTTACGCAAAATAAACCAGCCGCAATAATGTCGCTAAAAATAAATAATAAGTTATTTAATACTATATAGTTTATATGTTTATTCTTGATGAATAAAGAATTTCATACTAAAAACATAAATAAATAAAATTTTTGAGATTGGACAAACAGGATTGTTGTTCAAGGCTTAGGTTTTTTGGTTACCGGTCTGATCACTCAAAAACCTGTTGCTGTGCCCTTATACGCAAGCGGTCATATTATCCCTATTTTGGAGGCGTTTTTTTTTACGAAATTATCTTTAGCATTTGAGGTATATATTATTCGTGCGTCAAATTACGAATAAATAACATTGTCGTAAATACGCGATTAGTTAATAAGTCATTCAAATATTCATTATTATTAGCTGCAACCATTAATGAACTTGAAAATGGATTGTTATGATAATTTTGTAAATTACGTACCTACCTAATCTAAATGTATTTTATAAAACGATTCTGATAAAAAATTACACAGTTAGGATATTTTTGATAATTATTTTTAGTTTTATAAATGCATTTTAGCGAAAATTATAATTATTTATTGGTGATTATTATACATATTATATTATTTTTACAATTATAGCGTCTCGATCAACCTTCTTACGTACTAACTACCATCAGTTTATCTGGCCTACTTTACGTTCACTCTGGCCTGTTTTTCTAATGCTTTTTCCGTGTCACTAAAATATTATTTAGTACTTTTAGTCCTTATAGATCTATTACTTATCGCGCTGACACAAATATTGGTCAAAATCCGATAAGTGTGGCCTTTTTTCGTATAATAGATAGAAGTTTTTGGTCAAAGGACAGACCCGTAATACCTACTCTCAAAAGACGTGTGCGAAAAAAAAAGTCACCTTATGCAGTAAGCAATTAAGTTTCAATACCAGTCTTCTTTTTAAATAGCTTCTATTTTGACAGAATAATCCCATAAAAATCGTGTTTTTTTGCATCATAGGCGTAGTAAAAATCAAATTTCGGACATAAAGCGATTTAATTTAAAAAAAGATTACAGTGTCATTTCATTCCTAAGGCAACCTAGTTTTGATATTAGCAAACAGTTTTTTAATACCTGTTATATTGACATAATAATTGCCTTAATGTTTCCACCCTGTAGAAATAAAACAAACTTTGGGGCAGTCTGGCCGTACTTCAAAACCATCAAAATAGTCTGAGATTTTTATTTCTGGATTCTATAAATGCTAAAATTAAAACAATTCCAAGGTGCCTTTTTTGGGATGAATTTTTTGATAAACTCATATACTGCGCAGTAGCTTAATAACCGCAAACGCTCAGCCAGACTCTTGATTTCAGATTCACCAACATTGATTAGTACAGGTTTTCGTAGTTTCAAAGTGCCTAAAATACCTTACCTAAATTCGTCATCAGCTCTCCAGCTATGACAAGATGTATGAACGTGGACGAAGCGAAAGTATGTAAGGATAGTAGCATGTGCCGTTCAACAATTTCTGTTTACCCTCATGGGAAAAAGGCGTGAGTTTATGTATGTATTCTTGGCCAAGTATTACTTCTTCCATGTTTAGTCGCATTCAAGTAAATATACCTACAGTAAATAACATACCTAATTTGAATAAATTATGGGTAACTAATTAAAATGCTGTATTTTATGTTTACATAAACCATTCTATTTTCTTGATTGAAAACACGTTCCAATGATGACTTTATATAAAAGGCTAATTAATGAATAGGTGAATGACCATAGTCATTGCCCTTACAATGTAATCCCGATTCGTTATCAGTTTGCTTGTTTACAATAAAGACTGCGGAAAACACGTGTGACATTTAGTGAACTGTAGGTATGCTTATACATATAATTTACACTGTGCCGCCGCACTATGTGGAGGCGCCTAAGAGAGCCTGGCCATAAATACATTTTGTGAAAATCGGCGCAGGTACTTGTATTATACCTCAAACTGTAGGTAAGAAGTTAATCTACTATATTATACATAAATTATGTATGTGGATTGTACTGGTTTATATTAAAGAGCATCTAAATACGATGATTAAAAATTATCACAAAAACATCTTAATTTTATTTTTTTCAGAATTATTTTCTAGTGAGCTAGCAATGAAAACTATACAAGTATTATACCATTCCAGAAAGCTTATAATATATACTTTCGTCTGGTATGCATAAATATGCTATATATTTGTTAATATATTTACTAGAAATATTTATCTCATGACATATCATTTTTGCGTACCTGAAACTTTCAATTAGAGTTTTGACAGTTGCCGAAGTTCTGTAAATGATGTTATTTGATAGTAAATTTAATATCCTTATACAGGAAGAAAAAAAAGTTGCAACTTCATTGCACAACATATGTTAATCTATTATAACATGAAATAGTAAAAATTTCTTATAAATACGTAGGTGATGCTATTTGATTTATTAGTTGATATAGGATATACTTGTGATATTTTTTTAGTTGCAGTTTATATTTAGATAACGTATCGAGTATTTCTTACCATATTTTAGTTCACACGCACAATCAATTATGAATAAAACATATCGGAAACCGCATAACCACCTAATGATAATTAGTTCTTTCTACCACATTTTGCACACGTTTCAAATCAATTATTTTGTATAAAATAGGGCATCCGCATACTCAATAATTACATACTGTTTTTCGTTCGTCATTGTCGTTACTAAAAGTGTACCTAACCAACTACCTTTTCGCAATGAGTGAATTCAACTGTACCAGACGCGACCTATGTCTTGGTTTAATTGAAAGTGACGGGAATTATATTGATGCTTTAACACGTTATAGGTATAAGGGATAATTTTACCAACTTTTCCGAGGCAAATCGCTAAGATTGTCGCAAGTGTACAAAAAAAACTTATTACTAACTCAGTCAAAGTCAAAGTCAAATAGTTTTTATTTCAAGTAGACCAGATCCCTGGTGCTTTCAAAAGGTCAACACTAGGGGCTCGGTTCCAAGTAGTAGGCCCTTTGGAGAAGAACCGGCAAGAAACTCCATAGACACTCTTTTTAAAAAAGTAAATGGTTTGACAATTTTCATTGTAGTAATGTAGGAACAATGCAGATTAATGTACCTACACGTGGTTAACAACGTGAAAAGTAATGAGAAAGTTAGCCTTTTAAAATGATTGCCATAGCAGTTACGAGCTGACCAGTCCCAACAGACAGCACCCGTTCACGAGCATGACGCATGCATCGGCGTCGCTCAGCTCAACCATGTTGCAGGGAACTCAACGACCCGATGCACAACGCCACCATTAGCAGGACATTTCAGTGAGCATGACAGACTCATACCTATCGGTATGAGTCTGTCATGCTACTGCCTATTGTCTATCGACAATAGGCAGTCAAATATTAAGAAAGTGTAACACTACTGTTGCTGCATGGTCCTCACATTTTACAGGCTTTCGTATGTATTAATAGAATAATTAATAATTAATCATTGCGATTTAATGTCAAAACTAATAGCAAATATTAGCAATAAATAAATTAAATTGAATGTCAATAAAAAAAACAATCAAAATTGGAAACATTAGAATAAAAAAAAATAAGATAAAATGACATACTTATTGAGTCAACAAAACAAAAAATAATTACAATAAGTAAGCATTTGAATACTGTTCGTTTGTTCAGTTAGACGGTGCCAGAGGGTCGCAGTGTGCAGGAGGGAATCGTATGCCAGACATCTTTATCTTCGTACTGATTTAGGCTACAATATGCTTAAGACGCGTTTAGTACGCGTTTGATATATAATTTAAACTTTGTATCTGGTAAATCAGTTCAACTTTCGTCAACGCTACACTAAATCTGGGAGAAATAAGGATTTGTGGAGAAACTTGGTGTGGTGTTCCTCCAACCAAAGGGAGGATCCTCCAACCAGGCGGAGTCTTGTGCCTGGCGGGCTACTGCCCACTAGTTGATGTTGGGAGGTTGTATATATACTATCTGCGTGTTAAATCTTGATTGCGCGATGTAGGATAGTTCGCTAGTTCGCATGTGGCGAGATAGATGCCGCCACATCACTCTCCCCCTGAGACCGGAGGTCGATCGTCTTGATGAGTCAGCGGTCGCTGAGTCTTGAGAACTTGCCAGGGCCAGTGATGCCACGTAGTTCGCAGTGAGTCGGAACTGTGAGCGGTGAGTGGTGGCTGTGGACTGCGTCGACCAGGAGAGAAGTGCCTCTGCTAGTTGACCGGCCGAAGTGCAGTATGATGCGCCATGATGCTGGAGTGGGCTGAGGGTCGTGACCAGGCTTGCGCGTTCGCTGCAGGCTAGTGGTCACATCACCCGTTGAAGCCGAGGATGCTGGCTGGCTGTGGCACTCGCTGCTTGCTGCTCGATTGAATGCTGAGCTGCTGAGGGAGTGATGATGTGGCTGCCGAGGCTGCGAAGGTTGTGTGTGACGTCACCAGTGTGGAAACACTGTCTGTGACGATCACGTCGGGGTCACCACTGTGGAGAAACTTGGTGTGGTGTTCCTCCAACCAAAGGGAGGATCCTCCAACCAGGCGGAGTCTTGTGCCTGGCGGGCTACTGCCCACCAGTTGATGTTGGGAGGTTGTATATATACTATCTGCGTGTTAAATCTTGATTGCGCGATGTAGGATAGTTCGCTAGTTCGCATGTGGCGAGATAGATGCCGCCACAGATTTTTTAAAAATCAGAATAGCCTGTGGTTGAACGTCATATTCACTGTAAATCTGGAAGATCCGACTTATGAATCTGAACCTTCGACATCGACGGGGAAGCGAGGACGCCCTTCTTAAACGTACGAAGATAGTTCTGATAAAACACAAAGACGAAAAAACAAGGAGTTGCTTGAAACATGTGGCCTTGATTTTACACTGACTTCATATCTTCAGGGATTGAGATCTCAAGGAGAAACAGAAGAAGCATTCATTGTCGAAATTTTACGAGTATTGCCCATTGAAAAAAAGTGAAATACGTCAAAATCTTTTAAATGAACCGGTTCAGTTAACAGTGTGCTTTAAAGATGAAGCTCTCAGTATTTTCATAGAGTTGGACCTTAATAATATTAATTATGGTACATGCTTGATCTACCAAGATCAAGCATAGAAATTAATAATATTAAAGCAAAAGTAAAACTTCAAGATCTGCTGGATCACACTATTGCAAGACTTTTACAAATCGATGGTGTATAGAAAATTGGTATAACACATTTAATGCTATATTCTAAGTGGGGCTGCGATGGCTCTAGTGGACAAAGTGAATACAAGCAAGTCTTAGCTGAAGAGAGTGAGTTAATGACTATCATGCTAGAAAATGCTCTAGAGTAGCTACAAATGAAGATGTTCTACATGCACTTTTGTACTTCTACTTCGGACCCTTACATAACAAGTTTAAGAAACCTACCAATAAATATCTATGGAACTTACAGATGAAGCTTTGGAGCTGGTAGATTAATACACTTATTTTTTTTTAATTATTTTATTAATTAATGACAGTAATTTTAAGAGTTTATTTTGTATTAACTATAATACTCTAAACAATATATAATATTATACTATATAATACTATAAACTTCTGCTCATTTTTCAATATTTAATATTTTGTATTTTTTTGTGACTATTAAATATGTATTTATATCCGTAAACTGTATATTATTTTAAAGTATATATAATGTAGATTATCTAAAAAAAAATCAGCTGTATAACTATCAAAACATGGAAGTTATGGATTTATGACCTGAAACTGAAACCGACTCAATCTCCGCATAGTGCGCCGCGCAGTTACACAAAATAAGCGATTCTTCTTCTGTCGTGTCGGTTCACACCGATAATTCAGCCCTCATCAAGCTGTCTCCCCCCCAACTCCCCGCCAGCAACGCCCTAAACCGAGCTCCGAGTCCCACTTGGGGCGCCCTTAGTGCTGTTGTTGCTAGTAGTCATGATGTTAGTGTAGCTAGCTTATGTTAAGTATTTTACTTTCCCCCCATTCGCTGGAGAGGTTTCAGGATCACCTACATCAGTCCAAAATAAAAAAGAAAAAACTATCGTGTCGGCACGTTCGAGAATAGCTCATGCCGTTGTAAAAATATTAGCCAGTCAGCAAGGTTGGTAGCAGGGCTGACTGCCCAGGGTGTGTCGGACGTACCTAAGTATCGTCATACGTGGAGGCGCTATAATAGGCTAATAAGCGATAAACACATACACATACACATACGACAGACCACAGACTACATATACAGGGCTACTGGTAATTCGACGTATTCCTTGCACCACGTTATAGGAGGGCTAATATCCAACCAATTTAACCCCACATATGTTCTACGAAATTCAATGGATTTTGAGATATTGCAATTTTTATATTATTTTTAATAATACCCAGAATTCCTTCTTAAACACTATTTATCTCTAAAATATCAAATTGATCGGCGTTGATTATGATATTAGCTTGTAGCTGATACTTTTACGAAGCTTTCTGCGTATTTAACTGTTCTTAATGACCATCTAATTGAAAGTAATCATTAAAAGTTAAATAAGTGTATTAGAAAATCATCGAGGTACACGATAAAGAATGATGTTTATCTCAAAAATTTACTATGACACCAAGTGTACAAAATGCAAGACAAACATCCTTATTTAATCAGCTATCCAACGATGTGTAGACGTTCAAAAAATATTTAGAAACTAATGTAAAAATGTCATAAAATACTGACAAAGGCGATTTCTGAAAAATCTCTACAAGCACGCAGGTGGCCCGTTAAGTGCAATTCATTGCATAATCTTCGCGTAGGGATTAAACAGCAGTCTGTCGGGTACCAACTGTCCTCTAAATGTCAGGATTAGATTAGGTCAGGTCGTTAGGTTATGTTTGGTCAGGGTTAGGTAGGTTAGGTTAGGACCTAAGTGTGCGAGGGAACACCGGGGTGGTTTTAGTCAGTAAGAGTCTGATAGAACCCTCTGCCCACCCCCAGGACGTAGGACATCCATGAGGATATCCAGTAGGCAAAAAAAATATGGTCAGGTTAGGTCATTACGTTAGGTCACGGTTAGGTTTAGGTTAGGTCACAACATCGATGCCCTGGGATCTGGAGGCAAGGGCCCCCGCGCTGAGATATCTGCACCTGCGTCATCTGGAAGCTGAGGTTGCCATGCCGCCTCTCCAGCCACTCCTCCATTACGGGTCTTACCGCCACTATTGCGGCATGCCCTGCGCTGGGTTGCGCAAGTCGTTCCCTCCACAGCCACTAGGATCAGGCCACTCCGCTCAAGCGCCTCCTCGCTTTGGCAATATCTCAGCGCGAGGGCCCACGCCTCCAATTTCCAGGGCATCGAAGTTGTGACCTTACCTAACGACCTAACCTGGACATTTTTTTTTTGCCTTCTGGATTTCCTCATGGATGTCCTCCGTCCTGGGGGTGGGCAGAGGGGTCTGTCAGACTCTTGCTGACTAAAACTACCTCGGTGTTACTTCGCACACTTAGGTCCTAACCTAACCTACCTAACCCTGACCAAACATAACCTAACGACCTGACCTAATCTAATCCTGACATTTAGAGGAAAGTTAGTGCCCGACAGACTGCTGTTTAATCTCTACGCGAGGATTATGCAATGAATTGCACTTAACGAGCCACCTGCGTGCTTGTAGAGATTTTTCAGAAATCGCCTTTGTCAGTATTATAAGACATTTTTACATTAGTTTCTAAATATTTTTTGAACGTCTACACATCGTTGGATAGCTGATTAAATAAGGATGTTTGTCTTGCATTTTGTACACTCAGTGTCATAGTAAATTTTTGAGATAAACATCATTCTTTATCGTGTACCTCGATGATTTTCTAATACACTTATTTAACTTTTAATGATTACTTTCAATTGGATGGTCATTAAGAACAGTTAAATACGCAGAAAGCTTCGTAAAAGTATCAGCTACAAGCTAATATCATAATCAAAGCCGATCAATTTGATATTTTAGAGATAAATAATGTTTAAGGAGGAATTCTGGGTATTATTAAAAATAATATAAAAATTGCAATATCTCGAAATCCATTGAATTTCGTAGAACATATGTGGGGTTAAATTTGTTGGATATTAGCCCCCCTATAACGTGGTGCAAGGAATACGTCGAATTACCAGTAGCCCTGTATATCACCTGTATAATCGTCATCAGTTTAGTCTTTTCAAGTCTAACTGGCAGCTGGATTTAAAAATTCCATACAGAGCGACGTACTGCCATCTGACCTCTGCCAACCAACTTTGAATACCGATATGCTAGTATTAGAATGACTGTCAGATTTTCGAGCGTCGTTTTGCTGTCTGACCTTTGAGACCAGTCTTCGCAAGTGTACCAATGTGCTATGCACTAGAGAGCAGCTGATTAACCTATAATGCCTAAGTTGCCTTCTAAAAAACTCACGAAAGGCACAAAGTAAGATTGGCAAGGTTGTAATCACAAAACCACTTGGCAAAATGTCAAGGCGCATATCAATATTTTGCGTTGATTGGTAAATTAATATCTTCATCTTCCTCCAAGTGACTTGGAGTCGGCGCAGATATCTTTATCTTTCATTCTCCCTGTCAGCCGTCATCTTAGTCGTTACGGCCAATGATCTAATAGCCAAGAGCCTCGATCAACATTTGAAGGGGCTGGCGTTAGGCGATTGGATCAATGGGCCTGATATAGAAAGCGGTACCTACTTCAGGACACGGACCGTATTGTCAGAAAGTTCCTCTCTCCGAGGCCCTGAGCACCGGTAGCTTGGAGCCTGTTCCCGATGCCGGTGGCCTTTTATGTTTTGTAAATTAATCGTAGGTAATCTTCTTCCTATCCCTTTCCCAACTATGTTGGGGACAGCCTCCAGTCTTACCAGATGCGGCTGTATAGACTAGTTGTCAGTTTCGGGCTTCTGACTACCCTTAACGACTGTCATAGGTATTCGTATGACATCTGTAACCGACGGTTTAACGTGCTCTGCGAGGTACGGAGGGGTTTCGATGTGGAACGGCGGTCACCCATCTACGGACTGACCGTGGCAGGCGCAGCTTAACCTTGCAAATCGTATGATCCGCGCAGTTGATAATTAGCCACGAGCCCCTCTGTTAATAATTAATAGTAATAAACGTACAGTCGGGGACTTGAAATGTTTACCAACCTAATATAAGGTCTATAATTGCTTGCACATTACTTTTTCATAAGGTCGATATGACATAAGTTGATATGACATCTTAAACCTTACTGCGCACAGTGTGATAAGGAATCGAATTTGAAATCTGACAAACATTTCGAGTCCGCGACCGTACATATTTAGATTAGGTAATAAATATATGTATTGGTGTTTCTTTTTGTTACAGAGTTCTTGAACTTACTTCATAGACTATCGCTTAAGTATGGAAAAGTGTTCCGGGTACATTTATTCTCGACGCCATACGTTGTTATATGCCATCCAAAATATGCTGAGGTAAGTTTTAAGTTTTTTACTATGTTTTTAATTATTATCCATTAACAACGCTTTAATTATAGTAAAATATACTTGTGAGTATGATAGATAAGCAAACTGTAGTTCGATAGTATACAGAATGATAATTTCTGATGGGGTAGTAAAGGCAATATCTGTGAAATCAGATCGAAATATTTTCAAAAATTATGGACAGTCTCTTAAGAAAATTTTCTTGTAGCCACAATGATTAAGGTAACTGCCATTATTACTACCCCATCTCAAATAAGTTTTTGGCTATTTCTGAAATTTCTAGTACCCTAACCTCAGTTGGTCCAGATGAGTCTTTTGACTCGTATGGATTGATTGGCATTATTTTTTTCGAAAACTGCCCTTTTGTTTTCCTTGCTCCGCTAAGCCCATATCCACCAGAGCTGCGCAAAGCGAAGCTAGGTAAATGAAGTGATTCTATTGGTGCTTACAAAACACATTCCTCGCTACGCAGCTTATCACAGCTCTGGTGGATGCTCAGCCTTAAAGTCCTTTTTGCAAAATGATTTTCAATGTACCTTAACCCCTTAACATCAGTAAGAAAACTTCTGCTTTATATTCATGTTCGTATTGAGAATATATTTTATGACCTTCTAAAACATACCTCCTGTCGAATTCACATAACGTCGCTTGGGTAACAATACCGCGCAACAAACTTTTAATACATTTTCAGAAAGGTCTTAAAAGTGCTAAATTATTGAATTTAAAATTAATTAAGCTGTATCTGTAATATGTGTTATAATTATGTACAAACTGTAACATATTAATATGACTCTGGTGATTCTCACTAAGATGATTTAATGCGTGATAAAACGAGCTATCCAATGAATATAAAAACCGTCATATTTTAACTTGAGCGGTATTGTTACCTAAGCGACGATAAACGTGTTGTAGTTTACCTCAATTACTATGTACTCGTTTAGCAAGATATAATCTGCAAGGATGTAGGTATACATATCACCATAAATGTATTTACATTGAGACTATTTTTGCGTGACCTGTATTCATAAAAGTTAATTAAGCGTAAATAGTAAATTGACTTTTAATGACTTCTCTGTACGGAAGTTATTAAATTAAGTTCGTCGGAACATTACGAAATTATTTTCATGGAATGTCAGAAGCAATAAATACTTTTCATTAGCTTGGTTGGGAAGTAATTAGCATGAATTGTTACAGGCGTTAGTGCAAAGCACGGAGCACATAACAAAAGGCAGGTCATACAGCTTCTTGACGTGCTGGCTCGGTCAAGGCTTACTCACTGCCACAGGTAAGAATGAGCTCAGTTCTAGATATAATAGCTTGTCCATATTTGCGTATAGCGTGCATTGAATTCGCAGCAAACCACTGGACGTGTTACTTTCTCGTAGCGCATGTGCAGGAAGCAAATTTGCTGCGGAATGAAACACGTACCCATTGCAAACATTATTGGTGTAGTTGCAAGGAGTTTGCCTGCATCTACTTGTTCGCGATCGAGGGCACGCTTTGGCGAACACTTGGTAAATGTTTGCAGAATGCACGAGAACTACTCGCAAGCGCATCCATACTTGCTCGGACGACGCACGTAGAATGCATCGTAGTTAGTAATCATAGTCATCGCCATAGTTTGCGCGTACGCTACACGTGCGCATAATATTATAAATTGTGTAGATTATTGATTGATAAAGTGTTAGCGTTCGTTAAGATTCTTATTTTAAATGCTTCAATTAAAATTCATACGTGTCTTGTTTTAAAATATTAATACCCATGTAATTATGAGTATGTATATTCGTTCTAAGTAATTTAATTATACATTTATTTTAGGTCAAAGATGGAAGACTCACCGCAAATTCTTGACTCCGGCATTCCATTTCAATATACTTCAGAATTTCCTGCCAGTATTTTGCAAGAATCAGCAGATTTTGACGGAAAAGCTACGCGTGCTTGCCGACGGGCGCCCGATTGATTTATTTCCTCTTGTCGCTTTGGCGGCCCTTGATAACGTAACAGGTAACCTTATTTCTTTATCTTTTTCAACTTTCAACAAGAATAGTTGAGTTCATGGACTAAACACCCCATTAAGATAATGTGTTGAATTCTCAAGTTGAGTCAGGTACGATTACAATAAAACTAATGCACGCATAAATATTATAAATTAAGGCCCGTATTAAAAGACAGATCTCATTTGAGAGATTTTCCAACAGCAGCTACCATAAAGTAGAATACCATACACTTGACAACATTTTTTTTAAATGCGTCTCTCGAAATGCTCTAAGCTCGAAAACTATACTTAATAGGGATCCATCAATTGAGAGCTGTTTATTAATGGCAATTTATTGTTCTCTACATGGTATTAAAAGAAAATAAGATAATATCACGCGCTTAGTGATTGGCCAATAAATTAAAAAAAAAACTTTGTTCCACACTATATGACGTGGATAATTTGTTTTTGGGAAAAATAATTCATTCGAATTAAGAAGACATTCAAAATCAGATTAAATGTTTTATAATGTTTTTTTTTATCTTATAAAATATGAGATGTAAAATCGTTTTTTTTATTGTTTATGGATTGTATTTATTCATTTTATATGTAACTTTTGATTCAATAACCTTAGTTTACAATAGACATAGGCTGTAATCGATAGCTTTGTAATGTTTAAAAAGTTTAACCATTTTTTTGTTCTAGAATCCATTATGGGCGTGTGTGTGAATGCACAGAAACACAGCGAGTCTGAATATGTGAAATCTATTGAAGAGTAAGAATACTTTAAATATCGTTAATTAATGTATTATTGTAATTATTTTAATCGTAGTTTTAAGTTGCTTTAATATATTTGCAAACTATTGAAGCTTTTGACATCAAGTAGTTATCTACCGATTTGAACTTTAAAAAAAAAACCATACGCGTTTGGTTAAAGTAACAAAACAATAGCAACTGTTCTGCCTAGCCTTTACAACTATGTTGGGGTCAGATTCCCAGTCTAATCAGATGCAGCTGAAAACTAGTAGTTGACTTCCGTAACCTAGTTACTGGGCTATGCTAATATCCTAAAGGTGGCTTCCCACGTTGCGTGTTATCGCGCACCGCGACGCACGAGCTCGCATTGGCGCACCATGGGATGTGGAAACACCGCGAGTTGGTAACTTCAAAGGTGCGGTGCGAGTTCTCTTTCACTTGGTATCGAATCACGCACCCTCATAAGGGGGCTTCCTACGGTGTGTAATTTTACGGATGATACCACGCACAGCCAGTGCGCGATATCCCGCACCGTGGGAAGCCGCCTTAAAGGTGGCTTATACGAATACTCATGACATTCGTTATGGGTAGTCAGAACCCCGAAAGTCGGGCAAACGGTCTAAACTTAGGATATCGGCACTTGGGATACTGGGTTGCGGAGCTCTGATGGCAGCCGCTCCGTGTAAAATACTGATATTCAGCTGCATCCAGGTGGGAAAAGGCTAGGCAGAATGAAGCTATTTGTTGTACCGATTTTAATTAAAAAAAAACTTATTTATAGATTATCTGGAATAGTTTCGATGAGGATGCAAATACCATTCATTGGAGAAGACGCCATTTTCAATTTACTGCCATACAAAACGAAACAGGACAAAGCGTTGAAGGTTTTGCATGGACAGACAAAGAAGGTGATAGAAGCAAGACGACAAGAATTGAAGAACGCTAATATTACCACTCTTAATGGCAGCAATGATATTGGTAAGTATCTGATGATTAGAAAGACGAAATTGTCGTTAAAGTCAAAATATTCATCTCCATCATCATCTTCGTGCCCTGGTTCCAATTTACTTGTGTTCGGCGCAATATGTATTCCCATTTTCTTCATATCCTCCCTCACATAATCCATCCATCTTTTCTTTGGTTTCCCCTTCATCCATCAACATTCATCGCTCTCTTAGTCACATGCGTTTCATCCCTCCTCATCACATGCCCATATCAACACAAACGATTCCCTTTCAACTTTTCTGTCACTGGTGCCCTTTTCAAAATCCTTATTAAAATTATGGATAGAATTTGCCAACATCCATTGCCATTAATTAATTAACATTTTGTCAGTCGTGATCAAGTAACATATGGGAACTAATAACATTAAAAGTTACACAAGCAAAATGCTCACTTGTTCAATATTTTTTTCAGTATTTACCCTCTTTACGTGCTCTTTATTTTCCATATACCTGAGCCCATTTCTAACAAATTAGTGTGATTTAAAAAAAACACTCCAGGTTCTGTCCTGCTTTCTGTATGAGGTTTTCTTAGTTACGCACTATCTAAGCACATTTTTTCTTTAGAACGAAGCCGAGATGATAAACTGTGACAATATTCAATACTTTTGATTTATTTCATAACCAGCTGTGTCGTTGCGAGATATTAGTATTTTATGGCATCCTTAATTTTTGGGAAAATCTTGGGATATCTTGTTTAAAAACGAACAAAATTATGAGTCAAATAGATGAGGTTTTTAACTTGTACTTGTCCTTGTAGGTACCGTTTAAAATGATTCGTTTCCGTCATTCTCTACTACGACTACTTCTACAGTTTTCATTGATTTTAAGTCTTAGAAAATATTTTGTCATTCACAACGATCGGTATTCTCTTTGATATTAGCGTTTCTGTAGTATCTGTATAATATTTTCTTATATTAAAAAGGTATTAAGAACAAGCACGCGTTCTTGGATCTGCTGCTTCTGGCAGAAATTGATGGCAGAAAGATAGACGACGAGAGTGTGAGGGAGGAGGTTGACACTTTTATGTTTGAAGTGAGTTATATTTTAAAATACATTATTAACAGCTTATTCCACTTAAAAATAATTGCCTGTAGGTATCACGTTGAGCAACCTGCGTCCTAATTGCGCAAAACACTCGTAATTGACTTGATTTTACAGCTCAACAATTTCCGTAGCAACGTATGTATTAACAATCCGACTTCTCCACGACTATGTGTCACGCAATGAATATAGTTGTATTGATAAAATTAAATCTATTAAAATTACGAATGTGATACACAATTCGGATGCAGGGTAGTAAACGCCAAATCAGTTGATTCGGCGTTTACAACGTTTCCAGTGCGAGAGGTTTCTTCACAGTCCCTTCACTGGGGACGTACTAAGAAACACAAAATCATCAGATTTTGTGTTTCTTAGTACTTATGTCTCTTGTCTATCAAGTCAGGCTCATAGGTTGTAACTGTTGAATAAACACACCAACAGGCCAATAAATTTTTCATTTTCCCAACATAAGATAACAAGGATTTCTGAATAACATCTTATTGTAATTTGAATGCTATTGTCCAATCAAAATATGTCAAATATTTCATCAAACATTCAATTTGTCTCCGCTTTGTTTACTGGCATGTTCGGGTTTACTGACGCTTACGTTTCTACTAGCTACGAACTTGACCAAAGCCTTTATTCGGAGGATCCTTTATGGTCTTACAACCGTGATTTAACTTGAACTATTTTACAAGTTGATCAAGAATTTGAATATGGAGTTTGAAAGCGGGCTAAATTACTACTATAACCTTCGCCTCACTCTGCTTGAATTCTGAGAGTTCCTCACAGTTTGCAATCCGTGATAATTAGTAAGGTATTCGAGATAGAAGGCATATACTTTTTGGTGGAATCTCAATAGTTAATTCAGCGTTTATATTACGTAAACCGCGAGCTTAGAATTTCCTCCGACAGAGATTGATACAATTATAATTTTCTAACCACGTTTATTATACTATGTTTTCCTTATAGGGTCACGACACAACGACATCCGGTATCGTGTACACGCTTTACTGTCTGTCAAAGCGTAGAGATGTCCAAGAGAAAATTTACGAAGAACTTAAAACAATATTTGGTAACAACATGAATAGAGACCCGACATATCAGTAAGTTTATCTGTATTATTTTTATATTATAACTTTCGTGAGATAAATTCATATTTATGATTAGTTACGGCTTACTCACGTGCATTTTTCGGTATTGCCCGACTTGTTATGAACCCAAACCGAACTCTTAATCACGAGCTGAATACGCGGCGAGGTCGCCCGTCAATTTGACTTAGGCAATTCTGAAAAATGCATGTGAGTAAACCGTAACTAATCATTTTATATTATACCTTTTCTGTTTTCTCTAAATTTTTGTCTTCTGCGGGCTTTGCCTAAACATTATTATAACGAAGTTATGGTAAAACTTGGCAGGGTGTTTCATAACAGCGCTTATACTGACTTGGCAAGAGAGTTCTTGAAGTAGCTGGAGGCAAAGTCATTAAGTAAATGGAGGAACGGTTCAGTACGATACGGCAAGGTTATGGAAAAATACTGTTATCTCAAGATGCTGTTGTCTTAGGCTTAGAGGTACCTGAAATACCTCTTAGTTGCGGCGTTGGCAACCACGGATCAAAATCGAGATATTAATCAATTTAAAATGTAATCTAAGATGCATTGGCATTGAATAGACGCATCAAGTTGCAACACTATCGTATTTATAAGCTAGGGAGTAACGTAATTAACACGTTTATATTGACTCATACTTGTTATGAATTTTATTGTTCCTGCTAATGCTTTGCGTGATTGCTTAGGTATTATCCTTATTCATTTTTTCACTTAAAATCAGAATCCACGACTGTAGCTGCCTTGGATAATCTCAAAATGTTTGGAATGTTTTGTTTATATTTTTTTTTACTTTTATAATCTATCTATATACACATAATAAATCTGTAGATGTCTGAAATTTGGAAATATAAAAAAAAAAATGCGGGATTATTTAAGCATAACCAATAGAATCCATTTTGATTATTTTTGGATTTTTTGTCTGTTTATCTGTTTTTCGGTTTGTTTGTGCACGCATCACGTGAAAAGTTCTGACTCAATGCGGATGACTTTTATTGACAAATATTGAGCGTATCTCGGAGTAACGTTTAGTTTTAATTCATCGTAAGTTGTTCGCTCAATCAAAAGATATTAGTATTTAAAGTTATCAAGTAGAAGTTTAGTTATTGTGACACAATATTGGTTTCTGACTTCCACGCGGACGGAGTTGCGGGTACAGTTAATTACGAATGAATCTTCTTCTCTCGTGTCAGCACGAGCTATACGAAAATAGCTCATGCTATGGTGAAAAGATTAGCCAGTCAGCAAGGTTGGTAGCGGGGCTGACTGCCCAGGGTGCGCCGGACATATTTAAGTATCGTCACTCGTAGAGGCTCTTTTCATGCATCCCAACGAATAAATAAAACGCACTTAAAATTACTGGCAAGTCAGTTCAATATTTTCAATTTTGTATATAATCCAAAACTCTAGATAGATTTACGCAAACTTAAAACTATTACAGTGAATGTAAGTTTACATTCATAATAGCCACCTAGCAATTTAGATTAAAGCAATCATCATTAGATTTTAGGAATTTGGGAGAGCCAGAGAGCTCTTAGACACTTTAAACTTTATCCGTAAAGTTGGGTGCAGACGACAATAGTCAGCACGGAACACCTATAAACTACAAACTTAATCTTCAGTCTGCACTGCTGTGTTAAACTCAGTTTTAAGCTAACAATCTGCTATGCAAACGGCTCTATTTTAGATTGGAATTAAACTTGTAAATGCGGGTTAATGGTGCCGATTCTCTTGTTTCTTCTCCCTTTCTCACTAACTAAACTAAAATTAGAGAGTTGCTATCTTTTACTAACAGACATGCGAGAAAAGGACGGTGATAGATAAGAACTAAGTTAGAGATGTCAAATTAGTTTACGCCTTGAAGTTCGCCGTGTTTTTAGTCGACACGTTTTGACGTGTCGTCTAAATATGTATGGAGATTTTAGTTCAACTAAATTTGACAGCTCTTATTTACGTCTGTCTCTTTCTTATTCTATCAGAGTGAAAGAGATGGCAATAGCCTAAATTAAGTTTAGCTTGTGCACAAGGGAATCTGCACCAATGTTAACTTCGCTAACTAAATAAATTAGTAGATACCAATGCTGTTTATTGCATGTGTTTTATTCTGGAATTTAATCGTCTACTACAAATCTTCTCGAGGGTGTCACTTAGATCTGTTTGCTTCTTTTTTCAAACCAGAAAGAAGTCTTATATTTAGGTTAATGGTTATTAACATGAGCTAGGTTACAATATATTAATTTGCACAGGAACAGAAAAATTAAAAGGACAAGCTAGTCAGATAATTAAGGGTCAGACTTGTTCGGCTGAACGACACAAAATGCGAGCTCTGTTGTTTTTTTCTATTGGACTCCTGGAGATGGTCCCTCCTACGTAACCGGGCAGTCATTGCCGAGACCTGGGGGCCTACTCCCTAAGTCCGCCAACGAAGTTAGTCGCCCGTCCGAAAGTAGCCGGAAACGTAGGAGTGAACAAAATAAGTGTCAAGTTCAACTTTTCGGACGGGCAAAAACACATCGGTAGTAGGGACAACTGTCAAATCGTGTTGTCATTCATTCTTAGTTCGGGCCCCGAAATAATCGTATGTCCGTAGGTGATGGAGTAGGAAATGTTCGTAACTAAAGCCGAAACCATGGACTACGGTAGGTCCCCAGAAATGTCTCCACCCAAACGAGCTCTGTCGAATGACAACAGCTTTTATAACATCGGGTGCGTTGATCCATGACGGCGATTACCCTTCTTTATCTTTTAAACGTTGCTCAGTGTTGTCAGCTGCTGACACACACTGTTTGGACCAATGCTAATCAGTGCCCGACCGTTTCTTAAAACCTAGGCAGGCTATGACTTGAAAATGTTAGGCGGAAGAAGATTTCGGAGCACGAGTCGAAAGAGTTCCGAACTGAAAAACTGTATAAAAATATTCATTTCACAGCGTGTTGTTTTTTTTACAAAACCACTGCTGAAGTGAAGTAAGACTTGAATTGCCTCGAGCTACACTGAATTTAAAACTTTTTTTTTCGTATTACATCTTTTATATTTTAATTAGTGAATCCAACGGCGAAATTTTAAAACTAACAAGAAAATATACAGAATGAAAACCCTGGCAACAAAATAGTCTTTATATGTTTTTTCTTCTTATTGTTCAGTGAGCTTCATCAAATGAAGTATTTGGAGCTGGTGATCAAGGAGTCAATGCGGCTGTTCCCACCGGTGCCAATCATCGAGCGACGAATCACGAAAGACTGTGGTAAGTAACATTGATAAAAAAATTACTGTACTTCTTTGATCAAATAACCTAATATCTTATAGGCCAAGTACCTAACAAAAATATTAAAGGAAAAAATGATTAATAGATCTTTGTCGATTTAACGAATTTATGTTAGGAGAAATTTACTAATGTTCCATTGTAAAATGACGATAGGTATATGAAAGAACTAGCTGTACTCGGCTTGCATTGCAATGCACTTTTTCCTAATACTTATCTACTTTCAGAAACAAAATCGAAATACCTAGTAACAAAAAGTTAAAACCATTTTCATGCATGTGTTAGATTATATAGACATATAATCATATAAATATAGCTGTAGGTATATATAAATGTAATGAAAGAAAGATAGAATAATATATAAAACCAGAATTATTTACCATTAATACTTTATTATGAAAACTACAACTATCTTTGACTAAAGTATACTAATAATTACTTATTTCACTTGAAAAATAATTTAGCAATATCAATGTACTAGATATTAGGAATAGCAATAATGTGGGCTGATATGGTTATAGAAATATATAGTGAGCATAGCATTACAGTTAAGACCAATGTCTACCTATCAGGGGCAAAGCGGGTATGGTAAATGAAACCAACATAGACTCTCCACCACTGAGAGTACTTGTATTTGGGTTAGTTGTTAGTTACATGGTATTCACAATATAATTCACAAGAATAGAAAATAATAAAGACAAGCTAGTCAGATAATATAGGTCGGACCATAGCAATGTCAAGCTAAATAATATACATAAACACACATAGCAAATAATTCATAATTATTTACAATCAAATTAGCATACACATATTTATAATCAGACTAGCATAGTAACAGTGTAAAATAGCAATCAGAATACTTAACTTATTATCTTCCTGTAATCGTTCCAAGATTATCCAAGACTAGTCTAATTTTGAGAATTACCTCCCTTTTTATAACTTTACCAAACAATAGCACAAAAGTAATCATAAGGCGCCATTTTCAACCAATCAGAGATTGTCATACATTTTAACTAAATAACTTTAAACATTGGTAATAATAATAAGATCTAATTTAGCAGAACTGTTTTGAAACATAGTCAGATACTTACGTTATTTTTAAAACCATTAGATTGTAACCTTTAAATAAGATTTCATAAAACATAACATCAACTGAGCTTACTTTAATTATACATCTATGGAATAATGACAAATTAGTAAGTTGAAATAATAAGATAAAATATAAGGATCATTCTAAACATCATTAATGATAATGGCATTGTTTCTTTTTAATATTTGAAATAAATAGTATTTAGTATTGAATAAACATTGCCACAGATCATAACTTTCGTTCGGAAATCATGACCCATGGTTATCTCTTCGTTTAGAAATGCTTTAAAAGTGAAAATAAACAAGAAATGCAATATACGTATTATAATATAAAAAGCTTTTAATTATTACAATTCTACATACTCTGACACATGCGATAAACAAATGAAGAATATGGACATACTGAGATAATTTCGTTTTTTTTAAATATCAAAATTTTCTTTTATAAGAAACTTCTCCGGAAAATTAAGAAATGAACAAAAAAAAAAAAAAATTGCGAAATCGGTCCAGCCGCTCACGCGTGATGCCGTGACCAAGGGAAATAGGGATTAATTTTTATACATAGATTACTTTATGAGATGTAAAGTTTGTGAAACATTTTTATATGGAATGTTGATTTGTGAAATGATAAATTTGCATTTTGTAGCTTGTTGCCTGAAAATTTGTATATTAACTGTCGAACTTTCGAAGTGGAACCATTAGATGTATGCAACTTTTATATGACATGTGTAATTATTGATATGTATTTTATGTTATTATATTTAAGTAATATTTTGTACGAAAAGTATCTACTTGTACACCAAAACTGCCTGTTAATTCTTTCCGTTCTTCCAGTCCATACTAAGGTTGTCTGGAAGAGATCGCCTTGTGCGATAAGACCGCCCATTGTACATATACAGGGTGTAAACGAATTCGTGTAATTCCTTCAAATCGCATGATTTACTGGTGACACTGATTGACCCTGCATATCATCGAAATATTTCACATAAAAAAAATCGGAAAAAAAAAGTTTAATTTTATTTTTAATCAATCTATATCCTGTGCGGGGTTAATCTATACCATTAATAGATCATGTGGTTTGACGGAATTACACGAATTCGTTAACACCCTGTATTGTGTAAATGTTTGTATTTATGTTTAATGACAGGTGTATTATGTACAATAAAGAGTATAATAAATAAAAAAACATACTTCATGATGAATATAATTATGGTATAATTGTGACCTTTTGATCTATGTAATTATTATTAATCATTGATCATATTATTGTCATTGTATTTATATCACCTCTAACCCGGCTATAATAGAATGAGCTACAATGTAGTTTTTAGAAACGTAAACAAATGTTATGTAAATATGTTACTACCGCACAAACATACTTACTTACATCTTTTGATAAAAATAGATTAATAATGTAAAGAAAGAAATGAACTTTTTGGTTTAATTATTATTGATCAATAATTAATATAGTGCCTTTGGGCAAATCCGGATATGGGTCAAATTCGGTCAAATGGATTTACCGTAGGATATTTTTAATTGTTGGCAAGAATAGAGTGCAACGCCATATTTCTGCCACTAATTTTAGTACGCATTTATATTTATTACTAGCTGACCCGGCGAACTTCGTACCGCCATATTTTTTTTACGATTTTTTAAAAATCTTTAATACAAACCTACCTACCTACTACCTACCTACTACCTACCTACTACCTACCTACTACCTACCTACTACCTACCTACTACCTACCTACTACCTACCTACTACCTACCTACTACCTACCTACTACCTACCTACTACCTACCTACTACCTACCTACTACCTACCTACTACCTACCTACTACCTACCTACTACCTACCTACTACCTACCTACTACCTACCTACTACCTACCTACTACCTACCTACTACCTACCTACTACCTACCTACTACCTACCTACTACCTACCTACTACCTACCTACTACCTACCTACTACCTACCTACTACCTACCTACTACCTACCTACTACCTACCTACTACCTACCTACTACCTACCTACTACCTACCTACTACCTACCTACTACCTACCTACTACCTACCTACTACCTACCTACTACCTACCTACTACCTACCTACTACCTACCTACTACCTACCTACTACCTACCTACTACCTACCTACTACCTACCTACTACCTACCTACTACCTACCTACTACCTACCTACTACCTACCTACTACCTACCTACTACCTACCTACTACCTACCTACTACCTACCTACTACCTACCTACTACCTACCTACTACCTACCTACTACCTACCTACTACCTACCTACTACCTACCTACTACCTACCTACTACCTACCTACTACCTACCTACTACCTACCTACTACCTACCTACTACCTACCTACTACCTACCTACTACCTACCTACTACCTACCTACTACCTACCTACTACCTACCTACTACCTACCTACTACCTACCTACTACCTACCTACTACCTACCTACTACCTACCTACTACCTACCTACTACCTACCTACTACCTACCTACTACCTACCTACTACCTACCTACTACCTACCTACTACCTACCTACTACGTACCTACTACCTACCTACTACCTACCTACTACCTACCTACTACCTACCTACTACCTACCTACTACCTACCTACTACCTACCTACTACGTACCTACTACCTACCTACTACCTACCTACTACCTACCTACTACCTACCTACTACGTACCTACTACCTACCTACTACCTACCTACTACGTACCTACTACCTACCTACTACCTACCTACTACCTACCTACTACCTACCTACTACCTACCTACTACCTACCTACTACCTACCTACTACCTACCTACTACCTACCTACTACCTACCTACTACCTACCTACTACCTACCTACTACCTACCTACTACCTACCTACTACCTACCTACTACCTACCTACTACCTACCTACTACCTACCTACTACCTACCTACTACCTACCTACTACCTACCTACTACCTACCTACTACCTACCTACTACCTACCTACTACCTACCTACTACCTACCTACTACCGACCTACTACCTACCTACTACCTACCTACTACCTACCTACTACCTACCTACTACCTACCTACTACCTACCTACTACCTACCTACTACCTACCTACTACCTACCTACTACCTACCTACTACCTACCTACTACCTACCTACTACCTACCTACTACCTACCTACTACCTACCTTCAGAAATAAAATCAAAATAGTAACAAAAAGTTAAAACCATTTTCATGCATGCGGTAAACAGATTAAGAATATGGATATACTGATATAATTAGTTTTTTTTTTAATATCAAAATTTTCTTTCGTATGAACCTTCTCCTGACAATTACGAACAAAACAAAAAAAAATTTAGCGAAATCGGTCCAGCCGTTCACGCGTGATGTGATGACCAAGGGAAATAGCGATTCATTTTTATATATATAGACTTTCGTTCACTACAAAATAAATTTAATTAATTTTATAGCGTCAACAACACGTGGTAATTATGCTGTTAAAATGTAGCTTATATGACACGTTCGTAGATTTACCATAGCAGCGCCATCTATTGATTACTTACTCAACCCAGTCGAAAGGTATCGACATCTGTTAGAATCATTTGGAGTTAACAGATAATTGTGACTGTCAAATAATAACAGACAAATAATTAGCAATAAATTAAAATTGCGACTATAATTTGAGATTTAAACTATCCTATCTCTCAAGTTGGATCGAACTGCACATGGTGTGCGAATTTTATTATAATCGGTTAAGTGGTTTAGGAGTCCATTGAGGACAAACATTGTGACACGAGATTTATATATGTTAAAATAAGTACAAGGTTAGTCGGAAAGGGGGTACTGATCTGCGGGACACTTATTGCCTGTTTTAAAGCAAGCGTTAAAATTTCAAAATTCATAATTTTTATTTCCATGAAAAATGAATTTTATTTTAGTACTTACATATTTTCAAAAATGCTTTGTCACTGCTTAAGTTGCGAATTCAGAAAATGGATCTCCTAATCCGTGACCCCAAATATGACCTAAAATATAAACACAGCTTATCATAGCTGAGGATACAAAGATTATAGCGTATTTTTTATGAAATTTTTGGACAGCATATTTCTCTGAAAGTATTGACTTTTGGGGAAAGTGGTAGAACAAAAGTTATTCATTATTATGGGTACTTTAACACTCTTTCGGATTAGTACCCTTAGCGACTTACCTTGTATATACAAGGTTAGTCGGAAAGGGGGTACTAATCCGCATGCCACTTAAAGTATCACTGATGACAGTTGGAAATTCTGTAATTTTTATTTCCATCAAAAATGATTTTTATTTTAGTTTTTAAAAAAACTTTATCGCTGCTTTAGTTACGATTTCAGAAAATGGTGCTTCTCATTTGTGACTCTAAATATGACCTAAAATGTAAACACAGCTGACAATACCTGCGGATATGTAGATTTTAGGGTATTTTTTGTGAAATCTTTGAACACCTATCTTTTGAGGAAAGTGTTAGAACAAAAGTTATTCTTTATTATGGGTACTTTAACAACCTTTCGGATTAGTACCCCCTATCCGATTAACCTTGTATATTTATATATTTATTTTCATAATATTTTGGCGACACATTCTGCGATAAATTCATTTGAGCGAATTTATCCTATAACCGGTATTGCCCCAACAAACCGTACGTTATTTATTTGCTTTATCATTAACGTATGTGAATTTGATCAAAAATCTATTGGAATATGACTCACTCGTTATTTGATCCTTACAAATCTGAAACAAATAAATATCTAAATAGAAAAATATTCAACAAAAATTCAGACCTAACGAAACGAACGACATTGGTCGTACACAGTTGTGACGTCGCCGCGTCGTCGGAAATAACAGTACAGAGCTTACAGATTGAGTTTTGTTGACATGCCACATGACGTCACATAAGTCCGCCAAAATGATTGCCGTTTGAATAATAATATCCAATAATTGCCATTGATTAGGACTGTTAATAGATTAACGTATATTTTTGCTTTCAGAGATGGGAGATCTGACATTAATAAAAGGTACAACGGTCGCGTTGGATATCTTCGAGATTCAACGTCAGCCAGATTTATATGAAGACCCCTTGGAGTTCCGGCCTGAAAGATTCGAGGCACCTCTGAAGAATCCCTTCAGTTGGATCGCTTTCAGCGCTGGGCCTAGAAACTGCATAGGTAAGCTAATTATTACAGCCTTTTCCTAAATGTAAGGGAATGCTTTCAGCCTTATCAGGTTCGGCTTTTTTAAATGCGGTAGCCGTTTCATCCCCCAATCGGTATACCGGTATGCTAAGATTAAAACAAATATAAATTTAGATGAGCCATTCAGTATCAGAATTTGATTATCACTTGCGTCATCGATGAAAGAAAACATCGTGAGGAAACCTGCACACCTGAGAGGGCTCCGTAAAGTTCTCGATGGTGTGTGTAGTTCACCAACCAGCACTAGGCCAGCGTGGAGGACTAAGGCCAAAACCCTTCTCTTTCTGAGAAGAGGTCCGTGCCTAGCAGTGGGACGGTAATGGGTTGATTATGTTATGTGTATGTATTCAGTATCAGTCATATTTGGTTGAACAATAGTTTTAGTACAAACAATATAACAATAGTGACCTATTGGGGCAACCAACCGTACAGCAGTTAGTTCATATCTAAGTTTTTGGTCAGGGTTTTCCATTCAATTCGACTCTTCCAAGTATTTATTTATTTATTTATATAGGTTCGCTTACAGTTAATACATTTATACTTATTATCTAGGATACATGCGCATAACATTTTGAGTTTAATGTTTAACTAATTAAAAGCAAACACATCATGCAGTATAAAAACAAAAGGATAATAGCAGAGACAGTTGAAAGTAGGTGAAATAATTTAGCAGTGGCACAATTGTTTGTTATCATGGTCAACAGGCGACTGCTATTCAATACTCGTATACTGGATGTTAGGGACGGTGACCGGTGTATACCGAAAACTGAGACAGCGAATTTAGCTCATTATTTTGAATTGAACATATTTTTCTCGAATAAAGCCGATATAACAGACACGCGATAGTGAATCGTCCTGGAACCTGATTTATCTAAGTAAAGAAGTTCAGTTGCAGTGCAGTTGCAGTTGAGTTTCGATCAAAACAGCGGTTTTCGTATTCTCTTAATTGCTATCAGATACGCTCGCGTGAACTTAACTGCAGTGTCATCGTAACTTGATTGGCTCGTCATGGAATTACGTGAACCAGCCTACTATCCAACAGACACACTTACTTGCAGTGTTGTATCTATGACACCTATCAGTGGACCCAACAATGGACTACCATTACTGATTACACATTGCGTACAGTTTCCAGAAAATCGAGTTTTGTAAATTACATTAATGATTCTTGTTTGCCTTCTCAGGTCAAAAGTTCGCTATGATGGAACTCAAAATTACTGTTTCGGAGATGATCAAGAACTTCGTTCTGTTGCCAGCGGCAGAAGAGCCGGAACTATGTGCAGACCTCGTGTTGCGATCCAAGAATGGAGTCCAAATCAGACTTAAGACTAGAAATTAGTTTGTGATAGACTATGTAAAAATACCGGATGACGTTGTGATTTAGTTTTATGTCACTAAATATTTATATATACGAGTAAGAAGTCAATAAATAGGTGTATTATTTTTGGGAACATGATTTTGTATAAATAAAATATTGTAAGTTAAATGGTATTTTCATTTAAAGCCCGAGTGACTACACTCTTGAATATCACGCTTTGTTACGTGCGAACGTGAGAAAGCTACAGAGACATTGGCACAAGCTAATATTACGAACTGCTTGTGCGCACAAGTATCACACATTTACTCTTGTACATATTATCTGTATGATAGCTCCTGTAATTAATAGCCTTTACGAGACACCGTTGAGCATTTATTGTTGAATTAAGATTATTTCTAAAGGGCAGTTCTGACTACGCTATACTATTTCGCTATATAGTAAAGCGTATTGCGTTATAAGCTATAACTATAAAGGTCATGGCACAGTAGATCGGCACAGCAACTGCACAGCTACAGCACGGCGTCGTCGCTTCGAATTTAAGCTACGGCTAGCCGCCAGCGCGCTAACTACGCGTCGTCCGCGAGGTGTAAGCTCGCAGTCCGCGCGTCGGCCGCGAGGTGCAAGCTTGCTGTCACCGCGAACACAATAATTGTTATATGGCATTTGTGATTGAACACGCCTAGGACTTGAATTCGCTGGCGACTCGGAGTCGGTGCGTCGTAAGCACGCAGTCGGCGCGCTTGCAGCGCGCTGTCTGCGATTCGAGTTGTATGGTAGCGGCAAGCGCGCTGACTGCCCGCCGTTGGCTTTTTCATATTGACATTATGAAATATATTATACGACACACGATTTAATGCTCTAATTTGAATGACAAGTTAATTGCTGGGTTGGAGCTGTGCCGTTGCGGTGCCGGTATAGTGTACTATGACCTTAAAGCATGTCATTGTCACACTATACGCTATATCGCAAGCCGGTCTACTATGTATAGGAAGTTATTTGACGGTGATCCGTCGGGCGACGGACGGGTGTGAACTGGAGAATCGATATAGCTCTGAGAATCGGCCAAGTTTATCACAGCAAGCCAATACTTTATAGCATAGCGTTGTGTGAACGAGTCCATCCATATAAAATGTATGCTTAGCGATATCGTTGCACTATACAATATTTGCTTTATGCTATATATTATAGCGTAGTCTGAACTGCGCTTAACTTTCAATCGGTGCATACTCTACGCAAAGCAGAATAAAAAATAATCAGAGTATTTTATTTTTACTACTATCTACAATAGAGGAAGTGCCCACTGCGGGAGGAATAACAATTCTCAGTGATTGCATGTGGATTGTAACAGCTTTTAGGGTGGAGGGTACTTCACAGGAATATCTACGAAACGGTTATGCTAGGGTACTCAATTTACTTGTCGGAAAGGTTTACTACACACTTGAAATTTTGAAGGAACGTATATTGTTATGACAATAGGAGCAAAGTTGAATATGAGAATGTAGGTCGCAGTAAAATAAATAAAAATCGGCCATGTGCGAGTCGGACTCGCGCACGAAGTGTTCCGTACCATTATCTATAAAAACAGCAAAAAAATCACGTTTGTGGTATGGGAGCCCCCTTAAATATTTATTTTATTCTGTTTTTTAGTATTTGTTGTTATAGCGGCAACAGAAATACATAAATTTTTGTTTACTACGCGGTAGTTATTTTTTAATTATTTTTTAAACTTTTGCTAATGATCCTATTCTGTGACGTCACGGAATAGTTTTAATGTTGATTTCTTTTACAACATTTAGTTTTGAGGTTAAAAAGTTGATAAATTGATTAAAATTGATATTCAGATGCAATATGCAGCACCAATCTCCCGCCCGCAAATTTATGCACATGCAGGAGTGAAAAAAATAATGCAACATGAAACCAAACCAATACAGTTGTATCCAAACTAGCAATCTAGTTTGGCGGAATTAAAACTAAATATTGTATTTGTTTATTTGTATATAGCTCATGCCGTGGTGGTTAGCCAGTCAGCAAGGTTAGTAGCGGGGCTGACTGCCCAGAGTACCTACGCCGGACGTAGGTAGTTATTTGAGTACCGTCACAATGTCACAACTCGTTTCAATGTGGTTTAACCACTGTTATTAAACCTTATGACGGCCTTTGCCTTACTTTAGATGATTATTAATGGGCTGACAGTAGGGTTACCATCTTTTTTTGGAACAATAAAAGTACATTTGTGTTTTGGGATAGCAAAAATAAAGTACGATGTATAAAAAAAGAGTACTTTTATTATTTATGTTTATACACCTATTTTTCATCGCCTCTAGATTCTTGAAAACATGTATTGTTGCGATTCTTTCAAAAATGTGCGAATCTTTCAGTAACAGTCAAGTTTGGGGTGCATGAAAAGAGCTTCCACGAGTGACGATACTTAAGTACGTCCGGCGCACCCTGGGCAGTCAGCCCTGCTACCAACCTTGCTGACTGGCCAATCTTTTCACCACAACATGAGCTATTTTCGTATAGCTCGTGCTAACACGAGAGAAGAAGAAGTTACAGCCATAGACCGTAGAGTAAGAAAACTATGCCAAACAAAAAAGCCCAAACTAGTAGGATGAGAATCAAAAGAGAATGGTGTCAGGTGAAAAGAGTATTTTGGCGTACTTAATAACTGTCGTAGATTATAAAGTATGCCTACGTGAAATAGAGTACAATACTCTATAATAGAGTACGGACCGGTGGCAACCCTAGCTGACAGCCTATACTTACATACGTACAGCAGTACTAAAATTGTACTATTAACCTATCATTTTAGTAATGCCGGAAATTGGCGAACAATAGGTGTATAACATTATACACTGTTTGAGCACTACAGTCATGATGATGAACCAAAACTGAGATAAGCTTAGATTACCTCATGGTTATCTGTTTTTTTTTGCATTTGTTGTTGAATAATGAGATGGAATTAAAATAACAATAGATATTAGTGGTCGTTGCTCGCAGAACGGATGGCCGATGTGGCCGAAAGGTTCTGGAGTGACGACCGCGTACCGGAAGACGCAACGTGGGCAGGCCTCCCACAAGGTGGACCGATGATCTGGTGAAGGTCGCGGGAATCCGCTGGATGCGAGAAGCAGTTGAAAAGAAGGGAGAAGGGGTTGCCATCGGCCACCGGGATGCTTCTCACTTTGGTACCAGTGGGGCGCAGGTTCTTCAATAGAATGTGGATGCTCAGGTTGCCCAGTTCACATAAGATAAATCCTCCGAGTTCCACGTAAAAGCAGGTGTTGCATGGAGCAGTGTACAGGGGATGGTTGATGTGGCATGCCACATGCAATGTAAACAGCCAGTAGTTTTAAATATTATTTATACATAAAGAAAATAATTATCTACCACTTTTATCAAACTCTCTCCTGTGTCAAAATTCAAAACTCTCTCAAAATTCGAATATCATCCAAAACCATGTGGCCTGTCATAAAAAAAGGTTCAACGCAGGACCGGTCGATGTGGCGATGCTTGGGGAAGGCATATGTCCAGCAGTGGACGTCTTTCGGCTGAATGATGATGATGATGATTAGTGGCCAGTGTCGTGTCTAGATGCTGGTCATAGGGGCGGCTGCCAGGGGCGCAGGACCTAGGCGGACGCAAATTAGGCCGCTCAATACATATACAAGGTAAGTCGGAAAGGGTGTACTTATCCGCAGGCCACTTACTTTCAGGTTTCTGAATTGAGAATTCTAGGTTAAGTAGTACATAAGTAACATTTGAGTTCGGAGTTGTCAAAAAAATTACGGATTTTAAAGATTTCTTTTGACAACTCCGTACTCAAATAATACTTAAGTATTGCTTATCCCGAATTCTCAATTCAGAAACTGGAGGATAAAGTATCACTGATGACGGTTTAAAAGCAACTGTTAAACATTCAAAATTCGATAATTTTTATTTCCATACTAAATGATTATTAATTTAGTTTTTTCATAAAGTCTTCATCCCTGCTTTAGTTGCGAATTCAGAAAATGGAGCTTCTAACTCGTGGCCCCAAATATGACCTAAAATGTAAACACAGCTGATCATAGCTGACGATTGATAGATTTTTAGCGTAGGTATACATATTTTATGAAATCTTTGAACAGCAATTTCTCTTAAACTATTTACTTTTGGGGAAAGTTGTAGAACAAAAGTTATTCATTATTATGGGTACTTTAACCCCCTTTCAGATTAATACCCTCTTTCAGACTAACTTTGTATAACTGAAAAAAATCTACAGCCAATTTTGCGTTAAAATATGATGTTGATTTAAATGCAAATTGTGCTTGGAGATTGAGAGCTACAAATATCAGATAAAAAATGGTTACTGCCTTAATTTTTAACAATATTCTTATTTAAATGCCTTATTTTAATTGGCGTGTTATTTTGGGAGGCGCATTATTTTACCCTTGCCCCTGGCGTTCATGACCTTAGTTACGACACTGAAAGTGGCCCACCAAGCAGATGCGGCTAGCAGTATTGGCCACCCTAGGCCGTGTACTAGCCACTCCTTTCTCAGCTCCATTACTGAGCTAAGCTTTTTTTCGGTGAATGGCGGTCCCTAATATCTTGCCGCCCTAGGCCCGGGCCTATTCGGCCTTATGGATAGTCCGCATCTGCCACCAAGGAAAAGTAAGCCCGGCCGCATATTATTATAAGAAACATTATGTTAGAAAATTTCTGACGCGTTTCGGAAGTCCCTCTGCGCTACATTTTGTACTAGACCCCCACAGTGTCAGAACTTGCCGAATCCGGCAGCTTGCGGACTCTAGTACTAAATGTAAGTATGTGATACTCTTGTTTTCATACAATTTGACTACTGGAATAATATGTATAATATCCTGGCCAGTCAGTCATCTAGCGGCCAATTCGAATATAAAATTGTTGCCAAACGCAAACGAACGACAACTGTCAGTCAGTTTTTGTTTACGAAAACTGTCAAAATGATTAGTTTAGTTTTTTGTGTCAAAAAATTTGACAGCTTTTGAAAACTGTCTGAATGAAAGGTTCGGCCTTGGTTCGGTTGCGATTTATCAAGATTTCTTTTAGGTTCAATTTACACCGCCGCGGAATGGAATGGAAGCGACTTTTTGTAACGAAATTGTACATAGCATACTGAACTTTATGTCAATTGTATAAAGTACAAACTAAATACGTGCCAAAAAAGTTTGCGCGTCTTCCGGGGAATCCACGCGCATCCTCGAGATTTCCCTTAGCTACTGTCGGCGCCGTCTGTGGAATCCGCGGGAAGTAGCGCGAACGGGGAGTCGGTCGGGACGGTCACAGTAGTGCGGTGCCAAGCGTTCATGCGGAATTCTCGAGCATTCCCACGAATTCGCTCGTCTTCTAGCGTCATGTGGCGAAATTGACGCTTCCATTCCATTCCATTCCGCGGCGGTGTAAATAGAGCCTTAAGAGAATTGGGTCCCTAAACCGCGTTCGTCATAATCGTCACGGTGAGCTGCTCTTTAATTATTTTGTTACTAGCACATCTACTCAACCTGTTTTAAATCACCTAGTTATTGAAGTTCCGCCTGAAAGGTTACGTCAAGACACCTTAATCTGTAACCATCAAACTTGAGCCTTTATCAAACAATGGCACTTCGCAAACTAATTTCGGCATAGTTTGTACAGGCTCAATCCGTGGGTGGACACTCTTCTAGGAAAACAACGCCGTGTTTGGGTTTGAGACATTTCGGGGCCGCTCTTATCAGAAACCCTTGTTTTGTTACTGCTCAAGAGCTCAATTTCTTTAGTCACTCGCTAATGTATAATTTGCGAGTGTTTACTTTGTTTTATTTTTGGGTTTCATTCTTCGTGGAATTCGGGCCGAATTATATGGCAATCAATATTTTATGTGACGTGATGCGTGATAATGGTTTTGTAGTATTTAGTTTTCTATGAAACATGTTGAAAATTCAGTAGATAGTAGTACTGTTCCAGATTGAACACTTTCTACCCTGAATAATTTCAGCTTCGTCTTCTCTCGTGTTGGCAAGAGATATACGAAAATAGCTCATGCCATGGTGAAAAGATTAACCAGTCAGCAAGGTTGGTAGCGGGGCTGACTACCTTGGGATCGCATGACGTACTTAAGTATCGTCACTCGTGGAGGATCTTTTCATGCATCCCAGCTTGCAAAGCAGCTTGAGGTTCATTATAACTTGCTATATGTGTAATGGTGATAAGCGATACAAAATATCGGAGATTTCTACAGCTCATTTTAGTTATTAGTGATAACGAACGATTCAAAAATAGTTCTCCTTGTATAGTTTAGTGTACAATGTACACACATTGATAAATTCACTTGCGCAGCAGAACAACGTAATCGAGAGATTTGTATTCCACGCGTAATGTACGGACGACGGGCGACGACACGACGACGTGACGACACTAGCTAGAATATGTTATTATATCGCTATTTTAAAAGTAGCGTTTTCAATGCTTTTGTTCTGGATTTTGGACGTGAATTGTGTGAAAACTGGTGGTTTAAAAGTGTAACAAAGATTGTACAGGTCTACCGTCGCAGTCACGTCCGAGAGTATTCTTCTACAAGTTGCTACAACTAAGCATTGGAAAATATATGTTTTTGGAAAGAAAGAGCACAACCAAAGAATTCATTCCTAGTAGTAAGCTGGTAAAGAGAGCGACGACAAGAATGGCTTTTATTATGGCAGCACTAGTGGTTTATGGATAAGAACGGTTTTGTTTTGGTTGTTTGATTTTCGATTCTGTTCCAATTACAACTGCAAATCATTTTAGCACATTCTACAATTTCTTTTTGAGTAAAGATCGAACGACGATCTTGATAGAAACAGCACCATTTGTCAAACGGTGTAAATTAGCGGGATCACCCCCTAGGTTACCCCATCACTTTCCGTTGTTGTCATAAGAGGTGACATGCTTATGTAATAATAATAATAAAGTTTATTTCAAGTATCTAAGACTCATATTAGGATTAGTAACTGATGTTAGTGATACAATACAAAAACAAACAAAAATCACCGCTTCAGAATTCCAGCCGAAACTCTGGAGCAACGATTCATTATACAGCAGTCCAATCGGCCTGCAATCAAGCTCAGGATGTTGGAGCTGGCCCGCACCCTGCGCACCAGGGATGCACATCTTTTGCGCATTATTACAAAAAAGCAATCAACTTGCATTTGTGCGAACATCCCTGATGCGCTACAGCAGCGAGGCAGCCCCTTCTGCTGAAAGCATTATTATACTGGACTTATAACCAGGGCCAATTCTACTAATAGAAACTTTTATCAATTGCAACTGAATCGTTCATTCAGACAGTTTTCGTTTACGAAAACTTTCAAAATGTTTGGTTTTGTTTTTGTTGTCAAACAATTTGATAGTTTTTGTAAACGAAAACTGTCTGAATAAACGATTAAGTTGCAATTGATAAACGTTTCTGTTAGTAGAATTGGGCTCCAGGGAGCGGAATCTAATGGCAAAACATTTGAAATGTAACAGAGATAGCTCATTGTTTTTTATCGATTATTCTAGTTATCGATACTTTTAAACAGCTGTGAATACAGACGGACGGACAGCCACCTTAGCCGTATTTTAGAAACACAAAAAAATAGATCATTATGAAATGTCAAATTGAAATAGACATGACGTAATTAATTTTCCATTTTGATTACCGTACTGTAGTACCGTAATCAAAAGAGATCAAATATCGTAATAGTGTTTAAAGGGTAAACTTCCCGAGTCGCGGTAGGTATCAGATTTTTTTGACAGATAAGACGATGTTTTATTTATGCCAGTATAGATTATTTATGGTTAAAGAATAAAAATAAATGTACGTGTTAAGTTAATTAAGCAGTAAAGTTAAAACTAAAAAAACATCGATAGCTTAAGTACTCGATAAAAAATAATTACTCATCTCTATTACATTTCAATGGTTTTGCCATTACATTCCACTCTCTACTTAAAACAAAAATCTGCATAAAGAATGGGAAGAAATAGTAAGGGAATCAGCATCCGAATCATACCACATTCGTAATTTGAATAGCTTTCATTCTGAAAATACAACAATATTCATTGCGTGGTACATAGTTGTGGAGAAGTCGGATTGTTAATACAAACGTTGCTATGGAAACTGTTGACCTGTCAAAATCAAAGACAGCGAAAGTGTTTTGCGTAATGAGGATGCAGGTTTTAAGATTACGTTAAATGTATAAACGTTCTCTTAGAACTATGGAAGTAAAGAAGAGGAGCAAAGTTTGAAATGTTAGTAGTTTAGTTTCACTACTTACCCGCATGGGTGCTATTTCCAAGATAACATTAAGGTCTGTTCATCATAAGGAACTTTAGCGTCATGCAAACTTGATACACGTCGTCACGCTTCTCACATTCAATTAAAGACTAGTAGGGATGAAACGATACTACTGAGGTATCGATACTTTTACTCGATACCGTATCGGTCGTAAAGTATCGATACCTACTCGGAATCGAATGAAAAGTTCGATACTTACTCGTATCGGTGGATTGTTTCGTAGAATTAAAGACAAATATAAAAAGTCGGTTTTTAAAGTAACTACTCCCTGAAGCCCGTGTCAAATAGACAGCGAACCGATAGCGTGGCGAAGCGTTTTTATTTTGTTATGCATGGTATCGTTTGAATCTAGTCACATAGAAAAGCGAAAGCGAACCGATATGTGCCGATACCGAAGGCGTGTGACATCATGACAAACTAAAGGCGAGCGCGCAAAGCGAGGCGTGAGCGAGATAGTTGTATTAGCTGGCTATGTATGTGTCGTGGCCAGATCATAGAATTGATCACTTCATGATGTGGCCGACCATTTCATGAAATGGTTGTATTTCATGAAATGGCCAATACCCGCTGTGAATATGCGCTGTATAGGTAATAAGTGAACGGAGTGGAACCCCATGGCATAGTTTTATTTTATTTTAATTGCCTGTAATGAAAGCTAACCATCATAAAATCTTACTAAATCAATAAAAACAGTAGTTTTGAAGTGAATAAATTGATTAAATAATATCTAAATTCAAATCATACACCCGCGTATGATTTGAGTTTCTATAGTAAGTATAGATACCTATATCAATTTCATAAAAAGATAAAGAAAAAAAAAAAGAAAGAAACTATGCCAAGACCTTCTACTCCGTTCATCTATTATACCGATTTTATTTCGGTATATAGGTACGAAGAACAGTACATACTTAATCTCACACCTATAATTCAGCCCTCAATCAAGTCAGTCCCTCCCAATCTCCCGCTAGCAATGCCCTAAGCCGAGGTCGAAGTCCTACTAGAGGTCGCCCTTAGTGCTGTTGTTGCAGGTAGTCATGATGTTAGTGTAGTATAAGTAGTTAGCTTAGGTTAAATATTTTGCGTTCACCCCATTGGCTGGAGACCCTTCAGGTCTCACCAATAACTGCCCTTACAATCTAGAAGCAGATCAAGAAAAAAATAAAAATAAAAATATACCCAACCCATATCCAACAAAACTGTTTCATAGTTGTTTCTAATTTATCATCTTGCATAACGCTGCAGTTATCACTAACGATAGGGATTGCGACCTTTGGTCCAATTTGTTTTTTTCTTTGAGACTTAAAGACTTAATGAATTTGATTCTTTATTTTTGATAAACAACTATCTATTATGATGATAAACGATATCTGTGTTGTATCTATTTTCTCCGAAGATTAATAAGACGATATGATATTATGTAGGTAGGCTAGGCTAGCTACATAATCATATTATTCTTATTCATCACGTGTTTCTTTCAAAGTCAAAGTTTTTTTTATTTTAAGTAGACCTAGTACGCTTAGTAGAGTAGTAGTGCTTTTAAAACGTCAAAACTAGGTGCACAATTCCAAATGGTAGGTCGGAGAAGAACCGGCCCGAAACTCCATGGATACTCTTTTAAAATAATAGATCATAACAATTCCACTATATATGATACAAAATAAATAGTATCTATGAGAATAATGCAGGTTAATGTAACAAATAAACTCATATGAGACGGAAAAATACGTCTGTTAGGATTGCGATAGCAGTTTAGAGCCGACCAGTCCTGACAGACGGCACCCGTTCACGAGCAAAACGTGCACATCCGCATCGCTTAGCTCAACCGTATTGCAGGGAACTTAATGACCGGATGCACGATGCCACTATCAGCAGGACATTTTAGTGAGCATGACAGACTCATACTATCTGACAATAGGCAGATAAATAATAATGATATGGAACGAAAGGTGTATCATTAATTGCTGCATGATTCTCATACTTTATAGTTTAGAGAGTAACTAAGCTAAAGTATATTAAAATAAAATGGTTAAATAATATCAAAGTATTAACCAGAGTATTCGCAATTTACACAATAATTGAGTAATTATAATGCAATTTGAATGAATGATTATGTAACTTCGTAAAAATCGCTTCAATTAATCTGTGGCGGCATCTATCAGCCCACATGCGAACTACGCAACACACCTGTGACCTGTGGTGTAGCAGACTACAGCGACAATAACGATAACTTTCAAAGTTGTCGCCATGACAGTTCCTACATCGCGGTATCAAGATTTGACACGCAGATAGTATATACAGGGTGTGGCGTAAATAGTGGTCCAACATTAAGGGGTCGATACGCGATATATTCAGCTATCACATACCACAATTTGAACAATTTTTTACCGTAGATCTCAGAATAAAACTTTTTTTTTTTTTTTTATTTCGCCCTCTGTTTACTAATTTGGCTGTAATTTCAACAAAAAACATTATTTTCCTATTATTACTTGCATAATAATAAGACAGAAGATAATAAAAAACCGGAGGACCGGACATCTTCCGCAGGGAAGATGAGCCGTGAACAGAGAGACAGAAGATTAAAAAAAAAATGATATGTTTAAAAATGGTTAAAATTGTGGTATGTTATAGCTGAATATACGGTGTGTTGATCCCTTAACGTTGGACCACTATGTATGCCATACCCTGTATACAACCGCCCAACATCAACCGTTGGGTAGTAGCCCGCTAGGCATAAGACTCCGCCTGGTTGGAGGATTCTCCCTTTGGTTGGAGGGACACCATACTTCGTTCCTCCACAAATCAACTGGTCTATGGCAGTCTTAATAGCTTCTGTCAAGTTGCGCCACATCGGTCAATTGTATTCTTCACAGTGACACCCTAAAAAATCACATCTGTGAAAACCGCAAAAATTTTAGTACTTTAATTTTGATAGACAAAGTACCTATATGTTTAGCTGATTAGCTAAGCTGTGTTTACATCATATGATAAATATTATGCAAATAAATCCATTGTATGCAAAACAGTAATGTATGAAAATGACCTTTAATGATGCAACATTTAATTTATTTTGTTTAGTAGTTTATTCGTGATCTAGTAGACTACGCTATAATATATAGCATATAGCAAATATTGTATGGTAGAACGGTATCGCTCACCATACATTTTATATGGACACGTTCACACTACGCTATGCTATAAAGTATTGACTTGCTGTACGCGATAAACTTGACCGATTCGCAGAGCTATATCGATTCTCCGGTTCACGCCCCGCCTCAATTCTACCCCGTCCGTCGCCCGACGGATCGCCGTCAAATAACTTGCCATACATAGTAGACCAGCGTGAGATATAGCGTATAGTGTGAATGTCATGCTACATATATAGTTATAGTTTATGACGCAATATGCTTTACTATATAGCGAAATAGTATAGCGTAGTCAGAACTGCGCTTTAGAAGTAATCTTAATTTAACAAAAAAAAAAAAACTTTAAAAAAAGTAAAAACCGACTTCAAAGAAATACTAAAAGGAGTAAAATAATTACCATAATTTAACAGAAGTCGGTGGCTTCTATTTGCTTCAGTGTAGAGTTGCACCGACTTCTGAAACTGTTAATTTTATATTATGGTAATTATTTTACTCCTTTTAGTATTTCTTTGAAGTCGGTTTTTACTTTTTTTTTAAAGTTTATTTTTTATTAAATACGTTTTAGTGTCATAATTTTAACCCCCTCCTTCATAACCCTTCTTTTTGGCTTTGACGTAGTCGGGCATAAAAAGTCTTTTCAAATGATACCTTACACGATATAATGAAAACATTCCAAAGGGGGGGAGGGGGGGACACGAACCCCCTCTTCTTTTCCAGTAGTCAGTTCCCAACAACAAATATAAACAAAGCAGTATTAGTAATTTGAGAATTTTGCTTTGATCCGATGAGGAGTTCCGTTCCATATCTCTGAAGTTCATAGTCTAATCATAACAAAATTTATATGGGACCAATCGGGAAGTATACCCTTTCGAACAAAAAAAGAATTTTTCACATCGGTTCATAAATGACGGAGATATGAGGTAACAAACATAAAAAAAAAAATTAAAAAAAACTACAACCGAATTGAGAACCTCCTCCTTTTTGAAGTCGGTTAATAAAATTAACAGTTTCAGAAGTCGGTGGCTTCTATTTGCTTCAGTGTAGAGTTGCACCGACTTCTGAAACTGTTAATTTTATATTATGGTAATTGTTTTACTCCTTTTAGTATTTCTTTGAAGTCGGTTTTTACTTTTTTTAAAGTTTATTTTTTATTAAATACGTTTTAGTGTCATAATTTTAACCCCCTCCTTCATAACCCTTCTTTTTGGCTTTGACGTAGTCGGGCATAAAAAGTCCTTTCAAATGATACCTTACACGATATAATGAAAACTTTCCAAAATGGGGGAGGGGGAGACACGCACCCCCTCCTCTTTTCCAGTAGTCAGTTCCCAAAAACAAATTTATACAAAGCAATATTAGTAATTTGAGAATTTTGCTTTGATCCGATGAGGAGTTCCGTTCCATATCTCTGAAGTTCATAGTCTAATCATAACAAAATTTATATAGGACCAATCGGGAAGTATACCCTGTCGAACAAAAAAAGATTTTTTCAAATCGGTTCATAAATGACGGAGATAAGAGGTAAAAAACATAAAAAAAAAAAAAAAAACCTCCTTTTTGAAGTCGGTTAAAAAATGCTCAACGGTGTCTCATAAAGGCTTTTGAGTACAGGAGCTATCATATGCAGATAATATGTACAAGAGTAAATGTGCGCACAAGCAGCTCGTAATATTAGCTTGTGCCAATGTTTCTGTAGCTTTATTATGTTCGTACGTAACAAAGCGTGACTTTCAAGAGTGTAGTCACTCGGGCTTTAAATGAAAATACTATTTAACTTACAATATTTTATTTATACAAAAATATGTTCCCAAAAATAATACACCTATTTATTGACTTCTTACTCGTTTAAATAAATATTTAGTGACATAAAACTAAATCACAATGTCATCCGGTATTTTGCATAGTCTATCACAAACTAATTTCTAGTCATAAGTCTGATTTGGACTCCATTCTTGGACCGCAATATGAGGTCTGCACTTACTTCCGGCTCTTGTGCCGCTGGCAACAGAATGAAGTTCTTGATCATCTCCGAAACAGTGATTTTGAGTTCCATCATAGCGAACTTTTGACCTGAGGATGCAATCAAGAATTATTAATGTAATTTGAATCCTCGATTTTCTGGAAACTGCACGCAATGTGTAATCAGTAATGGTAGTCCATTGTTGGGTCCACTGATAGGGGACATAGATACAACACTACAAGCAAGTGGGTCTGTTGGATAGTAGGCTAATTCACGTAATTCCATGACGTACCAATCAAGTTGCAGTGACGCTGCAGTTAAGTTCACGTGAGCGTATCTGACAGCGATATTAAGAGAATACGAAAACCGTTGTTTTGATCGAAACTCAACTGCAACTGAACTTCTTTAATTAGATGAACCAGGCTCCAGGACGATTCACTATCACGTGTCTCTTATGCTTTACTTGAGAAAAAAATATGTTCAATTCAAAATAACGAGCTGAATTCGCTGTCTCAGTTTTCGGCACACCGTCCCTAACATCCAGTATATTGAATAGCAGCCGCCTGTTGATCATGATAACAAACAATTGTGGCAACGCTAAATTATTTCACTTACTTGGAAGAGTCGACTTGAATAGAAAACCCTGACCAAAAACTTAGGTATGAACTAACTGCTGTACGGTTGGTTGCCCCGTAGGTCACTATTGTTATATTGTTTGTATTAAAACTATTGTTCAACCAAAAATGACTGATACTGAATACATTCACATAACATAATCAACCCATTACTGTCTCACTGCTGGGCACGGACCTCTTCTCACAACGAGAAGGGTTTTGGCCTTAGTCCTCCACGCTGGCCTAGTGCTGGTTGGCGAACTACACACACCATCGAGAACTTTACGGAGCCCTCTCAGGTGTGCAGGTTTCCTCACGATGTTTTCTTTCATCGATGACGCAAGTGATAATCAAATTCTGATACTGAATAGCTCATCTAAATTTATATCTGGTATAATCTTAGCATACCGGTATACCAATTGGGGGATGAAACGGCTACCGCTTTTAAAAAAGCCGATCCTGATAAGGCTGGAAGCATTCCCTTACATATGATAGGAAAAGGCTGTATTATTTAGCTTACCTATGCAGTTCCTAGGTCCAGCGCTGAAAGCGATCCAGCTGAAGGGATTCTTCAGAGGTTCCTCGAATCTTTCAGGCCGGAACTCCAAGGGGTCTTCATATAAGTCTAGCTGACGTTGAATCTCGTAGATATTCATCACTACAGATGTACCTTTTACTAATGTCAGACCTCCCACCTCTGAAAGCAAAAACATATGTTAATCTATTAATTAATTTATTTATTTAATTCAGGCACCAATGCCCGTAGAAAATACATATTAACTATTAACTTATAATAAATTAGTAATATTAATACTAATAACGGCCCTAATCAATGGCAATTATTGGATGTTCAAACGGCTATCATTTTGGCGGGCTTATGTGACGTCATGTGGCGTGCAAACTCAAACTCAAAAACTCGTTTATTCAAAATAGACTAGTATTACTTAGTTCTTTTTGAACGTCATGTTTACATAAGACTGCCCCCACCGCGCCCAACCTTCACCGCTTCCTAGTGTTTATGCTGTGAAGAAGAAACGGAGCAACAAACTCCCCAGCAACACAGTTCAGTCTGTCAAGTGAATAAATAAATGAGTCTATACATAGCAAATGCATGTCAACAAAACTCAATCTTTAGACTCTGTACTGTTATTTCATAAGACGTCACAAGTTCACAACTGTGTTCGACCAATGTCGTTGGTTTCGTTAGATTTGAATTTTTGTTGAATATTTTTCTAATTAGATATTTATTTGTTACATACGGGATGTAAACGAATTCGTGTAATTCCTTCAAACCGCGTGATCTACTAGTGACACTGATTGACCCTGCATAGGTTATTACAAGAAAGAACAAAAAAAAATTTCAAAAAATTAACTTGGTTTTCTGTATCTGAGTAATTTTAGCGCCCCAAGTTAACTGACTGCGTGGAGCGATATCGGGCTAGTCCTGACCGTCAGCTGTGTCGCCGTGCCTTCATTCATTTATGCATGGCATCGAAATTTTCAGTCAGTATATCAATGATTAATTATAATTATGGATTAAAGGTCACAATTATGCTATGATTACATCATGTAATATATTTAATAGTAAAGTCATCATAACAGTACTTATATTCATGTAGAAAATGTTGGACCATCTTATTATTTGAGTTTTTATAACTATGCTTGCGAACACTTCTGAAATTGAGGACTTGGTTAAACCCCACATCAGGTTATTGGTATTTTTTTCGTTAAAAGGTTAAAAGGGGTCTTTTTAGGGTTCCGTAGCCAAAGGGTAAAACGGGACCCTATTATATACGGGACTCCGTTGTCCGTCCGTCTGTCGGTGTGTCACCAGGCTGTATCTCATAAACCGTGATAGTAAGACAGTTGAAATTTTCACAGATGATGTACTTCTATTGCCGCTATAACAACAAATACTAAAAAATAGAATATATAATGGTACGGAACCCTTTGTGCGCAAGTACGACTCGCACTTGGCCGGTTTTTTTTTAATTTATTTTCTTAACTTATTACCGCCCTCGTGTTCTTCCGTTTAACTAAGTATTGCTTTTTTGACCGTCCAATCAAATTCCGGTCATTGACAAATTGTCGATGTAAAGTACGAGCATTAATTCACTGAAGTAAACTGCAGGTGCAAATGTCAAACAACAATGCACTTATGTCAAAAAACAATGTACTTCTGTCAAACAACAATGGTTGGTCCTGTCAATTTACTCCAGTGAAGAATAATCTTACCATAGTATAATTCAGACAAACTAACTGAAAAAACAGACTGTTTTATTCTGTGTTATGTAAAGTTACTTACCACAGTCTTTCATGATTCGTCGCTCGATGAGTGGCACCGGTGGGAATAGCCGCATTGACTCCTTGATCACCAGCTCCAAATACTTCATTTGATGAAGCTCACTGAACAATAAAAATAAAAAGCATATAAAGACTATTGTGTTGCCAGGGCTTTTTAACCGACTTCAAAAAGGAGGAGGTTCTCAATTCGGTTGTATTTTTTTTTTTTTATTTTTTTTTTTTATGTTTGTTACCTCATATCTCCGTCATTTATGAACCGATTTGAAAAATTCTTTCTTTGTTCGAAAGGGTATACTTCCCGATTGGTCCCATATAAATTTTGTTACGATTAGACTATGAACTTCAGAGATATGGAACGGAACTCCTCATCGGACCAAAGCAAAATTCTCAAATTACTAATATTGCTTTGTTTATATTTGTTGTTGGGAACTGACTACTGGAAAAGAGGAGGGGGTGCATGTCCCCCCCCTCCCCCTTTGGAATGTTTTCATTATATCGTGTAAGGTATCATTTGAAAGGGCTTTTTATGCCCGACTACGTCAAAGCCAAAAAGAAGGGTTATGAAGAGGAGGGGGTTAAGTTTATGGCACTAAAACGTATTTAATAAAAAATAAACTTTAAAAAAAGTAAAAACCGACTTCAAAGAAAAACTAAAAGGAGTGAAATAATTACCATAATATAAAATTAACAGTTTCAGAAGTCGGTGCAACTCTACACTGAAACAAATAGAAGCCACCGACTTCTGAAACTGTTAATTTTATATTATGGTAATTATTTCACTCCTTTTAGTTTTTCTTTGAAGTCGGTTTTTACTTTTTTTAAAGTTTATTTTTTATTCTGTATATTTTCTTGTTAGTTTTAAAATTTCACCGTTAGAGTTACTTATTAAAATTCAAAAGATGTAATGCAAAAAAAAGGGTTTAAATTCAGTGTAGCTCGAGGCAATTAAAATCTTGCTTAATTCACTTCAGCAGCGGTTTTGTAACAAAACAACATGCTGTGAAATGAATATTTTTATACAGTTTATTTTTCAGTTTTGAACTCTTTCGACTCGTATTTCGAAATCTTCGGAAGACATTTAAATCGTAGCCTGCTTTAGTTTTAGGAAATGGTCGGCACTAATTAGCATTGTTCTGAACAGTTTTTTAATCTACAGTGTGTTTTTGGTTTGGAAAACAAACGAACAGACCTTAGTGACACCCACATGAACATTTGTAATAGTCGGTTAAACTGACGGCCTCATTGATCTAGTGGTCGCAAACGCGACTGCTGAGCGCGAGGTCCAGGGCTCGATCCCCAGGTCGGGCAAAGTGTTATTGGGTTTTTCATTTTTCGGGATTGCCCGAGTCGAATTCCACTCGCGACCTCGCCGCGTGTCCCTCTCATGATTACGAGTTCCGTTTGGCTCCGAAACTAGTCGTGCAATCCCGAAAATTGTACGTGAGTAAACCGTAATTAATCATAAAAATGAATGTGTCTCACGAAAGTTATAATTTAAAAAATCTATACCTATAAAAGGAGAAGCTGACTGACTGACTGACTGATCCATCATCGCACAGCCTAAACCGCTGGGGTTAGAAAGTTGAAATTTTGACAGTAGGTTCCTTTTGTAACGAAGGCATCCACTAAGAAGGGATTTTTCGAAATTCAACCCCTAAGGGTATTAAATAGGGGATGAAAGTTTGTATGGAAAATCGTCACTTAAGGGGTTCAAAATTTCACGCAAGCGAAGCTGCGGGCGAAAGCTAGTAATACATATGAACTTACTGATATGTCGGGTCTCTATTCACGTTGTTACCAAATATTGTTTTAAGTTCTTCGTAAATTTTCTCTTGGACATCTCTACGCTTTGACAGACAGTAAAGCGTGTACACGATACCGGATGTCGTTGTGTCGTGACCCTATAAGGAAAACATAGTATAATAAACGTGGTTAGAAAATTATAATTGTATCAATCTGTGTCTGAGGAGATTCTAAGCTAGCGGTTTACGTAATATAAACGCTGAATTAACTATTGAGATTCCACCAAAAAGTGTATGCCTTCTATCTCGAATACCTTACTTTCATTACACGGTATAATTTACGAATTATCACGGATTGCAAACTGTGAGGAACTCTCAGAATTCAAGCAGAGTGAGGCGAAGGTTATAGTAGTAATTTAGCCCGCTTTCAAACTCCATAATCAAATTCTTGATCAACTTGTAAAATAGTTCAAGTTAAATCACGGTTGTAAGACCATAAAGGATCCTCCGAATAAAAACTTTGGTCAAGTTCGTAGCTAGTAGAAACGTACGCGTCAGTATACCAAAACGTGCCAGTAAACAAAACAGAGACAAATTGAATGTTTGAAGAAATATTTGACATATTTTGATTGGACAATAGCATTCAAATTACAATAAGATGTTATTCAGAAATCCTTGTTATCGTATGTTGGGAAATGAAAAATGTGCCTTTAGGTGTGTTTATTCAACAGTTACAACCTATGAGCCTGTCTATCAGATTTTGTGTTTCTTAGAACGTCTCCAGTGAAGAGACAGTGAAGAAGCTTCTCGCACTGGAGACGTTGTAAACGCCGAATCAACTGATTTGTCATTTACTAACCTGCATCCGAATTGTGTATCACATTCGTAATTTTAATAGCTTTAATTTTGGCAATACAACAATATTCATTGCGTGTACATAGTAGTGGAGAAGTCGGATTGTTAATACATATGTTGCTACGGAAATTGTTGAGCTGCAAAATCAAGTCAATTACGAGTGTTTTGCGCAATTAGGATGCAGGTTGCTCAACGTGATCCCTACAAGCAATTATTTTTAAGTGGAATAAGCTGTTGTTAATAATGTATTTTAAAATATAACTCACTTCAAACATAAAAGTGTCAACCTCCTCCCTCACACTCTCGTCGTCTATCTTTTTGCCATCAATTTCTGCCAGAAGCAGCAGGTCCAAGAACGCGTGTTTGTTCTTAATACCTTTTTAATAGAAGAAAATGTTATGCAGATGCTACAAATGCTAATATCAAAGAGAATACCGATCGTTGTGGATGATTAAATATTTTCTAAGACTTAAAATCAATGAAAACTGTAGAAGAAATCATAGCACAGAATGACGGCAACGAATTATTTTAAAAAGTACCTACAAGGCCATGAACAAGTACCTTTTTCAATGTAAGGTGAGTCCTGGGGTTTTTCTACAAAACATTACCATAGAAAGAATATCAAATATTAAAAAAAAACAAAATATTGATAGTATAGTTATTTTACGTTTCGTTTACGAATTCGTTGTGCCGTGTAGTGCCGGACTTAAAGAATAGCACTACCCCATCTCTTCCCGTGGGTGTCGTAAAAGGCGACTAAGGAATTCTCTAGAGGATGGGCAGCAGCGTTCTCTGAGTACTTTAACAACTATACTGCGATCGCCAACCCACCTGCCAAGCGTGGCGATTACGGCAAACCCTCCCCTTTTGGGGGAGGCCGATGACCAGCAGAGGACGTCTGTCGGCTGATTGATGATGATGAATTCGTTTACGTTTCTTCAATAGCAGTCTCCTTAAGGCTATAATTTACGAAATGACCGCTGATGTGTGTGAACAGAGTATAACAAACCTCATCAATTTTTGACTCATAATTAATAAGATATCCCAAGATTTTCCAAAAAATTAAGTGTGCTATAAAATACTAATACCTCGCAACGAAGCAGCTGGTAGTAAAATAAATCAAAAGTATTGAATATTGTCACAGTTTATAATCTCGGCATCGTTCTAAAGAAACATTATGCTGAGATAATACGGAACTAAGAATACAGAAAGCCGGACAGAAACTGGAGCGGTTTAAATGACACAATATAGTTAGAAATGTGCTTATTGTATATGGAGAATGGCAGAGTGAACACTGCTACGTAAAGCGGGCAAATACTGAAAAAATACTGTCAAAATACTAGGAGTAATGTCAACACTAGTAATAATTACTCCAATGCGTGGCGTTTAGTTTAATTTTATCATGAGTGCGCAACGTTAAGATAAATAAAAACTGGCCAAGCGCGAGTCGGACTCGCGCACGAAGGGTCCCGTACCATTATCTATAAAAACGGCAAAAAAGGTGATCAAGTTAGCTTTATCGTCAGCAAACTGGCAGCTCGATGTTCCCATATCTAAACATGCTACTTGATCACGACTGTAAAAAGTTAATTAATGGAAATGGATGTTGACAAATGCTATCTTTAAATTCGTTGACCATTTGTACTTAATAATACATTTGAAAGTGTCACCAACGACAGAAAAGTTGAAAAGAAATCGTTTGTCTTGATATGGGCATGTAATGAGGAGGGATGAAAGCATGTGACTAAGAAAGTGACGAATGTTGATGGATGAAGGGGAAGACAAAAGAAAAGATGGATGGATTATGTGATGGAGGATATGATGGAAAAGAGTTACGTCGACCCCAAGTAAATTGAAACCAGGGCAGGAGGATGATGATGGATCTAGATGAATACTTTGACTTTAACAATAATTTAATCTTTCTAATCATCAGATACTTACCAATATCATTGCTGCCATTAAGAGTGGTAATATTAGCGTTCTTCAATTCTTGTCGTCTTGCTTCTATCACTTTCTTTGTCTGTCCATGCAAAATCTTCAACGCTTTATCCTGTTTCGTTTTGTAAGGCAGCAAATTGAAAATGGCGTCTTCTCCGAGGAATGGTATTTGCATCCTCATCGAAATTATTCCAGATAATCTGTAAATAAGTTTTTTTTAAATTGAAATTGGAACAACAAACGGCTTCATTCTGCCTCAGCTTTTTCCACCTATGTTGAGGCCAGCTTCCAATCTTACCAGATGCAGCTGAATACTAGTATTCTAAACGGAGCGACAGCCATCATCAGAACTCCGCAACCCAGTAATTGGGTAATGCCGATGTCCTAAGTTGGACCGGTTGTCCGACTTTCAGGCTTCTGACTACCCGTAACGACTGTCATAGGTATTCGTATAAGCCACCTGGCGGCTTCCCACGGTGCGTGATATCGCGCACTGGCTGTGCATTGTATCATCCGTAAAATTACGCACTGTAGGAAGCCCCCTTATAAGGGTGCGAGATTCGAAGCTATTTTGTCATTCCAAAATACCAAGTGAAAGAGAACTTGCACCGCACCTTTGAAGTTACCGACTCGCGGCGTTACCACGGACGAGTCTCTTCCCATGGTGCACTGGTGCGAGCTCGTGCGTTGCTATGCGCGATAACACGCAACGTGGGAAGCTACCTTTAGGATATCAGCATAGCCCAGTAACTAGGTTACGGAAGTCAACTGCTGGTTTTCAGCCGCATCTGCTTAGACTGGAAGCTGACCCCAACATAGTTGTAAAGGCTAGGCAGAACAGTTGCTATTGTTTTGTTACTTTAACCAAACGCGTATGGTTTTTTTTAAAGTTCAAAAAGGTAGATAACTACCTACTTGATGTCGAAAGCTTCAATAGTTTGCAAATGTATTAAAGCAACTTAAAATTTCGATTAAAATAATTTCAATTTTACATTAATATTAAATAACGATATTTAAAGTATTCTTACTCATCAATAGATTTCACATATTCAGACTCGCTGTGTTTCTGTGCATTCATACACACGCCCATAATGGATTCTAGAACAAAAAAATGGTTAACCTTTTTAATTATTAAAAAGCTACCGAGGCCTATGGGCCTGTCCACATGTTCACGTCACGACGTCGTCAACGTGGAATGGTGCGGTAACGCGGCACGGTGCGTTGACATAACGTGCAAGTTTACGTTACCGTATCGTAAAAATACACGTTAGGATCATTGTTAGACTTATCGTTGACCATGTAGATCCTGATTTTAATAAGAGAAACGGTATGGATATGGTTTACAAGCATCGGAGGACATAGACGGCGCGGCGACTAAATCGCGGGCGGACAGCATTTACGTGTGCGCTTGCGGCTAGAGGCGGAACGTGTTACGATTCGTAACACGTTCCCGTTCCTCCGTTGACGACGTCATGACGTGGAGATGTGGACAGGCCCTGTATTCTACTTTATGGTAGCTGCTGTTGGAAAATCTCTCAAATGATATCTGTCTTTTAATATGGGCCTTAATTTGTAGTGTTTAAATGCAGTCAGCATTTGTTTTATTCTAATCATACCTGACTCAACTTGAGAATGACACTTCAACACATTAACTTAATAGGGTGTTTAGTCCATGAACTCAACTATTCTTGTCCAAAGTTGAAAAAGATAAAGAAATAAGGTTACCTGTTACGTTATCAAGGGCCGCCAAAGCGACAAGAGGAAATAAATCAATCGGGCGCCCGTCGGCAAGCACGCGTAGCTTTTCCGTCAAAATCTGCTGATTCTTGCAAAATACTGGCAAGAAATTCTGAAGTATATTGAAATGGAATGCTGGAGTCAAGAATTTGCGGTGAGTCTTCCATCTTTGACCTAAAATAAATGTAAGTATAATTAAATTACGTAGAACGAATACAAGGTTAGTCAGAAAGGGGGTACTAATCCGAAAGGGTGTTAAAGTACACATAATAATGAATAACTTTTGTTCTACAACTTTTCCCAAAACTCAATAGTTTAAGAGAAACAGTTGTTCAAAAATCTCAAAAAAAATTCTCTAAAATCTAGCTATCCACAGTTATGATCAGCTGTGTTTACATTTTAGGTCATATTTGGGGTCATGAATTAGAAGCACTATTTTCTGAATTTGTAACTAAAGCAGGGAAGAAGAATTTTTGAAAAAACTAAAATAAAAATCAATTTATTTGGAAAAAAATATATCGAATTTTGAAATTTTAACACTTGCTTTCAAACAGTCATCAGTGATACTATAAGTGGGCTTCGGATTAGTACCCCCTTTCCGACTAACCTTGTATACATACTCATAATTACGTGGGTATAAGTATATTAGAACAATTGTATTTAATTAGAACTATTCTATATAATTAGAACAGTGAGGAGCTCGTGGCTAAATAATTACAGCCGCATAGACCGATCTTCCGGGTTAAGCCACGCTTGTCGAGGTTGGTCTGTGGATGGGTGACCATTTACCATAGCGAGTTTCCTCCGTGCCTCGGAAAGCACGTAAAGCCGTTGGTCCCGGCTGTCATTTGTAGATCTTTGACAGTCGTTACTGTTGGTCAGAAGCCAGAAAGTCTGACAACCAGTCTTACCAAGAGTATCGTATTACCCAGTTACTGGGTTGTGGAGGTCTGATAGGCAGTCGCTCCATGTAAAATACTGATATTCAGCTGCATCCGGTTCGACTGGAAGCCGACCCCAACATAGTTGGGAAGAGGCTAGGCAGATGATGAAGTATATTAGAACAAAAGACTCGTGTTTTATTACTTGAATTTAATTGAACATTTAAAATAAAAATCTTAACGAACGCTATAACACTTTAATTCCATCATTTCGACAATTTATAACATGCACACGTGTAGCGCATGCGCAAATCGCCCATTCTACGTGGATCCTAGTGCCGTGCATTCTGCGAACATGAAAGTGTTCACCAAAGCATGCTTTTGATCGCGAACAAGTATAAATCGTCAGTGAAGTTCTAACAGTGCGTAAGTCATTTTGTGACAAAAACAGACAACACTGCGAAAACCACAATACTCGTATTACTTGAAATAAAAAAGATTATTAGGATTTTCAAAGGTTTATTAAATCATCAAAGAGTTTATTTGTAATGATAATTAAAAACAATATTGCGTTCAGCGTAGGTTACGCTCGTTTTAAATAGTTTTTTTACTCTCTTGTAAAGTAGCCATTTTTGACTTCCGCACTGTTAGAACTTCACTGATGAAATGCAGCTAAACTCCTCTCAAAAGCATCAACAATGTTTGCAGTGGGCACGCAAACAGTCCGCGGCATATTTGCTTCCTGCACGTGCGCTACGAAAAAGGAACACGTCCAGTGGTTCGCTGCGAATTCAATCAATGCACGCTACGCAAATGTGGACGCGCCATTATATCTAGAACCGAGCTCATTCTTACCTGTGGCAGTGAGTAAGCCTTGACCGAGCCAGCACGTCAAGAAGCTGTATGACCTGCCTTTTGTTATGTGCTCCGTGCTTGATACTAACGCCTGTAACAATTCATGCCAATTACTTTCTAACCAAGCTAATGAATCCCTGTATACTATCGAACTACAGCTTGTTTATCTATCACACTCACAAGTATATTTTACTATAATTAAAGCGTGTTAATAGATAAATATTAAATTCAAAGTAAAACAACTTAAAACTTACCTCAGCATATTTTGGATGGCATATAACAACGTATGGTGTCGACAACAAATGTACCCGGAACACTTTTCCATACTTAAGCGACAGTCTATGAAGTAAGTTCAAGAACTCTGTAACAAAAACAAACACCAATATATTTGTTACCTAATCTAAATATGTACGAAACTATTTTGTACGTTTATTACTATTAATTAATAGAGGGGCTCGTGGCTAATGGGCTTTATTTAGATACAAGGTTAGTCGGAAAGGCGGTACTAATCCTCGGGCCACTTAAAATATCACCGATGACTGTTTTAAAAATTCAAGAATTTTTATTTTCATTAGAAATGTTTTTTATTCGAGGTTTTTCTAAAATACCTCATCCCTGCATTAGTTACGAATTCAGAAAATGGAGCTTCTAATCCGTGACCCCAAATATGACCTAAAATTTAAACACAGCCGATCATAGCTTACGATACATAGATTTTAGCGTATTTTTTAACAGCTATTTCTCTTAAACTGTTGACTTTTGGAGAAAGTTGTAGAACAAAAGTTATTCATTATTATGGGTACTTTAACACCCTTTCAGATTAGTACTCCCTTTCCGACTAACCTTGGTAAAATTATAATAAAAATTTAGAATAATAATTAGTTAGTGGCTATTTTCCTAATTAACAACCTCGCGGATCGTACGATTTGCAAGGTTAAGCTGCGCTTGCCACGGTCAGTCCGTAAATGGTTGACCCTTCATTACACATCGCGACCCCTCCGTGCCTCGCAGAGCACGTTAAACCGTTGGTCCAGGTGTCAGTTTCTGACACCTGGACCAACGGTCTAGCCTTAGGATATCGGCATTGCCCATTGACTGGGTTGTGGAGGTCTGATGGCAGTCGCTCCGTGTGAAATACTGGTATTCAGCCGCATCTGGTTAGTTAGGAGGCTGTCCCCCAACATAGTTGGAAAAGGGCTAGGAGGAAGAGTATCTAGAAAGTAAGAAAGAAAAAATATTTATTCTTACGTCCAAACGGACGCACACGCATACCTAAAATTAACGGCATAATTACTCTTAAAATTAATTAATTCTAACACAAGTTTTCCTTAAAAACATACAGGGTTATTTTTACTTTATACGAAAACCAAGACACCCCAACAAGATTTTCATCAGAACTGCCTGAATATGTGTTTTTTTAGTAAATCTCCAAGTTAACACCTTAGTTTATGTCGCGTTAAGTTTGCTAAAAAAGTGTGAAATGCCTGAGATGTGCTAAGCAGTGGTTGTCTAACACACGGAAGCTGACCGAGCGGACCATTTCAAGCCTCAAGGTATCTATTCCCGTCAACTGTTATGGGTAGAAACCTACTGAAACAAAATTGAAATTTATGAAAAAGAAAAAAAAACAAAAAAAAATGTGGTGTAAAAAATATGTCAATCGATTCTCCTAGTGATTCTGAACAAACTAGTTTTAGGTTTAGCATATACTAAAACTAACCTTGTATAATTGCCTGGCAACCCAAACACAAAGCAATTAAAAAGTAAAAAATAAAACTAATAGTAACTAGTAATCTATCGTAAGTTTGCATATTTAGTCTGTGGTTACCTAGGCATAGACATCTTACATTAACCATTAAAAATACATACGTAATTAAATTGAATACTCGAATTTGCGCGTTGCATGTTGCATAAGAATTTAGGTCGTTGCTCAGTTTTATGCTGTGACTTTAGACGTTAATTTATAAAATCTACGATTAATTTATAAAATATAAAAGGCCACCAGCATCGGGAACAGGTTCCAATATACCGGTGCTCAGGGCCTCAGAGAGAGGAACTTCCTAACGCCGCTCCGTGTCTAGAAGTACCGCTTTCTATATCAGGCCCATTGATCCAATCGCCTAACGACAGCCCCTTCAAATGTTGGTCGAGACTCTTGGCTATTAAGTCATTGGCCGTAACGACTAAGATAACGGCTGACAGGGAGAATGGAAGAGAAAAACATACTGCGCCGACTCCAAGTCACTTTAAACCAGGGCAGGAAGATGTATGTACACGGTGGAACAGAAGATTATTCCGTCAGTTTAGGAAATATTTCAGAACTTATGGCTAATATCAAAACTAGGCCGCCTAGTAACAAAAATAACATTCATATTTTCACTTAACGTTTCCACTCTGAAAAACGTAAAATATTTACATGCGCCTTGACATTTTGCCAAGTGGTTTCGTGATTACAACCTTGCCTTTCGTGACTTTTTTAGAAGGCAACTAAGGTATTACAGGTTAATCAGCTGCTCTCTAGTGCATAGCACATTAGTGCACTTGCGAGAACTGGTTTTAACCGTATAGTCCGTAGCGGGCCCCGAAAGGGGACGAACACAAGAACTACCGTAAACTCGTTTTCGACCCCAATTGGGGCCCAGAATTAGGTCATACGACATCCTAATTAATAATGTAAACATTTAATTATCTACTTATCGGATCTTGTTATTGGATGAAATTTATAAGAACTAAATAAAAAGCTCAAGTTTGAGTACCATTGAATCAATCCTATTTAGCGCACGAGTTTTAATATTTACCTTTACAAAACTGAATGTATAAATGCGATTACCGCCATTTGATGACAGTCGTGGCGGACGCTAAAAATCATAAAAAGAATGGATTCTGGACTACCATACATCACAAAATGAGTAAATCGTTTATTCATTCGAGGAAATCATCCATAGTTTTGGTAAATTTAGTAGTGATAACAAAGTTTTTGATATCCAAAGTAAAAGCTTCCCGCCAGTTGAACATTTGTTGTTGTTCATTTATCACTAATATCACACATTACGTAGTAGGCGTGGTTAAAAACATTCCATTATATATTGACAAATGCGTTATACTACTAGAAAAAGCCCATGTTTTAACGTAAAACGTAGACGTACATAAAATATCACGAAATCTTTGTTATCACTACTCAATTTGGGATTCGGAATCAGCCGCCATATTACTTTTTTATGGTTAATGATGTGAGAAAGTGATTATGTGAATCGATTAGTTCGTTGTGATTTTGTTCGAATCGATTTAATAAAAAATAAGTACAACCAAAAATCGATTTTTTAAATTATAATAAATATTTTACATGTTTGATGTAATTTAACATTCTATCTATGCTAAAATTATAATCAAGCAATCAAAGATACTTTTTTTTAAATATCGTAATATAGTCCGGTCAAATTAGATATTTCAAAGTGCAAAAATTCGCATAGAGCTGAAAATTGGTACGAATGTTCGGAACATCATTATAAATGAAATGTAAAAAGTCCCCATCGATCACACACTTGCAAAAAAAAATATTCAAGGTCAAAGTTTGCAAATATGGGTTTTTTGCGTTTTTTGGTCAAACGGTAAGTTTTATGATAAAAATAGATCAGACAAAAATTGTAGATTGTGCAATTATCTATAAAAATTGTCTATAATTTTTCTCCTAAACGTCACCGTTTCTGAGATATGGTGATTGAAAAAGGTGTATTCTTCATAATATGCGTTTCCACGCCACCTGGAAGGTAGTGTACTTGGCGCGTTTTTTAAACGCGGTTTCCCCGATAGGCCTATCCCACAATCTATTGTGATCCTGTTTAATTCAATACTATTTCAAAATATGTAAAAACTGGTACTTTTGGAAATGATGAAAGCCGTGTGAATTCTAAAAAAATACGTAAATTATCCGTCTCATTCATAATCATCTGATAATTCTGCTTCCTCTTCTTCTTGTTCGTCTTCTTGTACTTCTTCTTCTGCTTGTTCTTCTCCTTCCTGCGGGGTGTAAGTAAATTTTTCTAAAAGCGATGCATCAGATGTCTCCTCACTGATATCGTACGAATCCTCCTGTGATGGCGATTCAACATTGGAGTACGACTGACCTTGAACAAAACAATCCAACTTTTTTGCAGCCGCATTTAGCATTACCTACATCCTTTTTTACAATTGCAAAAAATTGTGTTAAGGAGTTTTTCCCGTGCAGGTGGAAGTAAAGTCTGAATTGGTTCCAATGTATTGTTGATTAAATTCCAACCCCAGTCTTTTAAGTCCAATTGATTACCAGGCCACACTTGTACTTGATAATGTACCCGAAATGGATGTTGATGAGCAGAAGCAGAGGTTGGAGGAAGACAAGATAATGGCACTCGATTTTTGTTACGAGTATTTTTTACAAATCACACGTAGGTATCGGAATTTATTTAAGCAGGTAATTTTTTTTTGGATCTCCATTGATAGAGTACATTAACATGTACCAGTTGTCAAGGTTAGTCGTGCTCCAATGTTGAATCACCATCAGAAGAGGATTTGTACGATATCAGTGAGGAGACATCTGATGCATCGCTGTTAGAACAATTTACTTACACCCAGCAGGAAGAAGAAGAACAAGCAGAAGAAGAAGTACAAGAAGACGAACAAGAAGAAGAGGAAGCAGAATTATCACATGATTATGAATGACACGGATAATTTTACCTATTTTTTTAGAATTCACACGGCTTTCATCATTTCCAATAGTACCAGTTTTTACATATTTTGGGATAGTATTGAATTAAACAGGATCACAACAGATTGTGGGATAGGCTTATCGGGGAAACTATGTTAAAAAAACGCGCCAAGTACACTACCTTCCAGGTGGCGTGGAAACGCATATTATGAAGAATACAACTTTTCCAACCACTATACTTACCTCAGAAACGGTTACGTTTAGGACGTTGTAGACAATTTTTATAGATAATTGCACAATCTAAAATTTTTGTGTGACCTATTTTTATCATAAAACTTACCGTTTGGCTAAAAAACGCAAAAAACCCATATTTGCGAACTTTGACCTTGAATATTTTTTTTTGCAAGTGTGGGATCGATGGGGACTTTTTACATTTCATTTATAATGATGTTCCGAACATTCCTACCAATTTTCAGCTCTATGCGAATTTCTGTTAACCTGCCCCTATTTTTTGGGCTAACTTGACCGGACTAATATGTCAGTAGCATTTTAATAAAATAAAATAGATTTAGATTCATCATAAATCATAATCCTCTGTGGCTACATCAATAAATATTCGTACCGAAACTTCACCGTGGAATCCAATGCGTCCGTAGACTGATATTCTTTATTCAAAATTCAAAAAATAAATTCTAATTAGACGCAATATCGGCAGTAAAATAATAATTATCTACGAAACGATCCTTGCAATAAGGTTTAAAATTGTTAAACGGGATCTTAATAGTGCGAAATCTAGGTACCTCGCCTACGCCTTCATGTACTAGTTTTAAATTGCATAGGTACCTACATAGAATATTAATTTTTTTATGTCCAGGATGGTTGACGGCTGTGAATAAGCGAAAATAAAAACAGAAGAGGTGAAGAGGGTGAAGAGGTCATACATTATAGCCTTTATTTTTTGAAGGCGTAGATGGTATAGGGTGCCCAGTATATCTGACATAGGCGTAGTGAGTATTTGATTTCGGGGAAGATTTATCTCTGTGATTCTCGATGCGACACATTGATGAGGCCCTGGGCCACCTTAAGTCGGATGCTGACCGGAAGCATTTACTTATAATATAGTAGTTCGAATTCGAATAAGTTAGAACTTAAAACGAGCAATTAACATGCTGTTATGTCAAAATGGCGAATAATTGTAACATTACACAAACTCGTAAATGTTTCACCTCAGACTAGGCACCTCTGGGTTTTGAAGTAGGTAGTATTTTATTTCGAGATCGATTTTGAACGCAAATTTATGAAATTTTGGTCGTTTTATTTGTACAGGGGTGCAAAGGTAATAGTAGTTCAGCCATCTGTACTTGGTACTTTTACAACATTTTTTAGACCTTAACATTTTGTCGAGCTGATAGTCGCAGCGAATAAGCCTTGCAGCAGTAGGTAGACATAAGTCATTCTTAAATTCAAGATGGCGGCCTTGAAAATTTACTTATTAATTCATAATTATATTATTTCCATACATTTCGAGGGTGCTGATGCCGAAAATAAATTCTACTCCTAAATCCAAGATAGCCGTCATGAAAGTTCACTAGTTAAATGAAATTTACTAGCCCTTAAATCATGGGATTGACACCCATGACAGATAGCCAATTTGCGTAACCGCCATCTTGGATTTGGATTTTAATCTCATTTTCGGCATTAATACCCCCGAAAATCACGATTTTGAAACCCATGACGACTAATTTGCAAATTTTTATAGCCGCTATCTTGGAATTTTATTTTGACCCCATTTTTGGCCTCAGCGCCACCGAAAACTACAGAATTGACACCCATGACGACTAGTGAACTTTTCATGTTTTGACCTCATTTTCTGCAACAGGAGCCATGAAAACCATGGAAATATCACCCATGATTTATTTATTTATTCATTTGATCTTACAAGCTAACAGATATGACATCCAAAACGCTTACAAGATTAATATTCCAACAATTGAATTATATCTACTTAATATATTACGCATGCTCACACACAGTTGGTTTTCAATTTAAAATTAGCAAAAATGTCATAAATAAGCATGTGTATAAATATGAATAATGAATTAATGATGAATAAGTAGTAAGTTTTCGTAGCCGCTATCTTAGATTTAGAAATCGATCTTAGCCATTTTTGTTTTGTGAACCGACCTTATATCCTCTAACATTATTAAAACCTGATTATAGTAGTACGTCCTCTATCGTATGAACTATTTCACTTCTATTTGAAATCAGGAAGCGAAGGCCCAGGAATTTATGTCCCGAGCTGCGGTATGGCAGATTGGGACATAAGCTGCGCCTCGCTGCTGCTCGCTTTCCTCAGCAAACCCGAGCACAAATGCTCTGCGACAATGTTCCGCGTTGACCGACTGCATGTACTGCCGTCATAACGAAGAGTGCAGTAAGTGCAATTTTATAACATAGAATTTTGAACCTTAGTGTTGGGTTACGCATTCTGTGTTCAAAAATTGCACTTACTGCACTCTTCGTTATGACGGTAGTGTAGTAATATAGGAGAGAATGTGGTAATACATTCTAATTATGTCTATTAGATACTTAAAATATCTTCGTGTTCATTCTACTTGTACTAATATTTAATCTGTGCCAATACTTTAGGTTTTTGAAAAATACTTTCTATTCACGTGAAATTATTTATTTGTAGCTATGCCGAAAATAAATAAATGTCATTAATTAACTTTCGAGCGATTTTATTTATTTAATGATTATTTTTCGATAAGGCTGAATGAATATCGATTAGGCTGAATGAGTATCGATTTGGCTGAATGCAACATTTGTATTGTATTAACAATTTTGGATTGATGGTCAGCACTAGGTTCGAATTAAGTCGACGTACAATTTTTACTAAATTGAAATGTGTTTTATTATGCGTTTTTGTACTTGAATAATGGTAAAAATGAACATGAAAAGAAAAAGAAACTATGTTTAGCTTGTCCCCTCAGCGTTTCAACACGTAACTAGGTACGTTAATTATTGTTTTTGAGCTAATCTAACTCAACGAATATTTGGATATAGGTATATAAATATCTATTTTATTCTAATTTCGCAGTATGTTAACGTAGCTTCACGTAAACAGCACATTTTTAAAGAAATTTACTAGACATATTAGGTACAATATTAATGAAATAAAATAATTTTCACATTAAATTCATACTTAAAACTTGCGTGCAAATTCCTGCATTTAGTGACTTAATTCGATTAATTAACGCGACAACTCCCCGAGTCAGCGGATATGACAAATGTCAAAATCTCGTCGAGCCGAAGGGTTAAGGTCAGACAGCAAAACTTGTTCGAATAAAAAAAGAAATAGGTTTTCTATCAATCAGTTAAGTAGTAGCAATCATTGCGGACAGTCGGAAATGACACCCGAAAATGTGACAACCAGTCTAATCTTAGCTTATCGGTATTCAAAGTGGGTTGGCAGAGGTCAGATGGCAGGCTGTCGCTCTTTGTAATTTTTTATATTTAACCGTATTGTATACGTGAAGCCGATTTTAAATTAGTTTGGAAAATACTAAACTGATGATGATAATACAGGTGAAATATGTGGTCTATAGTCTGTCGTCTTTATCGCTTATTAGGGTGCATTAAAGGAGCTTCCACGAGTAATGATACTTATGTACGTTCGGCGCACCCTGGGCAGTCAAACTCGCTACCAAATTTTTTTTATTATCTTGGGTATATCTTCATGGATACCCTTCGCCTGGGGAAGGCGAAGGGTTACGCCGGACTCTTACTGGCTAAAAACCCACGGTGTTCCTTCTCCTAACCCTTGACCGGGGTGGCGGGATTCGCAGCTGCATGCGGTCCGCCACCCCCTGGCGGACCTCTCCTTCTGTGGGTCCTTGCCTCACGTCCTCCTGAGAGGTGCGTACGGAACACATGCGCGCCGCCTTCTCGGGCCTGGGGGCCTACTCCCTAAGTCCGTCAACGAAGTTAGTCGTCCGTCCGAAAGTAGTCCGAAACGTAGGAGTGAACAAAACAAGTGTCAAGTTGAACTTTTCGGACGGGCATAAACACAATCCCCCTTATTACAAAAGATGGTCTAAGAAAAAAAACCTAGGTTTTAAAATAGTCCCGTCTCTTTTTGTCATACGACATAAGAAAGTGATGGGTATATTTTAAACCGTGGTTTACCTTAGTCTTGGTTTAAACCATCTTTTGTAATAAGGCCCATTGGTAGTAGGGACAACTGTCAAATCGTGTTGTCATTCATTCTTAGTTCGGGCCCCGAAATAATCGTATGTCCGTAGGTGGTAGGGAGTAGAAAACGTTCGTAACTAAGGCCGAAACCACGGACTTCGTGCTTAGGGAGTAGCCCCGCTGGTACTAGTCGGGCGACGGGACCCCTAACCAATCGCCCGCAGGCCGCACACTAGGGTGGCCGGAGATCGTCGCGCGCCCCCCGGCGGCGCCTTTGCGTCTGGCGCGGGAATGGAGAGTGGCCGTCGCCTCTCTCTCCCTCTCCGTTCCCTCCTTGGTCGCCATCACCGTTGACTGGCTCATCTTTTTGTAACGGCATGAGCTAGTCTCGTACAGCACGTGCCGACACGACAGTTTTTTCTTTTGGACTGATGTAGGTGGTCGTTGCGGACCATTTCTACGTAACCAGGCAAAACCTGAAACCTCTCCAGCTAATGGGGGGAAGTAAAATACTTAACATAAGCTAAGTGGGTGAATATTCGCACTTCCTAAAAAAAAAAAAACAAACCATTGTTCTCCTTCGTTGTTAACATTAATATTAGTTTCAGATTGTTTTTATTCTTGTCTTATTGCTTGACGGCAGTGGTATAGTTTGATTTTTCATTATTATAATTGAAGTTTGAAACATCTGCATTTAGAACTTTCGGATGATGATAATGACGTTCTTATTTTTGCTAACATTTTTCGAATAATCACCCAACTACCCTAACATCATCACTACTAGCAACAATTACAACACTAAGTACTTTGTATTATTTAACATAAATAAGAAATTAGAGTAATATAACGTCAAATTATAACTGTTGATAATCTTTCCCAAGAGGGTTCGAGTTCAATCTCAGCCCGCACCTGACTTTTCGAATTCATATGCGGATCAAGAAACGGTGAAGGTAAACGTCGTGAGGAAACCTATACACCTGAGAGGCCCATCCATAAAGTTGACTTTGACAATGGCTAATAGCGTGATGGGCTAAGACCTAAGCCCTCCTCATTCTCAGAAGAGGCTTACGCCCAGCAATGGGACAGTAATACGCTGATTATGTATTATATGTTATGTAATAATCTTACCTGAAGATTTAACAACAAACAAATTAGCATTTCCCACTATAGGCAAGGGCGATGGTCCTCGGATGTTGAACCGCCGACTTTCCCGTACCAAACGAATCCATGACACTAACAAGACTAACACTAAAACAACAGCTACTAAAAACAAAATCATTTTTTTTTAATCACAGCACTAGCACTTGTTATTCGGCCACATTCGAAGAGGTTTGTAATTAAAATGCGAGTTAAGTGAGTAAGTTGCGACATTAAGGTGAACAGCACGAAAAAGGGCATACAATTAAAAAAAATATACGTTGGTCAATGTATCTATGCGTAACAGATTAACAATATAAAAGCGTTGTTTTGTTTAAATCTAATTAATCAAGTGACACGACGCATAGCACAATATATTATCAGTCATGTCATTAGACGCGAGTTGGTTCAAAGCATCGGTTAATGTAATGTTGGTTCGTTAATATTTGACAGTTGAAATTAGTTGGCGATGACCTTATTATTATTGATCTTTTATTTTTTAATTTTACTATTAAATATTATGCGCTCTGGCCTATATTTCTATTATTATTATCACTTGAACGTCTGCTTAGAACAATTATTGTATCAGTAATGACTATTGACCTGTACCGCACTTCACTATCGATTGACGTATTAAAACTAGTATGTTCATCCAATTAATTCTATTTTAATATCAGAGCTAATGATTTTAATGTGTAGTTATGGAATAGCGGGGATTGATAAGCGACTAATTAATAGTAAGTTAATTAACCAGATGAACTAAATTTTATGTTTAACAAGACAACATTATGTTGAACATGCAGCTCAGCTGATGTATCACATAAGCTCAACAAATTAGGTATTGTTGGAAGTGTCTTGATCGTCCGCTGGTCTCTTTCATGTTGTGCATTATTTAAAGAATTATATTATTTTAACTGTAAAACCATGTCTGTAAAATCGTCAATCAGCGAAATCGGCCAAATTTCATGTACGGCCTCTTAATACTAATTCGTTTGTAGTAAAATCATGCAGTGTACCAATCTACAACGGCTACACTGTGTGTATTTTAATGAAGCTTTAATTTGTACAAAATCTTTATTTTTAAATACGTAGTTAATGGTAAAGTCTGACTAATGATACGAGATTTTTAAAATTATCTTTATTTTTTACGGTCGTAATACATCGTTGGATATATTAGTAGTATAATTATGTAGTAGTTGTTGTAGTAGTTGTATATGTTAGTGGCAGAGTTTATAGTGCAATCTGATTAATCTCCTTGATTATCTGATGGTATAAAAATGTGTGAAACTAATGAAGACTCAGCAATATTGTTAATTTTGACCTTGGTTTGTAAAGTAAATAAGATCGTAAAAGCCATATTTTGAAATCTTATGGTCAAATCTGACGAAGTCCTGAAATTACACCTCATTAAAGATAAATAATTATGCAATATTAAATCCTTAATTTCATATTTCTCTTTGCTGTACTGACTGAACAGAAGGTTTACCAAACGGGAATGAGTACACGCATTGTCAAAAAGTTACGAAACAAGACAGAATGTATGAAGATCTAAATAGTTACGAAACGACACTTTTGTTTAGGTTTTTATTACAGTTACGAAACGGGAAAGTTCCCAAACGGGAAGTAGCCGAAAAGTCGGCCTAATTCTACGAAACTTACTATAAGCTTTAACATTAACTAAGTACTTATAACAATTTGAATATTAAATGCACTTCCACGTTAGTACAACTAAAATGTTGTTTCCCGTCAACTAATGTTACTAGTTGACGGCAAACAACATTTTCACAGAAAACCTCTCCCAAAACTTTGGGTATGGTTATTATGAAATCCTAGAGAATATTAAACACTTTCTCTCGTGAAACATGAGTTTTGTGAAGGTCGGCGAAATTGGCATGGGTTTCATACGGCTGTTGTTAAATTTTAATACGTGTTCCTAAATAAGTTAAAGTTTTGGCTCCTCGCAAATCTAGCACTTACAAAAACGGGAAATTAATTAGTTACCATGTTTTTCCTTGTTCTGTGTGACTTGGAACAACTCTATCTGTACGCCATACAAATATTTTGTTCAGTGTGAGAAAACAAGCTTTTTTTTCTGGTTATAAATTCCGCCTGGGGAAGGCGAAGGGCTATGCCGGACTCTTACCGGCTAAAAACCTACGTTGTTCCTTCTCCTGACCTATGGCCGGGGTCGCGGGATTCGCAGCTGCATGCACCGCAACCCCGCCAGCCCCTGGCAGACCTCTTTTTCTGTGGGGCTTTGCCCCACGTCCTCTTGAGAAGTGCGCGTGGAACACGGCGCGCCTCCCTCTCGGGCCTGTTACTGGTCGGGCGACGGGTCCCCAAACACGCCGCCCGCAGGCCACACAGTAGGGTGGCCGGAGGTCGTCTCGCGCCCTCCGACGGCGCCCGGTGCGTTTGGCGCGGGAAGGGAGAGTGGCAGTCGCCTCTCTCTCCCTCTCCGCTCCCTCCTTGGTCGCCACCACCTCCTCGCAAAAGGAGGCGACGGCTTCCCACGCACTCTCGCTCGTAAGAATAGAACCTTCAGTCAAGCTAGCCTAACATGCGCAGTACGAGATAACTTTGCCGTCGAATTTCCCGTCTCGGCATGAGATAATGCAGTGACAAATTTTCTCGTGCCGCACGTGTTAGTCCGGCTGGAAGTCAGTTGCCTAGTTACTGCACCTTGGCAAACGAATTGGTGATCACAAATTAGCACGAAGGAGGATCCTGCTGCGCATCATCATCATCCCTGAGTCACCTTTGACCTTTTACAGAGCCCATAGGAAAAGTCGGAGCTTCCATATCTTTGCAAGGAACCATGCGGCAAAATGGCGAGCACCAGTGATCAGCAAAATGAAATATGTATGATCGAGTCTTCACTCGAGCATGCATATTTCACTTATGAAATATGCATGACTTATTTTGACTTAGAGTTGAAAGTTTAGACATAAATGTTAAAACTGTTTGTTGTACGCCATTTTATGTTTTACGTGCTTAGGTTGTTTTTAGAGTAGTGTGGATTTGGAGCCTGCAGTTCACCCATTCGTGTGTGGACAGCACGTATCATAATAAACACATGTATGGGAAGATGGAACTCGCGCGCCACCCGCGTGCTTGACGAAATCCACACGACTCTAAGGGTGCCTTTCCACCAGAGATGTGCTATGCAACGTTACTGTGGATGCGTTTGATATCCACCAATCATATTCATTGGTCCACATAGCATAGCACTGGTGGAAACTGATTCAACTAAGCTACGTTTTTTATATGGAAGGATGCGTGCTGTGGATGCGTGCTATGGATGCGTGCTATGGATGGTCGCGAGTGGTGTAGCTATGTGCAGATGCGTTCCCTATTGTCGATACGTCGCATAGCTGGAGCTGCGCATCTTCCTCGCACAGCTACCTTGCGGCGGCGCATTTTCACAGCACATCTTACTCGCTCCGCTACACAGCTTGGCATAAGTGGAAACGGTCACATAGTTTCGTAGCTTAGCTTTTACATTCTCGCAGCATAGCTGCATAGCACATCTCTGGTGGAAAGGTACCCTAAAAGTGACAAACAAAATGTTACGTTTCACATATAGAAACTTACAAGTATCTCTTATAGGCCGGCCGCACACTATCATATATGGGTAGAGAACACTCAAAGAAACAAAAAATATTCAGAGATATAGTGCCCCAAAGTGTCACGTTGCCGAGATATTTGGACTCAAAGATTTTTTTTCAAGAATAACTCGATACAATATCTCGGTAACGTGACACTTTAGGGCACCATATCTCTGAATGTTTTTTATTTGTTTGAGTGTCTTCTACCCATATTTACCAGTTACAAAGTGCGCTGCAATTAAAAAACTTTAAGTCAAAATATGTCGGCAACGTGACACTTTAGGGCACCATATCTCTGAATATTTTTTGTTTGTTTGACTGTTCTCTATCCATATTTACCAGTTACAAAGTGAGCTGCAATCTTGAAAAAAAATCTTTAAGTCCAAATATCTGGGCAACGTGACACTTTAGGGCACCATATCCCATATTTTTTGTTTGTCTAAGTGTCCTCTACCCATATATGTGAGTGTAATCGTGCGCCGTAACTTGGAAAAAAAATCAAAATGGCAGCGGGGGGGCTATGCCACAAAGGTTCTATCCACTTTCTGTCAAAACTGACGCAATTCTCTGCATATTATACATTTTGTATTGAAGCCCGCAGGCTACCGGATCCGACAAATTCTGACAGTGTGAGGGTTTTAGTACAAAATTAGCAGAGTCACGCAATCTCGTAATATTGGAAGTCGGTCGTAAAAATTACATGGTGTACAACAGTTTCTTACTTTGTTAAGATTGCAACGAAGTATCTAATCTAGATAATCATCCTTAATTTTCCTCTTAACAAAGTCAAAAACATTGATTTGAAGTTGAATAAGTAAGTATTATTGTCACAGACATTTTAAAATGGTCTCTTCGAGCTTCGAGCTGACCGTTTCCCGTGTATGTTGTACAAAACAAGAAACAAATTGGCTTGGCTCTCGTTTAGGCTGGACTCAATGACCCTAGGCGTAAAGAATATACACGCTGACTTTTAATTGGTTGTTTTACTAGAACAAACGTAGTTCAGACCAAGGTCTACTAGCATTGTATAGGATCAAAAAATAATAATTCTGGACTCTTAAAAAGTCTTGTTGCTCAAACGTGTTCAGAACCGTAACATTAAAGTAGTTACTCATCGCGGCAATCGCGGTAAAGTTCCCGGCAAATAACTTGAACCATCATGGCACATACTGCGCAGGTCGGACCCTTGTGTCTTTGGTGGTGTCTTTTTTTGAGTTTTTTTTAAAGACCAATGACGTTTTTTTATATGATGCATTTTAATTGTAGTAGACCATGGCCTGAACAACTTTTGTTCTACCAAAACAAGCAATTAAAGGTCAGCGTGTATAAGATATACCTACCTTTATTTTATCGTAAACAACCTTGAAAGATGTAATAATATAATTAATTTGGCATCTAAACCAAAAAAGTAATACGTCGATTGAGCTTTTCATTTTGTCAGTTTTCTTGTTTAGCATGCCGTCAGCGCGAGCGCCGTGCGTCATTTTAGGACTAGGTACACTCAAACACACATTCAATAAAGTCATATATAAATGGAACGAGTGGAATGTCCGAAAATGTCGGTCAAGCTTGTACAGTAAAATAAGACATTAATTTTTATTATTTTGGGTTCCAAATATTTTTTTTTCACCTTGTTGAAGTTCGCAGAGCTTTAAAAATACACCGTGTTTACTTAAAATATGTTATTGTTGCTTTGTATAATCTTGTACTTATGGGGCTATTACACTATCATATATATGTAGTCTATGAGTCATAGATATATGACAATGTAATATAGACATTTGAATCATTTCGTCTTTGATCATAGATCTTTAACATTTGTTGTTAGATATGATCCTATAGCGCTATAGAAACAGGTATTGGTAGTTAACATGAAAAAAAAAGACACAAAAATTCAAACTTGGCTGTATGTAGTACATCCATGTCATCCCTTTGCCCTTTCCGCGGTAATTAAAAAAAAGTTAAGTAAGCAAGTGGCGTTGCAAACTGGCTGGTCTGAGTGTACAAATAATGTGATTACGAAAAATAGGATCATATAACTATGATAATGTTATACACAGATATGACTCTAGAGGTCATATATACAATGTGTCCGGTTATGGACTAGCGATATTCTAGGTACTTACATAGTAACTATTCTAGTACACAAATACACTACACACTAGGGTCAAATTCACTTCCATTTTTTTGTCGAAATATTCTCTACGTGTGTACAAGAAAGTCATATCTCTCAAAGTGTTGGTCTTACTGAGATAAAAGTAGGCTTATTCGGAGGGCAATAATATTGTCTATAGTCTACATTACGATACAATGGGTTCACATTTACATAACTTTAAGATAGCGAATATCTCAACAAAAAAGCAAAATGGCTGCCAAATAGCGGGGAAGTGGATTGGAGCCTAGTGTGTAGTGTATTTGTGGTCTAGAATAGTTGCTATATAAGTGCCTAGAATATCGCTAGTCCATAACCGGACACGTTGTATATAGGATAAGAGATATGATCCTATATATGATCCTAGATATATGATAGTGTAATAGCCCCCTAAATCATTTTACAATAATCAATAATCTTGTAATATATTTAATCTGGCATTTAAATCAAGACAAGAATATCTCAATTAATTAAGTTTTCACTTTGTCAGTCTCTTCGTTTAGCATGCCGTCAGCCATCAGTGAGAGCGGCGTGGGTCGTTCTAGGACTACACTCAAACAAAAATTCAAAAAGGTCTGCAAGTGGAATTTCCGAGAATTTCGGTCAACTTATAAAGTTAATTAAGGCTTTATTTTTTATTCTTTTGGGTTCCGAATTATTGTTTATATCACCTTGTCGAAGTTCGCAGAGCTTTATAAATAGGTATGTCATGTTTACGAAAATATATTTTTGTTGCTTTGAATAATGGCTTTGCATATTCTTGTACAAAATAAACCTTATATTTTTGTGTTATAAAAATAAAATTTAGGATGAGCTTTTGTTTAAAAATAAAATAAAGGTATGTCAAAGACACCAAAAGCAAGGATGACTTTAATATCTTGATTAGAACATTACGATAGTATCTAGTATTTATCATCGTTTTGAAACCTTGCATAAAACAATGGTTATTATTTATACAGGGTGAAATTGTGAACACTCAACAAACCGAAATGGAAGATTGTACTCATCACTATGAACAACTTTTACTACAGGACCAAACCGGAAATCGCGAAAAAAAAAACAGATGTTCCCTACATTTATGTTCGCATAACTCGTTCGTCAAAATGTAGGGAACAGCAGATTTTTTTTTCGCGATTTCCGGTTTAGTCCCATAGTAAAAGTTGTTCATTGTGATGAGTACAATCTCCCATTTCGGTTTGTCGAGTGTTTACAATTTCACCCTGTATAATTACCGTATGTGATGTGACGCATTATTTTACTATTAAGTACATATTACTTACATGATCCACGTTTTTGTACACCATTAGTTATACAGTTTGTAACATAGTGCGATGTAAAAATATTGGTATTTCATATAGATCAAACGTAGTTTTGTATGTACGTTCGGTTTTAGTTGAATCAAAAATGGATTAGAAAAACGATCCTATCCACTTTTACAATGCTCTGACTATACACTATACTGTTGGTTTGCACCGTACTGTACAAGAAGTGAACGGATAATATTTTAGGATACGATTTATCAAATTCGCATGTTGCAGTAGAGATCGAGGCTCCATTTAGCTGCCCCCTGATTCAGAACGATACGTTATCGTATGACTTACTGACTTATGTCAGTGGTCGAACGATCCGGTTTGTTATAAATCACTTTTTCTCTCGTTACAAGAATCGTAAAATAAATATTTTTCATGACAAAATTCTGAGTTTACGTTGTATTGAAATTCCCAGCTATTATCACGTCTCATAGAATCTTTTAAGCGTCCGAAGGCCGTAAGGACAGCTTTATGACAACGATTTGGCTAAGGGAGAAGCCACACGGTGCGGTGCGGTGCGGTGCGCCGCCGCAAGGCGACCATTTTGGGGCATCAGCGTGCACACGTAGTACGCGGCGTCGCAAGAGCCACGCGGCAACACACCGCACCGTGTGCAACTCATCATCATATCAGCCTAATGCCGTCCACTGCTGAACGCAGGCCTCCCCCAAAGATCGCCAATCATCCCGGTCTTGGGCAGCCCGCTTCCATCCGCTGCCAGCCACCTTTTTCAAATCGTCGGTCCATCGTGCCGCAGGGCGTCCCACACTACGTTTGCCCAAACGCGGTCTCCACTCTAACACGTGTCTGCTCCATCTACCATCTGTTCGTCTGCAGACATGGCCGGCCCACTTCCACTTCAGCGTGCTAATTCTACGCGCAATGTCGGTGACTTTAGTTCTCTGGCGAATGACTTCATTGCGAATTCTATCCACCAGAGAAACCCCGAGCATCGCTGTCTCCATAGCACGCCGAGCAACCTTAAATTTGTAGACCAGGCCCACGGTGAGTGTCCACGTTTCGGCTCCGTAAGTCATTACGGGTAGGACGTACTGGTTAAAGACCCTGGTCTTAAGGGATTGTACGTGTGCAACTGCTCTCCGTCAACACATCTGCGGTCTGCGACGTCGGAGCGGCGCCCGCTGCGGCGCATACACCCTCCCCCCTCGTCTTGGTCCGGTGAGCGTGCGGCGCGATGCCGCACCGCACCGTGTGGTATACCATGAAATTTTGTATGCATTTCGCCGCAGCGGCACCGCTCAGGAGCCGCGTCGGAGCCGCACCGCATCGTGTAGCTTCTCCCTTGCCCTAAGGGCCAGGCCACACGGGCGGCGCGGCTGCGGCGCGGTGCCTGAGCGGCGCCGCTGCGGTTTTCTACATACAAAAATGCATTGTAGCCACATGGCGCCGTGCGGTATTCTCCGGCGCCGCGACGCGCGCGCATCGGAATCGAGACGAGGCGGGGAGGGGTGTAAGCAGAGCGGAGCCGGAGCGGCGCCGCTCGCAGTTGTTTGTTTGCGCAGCATAGGGAGCATGTCGTACGTAGTGATGGGCAACCCCTCATTTTGCCGCCGCTGCGGCGCCGCCGCGGCTCCGTAGAACGTTGCGACGCCGCTCTGCCCGTGTGGTCGCCAGCGCGGCGAAATGGCTTGCGGTGCGGCGCCGCACCGCCCGTGTGGTTTGCCTCTTAGGTTTTACATCGCTACTATTATAGTACTTTGAGAAACGCTTCTATTTTATAGCCAGTCATAAAGGCGACGATACTTAAACAGCTCAACTATTATTAATATTGAATTTATCTCAAATGGTTCAACTATTATTGATTTATAAAGAGATTATTTAATTAAAAAAATATCGAAATTATGGTCGTAAAGGTAATTCAGTTATTTATATATTTTTGTTGCAATTGGTTGCAAAGCCAACAGAGTGAACAAAAAAAATGGCCACTACCATTTTTTTTGTTCACTCTTTTGGGTAAATTCATAATATTGTTGATAGTATGTACTGTATACCTACTTCTGATGTTAAACATGCATGCCAGACATAAAATATTCATTGAATTCACAAACGGAAAAGTTTTATTTGTTAAAATTAAAAATAGTTAGTTACTATGCAAAAGTTAAAAAAATTGGAACAAATTAACTTTATAGAGACGATGTGAATCGCAACATTGCGCACGACTGGCAAGCTTATTTAAAGGTCCCCGATGCAAAATTTAAGATTAATGGCCTCTATATTATTAACGTTCAGTAAAGTTAAATGGTCATTGTAGTCAATTTTCATTTAGTTAGCTTGTCTGAATATTTACTTTGCTCACGGCACACCTAAATGAAAAATGCAATGAAGACTTGAACACTGGCATTTTTTTATATGTTTGAGACGGTAGCATTCCTGGAATATGAAAATTTCGGGCCCTTATCCTGTCGGCCCTTTCCTACGCGGGTTCGTGCCCGAGTGCGTGCCTCAGCCGCATGCGTAGAGATAACATTTATATATGTTACGGCTAATAGCCGAAGTGCGGCTACACCTAGTTTTAGCCGGGTACAACTAGGTGCAGCCGGCCACATGCGGTTAAACTTAAATCTATCCTACTTATCTTCGGTTAGAACTAGGTTTAGCCTTCATCATAGCGGCTAGAACTAGGTGCAGCCGCACACCGATGGTTAAGGGTAACCCCGACACGGATAGGTTAGGTTCGAAGGGGATGACGGGGGCTAGAGTGAGCGAGCGAAGCGAGCGAACGAAGCCCCCGTCATCCCCTTCGTGCTAGGTTACTTTAAACCCTGCTGACAGAAATAGGAGCCCCGCACAGCGGGGCTCCGTCGGATTAAGCTCCACCTAGTTCTAACCAACTGCTACTGGTTGCACCTAGTTGTACCCGGCTAAACCTAGGTGTAACCGCCATTCGGCTTTTAACCGTAACATACACATATATATATATATATATTTTTTAAACGTTGCCCCACACAGATTTCTCCTCTTGAATCGTGGGTGCGTTTACAGACATAAATCTCACATACACAAACGCCCAGACCCAAAACAACTATCTGTAGGCCATACAAATTTTTGTTCCGTGTGGGAATCGAACCCACGACCCGTAGCGCAGAAGCCAATCGCTTAGCCATTGCACCAAACGTGTCGTCAAAAATTCAACAACTTTCAACAAAAATTCAACTTTTTGTGCATGTTTCACGCATCATAATAAACACATGTATGAAAAGGTGAAATTCAGGCGCCACGGATGCGGGTGTGGTACGCATGCCGACACGAACCGGCGTGACAGGAAAAAAGGCCCTCCATGTAAGTGCTCATTCACACGAAGACGATTCGGTTTTTTTGACGTATCGTCTTTTTACACGATGCGTTTTTTTTTACGGCTGCTGTTCTTTTTAAATGCCCATGTTCCCACGCATCACGAATCGTGAAAATGTCGGACACGTCTTAAATCACGTATCGTCTTTTATAAAATACGTTCGTCAAAAAGCACGAATCGTGATTCTTTTGTGACGGATCCATCGTGTTCGATAGTTCATCCAAGACGATAATAATCACGAAACGAATGTGAACATCAATTTGGATATTTTGCCAAATCGTGATAAAACACGATTCCGTATGCAATGTGAACGTCATGACGTATCGTGTTTTATGACGAGTCGTCAATGATAGAACCCGTGTGAATGAGCCCTTACTAGTAGTCAGATCGACGAGGATAAGTGTGCCACACCATGCCGAAATTATGCGACGGAACTTTAGCGGCTATGTTTTTATAACGGCTAAACGCTACGTTATTTCAGTCCGGTGTGACGCGGGTAATTTAAAAAAGCATTGCAGGCGTAATCACGGTGAAATTGCGTCGCGTATTTTCGGAATATTGTGGTGCTATTAAGTAAACATTTTACTCTGGTAGTAGCAGTTTTTAGTTCAATTCAACAGATTTTACAGAATTTTAAAGCAGCGAAAACAGTTAACAGTTTTTTTTAGTTTTCCAACAAACTGAAAATAAAGCTCTGGCGAATAAAGTTCTATTCTACTCTATTCCAAAAATGACATTAAATATTTTCATAGATAACAACACGCCTGTATTTTCCGAGAGGTTGGGAGAGGTGGGTAGTACACTCTCGTTTCACCGTTATGTTTTTGTCCCATGTAATAGGGGGCAAACTATCAACCGGGCACAGATCCAGACTCCGGGCTGCTACTGAGAAATTCCACACGGAAAAACCCAATAACACTTTGCCCAACCTGGGGATCGAACCCAGGATCTCACCTAACTTTTTCGTTCTATCGTTTTTTCATGTATTGTCAGCATTTCATTTGCTATGGAATACGATAGACGCTGTGCGTACATCCAACAGAATTTGATATAATAAGATACATCTTTTTTTCCTTGCGAATTGGCTACAAAATTTATTTATTTAAAAAACAAACATGTCCTTACGTAAAATAACTCATTATTAATTGTATAAAAGAATCATAGCTTGCATCGGGACTTAAAAACACAAAGAGTGAAAGGAGAAACACACAGAATGTCACTGCCTATGCCTACAAGAGTAGGATGGCGATGCATCCCAATCAACTGGCATCAAACCTGATGAAAACTGGAACGACATTCAGGAGGCTTAAACGATTGGCCCCACAAGACTTGCTATGACATACTAACCTTTATTTATCATTTAATTACCTTATTATTATGTGGATGTGCCAATGGGCGCATACCTAGCATGTCTAAACCATTTTTATACAAATAGATGCTGAATGTCGAAGAAGGGACAGATATCACAGTAAAAGGAAAAAATAAATTAAAAAATGTGTTTTTTAATTTTACTTAGTCTTCTCTAGTAAATTGTGGGCTAACAATAAAGCTTTCCTGGCTGCCGTCCAATTTATAGTAAACTTTAATTTTTTCGTCGTTGTGAATTTTTCAAATAAAATAACGAGCGTGCATTTAGTGTACTTAGTTTAGTATTTAATAGGAAAAGGTAAAGTAATTAATTAAGTATACTAAGTGAGGATGACATTACGACATAAAATGATACCACGTATTCTATGATGAGTTTTACGACCGAACACAAATAATCAATCATGTACAGACGCCAGCACATAAAGCTACTACAATTTGTCAAATTTCTTTAATAGATTTTCATCTTTATCGCAAAAACATTAGGTTTAAGGTTGATTGGGAAAATTTGACAGTTTCAGGTAGCTTGATGTGCTGGCGTCGCGTATTTCAAAAGTATACAAGCCAGTACGCAGCCGCCCGAACTAATCACGTATACTTCAGAATACACATTTGACGATCGAGCGTTCTAAACTATACATCAGTATTCCGCAATAATCGTGTATATTTTAGAATTGATAATTTCAAGCATTCGATTCTAAAATATACTTCAGTAGTACCATCCAGCACGCAGTGCGTACTAATCGCGTATAATTTTGAATACCTGCGCCACCATGCTCTATTCTAAAGTAGCATTAGACGAATGCTGGAAAGTGATCAGCGAAGCGAATCGTTCCTGGCACTCGCCGGCCGCTGCCGCGGCACCGCTCGCTTCGCTCGCTCGGCTCGTGCGTTGACTGGCCACAGTTCTAACCTAACCTAACCTACCTTTCAGCTATCTGTTTGTCATTTTATTTCCTATCGCGAGGAACTTTGAAGTTGAAAGTATAATTTTAAAGTTAGAATTAGTAAAATTAAAGTAAACTATTAATTTTAAAGCTATACCTTTTTAAAGTGGGAACTGATCATTTTAAAGGTCATTTATATACATCCCATAAGTTAAGTCATATTAAAAGTGTTGTTTCCTAACAAAGCCGTTTGGAAAAGTTAAGTCACTTCTTAAATGTAACTGACACTGTATAGTTTTGAATCCGGTTTTTTCACCCTGAACATTCTAAAGTATACGTCAGTACGCAAAATCTGTGTATATTTTAGAACCGAAGCTTTAATTTTCAACATTCTAAAATGTACGCGACTAGTTTCATATGGATGCGTTCTGGCCTTGTATATTCTAGAAATACGCGCTGGCGTCTGTACATTCAATAGTTTAGTCACAGGAATTTTCGTATGATTTAATAATTTTACAAATACCAAGATCTCTATGCGAAGTTAAATCTATGACCCGTTTAAACCAAAATTATCTTTATTTACACGTGTAGAACAGATATATTTAACATAAGTTTCCACTTCAACGTCCCTTCGTCTACATGAATGAGTGAAATTGAAAAATCGTGCGACAAAAATGTACTTGGGGAAGTAACTGATTTTTTGTGTACGGTACTAGAACACATCATAGAAATACGTGGTATCATTTATTATCATACGTTCAACCCCACTTTGTACAAGCTAACAACATTATATTGCGATCATGGTATATTCAGAAAAAACTGTTACGATCGAAAATCCCCATATTCATCCTTTGTGTGTGTGTTTTTAGTGTTCCATAGCAAAATGGCACAAACGGAACTTTTATAATTTCGTCATGTCCGTCCGTCCGTCCTTCTAATTTTCCAACCATTTTAATAGGTACATAGAGTGGTACTCAGGGAAGTGATTACCACTGTTCTGTGAACTCAAAATCTATCACATTGTTTAGGGATACTTAAATAATCTGCAAAAAATCAAGATAAATTACAACAATTCTTATTGTAAGAAGTGCTTTACTCCATTTTTACCGGCACGCCCACGGATTTCTCCTCTATTAATTTTCGAATTATCAGAACGCGGACGAAGGACCAAAAAGGTTTGTCTTTGAATCACAAGTACCTGTTAAGTGAGCAACGTGCCTCTTACGACCCTTATCAAGTGCAGACAGCTTGTGTGATGTATTTCAAGACAAACGTTTGGACTTTCGAGCCAGGTTTTTAATTAAAGCATGTTTTGTTACCTACAGCTTCTTATTTAGAACTGGTTATCCATATACTGCTTCTTGCAGTTCACTGCAAGAAATGGAGTTTCCCGAAAGTAATGCAAGCATGGGGTGCATGAAAAGAGCCTCCATAAGTGACGATACTCAAGTACATCCGGCGCATCCTGGGCAGTTAGCCTCGCTACCAACCTTGCTGACTGGCTAATCTTTTCACCACAGCATCAGCTATTTTCGTATAACTCGTGCTGACACGTGAGAAGAAGAAGAATGGAAGTAATGCCAAGAGATGCTTCTTTGTGTTGAAGAGCATTAAATGAGGTCTGGTCCTTGTGGACCGTTTTACGTAACCGGGAAGTTATTGGCAAGACCTGAAGTGCTGAAGACCTGAAGGGCCTTATTACAAAAGATGGTTTAAACCAAGACTAAGGTAAACCACGGTTTAAAATATACCCATCACTTTCTTATGTCATATGACAAAAAGAGACGGGGCTATTTTAAAACCTAGGTTTTTCTTAGACCATCTTTTGTAATAAGGGGGGAAGTGTTTACGAGTTGACACTGCTTTTCGCACTGATGTACTACTACGCTTGCTTGGTTGGCATATCCGGCCAGTCGTATTCAGGCAAACAAGTTTGTTGGTTAGATGATCATCGGTATCTCGTCGGCTAGTGGCAGGACGCACCGCGTGTATTTGTTTATTTATTCAACAATTTGTAAACTTAACAGGTATACCTAAAGTGTTTACAAACAAATTACAATTTACTTAATATACTTATAACACTAACTACAACTGCAATTTGCATGATACAATACTATTTTAACTATATTAATCCATTAAACAATTACAACCACTTAAGGTATCTCAGAGACCCAACTAAGTGCTGTGTGGCTAGTAATTATGGTCGAATGTGAGGAGGAAATGCGCCGCGGATTTGATGATACAGCCGAAAGACGTCCACTGCTGGACATAGGCCTCCCCCAATAGTTGGGGTTTGCCATAATCGCCACGCTTGGCAGGCGGGTTGGCGATCGCAGTAAGGTTGTTAAAATACTCAGAAAACGCGGCTGCCCATCCTCTAGTGAATCCCTTAGTCGCCTTTTACGACACCCATGGAAAGAGATGGGGTAGTGCTATTCTTTACGTCCGGCACCAGACGGCACCATACGCCGCGGATATGATTTGGTTCAATTTATCTGAGAACAGCATTCTAGTTGTGCAACACACTCGGCTTTGATTTTGACAGGTCAACAATTTCCATAGCAATATGCATTAACAATCCGACTTCTCCACAACTATGTGTACCACACGGAATATTGTTTTATAGCGATTGCGAGTGTGTTGCGTAATTAGAATGCGGGTCCACATCTTGCGTAGATATCAGTGAGTTGAGAAGCGTGAGAGTGCGTCGCATAGTTGCGTTTGAAGTTTACTGTGGGGGAAATTAAATAACGTGCGTTCCTCCCTTAGGCTTCGTTTATGGACACGTGGGATCCGCCGCGCACTCCGACCGCGTACCTTTATATACAACTACAACTCATAAAATACGCGCGGCAAAACAACTCTCCATACACGCTTTCTTATATCGTCATATGTTTGAATTGTCCGCTTTACTTCCCGCACCACGCTCTGGGCTAAGTTCCGCGTCTGCATAAACGGAGCCTTATAAAATCGCCAGCTATTATTAATTGATAATGAAACTGCTGACTAATTCCTTAGTTACCTCTTACGTCACAATGAGATGATTTAGTCTAATAATCTCCAAGACCACGATACGCCATCCTTACCGCATAATTTCATGGTAATCAAATCAAATCTCCGATACGATCTATACCTTGTAGGCACGTTGCTAATTGAGAATCCTATAATTGCTTAATAAGTTAATAAGCCGGTTGATAGGATGAGTAGTCTAGTGGGTAACAAGATTATTGAGGATAGTACAATATGTTATTATTAATACTCAAATATTAATCAACGGGAATTAAACGAAGTGTACGAGATTTGCGAAGTAAGTGGGGTGCTTAAGTGATGTGTTAAAGGATTACGTTTAAGACAATGTCTGGAATGTTTTAGAATGTAATAATTTAATGATTGATTATGCTTACAGACTGATGTTGGATTATCAAAAATAGGTAGAGAGAGTGGTACTCAGGGAAATGTTTACTGCTGTTCTATGAGCTGGAAATCTATCACAGTGAAGTACCTATAAACGATTAATTATAACATACGTACGATTTTTTTAAACTGAACTGTTATTTATGTGTTTTAAAGTAAAATCTCTCTAAACGAAGTGGGAATGACGATACAACATTAAATGATACCACGTATTCTATGATGGGTTTTACGACCGAACACAAATAAATAAATCATGTACATTCAATAGTTTAGTCACAGGAATTTTCGTACGATATTATCTTTACGAATATCAAGATCTCTACGCGAAGTTATTTAAATCTATGACCCGTTTAAACCAAAATTATCTTTATTTAGTAGAACAGATATAGTTAACATAAGTTTCCACTTCAATGTCCCTTCATCTACATGAATGAGTGAAATTGAAAAATCATGCGACAAAAATGTGCTTGGAAGTAACAGATATTTTGTGTACAGTACTAGAACACATCATAGAACATGTGGTATCATTTATTTTTGTATCGTCACCCCCACTTTGTATAAAACCAGGAAAGAGCTTCTTAGTGCCTCTGTAAACAAGATTTATTAAACAAACCTAGCGCGCGTAACTAAGGACCATTTTACAAAAATGCATAATAATGTTACGTAGACAAGGTAGGTAAAGTTAAGCGTGGGAGGTAGAGATATTACTTTATCCGGGCCAAGATCTCATGCAAATGGGATCCCGGCTTACCCAGCAGTTCGGAAGTTGGCGACGTTAAGACCATACATCAGTGTCTCAGGTAAACGCGGGAAAACCAACATTTGGATTGCAACTTTTCCTTCGTACGTTTTCGAGAAGTATTTTTGCTAATATTTTGGTTTAAGTATAAATTAATTGGTTAATAATGTAGTTATTAAGCGGTGGCCATTTTTAGAATTGTACGTATTAATGTTGTGTACATTCTGCTTTAATAGAGTGTAAATCTGTTTTTTTTTTGTTATAAGCACGTAAATTATTTCGAAAAAATATATAGTCTTTCGAGAATTCATGTTCAAATATTAATTACATGATTTAGTAGGTAATGGTTTATCCGAACTAATATTATAAATGCGAAAGTAAGTTTGTTTGTTACCTTTCACGCCTGAACAGCTGAACCAATCATCCTGAAATTTTGCATTTACGTTGTCAGGTGTACAGAAACGGACATAGGGTAATAACGTTCTTATGATAATAGATGGCGCTACGTGTCTTTCGAATGATTGAATTATATTATTTTAGAAACTTTTGTAGGTTGTCAGAGTTTATTGTCAAATTCTAAATTAACGCGAGCGAAGCCGCGTGCAAAAGCTAGTTTATAACAAAACAAAAAAAACAGTGAACTTCCTTACAAAATTTTTCAGGAAACGGTTTTTTCCCGTCTCCTGTAACATTTTGCTTTTGGCAATAACGATGTTTACACTGGTCGTCGACTTTGTATTACAATTAATATTCATTCCCAATTGTTCGGTGTAGTATTTCAATCTGTGTGGAAGTCTGAAGGACCATTGTTTACTGGTTGATATGTTGATAATTTTGTTACGGTAATGCATTTAATGGTTTTAATTTTATTATATTATTGATATTATGAATTCAAAAATTCTGATTTTAATTTAGTAATTTTCAAAATAATCACATTTATTGCAGATCTGAATCTGAATTTGATGAGGTTTCGTTAGCTTGACGTTCGTCATTATCATTACATTGTAAACTCTTTTACAAAAAAAACGGGCACTTTAGATTTTTTTCTCTACTTCAATGAAGAAGAACAAGAAATAGGTTTTATTAATTTGACGATGTATTGGCATGTTATTTGAAGCATCCTGGCATGATTCTTTACGTTCCAAATTTAAAATTTGAAATTAATAAAAGAAAAATAATGATTATTGTGGATTATTCTAAAATTGCTTTACTAATGGCGCGAATTACTGAAACGATTTTTAACTGATTACGATATTTTAAAACTTTTTGGATATTCAATCTTTCTTTTTACATTAAATACCACTTTTTGATATCAGTGATAAAGCGTTAAGGGTCGGTAAAATTATAGCCCTACTTGAAGAAGGTTGTTCGCAAACTTACGTGTCTCAGCGGCTAAATGTGAGTCGTTCAACTGTCCAGAGGACTTGGCAACGGTATCAAGAGACCGGTTCGGTCAAAAGAAGACCCGGTTCGGGAAGAAAACGATGCACAGAACCAAGAGATGACCGCTTTTTGGTGAGTCAGGCGTTGCGGAATCGTAAGGCGTCAAGTGTGGACCTGAAGAAGAGCCTTGAAGAAGTAAGAGGAGTAGAAGTTAGCTTGTGGACGGTCAGGAGGAGGCTTTTGTCTGCCGATATCAGGAGTTACCGCCCCGCTCGGGGCCCTAAATTACTCCGTGAGCACCGTGTTGCTCGACTTCAGTTTGCTCGGAACTGTGCTTCATGGACTCTGGAGGACTGGAATAAAGTATTGTTTTCTGATGAAGCTAGAATCTCTTTGTGTGGAGAGGACCGACGCCGGCGAGTGCTGCGAAGACCACGAGAACGCTATGCGGAAGTGTGTTTCGAAGAAATCACTCCTTATGGCGGAGGCTCCGTTATGTTTTGGGCAGCAATTAATTCGACGGAGCGTACGGAGTTAGTTTTCATAGAAAATGGAACATTAAATGCACACCGGTACATAATGGAAGTCCTAATTCCATATGCACAACCCACATTGACTGCACTTGGGGAAGATTCCATTTTTATGGACGACAATGCTCGCCCGCACCGTTCTGGCGACGTGGAAGCGTACATGCAAGAAGTTGGGATCCGTCGTTTAGATTGGCCAGCTCGAAGTCCTGACCTCAATCCAATTGAGCATGTCTGGGATGTTCTAAAGAGACGGGTAAGATCAGTGCAACCTGCTCCACAAAACATCAGGGAGCTAAAAAGAGTCATTGCAGAAGAGTGGGAACGTATTCCTCAAAACGTTATTAAAACATCGTGGAAAGCATGCCCAGAAGGATTCAAGCTGTGATTTTGGCAAGAGGAGGTCACACTCGTTATTAGGTTTTTACATTTGTAACTTTATTTAATAAAAAAAAGTAAAAAAAAATCTTGTCTTTATTGCCGACCACTTCTTATTGTTTGGGCGTGTACATCGGTTTTAAAGAATCCATCGTTTTTTTTCTTTTAATTGCCCGAATTCACTTCACGCGCATTAATTTACACGATTATAAGTATACAGACTACGTCAAAGAAATAAATTTCATTTAATTAACTCAAATCGACCTTAGAACGTAAATTTCCTTAGGTGCCCGTTTTTTTTGCAAAAGAGTGGATGTTCCATAATTTAAGTGTTGAGCATACTCGGTGTAGCAATCTCCATCTCTATGTCTAAGACTAATTCCTTCGCTTCTCTGTACGTCATGACTTCCGTTTCTTTCTTCAATTGGTCTGTGTACTTTCTTCTTGGTCTACCTCGTTTTCTCTTTGCCTCTAATTTTCCTTCTATGATGTTGGTTACAAAGCTTACAAAGCAAAGCTCGAGGCTAATTCTCAACCACGCGAATCATATGATTTACGGGGTTAAGCTGCACTTGCCACGGTCAGTCCGTGGATGGGTGACCCCTCCGTGTTTCGTAGAGCACGTTAAACTGTCGGTCCCGGGTGACAGTCGTTACGGGGAGTCATTAGCCCGAAAGTCTGACAACCGGCCTAACCTTAGGATATCGGCATTGCTCAGTAATTGGGTTGCGGAGGTCTAATGGCAGTCGCTCCGTGTAAAATACTAGTATTCAGTCGCAATAGTCAGAATGGTGTGGAGGAACGAGGTGTGGTATTCCTCCAACCAAAGGGAGGATCCTCCAACCAGGCGGAGTCTTGTGCCTGGCGGGCTACTGCCCAACGGTTAATGTTGGGCGGTTGTATATCGGGTGTAAAAAGACCCTTAACGATAACGAAAACCACATATTCTACCCATCATTGGGATCATTTTTTTCTACTAGACCATACCTGGGAAACCATTGGTTTTGGAGATATTGAAGGTCAAAGTGCACATTTTTTTTTTAGTTTTTTCCTAAAACGTATTCTAAGTGATAATAATAAATTTTCTTCCAAACAACCTTATCATAATTTTCAATTGTTCCTCACAAATTACGCATTTGAAGTTACAAAAACGCAACGAATATCAAACGCACACGACTGCCTTGACTCAGCTGTGTGGCCGCTGCACGCATGCAAACGCACGGCATCGCTACAACCACACATTGCGCTCTACAAAAAAAGCGTTTTTTATGCCAAATAATAAAATACGTTTCCCAGCAATTATTTTTAGTCAATGTAGTTTAGCTTGATGTACAGAGTGCGTAGATTTCGGCTATGTGATGGGCCTTTTTACACCCTGTATATACCATCTGCGTGTTAAATCATGATAGCGCGATGTAGGAACTGTAATCTATGAGAGTTGTTGATATTATTGCTGTATCGTCTACACCACCTGTGGTGGTGGTGTGTTGCGTAGTTCGCATGTGGCGTGGATAGATGCCGCCACACTGGAACCTGACCCCAACATAGTTGAGATAAAGGCTAGGCAGAATACGATGTTGGTTACAAAGCTGTGTCGCAAGTGACCAATCATTTTCTTCGTAATTCTCTCTAGATCTAGATTAATGTATTTAACGTTAATTAGTTTAAAGCTCCTGGCTTATTTTTGGTATAGCCTTAATCTTGGTTGACAGGTGGATCACAGGCATAATGAAAGCCGCGTCGACCTTCAACAGATCACGTATTTTTGATCTATAAAGCACCTCATTTACTTTGTTGAGACAGCCCTAGCCAATTATTAGCTGCTAGGTACTAAGTTTATCAAAATATCGGAATAACTTTTTTATATCGATTTATAGTTTGGCTCAATTAAAATGTAGTTAGCTTTCTACAATGAAAAATGTTAATCTATAATCGTTTTTCGTCTAATTCTCTCATTTATTTTAATTCATATAGTGGTTACGGTGCGATTACATTAAAACATTGATCAAATTCAAACTTTCACATTTATAATAATATATTAACGTTTGAGACAAAAATGATGATTACAATTGATAGGATCATCTTGTCATTGAGATGACTTTTTCCACGCCTGGCATTTACGTGAATCATGTACTGTCAACAGCAATAATCAATAAATATTTTGGGAATAAAAATAAAAAAAACCGGCCAAGTGCGAGTCGGACTCGCGTACGAAGGGTTCCGTACCATTATCTATAAAAACGGCAGAAAAAATCACGTTTGTTGTATGGGAGCCCCCTTCAATATTTATTTTATTCTATTTTTTAGTATTTGTTGTTATAGCGGCAACAGAAATACATCATCTGTTAAAATTTCAACTGTCTAACTATCACGGTTCATGAGATACAGCCTGGTGACAGACGGACAGACGGACAGCGGAGTCTTAGTAATAGGGTCCCGATTTATCCTTTGGGTACGGAATCCTAAAAATGTCATTACCAATCGCTGTTCTTTTATAAACACAAGCCTTGACATACAGTTTTATCTACTCTATCATAATTTTCACACATAGGTAAAACGCTTTTGGAACATTCAACCACCATCACTTACTTTTCACGTTGATTTTACACGATAGATGCTCATCAAGACCCCTGGGGGCCTATTCTATTAACAAAAACGTTGCTCAATCGCAACCGAACCTAAGCCGTACCATTCATTCAGACAGTTTTCGTTTACAAAAACTGACGAATTTTTGTCAACAAAAACAAACATTTTGGCAGTTTTCGTAAACGAGATCTGAGTGAAGTTTGTGGTTCGTTTGCGGTTTGGCAACAATCTTGTTAGTAGAATTAGCCTCCAGATCTATAGCATATGAAAAGTTAGTCTTAAAGAGGGTACTAATCCGAAAGAGTGTTAAAGTACCCACAATAATGAATAACTTTTGTTCTACAACTTTCCCCAAAAGTCAATAGTTTAAGAGAAATAGCTGTTCAAAATTCTCAAAAAAAAAAACGGTAAAATCTATCTTTCCTCAGCTATGATCAGCTTGTGTTTACATTTTAGGATATATTTGGGGCCACGGTTGAGAAGCTCCATTTTCTGAGTTCGTATCTAAAGTAGGGATTAAGAATTTTTGAAAAAAACTAAAATAAAAAATAATTTTGTATGGAAATAAAAATGATCGAATTTTGAAATTTGAAATTTTAACACTTGCTTTAAAACAGTCATCAGTGATACTGTGAGTGACTCGCGGTTTAGTAACCCCTTTCTGACTAACCTTGTATAGTCCTTCATTTCACGAGGTATTACAGGCACAAAGCTCATTGAAAGATTACAAATTACTTTGATAGATTGAATAAAAATGGCCACGCAAGCAGCTGATGCATTTCTAGCAGCATCATGATAATATTAAAACTTGAAAATTGCGTTAATTTTTCTTGACATGACGAAGATTTATTAAGAAGCATTATTGCAACGTCAGCAGATGTATTAATAGTCTTTCTTATAAAATGCCTGTCCATATAAAACATAATGATTTTCAGTTTTTAATAAAGCTAAAATAGATCATTTTTTATAGGTGTTTTATATAAAAGAAAGCTGATTCATTGTAAATTAATTGCCATTCTTACTCGTATAGAGAGCATCTCTGTTGACGGCTCATCTTCAGTGCGAAAGATGTCCGGTCCTTTGGAAGGCATACGGGGGACACAGGTCCAACGCGCAGAGGCCCCTTTGAAAACTTTAATCTAAAATGGGGTGGGGCACCAACCGGGGATTATCCACAGCTGCACCATTGGAGTACAGTCATGGACCGTCCCAGGTGGGTGCAAGACTATTGTTAAATGTGGTGAAAAATCTACGGGAAGGGGTGTTAAGTAGACTGGATAACTTCTGTTGCCGGAAGAAAACGGCCTTTCAAGCTTAAATTTGAAATACATTGGCAGACGGTGACTCGCCAGCTCACTAGCTGGGCCCCCTAAAAAGCCGCCAGTACATAGGCGAAGGGGGCAACAGACGTGTGAGCGGCTAGAGGTGTAGAGAGGTACGGCCCCGGTTTCGCCGTCGCGGGTCTGAAAGACCCGGAGTGGGTTTCCCCGCTATTACGCCATTAAACACTTCTACCCCCGAGCATATAGCTCTGGCGGCCCCCCTCTGGCCGGCCGATAAAGGCAAGCCAGAATTGAGAATCCTGTGGGCACTCTTGGGGTTCCACCCCAGCCAGCCAATAAAGGCAAACTGGAGACGAGGCCCTGACCGACTAGAGAGCATTATTATTATAGTGAATCACAATACAGGAATGCAAGTTACGCAGTATACAGTCGCGAGACGGGCGGAAAAACATAATTCATTGAAGAATCCTTCGTGGTTTTAACTTGTATAGTTAAAACCACGCGACTTTGTTCACGTAAGTACAAAAGTATAATTAGCCTACGACTCTATCGTATTAATACAGGCGTCGATTCAATGTGGTTCCCGGCAACGCGGCCACCCTTTCCTTGGATGACTAGGACGGACTTCTCATTTCAAGTGGCATCAGTATTCAAAATACGGGATTCAGAATCTTAGTATCACTTACGTTAACAGCGAAGGAAAACATTGCGATGAAACCTGCATACCTGAGAGGGCTCCGAACAGTGCTCCATGGTGTGCGTAGTCCACCAACCTGCAACAGTCCAGCGTGGTGGACTCGACTCGAAAACTGTACTAGAATTTTTGGTAAACGGTTGTTTAACCAGAGAATTAAAGTTGGTGAACCAAGCTTAAGGCCTTTTTTACCCGACTGCGCGACAGCAAGGACAGGGTTATGTTTTTCACGCGTATCTATGTATCTTTGTAAGATGTAATTCACAAACTGACTGACCAAAAAAACATACGTAGTCTCCGACTGCATGTGACGATTTGATAGCATGATTTTTTGAAAACCTACGTAAGTTTGACGTTATGTTATTTGTTATGATTAGAAGTACGTCTTGTTTACATCTTTTTAGTTCGCTTTTTATGCAGGCGGGTTTTTTGATTTTTTAATTAACTTTTTTTATTTTAAGGAAGGGTTAGTCATCAAATGACTTCTTCCACTCTGGGCGGAGCGGAAGGGAGTGTCAGACTTTTACTGACTACGGCGTTCATCCTAAAGCCCTTTGCGTTCCAGGGCTGCGGTAACTCTTTCGAACAAATTCCGCAACCCTGGCAGATGCTTAAGGCCTATACTTAACATCCAGAGAAGACGCCCGAGCTCAGCACCTCGCCGACGAGACCCGTCGCGACGTCCCACCGCCGCCGGTATCGATCCACCGAGCTCTCCCGTCGTAGAGCCGGTCGTCTCTTCAGACTCCGCAGTCACACCGATAATTCAGCCCTCATCAAGCTGTCTCCCCCCCCCTATGTCCACGCCAGCAACGCCCTAAGCCGAGGTCCGAGTCCCACTAGGGGTCGCCCTTAGTGCTGTTGTTGCAGGTAGTCATGATGTTAGTGTAGTACAAGTAGTTAGCTTAGGTTAAGTATTTTACTTCCGCTATTGGCTGGAGACCCTTCAGGTCTCGCCAATAACTGCCCAGTTACGTAGGAAGGGTCCACTAGGACCACCTAAAGAAGTGCATTAGAAAAAAAAAATGCCCGAGCTCAGCAGTCGACAGTATTGAGCTGATTATATTCAATTCACAAGAATATCACATAGAACCTTTTATTAGAGTTCGACAGAGTACAGAGAGATTTTAAATAGAAAGACCATTATATTATCGTTACCGTATTATAGATCCTGGAGTTGTGGCGAGTGGATCATAAACGCAAACTGATATTAAGTATCAGTTTGCATTTTTGATCCCGCTCGCCACAACTGCTTAACTGATAAATTGATCACTCAGATACATCCTAACGACTACAAAAACGTTACAATGAAAAATGGCTTTATTTTACTCCGGGCCTGTTGATTACTTCGCATGCGTCTAAAGCCGTGAAGCCGACTGTGAGCTCTCCCAGCAGAATTTCGGAACAATTTAAACTCGTGTGAAGGATTGTTATTATTCCGGGTAAAATTAGTACAGCCAAGCTTATCTTTTGACGAGCCATGTGTGAATACCGCCAGAAGAAACATATTTCATGAGGCATTTCCATAAACGAGGTGAATTTATTTCTACAAAACGCTGTGTCTCCCGGATATAATAAGGCTATAAATTTAAGCTGAATTATTCGCTCGCATTACAATTTTGGGTCTTTACATCCAAAAAGTCCGTAATTAGATGATTTTCGTCGGCTATAACGGTACAATTTTAGGATTTCTCGCTCTTTGTTTCGTGAATTTTCTACAATTCTCATTATCGAGGGCGGATATCCTTTTGTTCAATTAACAAAATACCTAACACCGCTTCTAAATTAGTATTGACGGCATTGCGCCTAATTGTATCAATTGGTCCTTCGGTTCGATTGTTTTCCCTTACATCGCCTTTTTAGTTATTTTAATACGATGCCTAATTAAAGTTCTGCGAAACGAAGAACATGAATTTAAACAATTAGCTTCTTAGATTAGGGAGCTAGTTATTAGGCAATTATAAAAAAAAAATACTATTTAGTTAAAGTTTCACGTTTGAATGCATTTTAATTAAATGAAGAGTATTTTGACTGGATGGTTGAAGGTGACCATTGATTCAAGTTTTTTTTAACCAATTTAAATAACGTATAATGTCAAAAAGAGCAATACACTATCACTGGTCGTGCCTGATAATAATTTTGAAGTAACAACACCTCTGGTGATATTTAACAAAATTCAAACAGGTCCGAAATCACAATGAAGAATTCAAAACCAATACAAAACTTGTAAATCTTCAGTTAGCGTCACCAACAATACAATAACTATCCTAAAAATTCAGCTGAACTGACCATCTGTCCACTCCGAAGTGATTTTAACGTCAGATTAAGTTTACGGAGCTTCAAATACGGTGTTTAGTGAAACTTTAATTAATTCAACTGGACCCTAATAATTTCCAAGTGGTTGGATACGTTTTGGACGTTCTTGTAAACGTTTTGAAGTACCTTTAGGGGTTTAGAGTTTGTGTAATAGAAATTAATGGGACAAAATCTAGAATAGACGTAGAAGTATAATATTACGGATTAAATTATGGAGCGGAGGATTCCTATAGTGGCTTCTCACAGAGTAGGATAGAGACAATTGGTTCCGAGGATCGTCGAGAAGTATCTCTGATAGTTGACTGGCGAAGTGCAGGGTGCTGTGCCAAGTTGCTGATGTGGGCTGAGGGTCGTGACTAGGCTTATGCGTCGCTGCAGGCGAACAGTAGTGGTCAAGTCACCTGTTGAAGCCGAGAATGCTGGCTCACTGTAGGACTAGCTGCTTGCTGCTCGATTGGATCCTGTGTTCAGGGAATGATGACATTGCTACTGATCTCCAGAGGCTGCGAAGATTGCGGGTGATGTTCATGCTGGCGTCAACAGTGCAGAAACACTGTCTGTGACGATCACGTCGGGGTCACTACTGTAGAGGAACCAAACCTCGTTCCTCCACAACCTGCTAGGAATTTGGGTAAGATCTATTTTTAGCAGCTATGATAGACCTTTGGTGGTGATGATCTATTATATGGACTACTAGTCCACCTGATATTTTTTTTAAAATATATTTTCTGATACTCTCGGAAAGGAGGATGGCTTTCGCTGATTACTAACTATATGGGAACAAGCAACAAGTGCCAGTTACGTCATTGATACAATCCTACTTCTTCTTATCCTATCCTACTGATATTGTAAATGTGAAAGTTTGTGTTTGTGAGTTTGTGAATTTGGATGTTTGTTGATCAATCACGCCTAAATTGGTCCCTTAGAGCCCAAATATCGGACGTGTATTTGGGCTCTAAGGGTCGAATATTGAAAATTCGTCACAAAACTTTTAACTGCGGAATAAATTTGACATTTTGACACATTTTCTATACGAAAGCTGTCAAAACGTCAAATCAGATAACTTTTATATGAGGAATAAGTCCTTAGATAAAAGTTATCTGACTATTGAAAAATCGGTCATTAGCCGCATAAAGTAAATTTCATTCAAATCCGTTCATCATCATAATTTAGCCAAAAGACGTCCACTGCTGGACATAGGCCTCCCCCAAGCATCGCGACATCGACCAGACCTGTTTCTCGCATCCAGCGGATTCCCGCGACCTTTACCAGGTCATCGGTCCACCTTGTAGGAGGCCTACCCAAAGGCCTAGGTGAAGTAGTTATTCTCCTTGGATACGTAAGATGATGTATTTCTGTTGCCGCTATAACAACAAATACTAAAAAACAGAATAAAATAAATATTTAAGGGGGCTCCCATACAACAAACTTTTTTTTTTTTCTATTGGACTGCTGTAGGTCGTCCTAGTGGACGGTTTCTACGTAACCGGGCAGTTATTGGCGAGACCTGAAGGGTCTCCTGCCAATGGGGGGGGGGGAAGTAAAATACTTAACCTAAGCTAACTACTTGTACTACACTAACATCATGACTACATGCAACAACAGCACTAAGGGCGACCCCTAGTGGGACTCGGACCTCGGTTTAGGGCGTTACTGGCTGGGACTTAGGGGGGGAGACAGCTTGATGAGGGCTGAATTATCGGTGTGACTGCGGAGTCTGAAGAGACGACCAGCTCTACGACGGGAGAGCTCGGTGGATCGTGACCTCTGGCGGTGGACGTCGCGACGGGCCTCGTCGGCGAGGACGGTATGCCGGACGGCGGCGGACGTTGTGTAGTGTGCTGGTCGATTTACTCGCCTCCTGGAGGAGGGTAATTTCGTCATCGGGTTCTAAAAGTGTGTGCCTGGGACGGCGAACTTTACTTATGAGAGAGGGATTGTAGTCGGCCGCTGCGGCGACTAGGGGGTTCGGATGGCGGGGGGCAGTGTCGAAGTAACGCTTGGAAATGCGTTTGAGGTATTGCCTGATGGTTGGCATTTTTAGATCGAGATGGAGTTGGACATTACGCATGAACTACGGGGCAGCCGCGGCTCTGCGCAACACTCGATTTTGGAGGGTTTGGAAGGATTTGAAGCGACAAGGCTTAACGTGTGTCACACAACAAACGTGTTTTTTTGCCGTTTTTATAGATAATGGTACGGAATCCTTTGTGCGCGAGTCCGACTCGCACTTGGACGGTTTTTTTTTTTGTTTAAAAAACATTGCCCCACACTAGGATTTCTCCCGTATCGTGGGTGCGTTTACAAACACAAATCTCACATACACAAACGCCCAGACCCGAAACAACTATCTGTAGGCCATACAAATTTTTGTTCCATGTGGGAATCGATACCACGACCCGAAGCGCAGAAGTCAATCGCTCAACCACTGCACCAAACGTGTCGTTATGAGTAATGAATTCGACGCGCATGTGTTTTCGGCCCAAAATCATGGTACCAATAAGGATTTATTACAACAAAGAGGATTATTGGATCCAATTATTAATTAGCTCGGAGATCCTAGTCGAAGCCGTCAAGCTCGGGTAGGTATGTTAAAGGGCTTTGGGGCCAAATCCCTTAACACCCTGTTAAATCTGGTTGAGAGAAACAATTTGATATAGTGTTTGGGCAAGCTCGATCAAGTGTGAATTTCCAATCAAAGCTAACTAAGATTTTATTAAAATAGTTTAATTAAGTTATTCAGGAGTCAAATTACACTAACAAAATTGTTGACAAACCAAAACGAACGTTTTCGTTCACAAAAACTGTCAAAATTTTTGGTTTTGTTTTTATTGTCAAACAATTTGACTGTATTTGTAAACGAAAATAATTTTCATTTACAAAAACTGTTTTTGTTGACTATTGTCTGAATGAACGTGTAGCGACTGCTGACACATTAGTTTTGTATACTCAGGCGTACCATTGTATTTACCATACAGTTAGCTCGATGTAGTATATGGTTTATAGTTAATCATGTATTTTAGACACTGGTGCAGTAAAGTTATATATCCTAACATGTGACCATCATTGACTAATATCGCAACATCCCTTTTACTCCTAAAAACGTGTTATTCACAATTATTGTCTGAGTGAACGGTTCAGATTCGGTTCGGTTGCGATTAATCAACGTTTATGTTAGTAGATTCACAATGCCGAGAATGAACATAAGCTGTTTTCATTATAAAAATACAGATTCGGGTCTAGTCGCGTTGAAACTAAAAAGGCACTTTTTTATCCCTTAGACTAGACCCGAATCTATATTTTTATAATGCGAAATTTTTAAATTGCGAAAGTTTATAAACATTTATATTTATGCTGTTTTGTTTAAAAAATTGTTACTCGATAATATTTCTGCTGCATATTGGTGTGTTCAGATACACAAATCTCACATACATACGCGGCACTGAAGCTCGAAACAATTATTGTGTAGAACATTCAACTATATGTTCCGACACATACATACATACATGAACCCTGAAAACATAACACTCCTTTTATTGGGCAGTCGTACAAAAAGGGTTTGGCTCCCGCGCCAGCAAAGTTGTTATTTGTCGGCAAATAAGTCATTTGTGGCGAGATTATTGGTAACGCAGTAATTCTCAATAATCGCAAGTGAACAGCTTTTAAAGACAGTAGTTTTTCAATTTTAATTAAAAAGAAAGCATTGAAAAGAGCCTCCACGAGTGACGTTACCGAAGCATGTTCGGCGCACCCTAGTCAGTCAGCCCCGCTACCTTGCTGTTTGGCATATCTTTTCACCACGGCCTAAGCTATTCTATTATAGCTTGTGCCGACATGAGAGAAGAAGAATATTTTTTTCATCATCTTCATCATCGGCATTCAGCCAAAAGATGTCCACTGGACACTACTGGACTGGACTTAGGCCTCCCTCAAGAGGGGTTTGTCACGCTTTGGCAGGCGGGTTGGCGATCGCAGTATGGTTGTTAAAGTACTCAGAGAACGCTGCTGCCCATAGATATAATATTTCTATGCTGCTGCCCATCCTCTAGTGAATTCCTTAGTAGCTTTTTACAACACCCATGGGAAGAGATGGGGGTAGTGCTATTCTTTACGTCCTTGCTAAGCTGGCTTCCCACGGTACGCGGTAGCGCGCACCGGCTGTGCGTGGTATTATCCGCAAAATCACGCACCGTGGGAAGCCACATTATGAGGGTGCGTGATGTGGATACGGCGCACCGCTTCGCACCCGTCCTCGTTACCATGGACGAGTCTCTTCCCAAGGTGCGTCGGTGCGAGCTCGTGCGTCGCGGTGCGCGATATCACGCACCGTGGGAAACAAGCATTAGGGTGCCTTTCCCCCAGAGATGTGCTATGCAACGTTGCTATGGATGCGTTTGATATCCACCAATCATATTCATTGGTCCACATAGCATAGCACTGGTGGAAACTGATTCAACTAAGCTACGTTTTTTATATGGAAGGATGCGTGCTGTGGATGCGTGCTATGGATGGTGTAGCTCTATGTGCAGGGCAATGTACCTACAGTAGGCACTTACTCACTCCGCTACATAGCTTAACATCAGTGGAAACGGTCACATAGTTTCGTAGCTTAGCTTTTGCTTCCTCGTAACATAGCTGCATAGCACATCTCTGGTGGAAAGGCACCCTTAGTCGAATATTTTTTTATTTACATTATTTTTAGAGAAAATCCTATTCAGGGGCAGTAACATCGCCCGCGTTAACGTGGCTATTATAAAAGTAAGTACTCTCAAGCCTGTCTGAGCCTGAGGTGAACCCACTATTTTAATAGGAGTCGGCCCGTCATTATCTGCAGAGCCTAATGAACGCTCTCGTGATAGTGTTAAATGAAACGTCGTGCCCTCGACTCCTATTATTCTATTTACATTTACTTTTAAATGAGTTTGTAATTCAATTCATTTTTAATTAACGCTGTCTTTTCATATGAATTTAATGTGCAAAAGTTAGTTTTGCATTAAACTGAGTAATCAGGTTTTCAAAATGGCAAAAACTCTTGTAAGCGACACGTTATGTTAATGAGCAAATAAACTTGGTGGCTGTAACGGTAAATAACCATAAGTGATGAATTGTTATTTCCTCCCTCGGACTTAAGCCATAGCGGAAAAGTTGAAACTCTCTCGGGAAATCAGGAAAAAAACCAAGGGTAATACTGCTAGACGCTTAGATAGTATTCCTCAAAGAAAAGCATGTTTTTATAGATAAGCTAGCGTCTCAAACGGCTTTGGTCATATTTTGTGAAGAAAAAATGACCGGAGAAAAACTAAATATTATACTGATACCTAAAACATTACCATGTTTTAATATTATGATCGGCATTTAGATTGTAACATTGTTTACGAATTTTAACACTAGAATCGATTCCAAAATTGCACTGGCATAAAACAAAATCGTTCAGAAAACGTAAAGTTATTTTGTGCCAATTTAGCTTAGCGTCCGAAACAAATCCCCATCAATCTGCAAATAGCCATTTAGAGAACAATTCGACGGCAGCAAAGAACAAAAAGACAACTGCATTTTTGCGAAATTCACTTTTTTACATAATTGAATTCAGAATTCTTTATTTTATCTAGTGATATTTTTTTTTCATACAAAATCTCATTTTTTCTTCGTGTTTTGTCGCGTATATAAAGACAACTACACCTTTTTTTACAAAGTAACGAAGTACACACGGACATCTACAATTGTCCGTGTGTACGTCGTACGATTCGGCGCGTTGCATGCCATAAACAAAGACATCAGTTACATGACCGTTTTGTCATGGGCGGCGGGGCAGTCGACTTTTTTTAAACTTGCATAGTTGATTATTTGTACAACCTCAATTTTGTTAATTTACTAATTTGTTAATTTAGTTTAGGGATAAAGCACATTTTAGCGAATTACTGCAAGTTCTTAAATAGTTTTTTTTTGGATTCCTCATAGTTTCTTAGCTACCTCTTCATAATATAAAAAATAAAAGGTTTTTAATTTCGATTAAAACTTGAAAATCTTCTTTCAAGTCGTTTTCCTATAAAATCCTGCAACGGTTTTGAGACAAAATCGGTACCATTTCTACCACACTTCTGAGTCAGATCAATATACATGAATGCTAATATGGATAGAAGACGTCACTTGAGTTGAGAAAAAACGATCTGAGCCGTAGGAATGTTGGAAGCTGGCTCTCGGCAACGTACTGTGGCCATCGCTCTGGGCACTACGCAGAGTATAATAAGTCACTTCTGGACAGACTAACGTATCACTGGCAGCGTAGCTGAGCGCCATGGAGGACGAACTCGCATTACCACAGGTAGACATGATCTTTACATACAAATCACTGCTCGATAGAATCCTAAAATTAGTGCGATGATGTTAATTACGAGGGTTTATTGCTCTTCGTTCCACCTAGCCTTTTCCCAACTATGTTGGGGTCAGCTTTTAGTCTAACCAGTGCGGCTGAATACCAGTATTTTACACGGAGCGACTGTCATCAGACCTCCGTAACCCAGTTGCTGGGCAATGCTGATATCATAAGGTTAGACTGGTTGTCAGATTTCCGGACTTCTGACTACCCGTAATGACTATCACAAGTATTTGTATACACCCGAGACTGACGGCTTAACGTGCTCTCCGGGGCACGGAAACTAAAATAAGATAGTAATAAGAAATGTATGCTTAAGCACCACGCGGCTACCGACAGCAAAAAGGAGTGGAGCGCGTCTTCGTGGACTACTGAACAACAGTACAATAAAAAATAAAGACATGTAAATACATTATTCAATGAAATATAATTTTATTGTTCTCATGCTGTACAAGATGAGTATTTAAAGGCTTCATCACTCTTCAGGCTTGTTAATAAGCGATCAAACTATTAGAAATTGTTTCCGAAGGGCGCTACGAGTGCCACCAGTTGAGCCCTGCAAACGTAGGGCCCATTCGCAATGGGCTCGTAAACACAGAAATTGGGCTGAAGAAAAGTGGCGTTATGTGTGCTTTTCTGATGAATTTCGCTTTGACATGAGACCAGATACTAGATGTATATGGTATAAGGTATTGGTGGACCTCAGAATGCTAAAAACGTGGAACAATAATGATATGGCCGAGTATTTGAATCGGTGGAAGAACCGAACTGATTTGAATCAGAGGCAATCGCAATGCACAGATTTACCCTGAAATGATCGTTTCGGATATTGTCGTTTCTTTGCGGACTCAGTTGGGTGCTTTATTTAAACTTATACGTGATAAAGCACATCCAAATACCGCCAGAATCGTTAAATAACACTTGTCGAAGCTATCATCAACGTCCTACGGTAGAAAAACAGACGGCCGATTGTTCATTTTATACAACAAAAACCTTCAATAACTTAGTTTGAAATTTTATTATTTCTTGAAGAAAAGATTACGAAGAAATTATTTTTTGTTTAGTAAGTTTGATTATTCTGATAAAATAAGCTTTACTTACGTGTATTAACACGGGTTCAATTCCTTTAATCCTTTGCTTTGCTTTTGTATGATTATAACTTGTATAAGATTTTATTATTTAATTGTTTTTGAAGATAGGAACTCCTTAGAAATGTTATTTTATCTGCAAATATTGCATTTTTGTTACTTTGTACTATGATTACGATGTTTAAAAATAAATCACTTACTAAGAATAACTTAATTCTTTTCTTGAACTCCAAAAGTTCATCATATTAATAGTAAATTATCTGCAATATCAATATCTGAACCCTTAGAATTACGAAGTAATTTGAGACAACTACAATATTTTAGTGTCAATCATAGTTACCCTTTACTTATTGTCGTAGTTAGATATATATTATAAAATAGAATAGCAATATCTCCTCATATAAGTAAAATTATTTGGGAATCAGGAATTACAAAGTCCTACGTAGAAGCGAACATATGGCAGTTGACTCAGTTAGTAATTTATTTTGTGCGAAGTAGAAAAAGACATATACCGTATTTCAAAAAAGAAAAAAAAAACAGTTAATTGACCTTCATTATTTTGTTCGAAATGCCGAATTAATTAACTATAGCAAATTTGAAGAAGCTAGCTTTGTTTTTGTAGAAGTTATTACATTTTCGCGTTAAAAACGCTCTCCTGAAAACTAGTGATTTTGTAGATAGCCGTTTGTTCTTTGCTGCCGTCGAATTCTAGGCACCGATTAGCTTTGAAAAGGCGAAACAGTAAAGACTTTGTAGTCAAAATCCAATTAAATTATCTAGATTCGGATCTCGGCGTGACTAATTTGCAAATGGTACCCTCTTGAACCCAAATTCCTCTACCTATAGCCGCTAACCGACAGGGGTTGTGTAAAATTAAATCTGGCACATGTTATCGAAGGGTTAGTTAGCTTAAGGATTATTGGGACTGTACCCTTGGTGAATTTTGAAAGCGACACCTAAAAATGTAAATGCCCAAAATATACAGGGTGGAAAAAATCAATGGGCCCTGAAGGGAAACCACCTTAAATCCTTAAGATAGATTATTTTTCTTAAAGGAAACATTCCTTTATTTTTAAAAAGAAACAAAACTGCATTCACAGATTTCTCGATAAGCTTACCTTAACCGGGAATCGAATCAGCTAAAAATAAAAAAAATAAACCCTCGCTATTTTATTCTACTAATCGATAGGATTATTGTCAAACGGAACGTTCTATTTTAAACTTTTCGTCAGAACGCCCCGTCTAAGAAAGAAAATGTGCATAGAATTATTATTACCAATTAAATGATTTTCTTATCTCAGTCTTCAACGAGGTACTTCTAATATAAAAAAACAAATACACTTAGAGATAAATTAGCAAGCTTGTACTTCATAGAATGTCTTTGGATGTAGAGTTTAAAAAAAATTATAACGTGTCTTTTACTTGTTAAAAGTGAACAGTTCTAGTCTAGGTAATGTTGATTAAAGCCCTTGTGTACTACCTAAATATTAGATTTCATGGATATTTTGTACGACAGACGAGTGTAAGACCTAATGTTTATTGGAGAAATTTTATCTCTAACATTGACTTTAACGACTAGTGAAATAAAATAGCGAGTGTTTATTTTTTAATTTTTTTAACTGGTTCGATTCCCGGTATAGGTAAGCATGTCGAGAAATCTGTGAATGCAGTTTTGTTTCTTTTTAAAATTAAAGGAATGTTTCCTTTAAGAAAAATAATCTATCTTAAGGATTTAAAGTGGTTTCCCTTCAGGGCCCATTGATTTTTTCCACCCTGTATATACCTCTCGTAAAAGTTTCGCTCATCAGTGTGAATGTGTTTCTGTACTGCCCTTACGTAATGAGGATGAGTTGTAGGGACGGCGTTATTCACGATAATATCAGTGTTAAAATAATTACTAGCATGCTTCGTCTTCATAAAATTCTGGAGTATCCTCTTATTTCATCTTGCATCAGTCGGAAATGATATCTTCGATATCAACCCAAGAATTTTTATTAATGTTGAAGACTGTTCGTTTATTGAATATTTTAGAGATTGTTTGTAATGAAAATATACCGGAACTTGGAGCCATCTTGGAATAACTTCTTTGACGTTCGACTCGTCGCAGTTGGCGAGCGTTCCAATTTATTCAAATAGTTCCAATACTTTTTTACTTACAGTTGGGCACTTGGTTATCTCGCCCCGGATGCTGAAATATTACGGATCCGCTTTCTAAAGTAAATTAAATTGTGTTAAAAGTATTTGCGATGTTTAAAATTACTTTAAGTTGATAAATACTGTGATGGTTGGGTGTTATTAGTTCAGTCTTTGAACTCAGTAGAAATATTGACTGAAAATAAATTCTTGGGTCAAATGGTCCCGTTTGCCTTTTAACCGCAGACCTCATTCTATTTAAACAACACGACGTTTAACAGACTAAAATAATATTGAGTTATAGCTCTCTTTTACTTTACGCGCAAAATAAATAAAAGCCGGCCAAGTGCGAATCGGGCTCACGCACTAATGGTTCCGTACCACCCAAAATTTTTCTTCCTTTTATTATTTGTTGTTTAACTATAGAGTATGCATTACAATCATACAAGGTTTCACGCTTGTATGTATTACCGTTTTTAAGATATAGCAGAAACAAAAACGTTGTTAAATGCTTTTTTTTTGAGGTATCTAGGATGGGAACTCTTTAGGTATAAGACTTTTTATTATTTGCTATGGTGATGATGGCTACAGTTACGCCTATTCTATGAAAATTTCAAAGGCTACAGACTTTTTATTATTTGGTATGATGATGGCCACAGTAACACATTTCTATGAAAATTTCAACTGGTTACCTATTACAGTTAAGGATACATCCCTCTGTCAGACAGACGGACGGATGACCAGACGGTTTAGGCTTAGTAACAGGGTCCCGTTAGCACCCTTTGGACACGGACGGAACCCTAAAAGTCAACGTTTAACTTTTTTATTGAATTTCTGGTGGTCATAATTTTTTCTTCAACTTCCAGTTCTGTTCATCAATTATATTATTAGTTACCTTTTGATACCAAGTTTTAAATTAAAAATGTTGAAGTTCTGTCCTATGGGAGGATTATTAATATTGATTGCTACGAGTTGAAAAAAGAATTAGTCGGAGTTATTAAGTGCCAACTTTATTTGGCTCCTCTGAATTAATGATAAAATATTTTTGTCTTAGCTCTGGACGTTAATTTCATTTCGAAGTAATTTATTTTGTTCGCGTCTTTCGTGATGGCGATAATAAGTGGGGATAGTAGGAGATAGATAATCTGGCCTACATTTTAGTAGTCTGTTTACATATCCTAAACAGGGCATGATGTCCCATACTTATGTTTAATTAAGTCCATAAAAGCCACTTAATATCGGCTTCAAAATAGAGCGCGGAAAGATACCGCCCATTTTCTGGCCCTTTACGACAGTAACGAGAAAAAGACCTTGCCTTATTTTTCAATGCGAACATTTACTAGTATCACGTACACAGTACCACCACTGTATTGCAGGTTTGCACGTTGCACGAGTGAAGTGAAAATAACACTTTTTAAGGCTTTCTGCCAATCATTTTACTCGAGCGGCCTGTGGGTGAAGCATACGCGGCGAACCTATATAGCCCTGCGAACCCAGTATAACAATGCTTTTAGGATGCTGTTGGGACTGCCGTGGCGCTGCAGTGCATCGGGTATGTTTGCGGAGTCGCATACTGACGGCTTTCAAGCAATTATGCGCAAAAAATCTGCTTCCCTACTGCAGCGCTTGCGTAGCAGTGGCAACAGCATCCTTAAAGTAATTGCTGCGAGATTCGACTGCCCTTACCAGAACCACTGGATAAGAGTAGCGCTAGGATTAGTGTAGGATTAATTTTACTAACATAGCTGTAACTAACCCAATATGAGTGAAACTCGAAATAAAGATTTTTATTATTATTATATTATTGCGTCGTGTGTATGTGAGAGCCAGAGGGATATAGGGGAATCTCTCTGGGAGCCTGTCGTTTTGCCAAAATTATTTTGAGAAAATTTCATTACCCAAACGCATTTTAGTAACCTTTTATACCAATGCAATATTTGGAATGATTTTAGTACGCATATTTTCATTTGATCAAATATTTATTCGGCAGAATATTACCAAGGATAATATCGTTAAGGAATTTGGTCTTTAGTCAAATGATTTATTACAGCAAACAATCTTTAGACAATAAACATTTAGTCAAATTATTGTAACACGCTTAAATCTTTTTTAAATCGAAACAGCTAGGTTAGATTAGGTGAGTAATAGTAGTAGATTGTTGTCATGGTATGGAATGCAATGCGGAGGAATGAGGAACATGTAATGAGGAAAGTTTTGAGTATGAATGTGGATGGTGATTATAACAGTAGAGGAAAACCAAAGAAACGATGGATGGATAATGTAAAAGATGATAATAATATGACTAGAAAGAAAGTGACTACTGCGATGACGGCTAATAGAGATGTATGGAAGAAAAACACATGCTGCGCCAACCCCATATAAATTGGGATAGGGGCAGGAGGACGATGATGAACAATATAGTAGTAGATTGTTAATCAAGGGTATTTTTTTTTAATGACTTCTTCTTCTCTGGGCAGAGCGGAAGGGAGTGTCAAACTCTTACTGACTAAAAACCCATCTGTGTTCCTCCTAATGTCCTTTGCGTTCCAGGGCCGCTGTAACTGTTTCGAACAAAGTCGGCAACCCTGGCAGGCATTGGCTCTAGTGGGCCCCGTCTACTTAACTATGCTGACATGTCTTTGAGGCGCGCGTAGAACATAAAGCACCGTCAACCCGGGCCTGGGGGTCAACTCCCTAAGCACGAAGTCCGTAGTTTCGGCCTTAGTTACGAGCGTTTCCTACTCCCTATCACCTACGGACATACGATTATTTCGGGGCCCGAACTAAGAATGAATGACAACACGATTTGACAGTTGTCCCTACTACCGATGTGTTTTTGCGCGTCCGAAAAGTTGAACTTGACACTTGTTTTGTTCACTTCTACGTGTCGGGCTACTTTCGGACGGGCGACTACCTTTGTTGACGGACTTAGGGAGTAGGCTCACTCGTTCTGATCGGACGGCAAGCCACCCAACGCTCGCCGTCAATCAAGGGTAGACGGTGATTAAAGTCACATCAGATATTTTGGCGCCCGACCGCGGCTATACCGTCTATAGTTTGAGTATGAAAGTCACTGAGATTAACATAGGTACTGCTTTGCATTCCAAATGCGAGGAAAGTAAAAATACAGAATAAATACGCAATCATAACAAAAAATATTCCGACTGGTGGTTATTGTAATAATATTAGATTTATTAGTCAATCTAGGCAGGCAAAGTTCCTAAAACCACACAGCTTTGTACACCGAGAAAACGAAATTCAGTTTCGAGTCTTAATTAATTTTCTTTGCGGTTTTCGTTACGTTTATTTATTATTCCGGCTGAAAAAATGGTTTTATTTTGTTATTCACCTAATTTTTACTTAAATCAGTTAGTAATATTAGGATTTTTACAAAATAATAAGGTTGTTTATAGTAGTTCCATTGCCATCGAGTACGATAGATCCAAACTCAGGGCTGCTATTGAGAAATTCTACACGAAAAAAAGTGTTAAATGACACACTTTGCCCGACCTGAGGATAGAACCCAGGACCTTGCGCTCAGTAGTCGCGCTTGCGACTCCTAGACCAACGAGGCAGTCTTGCAGAGCATGAGGGATGAAACCATTATTTTGGCATTAACATGTGATAATTGATTGAGAAACTATGTGCTTGTAACTCAGACCAAATAAAGTACCAAGACAGAGCGCTGTCAAGAGTGACGTGAGGCCGGTTTCGTAAACATGTGTGCACTTACGGCCTGTCCACAACGTGGAACGGTGCAGTGACGTGTCACGGTGCGTTGACGTAACGTGCAAATTTACGTTACCGTATCGTAAAATTGCACGTCAGGATCATTGTTAGATTTATCGTTGACCGTGTAGATCCTGAATTTTAATAAGAGAAACAGTAAGGTATGGTTTTAAAGCATCGGAGCACATAGACGGCGACTAACACGCGGGCGTGGAGAGCGCGGGCGGAGCGCATATACGTACGCGCTTGCGGCTAGAGGCGGAACGTGTTACGATACGGTAACGTAAATTTGCACGTTACGTCAACGCACCGTGCCACGTTACCGCACCGTTCCACGTTGACGACATCGTGACGTGGAGATGTGGACACGCTCTTAGTGAGGTGTAGTTTGATTGTAGATTGATTGAAAGATGTTGTAAATGTGTGCGTGTGTGCGTGTATGCACAGAGCGGAGGTGTAGTTTTGGCATGCTTCACTGTATTGTTTCCAGCGTTCTGTCTTGGTTTTTTATTTGGTCTGAGGCCTGTAATTTATCTTTATTATGTAATGTCTTTCGTTTCTTATTCATATGATTAAAACGTTGTTTAGTTTAGAAATCCAAGTCATTACTCACTCAAATAAACAAGGTATAATAATCTTAATCTCCGTGACTTTATTTGACGTCACATTAAAGATCAATTTATTATTATTTAGTTTTTGTTGTCTGTTCGTAATGCTGAAATGATTGAGCTAGTAAAAAGTAGGTGTATTCAACAAAAAACTTTAATCATTTGTTCGTAATGAAATCATTAGAGATTAAGGGGCGATTTCACCAACATTTCAATAAGTAGTCCGTAACTATTGAAACAAGCTAAATGTGACCTATAAAAATATGACATTTACGTGCAAATGTTATCTATAGATTTAGAAACCGAATTAGCTTAATGAACAGTTACCTAATGATAGGTTGGTGAAACACCCCCTTAACCCTTTAACCGCCCAAGTCGGATACATCCGACAAAAAAATATGTGTCCATTTCGCCCATGTCGGATAAATGCGACAAAAAACTTTTAATATGTATTCATTTATTGACACAACATGTTTAAAATGCTCTTTTCACAATAGTTACTATTTTGCCGATTTATGAACTGGGCGCTAGGGGCACGGCAACTGATAAAAAACCAAGTGTTCAAAAGGTTAATATGTATTATTTCAGGAAAAGTGTTATTTCGACACAACGCTTATGTCAGATGCGTCAGAAAAAATATACTTTATATTAGTTTTAGGGTTGAGTACTAAAGAGTGCTAACGGGACCTTATTACTAACCCTTCGCTGTATTTCTGTTTGTCGCAATGGTACTTATATCTCGGCAGTCAAGCCAGTTGGTTTTACATACCTATTATGTAAAAATATGCAAATACAATATCTAGCTTTAATTCCGCTGAATAAGATCGCTAGTTTGGATGCAGTATGCAGCACTACCCTCCCTCCCACAAGTTTAATATGCACATGCAGAAGGAGTGATAAAATAAAACAACCGAATCAATACTCTTGTATACTCTTATTTAGCTAGATATTGTATTTGTATATTTGTATTTCCATCATTTATACAGGGGTGCATGAAAAGAGCTTCCACGAGTGACGATCCCCGATACGATAAACCGTCTGTTTGTGACGTTTGTGACGATACATAAGTACGTCCGGCGCACCCTGGGCAGTCAGCCCCGCTACCATCCTTCCTGACTGGCTAATCTTTTTACAACGGCATGATCTATTCTTGTATAGCTCGTGCCGACACGATAGAAGAAGATCATTTAAATGTTAATGGGCATGGAGCTCGTGGCTAAATAATTACAGCCGCATAGACCGATCTTCCGGGTTAAGCCACGCTTGCCGAGGTTGGTCTGTGGATGGGTGACCATTTACCATAGCGAGTTTCCTCCGTGCCTCGGAAAGCACGTAAAGCCGTTGGTCCCGGCTGTCATTTGTAGATCTTTGACAGTCGTTACTGTTGGTCAGAAGCCAGAAAGTCTGACAACCAGTCTTACCAAGAGTATCGTATTACCCAGTTACTGGGTTGTGGAGGTCTGATAGGCAGTCGCTCCATGTAAAATACTGATATTCAGCTGCATCCGGTTCGACTGGAAGCCGACCCCAACATAGTTGGGAAAAGGCTAGGCAGATGATGGCAGATGATGGGCATGATTGGCAAATAATAAAAAATCACAAAAAAAAAACAATAAATCGCCGGGTTAATTCAAAAACCAATTACCTATCTGCACAACTCGTGATTTCGAGTTATTGTGTTTTAAAAGTTTGTACCCTAAAATTTCATATATAATACTATCTTATCTAAGTTTGTGTCCTAAAGTTTCGTCTACAATGTTATCTAAGATAGTATATGAAATTTTAGGGCACAAACTTTTAAAACGTCATAACTCGAAGTCATGATTTGGGCAGTTAGTTGCAGGGCTCGGAAACGTTATTTAAAATAACGTTTTTAAAACGTTTCTAACAGTTCTTTGTACAACATTTTGTTCGGAACGAAAACGAAAAGAGAACAAAAAGCTAGTTTTCAAAAACCGGTTTATTCCGCAGGACGGAGCCGCACATAGTGGGCGGCAACAAGCATGGACTTGTTAAGTTCCGTAGGATATGTTTTCATTTCAATACATCATTAATTCCGAGCATAGTTCGGAGCAGGGTTGTTGCTGATGCATATTTTTTTCACATCAGCGGATGCTGATGCTGATGTTTTACCATTGACATCAGCGGATGCTGATGCTGATTCTCATGATTTTCTTAAAAAAACGGAAAAAATAGTGACCATTTTGAATAATATCTAAAAGTTGCACAGTTTTCCTTGGTACTGAAATAAACGATTGTCTCAAAAATTTTGGGATTTTAATAAAAAATATAATAATAATAATCTTTAATAAAGACTTGGCACACGAGGTTGTCGACATGTGGGAGGTTGTCGACATGTGGGATGTTGATTCAGCAGTAATTGTGCCGATAGTAGTTACGGCGAATGGCTTAATAGCCAAGAGCCTCGACCAACACCTAAAGAGGCTCTCGTTGGGCGGCTGGATCAAGGGCCTGATACAGAAAGCTGTACTTCTTGACACGGCGCGTATTGTTAGGAAGTTCCTCTCTCTGAGGCCCTGACCGCCGGTAGCTTGGACCCTGTTCCCGATGCCGGTGGGCTACTATATTTTTATATTTTTAAATGTTTTTTTTTATACTTGTATTGAAATATTTAAAAATGTAATTTTATATGTTTATGAACGAATAAAGGGAATAATAATTTATTTATTTCTTACCACAAATTACAGAGAAAGTAATTTAAAGTCTACAGAGACAATTTATAATTAATTTGTGGAAGACTAAAAAATAATGAAAATAAATTTATTTACTACGGATACATGCAAGGGAGGATGTATGTGAATGTGTGTGGTGTGTGTGTGTGATGTGGAATGCGTGCGTGTGGTGTGGTGGTGGGTAGTTGTGCGTTGCAAAGGGAACATTATGTTAGGACATGGTTTTGAAAAGATCTTCAATTTGGGTATAATCTAAGGTGATAAGCCAGTCAGTTATTTTTCTTTTAAAAGTTGTTTTGTTTAGCTCATGAATTGAGAGTAAATCATTCAGTCTGTTGTAAAGAAATGGGCCAAGAAAAGAAAAGAAATTACGGGCAAATTTGGTTTTTACTGATTTAGGTTGGCATACATTCCTTCTTCTGCCTCTCATCTTAGGATTTTGATCGGTATTTATAACAGGAATTAGAGATCGCTGTTTCAAAGCAACATGGAGAATAAAAAGCTGCCGATAATCAAACTTAGTAGATTAGTAATAATTAGTATAGTACTAGATTAGTAATTAAGTACCTAGACTACCTAGTGCATAACCTGCTACCAATCTTTCGTTTAATTAATAGGTATTGGAATTTAATCAAAGGTACATAATCCACTTTTCAATGGGGTCGGCATTATTTATCAAACTCAAAAGTTTACGAAAAAAAACTTTCACGCGCAGATACGTATTAAGTATAACGTAATGAATGAGACAAGTTTGTATTTGTTTGTAAACGCAATCCCGGTCTGCCCTTGGATTGATCAAAACTCGCAAGCAAAAACTTCACGGGATATAAGCCCCGCCCCCTCTGCGGTCATGTCACGACTTGAACATCAGCATTAATATCAGCATCGATCAATGCGGATGCTGATGCTGATGTTGAAAAAGATGCTGAAGATCAGCGGATGCTGATGCTGATGTTCGCAACAACCCTGGTTCGGAGCATAGTCGAGCATAGTTTTTATTTTATTTGAGATTTATTTATTTATAGTTAATTAAAACGGTGAACACCAATTACAATAATTAACATAGAAACAAGTAACATGGAAGGTAGAAAAATACAGGTATGTAATGTCGACAATTGTGTCATACACAAAATACTTAAGACTAACATGGGATAGTGGACACCCTCGCATACTGTCTCTCACAGAACATCAGACATACACGCACAATTTCACTCCATTTATCCGCGAACACATCACATTCAGGGTTGGCAGCCAGGAGGGCATTGAGTATCCTTAGAGTACGACAGTGGGGATTCAGCTCTGGCGACAGTTCTGGCTGAAGGTTGCGCGAATAGATTGTGCCGACGGCTTTGACGGTGTCCGATGTATTTGTCGGGCACAAATAGTCGACAGAAAAGGCCATGGAGCTCAGGGCAGTCGATACGACCCCTAAGGGTTTTATAGGCTACTATCAGCTGATCATGGCCTCTTCTTACTTCCAACGAGTTAAAGCCCAACATTCCTAAGAGATAGTTGGTGGGGTACATGTAGGAATAGAAATTGTACGACCTATTGAAAAAATATCTCAAGAAAGTTTTCTGTACCTTTTCCAGCATCAGTGTTTGGGTCGCAGTGTGGGGGTGCCAGACACAGGCACTGGACTCAAGTTTACTGCGAACCAGTGTGGTGTATAACAGCTTAATAACATTTGGGTTGCGAAAGTCACGAGCATTACGCAAGACAAATCCCAAGCGCCTGAAAGATTCCTTCGCCAGAGTGGATACGTGATCTTTAAACGTCAGACAGCGGTCGAAGGTCACTCCCAAGTCCTTAACGTTGGTGACTCGAGTAACTATTTCACCACCCAAACTGTATTCAAAATGGATTCGTCGCAATCCTCGACCGTATGTCATGGCATTGCATTTGTTTTTGTTGAAGAACAGCTTGTTCACAACGCTCCACTCGTAGATGGCATTAATATCCCCTTGGAGGAGTTTACAATCTTCGTTTGATTTTATGTGTGCAACTGAACTGAAGATGGGTTTTCTCTTGACTTTTGTCAAGGTCAGAGGTGATAAAGACAAAGTCTGCGATGGAACGAGCTTACCCAGAAGAAGCCTGTTCATTGTAACTTTGAAGATATTCGGGTCGTAAGCGTGGAACACAGACGCAGTCAGTGAGTTCCATTCTTTTGCCGTGCGTCGTGTTTAGTGCGAATTGGTGGAATAGCAACTAGGTATGGATGGTAACTTGCAGTGCGTCTGGATGTTCGATGGTAGACGGGGGCCGGTGGGATGGGGTTGTGGAGTTCTTGAGCACACTCACTGAATTACAGTCTATAGAAGACCGACAAGCAGGCAACCTTGCGGCGATGAGCCAAGCTGTGAAGCTTGGCATCCACCAGTTTTACGTCGCCAATGAGTCAGACTTCAGCTTGACTCAGTGGAATGCAGAGTTAAGAACTCTGCATTCCACTGAGTCAAGCGCGGCAAGTTGGTATTTTGCTGGGCCATCCCAAAGGTGGCTGCAATACTCCATGCAGAATCGGACTTGCACTTTATAAAAGTCAACAAATGTTCAGGCGAAAAGTATCGCTTCACTCTATTTAGGATGCCCAGTTTTTTGGCTGGTTTAGACTTTGTGCTCAATGGGGGTGCCGAAGTTGAGACTGACTGTAAACTCCATGCCGAGGAGCTCGAGCCGGTCAGTTATAGGAACAGACATATGCCGAAAACTAGGAGTTTGGTCGAAACGACTCCTTTTTGCGGTTTGTGTTGCGACTTGCGAGTGGTTAGTTATTGGTCCTATTTTGATCACAAAATGAGACGCAAGAGAAAAAATTAAAAAACCTAATTTAAAAAGAAGCAGCTATGCTCCGAGAGCACCTGCGTCGCGTGAAACGTCAGGGAGCCGTGCCTTCTCCAGAGCTAGTCCGCCAGTACCGGCCGGATCGCGTAGATTGGTGATGACGTCGGCGGTAGGGCGTGAAAGCCTGTCCCGCCATTTCACCACCTGGACCTCGTGAAGCTACAGCCGACGCAGCTCAAACTGGCGCTGCATCGGCCGCTCGCCTCGCGCCCGCGCTTCATCGCGCCACTGGTAGAGTGACGCGAATATCTTCGCCTCCATGTCCCAGGGCAGAGATCCAGCCAGTACGCAGGCCGCCTCGTAGATCGTGCGATAACCCCTTATGACTCTGACAGCCATCGCCCACTGCAGCTTCCGCAGAATGCTGATGCTGCTGGCCGTCAGGTCAGCCGCCCATATCGGGGCCCCATACAGGGCCAGCGATCGCACGATCCCCACACACAGCCGCTTGCAGGCGGTACTCGGGCCCCTCAAATTGGGAAGCAGCGTTGTGAGCGCGCCAGCCTCATCCAGCAACTTGGGCGCCAGACGTCGGAAGTGGGGCCCGAAGCCCCACCGGCTGTCGAGCACCAATCCCAGGTACTTCATGGTAGACTCGACAGCGATCCGAGCCCCCCCAACCACGATGTGCGAGCCGGGTGGCGGCGCCCACCGGGGGCCGTGAGACATCATGACCTCCGACTTGCTGAGAGCCACCTCCAGGCCTAGGCGACGTATGCGGTCCACCACCTAAGAGACCGCAGCTGTCGCCGGCAACGCTGCCTCCTTGTGCGAGCTCCCGCGGGCAGTGACCAGCGTGTCGTCCGCATAAGACGTCAGGTCTGCCCCCGATCTGAGCTCGCCCCTTAGCACCCAGTCGTATCCGATGTTCCACAGGAGAAGGCCCAGGACCAAGCTCTGTGGAACACCGCACGTCACTTGGTGCTGGTAACTGCCATCGCGTCCCATGTAGGTGACACACCTCTCCGACAGATAAGCCCCAACGACGTGGCGGAGGTAGAGAGGCACCCGATGATAGCGCAGTGCCTTCCAAATACAACTTCAAATCACCACTGTACCTACTCCAGCCAACTTACAGAAAGAATCTTGCATCATCTTCCTGCCCTTGCCCTTGTTACTTGGGGTCGGCGCAAGATGTTTTCCTCTTCCATTCCGTCCTATCAACCGTCATGCTAACACTGCCTCCCCTTCTCTTCCATATAATTCTTCACACAATCTATTAGATCCATCTTTCCTTTGACATTTCTTTCCCGCTCCATCCATCCACATTTATAATCATAACTCTTTTAGTCATTTGCGTTTCATCCCTCCTCTTCACATGCCCATACCAAGACAAACGATTCCCTTTCAACTTTTCTGTCACTGGCGCCACTTTCAAACTTCCTCCAATATACTCATTCCTGACCTTATCCATTCTGGTCACTCCACACATCTATCTCAACATTCTCATCTCCACGAAATGCAATCTTGTTTCATCCGTCTTCTTTACGGCACAACATTCCGTTCCATACAGTACGACAGGTCTTATCACGGACTTGAAGATTTTCTCCTTTAACTTGAGGGGCATTGGTGGGTCGCAAGTCGGGTGTGTCGCAAGTGGGATGGAAAAAATGTTAAAAACCTAAAAAAAATTTTTTTAATAGTACATAGAATGTGCATGTCAATGATATTTTTTTGTCCAAGTTTTAACACACACTATACTCGTACTCACAGAATAATATTCACAGTGATAATAGGGTCTACTTTAAGCTTTAACGAAACGACGAACGGCAGTCAAATACCAACTGAATTAAATTCGTAATATTCGTAGTTTTGTTTCGAAGTTTCGAACGAACAACCCAAAAAAAATGGAAAAAAAACGGTTAAAAACGTTTTATTAACCGAGAACAATTCAAATTTTGTTCTTTTTCATAAACGTTTTTTATAACGTTCCGTTCGAACGTAACCGAAACAAACTGTTTCTTAGGTATTTAAGACGAAACCGTTTCGAAAAATATACCGGTATCCGAGCCCTGGTTAGTTGGTTTTTGAATTAACCCGGCGAAAAAAACGCTTCTATCCTTTTATTTGTTAGTGCGGAACCCTGTGCGCGGATATAAAGCGCACTTGACCAGTTTTTTAATGGTCTTCGTTGTTAGTATAGACGACGTCGCGTCACTTCAACTGTGCAATGGCAGCTGGACATACGCCTCTTCAAAAAAACAATAGGTTGACCTGCCTCTCACTGCGCTTCAGTTTTTTATTTTTTATTACTAGGCCTGCGTTAGACCGCCATCTCGCCTGATGTTAAGCGATGATGCGGTCTACGATGGAGCACGCTTGCCCAGAAGAAACGATTCACTCGTGACTTGAAGACACCCAGATTGTAGCTGTCGGGGAACACCCACTCGGGCAGCGCATTCCACTGTTTGGCGGTTATCTAAAATTCAGAGTTTCTCAAAACAAAGAAAGAAAGCAAAACCTATTTCTTTGTGGCTGGAGGTGACTCTGATAAATAAAAAAAAGAAAAAAAAATTGAAATATTTCGCATAACATGCGTATATTCGAGCAAATTCACAATTGCTCAGCATTTACTGTTGCTGACAGTTGCCGTCAAAAGTGTTATGTAAAAACAAAAATAATTAAAAATGGACTACTTCGTTGGTCTAGTGGTCACAAGCGCGACTGTTGAGCCCAGGAGCCCAGGAGGGTTCTATCCCCAGGTCGGGCAAAGTGTTATACATAGGTTTTTCCGTGTGGAAGATGGAATTTCTCAGTAGCAGCCCGGAGTCTGGATTTGTGCCCGGTCGATGGCAATAGGCTCGCCTCCTATTACATGCGACGTAAAACATAACGGCGAAATGTGGGTGTACTATACAGGGTGTTAACGAATTCGTGTAATTCCTTCAAATCGCGTGATCTACTGGTGACACTGATTGACCCTGCATAGGTTTGTACAGAATAAACAAAAAACGTTTAAAAAAATTAAACATAGTATTCTGTATCTGAGTAATTTTAAGGTCCCGAGTTAACTGACTGCGAGGAGCGATATCTCGCTAGTCGTGTCCGTCAGCTGTGTTGCCGTGCTTTCATTCATTTGTGCATGGCGAAATTTTCTATCACATAAAAAATATTTGGGGAAAAAAATAAGTTTTTTTATTTTTAATCAATCTAAATCCTGTGCGGGGTTAATCTATAGCATTAATAGATCATGTGGTTTGAAGGAATTACACGAATTCGTTTACACCATGTATAGTCTAGTTATAGCTTATGACGCATTAAGCTTTAGTGTATAGCGAAAATGCGAAGTCTGAACTGCGCTTAATGCTTATGGGAATAAAGATTGCGGTTGAGACTGTTGAGAGTGATTTTAAGAGTAAAGAAAACAAATATCGTAATACATACAGGCTGTAAGGGTAAAAACCGTTATCCTTGGTGGTTTGGTTTCATTTATAGAACGTAAAATCAATGAAAATAACAAACTTATTTTTTTTAATTTCCATTTTTCCTCAAAAGAATTTCACCCTATGCGCGGGGGCAACGAGCTACGGGAGGGGGCGCGGCGAACTCGCCGCGTGGCCCGACGCACGGCCCCGCACAGTTTGCTACCCCAGTCAGTCAGCTGTCTCGCGAGTGTGTGTACGCCGCGCCGCTCATTTCTCGCGCGTATGTTTTTTTTTTTCTCTGTCCTTTATTTTTATGTTTACGTCAACTTGTTATCGCTCAAACCATGGGTGTTTGAGCGATAACGGTGTTTACCCTTACATGCTGTATATGCCTAGCCCTCAACGACAAAACCCAAAACTGAACAAACCGAATTTCCCAACGAAAGTTGCCTTTACACAACTTTCTGAAAACTCGGTATTATCTTTAACAGGCGTAATTTCTGCGGCTACAAGATAAATTTCAATGGAAATTGTTTATAGAATTAGTTGGCAGAAGCTGCTTTATCAAGCATCAGGGATGGCCAGTCACGACGCAATCAAAGTTTGGCGATCCCCTCCATCTTATCCGAGTCATCGGTGTTAACGGTAATTATCTTAGTTAGTCGTTGCCCGACATTTCCCTTTGGATATTAATGGATGTTGCTTGGAACTTAGATCTATATGAAGTTCGGAGGTAAACTAATGCATACTTGTCGCATAGTTTTTCTATTGTTTCGTATACAAGGTTAATAGGAAAGGGGGTACTAATCCGCGGGCCACTTAAAGTATCACTGATGACTGTTTTAAAGCAAGAGTTAAAATTTCAAAATTCGATAATTTTTATTTCCATGTAAAAATATATATGTTTTAGATTTTTCAAAAATTCTTCGTCCCTGCTTTAGTTACTAAATCAGAAAATGAAGCGTTAAACCGTTAAAACGGTGCCCTTAATCATGAGCTGAACACGCGGCGAGGTCACGAGTCGAACCAGAAAAATGCACGTGAGTCATCATCTGCCTAGCCTTTTCCCAACTATGTTGGGGTCGGCTTCCAGTCGAACCGGATGCAGCTGAATATCAGTATTTTACATGGAGCGACTGCCTATCAGACCTCCACAACCCAGTAACTGGGTAATACGATACTCTTGGTAAGACTGGTTGTCAGACTTTCTTGCTTCTGACCAACAGTAACGACTGTCAAAGATCTACAAATGACAGCCGGGACCAATGGCTTTACGTGCTTTCCGAGGCACGGAGGAAACTCGCTATGGTAAATGGTCACCCATCCACAGACCAACCTCGGCAAGCGTGGCTTAACCCGGAAGATCGGTCTATGCGGCTGTAATTATTTAGCCACGAGCTCCTCGAAAGAAAAATGCACGTGAGTAAACCGTAAATAATCATAAATATGACTGTGTCTCACGAAAGTTATAATACAAAAACTAAACTGTAACCCTGTGAACATAACATAACATCACGCCTATATTCCCCAAAGGGTTAGGCAGAGGTGTATAGTACACCCACATTTCGCCGTTGTAAGTCGGAGGCGAGCCTATTACCATCAACCGGGCACAAATCCAGACTCCGGGCTGCTGCTAAGAAATTCCACATGTAAAAACCCAATGACACTTTGTCTGACCTGGGGATCGAGCCCAAGACCCCACGCTCAGCAGTCGCGCTTGCAACCACTAGACCAACGAGGAAGTAATCGTGTGAAGTATCGCTACTTAAATCGAAGTACCCCTGTACAAACTTGTTTGGGAATGTAATTTTTTCCTCGTGTAAGAAAAAAGATAGCGACATAATAAATAAGTAGGTGCTTATTTTGTAACGGTAACAGAATCTTATTTAAAATCTAATCAATTTAATTTTTGTCAAGGGTCTAATATATTTGTTCTGAAGCGTGGAGGCTTTACGGCTCGTTCTTACATTCAATAAAGTTTAAGCTTTATTCAAATTTTATCTCCGTTCTTAGATATTCGCCATTTCATTAACATTTAAATTTTAAAGTCATTCTACTGAGCCTATAAAGTAACATTAACATAAGTCCAGCATCATGAATTTAAGACAGGTACAATGTTTAATTATTATAACTTAGATATCTACATTCTTCGGTTGAAAATTAAATGCATAATCTGAAACTTGATTCTTCAAAATTGAAAGCTTAAGTAGGAACTTAGAAACACATGGATCAAGGGTTTAGTATAATGGGGGATTTACACGGGTCGATTTTAACCGTGCGGCAAGTCACCAGTCGCATCGCTTGTAAAAATCGAATAGCCACCCCATTTACACCGGTCGACAAAAATCGCATGCGACTTGTTCATTTCTAGTGGAACAGAACAACACAGCGCAAAACATACCTCATGCGGCGGGCGATCGCCTGTAACTGACCATTTACGTGGTCGATTTTACTTACCCGCCCCATGCGGCTTGTCGGCGCACGCCAAAAGTCGGATAGCACCCAACTTTGGGGCTTGCGATTTTAGTCACTTGCGGCCTCGTCGAATTGTCATTTAGACGGTCGATTTTCGCCATGCGGCCTAGCCGTGCGGCGAAAATCGACCCGTGTAAATCCCCTATGAAATTCATGAAAAAAGTGTCTTGAGCTTACATACACCACTAGAGCGCGCGCCAAGGCATATCACCAATTAAACTTAAAAATTCCAACAAACTAATTTAAATCCTATGTCGTCATCACGATGCCTAATTTAGCTTTTCACCATACGAAGATTTGTCTGTACACATTGATGTAAATTAGTCTTCTTTTTCGCGTTTTAGACTACATTGGGTTCGGACATTTGGAGCTGATTTGGGGGGACATGAGGGCTGAACCGAGATCCATGTGCTTCTACGTCAATGGCTAAATTCGAAAATTCTTATTCCTCAGAAGTTTTTTGCTGGAAGGAAATTATCTAAGGCATCATCATCATCAGCAGTCCACTGCTGGACATAGGCCTGTCTAAGTCTACACTAAGCTCGATCCTCGGCTTCTTTCTTCCAGCTGTTACCAGCCTTACACAACTTTTGTCGATTCGCGGTCTCCACTTAAGAACGCTCAACGGTCATTGGTTCTACGGCTAACATGGCTGCCTCTTTACCTCTTCAGCATGCTTATTCTGTGTGATATGTCTTCTACTTTGATTATATATCACATCTTGGGCATACATGTGCGTATTTATTATTTTTTTCTCTTATGTCTCTTTTTTTCTGTTTCTACTTACTTACGTAGCTGAGTCACGTCTCCGCATGAAAAATATAACGGCGTAGTTCATTGATAAGGCAAGGCAATTATACACAAATAGATTGAACAACTGTCAACTACAGTGTATTATTTTTGCCTCTGAAGTTAATCTAAATCAAATATTATTCTGGAGTCTATAGAACTGAGCACAAAGCTCGGCTATTAACAAAATTGTGGTCAAAACTTTGTGTTCCGGCTTTATTTGTATGTTCGGAATTAACTTTCAATATTCACTTTAGAATTTTTGTTTCATTCATTTCCTGAAGCATTTATTTTTTGCTGTGGATATTTGGTACTAGGAGATTATAATGTATTTAATTAAATTATTTAGGGTTTAATAGGACCTGGGCTGTGGCTGGTTTAGAAATATTTATTCAAACTTTAAGTTGGTTATAAGTCCTAAGCCATTTTTTTTTGTTCCTCTCTTTTTGAAATACTAGTTTTTTTTAATATTTCTTATGAATGTAGCCGACCGGTGGAAAGTGCTTCCGCTAGTTTTTCTTCCTTTTTAGGGTTCCGTATCCAAAGGGTAAAACGGGACCCTATTACTAAGACTGCGCTGTCCGTCCGTCTGTCCATCTGTCACCAGGCTGTATCTTATGAACCGTGATAGTTAGACAGTTGAAATTTTCACAGATGATATGTTTCTGTTGCCGCTATAACAACAAATACTATAAAACAGAATTAAAATAAATGTTTAAAGGGGCTCCCTTAAAACAAACGTGATTTTTTTTGCTGTTTTTATAGATAATGGTACGGAACCGTTCGTGCGCGAGTCCGACTTGCACTTGGCCGGTTTTCTTATTATTTAGGTATTATTTTTTTCACATTCCGTGTTCTTTCTATACTTTCTTTGAAACAATATCAAATTGTTGTACATCACTACATAGTATAAAACAAAGTCGCTTCCCGCTGTCTGTCTGTCCCTATGTATGCTTAGATCTTTAAAACTACGCAACGGATTTTGATGCGGTTTTTTTAATAGATAGAGTGATTCAAGAGGAAGGTTTATACAGGGCTACTGGTAATTCGACGTATTCCTTGCACCACGTTATAAGGGGGCTAATATGCAACAAATTTAGCTGATTAAATAAGTTTGTTTGTCTTGCATTTTGTACACTTAGTGTCATAGTAAATTTTTGAGATAAACATCGTTCTTTATCGTGTACCTCGACGATTTTCTAATACACTTATTTAACTTTAAATGATTACTTTGAATTGGATTGTCATTAAGAACAGTTAAATACGCAGAAAGCTTCGTAAAAGTATCAGCTACAAGCTAATATCATAATCAAAGCCGATCACTTTGATATTTTATAGATAAATAATGTTTAAGGAGAAATTCTGGGTATTATTCAAAATAATATAAAAATTGCAATATCTCGAAATCCATTGAATTTCGTAGAACATATGTGGGGTTAAATTTGTTGCATATTAGCCCCCCTATAACGTGGTGCAAGGAATACGTCGAATTATCAGTAGCCCTGTATGTATAACACATGCATATTGTAGTCAAGAAAAAGACGGAATACGCGATAAACGACATCTACGCGGGCGAAGCCGCTGGCGACTTCTAGTTCTTAATAATAGTCAAATATCCTATTGCAACTCAATCACAATTAGAGATCAACTAAGATAACATGGCGCGCCCCTCCATTGACACTACAAGTAAAAATGTATGAGAAAGAATATTAACAACTCGTCTTTCGTTCAACGCAGCTGTGTGCATTCTGCAACTGTCGCTGTCTACTAAATACCAAACGCCAACACTGTGACTCGTTGGCATTATGTTGTAATATTACCTTTTTCATTATCATCCTCATACGTCATTTCACCTTCTTTCTATTGATATTAAATCTTTTTTTTTATGACAGGCCACATGATTTTCGATTTTCGAAATTTGGTAGAGGTTTTTTTTTCAATTTTGACACTGAAGAGGGAGGTTGAAATAGTGGTAGATAATTATTTTCTGTATGTATAAATAATATTTAAAACTGCTGGCTGTTTACATTGTATGTGGCATGCCCTCTAAGGGCATGCCACATCAACCATCCCCTGTACACTGCTCTCTGCAATACCACCTGCTTTTACGTGGGACTCGGAGGATTTATCTTATGTGAGCTGGGCAACCTGAGCATCCATATTCTATTGAAGAACCTGCGCCCCCCTGGTACCAAAGTGAGACGCATCCCGGTGCCCGATGGCAACCCCTTCTCCCTTCTTTTCAACTTCGTCTCCTGCCCTAACTACACTTATGAGTTCGGATCCTGACTATGCTTTACCGTCATGACTAAATGCGCTCCAGCCGGACTGTTTGCTGTCACCGGTTTCTATCAAATGGCTGTGTGGGCCATCGCAAAACACCGTAACTACAAAAAGGAATTCGCTAACTACCCCAAGGGACGTAAAGCTATCTTGTCTCTTATTCTATAAGCATTTTATTATTGTTATGTATATGTACTAGTTATTGAATGATCAATGCGATTCTTTGTAACTGGTGTAGCAGACGACACGTGTCCCTAGCTCAAGTGAACCTGGGGCCGTCTGCTACATTACAGTTTGGCGCCCAACGTGGGGCCGTCTGCTACATTACAATGTACATGTCGTGGCCAGATCATAGAATTGATCACTCATGATGTGGCCAGCCATTTCATGAAATGGTTGCATTTCATGAAATGGCCAATACCCGCTGCCCACATCATGAAATGGCCTGGCCAGATCAATGAATAATCAACGTTTAACGATATGATCAGCTAAACGCACGGCTACTTCATGATATGGTCAAACATTAGTGATCATATCGTAAAATAGTTACATTATTCACCGTTAGAGGCGCTGATATCGTTTTGTTTTTGTGATGCATCATGGCGGCGGACAATTATTCTGACAAAAAAGCTAATAATAACCACTGTTCACTGGTCACTGTTCTAACCTAACCTAACCCAAATGATTCAATATACTAAATAGTAAATGTTTGCAGTAACGTGCATCGATATTTTGTGGGTCGAAATCCCGTAGTCTACTCCTTTGCTTGCATGGTACGTGCTTCCTTTATTTGGATTTTTTATTAAACCTTTGATATCATGGAAACCCTACATTAATGATATGGCCAAACGTGGATGGCCATATCATTAAACGTTGACGTTTCAACGATATGACCAATTTTAGTTGGCCATTTCATGAAATACAACCATTTCATGAAATGGTCGGCCACATCATGAAGTGATCAATTCTACGATATGGCCACGACATACACATACATTGAAGATAGATGTTGGAGGGGCGTGCCATGTTATTATAGTTGATATACAGGATTACAGGGAAAGTCGTACTGAATATTAAAGGACGTTACTATTCAGGTAATTTCTGATGGATTTGATTCTGTAATATGGTCTCCGAAATTGAACCGTTCTGGAGATATTGAATTTGAAAGATATTTTTAAAAGATCCTTTATTTTTTGGCTTTTTTTGGAATTAGAGCTCCTAGAGTCCGTTTTTTTGTATCTTGTTAGAGATGTCAATTAATAAAAATTATTAACAAAAACTGAACCTACTACTAACAGCTTAAAAAGACTGCTCGACAACGGTTAGAATTAAAGAATTTTCACTAAGTGTTTTTAACATACAAAAATGTGTGGAACTTATTCTGAAAATAATTTTAAAAACTTCTAAGTCTCTTTAGCTATTCAAAAAGGTATAACATCTACTAGGTATGTTCATAAAATCTTAAAAAATGTTATTTGAATAGGCCAAAGTGTACTGTACTCAACATAAAAAATATCTTTGAAATTCAATATCTCCATAACGGTTAAGTTTCGGATAACATATTACGGAATCAAATCCATCAGAAATTACTTGAAAAATAACGTCCTTTAATATTCAGTACGACTTTCCCTGTAACCCTGTATATACTATAGTATTCTTTCCCCAAGTGTAATGTCTCTCAGAGTTATTAATACTAAACGCACGTTACAAAGTAGTTGCTTGATTAATGCTTAAGCACCACATTACATAAAATATTCATGGCTTGCTTGCATATTCATAACCAAACTTAACTTAGATATACAGAGCTCCAGTTTCTTATTTGACAATTTGGTATAAGCAAATACTTAAGTAGCATTTGAGTACAAAGTTGTCAAAAAAATGCTTTAAAATCCGTAATTTTTTTGACAACTTCATACTCAAATGTTAATCAAGTTATCCGGAATTCTCAAATCATAAACCGAAGGAGAGTGATTTATTAAGATAAGTCAATGGAACAGAAATGGTTTTTTTTAGGCAGATTTATATCTTAAATGGGTTGGATTCCCAGGTCGGCAATGTTATTGGATTTTTCTGTTTGGCAGTTGTCAGTAGCAGCCCAGGGTCTGGATTTGTGCCCGGTTGAAGCCCGGCAAAAGGCCCACTGTTGCATGGGATTTCACCGTAATGTTTATAACGGTGAAATGAGGGTGTTCCTACTATATGGTATGTCTACACCAGTGCGCTTCCATGTTCATCTTGCGTTTTCAACTTTCAATTCCTCTTGCGTCAAGCGCATGCAATATTGATTGCCATAAGACGCATGCAGCTTATCGTCTACACCGGTGCGCCTCGATCAGTCGTCAGCCGACATACAATAGACGGATTAGCGTGCGCTAGGGGAATGCTCTTTTTTCGAACTAGTATTACATGAGCGATTGCATGCGCTATGGCGCTTCACGCATATTTCAGGCGAAGACGCAAGATGAACATGAAAGCGCACTGGTGTAGACATAGCTATATAGCTAGAGGTATATACCTCTGCCGAACCCTTCGGGGAATACTGGCGTGATTTTATGTATTATGTAAATTACTTCCAAATTCTCTTTAAAACTCAACACACCGAGTCTATTGCAACTTATAACTACGAAAACCTCATGGGACTTTTGTTGCTTTTATGTGGGACTCTAACAAAAGTAATTAGTACGAGTATAAAGCGCAGTTCAGACTACGCTATACTATTTCACTATGTATACATATAGTAAAGCATATTGCGTCATCAGCTATAACTATATAGTATGACGTTCACACTATACGCTATATCGGTCTACTATGTATAGCAAGTTATTTGACGGCGATCCGTCGGGCGACACACGGGGTAGAAGTGAGGCGGGGCGGGGACCGGAGAATCGTTCGATATAGCTCTGAGAATCGCTCAAGTATATCGCCAACAGCAAGCCAATACTTTATATTATAGCATAACCGCTGTGTGAATGTGCCATATACAATGTATGGTGAGCTATTCCGTTGTGCAATACAGTATTTGATATATGCTGTATATTATAGTGTAGTCTGAACTGCGCTTAAATGTGCTATATTTCTCTTACATAATAAAATAATAATATCGACGTCAAATATTTGTCTTTTACCTTGAGACCCAATATTGTTATTATTTGTACTTATTCTGCTTATATGCCATGAGTTTGTTCTGAATAGCCTTTTCCCAAATGTGATGTGGTCAGCTTCGAGTCTGACCAGATGCGGCTGAATACCAGTAGGTATTTTACGCGGAGTGACTGCCTTCGGACCTCTGCAACCCAGTTACTGACTTTCGGCTACTGACTACCCGTAACGACTGTCATAAGTATTCGTATGACACCCGTGACCGACGGTCTAACGTGTTCTCCGAAACACGGAGGGGTCTCGATGTGTAATGAATGGTCACCCATCTTCGGACTGATAGCGGCAAGCGCAGCTTATCCTTACCAATCATATGATCCGCGCGGTTTTTAGTAGCCACGAGCCCCTCGTATTATATCGAGCCTGTTATGGAAGAACATCGTAAGCGACATACAAGATGAAATCACGATACTAATTATTGAACTCTTTCTGCAATAATTTAATTGATTATACGAGTACGAGAGCCTTACGTGTATTGCACTTATGTAAAAAAACCGGATGTTGTATTAACAAGTAAAATTAACCAATAAAATACCTCTCCTGTAAAATTGTATGTGTGTCGCTTACGATGTTCTTCCATAACAGTATTCGTAATTATGTCATTCAAATCATGCAATCCTAATCCTAACTAATATTATAAATTCGAAAGTAAGTTTGTTTGTTTGTAACCTTTTCACGCCTAAACCACTGAACCGATCATCCTGAAATTTTGCAAATACGTTGTCAGGTGTACAGAAACAGACATAGGGTACCTTTCATCCCGAAACAAAGTACTGTTTCCGAGGAAAAAAACAATAACGTTCATAGATGGCACCACGTGTCTTTCGAATCACTATTGAATCATATTATTATAGAAACTTTAGTAGTGTGTTAAGAGTTTTTTTGAGCTTAAACAACGCGAGCGAAGCCGCAGGCAAAAGCTGGTTAGATATACAGAACAAAAATGTACAGTGGATCGCAGTTGCATGCTACAAGAAAGAGAATTTAAATGAGAATTTTCAAAGTCAGAAGTCTAAATCTTTTTAATGTTGTTAAATAAGCTTAAAATTGTCTTACCGGATAAAAAGGACGGTAGAAAATAAAAAGCACTCAGCGGCCAGCGGTACATACAAATTCAATAGAGGCGGAAAACTATGTAATTTTCTAAGTGAGCACAGCGGCAACGTGCTTACCGAGCTCCACCAAGCTTTATTAAATTTAGACTGAACAGAAATTTTGGAGAGATACGACTGAGGGCTCAGTGCGAGCGATAAGCGATGCTGATAGCGGAAAATTGTGTGACAATATGGTTTAGTTGCGCATTGTATCGTAATTTTGTAAAACTTACGTGTTTTTTTTATTTTCGAAGATTCTTAACCTTATTTTTATTTTATTTATTTATTTATTTTATTTTACAGAAGGCTTACAGACTAACAAACAAATGAGATAAAGAATGTAATATTAACAAATAGCTAATTACAAGCCTCCACACATATCCCCGTTAACAGCTATATTTCCTAAAACGCTCATTGAAGTCTAATTAAGAGAACTGTGGACGATAACAGCAGACATACAACGGATCTTTATTTCAAAGACGATATCAGGTGGATTTGTTACAGCATTTTTCGTATTTCGTCGAAGAGTGAAAACCTCGGAATTGCAATTTGGCCCTTTTTTTACACGACGTATAGGTATTATAATTACAAGAGAGCCGCTCTATTCGAAATTAGATTGTAGGTACTAAAATGAAGGCTTTATTGGTTATACGACATTCGTAGTTGATATAACTGACTAGCTTTTACCCGCAACTTCGTCTGTGTGAAAGCCCACAGTAACCGTGCAATGACCTAGTGCAGTCCCGAGGTTTTTTCACTCTAAGACAACGATATTGACAACATTAATAACGAAAGTGGTTATAATTGTTAGCCGAAATTCCACCACCACAAACACAACTAGAATAATATTACACAAGTGTGAACATATACGTATATGTGTTGGCCCTAATAGCCTTAAGTGTGTGTAAACGACGTGGCATAATAGTAGGGCGTGTTTTTTATGTTCGCAGTTGTGCATTTATACGGGGACCCGTACTATGCCCAAGTGTACTTTCGGCACATGAGTTATTTGTTTGTGTGCGTTTATTTTTGCTGTAGTATTACCGACGACCTACATAGCTGGCTTGTGAAAACCTAGCTATGTAGGTCGAACTTCGAGAAAGCGGTCAATTGTACAGTTCAATTCGGGTGAGCAGCGTTCGGGAAGATCTTTTCATTCAGTATACCTTATTGTCTGAAGATCAAAGTCTTTTATCAGCGTGTGCTGCTATTGCAGTGCTTAAAAACGGCACCAAAGCGTAGTCCCTCACTGCTGGCTTGTTAAATAAGTCAATCAGATGAATTAAGCGAGCTATGGAAAGGACTACCGTCTGTTTCTCTCCGTGATAAGATCCAGTGTCATACTCCATAGAAGAACTAAAGTCACCGACACAGTTCTTGCGGTAAGCAAGTTGAAGTGGCAATGGGCAGACCATATTGCTCGGAGGACCGGCGACTGCTGGGGAAGGAAGGTCCTTGAATGGAGAACATGAACCAGAAAGCGGAGGGTAGGACGGCCCGGTAATTAGACGGACTGATGATCTTATGAAGGTTGACAGGAGCTGTTGGATGCAAACGTAAAACCGTTCGATGTGAAAATTTATAGGTAAGGCCTTTGCCAAGCAGTGGACGGAAAGACTGATTGACTTCTTCTCTTCTCTTGTGTCAGCACGAGCTATACAAATTGCTCATGCTGTGGTGAAAAGATTAGCCAGTCAGCAAGGTTGGTAGCGGGGCTGACTGCCCAGGGTGCGCCGGACATACTTAAGTATCGTCACTCGTGGAGGCTGATTGATTGACTGATGAAGAAGATTTGTCACGCCGTGACGTTGCGATTAATATGGCCAATTACTAGGCCAAAATTATAAAGGTAGTACTGCCGACTTAAATCGATAATTCAGCCCTCATCAAGCTGTCTCTCCCACAATCCCCCGCCAGCAACGCCCTAAGCCGAGGTCCGAGTCCCACTAGGGGTTGCCCTTAGTACTGTTGTTGCTAGTAGTCATGATGTTAGTGTAGTATCAGTAGTTAGCTTAGGTTAAGTATTTTACTTCCCCTCAATTAGCTGGAGACCCATCAGGTCTCGCCAATAATTGCCTGGTTTCGTAGTAACGGCCTGCAAAGGCCGAAGAGAAAAAAAAGTACTGTCAACACGAAACGAAGAAGAAGACAAGAAATTAATGTCCATTTACAGGGGGGTGTTCCACCAAGAAGTTACACTTTGTCCAATTTAATGGGCATTTTTTAAAAATACTTTGCCCCGCACCGGGATTGCTCCTGTATCGTGGATGCGTTTACAGACACAAATATCACATACTTAAACGCTCAGACCCGAAACAACTATCTGTAAGCCATACAAATATTTGTTCCGTGTGGGAATCGAACCCACGACCCGTAGCGCAGAAGCCAATCGCTCAACCACTGCAAAAAACGTGTCCTCATTAGTTAAGTGCCATTCATTATTAGTTTTATTTAACCCTCTCGTGCGTTATCGCTTTCTGTACAACCAAGTCCCAAGTTAAACAGATGTATGTACCTATCTATTAGGGAAGTATTACCTCGGCGACATGACGTTAATACGTTTGGTGACGTTTTCATTTAAGAAATAAATAGCAACCCTACGTGTTACGCATAACGACTCGGTAAAGAATGTATTCTGATGGCGTACGACCTTACGAGTACTAGGAGCGACGCATTTGGCTGTCAAGATTGCTTAGTGGTGAGTTTTTCTTTTTAGGCTGTCTAAGGTATATTTCATTTATGTATTGTGTAGTACTTACCCTTGGGAGATGACAAAATAAAAATATTTTAAACAGTTTTTGGATTATTATTATTCGATAACACAATTATAATAATAATAAACTCTTTATTTATTATAATTATACTGCTTACATTTTCATAAATAACACTTAAATCTCAGAATACAGAAAGAACCAGAAGCCGTCATCGCGCCTAATACCAAAGCATCAAAAACTACTGTTAAACAGAGTAGTTTGACGCGCAGACGATCAGTCACTCTGTGAACGTCATAACGACTACGTGAATTTACCGGTGTCAAATTAAATTAAATTATGCCGTCTTGTGTCGTTCCTGCCTGTAAAAAGACAGCGGCGCTAAAAACAAAACAGGACGGGATCACATTTCTCGTTTAAGTAGCACATTCAGATATCGTCTTATTTAATTACTCAATAAATTGTTTAGTTTGTAATTGTCATAGGAAATGATGCGTCCATATTGTTAGTGTTGTCAGTAAAAGAGTTTTGATTTTCCCTTGTTTTCATTACCTACCGAGGGCTTAAATTAAACGTTTTTTTAATCTAAACCGTTTTTTACTCCTATTAGACCTTCTCTATTTCTTGAGATTATCAGGTACAGTCAGCGTCAAATATATCGCGACGAACAGACTGTTCATCATTACCTAAACAGCTAAAGAAATTAAACTTTATCTAAATGGGATTCTTGTTAGAATGCCAGTTGTCCTGTCCTACGTTCATTCTGAAACACCCCTTGTTTCATTGAAATATAGTTTTGTTCGGATCATTTTGAATAGTCTGTTCGTCCCAATATATTTGACGCTGACTGTACCTACATAGATATAAAATATTGCATGTATAGAAAAACAAAATTTTGATTTTATTATCATCTTACCTCCAATACTCAACGTTTTCCCCAAAACGGGTAAACAAAGTCTGAGCAAGCAACATTACGCGGGTGGGAAGTGAGACGGGCGCGGGATACTTATTTTGATTTTGGACACAGCGTACGTACGGCTTGCAATTACTGCTGAAGGTGGATTCTGGTTCTTTCTGTATTCTGAGACTTAAATAATTTGTTTCGTATACAGGGTGTAAACGAATTCATGTAATTCCTTCAAACCGCGTGATCTACTAGTGACACAGATTGACCAAGCACTGTTTTTTTTCTGTTTCAGCCAAAATATTATTTCATAAAAATAACCAGATTTTCTGTTTCTGAGTCATTTAAGCGCCCCGTGTTAACTGACTGCACGGAGCGATATCGCGCTAGTCGTGCCTACCAGTAGTGTCGCCGTACTTTCATTCATCTATGCGTGGCATAGAAATGTTCTATCACATAAAATTACTTTTCTGCAAAAAATGTTTTTGCTTATTATTTTATTGAAACTTTATATAGTTGTTTAGATACGACGAAATACCGCAAAAAAAAAATTGTTTAATTTTTTTATTTTTAATCATGCTAAATTCCGTGCGGGATTAATCTATATCATTAATAGATAATGTAGTTTGAAGGAATTACACGAATTCGTTTACACCCTGTACATTAGCTAGATCTTTACTCATGTCTGCATATTTTTTATCTGAGTTTTTCTTTGTTGCCTGTGTTTTTTATGAAGGGTTGTGTTATACGGTGCTGTGTATAATCAAATAAAATTACCGTTTCTACCTCTCATTCATTCAACCATAAATATTAACATACTCAAATGAGTTAATTTCTAACTTTGGTATATAATTTGTAACGTTGCGGTATTTCTGTAGGGTAATATAGTGGATGAAACTCTATGTAAATTTGTTCAACACACAGTGACATCCAAAAGTTTAAATATTTAAATTAACTCGCTAAAATATATTAAAGCTGTCTGTATTTACACATTGTATTATGTGATTTAATATAAATGTTTAATATTATAAGCAGAATTTTATTTTATCTGTATTTACGTATACTATGCCTTTTCAATCTTGCGCTTGTTGTCAAAAATCGGCTGTAAATAGTGAGTTTACAGCTGCATCTCAACATGTTACGTGAAAGTTGATAAATCTGTATGGCTAGAGCTATGATTATCTCTTTATTGATAACCATTAGTTATTAAAATCTATCCAACGTCCATCATGTTGCGATGATTTGAAGACGAAATATGTACAGACGCCAGCACATAAAGCTACTAAAAATAAACTTTAAAAAAAAGTAAAAACCGACTTCAAAGAAATACTAAAAGGAGTAAAATAATTACCATAATATAAAATTAACAGTTTCAGAAGTCGGTGGCTTCTATTTGCTTCAGTGTAGAGTTGCACCGACTTCTGAAACTGTTAATTTTATATTATGGTAATTATTTTACTCCTTTTAGTATTTCTTTGAAGTCGGTTTTTACTTTTTTTTAAAGTTTATTTTGTATTAAATACGTTTTAGTGTCATAATTTTAACCCCCTCCTTCATAACCCTTCTTTTTGGCTTTGACGCAGTCGGGCATAAAAAGTCCTTTCAAATGATACCTTACACGATATAATGAAAACATTCCAAAGGGGGGGAGGGGAGGACACGCACCCCCTCCTCTTTTAAAGTAGTCAGTTCCGAAGAACAAATATAAACAAAGCAATATTAGTAATTTGAGAATTTTGCTTTGATCCGATGAGGAGTTCCGTTCCATATCTCTGAAGTTCATGGTCTAATCATAACAAAATTGTAAATGGGACCAATCGGGAAGTATACGCTTTCGAACAAAACAAAAATTTTTCAAATCGGTTCGTAAATGACGGAGATATGAGGTAACAAACATAAAAAATAAAAAAAAAAATACAGCCGAATTGAGAACCTCCTCCTTTTTGAAGTCGGTTAAAAATCTGTCAAATTTCTTTAATAGATTTTCATCTTTATCGCAATAGTATTAGGTTCAAGGTTGATTGGGAAAATTTGATAGTTTCGGGTAGCTTGATCTGCTGGCGTTAGTACAGTCGGGGACTTGAAATGTTAACCACCCTAAGGTCTATAATTGCTTGCACATTACTTTTTCATAAAGTCGATATGACATAAGTTGATATAACATCTTAAACCTTATTGCGCACAGTGTGTTAAGGAATCGAATTTGAAATCTGTTAATAATTTCGAGTCCGCGACCATACATTCTAAACAGTCTTTCACCATGACACATTAAGCTCGGCCGCAGGTTATCAGAAATTTCTGATGCGCGATTCTGCTCATACATTTTGTATTAGACCCCGCGCACTGTCAGAATTTTCCAGATCCGGCAGCCTGCTGGCTCTAGTACAAAATGTATGTGCAGAGAAACTTCGAGCACGTGTCAGAAATTTTCTGATAGGTATTTCTAATGTGTCGTAGTGGCCCGGAGGTTACAGACCCGCTTGTTAAGCACCGGGTTGCGGGTTCGAACCCAGGCATGTACCAATGTGACTTTTTCAATGTCATATGTACTTTCTTAGTTAATCTAAGACGCCACTGACATACGGTGAAGAAAAACATCGTGAGGAAACCTGGACTTAATGGTCTGAAATCGCCAACCTGCAGTGAGCAAGCGTGGTGATCAATGCTCGTTCCTTCTCTGTATGAGAAGAGGCCTTTGCCCTGCAGTGGGACAGAGGCTAATATTTATTTATTATTTTATTTTTATTTTTTGTGTGCTGTCGGGCTTATATGTAACATGCAAATAACACGGCCGTTTTAACTGTCCGAATGTGCAATTGAAAAAATAAGGTATTCATTTCAAATATACTGAATTCGTCATTAATATTGTCAAATGAACGACATTGTTTTGACGACACGTTTGGTGTAGTGGCTGAGCGTTTGGCTGCTGCGCTACGAGTTGTGGGTTCGATTCCCGCATAGAATATAAATTTGTATGGCCTACAGATGTTTGTGTATGTGAGATTTGTGTCTGTAACTCACGATGCAGGACAAATCCTAGTGTGGGGCAAACTTAAAAAAAAAAGATATTTACAAAAAGAGCCATTATGAAGTGCAAAAAAATTATTGTATAGGGGTCGCATTAATTGTGTGTTTTTCTTATGCCTTGTACATACCAACCGGACGAAGGCGAACCAACGAACACGAACGAGTGGGTGTGAACACAACAGCAAAGTAGAGCGAGCATTGGTGTCCATCGACGAAAGGCGAAAGTACGTCTCCGTTCGCCTTCGTTCGATTGGTCTGTACAAGGCATTACATAAACATCACGCCTGTGTTCCCCGAAGGGTTGGCAGAGGTGTATAGTACACCCTCATTTCGCCATTATGTTTAAGTTCAATGCAATAGGGGGCGAGCCTATTGTCATCAATCGGGCACAGATCCAGACTCCGGGCTGCTACTGAGAATTTCACACGGATAATCTCTAAAACACTTTGCCCGACTTGGGGATCGAACCCAGGACCTCACGCTCAGCAGTTGCGCTTGCGTCTTAGTAGACCAACGAAGCAGTCAAAGGCATTACATATCACAGAAAATAAGAGGACCGATGTTAGTTATTATTTAGGAAGAAAGTTAAATGCTAGAAATCGAATTTAATACTACATTGAAGGAAGTGAAGGGAGGGCGCTTTTTGGGGCTGTCTTTGATGTATATAATTCTGACGTTCAAAAAGAACTAAGTGATTCTAGTCTATTTCTATTTTGAATAAATGAGTTTTGAAGTTTGAAGTTTGACATTTAGGGCCGATTTTTCAATCCTCAGATAAATTTTATCCAAGGAATAAATATGACGGTTTGACATATTTTCTATAGAGAAGCTGTCATAACGTCAAACTTATTCCCCAGATAAAAGTTATCTGACGATTGAAAAATCAGCCCTTAGTACATTTACACAAGTCTTTCTTCCCAACTAATTTGAAATTCCAGTATCTTATCCAAACTAATAAAACAAAAGGAATATTTATTTTACCGTCTCATTTAACAACACCTGATGAAGGAACCAAGTTTAATTACTTTTAAACTTTCTTTAATTAAATAAATTAATTTGCATAATGCGGTCCGGTAGCTCCCAACTACGTAGATTAAGGTGGCAACTTGTGACTTTAAGTTTGAAATATGGAAACATGACGTTGGTGTAATGAAAGAGTGAGTCTAGCAAATAGGTGAGTGGCGTGGCTTAGCTTAGCTAGCATAATGAAATATTAATATAACTAGCTTCTGCCCGCGACTTCGTACGCGGATCCTGTTGCTTAAGCCAGCGACAACGGGGTCGTCAAAATCGAAGATCTGAAACGTCTGATGTTGAATTCTAAGAGCCCGGGGACGGGAAAACAACGGGATGTGCGAGACGATTCGAGACGTTCCAGATCTTTCATTTTTGTAAGTCAACAGGAAATGCCCATCAGACTAAACAACTTTTGCTAAGATGTCATTCCTATATATATTAGTTATAGTGTCGCTGGGCATTGGAGTTCCACGAAAGGTGTTCCAGATCTTCAAATTTATTCTCACAGCAGAAAATGCTCTTCACGTGGAATAATTTTTGCTATGGCACCATTTTTATATCTCTTATACTTTAGCTGGTCCACATCCGATTCTTCAGATTATAACGACATTCTGTTCAGAGAATGTCGAAGTCGATCAGAATTCAAACGTTCGTTGCGCTCTTCTTCTGTCTCTTCATGCCGTACTCCAGCAATTCTTTCTCTCTCACTTTCTAACTGATTATGAATATTTTGTCGTGTGCGTGTTCGGGACAATGTATGATAATGTCGATCAGCAGTTAGTCGCGCATCCCGTTCATCACTCGTTTCAAAAGACCTGTTAGTAGATGTACGAATACGCTGAGAACTCAAGCGTGATTCTGTATCGGTAAACGTTTCCGATTCGCGAGATAATGCATGTCGCTCACGATCAGCGGACAGTCGCGAATCACGTTCCGCACTAAACTTGTCTCTAGAGACCTAGAAGCAGATGCGTAGATACGCTGAGAACTCAAGCGCAATTCTCTATCCGTGAACGTCTCCGACTCGCGAGACAATGCGTGACGTTCACGATCAGCGGTCAGTCCCGCATCACGTTCCCCACTTGTATCTAGAGACCTAGAAGTCGATGCGTAGATACCTACGCTTGAAACTCAAGCGCAATTCTCTATCCGTGAACGTCTCCGATTCGCGAGACAATGCATGACTTCTACGATCAGCGGTCAGTCGCGCATCAAGTTCCGCACTTGTTTCTAGAGACCTCGAAGTCGATGTGTATATACGCTGAGAACTCAAGCGTAATTCTCTTTCCGTGAACGTCTCCGACTCGCGGGACAATGCATGACGTTCACGATTAGCGGTCAGTCGCGCATCATATTCTTCACTGGTCTCTAGAAACCTGGATGTAGATGTGTAAATACGCTGAGAACGCAGGCGTGCTTCGCGATCCGAAGAGGTTTTCACGGAGCGAGTTGCTCCGTGTTGCTCTCTTCTGACGCTCTTTGGTAGATTCTTGGGATCTTATGATCCTCAATCTTTTAGCTCCTTTGGAACATTGGGAAAGATTTGACCTCTTTCTAGGCATGGTTATAGTTTTATTGTGTATAAGTGACTGCTCCCCTGCGTTACCGGATAGGCTACCGTGTCACGAAGATAAATGGTAAAGGAAATTAAACACTCAAATAACATAAGCCCGAAGGCATATTTATTCGATAAAATAAAAAATAAATGGGAGTTTTGGCCAGTAGAGTAAAATTTTCAATGATATACCATGGTCATCGAAAATCAGTCCTTAACTGTTACCGCCGTCACCGCGTGGAGGTACTCCCAGCTTATGTTATTTTATAATTATACAGTGAAATTAGTGATAGCTTTTATTTCCACATCAGATGTTTCTGATCTTCGACTTTTATAAGTCAACAGGAAATGCCCATCAGACCGAACAACTTTTGCTAAGACGTCATTCTTATATGTGTTATGATGTAGCTGGGCTCTTGGAGTTCCACAACAGGTGTTCCAAATCTTCAATTTTTATACGTCAACAGAGAGTGCTCATCAGATTGAACAACTTTTGCTAAAACGTCATTCCTATGTATGTTATAGTGTAGCTGGGCGCTTGGAATTCCACAATAGGTGTTCCAGATCTTCAATTTTTATACGTCAACAGAGAGTGCTCATCAGATTGAACAACTTTTGCTAAAACGTCTTTCCTATATATGTTATAGTGTAGCTGGGCGCTTGGAATTCCACAATAGGTGTTCCAGATCTTCGATTTTTATAAGTCAACAGAGAATGCTTATCAGATTGAACAACTTTTGCTAAAACGTCATTCCTATATATGTTAAAGTATAGCTGGGCGCTTGGAATTCCACAACAGGTGTTCCAGATCTTCAGTTTTTATACGTCAACAGAGAGTGCTCATCAGGCTGAACAACTCTTGCTAAGACGTCATTCCTATATATGTTATAGTGTAGCTGGGCTCTTGGAGTTCCACATCAGGTGTTCCAGATCTTCAAATTTATTCTCTCAACAGAAAATGCTCATCACGTGGAACAATTTTTGCTATGGTACCATTTTTGTATCTCTTATATTTTAGCTGGTCTGTTGCGGTTCTGCATCAGGTGTTCAAGTTTCCAAGATAAATTATAGCCTATATGTTGCCCAGACTTAATACCTATACAACAAAATAAAAAACATTCAAATCTGTCCAGTAGTTCCGAAGATTAGCGTGTACAAACAAACAGACAAACAGACAGATTTTTTTTTTTGGTTTCGTGCTCTATTAGTGTTTCTAAACCCCCCTCAATATTTTTTTTTTAAATATATTCAATGTACAGACACAGTTTTTTTACTGTTTTATTATAGTATGTATAGATAATAGACTACAGTCTGTTTTTTAATCTCGGAAACTAAATTGACAGGTACAAATGTTAAACTTGTAAAATTTTGGTACTAGTTTGGTACTTTATTTTCAAAATTTGACATTTCGTGCTTGTCAATTCAGTCTCCGAAATTAAAAAAACGCACTATATGCACTATGATGGTATTAATGTCATAAGTCAACCTTTGGGTTGAGAAGAAAAGCATCGCAAAAGGAAGGTACAAAAAAAAGATGATTTAACTATTTTTATACATAATTAATTATATCAGAGGGCATGGCTTCTGTTGGGGTTGCGGCTCTCTGGACAATACAAAGTTGGCTGACCCAAACAAACTTGGGAAAGCACTGAAATATCACAATAAAACCGTAAAAGTTCTCTGTTAACACATGCACGTTAGGCCTCTTACAGACACTCACAGCTATGCTATACTAGGTATATACAACGTGTTACATAATTCCCCTTAAAAAAGAAAATAGATATTAATCAAGTAGTCTTTTATAGTTGTTGTCATTTACTTCTCTGAATTAGGTAAGAATGTTAATAACTTTCTGGGTAGTCTACTCTTTAGTTTTATGTTTTCAGGATTGCTTTTCAGTGAAGACTTTATTTTATGACATTTTCTTTTTTAAGGGGAATTATGTAACACGTTGTATACAAGGTTAGTCGGAAAGGGGGTACTAATCCGAAAGGGTATTAAATTACCCATAATAATGAATAACTTTTCTTCTACAACTTTCCCCAAAAGTCAATGGTTTCAGAGAAATAGCTGTTCAAAGATTTCTTAAAAAAATTGCTAAAATCTATCTGTCCTCAGCTATGACCAGCTATGTTTACATTTTAGGTCATGTTTGGGGTCATGGATTAGAAATTTCATTTTCTGAATGCATAACTAAAGCAGGGATAAAGATTTTTTGAAAAAAACTAAAATAATTATCATTTTACATGGAAATAAAAATTATCGAATTTTGAAAGTAGGTATACAAGGTTAGTCGGAAAGGGGGACTAATCCGCGGGCCACTAAAAGTATTACTGATGACTGTTTCAAAGCAAGTGTTAAAATTTCAAAATTCGATAATTTTATTTCCACGTAAAATAATTTTTATTTTAGTTTTTTTTAAAATTCTTCGTTCCTACTTTAGTTACGAATTCAGAAAATGGTGCTCCTAATTTGTGACCCCAAATATGACCTAAAATGTAAACACTACTGATCACCGCTGAGGATAGATAGATTTTAGCATATATGTTATGTAATTTTTGAACAGCTATTTCTCTTAAACTATTGACTTTTGGGGAAAATGGTAAAACAAAAGTTACTCATTATTATGGGTACTTTAACACCCTTTCGGATTAGTACCCCCTTTCTGACTAACCTTGTATAGCTCAGTAGACTATGCTACAAAAGAAAATTTCTCGCCTCGTGTGAGGTAGTCTGCAACAAAATAAGATGGAGACAATAAATGTATGTAATTTTGCGAATGTTTTAACATATACACCGTGGGCCCGAGGTATCCGAATGATTTTAACCATCGATTCCGATGCCTAATTAGAGAAGAAAAGCTAGGATATAGCTTGTTGAATAAAGCTTAATTTTTGAAATATTCATTATTTACGGAAATTGAAAATTCGAAAAATTGCTATGGTAACAAGTCCTATGAACGCGGCGTTGCGACTCTTGTCCCTTGACCCTTACCCCACTCGCCGTCTGTCTTATTTGTCGGGGAGGGTTGTGAACTGAGAAGTTTCTTATCCACTCACATGATAATTTATAAATGTTGCCATACCAACCTAAAGTATTGTTTACAAGGAAGTACTAAAATTAATTAGTCCGGTCAAATTAGACATTTCAAAGTGCAAAAATTCGCATAGAGCTGAAAATTGGTACGAATGTTCGGAACACCATTATGAATGAAATGTAAAAAGTCCCCATCGATCCCACTCTTGCAAAAAAAAATATTCAAGGCAAAGTTCGCAAATATGGGTTTTTTGCGTTGCGTAGCCAAACGGTAAATTTTATGATAAAAATAGATCAGACTAAAATTGTAGATTATGCAATTATCTATTAAAATTGTCTACAATTTTTCTCCTAAACGTCACAGTAGACGAACAAGAAGAAGAAGAAGTAGAATTATCAGATGATTATAAAAGAGACAGATAATTTTACCAAATTTTTTAGAATTCACATGGCTTTCATCATTTCCAATAGAACCAGTTTTTACATATTTTGAAATAGTATTGAATTAAACAGGGTCACAATAGATTGTGGAATAGGCCTATTGGGGAAACCACGTTAAAAAACGCGTCAAGTACACTAAGAAACGCATGTTATGAAGAATACAAATTTTTCAACCATTATATCTCAGAAACTGTGACGTTTAGGAGAAAAATTGTTGACAATTTTTATAGATAATTGCACAATCTACAATTTTAGTCTCACCTATTTTTATCATAAAACTTACCGTTTGGCTAAACAACGCAAAAAACCCATATTTGCGAACTTTCACCTTGAATTTTTTTTTGCAAGAGTTTGATCGATGGGGACTTTTTAAATTTCATTTATAATGGTGTTCCGAACATTCGTACCAATTTTCAGCTCTATGCGAATTTTTGTTAACCTACCCCTATTTTTTGGGCTAACTTGACCGGACTAAATTGATTTAACACGATACGAAAAATTTTTTGTCTTAATTGGACTTTTGTTGATATATCATTTGACTCATTATACCATCAGCAAGGCGTAGTTAAAATCTTTCGGTTACCTCGGGCCCACGGTGTTTAAACTCCTGTTTACCCCATAACTTTACCAAAGCGATAACTTAAGTAATAACATTCATGAATCACAAAGTGACAAGAAGATTTATTATTTTACTTTTTTTTTCCAATTTTATCGCGCGCTGACGTAGATTGATGCAGCCAAGCTCATAAGAGAGATGAAACTGTTTCATATTCATCATTCGGCCTATTTCGGCCTACCTTATTTTCGGCACCTATCGTTTTTTCGTCTTTGAATATTCACAGACTTTGCAGCTCTTGGAGTGGCGTGTCGGATTGAATATTGAGTCACATTTTTGTTTTCCATACTGAAAATGTAAAGGAATTTTAGGAATTGAATTTACTTACGTCTTTCTGTCTGTCTATCCATACTCTTCATTTGTCATATTGTTTGTTTTCGGAAATGATTTAATTCAGAAAGTTGAAATTGCTGTCGTGTGAAGTGGCTAAATTTTAGTCTAAATCTAAATTAACGTTAGTCGTTACTTAGACTGCGCTATTCTGTATTAAATGTTTCTAAAAACCGTTCTAAAGATTAAACTAAAGTCGCAAAATGCTTTACACAGAATAATGTTAAACACTCAAGTCTCGAGAGTTCGTTAAAAAGCTTAAACAGAGAATTAACATTTTTAAACGCAGCTTGTTTAAAGCGAGATTAAGTAAACATAATCTAATGGAGCTCCCGAGCTAAGAAATTCAGGCGCCCTCTAACGAGTGACAATAAACATTAAAATATATTATTCGCATTCAAATTCGTGTCGCAAAATTGGATGAATGTGCGAATCCAACCATTAGGATAAGTGACGTCATCTACATTTGAAATGGATACGTTATTGTGTTAAGCGCACACATTTACATTTGTATCGAATTCACTCAATTGGGAATTTGCTCTTTCATTTTGTATTATTTTTTCATGCTAAAGTACCATGTTGACGTACCCAGTTGAGTAAATTGAATGTTCATATTGAATTAAATGTCGCGCCATATTGAAGACTAATAGCACGTGAGTTGTCAATTTAGTTACATCTTCACACAGAGCTAACGAAAAAATGAATTACCTACATATTTTAAATTTAATGTTAAGTATTTTGTTACGTGCGTATTTTGTCTACGTACTTTGCTACTAAACAAAGCCTTTTACTCACAGAACTTATAATAAGAGGATTATAAGTTCTGTGCTTTTACTCGTATTCTTTAAGTGAGTACATGAATTCGAAATTATAAAAATAAACTTGTGTTTTGGTGTTCCTATTTTTTAAAAGGAATATTATTATAATTTTTTTGTTTCTTTTTGTTTTTAAGAACATTGTCACAAAACAAAAATATACGGTAAGGTTGGTATTGTAATAATTATAAAATAAACAGAAGTACAATTGTGATCTCGAAATATAATAAATTAAACTAAATTAAGTATCCTAACAATAATAATACCAATCTGTAATATTGCATGCTGTGAAACAGCCAAATGTGTGAAACATACACTTGGGAGCAAAGAAATCGAGCCACTTTTTTCACTGGTTATTAGTTTTAGTTTCATGAATTATATAATTCAAAATACAAAAGATAGTATCTAACAAAAGGTAACTTACGTCACTGGACAAGTTACAAGTTGTGCGTACATTTTTTTTACTAGTCTATTTACTTTCCCACTTCTGAGCAAAGGCCTCCCCTTTTGTCTTCCAAACATCTCTATCTTGTACCGTTGCTACCATGCTAGTCCCGCAAACACGTCTAGGTCGTCACGCCACCTACGCCGAGGTCGACCTCGACGGCGATGTCCTCCTTCAGGCGTCCAGTAAGTAACGGTCTTTGCCCACCTGTCCGGGTGCATTCGAGCGACATGACCGTCCCACTCCCACTTTAGCCTGGCTGTTTTTCTCCAACATCTGTCACTTTCGTTATGGAGCGCAGGGTGGTTTTTTTAACACGATCGATTAGTTTAATATATATACGCGTACATATACTTTGTGAAAATGGACAAATGGAATGGTTAATAGTAGATGGGCAGCCTGAATTATTAATAAGCTTGCAACTTGTCACTAGTTAAAATGTACTATAGAAAAGAACCCAAAATTATACCAAAAAAATTACCAACTGTAAGTAGCGATTGCCACGAGACCAATAAAGACTTTTCTACTATACACTTACTAAAAGTATCCACACACAAACGTCGTTTCTCCCACATTATATTTCTGCCGTCCGATTTCTAAAAGACTGTTAAGTAACGTTTTGTCAACATTTTTTTTTCTTTCTCTTTTTTGAAAAAACTATACCCCACACTAGGATTTGTCCTGTATCGTGGATGCGTTTACAAACACAAATCTCACATACACAAACGCCCCGAAACAACTATTTGTAGGCCATACAAATTTTTGTTTCGTGTGTGAATCGAACCCCCGACCCGTAGCGCAGAAGCCAATCGCTCAGCCACTGCACCAAACGTGTCGTCAAATTTTAGTTTTATATACTACGTGAAAACGCAACTTTTTCTCTATCGACCAGTCAGTCTGGTCCGTATTTTTCTATAATCTGTCAGTTTTTATGAGATCCATAGAGTTTTACAGAGACATTTGTACTGTAGATGGTCACATTTAACTACAGAAATACATAACTAAAAAATAAAAACTTTGATTTTAAAAACAATATTAGTTAAGTAATTTATTCAATAAGCTTAAAAGTAGCCCAATAATTTTGTATATCAAAAACATCTGTATGTCTTCAGAATTTGTAGGGACAACATTTTCCCACGTTTTTGCTCATAACTCAAAATTAGGTTTAATCACTTAACGGTCTTTTAGAAATCAGACAGCAGATTTACCCCCGTAGCCTGTTTATTACGGTCTATTCAATTAGATCGTACTACACCGAGTAGCTATGCCAGCTTGTCAGGCGGTTTGTATAGCGGTTTGCTTTTGACAGGGGTAACATCCCCCGAAACACTTCAGGGAAATATTAGAGCTATGGAACTCTGGAAAGTTTTAGACGTCTTTCAATTTTGGACACTGGTTACACTTGGTTGTTTAGTTAATTAATTAGAGGTTTTAGTATAAAAGTGTTCGCAGAATTTCCTGAGATTATGTGTCTATTGTTATTTTTTGGCTGTTTAGTTACATATTTTTTTATTAAAATGTAACTAAATAGCCAATTTTTATGTTAGTAATGATAAAGAACAATTTAAGTATATTGTGAAGGACGGCACCGTTGACATCTGTCGGGCATGCCACTGTCCCGGTGAATCTATCTGGCATTATTATCTCTGGTATCGTTAGTGCGTATTTGCACAGGCACAACCTCGTAGCTAGGATTATCCATCAGCAACTTGCTCTGAAATACAACTATTATTAAAATCTCTCTTTAGTCACGGCTCATATTCCGTGCGGAAGATGTCCGGTCCTTTGGAAGGCATACACGGGGACACAGGTCCAACGCGCAGTGGCCCCTTTGAGAACTTTAATCTAAAATGGTATGGGGCACCAACCGGGGACTATCCACGGCTGCGCTATTGGAGTACAGCCATGAACCGTCCCAGGCGGGTGCAAAACTATTGTGAGATATGGTAAAAATAAACTTGGTCTATGGGAGGGGGTGTTAATGGACTGTTTAACTTATATGCCAACTATTGCCGGAAGAAAACGGCGTCTGCTTTTCAAGTTTGAAATTGAGTTTATTAAAATCATTGTTATATTTTTTGAGACTTCCGTGTTGGTCTTGTGGTCACAAGCGCAACTACTGAGCGTGAGGTTCTGGGTTCGATCCCCCAGTCGAGCAAAGTGTTATTCGGATTTTCCGAGTGGAATTTCTTAGTAACAGTCCGGAGTCTGGATTTGTGCCCGGTTGATGACAATAGGCTCGCCCCCTAGTACACGGGACTTAAACATAACGGCAAAATGAGGGTGTACTATACACCTCTGCCCAACCCTTTGGGGAATACAGGCGTGATGATGTTATGTTAATATTTTTTGTTTGTTTAAGTAAGTAATAGACACTCAGATACAATAAAACATATTATAGAATAGCGGAACACTGGTAGACTGGTACTCATGATAGGATTAAACTTGTGTTATGAGCACGAGAGACCGCTTCACATTGTAATTTTGAAAATTGTACAGTTCATCAGGGGGAAAACCTACAAAAAAATGCTAAAATAAAAATTCTATTATGTGTGTGTGTAAGGGTTACTAAGTGTGCAGTTGTGAGTAAGATGTACATTTGCCAGTAAGATTATGCGCAGTTCAGACTACGCTATAATACACGCTGACATTTAATTGGTTGTTTTGCTAGAACGAACGTTGTTCAGACCATGTCTGCTTCAAAAAAAGCGCGTCAAATTAAAAAAAACGTCATTGGTCTTTAAAAAAAACTCAAAAAAGACACCACCAAAGACACAAGGGGGAGACCTGCGCAGTCGGCGCCATGATGGTTCAAGTTATTTGCCGGGAACTTTACCACGATGAGTACTTTAATGTTACGGTTAATGTTTGAACACGTTTGAGCACCAAATACTATTTAGAAAGTATAGAAAAAATATATCTTTAACAATTTTTTGGTGCTTTAAAATGGTAGTAGACCATGGTCTGAACAACGTTTATTCTAGTAAAACAAAAGCACAACGATATCGCTCAGCATTTTTATATGGACGCGTTCACACAACGCTATGCTAGAAAATATGGGATTGCTCAAAATTATTTACTTTATAGCGAAATAGTATAGCGTAGTCTGAACTGCCGTTTAATGTGATGCAAAGTACTATGTCAATTTCAAAAGATTTTTTTGTTTGTTGGTAAGTAGTTAAATTCCATTCTAAATCAAAATCAAAATTTTTTATTTCACCTAAACCAATACAGGCGTTTATGAAAAGTCGAATTTAGGTGCACGGTTCCAATTAGTCGTTTCCTATGGAGAAGAGCCGGCAAGAAACTCCATGGTTACTCTTTTTAAAAAAAGGATATCTTTTACAATTTCAGTGAATACAGTAGGTACTATGAGAGAGAACAATGTAGTCTTGACCACAGACCTTGGAGTAATGTAGTACCAAGTCTTGAGTACAAAAATGAACAAAAAAGGGAAAAAAATTAAAGAAAAAAAAATACAATATAGGTAAATAATAGTAATTTACACAATTATATGTAAACAAAAACATGTAAACTTTCACATTTATAATATTAGTTAAATTAGTTAGATGTTTAAACACTCTTAATTGTCACATGTACTTGAATATTCGACGACACGTTTGGTGCAGTGGCTAAGCGATTGGCTTCTGCGCTACGGGTCGTGGGTTCGATTCCCACACGGAACAAAAATTTGTATGGCCTACAGATGGTTGTTTCGGGTCTGGGCGTTTGTTTGTAAGATTTGTGTCTGTAAACGCACCCACGATACAAGAGAAATCTTAGGGCAACGTTTTTAATAAAAAAAAAAAAAAATGTGTAAGTCCACGAACTTCTCACATTTACAAAAAATTAAATGAAGCTAAACTATATAAAACAATTGACATACTTAAATGTCATCATAACTTAGACAAAAAATCATTGTAAAGTAAGATGAAAGATATCTTGAGAGTAATGATAGCAATAAAAATAAAAAATAAATAATCATTAGCCAGCTGGAAACCTTCCTTTTGCATAAGAACTTATTAGCGCAGTAAATATGATATTTTTGTTACTTACCAATATACCAAGATAAAATATGTTAGTTAAATGTCTAAAGTTCATTACGCCATGCGACGACCGCTGTATTTAAACCCGACGACGCAACGTGACAGTTTGAGCGGGAAGAACGGCGAACGCGACGTTTTTTTTATTGTTCAATTTAATCTGCAAATCTCTTTAGACAGAATCTTTTTGCAGGAAATCCAAGGAAGCCTGTTTGAGACCGAGTTGTAATAAAGCCGCAAGAAATGTCTGCCCCGTTTTTGTACCAAGATTTGCCCCGATTTCTGTGTGATAGAATATGTTGAATATCTTACTTTATTGGGTTGGAGATCAATGTTGAGTCGTAATTTCGGGATACGGGAGGTATATTATCTTCTTTACTCAGCCTTTCTCTGCAAACTGCTGAATTCGGCCCTTCTGAAAGTCCACATACAGGGTGGGCTATCGGGAACGTTTGAGGCCACAAAAAGATAGATATCATGTCACGATATAGTACCTACTCTATTACGATATGGTAACTGTGTTTGATCATCTTTTTAAATGTGATTAAAAGGGAACGGGTACACACATCAAAAAAAGTTTGCGATCACTAGCATAAGGTGATCTAATTTTTTAAATTGAACTTTATCAACAATTGAACTGTTTTATTGTTATATATTCTAAATCTATGTTTTTAAATAAATAATCTAAATAGAAGAAGAAATCATAATAATATATTATAATCTACCGTAACAAAAAAGATTTCGATTTTTCAAAGTGATCGCAAACTTTTTTTCATGTGTGTATGCTAGCGCAGCCGCGGCGGCCATTTGGCTAACATTCCATAATTAACCTTAACCTATATTTTATTTTTAGTTTTAAATTAAATAGGTGTTCCCGATGTGCCACCCCATACAATTAAGAGTTTGTAATTTTACTGTCAGAAGTAATCCACTTATGAAACACGAATTAACATTCAATAATCATGCATAAACTTAGCACAAAGTTATTGCAACCGTATCATGGCCCATCTAATCTTATTATTAATTGTAAACTTTATTACCATCGCGTTAGAGGGTTGTTCGAAACAATATGAATATTCATTGAACAATTAGAATTGGGAAGTAAGTTGCGACTTACATAAGCTGTAAATACGGAAGATCAACACGGATCTAATATAACAGACGCAGTCAGATCTGCATGAGGAGCCGTGTGAATTACGGCCTGTCTACATCTCCATGTCACGACGTTGTCAACGTGGAACAGTGCGGTGACGTGGCACGGTGCGTTGACGTAACGTGCAAAGGGGTTTGGGTAAAGTTGGCGTCGTTTTGAAGTTGAGCGGCCAGTAATGAAACTTAGATATTATGAAAGAACAGAATAAAGCGATCCAAAGTTATTATGGATAAATTTATCTAAACCATATCGGAACGGAGATATTTGCTTTTGTATTGCTCATTAAAATCGAAGAAGTTATTATATTATACTGCACTCTTTTAAGTTTCTGCCGTTTTTTTTTAAGAATTCCAAATAAAATAAATCAAATAAAATGACGTAGATGAATGGACCGCTGAATGCTGAAGTTCCTGGGCTGGATGACTTTCCTGTTTTAAGTGCCGATGATTTAATGATCTATGCCCTTGGAACGTATTAAGTACAACAAGCTCGTAACTACTACGGAGAACATGTAAAAAGTGACGGCTAATATGTGATTGAAGTATGTAGAGAATCAAACATTAATCATTTTTCGGCGGAAACCTTAAACTGGATTGATCCGTGGCTTCTTAGAGGCAGGATCCAATCCAGACATTCATCTAAATGGATATATTACGTGCATATTCTCGTAGAAAGAGCTACACAAGGGCTGGATGCAATATTGGCCCACTATTGCTCATGTATTATTGCGAAACGGACCTTAGGCTGCTGTTCGCATGCAATGTCCATGTCCATTATATGGTACATGGGATGGGGCAGATATCAAAATAATCTGACTCCACCGGCACAATTTTTAGATCAGATTATTCGATGACATTGAGAACGAAATGGACGAAGAGAGTTAAAAAATGTGTTTTTACTTTTCATGTAATAAACTTATAAAGTATAATAATGTATTTTTATTATTTTCCAAGACCCAATAGTAAAGTCACATTGACAGACGGTCGTAAAACAGTAAAGCCAATCTCTAATATCAACCTTCTAAAAACGTAACTAAGATTTCTTTACGCAGGACAGTAATTGAAATACATAAATTGACGACATTTTTATAATCTTCAAATGCAAATACCTCATCTTCGATATTACTTAGCACAAAAATAATTGAACATATATGTGTACTTAACACAGCACAACAAAGTAACATGAAAATTATAGGTGGCCGCTGAAAAAAAAAAAATGACGCCACTAGTCCATACAAAGTTACTCAAACCCCTTTACGTTACCGTATCGTAACACGTTCCGCCTCTAGCCGCAAGCGCACACGTATATGCGCTCCGCCCGCGCCCTACACGCCCGCGAGTTAGTCGCCGTCTATGTGCTCTGATGCTTTAAACCCATACCTTACTGTTTCTCTTATTAAAATTCAGGATCTACATGGTCAACGATAAATCTAACAATGATCCTGATGTGCATTTTTACGATACGGTAACGTAAATTTCCACGTTACGTCAACGCACCGTGCCGCGTTACCGCACCGTTCCACGTTGACGACGTTGTGACGTGGAGATGTAGACACGCTCTTATTTATACCTAATAATTACACGTTTTTCGGTCCTTTAACAATCGTCCAGATAATACGATTTGCACCGTTCGTTACACATTGAAATCCCTTTGAGCCTCGGAGAGTACGTTAAGCCGTCGGTCCCGGGTGTCATACGAATACCTATGACAGTCGTTACGGGTAGTCAGAAACCCAAAAGTCTGACAACCGGTTTCATCTTAGGATATCGGCATTGCCCAGTAACTGGGTTGCGGAGGTCTGATGGCAGTCGCTCCGTGTAAAATACTGGTATTCAGCCGCATCTGGTTAGACTGGAAGCTGACCCCAACATTCACGGACTGACTTCGGCAATCGCAGTTTAGCCTTGCAAATCTGCGCAGTCTCCTCAGAGCTCATGACTAATGATTACATTTGTCATGAGTCTCTGAGGAGACTGAGTGATATAAACTACATAGTTTAGTGTTACTTACTTTAGTTTTAATTTGAATTTATAGTCTCCTAATGATTCTGAACAGACTAGTTTCAGGTTTAGTGTATACTAAAACTAAGCTTGTAAATTCCATCACGCTATTGCTCATAGGAGCTGAGCAGCGGAACATTATTTCCACATATTCCACATACTGCGACGTATAAGCTTAATACGTCGGGTAGGTATTATCCACGATAAGTTTAATACTTACGTGAGATATGTATTATCACGCTACTTACAATGAGGACTGTGCAGATTATCATCTACTAAGAATTTCATCTAATTTCAGAGAATTTCTATTTATGATTAGTTACGGTTTACTCACGTGCATTTTTCGGGATTGCCCGACTAGTGTCGGACCCAAACGGAGTCCTTAATCATGAGCTGATCACGCGGCGAGGTCGCGAGTCGAACTTCAGAGAATTTGTCAGAAATCAGCGTAGCAGAATACTGTAGTGAGAGATCGGTGGCCCTACATGTTCTGCGTTCGAATCTCAGTTGTCAAATTAGCTATTTGTATTTAATTTTGTTTGCAATGTTTTTTTAATTTTTGTCATTGTTGTCAGTATTATAAAAAGTCTGTCAACGCCGTGGTTTATTTAATAAATGATAACGGTTTATTTTTTATCTTTAACTATATGAAATTATAACAGTCTATCGGTAGCTACTTATAAATATGTAAACAACGCGTAACATATTAATTCACAATAAATATCAATATACAATTATAATCCATTTTAGCAAGGAAATGTATAGAAATAATAGGTTTTATGATCAAGATGAGCTGAAACTCTACTTGAAGAAATGGTTCAAAAGATATTAGTGCCCCGGTGGGCCATTTTTGTCTATTATTATAATAAATTGAGTACATATACATTATTTAGTTGCTGCGACACAGTGTTGTTTTCCGACTTCTACGCGGACGGAGTCGCGGGAACTGCCAGTAAATAAATAAATTTCGGTAAACGTTATGTGAAATATGTGCTATAATTAAGTCTTTTGTATAATATTGCCTACTGTGTTGTCGAGTATTACGTGAATGTGACAGATATAAACAACTTCTTCATCTCGTCATTTGTCGACGTACATCTACTTGGGTGACTTAGACAGATAACTGAATGATACTTGTAGGCAAATACATCTTATTAACAGAATTTCTTTTCCAGGTCCAGGTCCATTTCATACAGACATTTATTGTAGAGGACAACTAGAAAAAACAACTGTTTTGTTGAAAGGCACTTGCCGTATTTATTCATTACTAGCTGTACAGTCTGTCTACAGGGTGTTAACGAATTCGTGTAATTCCTTAAAACCACATGATCTACTACTGATGAAGACAGGCCCCGCATGGGATTTAGATAGATTAAAAAAAAAAAAACTTGCGGCTTTGTTACCGATCGTATTTAAACCACTTATTGATTCAGTAAATATGGATTCAGTAAAAAAATAAGAATTTTTTTTTTGCAAAGAAATGTTTTATTTTTGTGAACATTTCGATGCCACGCATAAATTAATGGAAGCACGGTGAAACGGCTGGCAGGCACGACTAACGCGATATCGCTCTTTGCAGTCAGATAACTCAAGGCTCTAAAATGACTCAGAAATAGAAAATTAAGATTTTTTTAGAATTTTTTTTAGTTGATTTTCAAAAATTCCCATTTAGGGTTAATCTGTGTCACCAGTAGATCACGTGGTTTGAAGGAATTACACGAATTCGTTAACACCCTGTATAAAGTCATGAAATGGAACAATCTTTCCCAATGTTTTGTCAGTTAGTGTTTTGTCAAGCGATAATCGTGTCTAAATACTCGCAAATTGATTTAAGATGAGTAAAACTATATTAAGTTCTGCAAGAGAAGTGATTTTTAAAGTTTAATTTTTATAATATATGACTAGTGGCGCCCCCAATTTTTCATGATTTTATAGACAGACTGTACCCATGCGTTGCAATGCACTTTTTCCTACTTACTACCTACCTACTACTTACCTAATACACTACATTCAGAACCAAAATCAAAGCAGTAACAAAAAGTTAAAACCATTTTCATGCATGCGGTAAATAAATGAAGAATATGGACATACTGAGTTTTTTTTTTTTAAATATCAAAATTTTCTTTCATTAGAACCTTCACCTGAAAATTACGAAGAAAACAAAAAAAAATTGCGAGATCGGTCCAGCCGCTCACGCGTGTGTCACACACGCGTGAGCGGCTGGACCGATTTCAAGGGAAATAGGGATTCATTTTTATATACATAGGTAGATAAATTCCACCAAAAACTAAGCATTCATTCTGTACTAAGTGACTATATGTTCTTCATTTTTCAGCTTCAGGGTACAGGGCCAGGACCAGCACCCCGAGTGTGAGTTTTTTTTCGTTAACGTTTTAATCGTTAATAGTTGCGTCACGCCAACAATTTATGAAAATTTAGGCAGCGGCTCTAGGCGTTGCGTTCAATACTAATATTCGCGCGTAAATTTAACGCCACGCCTAGAGTCACTACCTAAATACATTTTTGGCGTGACGCAACAACAGTAGTTAACGAAAAAACTCATACTTGGTGTACAGTTCTTTCTACTTGATCGTTGCTGGGTCGTAGAATGAGTGCCGACCAAAATGCCGATGGATGCACCTCCCTAGGTACCATACAGGGCGGCACAAATTGCATACATACAGTGTACCCCCAGGGAAATGTTCGAACTTCTAATATACTTTAAAATAAGGTACCCTTGACTGTAGTAAGCTGTAGCTGTGTAGCCAATCATCTATAGCTAGCTATCATGTTTTGATATTATTGTGACGTATTTTTAACCGACTTCAAAAAAAGGAGGAGGTTCTCAATTCGGTCGGTATTTTTTTTTATTTATGTATGTCCGATTAGTGTGATTTTTTTTTGTTCGATGCAGTAGACTTGCCATTTGGTCCCATAAAAATTTCATCCAATTTGGTTGAGTCATTTTTATTTTGTGAGCATTTTTTTGATTACTGCTATGTGGATGATGTAATTATTTTATGTATCTTCTGGCATAACTCCGTCATATATAAACAGATTTGTAAAATTCTTTTTTGTTTAAAAGAGTATTTTTCCGGAATGGTCTTCTTTAAATTTGGTGAAGATCTGATGAAGACCCTCGGAGATTGACAATGGAACTCTCCAATGGATAACAGCAAATTACCCGAGATTGCTGTAATTGCATGTTTGTGTATTGTTTACGCCACTAAAAATAGAAAAATAAAATAACTTTAAAAAAAAAGTAAAAACCGACTTCAAAACAAACTAAAAAGAGTAAAATAATTACCATATTATAAAACTAACAGTTTCAGAAGTCGGTGCCTTCAATTAGGTTCATTGTAAAATTGCACCGACTTCTAAAACTGTTAGTTTTATAATATGGTAATTATTTTACTCTTTTTAGTTTGTTTTGAAGTCGGTTTTTACTTTTTTTTAAACGTTATTTTATATGAATTTGTTTACGTTTTTAACATAGTCAGGCATGCCATCCGAAACATGTATCATACTTAGGTTATGTAACTACAGCAGATGGCAATAACAAAGACATTAGTATCTTGCGTTTATGTAACTACTAATTATTGTCTATTAAGGCTAATGCGTCCCGTAATTACACGTTTAAATGTTCCATGTTGTTCTAAGTGGTTGTTGTCACTACTTATTGCTCCATTAATACGTTTGCAGTACATTCATTCAATGTGTATTTATGTTAATGTACAAATATGATAGTTGCATGTAAACAGAGTCCACTAGTGCCGATACTCAAGTACGTAAGGCCACCGTGGGCAGTCAGCCCCGCTATCAGCCTTGCTGACTGGCAAATCTTTTTGTCGCAGCATGAGCTATTCTTGTATAGCTCATGCTGACACGAGAGAAGAAGTAGAATTGTGCGTGAAAAGATTCCTTATTTGTTCGCGATACAATGATATTATAATTGCAATGACCACTACGCGTAGTGGATTGATTGGCGATTGCAGTATGTCGGTACTAGATTTTTGCATCTCTTGCTGCATTTAAATTCAAAGACATAAACCGTCCCTCTTTTATCATGCAGTATACCCGTTTTAACTTAAGGTGAGTTGGGGTTTTTCTACAAAACATTACCATACAAAGAATAAAAAATATTTAAAAAAACGTAGATAATATAGCTATTTAACGGTTTTCGATGATGTCGTTTACGTTTGTTCGGTAGCAGTCTCCTTACTGCTACAATTTATGAAATGACCGCTATGTCAGGACTCATCTTTCGTTGAACAGAGTATAGATCGTAAATATTATTAAGTTATAAGTGTACCATAAGTTGTAAGTGGATCAGAATTTGATTATCACTTGCGTAAATGGTGAAGGAAAACATCGTGAGGAAACCTGCACACCTGAGAGGGCTCCATAAAGTTCTCGATGGTGTGTGTAGTTCGCACCAGGCCAGCGTGGTAGACGAAGGCCTAAATCCTTCTCATTCTGAGAAGGGGCCCGTGCCCAGCAATGGGACAGTAATGGGCTGATTATGTATAAGTGTATCATGTATTTTCAAATTAAGTCAATTGTATTCTTATAGGGAAATAAATATTTTAAACCGTTAACCGTATAACTTGATGCCTGTACCCCAAGTGTGAGTTTTTTTCGTTAACTACTGTAGTTGCGTCACGCCAAGAATGTATGAAAATTTAGGCAGAGCCTCTAGGCGCCGCTTTCTATTCTAGCGCGAATTTTAGTATTGAACGCCACGCCTAGAGGCGCTGCCTAAATTTTCATACATTTTTGGCGTGATGCAACTTACTGCAGTTGCATCACGCCAAAAATGTATGAAAATTTTAGCTAACGAAAAAAAATCACACTTGGGGTACTGGTCTAAATTTTATTTTTCTTCGATGACTGCCTGGTAAGTAAAAGGCATGTTTTTAAATAACGCTTTTAAAACATTAAGCTTTTTTCTGGATTCTGCCGGGCTCATGCGCAGCGCGAGATGATTTTGTCTTCAGATTATCTCGTGCCGAGACGAGATAATGTTTGGTTTATTATTATGGCGATCTATATAGATATCTAAGCTTGCTTGTCAATTCTGATACACTTTGTATATCATCTCCTTCAAATAGTAAAAGGCAACCGTAGACAGCTCTTTCCAGACGTGGTGATTTTAGCAATATTTTCTTCATCACCGTTCATTGAAGCAGTCTATTATGTTCATATTCACGCTTGGTGGTAGGATCTATACGGCCCGCCTAGCTAGCTACGATCCTCACATTGAAGTTCGGCCAAGCAGTTTACGTGTTCCATCGTGTTTATGTGAGACCCAGAGGGGTATAGGGGAATCCCTCTAAACCCTTTTTTTTCCGTGGGAAAATCCTCATGGATGCCCTTCGCCCGGGGAAGGCGAAGGGGTATGCCGGACTCTTACCGGCTAAAAACCCACGATGTTCCTTCTCCTGACCCTTGGCCGAGGTCGCGGGATTCGCAACTGCATGCACCGCGACCCCACCAGGCCTCGGTCCGCCAGCCCCTGGCAGACCTCTTCCTCTGTGGGGCCTTGCCCCACGTCCTCCTGAGAGGCGCGCACGGAACACAGCGCGCCGCCTTCTCGGGCCTGTTACTGGTCGGGCGACGGGTCCCCTAACCCGCCGCCCGCGGGCCACACACTACGGTGGCCGGAGATCGTCGCGCGCCCTCCGGCGCCCGGTGCGTCTTGCGCGGGAAGGGAGAGTGGCAGCTGCCTCTCTCTCCCTCTCCGCTTCCTCCTTGGTCGCCATCACCTCCTCGCAGAAAGAGGCGACGGCTTCCCACGCACTCTCGCTCCCGACCATGGACAGAACCACAGCCGGAAGCGAGAGGTCACCACCGACCGCCGCGACTAGTTCGCGGCGCTGCGTCGCCCACGCAGGACACGCCTGCAGCGTGTGCAGCGACGTGTCCTCGGGGCAGTCGACGCAGAGGTGACAACCGGACGTCTGCTCCCGGCCTATGCGACACAGGTACTTCCCGAAACAACCATGTCCCGAGAGTACCTGCGTCAGCCGGAAGCTGAGGGCGCCGTGACGCATCTCCAGCCACTCCTCCATTACGGACCTTACCGCCGCTGTCGCGGCGTGCCCTGCGCTGAGTTGCGCAAGTCGCTCCTTCCATTCTGCCACTAGGATCTGGCGGAGCTCGCTCCGCTCAGGCGCCTGACGATATCTCAGCGCGAGGACCCTCGCCTCCAGGTCCCAGGGCACGGATCCGGCTAAGAGGCTCGCCGCCTCGGAAGGAGATCGTACGGTATCCCCTTATCACCCTGACGGCCATCGCACGCTGCGGTCTCCGCAGAATTGCGACGTTGCGGGCCGTCAGGGTGTCCGTCCATATTGGGGCCCCGTAAAGGGCCGTGGACCGTACGACCCCCGCGTAGAGCCTCCGGCAGGTAGCATTGGGCCCCCCCAGATAGTGCAGCCGCGGCGCCCATCAATTTCGGCGTTAATTGCCGAAAATGGGGCCCAAAATCCCATCGGCCGTCGAGGACGAGTCCTAGGTACTTCATCGTCGACTCGACGCCGATGCGGACGCCTCCCACCATGATGTGGGAGAGGCCTGTGGAAACACAGGGCCTCGGACTTCTGCAGGGCCACCTCGAGACCCAACCGCCGGATCCTCGTGACGACTTGCGCAACCCCAGCTGTCGCCAAAATTGCTACGTCCCTCCCCGCGCCGTGACTAGCGTGTCGTCGGCGTAACAAATCACGCCGACGCCGTAGAGGAACGCTCCACGCAGCACCCAGTCGTATCCTATGTTCCACAGGAGCGGCCCCAGGACCGACCCCTGTGGAACACCGCACGTTGTCTCTCGCCGACCCCATCCTTCCCGACCCGGTAGATGACGGCTCTCTCTGCCAGGTAGGCCCCGACAATGCGGCGGAGGTAGGTCGGCACCCGATGGTATTCGAGTGCCACCCGTATGCAACTCCAGGGCAAGGTATTAAAGGCGTTGGCGATGTCTAGAGACACCGCCAAGACGACCTCGCCCCGGGTGACTGCTTCCTCCGCCTGAGCCCTCACGCGCATGATTGCGTCCACGGTGGAGCGCCCCCGGCGGAAACCGATCTGGCTTTAAAGTAAAGTATATTGCATCATAAGCCATAACTATATGGCATGCCGTTCACACTATACGCTATATCGCCTACCGGTCTACCATATATATAGCAAGTTATTTGATGGCGATCCGTCGGGCGACGGATAGAAATGAGGCAGGGTACGGACCGGAGAATCGTATGATATAGCTTTGAGAATCGCTCAATTTTATCGCGTACAGCAAGGCAATACTTTATAGCATAGCGTCTCACGTGTGTGAACGTGTCCATATAAAATGTATACTGAGCGATATCGCTGTGCTATATAATGTTTGCTATATGCTACATATTATAGCGTAATTTGAACTGCGCTTTAGATACCTACATCATCTATAATTCAGTTGAACGGATAACGTATGCATGCACTTAAATTGTCATCCCCAATGATGTATGCCCGTTGACTAGCAAACAAAGCTGACTGTACACGCAATGTAAATGTTAATTCCATGCATTGTCATGTAAATTGGCTTATTGGCGATGACGTCATTATCATAACCGTGTCATTGAATTACTGATTGCAATTCATCATTTGCTGGTTATGTTAGAGTGTTAAGGGTTAGGTGGACATGTAAAATGGTAGATAACTTGTTTTGTCGATTGATCGGTAAAAATACAAAACGACGCCTTAAGGTGAAAATCTCGGGAGTGCATTTGGTCATTGCACGGTTCCTGTGGGCTTTCAAGTGGACGAAGTCGCGGGCAAAAGCTAGTCAATTATATTTATTACGAATTTTATATACCTACCCAAAAAAACTTAATTTCAGTGCCTACAAATAAATTCGCGTAGAGCGGCTCTTTTATAATTATAGCATCTACCTATACGTCGCGTCGTGATAAAATAAAAATGACCTAATTGAATTCCCGGGGTTTACACTCTAAAGGTCATGGCACATTATACCGGCACCGCAACTGCACAGCTACAGCACGGCGTCGGCGTCGACTCGAATTTAGGCTACGGCTAGCTGCCAGCGCGGTAACTACGCGTCGTCCGCGAAGTGCAAGCTCGCATTCGGCGCGCTGGCCGCGAGGTGCAAGCTTGCTGTCTCCGCGAACACAGTAGTTATATGACATTTGTGATTGATAGGTGTTCACGCCTAGGACTTGCACGTTTTCATAATGTCTCGGTTTACATTGCGCGAACTAACAATAATCGCTATTGCTCTCGACGAAGAACAGGAAAATAAAAGGACCGCGGGCGACGCGGGCGCAACCACGTTGTTTGCTGGCGACTCGGAGTCGGCGCGCAGTAAGCACGTGGTCGGCTCGCTTGCAGCGCGCGGGCTGTGAGTCGAGTTGTATGGTAGCAGCAAGCGCTCTGTCTGCCCGCGCCGTTAGCTTTTTCATATTGACATTATGAAATATATTATACGACGCACGATTTAATGTTCTAATTTGAATGACAAGTTAATTGCTGGGTTGGAGCGGTGCCGTTGCGGTGCGGGTATAGTGTGCCATGACCTTAAGGCGGCGAAAAGGACTTGGCTCAGAGAATAAAAATGGATGAAGTCGAAAATTTCTTGTCATAAAAGAAAACAATTAAAAATTTCATGAATTTCAGCAGAACAGCAGCCTCACAATCGTCAAACAACTTCACGGCATGGTGTATATTTAGCTGTTTTGGCTTCGAAAGTTTACACACAGCGGTTAACGAAAGTCAAAGCAATTTTTATACAGTTTCCACTAAAAACTAGCTGAGACGATGCATCGCTCTTGGCGGTCGCGAACAAAGAGGCGAGACAAATATGTCGCACACAGATTGGCGGCAGATACGGATAGAGAGATAAAAATAAGGAAAATGGTGGGTAGGATTGACAGCTTGAAAGCGTTTCATTGCGTAATGGGGCCCAAACACGCTCGCGCATTTTGTGTAAGTGTTTTTGCAATAGATTTTTTAGGTACAAAATGGCTTTTAATTAACACCATCTAAGGATCGACCATTAGTTAAACGAAGTTTATTTAATACTTTTCGCAGGAACTGTTTCTTTCTTCGTGTACATGCTCGGCTATGTTCAGAGCGGCCAAGATAAATTGCGCGTATTGGAACTATAGCCCCCAGTCGCCGGGTGCAAAAAAGGGGTTTACCTTGTAAAAGGTCGGTCAGTTCTGAATTTTGCATATGTGTTATAAGCAGGTAGTGGAATCTTATGGCAAAACAATTGAAAGGTGATAGAGACAGGTCATTGTTTTTATCGAGTATTCAAGTTATCGATACTTTTTAACAGCTGATGATACAGACGGGACAGACATATTAGCCATTTTTTTAGAAACACAAAATAATAGATCAACACGAAATGTCAAATTGAAGTAGATATGACGTAATTAATTTTTCATTTTGATTAACGTACTATAGTACCGAAATAAAAAGAGATCAAATATCATAATAGTGTATTTAAGGTAAACTTCCCGAATTGCGGTAGTTATCAGAATTTTTTGATAGATTATTCGTGTGTAAAGAATAAAAATTAAAAGTATTTGTTAAGTTAATTAACAATAAAGTTCATAACTAAAAAGCATCGATAGCTTGAATACTCGATAAAAAATAATGACCCGTCTCTATCACCTTTCAATTGTTTTGCCATAAGATTCCGTTCTCTGGTTATAAGATATCCAAAATTCAAGACTGACCGACTTTTTGCAAGGTAAAACTACCTGGCGACTGGGCTACTATTTCTTTGCACAGGTTTACAAGTATGAAATAACGTGTGCGGGAAGAATTTGCGTGGCGCGGTGTTACGCAGTTTTGTACGCACGGCTACATATCAAGCTATAGGGGAGATTAGTCCAAAACCGGGTATGGGGGTAAAACCGGGACAAGGCAGTATAGCCTCTTACAAGTTTCAGTTCGCTAGCTGCTTTTGGCTTCCCTGATTAGTTTGTCAACAAACTTTCAATGGCGTCGGTGCGTGCTCGACAATAATAAATAAGAAAAACGCTTTTATCAATGATGTCAATTGATCTAATATTCTTTGGAATTAACAAGTTTAGTGTATCATTATACTCGCGAAGGAGCGATGCATGGGTGCAATTCTTAAATGTAAGAACTGGGCTCATGAAGGCTGTACGGATTCGGAAACCGAAATCTTGATGAGTTCCATTGCTACCACTGTTAAGTGGCAAAATCGGGTATAAAATTTGGGTATACCCGGTTTTGAGCAAGGGATGGAGCAAAACCGTAAAAACGTAACTTGATTGATTATTTTTTGTTTTTTAGAATTAAGAATAAAGTGATCTCAAGTGCTAAATATGTGATTTATAAACTAAACTAAATATAGCCTATTAAAATTGATTTAATTTTCTTCAAACTTGTGTTTTATTGTACTTTTGCCATAGCGTCCCGGTTCTACCCCGCTTTCCCATACATATCCAGTATGAGCTGATCTCGCGTTGTATAGGTTATCCGTACAATCAGAGGTCAACTTATGCGGCTAAACTTGTGCAAAGAAATATGTACGTGTATGTGCCACATAATTTAAATTTATGCGTTTTATCATCATCATCTTATCCCATGTTACTTGGGGTCGTCGCAACACGTTTTCTTCCTCCATTCCGTCCTGTCAACCGTCATGATATCACTGACTCTCTTCTCTTTCATATCGTTCTTCACACAATCCATCCATCTTTTCTTTGGCCTCCCTCTTCCTCTCCATACATTCACATTTATATTCATAACTCTTTTGGTCATGTGTTTCATATGAAACAAAATGTTAATGCAGCTTTGCCTAATTCTTTAGGGAGCATAGTCGGATCGGATTAAACTATTAGAAACATTGGGGACTGAATAAAATTATAAAACACTGCAAATCTGAATAAGCAAACACGTTTTATGCATTAAAATGTGAAATAATTTTATTCGTTGCTTTTCAACAATTTTGTTTGTAAACTTTTTACATATTTTTCTATTTGAACTCCAAGTTCTGAGTTTCAATGTGTAGTTTTACTTTTAACTAAATGTTATGTGAATATTTGTTTGTCATGTAATTTGTTTGAGAATTCAATTATATACGGTCAAGTGATAGGTATACAAATGGAGTTTTTAAAGGGTATAATAATATTTTTTTGGAAAAAATAACGTTGTTACGGCCAATGGTCTCATAGCTGAGAACCTCGACCAGCATCTGACGAGCTCCTCGTTAGCTGGCTGGATCTAGAGTTGGAAACAGAAGGCGGTATGCCTGGACACGGCGCGTATTGTTAGGAGCTTCCTGTCTATTGTATTTTAAACAACTCTCGTATTTGATATAATTAGTATTTAAAAATGTTATTTATCTATGTATATCAATTAAAAAAAACAATTCTTTTGAGTCAGAATATAATTCAATTCAAAGAGAATACGCAATTGGTTTCAAGATTCTGAGAAACGTAGCGAAAACTCAATACTGAAGGAATCCAATACAATATTGGCACCTAGAATAAATTATTCGATTCAATTTGCGGGCGCAAATTGTCTTAGACTGTACCTGGGCGATCTAGATCTAGTTGCTACGAGAGAAAATTCAATACACAAAGATTTTTGTACACATTTTACTATTGCGAAAATGTAACGAGTTGCTTTCGTAAATTGAAAATAGAATACAAGTAAAAGATTTTAGAATTTATCAATTTTCTATTTGAAATTGTAAGCGTTAGTTTAAGTGGAAAATAATAAGATTCTGTCTATCGTGTTTGAGGGTCCTCGCGTACCAAAGGTCTGAACTGAGAATACGTCAGTGACCGTTACCAAGACCTTCTTAGTATCTAGTTTAAACGGAATACCTACTTCAGTGCGAAAGCCGTATCATCGAATTTTGTTTCTTCGAAAACCTTTCAACGACATCTCTATACTGCGACGCTTTTTTAAATCGACGTCTTGTCACTGCGATATTTCGTTACATCGAAAAACTGTACTGCGAACGATTTTACTGCGAAAATATCATACTGCGAAGCCTTGTTCAATCGACGTCTTGTTACTGCGATGTTGTGTTACTTAGGAAAACTTACTTCAGACAGTCTTACGGCCATTACCAAGTACTTACATCGATTTTCTTTTTCAGAACAATACCCAAATTTTTAACATTTCTTTAAAAGCAGAGAGCGCCGTCTGTCATTTATATCAGTGTTTAAGTAACATAACATCGCAGTAACAAGACTTCGATTGAACAAGGCTTCGCAGTATGATATTTTCGCAGTAAAATCGTTCGCAGTACAGTTTTTAGATGTAACGAAATATCGCAGTAACAAGACGTCGATTTAACAAGGCGTCGCAGTATAGAGATGTCGTTGAAAGGTTTTAGAAGAAACAAAATTTGATGATACGGCTTTCGCACTGAAGTAGGTATTCCAGTTTAAACATAACCACAGAACAGTTTTTTTTGTGGTCTGTAGTTTGTAATTGTCACAACTGTCAGTTCTTGGATTGAAAAGCCTATCGTAGGATATAATTTACAATGATGTTATGTGATTTCGTTATTACAATAAACTGTATATCAACTACATAGTATAAAACAAAGTCGCTTCCCTTCCCGCTGTCTGTCTGTCCCTATGTATGCTTAGATCTTTAAAACTACGCAACGGATTTTGATGCAGTTTTCTTTAATAGATAGAGTGATTCAAGAGAAAGGTTTTAAGCTATAAAATGTACACGTGCAAAGCCGTGGCGGGTTGCTAGTAAATTAATAAAATACTTATACAGAACTTCTAATATAGTTTTAAAATACTCTCAGAATGTAGTTCCTTTCATAGCTATTGTATAAGTTTGAGTTTTATTAAAAAATACTTATAATTGGGGAAAAATAGCCTTTGTACCTATCTAATAAAAGTAGGCTAATTCAGGTATTTTTGTGAAGCAGGTATCGTTCAGGGTTATTTAATAGTGTAGTTTTCGTTTACGACAACTTTCAAATTGTTTGACAACAAAAACCAAACCAAACATTTTGACAGTTTTTAACCGACTTCAAAAAGGAGGAGGTTCTCAATTCGGTTGTATTTTTTTTTTATTTTTTTGTAAACTAGACTTGCGTAGGTAATGCATGAAAATGCCAATTTTCTAACATGTTATTGTGTTTTTGCGAACAAAACTGTTAGGCCACGTGGCCAAACAGTTAAAATTTCGCTTAACAAACAATGTTAAGCCGGGTCCGCAGCGCCAATTTTGCTAACAAAACTGTTAGGCCACGCCCCTATTCGGTTAGCAAACAATGTTATCGTGTTTGCAAATACGGAAACATGGCGCTGCGAGCCCGGCTTTAGGAAGCGCTTCTCGGACAGGGCATGAAACATTTCACATTACGCGAGAGTTTCACGAAACTTGCACGAATCTTGCAAGTTTTTGGCTTCAAATAAAATACCTGACCTGGCCTATAACACTGGTTAAAAATACATAGAAATAACAAGATATTTTGTATAAGAAATATTTTAAGTGTCCCTCTGAACTCTGTCAGCCATCTTGGATTGTTCAGTTGCCCTTCGCCGAAGTTAGTGAAATATACAAGTCGTATATCAAGTGCAAAAGATTAATTGCTATAAACTTATTAGCACTCGAACTAAATTGGCAAACTTTTGTAATTTATTTCGCCAAAATTATTTCTCTGAATTAGAACAAGTTATTGCCTGCAAATACAATTCTGTACAGCAATATTACTTCTAATACGGGAAAGGCGTAAAATCTACAGTCAGAGTAGATTAGCCTGGTTTATAATATGAATATTTTCTAAGTCGACCCCATCATGTCTCTGAAGGATCCATCAGATTTACTATGTGAGCCATCATCGAAGAAAATGTGCTCCTCCATTTCCCATTCATACGGTATGACAAGATGTTATTACAGGCCGACAAATATGCATCTACCGAACCAAGAAGGCTTACTGATCCGGTTTGATATTGATTTATAAACATACCGGGTGACTGGGTAGGTAGGTGAATGGAGTACGGAATAGTTTTTTGTAATTTATGTTTCTAAAAAAAACTTCTATCTGTATTTACTACGAAGTAAATAAATTGATTAATAATATCTAAATTCAAATCATACACACTTGCGTCTGATTTGAGCTTTTATAGTAGGTATCTATAGATATTTCAATTTCATAAAAAAGAAATGAAAAAAAATTATAAAAAAAATGCTTTAAACCTCACGGAAGAAATTACCTAAATTAAGATGAAAATCGCATCAAAATCTTTTGAATAGTTTAGAAGAAGTAAGGAGTTAGTCTAAACAGACAAACGCATTCAATTTATATTATTTGAGTAGATATAAAGAATAGCACTACCCCATCTCTTCCCGTGGGTGTCGTAAAAGGCGACTAAGGGATTCACTAGAGGATGGGCAGCAGCGTTCTCTGAGTACTTTAACAACCATACTGCGATCGCCAACCCGCCTGCCAAGCGTTGCGATTATGTCGAACCCCCCCCAACATTGTTTGGGGGAGGCCTATGTCCAGCAGTGGACGTCATTCGGCTGAATGATGATCAGATATCCCTATATACATATATATAGTTTATGTTGTACACTTAAAGGAACCTACATCCACGTATAATTTTAAACATCATAGCTATGTTATTTAGGTACACGATCTCACCTACTTGATCCTAAGCAGTATTCTGGCATTGGACTTGGAAATTTTGAAGGAATTATTTTGTTTGTTAACAAAAGCCTTAATTTATCCAAACAATCATGAGCATACATTTTATAAAAGAGCATTCTCATTAAACCTCTAAGACCGCTTAATATAAAATAGCAGGCACAAAATGATTACGGAAATAAAACAACGTAAATGTTTGTAAATGGGACGGAGGGAAATGAAAGAATACACGAGGGTGCAGATGGATGAATAGAACTGTGTAAACGAATGATCATGATTCTGAATGAATGTAAGGGATGTTCGTTGAAAATCTTATTTCAACGTTCATTGGACGAGTGTTGACAATTCAAATGGTTCTCTAGTGTTTGTTAGCAATGTTATCTTGCAGGTTAAATCCTTTTATTACGATAAAAGCGGCTTAAAAACTAGTGAATATAGCGCCCTTTTTTGGTTTATTCCTCCTTTATACCTAAACACCAAGAGGATTGCTGATGCGTTGCCAACCTAAAGCTGGGTCCGCAGCGCTAATTTTCTACCAAAACATGTTATCAAAACAAGTTAGCAAAACATGTTAGCAAAACAGCCAGTCCGCTGCGCAACACTGATGGCGTCTTCCTCTAGTGAGCGCGAACACAAAATGCGTCACCTCCCCTCCCCGCAGGCGAACGCGGGGGATGTTATCCATTCGTCTCAGTAAACATGTTATTGTGTTTTTGCTAACAAAACTGCTAGGCCACGCCCCTATTCGGTTAGCAAACAATATTATCCTGTTTGAAAACACGAAAACACGGCGCAGCGGACCCAGCTTTAGAGAAAAAGTTGTAAAGACTCATGTGCCTGTAATTTCACCGGCCTCATACCCTTCAAACCAGATACAGAAATGCTGCTTGGTGGCAGAAATAGGTATGGTCTTAGTACCTACTTCATCGGACGAACTATTGCAGTCCCGCTGCAAGTGTCTGCAGCCCCGGCGAAACCGAAACGTGGGGATTTCGCTAGCATCACCGCGAGCGCCCCTACCAGTATGAAGCCTATGCCAGAAAAGACGCCGAAAAAGGCTGAAAATGAGGATGGTTTCGTGACGGTACAAAAGAAGTGCCGTCAGAGAAACAAAAAGAACTGCTGCGGCACGGCTCCTGCGGAGCCGAATATGACGTTTTGTGCCGCTTTGCCGAACACCCCGGTGTACATCTCCCGCATACACTACACCACTAATGCGGAGGACATCGTGGAGTACGTACGCCAAAAGGCCAAGTCCTTGGTGAGAGTGCAGCTGCTGGAATCGCGCCGTAACGCCAACTTCAAGGCGTTCATGGTGCGAGTACCAAAGTGTCTTCTGCACCTCGTCATGGAGGAGAACTTTTGGCCGGAGTGAGTGGTGTTCCATCGCTTCCGCGGACAAGTGCCACACGATCGCACAACGACAGCGCTTAAGTGAAGTTTTGTATTATATTATGTATTAGTTTATAATTATGTATTGTTTTTATTATTTATGTATTAGTTTTCTATGGGCCAAGTTGCCTGAAATAAAGGATATTATTATATTATTATTACAAGGAGCTCTATTACTCTTTGAAGATTCTAAGGTTGTATTTTATTGGTTTCGATTTTGATTAACGTTGCAGAATCAAAAACTTGAATAGTAGGGAATATGCATGTAATTATTTTTTTCTCTTCACTACATTGTATAAAACAAAATCGCTTTCCGCTTTCTGTCCCTATGTATGCTTAGATCTTTAAAACTACGCAACGGATTTTGATGCAGTTTTTTAATAGATAAAGTGATTTAAGAGGAAGGCTTTAAGCTACAAAACGTACACGTGAGAAGCCGGGGCGGGTCGCTAGTAATCAATAAAGCACAGTAATATAAACCCAAGAAAAGCATTTAAAGGCAAATGTTACTATTGTTTGTTGCTCAAAATAATTATGTAACTTCAACAATTTTCTTCTACAGTTCAAACAGCCTTTATTGTCGCGGCCATATTGTGACGTCGAAATCCACGATACTGCTTTGTTTACATCTTTTTTTTTGCCACATATCATATAAATTAAATTATTTCTTGTGCTTTATTCAAGCAGAAATCGCACTTACTAACTTACCTCAGTGAGAAATCAAACAGTTTGCTAAGAAAAGATTATTTAAAGATTTATTCACATGGATTTTAATGTCACTTCCGGAATTTTCGAAGACGACGCGTTTCGAGATTGCGTTCCGTTCCAAAAAAAAAACGTAAAGAATTGTAAAATAAGTAATGCGTTAAAAATGTTAAAAACAATGCAATTTGTTTCTTGACTCCTGTAAAATGAAAGAGTTTTGAATTACATGCATATTCCCGATTACATAAAAAAACATGTCAGGATATTTTGTGGTATTCCTTTGTTATTCCAACACGGGAAAATCTATTGTCGGACTTTTAGTTTAAACATTAATTTTATTTGTTTTTACTCCCGATTAAATTTAAACAACCATTATGAGTAAAACTCGGAAACATACGTCGTTTAATAATTTATTCAAAACGTTTCCACGCAGATGCCTGAACTAATAAGTAATAAGGACCAACTTTAATTGATGCCACCCCAAATACTTGAAATGCAAAATCCGAAGTTGGACTGATTACACAGGTTCAACATTAGGACGGTTTACAAACTGAAGGCAGACACTGACCTTTCACAACTTTGACTATTACCTATCAGATCTCTCACCACTTTGGAAGTTGATATTAGAAATGTTGAATTGAAGTTACTTTTGATGGCCTCAATGGCGTCGGCGGTACTTAGAATTCGAAATTGAGGATCGTACCAAATATTTGTATGACGCTACTGACACTATGTGCTTGTACTTTTGTAATATGACTTGCGAATCAAAGGACCAAAAAAACGTGGTTTTAAAAGTTTAAAAAGTACCTAAATGACATAGCAGCATACTTCTATTATAATTATGAAACAAAACACTCCACATTTTGGCGAGTTTTGTTATCAACAATTTCCCTGTTGATTGGGTGTAACAATGGTACGTCTGTAGGCACTTAAAATGTTACTGTAGATATACCTATTGAAACTGTCCTCAGTCCGTACAAGAGAATGAGTATGCAGATATCAAAACGAAGATTGTAAATCAGAAATTCTAGACAGAACTATTTATGAAATTAATTGAGCTGTCTCTAAAATGTACCTACAGGAGTAACACACCAGGATTACAGAAGCTTCGAAGGACTTCTTAAATTGAAAATCAATGACCCAATCCTCATAGATTATGGATAACGATTTAAAGCTGCATTACTACATAGAATATCTCACATGATCATAATTTGAGATAGATAACTTATAATTCGTTGGGTAGACATTATTTTGCCGAAGGGTTCACGAATTTATTTGTTTCAAACTAAAGTAAACCGCATTAATAAAGTTCATAGATCTTGCAACGTGGTATCTACTTGCAATAATAACTAACTTTATAATTACTGAACCATTTTAATGAGACAAACTTTTCAGCTTGCTTGAAAAGGACCAACTTATTATATTTCAGCTCAGAATTTAGGAGTTAAGTATTCACTGACATATTTATTGTAGGCATTATATTTTCTAACCCATTCTCTCATGTAATTAAATCGATATTTCATAAATTGAAGTGTAGAGAAACTTGTTGGGTATATTTGCTGCTTGCAGCTTTAGAGTGGTTACGCACTGCATCTGATCCGAATCCGTGAAAATACGTTCCGAAGTAAGTCATAGAACTATTTGTGTAGTAGTTTACGCACTAGATCCGACTTCCGTCATCCGATTTTTCTCCGTCATCTGTGAGTCTCCGATTCGGAAGAAATATTGACGGACCGAAGTAGCCGTAGTGCTGTTTGTATGAACGCTTTCGCATTACCTCAGATTCAAATCGGACATACACTCACCGGCATAATTAGCGGAACGTTTTTATTTTTTCCATTTTTTTATTATATGGTACTGCTATTGCTATGACGATTTTTTATTCAAAAGAACCTTCAATTAGGACTGCATGTTGAAGAAAAATTTGGTTTTCCTAAGCGATTAGAGGTAAATTAGGCCCAGTTTTGATTTTACAAAGATTTTGCCCTTTTGTGTTTTTGATCGGAACTTTGTTTTATTTAAGTACTGGTGGTTTGGCCTTAGTGTATTCATTGCATTAGGAGAATAAACATTACGTAGAGGCTGAAAGAAGTAATTTACCTGCGACAAAAGCTACGAGGGATGTTACAGTGATCGATGAAAGTCAAACCTATCGTGCAGTAACTTAAGCACGGGGTGTATCGATATTAGTCCTTCCTCGCAATGTCCATCGGTACCAGCAGACAGGATGTTTCGTTAGAAGATGAGAATAATGCAGAAATCAAGGAAAAAGCGCCGCTGATGATTGGTTTATGACAGTTCAAATCGGTAAAAGCTCTGAAAAATTGGCCCCATGCTGCTATTCGGACCTGTAGCATCCTGAAGGTGGTCCGTATTTTGTTTGTAAGTATGCGAAAAGAAAGACGACGTCTCATTGAAGGTAATCTGATATCTAACACGACTGCTGAATGTTCAAAACGTGCTGTAGGTCATCGCGTAGTGAAATTAAGTTTTGCTCAATAACACCGAGATCGGACTAAGGAGTTAGAAAGAGATTTTTTCTCAGGGGCAAGCTGTTTTGTGATATACATTTTTTGGATGAGAGGCATATAATATGAATACGTCAAGGGAATCGCTTTGAACTGTCAAATTTTACAGGAATGTGCCTTATACTGGAGGCTCCAGTAATGGTTTGGGGTGTCATTTGTTTTGAAACGCACACGGAGTTAGGCATTATTGAATGAGGCTTACTGGCTGCTTATTTTTGCAGGATAGACATCCCAGAACCTCATGCGATGCCACTTGACAAATTATCATTCAAGAAAAACAAAATATGCACGATTATGTGTGACCGGAATGTGTATTCGTGGTCCGCAATTTCATATAAGATGTTGTAATTACCCACCAGGGTGGCTCAACGTGGACCCCGGACATGAGTCCAATAGAATATGGCTTGGTCTTGACGGGAAATAGGGTTAGAGAAAAAAATCCAGACACCCAGAAACATTAGAGGATTCAAAATTGTTTCATGGGAGTATGGGGACAATTTGTCTTAAGAAAAGACAATGGATTAAAAAATTTAGTGGAAAAACATGTCATAATACTGATAAGGACCCTAGCAGTATATAAACGGTGATAAAACAAACAAAAAAGTAAAATAAATAGCAAATTAATTATTCCAAAAAATATGCGCCGAAAGTTACAAAATGGATATTTTAGCAAATTGAAGATTTAAATTGCCAAATTCAATTAAATGATAATTGATTATTTGTCTTTTTAATGCATTTAACCCTAATTATAAAATATTTAAACAAAAACATTAATGTACAATACAAAATTATGGAAAAAACACGGTTTTTTGTTGCGTTCCGCTAATTATGCCGGTGAGTGTATTATGTCAAAAATGGCCCCTGAATTGCTTGGATTTGGATCAGCGATCGGATTAGTGCGTAAGCAATATCCGAAGTCGGTCCGAGATTTTTAGACACTAGATTAATTCGGATCGGATACAGTGCGAAAAGCAATGTCCGAATTCGTTCCGAGTTTTTTATATCCGTATTTCCACGGATCCGGATCGGATGCAGTGCGTAACCGCTCTTATTAAAATACCTTCTCGCCCTGACCTTATTTTCCAAGAACTTTATAAATTAATTGTATCTAAAACTTACTGATTGCCATCCCCATTGCAAACGTTTGTCATAGTTGAAAGCTAACTTTGCCTCCGAGCACAATCATTTTCACTACCTAATTAAAGGTTGGCAAAGTACTCATTCCCATTAACACGTACTAAAACCAGAAAAAAACACAAGCGATTTGATAGTGTTATCAAATCGCTTGTGTTTTTTTCTGGTTTTAGTACGAACAACAAATGAATTCATGAAATTCCCTCAAAACGCGTGATTTACTAGTGACACAGATTGATCAAGAACTGTTTTTTTTTTCAGTTTCAGCAAAAATATTTTTTCATAAATATAACCTGATTTTTTAGTTATTTTAGCGCCCCGAGTTAACTGATTGCACGGAGCGATATCGCACTAGTCGTGCCTGCCAGATGTCAACATGTTTTCATTCATCGCGTGGTATCGAAATGTTCTATCACTTAAAATATTTTTTTTGCAAAAAATTTTTTTGCTTATTTTTTAATTGAATCCTTATAGGGTGGTTTAGATACGATGACTTACCGCTACCGCAAGAAAAAAATGATTTAATTTTTTTATTTTTAATCAATCTAAATCCCGTGCGGGGTTATTCTGTATCATTAATAGATCATGTGGTTTGAAAGAATTAAACGAATTCGTTTACACTGTATGAGTGGCGATCTATAAACAAAACTAAACAATAAAATAGCCGGCGAATGGATTCTTTCTCGCGAACAAACATGGCGGCTAATATTGCTAAAAGCCCGCGCCGCCGTCCGTCGTCACGCGCCGAGCCTGAAGTTTCAATATTCGTAAAAGGCCACGACTATTTCAATAGCTGATGCCAACTATTTTTTCTTTTTTATACGCTTTAATTAAAAGAAGTATAAAAATAGCTGGAAATGTAAGCATAATTATAGAATCCAAGCTTGCTTAGTAGTATGACAAAAATGGTGTCAATGTATAAGTACAATTAGCAAAATTTTCCTATACTTATAATTATTAATGTCGTGGTGGCCCGGAGGTTACAGATCCGCTTGTTAAGCACCAGGTTGTGGGTTCAATGACACATGTACTTTCTTAGTTGATCTAAGACGCCACTGATATACGGTGAAGGAAAACATCGTGAGGAAACCTGGACTTAATGGTTTCAAATCGCCAACCTGCAGTGAGGAAGCGTGGAGCTCAACACTCTTTCCTTCTCTGTATGAGAAGAGGCCTTTGTCCTGCAGTGAGACAGTTACAGGCTAATATATTTTATATTTTTAAATATACAGGGTTACAGGGAAAGTCGTACTGAATAATAAAGGACGTTATTATTCAGGTCATTTCTGATGGATTTGAAGGAGAATGACCAAAAGTGGTACCTACTTACCAAAAAGTCTCATGCATCAAGATCAAAATATTATAGTAATTATTTTCATATTTATTACGACATTACGCATCGGGGATTTGATTTTTGAACAGGGAATTTAATTTAAAGTATAAAGTGTTGATATTGTTTTATTCCCTTTACATGACGTTCCGTTTCACATGATTTATGATTATTATAACCTTGAATTTTGAAAGTGTCATGATTACATCTTTAAAAAAACATGTAAAAAAAATATTTTGCCGATTCTACATTAATTAAAAACAACTAGCATAGATAAGAATTCTTATTTATACGATTATCATTATTTTATCTATGGTTAATTGGCCGTTCACAACCCGTCATAGAGATGTAGAATGCAATAGATGCGGATTACTATTTTTTAGAACAATAATAAATCGTGTATGACACGTCCACATTGTCAGGTTATTTAGATTATTTCTAAAATCTCCGAAACTCGCGTTTTGTTTACAAAAAGAACTTTTGTAGGAGTTAACATGATAAGTGTAGTCTATAAAAAACAAAGTTTGACTATGATGCAGCATGATACGGGACTCCATACATCCATGAGCATTGTCCTTTCATCTTTTTTAAAGTGCTAAGTACCTATAAGTATAGTATCAAACTCCAAAGTCTAATTAAATCAACACTTTTGCATACTTAATATTGTCTAAGCCGTTTATTTTAGTTAGTATGTGTTAGGTCTGAATAGCGGACTTCTTAGACGTTACTAATACAAACCAATTTGTAAACGTACAAAAGCTAGAATAACAAAGGGTAGGTACATAATTTATAAGTAAGAGTCCAGAGTAAATAGCAATTTATTTTACTAAGGGCTGATTTCAGATCAGGTATCTTTTGACATATTAGAATTCTATATTTATATTTTCAACTTATCCTCCAGATAAAAGTTATCTGACGATAGAAAAATCGGCCCTAAGTAGAACTATTTAAAACGCTAGTTAATAATACAACAATAGTTTTATTTGTACATACCTACGTACATAAACTCACGCCTTTTTCTCATGGGGGTAGGCAGAAACTGTAGAACGCTACATGCTACGATCCTTAAATACTCCTTTCGCTTCGTCCACGGTCATACATCTTTTATTTGTAATTCGTTAGAAAGGTCCCATCTCGTTACATTGAACCGAGGTGTTGCTGATTTATTATTAAATGGCTTTTAGTACAGTTATTTGAACATCATTAAAGAACGAAAAAGAATTAAGTAGTACCTAACTCAAATCTCCGTTGACGATATGAACTGGTGATCAATAAATTACTGTTGATGGTGGAGAATAGCGCATAGGTCCCTCAAAAAACATAATGGGGGCTGAATCCGGCTGTTAAAGAAAATAAAGAAAGAAAGAAAAATTATCTATTAGACTCGCAGAGACAGTTTTTTTTCCTATTTTGCTACTGTATAATGGTCTTTGAGGACCCTTTCTACGTAACCGGGCCGATATTGGCGAGACCTGAAGGGTCTCCAACCAAACTCAGGCAGTTACAGAATTTGAACACTATATAAAAGATAACGAACATTTAAACAACCTGGTTAAAAGTTATTAAAAGAAAACTTCTGAAAGGATTCAAAAAACACAATCCGATAAGCTAAGAGTTCCTTGTTAGTTGGGGATATTCAATATTCGTAATGGCGGATCGCGTGCGACTACCACTTACGGCCAGCCCTTGACTGCACGGCAATCACACATCAATGTCAACGGCGCACTAATTACACTCTATATTGTTATTGGACTCCGTGCAAATAATTGTAAACGAGAAATTATGTACACAAAAACTGTGGGCTAATTAATGTCAGGGGACCAACTCTCCTAAAAGAAGTCGTGATAAATCGCAACCGAACCAAGGCTGAACCGTTAAATCAGACAGTTTTCAATTTCAAAAGCTGTCAAATTGTTTGACACAAAAAACAAAATCAATAATTTTGACAGTTTTCGTAAAAAATACTGACTGACAGTTATGGTTCGTTTGCGTTTGGCAACAATTTTGTTAGTCGAATTCGCCCCCAGAACAGCACCCGATTCAGAATAATTCGATTAGTCAGTTGTCGATCGATTCGGTGAGCTATCTCTTTTGCTCTCTTCAGGAGAATCGTAAATGGAACGAGATAACAAACCGACAACTGCTTAACGAAAAGCTTCTGAATCGGGGGGCTGGTGTCGTATTACCACAAAGTAGGGAAATTCTTCATTCTTTATTGTATACGATTTTGCATTATTGAATAACCTTTAGAAATGTCATCTGCTTGTGGTTATGAATAGTCCCCTGGCATTTACCATGGGGTGAGTACATAATAACAACTTTAAAGCCTCTGGAAATCCCTAATTGAATGTCAGGGTACTTTAAAGGCCGTTAGAAGACGTGTAAGAGAAATATCAAGTGTTTTCGACTGAATAGACGTCCCAAACATTTGTGTAGGTTACATAACTGCAAGTATTATGAACAGCCCTGCATTATTGTTGACGTTTTTGTGCAACAAACTCCCCAGCAACACATATCTGTCTGTCAAATAAATAAATTAATTGAGTCTATACACAGCAAAACTGAACATGTGCTAGCAACCTTCATGGGCAGAATAAGATATGACTCCTAAGTGTTGGTTTAAAAGAATAAATCTTCATGTTAGGGAAGTATAGAGGGAGAGCTGCCCTCCCGTGCCCAAGAGGGCCTATGACTAACCTCCGGTTTCTGAATTGAGAATTCTAGGATAAGCAGTAATTAAGTAACATTTGAGTACGGAGTTGTCAAAAAAATTACGGATTTTAAAGCATTTTTTTGACAACTTCGTACTCAAATACTACTCCTAACCTATTGCTTATCCCGAATTCTCAATTCAGAAACCGGAGGTATGACTAACCAAAACCTTAACGAGACGGAGAGAGAATTGTTGGAATGAAAGCTAGTCCAACCTAGCATAATTATTTTCCCATAATAATCCTATAAATGACCAATATCCTACCCAAAACTGTGGAAATCAATACGTATTGTTGGGGTGCCAGTTCAATGCCGAACGTAATGTAACAGGCATGAATGAAATGCACGGATTTGACGGCTTCGATTTAACGAAATAGTGGCCATATTGGATTCAGCGGTTTTATTCAACACTCATGAAAAGCTTTTAAAACGCAGTTGAAATTTAAAACCAACTTTTTGGGTTTCATTCAAAGCGGTGTTTGCTTTGGTCTAATAATTATTTTTAGGTATTCAAATAGGATTACTTAAAAATAACTTTCATGATGGCGCTCGCTTTTATTTTTAAATAGAAGATGATAATGTTGAAATCATGCTTACTTAGCATGAGGCAGACAAAGCTTTTGGTATTAAAAATGTTGAAATTGTAACCATTACATTCTAAGGGTTTGATTGCAGAAGGATACCTAAAATCATTTTAAATATTTACCCTTCCAATGTAGTACACAAAAGTGTGGACAACGATTAACTTTAATCGTTTTCAAGATAGTGAATAAGGGAGAGTGAGGAAGTACCTACTATTAACTTTTTTGTACCGATTATGGGGCATGGATCAAATTGAGAGTCATCCAATTGTTCTTTTGAATTTTATTTATAGAATCAGGCGTTACATAATTATTATGTATATAAATTTATTGACTATTCCACACACACACGTAACACATAAGGTCATAATAAACTATTTATTGCTTTTATTTAGTAATATTCTAATTTTAATATTGTACGTAATCTATTTGTTCATTTATTTGTGTCGTAAAACCAGCGTTGCGACATTTCGTTTTTTTTTTAAATGTCGCAACATTATGCTGAGATATGAGCCTTTTTTGGCCTCGTGCAGGTACTTAGTTTAAATTTTTATCCTTTTTTATATTGTTTTTGTTTCTGTAACTGCCTGTGTGAGTTCAGAATAAATAATTTTCTTTCTTTCTTTCTTACTTTGAAGAAATCCATGACATAAACGTCATAATCATTCAGGCGAAAGATGTGCACTGCTGTACATAGGCCTCTCCCAAGCATCGCCCTATTGATTGGCTGTGCTTCTCGCATCCAGCGGATTCCCGTGACCTTCACTAGCTCATCCATCATCTATACAATAATGTATAGTGTTAATTCCTCCAAACGAAATATTGGCGGAATTAGCACTAAATATTGTAACTGCATATTATAATATTTAAAAGCGGTTTATTGCGGTTTAAAAGATAATGTAGTGACAAAAATTTAAAGGACGTAACTACTCCTTTAAACTCCTTAGGTGGTTGGTCATGTTGAAAGAATGAATGAACGGCGTTTAACAAAAGGAATTTAAAAGGCTGATTTCAGTGGAAACGCCAGTAAAGGACGCCCTAGAAGGATATACATCGATTTTATTGGAGATGTTCTTCAAAAAAGACCAGTGCGTAGTACTTTCAACCGGCGTGCATGTATGACAAGATGTATGACCGTGGACGAAGCGAAAGGAGTATGTAAGGATTGTAGCATGTGGCGTTCTACAGTTTCTGCCTACTCCCACGGGAAAAAGGCGTGAGTTTATGTATGTATATTTAGTGTTAATATAACCTTTTGAATTTACCTAAGCTTCAACTAACGGTTTTTGACTGCAAATATTGGCTGCTTACGTAACATGTTAAACATACTTAGTGATATTTTAAACTTAATTAATATTCCGTAATGAAGTTTTACTACCAGCCTGTGAAGTTTGCTATTAAGTCGAGCAGACACAAGCAGAGTTTGCTTTTTGATTCAATTTGGAGCGCAAGCGACACATACTGTTATAAGCTACTTTAGACAATTGAATTTAAAGAGTGTTTTGCTAAGAAGTTATATTAATTTAAAATAACAGTTTGTCGTTTGGTAATTATAGAAAGTGTTATGAGAATGGATAAGGCTACAAAAGGCTGCGGCTCTACAGAAAGTGAAAGTTCTTGATAGAATAAGAAAAAAACGTGTTATTGAAATAAATACTATTATTTATAGAAAAAAGACAAACCAACAGACCTCATAACAGACAATCAGGCAGCAGTATCCACCTATACTTGTAACATTATTACTGGTCATTAACACATGGATTAGTGATTGCACATGGATTAGTGATTGCACATGGATTAGTGATTGCACATGGACTAGTGATTGCACATGCACTAGTGATTGCACTAATCCATGTGCTAATACTCAGTATGGTAAAGAGTTTTTGGAGGAGAATGTTTTGTATTCTTCATCGCAATCTCTTCAGCTGACAGGTAACAGGGCCACATTGCAAACTTTATCATTGTAATAGCATTAAAATACCAGCTTGAGCATTAAACTCAATTCGTTTTAGATTTCCAATTCAGCGCACAAAACATTTAATCTCATTAAAACGGGCAACTCATATATTAGCCTTTAGCTGAGTATTACTAATTTAATACTTCGTAGAAAGGTGCCCAAATCCCTTCGGTAACCACAACACATGTTCTGGAATCTAAATCATCCAACATTTTGGACTCGCTGCCCACTTTAGTCATTAGCAAAGTTTGGAGTTTGCATTGTGTATGAAATTTCTACTGCCCAATTAGTTATTAGGGGCTAAAGTTGGCTTAGATGAAAAGCCTTAGGGAGAGATAGAATAATGTGGTTCTGTTGGTCAACAATTTGTAAATGACTATGTTATGGTGTTGTTTTGATTAATTAATTTTAAATGATTAGATCTTAATCTACATCGCTACAATTCTTAACGATTAATGAACGATTCCACTGAGAATCATTCGTTGTCGCAATCTATGAGACAGCTCATTTTAAGCAGAAAATTTTGTATTTTTTTTAACTTTGCCTCTTTCTCTGAATACTCCTGTATCGTGTATTAACTTACGAATTCTTCCAAATGAAACCGAAACACACACACAACCTTTTTCTCCTCCTGACTTCTTTCCACTATTCGTTTTCCTGTTACGAGTATATCTTCTCATCTTCGCTCCAACTTTAGCATCCTTAGCGGTCAATTTCCCAAATTCCCTTTCACAATACACAGAATAAAATAAATGGCTTACACTTACACTTGGCAACCCTCCTTTATCACGTCAACCGAAAAGTATCACACAACATCGGAATACAAAAAAGAAACTGCGTGACCCTAGCCAGTTTCTATAAATTCTAGTGAAGGTGTGATTGGCAGAGAGAAATGGCCGCGGCCCCATTGGGCTAAGAATGAATTACATTGCCGATTTTTCTGACGAAAACCTTCGAAATCCACGTAGGTACGGTCGACCTGAAATATTGTTTCTTGTATTGGAAAATTGCCCTCGGGAACGGGGGAATAGATAGCAAGTTTGAATTCATAATGGCATGTTTGTTTTTCACCGAGATACGTAAAATTAAGGTTATGACATCCACCGTTTGGCCGGACCAAACGGTAGATGTCATAACCGTAAGCAAACAGTTATTAATTAACACGTAAAGATTAACCCATATCATTTTATAATCTGTAATCCTTTGGGCTCTTAGCCCTCTTTGTTTCGGGGATTACCATCATCAAAAATACCTACTACACGAAGATGATCGTTCATCCGCGCCAGTAAACCCGTGACACCGGCTGATGTAATTTGGTTGAAACATCGGAAACAAAGCTATCGTCACTTTGCATATTTAAACGCGATCTAGACCCGATTTTTGGATTCTATAACTACCTCTCATGACAATCAATCTGTCACTATTTAATAGATTCGGTTTTTTTGTATATGTTCGTTTATTACGGTTTTGTGAGGTTCATTATTATTGCTTTCATTCTCAAATAGTACATAAGTAAATACAAAATGCCGTGTGGTGCCGTATGTAAAGAATAGCACTACCCCATCTCTTCCTATGGGTGTTCTAAAGGCGTCTAAGGGATTCACTAGAGGACGGGTAGCAGCGTTCTCTGAGTATTTTAACAACCATACTGCGATCGCCAACCCGCCTGCCAAGCGTGGCGATTACGGCAAATTCCCCCCTTTTTGGGGGAGGCCTTTGTCCAATAGTGGACGTCTTTCGGCTGAATGATGATAATGATGATTGTGTGTAGTATATATTTTGCAGCAGTCTACCACGGACTACCCCTCCCCCTATATTATTCATTGTCTTCCTGTTCATCCAAAGATTGTCTGGTAGATATCGCTATCAGCGATAAGACCGCCATTGTATCCTTCAATGTATGATATTGTATAAGAGCTGTGTTACAATTTTGGTGTACAATAAAGTATATTCTATTCTATTAAATAAAATTATTACGTTACGTTTGAGTACTTCCTTAAAGATGATGGCCACGTCCCAGTTATCATGAAGACACCATTCAGTGTTAATTTGACCTCTTATCAGTTTGGCACATTTGCAAGTTCCATTCACAGCGGCGGAGACCAATTACTGTTAGTAATTGGAATGGGTAGCTTTAGTAGAGTATTGTTGGGCGTCCTAACAAATATTATCGTTTACGATTCCATTATTTTGGTGTTTGGTTGCAAGCCAAAGGGTCGTTGGTAAGGAACTTTATTTTTTAATTTAGAAGGAATAAAAAAATGTTAATGCTGTCATTCTAATTGCGCCACACAGTCGTTATCAATTTTGACAATACAACAATATTCATTGCGTGGTACTTAGTTGTGGAGAAGTCGGATTGTTAATACATACGTTGCTATGGAAACTGTTGAACTGCCAAAATACAATACGAATATGTTGCGCATTTGGAATACAGGGGGCGAATTCGACTAACAAACTGGCTGTCGAACGCAAACGAACCACAACCGTCAGTCAGTTTTTATTTATGAAAACTGTCGAAATGATTGGTTTTGTTTTTTTGTGTCAAACAATTTGACAGCTTTTGAAATTGAAAACTGTCTGAATGAACGGTTCGGCTTTGGTTTGGTTGCGATTTATCAAGATTTATTTTAGGAGAATTGTGCCCCAGGTCTCTACAGTAAAAGGTTTCATACCAAATCATATTATTGACTAGTGGATTATTACTTTTAATACTTAACTACTGAAATTCAATACAATATTATTGCCCAGTTAGATCCTAGGGCTATAATTACTTTAGGTTTGTTTCTTAAACCATTACGGCCACAGGTGCTATGTATTTTCGATTTAAATCTGTTATTGTATATTTTAATATTGGAAATTGTAGATGATTTAAAATATGTCGTAAAGTCTCTTATGCCATTTTCGTGCCTGTAAGCCCCGTAGTTCTCTAATTACCCCATTTTACTCGGACCGGACAACCATCATGCCTTTTTCCGAGATGTATGGATTTTACCATTTTGACAGCGTTTCAAAACTATAATAGAACCAACAAAGTAAGTGGTTGTCCAGATGAGGCGTTTTACGCGCGAGTCGAGTCGCGTGTAATCGATCGAGCGATTGTGAGATACTAGCGGTTCATACATTCCGTCCATATGCAGACGCGCGTTTTGCTGCTTGCGCGTGAATCGCGCGATTGTGAGATACTAGAGGTTCATACATTCCGTCCACGTATTCGTGCATTTTGCTATCTGCGCGTGAATCGCGTACAAGTCGCCAACACTTCCAATCGCGTGAAAGGCGCGCGTTCCGCGCGCGTGTCGAGATGTGTACCAGAGACGCCATTGTTGCGCCCAGTACACGCGCGTTAGTTCAAAGTCACAGTTTTTATATCAAGTAGACCAGATTACAGGAGCTTTTAAAACGTCAAAACTAGGTGCACGGTTCCAAAAGGTAGGCCTTATGGAGAAAAACCGGCAAGAAATTCCATGGATACTCTTTTTAAATAATAGATCATGACAATTCCACTACAGTAGTGTGAGAATAACTTGAAGCGACAGGACGTAGAGTTTTCATAAAAATGGAACAGGATGGCCGTAAATGCAAGCGCGTCATGTGGAATACGCGCGGCGCCTTACACGTGTGAATCGCCTCATCTGAACAAGCGCTAAAAACACAATTACGTCTGACGTAAAGCTTGGTAAAAAATGTTTATGCATGAAATCTGCAGTATCTCTGATCTATATGCAAAGCTTAGGTCACAAAGCTTGTTTGTTAGAGCCAGGTGAGGTTCTGCACCAAATACCATTTACAATTCAGATCTTACCTTCGAACTGGACAATAAGAATAAAAGTCCCCGTTGGCCCGCAACGTCGGTCTGCAAACAACTAAGTCTTGTGGCAAGAATGCTAAGATTGTGCAAGTTAGTTAGAGTTGCTCTGGCACGTGAATAGTGTTAAATAAATTCTATAAAGAATTTAATTTGGTTCAGTAGTTGAAAATATTTTCTAGGGGGAAAATGCATAGTTGAGTGAGTTACGCAATTAGCTTGCTCATAGCGCTAGCAAATCTAGTTTTTAAACTAAAAAAGTTACGTGATCCGTGATCAGCTGGGCTAACATGCATAGCGGGACGTAATTTAATTTAATTTTATAATTTTTCGAAAACTTACAGCTAGGCAGCATTATACATTAATACCTATTCTTAAAGAAATCTACCTATGTAGTTGTTGGAAAGATTACGCAACCGTGTCATTTAAATTTGAAGTCAAAGTTCATAGTTATGTTCAGAGGATAGCCGTGATCTGCGGTCGTATGCCACCTATACAAAACAATACATCCTAACAGTACGGCTGCCCCATTTCAAAACCTAGTCAGGGACACTTTACAACAATCGTTTTATTGCATAATCTTGCTAACCTAGAAAGTCTCTACCAAATACAAAAACACCAGCGTTGAAAACTCACATAATAAGCAGATATATTTAAGCATCGATACCTAGTAAGTGCCATTCACTGCCTCTGATCATTTTAAAACCTAGTAAGTCACTTTAACCACATGGTTTTACCTAACGTAAATACTTTTCAAAGGCTGACCGATTTAATGTTTATGCGCTCTCCTGTAAAATGTCGTTTTAAGCCCTTACTAGGTTTTGAAATGGGACAGCCGAGTAGTAAGCGATCATAAGCTTTAGGGCAAAGTGCCTCGTGTGAACGCCGCATAACACATAACCCACAATTATCACTGAACGATATTCTACAGGCATATATTGCGGAAAATACTACTTATACATAATTTTGGTAGAATTATGAGATGCCGAGCAGACTTTGAACCCAGTTGATATTCATAACATGCATCCACGCGCTATGAATACCAAGGTAGACGGATCAGAGATTTTGTAAGGCGTTATGTTTTACATCGATAGGCCTCGAGTGTGAAACGGGAATCTATCTCGTAAACCCAATTTATTCATTGTAGATTGCTACAGTAAGAGCGGGGGCACACGATGCGTTGCGGCGGCGGTGTCGCTGCGTCGTCTTATATAGAAATATCCATGGCTTGTAACACGATGCGCTCCGGCGCCGCACCGGACTTGCAACCACCGAGACGAGGCGGGGAGGGGTGAATGCGTTGCGACGTCGGAGCGGCACCGTTCAGTTGTTTATGCGTCACAAGGAAGGACACACGTTCGCTCGTTTCGATTTTTTTCTCTACGATTTTTTTGCTACGGCGCCGCTGCGACATAACAACGTTGCGACGCCGCAACGCATCGTGTGCTCCCGCTCTAAGGGAGAAGCCACACGATGTGGTGTGGCTCTAGTGCGGTGCCTGAGCGCTGCCGCTAAGGTGTAATACATATAAAATTCTATGGTATAACCACACGGTGCGGTGCGGCGCCGCGCCGCACGATCTCCAGACCAAGATGAAGGGTGTATGCGCCGGAGCAGCGCCGCTCCGACTTCGCAGACCGCAGATGTGTTGACGGAGAGCCGTTTCACACGGTGCGGTGCGGCGCCGCGTGGCTCTTGCGACGCCGCGTACTACGTGTGCATGCTGATGCGGCAAAATGATCGCCGTGCGGCGGCGCACCGCACCGCACCGTGTGGCTTCTCCCTAAAGGGCAGTTCAGACTACGCCACACTATTTCACTATATACAATGTTAGTCGGAAAGGGGGTACCTACTAATCCGAAGCCCACTTATAGGATCGCTGATGACTGTTTGAAAGCAAGTGTTAAAATTTCAAAATTCGATAAAAAAAAATCCAAATAAAATGATTTTTATTTTAGTTTTTTTTAAATTCTTCGTCCCTGCTTTAGTTACAAATTCAGAAAATGGTGCTTCTAATTCATGACCCCAAATATGACCTAAAATGTAAACACAGCTGATCATAACTGGGGATAGATCTATTTTAGAGAATTTTTTTTGAGATTTTTGAACAGCTGTTTCTCTTAAACTATTGACTTTTGGGAAAAGTTGTAGAACAAAAGTATTCATTATTATGTGTACTTTAACACCCTTTCGGATTAGTACCCCCTTTCTGACTAACCTTGTATACATTGCGTCGTAAGTGTATCGCAAGCTAGTCTGCTATGTATAACAATTGAAGGCGATCTATTGGGCGAGGGACGGGGTAGAAGTGAGGCGGGGCGGCGACCGGAGAATCGTACGGTTTAGCTCTGAGAATCACTCAAGTTTATCGCGTACAGCAAGCCAATACTTTATAGTAGCGTTATGTGAACGTGTCCATATAAAATGCATGCTGAGCGATATCGTTGTGCTATACAATATTTGCTATAAATTATAGCGTAGTCTGAACTGTGCCTAAGAGGAAGCTCTCAAATGAGACCTGTTTATCCATACGGGAAGATCGGTAGGTATGCCATGAAAAGATGTGTTCTTTTTTTGAGTAGGTACTTCGTCTTGTAATGAAGTAAAGTCATTGGTAAAGGCTGATTATTTTGACATTGATATTTTAGCCCGTGAATATAATTATTGAGCGTCGTTTTAAAAATCAACTAATCTCACCGTTTACCTATAGGTATAAATAACAAAGACTAATATTAGTATTATCATTTATTCATCTTTAAACATATTATTTTACATTTTTAAATATTTCAATAAAAATATTAAAAATAGTAGCCCACCGGTATCGGGAACAGGGTCCAGGCTACCAGCGGTGAGGGCTCCAGAGAGAGGAACGTCTTGACAATACGTGCCGTGTCCAGAAATACTGCTTTCTGTATCAAACCCTTGATCCAGCTGCCTAACGAGATCCTCATCAGATGTTGGTCGAGGCTCTTGGCTATTAAGCCATTGACTGTAACGACTATCAGCACAACGACTGCTGAGTCAATTGAGTCAATATCATTATATTTATCAAGCTTAAATTCGTCTATACAATACTTAGAAGCTAGTGTAGTCCATTTCAGTGTTACCAAACATTTGGGCTCCATTTAGGCCTCGATAAAAGCTTCCAAACAAATGCCTTGAAAGGGTATTAGCCTCCTCCAATCCTCTGTTTAGCGCCTTAAGCCGTATAGCCGTATAAGTAACATTGCTTTTATTTTCCCAGTCCATTTAAAATGGAATAAATAACGATTCTTTGTTTTTTTTAAGGAATGCTTAAATAGGTCTTGATACCTCTTTCGTATTGCCGTCCGATTTCTAAAAGACCGTTAAGTGACATTTTGTCAAATTTGAGTCTTCTTCTCTCGTATCAGCACGAGCTATACGAAAATAGCTCATGCTGTGGTGAAAAGATTAGCCAGTCAGCAACGTTGTTAGCGGGCTGACTGCCCAAGGTGCGCTGGACGAAAGTGTCGTCACACGTGGAGGCTCTTTTAGTCTTACATACTACGTAAAAGCGCATCTATTTCTTTACCGACCAGTCTGTTCCGTATTTTTCTATCATTTGTCAGTTACGAGATCCAGAGACTTTTATAGAGACATTACCATATCATACCGTACCATACCATATTGTAGAGTCACATTTCAGTACAGAAATGTATGACTAAAAATCAAAACTTTAATTTTAAAAACAATAAGTGTTAAAACGCACTAGCGGCCAGCCGCAATACGGCGTGCCGCTTGCGGTTGGCCGCACATCGATTTTTATATGAAACCGCATGATCTCAACGCACTGGCTGGCGCACGACGGCTGGCCGGAAATCAGTGCGTTGAGAACATGCGGTTTCATGTAAAAATCGATGTGCGGCCAACCGCAAGCGGCACGCCGTATTGCGGCTGGCCGCAAGTGCGTTTTAAGCCTTATAGTTCTGCAACTTATTGTAAGTTATATAATGAGATTAAAAGTAACCCAATAATTTGGTATAACAAAAACACCTGCAAAACTTCAGAATTTCTAGGCATAATATTTTCCACGTTTTTGCTCACAATTCAAAATTAGGTTTACTCACTTAACGGCCTTTTACAAATCGGACGGCAGCGTAGTACTTAGGTTGATGAAAACTGCCAATGTTCAGAACCAAGTTGATGTAATCAATTTACATAGGATGTTCCTAGGTCACCCAAAGGGCAATGGAGAGGGCTATGCTCGGAGTTACCCTTCGTGATCATATCAGAAATGATGAGATCCGCAGGAGAACCCAGGTAACCGACATAGCTCGAAGAATTGCCAAACTTAAGTGGCAGTGGGCGGGGCACATTGCTCTCAGAACGGATGGCCGATGGGGCTGAAAAGTTCTGGAGTGGCGACCGCGTACCGGAAGACGTAGCGTGGGTAGGCCTCCCACAAGGTGGACTGATGATCTGGTGAAGGTCGCGGGAAACTGCTGGATGCGAGAAGCATAGGACCGGTCGATGTGGCGATGCTTGGGGGAGGCCTATGTCCAGCAGTGGACGTCTTTCGGCTGAATGATGATGATGATGAGGATGTTCCTGCCTATGCTGCCCGATGCGGTGCCAATATCGTTGTTTTGCTAGTCTGATATGTCTCTTTGACAAACTGAGAGTGACTGAAGTTCAAAATTCATAAAGTTTTGCGATCGTGGTGCGATAAATATCCGATTCGAATTTCGGGCCGGACGTACGAGTCTGGGGGCCTACTCCCTAAGTCCGTCAACGAAGTTAGTCGCCCGTCCGAAAGTAGCCCGAAACGTAGGAGTGAACAAAACAAGTGTCAAGTTCAACTCTTCGGACGGGCAAAAACACATCCGTAGTAGGGACAACTGTCAAATCGTGTTGTCATTAATTCTTAGTTTGGGCCCCGAAGTAATCGTATGTCCGTAGGTAATAGGGAGTAGAAAACGCTCGTAACTAAGGCCGAAACCACAGACTTCGTGCTTAGGGAGTAGACCCCCTGATGCAAGCACGAAATAGAAAAAACTAGTGGAAATGCCCTTATACTTCCTTAGTACAGAAACCAGTGTCGACAAACTGATATACAAACTTTAATATATTGAATGATACCAAGTTTTATACTTTATACACCTCTGTAAGATACATTTTTCGTCCTGCTATCATTTTACACGTTAAAATTGCATAATAACGCATGATTATAACATTTTAGGGAGCTGATAAACTTAAGCATTCGCTTGTAACAGAACATCGAACATTCGCTGTTTTTAAATTTTCTTGAACTGAACATTCATACATATTTTGGCTTTTGTAACATTCGCTAGAATGCTCATTTCAAGTGAATGCTCAGGTTTATCAGCACCCTTACGTATGAGTTCGAGACGCCGCGCCGCCCGTGTCACAGAAAATAGCTAAGTACGGATCTCATTTGCAGTTTCATAATTGTGAGCAGCTGTACGAAACATGGCCGTATGTGTCACATCATACAGTTCGAAGTCAATTGAAAATGGTTTAGCCTTAGTCGCCGTTTAGGATAGCCAAAGGCATGCACAAAACCACACAAGGTTCAATTTTCTTGTGACCTAACTAGAGATCGGATATTGGGATGCATATTCATCTAAACTCGCGATGTTGGCTAATGTGGAATGAGCTTTTGTATCGAAAAAATCCTGCGGTTCCGGGACTATTATTTTAATTTATGTTTTTTTTTGGTTTATCTAATACACACCACTCCTCTTCTTACATTCTACATACAGACATATTTGCATCGGGGGTTACACATTAATTTTAAATAATTATGCAATCCACAAATCCCGGGTTTTTTATAAATCTTTTTAAGAAGTCGCTTCCATAATATACACTCGACTAGTTATGCATTCCCAGTGTTACTGGAACGACGGTTTTTTTTTACAAAAAAATTTATTTTAAGTAGCCGTTTCCATATTTTCGTAGCTAAAAATTCGCTTTAGGTAAACATGAAACAAAGAAAGAAATACATTTATTTAACACACACTAAAAGGCACACAGTATAAAATAAAGCATAAGAAAAAACAAAAAAAGAAATTAGCAGGGAAGTGTGCCTCACGGCTGCGCCAAAAAGGCCCAGTTCAGCAAAAAATGCATCTGAATATCCGATCCCTAGTCATAACGGATATAACAAATAAAAAACTGTTCTGCCTAGCATTATTCCAACTATTTTGGGGTCATCTTCCAATCTAACCAGATGCGGCTGAATACCAGTATTTTACACGGAGCGACTGCCATCAGACCCCCACAACCCAGCTACTGGGCAATGCCGATATCCTAAGGTTAGACCGGTTGCCAGACTTTCGCGCTTCTGACTACCCGTAACGACTGTCATAGGTATTCGTATGACACCCGGGATCGACGGTTTAACGTGCTCTCCGAGGCACGGAGGGGCCTCGATGTGTAACGAACGGGTAACCATCAACGGATTGACCGCGGGAAGCGCAGCTTAATCTTGTAACGGTTATTTTCAATAACCTATCTATCGACGTTTTCTCCTACTAGAGATAGATATTTGACATAAGCTCCATAGAAGTAATGTCAAATTACTATCTTTAGTAGAGCAAAGCGCCGATAGATATATTATTGAAAACGGCCGTAAATCGTATGATCCACGCGGTTGTTAATTAGCCACGAGCCCCTCCTAATAAATTAAAAATAATATCATCTAAATTAAGACATAGGTGAAGTACGTCCAAAATGACATACACGGACAAAATGTCATACTTAATAGGGCTTTTTTTGAACTGGGGGGACAGGTAAAAAACATTAATTACAAGATAGGTCAGGATTCAGAAGATTTTCCAGTTGATTCTGAGAATGACGACGAGGACTGCCCGTGTATTTACTGCAACGATATATTTTCACTCTCTAAGCCCGGAAAGTGCTGGTTACGATGTGTTACGAGTACTTGTTGGGCTCATGCATCGTGAGCTGATGTTCCTAAGAAGACCAGAAACTTTTTTTTGTGAGCTTATACGTAATTTTTACGGACAAAATGGTTTTTGTTGGAGGTTGAGATAAACCTCAATAAAAAAAAATTGTTCCTTTTCGATTATAAATCCAGAAGCAAGCATAAATTACAAAGACTGATTGTAACGGCCTTAATTAAATAAAGGGTGTTAACGAATTCGTGTAATTCCTTCAAACCACATGATCGATTAATGGTATAGATTAACTCCGCACGGGATTTAGATTGATTAAAAATAAATACAACAGTTTTTTTTCCAAAAAAATATATATTGTATTGAAAATTTTGATGCCATGCATAAATTAATGAAGGCACGGCGACACAGCTGACCGGCACAACTAGCGCGATATCGTTCCACGCAGTCAGTTAACTTGGAACGCTAAAATTACTCAGATACAGAAAGTGAAGGTTCACTTTGTGAAAAAAAATGTTTTTTCTGAAAAAAACTTGTGCAGGGTCAATCAGTGTTACCAGTAGATCACGCGGTTTGAAGGAATTACACGAATTCGTTAACACCCTATATAATACGATTAAAAAACAAAACAGCATGTCATTTTGGACGTACTTCCCCTAGGAGGTAGGGTGAACTTATTACAGTTATTCAGTGTTTCGGAGGTTAAATAATATAAACACAAGGTTGTTTGTGACAAAATATTATTATTCAAGCAAACTTTCCCGTTTTGTACCTCGGCGTCCCCTTCGGCGTTGTTTCTGTTCTATTACACTGTGAAAGCTTTGTCCAGAATTCTTCAAACTGAGTGTTTTGTTGGTTTAGAATGCTTAGGTAATCAGAAAAGTAGGATTCTGTTTCTGTATAAAGATAAATTTTTACAGGGAGAGGGGACCGATTTATGGCCGTTGGTTATTTTTCACATTTGCATAAAACAACATCACGTCCGTATTCCCCAAAGGGTGACCCTAGAGGTGCACCTCTGCCCAATCCTGTGTTTATGGGTGTACTATACATTGTAAAAAGTATTATGATTTTCTTTGTCTCAGTTAATTTATTCACCTGACGGACAGAACTGTGTTGCTGGGGAGTTTGTTGCGCCGTTTCTTCTTCATAGCTTATACACTAGGAAGCGGTGAAGGGAGAGCTTTTTTTGGGGCTGTCTTTTGTATTTGACGTTCAAAAAGAACTGAGTAATTCTAGTCTATTTTGAATAAATGAGTTTTGAGTTTGAGTTTTATACATAGTAAACCTACATTTGCCGTTATGTTTCAAGTCATATGTAATAGTGGGTGTTTAAAGTAGTTCAAAAAGTTAAGTAAATTTAGTTAACATTCTGTCCGATAGATGGCGCTGTACCGAATTCCTTTAAAACTGAATTGCGGTGTTAAGATTCTCCGTGGTTTAATGACCCTAGTGATATTTTGTATAATAAAAAAAACTATTTCGCTTGCATACTTCCGAGTATTATTCAATCCTTTTAAAGTAGCTAGATCATCCCAGGTCATCCCCTGTACATTTTGGTCCGTCGAGTCGAATTATATATTCGAACTAGCTAGGGAATACTGTTGCGGTGAAGTTTTTTGCCTTAGTACACCGCGGCAGTTGTTAAGGAACACTGAAGGGGTTGTGGATCGCAACTCAGGTGTTGGAAGGGTTTCCCCGAGAAGGGAGACAACATCAGGTGGCGCCGGGAGCGTGACGTCATCAGCCAGCCCTGAGAAGAGGAAGTACGGTCAAGCAGAGCACCGTCGTCAGCAACGCGTCGTGACGTCAGTGGTGGCGTGCAGCGTGACGTGTCCGGAGAACAGGTGGAATATTGTGTGTAGTGTGTGTGACGAAGATAAACTGTGAGTACATTTTGTGTTATATCATCAGTGAAGAAATAGTTCAAATACTTTGCAAATTCCGCACATTCCATTAACTTTGTCGTTTTCTGCATGAATTTGGACTTAGAAAAATCAGTGCATAAAATTTAAGGACTTAGAATTGTAAGCGAAAAAACGACGGAACGTGGAATCTATGCCCGATTTCGCTCAAAGTTAAAGTTTTGCCAAACACTTGTAAAAATTTCAAGATTTTCTGATTATAAGATATGTGTTGCAAATTATACTAAGTTCATTTTACCTCAAAAATGGAAAAATACGGCAATTTGCAAATAAATTTAAAGACAATTATTGAAAAGTCGAGATCTAATTTTAAGAAGACACCTAAGGATCGTTTCTCTTATCAGTACATTGATGCAAGATTAGAGAAGTTGGAACGAGATTGGCAGGCATTTTGTAAAAATCACTTCGAGATATTAGAATTAGACAGTGCAACGGTTAAATCATTAGAATGTGTTGTGAGTGATGTTTATGAAGCGACAGAGGAAATTTACATTTGTTATAAGTCGGAACTAAAGGTCGCTTTATGTAATTATCCCGCTCCAGTCAATAACACATCAGTTTGTAAGCATACTCAAGACGTTTCTGTACCTATGTCGTCTGGTTCTTCTGTAAGATTACCTAAAATAACTATTCCTACTTTCTCCGGGAAATATTCTGAATGGACATCTTTTCGCGACTTATTTATTTCTTTGGTGCATAGTAACCAATCTTTAGATTCGGTACAAAAATTACATTATTTAAAGGCTCATCTTACAGGAGAAGCAGAACAATTGATAAAGTTTGTACCTATAGCAGCAGCTAATTATAATCAGTGTTGGTCGCAGTTAGAATCTAGATACAATAACAAACGATATTTGTCAAATTGTATTTTGAAAAGACTATTTAGTCTATTTATTTATTTATTTATTTATTAAGGTACACCAACAGCTTCTGTATACAAATTTCAAATTAAAGTAGGTAACAATTAGTTGTGGTCTTATACAGTTGCCAATAACAGGTGAACCAACATTCTCAAATAAAAGTGACAATCTAAGCTAAAAACTAAGTGTACTAAAAATTAAGTGGAATAAACTAAGAAGAATAAAATTACAAAAAGAATAATAAAAATAACAATAACAAAATTGCAGTAACGCTTAATTATAACAGAAGACATAAAATTAAACAAAAATTACAAATTTAGATAATGTTTCAAGATATACCGACATACTAACATAATGAATCACTTGATCGTGTGCTTTGGGACTTTAGGATTTGGGTTTTAAATATGTTCATGGAGTCATGATATATGTCAGCATTTGGAGTGGATTTTATGTACGAATTCATCTCTGTGCTGAGCCTATTGAGGGGTGAGTACACTCCTATATTTGTGTTGGATGCTTTAGTGTGGAATAAATGGGTAATGGGATGTCTGGGTATTCTATAGGGGACTTTTATTCCAATTTTTTCAGTTAATTTATCGCAGTCTAATCTATTGTTAACTAATTTGAAAAAGAACATGAGATCTTGTACCAGTCGACGGTCGCGTAAAGTAATCATTTTGTAAAATTGAATACGTTGTTCATATGGACACCGGGGAGATATATCACCAAAGGTATATGCTAGGTGTTTTGTGAATGCCCTTTGGATGCTTTCTACTCTTTGCGAGTGTACTGCATAGTGGGGGTTCCACACCACGCTGGCGAATTCAAGGTGGCTCCGAACTAAGGCGTTATATAGCACAATTTTTGTTCTTACCAGCTTAAAGCCTTTGGTGCTTCTCTTAAGAAATCCTAGTAGCCGTGCCGATTTCTTAACGATATTATCAATATGGCTTCTGAAGTTGACTTTACTGTCCATGATGATGCCAAGATCACGAACCTCATTTACAGTTTCCAATAATTCTCCTTTAATATTATATGAGACAGTATTTGATTGTTTTATTATTGATTTAGTCAACATAATTCGAATGTCGAGTCAGCTACAACATTAAAAGAGTTATTGGACACAACAACGGAGTGTTTACATGCATTAAAAAATTTGGAAATTGATGTGAGCTCATGGGACATTATTATTATTCATATTGTTTCTTATAAATTAGATTCAGAAACGAGGAAGCAATGGGAACTACATGTCTCAAGTGATAATTCGAACGAGTTGCCAACTTTTAATCAGTTTTCAAAATTCTTAGAAAGTCGTTTTCGTGCATTAGAGTTTATTGAGCCTAAATCAAAATCTTTTGTTCAGCCAACTACTTCACAAAACAAAGGTCACTTCAATAAACCAAAGGTGTTTCATATTTCAAATCAAGCTATTGCGTGTGAATATTGTTCAGATAATCACAAATTATGCTTTTGTAAAAAGTTAGCAAAAATTGATTATAATAAAAGGCATGAATTTGTTATGAAAAATTACATGTGTTTTAACTGTTTAGGTAGTAATCATTCAGTAAAACAATGCCAAAAATCCACTAATTGTCGTCTTTGTAATCGTCGTCATCACTCACTTCTTCACCCAAACAACAGCTCAGCAACTACTGTTGCACAACATAATAACAATGATCAGGTCACAAAGGTCAACCCGTCCCCACCAGTGGCGGGACCATCATCAAATGAGAGTTCACCAATTGTCTCATGTTTTTCGTCAGGAAATAGTAGTCAAGTATTGTTGGCCACCGCGCTAATCAATGCTGAGTCGAAATTCGGAGGCAAACAGGTCATCAGAGCCTTGATTGATCAAGGCTCACAGGCTTCTTTTATAACAGAGGCCACAGTACAAACGTTGGGCCTAAAAAAGGTTCACGCAAATGGCATTATTTCAGGTGTTGGTGGAGATAGCACCATCACTTCAAAATCAGTAGTTTCTTTGAAGATTCAATCAAGAGTTGATCCGTCTTTCGAAATTGTAGTCAGAGCGCATGTATTGAAATCGATAACCACTCTTCTCCCAGTTATGAAAATAACTGAGTTGCAAGAGTTGGATTTACATACGATTACATTAGCTGATCCCCAGTACAATAGGCCTAATAAAATTAATATTTTATTAGGTGCTGAAATTTACTGTCAGATCATACAACAAGGACTTTTGAAAGGACCTACCGGTACTCCAGTAGCTCAATGCACCTCTCTCGGCTGGATACTGTCGGGGTTGGTATCTAAGAAACAAACTGATAATACAGAAACTAAACTTGTCGTTATGAAAGCTACCGTTAATGAGGACGAAATTCTGAAAAGGTTTTGGGAATTAGAGTCAGATCATTCTTCAATTTCACAAAAAATGTTAACTGAAGAACAACAGAAATGTGAAGAATATTTTAATAGTACAACGCGTAGAGCACCTGATGGACGTTACGTGGTTCGATTACCTTTTCGCGACGCTGATCCTGCATGTAAATATGGTAGATTTCGGAAGATAGCTGAAAATAGATTAAAGTCGTTAGAAATAAAATTAAATAAAAATAAAGAAATGAAAAAAAGATATACAGATGTTATAAAAGAGTACTTACAGTTAGGTCACATGATTCCTGTTCCAGAGAATGATGATAAGCAGTCTGAATCTGTTTATCTTCCCCATCATGCGGTCATACGAGAGGACAAGTCCACCACAAAGGTGAGAGTCGTTTTTGATGCGTCATGTAAGGGTGTAAATGGCGTATCCTTGAACGACACATTACTGATTGGTCCACCATTACAACCTGAGTTACGACATCTAATTATACGATGGAGAGTACATCCTATTTGCTTAGTGGCTGATGTAATAAAAATGTATCGCCAAGTGCGAGTCCATGATGATGATGCGGTGTTTCAGCGAATGTTGTGGAGAGATAATCCTGAAGATACGGTGCAGGAATACCAGCTGGTCACTGCAACATTTGGGACGGCCTCCGCCCCATACTTAGCAGTCAAGGCTCTTCAGCAGGTAGCACTTGATGAAGGACATAAATTTCCAGAAGCTGCAAAAAAGGTTCTTGAAGACTTTTATATGGATGACCTTATGAGTGGCTGCGAAACGGTAGAAGAAGGCATTAAATTATTTAAAGACATTAACATGTTACTAAGCAAAGGTGGATTTAAATTACAAAAATGGATCAGTAATGATGAAAGGATAATGAAAGAAATTAATTTAGAAAATAAAGAACAAGAAATAGTGAAGGAACAAGATTTAGAACACAATTTGGAAATTAAACTAGACTCTATAATGAAGGTTTTAGGACTCACCTGGAACCGTAGAGATGATATCTTTCAATACTCTGTGAAGCTTACGAAGACCGCAGGACCTGAAACAAAAAGAACAGTTATTTCTAATATATCACGGTTGTTTGACCCATTAGGTTGGTTGGCACCGACGTTGATTACAGCAAAGGTATTTATCCAAAAGCTGTGGTTAGCTGGAATAAGCTGGGATGAAGAAATTCCAAACCAATTATTAGATGAATGGAATACTTACTGTAGTGAGCTGCCTCAACTTACGGAGTTCAAAATTCCTAGATGGCTAAGAACAAAGGCGAGTGATATCTCAGTAGACTTACACGGCTTTTCCGATGCTTCCAAGGTGGCATATTCGGCTGCAGTCTATATACGTAGAGTTGATGTCACTGGTAACGTTCACGTTTCACTAGTTGCTGCTAAAACACGTGTCGCACCTATAAAACAAATAAGCATACCGCGTCTAGAGTTGTGTGGCGCAGTATTAGTGACACGTTTGCTAGTTGAGATGGCAGAAGTTTTAAATATCCCCAAAACTAACTTGCGGGCATGGACAGATTCGACGGTCGTACTCGCGTGGTTGAATAAACATCCAAGTCATTGGAAAACTTTCGTAGCCAATAGAGTTTCTGAAATTCTTACAACGTTAGACGCATTTCAATGGGCACACATACCTTCGACTCAGAACCCTGCAGATTGCACGTCCAGAAGAATACGACCTGTAGAACTTATAGATAATATTCTGTGGCTACGAGGTCCAGAGATTTTACAAGAAATAGATATAAATTACCCTAGGCCAAAAGAATTAGAAGTCGATTTAGAAAGGTCAATAGTAACACATTGTTCATCTGTCAATAACTTTATATGGGACAGATATTCTTCTCTCTCTAAGTTGTTATGTATTGTGGCATATTGTAGACGATTTTTAAATTATAAAACAGATACCGATCGGGCTAAACACTTACGTAAATGGGAGATCGATGAGGCTTTGAATTGTTGTGTTCGGCAATGCCAAGGGCAAGAGTTTGAAGTAGAACTCACAGAATTAAAACAAAAAGGTGAAGTTAAGACAAAAAGAAGTAAAATAAGAACACTTAACCCGTTTATAGACGAGAAAGGTATAATTAGAGTTGGTGGTAGGCTTCAAAAGGCTCAATTAGAAGAGGAAACAAAACATCCAATTGTATTACCCCATCGATCCCATTTCACGCAATTGATCATCGGAGATGCTCATATTAAGACTTTACATGGGGGACCACAACTCATGCTAACTTACATACGGTCAGCATACTGGATTATTGGCGTTAAAAATTTAGTAAAACATCATGTCCGTCGATGTGTTCCTTGCGTAAAAAATAGTGCGACTGTGAAGACTCAAATGATGGGTTCTCTACCATCAGTTCGCGGAACTCCGTCCAGAGCGTTCTTACACAGTGGAGTAGATTACGCAGGCCCTATAAATGTTAGAACGTCAAAGGGACGAGGACATCGGTCTTATAAAGGCTACATATGTTTATTTATATGTATGGCAACACGAGCCATACATTTAGAGATGGTTAGTGATTTAACTTCCCTAGGCTTTTTAGCAGCTTTCAGACGATTCGTATCTCGTAGAGGTCATTGCACGGATTTATGGAGCGACAATGGCACCAATTTCATTGGAGCGTCCAAAGAGTTACGAGAGTTACTGAAAGCGCAAGAGTCCAATCTCACTGAGGAAATCGCGAAGAGCTTAGCTCTCATCGGCACAACGTGGCATTTTATTCCTGCGCACGCTCCCAATTTCGGTGGATTGTGGGAAGCAGGAGTAAAATCCACCAAATTTCATTTAAAACGGGTCATAGGTAACTCTACACTCACCTTTGAAGAGATGACTACTCTCCTGACACAGATCGAGGCGTGTCTAAACTCCAGGCCGCTTTCAGTCGTATATGGCACAGATCCAGATGAGTGCACACCGTTGACTCCTGGTCATTTTTTAATAGGAGAGCCAATACTTACCGTGCCTGATACAAATTATCATGCAACTCCTATTAGTAGCCTGAAAAGATGGCATTTAGTGCAAGGTATGTTGCAACATTTTTGGCGTAGATGGGCTAACGAATACTTGACACATTTCCTCCATAGATATAAATGGACTAATAAGATACCTGAACCCCAAGTAGGAGATGTTGTTTTGGTAAAAGAAGATGACTTACCTCCCGCGAAATGGCTTCTTGGTAAGGTTGTAGAAAAACACCCAGGTAGTGATAATCTTACCCGAGTGGTTACATTAAAATGTAAAAATTCTTATTTAAAAAGACCCACTTCAAAATTGTGCGTGCTGCCTGTCACAGATTAAAAAATGTATTCATGTTGTTTAGTTATTAAGAACTAAGAGTTTGTAAGATTTATAGTAAAGTTATACGTACAGTGCCAGTTCCTGTAATTGTAAATGATAATTGCTTATTTAATATGTGTTTAGAGATTTCCCACCAAGGCTAATTTTGTATTCTTGTTGTTTGTATTTTCAATATGTCTGCCACGGTGGGCGGTTATTTTTAAGGACAAAGGTCCTTGGTGGGCGGTATGTTTAAAGTAGTTCAAAAAGTTAAGTAAATTTAGTTAACATTCTGTCCGATAGATGGCGCTGTACCGAATTCCTTTAAAACTGAATTGCGGTGTTAAGATTCTCCGTGGTTTAATGACCCTAGTGATATTTTGTATAATAAAAAAAACTATTTCGCTTGCATACTTCCGAGTATTATTCAATCCTTTTAAAGTAGCTAGATCATCCCAGGTCATCCCCTGTACAGTGGGCGAGCCTATTGCCATCAACCGACACAAATCTAGACTGCTACTAAAAAAATCCACACGAAAAAACCCAATAACACTTTGCCCGAACTGGAGATCGAACCCAGGACCTCACGCTCAGTAGTTGTGCTTGCGGCTACTAGACCAACGAGGCATGGAGACTAATGTACGATTTCCACCAAAAGGCCGCGCCGGAACGCATTTCACACTGTGTTCAAGGAAATTTAGGCTTCTATACAATAGTTAAGTTTCATGTTTGCATGGAATTTACATTGCTTGGAACTTGATTAGATCCGCGCGCCTTGTCAGGCGGTCGGCTGCGCTCGGACGCCGCGGCAGCCGGTCGGCTCCTCGCGTACGTGGACGGTGGCGCTCGGCTGTCGTCGCGTCCGGTCGGTTCCGCTCGGCCACACCGCAGGTAGAAACTGACTGCGACACGAAAGCATCACTAGTCGCTGAGAGTATGCTAGCGGATACGCAAGCACGCGCGCGCATGCTCCCGGGTTCCAGCAGATTGTAGCCGTCGGGCGGACACGGTCGGCTAAGGGCGCATGCTCGCGCATCCGCTGCTACGGTCTGCGCTGCGCTCCTGTGTGGCCCGGTTGGATAAAATCGTACATTATCTATATTCTGCCTAGCCTTTTCCCAACTATGTCTGTTCAGCTAATATTTTACAAGGAGCGACTGCCATCAGACCTCCTCAACCCAGTAACTGGGCAATGCTTCGGCGTTGCTCATGCAATCGCTAAAATGAAATTATTATAGTAAAAAAAAACACCTTGTTTTGCTGCAAAGTGTTTTAAAACAGAAAGTTAAAGTTGTTTTGACTATGTTTTCATCATCATCATCATAATTCAGTCGAAAGACGTTCACTGCTGGATATAGGCGGCCAAAAGGGGGGTTTGCTGTAATCGCCAAGCTTGGAAGGCGGGTTGGCGATCGCAGTACGGTTGTTAAAGTACTCAGAGAACGCTTCTGCCCATTCTCTAGCTAGAGAATCCCTTAGTCGCCTTTTACGACACCCATGAGAAGAGAGGGGTAGTGCTATTCTTTAAGTCCGGCACTACACGAGACTATGTTTTACCTTGGCTGATTTCCTGTGAATATGACTATACTTAATTGTATCGAGGGATTTAAGACTGGGAATAAAAATAAATAAAAAACATCTTTTAAAAAAAGTTTAGTAGTAGTAGTTAGTGGTAACAAAATTGTTTATTGACAACAAACATTGTTTTGTTTGGTTTGGCTTTCTAAATCTGATTGACCAATGTACTTAATATTGATGATGCATACTAAAATAAATTATTCACTAAACGAGTCGTGGGTTCGGTTCCTGCATGTAACAATTTGTATAGCCTACAGATAGTTGTTCCAGGTCTGGGTGTTTGTGTATGTGAAGATTTCTGTCTGTAAATGCACTCACGATACAGGAGAAATCGAAGCGTGGGCCAAAGTAAAACAAAACAACTTTAACGATTTCAATAGTAGTGGTAAAGAGACGAAATGCTTTACAACTCAAAAATATCTAACATAAACTAATTTACACGTCCTTATATATATAATTGTATGGCCCCTTGATATAATTGAGGGATGCTTTAACAACTGTCGGAGAGGGCCCGAACCATTCCACTCGGAAATTCTCTATCAGCCGCGCCACAAACGCTTCTATTTCCAATTCGGCTATACGACGGCCTGTGGACGAATAAAGACGAAAGCATACAATAAGACTCGTTAAACGAGTGACGTATTGAATCAGTATTTGATGAAAAAAAATAGGAACCTAACGAGATCTTCTTTGAGCATTTTTTTCTACAAAGTATATAAATTCCCGCATATAACAAACTGGCGTTGCAAGCGGCGAGGTGACCCGCACGTGTAGAACGGCTGCACAATTTGTACTTACCGATACACCCCCGCCGATCAATCTTTTTACAATCCCTACTAAATATTATAAATCGTCGGTGAAGTTCTAACAGTGCGTAAGTCATTTTGTGACAAAAAACAGACGACACTGCGAAAGTGACAATATTACTTGTTTAAAAGATTATTAGGATTTTCAAAGGTTTATTAAATCATCAAAGAGTTTATTTCTAATGATAACTAAAAACAATATGGTGTTTAGCGTAGGTTACGCTCGTTTTAAATAGTTTTTTCACTCTCTTGTAAAGAAGCCATTTTTGACTTCCGCACTGTTAGAACTTCACTGACGAAATGCGAAAGTACTTCTGTCTGTCTTTCTGTGACGCTTTTGCACCTAAACCGCTGAACCGATTTTGATGAAACTTGGTACCGAGATTCTTTTATCCCGAAAACCGCTTAATTTCTACGCGATAAACGACATCCACGCGGGCGAAGCTACGGGCGACGTCTAGTATTTTCATAAAGTTTTCTTTGTCAATTAATATTTAGTAGAAAAAAAAAACTTCTGTCCATGTACACACAAATGATTATGAACTTGAATTTATGTCTTTCAACCCATCTTAGGCTCGGAATCCACCAAAGCGGAGACAAGAAGAGATGTTTTTCAGCTAGGGTGTATCCACCCAAACTGTGCGGTGATACGTACTGGCTAGACTGTAGCGGAGATGTGCGCTAGTTAGGGTGGAGATGTGCGCTGATTATAGCGGAACTGAGCTACGTGCGGCGAGCGTTGGATGTGAACGCACAGTTTAGTGCGATCTGATACGATAGGTAGACGTCTGGGCACCGCTCACTGCACGCCGCACACATCTCGTCTTCGCTGTGCGCCGTCGTCAGCTTGCTAGGTAAATCTCACATCTACGCCTTGTACCGCGGCCCAGCTCTATCTCAGCGAGGAACAGCTCACATCTCCGCTTCCATCGCGCCATACAAATATGATACATCTCCGCTCAGTGGTCCCACTTAAGCTGAGTGGAGACGAGATTTTTTATTTTACTTTATTGGGACATAAAACAGTTACACATTTCAGTTACAATATGACAGGATTATTATAAGCTAAGTAAACGTGTAACCAACACCAATGTCCGCGGAATAACATTAAAGATATAGTTAAATGCGTGCATTAATTAAGCAGAGAAGTAAGTACCTACTCGTAGGTATCTTAGCGATAACAATAACATTAATTTATTAGCTATTCTTTTGAATTTCAAGTGTGAAAGCGCGAAAATATCCAAGTCAATAAAGTGTGTTTCATACGTATCTACGATGCTTTGGAGAGGCGCCAGTGCACCAGCATGAGTTCTGCACCTTGCGGTGTGGAACAGCTTGGGCACGCGCGCCTCTCGACGTACGAGTATCACAGTTCTGGGTACAATGTAACATAAGTTATTAGTAATATCAATGCAATCGAACCTGTTATTACACAGACCATGAAGCATCATGACCATGAGTAAGCTGCGTCTAGACTCCAAGCTCTGAAGTTTATAACGTCCTAATAGCTGTGTGTATGGTATTTTAGATTTAATACATTAGAGATGTGTGAATAACGAAATTCTATTGGTTTTTTAAAACACATCTCCGCTCCGTTCGTCTCGTCTCCGCTTTGGGTATATCACAGCGTGCTAGAGGATCGTCGGCCACGTTATTTCCACACGAAATAATATGCGCTAGTTTGCGTGTCAGTAGATATGTACACACTTTAAACGTACGCAAATAATCAGCAGTAGAAGTTCTTTATTTAACGATTAGAATAATTCAATGCATACCTATGCAGCCACGGGCTTCGAAGCCGAAGGGGCCAGATGCAAACGGATGGGCGTGTCCATAATAGAGAGGGTCATCTTTATCGGTTATCCACCGTTCTGGTATGTACTCTTTAGCCCTGGGGTAATTCGCGTCCATCAACGACATCTCTTGGTGAGCGAATACAACATCGATCTGAAAACGAATAACAAGGACATTTTAATATTCTGAGCCTCCACGAGGCTGGTATACCTGGGTAGTCAGCTGCGTTACCAAAACAAAAGAAGAAAATGACGTCACAATACATAGGTATTATAATTCTACAGACTTTATTCTGCATTTGGATGACTGCTTGGTTGATAGCAATAGTAACTATAAAACAATTTTCTAACTAATACCTAACTATTTTATCTGTTAAAATACAAGCCAGCATCTACAACGAGGGTCTCCTCACTATAGAAATTGGCTAGCAGACTGGTCGCAGAAGAGGGAATCTGTAGTAGGATTTAAAAAATATTGGTATCACGTACAATCTTTAGGTATCTTATAACCTAATATATTGTACTCCTTAGTCGTCTTCCTCGCATTTACTGGTATGACCGGTATCATTCTCATCGACTAATTGAGAACCTCCTCCTTTTTGATGAAGTCGCCTAGTCGGTTAAAAACAGGTGAATTCCAAAACAAAACGAAAAACGGTATGCTAAATACCAATGAGGTATTTCGTAGTCTCATAAAAAGCATCCTTTAATTTATTACGAGAATTTAATTAATAAATAGGAAAAAGGGAGGAAGCTTTTGTCTTTTGGCAGTAATTAATGCTTTTCCTTATTTCGCCTAATCTCATCTTCGTCTGATTGAACTTAATGAAGATTAGATGATGCTATTAGATCTATTAATATAGCCTTCTAGATTGTATTAGGTAAGGAATTAAGAGATTCTGATTAATATACTTTATTATATCGGCTGAAGAGACGAAATTACGGATTAATTGTGTTCATTCAACAGTGTGTTTTGGTAAAGACTTATCCTATATTTCGATAGCATTGTGGATGATTGATCACTCTTTACACATCGAGTCCCTTCCGCGCCTGGAGAGTCGACTGGCCGAAGATGGCTGTCATATGAATACCTTGTCAGTCATTCCAGGCAGCTTACACAGGGCGTCCCACGACTTTGCCACATGGAGGGGAAGTACCTTAAATACTGTAGACAGAAAAATTTACTGAATGGAAACTTCATTTTTATTTTAAAAACAATACGAACTGCATTTAAAGAATTTTAAGTAATCACCTGTCTGAACCGGGAATGGAACCCGCTAAATGTGGTGAAACCCCTCATGACACGAAGATTGATGATGGAAAACCTCCCCCGAGAACTAAAAACTAAAACAAAATGGCTTTTAGGGCAAATAGATGAGGTACTTCGCAGCAATCCTCAAAGATTGGGACGAGTAGGCAAATGTTGCCTGTGCTCTCGAGCTTCGCAACCGATCCACAAAAAAGTGGTGTAAACGATGTGCCAGGTGGATTTGTCCTGATCACCAAGTTGTGGTCTGCATCGAATGTGAGGATGGAGACCAATAAGATACTTAACGGTCATTAGAAGTTTTTTTTTCGAGCTGATCTCATACATACCAAAATTGTTGATTTTTTTCGTTGATCTCATAAAACGTTCCTAACTATGAAACTTTCTAATACAAACTGTTTTTTTATGATAATTCTATTGCTTAGTAAATATGTGAAGAATATTATTCAGTTTTATCATTTTAAAACCACCCACTTTTAAAATATTGCCAAAATTGTTTTTCTACCACGTTATAGCATGAGCACTCATGTAAAAAAAGAGGCGTGTGCGCTGTAGTGGTACAATCTCCCATTTCGGTTAGTCGAGTGTTTACAATTTCACCCTGTATAAGTACCTAGAATATCGCTAGTCCATAACCGGACACATTGTATATCCTGGCTTTTGTAGAGTTTTAAGGTGGATCAAAGAAAACCATGTTTACTGTCAAATGTCGTGTATATTGTCCAAAATCACATACAAAAGAAACTTACCAAATATTTCATACATAGCGTCGATATTGCCCGCATGTTGCAGCCAGTAATGAAAATATGTACTGTTGTTGCCGTTAAATTAAACGTATTACATTTCAGCTGAACACGGGCTTCCAAAATGAAGGCTTCATCATCGAACTATCATTATAATTTGTACTTAATCTCAACAATATCTGGCCAAAACGGATGGCCTCTGCTTCGTTCAACACGGAACAAATATTTGTATGGCTTGCAGATAGTTGTTTGGGTTTGGGAGTTAGTACATGTCAGTATTGTGTCTGGAAGGGGCACTCACGGTAGAAGAAAACTCCTAAAAGGTTTTTTTTGTAACCTGGTGGACTGACTACCTGAAGAAGATAGCTTCGGTGGACTCAATGCGGAAGGCGGACGACTGGGTGTTGAGGAGCGCTTGAGAGAGGTTTATGTCCAGCCGTGGACTACGATAGTCTGTGTTGATTGATTGACATAATACTTACATTTTATGTCGGTATACTTTCTAAAGGAATCTAAAACCAGAAATCAATACATAGTATAAAACAAAGTAGCTTCCCGCTGTCTGTTCTTATGTATGCTTAGATCTTTAAAACAACGCAACGGATTTTGATGCGGTTTTTTTTTTATAGATAGAGTGATTCAAGAGGATGGTGTATATGTATGAATCTTTTCACCCGGGCGAAGCCGGGGCGGGTCGTTAGTAATATATAAACTCATATTATATTGCGAACATGGGTCCTAAAGATGATTTACCGTAATTATAATATAACTAGCTGCTGCTCGCGGTTTACCTCGCATCCTAGGGGAACTACTTTATGTTTGCAGGTATAAAATATCTTATGTGTTAATCCAGGATATGGTCTATTTGTGTGCCAAATTTCGTCCAAATCTGTTTAGTCGTTTATGAGTAATTGAGTAACAAACATACATCCATCTTCACAAACTTTAACGTTTATAATATTAGTAAGATTATTTGTTGTCGTCATATTACTATCCGCCTGTTATAAAATGATGTGATTTAAAAATACTTTGCGTTGTGGTACAAAATTACAGTAACACATATTTTATTTCTACGGTCTCTAAAGAAAAAAAAAATTATTTTCTTTAGCGAAATATTTTTTTAACAAGAGTAAAATTAAATAGAAAATCAGCATGGAATAAAATCATTTATAAATAAAAGTAATGTGAAAAAATTATTCTACTTAAAAAAAACAAAAATACATCTTAAAAAGAGCCTCCACGAGTCACGATACTTAAGTACGTCCGGCGTACCCTGGGCTGTCAGCCTCGCTACCAACCTTGCTGACTGACCGTACTGAAAAGATTAGTCTTTTCACTTCAGCATGAATTATTCTCGTATAGCTCGTGCTGATACGAGAGAGAGATCTTATAATTATCTAAATACCACGTAACTTTAATAACAATCAAATCCAATATCGGACACCTCAATTTTATTTACTATTCGACGTGAAATTATACATTTCAATTTGCATAATTGTCTATTGAATTAATGTCAATATAATTATTCTGTTTGGAGGAGTTTATTTTAAAATCTATTTATTAAAAAAAAAAAACAAAAAGATAATTATACTTCAAGCAGGAATTGTAGGAAATTTAATTTTCTACTTGTTCAGATTTATTTTAGATTTAAAACCCATAGATAAGAAGTTGTTTGATAAAAACTCATTTTTGGGGTCTTTAATTCAAGATGGCGGAGCGCGCCGAGGTCACTCAAGGTCGAAAACTTGAATTTTGCATAAGAACACGTAAACATAGCACATATCCAAAATTCAGGACTGACGGACCTTTTGCAAGTGAAACACCTTTTTTGCGACCTGGCGACTGGGCTATAGTGCTATCATCGTTAATTAAAATTGTGGAATGTTGTTCTCTCGGGCGTTAAATAAATTAGGCCCTAACACAATCCCTTGGGAGACTCCGAGTTAAACTTATCTGTATTTTATTTCTTTAATAATATTTTGATAAAATAAATAATTTGGTGTGTAGTTTAAGTAATTTATTTATTTACACGTCCTTAAATATAAAATTGTAAGGTCCTTTGATATAATTGAGAGACGTTTGAAGTATTTTCGGCGGAGGCCCAAACCATTCCACTCGGAAGTTCTCTACCAGTCGCGCCACAAATGTTTCCATTTCCAATTCGGCTATGCGACGACCTGTGGACGAAAATAAGAAAAAGTTATGTTATAACCGTCATAAGTAAGGTATTTATCTGTAACCGTGACAAATTTCTAGAGCAAATGTTTAAAAATGTGCTTGGTCATCTAAAAATCCATATCCAATTCTACGGTTATTAAATAACCGAATTTATACTTAGAAGTATTAGCGAGGGTTTGAGAATAAGTCCCGAAGTGCCCCGAACGACTTTGAGAATAAGGGTGCCTTTTCACCAGAGATGTGTAATGCAGCTATGCTGCGAGAATGTAAAAGCTAAGCTACGAAACTATGTGACCGTTTCCACTGATGCTTAGCTATGTAGCGGAGCGAGTAAGATATGCAATGAAAAAAAAATCGGTGACAAACGCGCGCTTACTGTAGGTACATCTGCTTAAAGCTATACCACTCGCGACCATCCATAGCACGCATCCACAGTACGCATCCTTCCATATAAAAAACGAAGCTTAGTTGAATCAGTTTCCACCAGTGCTATGCTATGTGGACCAATGAATATGATTGGTGGATATCAAACGCATCCATAGCAACGTTTCATAGCACATCTCTGGTGGAAAACAGCCTAAGTCACGGGCGGCACGTTTGCCGCGTCGAATATTGCCTTTTTTTTTTGGTGGATTTGCACGTCCTATTTATGTCACGCGCGACACACAGGTGGAATTCGTTTCGACTTCGACTGCGTCGTAACACGCTCCGCACTGCCTGACGCAACGCGCTGCCAAGCTGGGGCGAAGCCTAACATGTCGTACAACGTATGATGTACCTTCTTTGCACTGCCATACATTTGTACTTACAGACTTTAAAAATAGCGTTATTTAAAATTTAATGATATACCTATACAGCTACGAACTCCGAAGCCAAAGGGTCCATGTGTGAATGGATGGGCATTCCCGTAGTATAGTGGGTCATCTTTCTTGGTCGTCCACCGCTCGGGGATGTACTCTCGAGGTCTGGGGTAGTTCTCTTCCAATAACGACATGTCTCGGTGTGCAAACACAACCTGCATCTGAAAACGGTAATCAAGCACATTTTATCTGATAAGCTGTATGGTGCTTTGTTACTGATACAGAAATCAGAAAGTCTGTTTAATACTTATGACCTGCATTTTAATTGTGCAACACATTCATAATCGCTTTGGCTATGATTTTGACAGGTCAATAATTTCCATGGCTTTGTATTAAAAATCCGACTTCTCCACAACTATGTACCACGCAATGAATATTGTTTTTGACACATAAACTGTCATGATTGATGTTGATTACGTTACGCAATTGCCCTGCAGCTCAATGAAGTTACGGATTGTAAATTTACAAGACCGTTATGATTCAATTTAGCCAGCTAAAAATTAGCAAAACTGAGTGGTTACCCACTTATACGAGTACACGTACATTTGTAGGGATCTTGTAGCCCAATAGATTGTACTCCTTTGAGGTCAACCGAATATTCCCTGATATGACCGGCATTATTCTCAGCGACTCCTTGATACAAGCCTTCAGGTAAGGTCTTCGTTCTGACTTCGACAGTATCTCTTCCCTCAATTTTTCTTGTTTCTCTGGGTTAGACGCCAGAAGGTAGAGAGTTGCTGTTACTGTGTTTGCGGCCTGAATAAAAAAGTATATTATATTTGAATTTATCGCTACTACTTTGTTTAGATTGACGAGATTTAAGGCATGAAAACTGTCTGTCCCTAGAAATACGTTAGTTCGTAGTTTCGTAGTTGCTGTAGTTCTTAGGATTATGAAGTAAAGATTGATGATAGTTATTGATTAATTTTGCAACTATCTTGCCGATTGTCACAATACTTCATCAGTTTTAGTTTTCAAAAAAGGATGATTGACTACACTGAGGGGGTAATTCACCAACATATCAGTAATGTAGTCTGTAACTATTCACCAGATAAGCTAAATTTGACTTATAAATATGACATTTATGTTTTCAATTATCTTGTCATTACCACTATTGATATGTCGTGAAATGCAAATGTTAGCTATTAAAAAGTTTAGATACCGTATAAGCTAAATTAACAGTTAATGATAGTTTCGTGAAACACCCCTAAAGATTGTACAGATTGTAGTAGCATTGAAATCTATACAATCAATTTTTCTGCCAAAAAAAATCAAACACAATTTGTCTAACGTATGCTTACCGTATCAACACCAGCGAATAACATATCGCTAGCCATAATGTGAGCCACATCTTCGTTGATTTCTAACAATTTCTGTAAAACGCTCTTTTCACCACCAGATTCGCTCTTTAGCTGTTCTTTTCCTTTTTTGAGGAAGTGTTTTGTTAGACTGAAAATAACAGTAGTAAAGTAGTGGAAGTAAAACATTTTCACTGGTCAAATTTAAGTTCTCTTGAGCGTCAAAAGCGTCAGTCGCACTTTCGACTGATTTTGTCAGTTAATGTACAATTTTGAGAGATCTTATCGATTAAGAGTTTTAACGTATACCAACATTTCGATTCAGATCAATTAAGGCCATGTGAAATACAACTTTGTGGACGTAGAAGTACCATATTACAAGTCTGTGCCCGACCTAGTTCTCGAGAATGGTCAGGTCACATTGTACTGGGACCGACCTATCATCACTGACAGGGCTATTGTAGCCAATAAGCCTGATTAGGAGTGATAGTACCATAACACAAGCTCTGCGTAGTTTGGGACTAGATGGTGCTGTGTAGAAAATGTCCCAAATATGTAGATCGATCAGAGCGCCGTGCAATGATCGATGATATCACTGTCCCGCAAAACGAGAATCTTGTGAAAGCCAAAAATGATAAAAAAACAAATATCTTGATTTGGCACACAAGGTTGTCGACATGTGGGATGTTGACTCGGCAATCATTGTGCTGATAGTCGTTACAGCCATTGGCTTAATAGTCAAGAGCCTCGACCAACATCTGATGAGACTCGCGTTAGGCAGTTGGATCAAAGGTTTGATTCAAAAAGCGGCACTTCTGGGCACGGCGCGTATTGTTAGGAAGTTCCTTTCTCTGGAGCCCTGACCGCCGGTAGCTTGGACCTTATTCTGCCGGCTAAAAAAAGCCGGTGGGCTACTATTTTTTTATTTTTATAACGAAATATTTAAAATGTAATTCATATGTATAAAGATAACGAATAAACGAAACATAAATAAAAGAAGTCAAAAAAACCTTTGTGCAAGTTAAGATGAGGCGTAGAGTTAATGTAATATTTTTGGGCAATATATGTATTGTTTTTTTTTTTTCATCTAGAATTGACTTACTTTTCATGATGCTCATACAATTTCATGGCTTTCTTGTACACTGGCGTTGAGAAGTATCTCCAAAGACTTGGCCTGAAGTCCAGTTCATTGGCTGTTACAAATAGATCGTGGACGCATTGGATCAACTGCCACTCAGGAGAGTCCGCGGGCAAGTTGGGATTGAAGCAGTTTAGACGGCAGCCCAGAGCTACAGTACCGATAGATTCCAGTGCCCACAAGTTCATTTCCTTGTCAAAGTCATTACGGATCATGTTCTTCTCGTCACGGTTAGCTTTCATCCTGAAAATAACGTGATTGTATATTTGTTTACTGGGATTATAATGCCTTGGACAGAGTAACCGAACGAAGGCACACGTAGGCTTTCGCCGATGGACACCAAACGCTCGCTCACTTTCGCTGTGGTGTCCACACACATTGAACCTTTGAGCACAGTCTAACGCAGGCGAAGGCCTTCGTACGCGTTCCATGAGCTATCCACACCCACTCGTTCGCGTTAGTTCGTTAGCGTTCGTTCGCCTTTGTTCGGTTGGTCTGTGTCTGTGCAAAGCTTATGTGGATAGGTGGAGTATTGACAAATTCGTTATATACAATGTGTCCGGTCATGGACTAGCGATATTCTAGGTACTTATATAACAACTACTCAGGTACACAAATATACTACACACTTGGGACCACCCTCGGGATCCCACATCATGGTGGGAGGCTTCCGCATCGGCGTCAAGTCGACGATGAAGTACCTGGGACTCGTCTTCGATGGCCGATGGGATTTTGGGCCCCATTTTCGGCAATTAACGCCGAAATTGATCGGCGCCGCGGCTGCACTATCGCGGCTGCTACCCAATCTGGAGGGACCCAATGCTTCTTGCCGGAGGCTCTACGCGGGGGTCGTACGGTCCATGGCCTTTTACGAGGCTCCAATATGGGCGGACACCCTGACGGCCCGCAACATCGCAATTCTGCGGAGAGCGCAGCGTGCGATGGCCGTCAGGGTGATAAGGGGATACCGTACGATCTCCTTCCAGGCGGCGAGCCTCTTAGCCGGATCCCTGCCCTGGGATCTGAAAGCGAGGGCCCTCGCGCTGAGATATCGTCAGCGCGAAGAGGCGCCTGAGCAGAGCGAGCTCCGCCAGATCCTAGTGGCAGAATGGAAGGAGCGACTTGCGCAACCCAGCGCAGGGCACGCCGCGATAGCGGCGGTAAGGCCCGTAATGGAGGAGTGGCTGGAGAGGCGTCACGGCGCCCTCAGCTTCCGGCTGACGCAGGTACTCTCGGGACATGGTTGTTTCGGGAAGTTCCTGTGTCGCATAGACCGGGAGCAGACGTCCGGTTGTCACCACTGCGTCGACTGCCCCGAGGACACGTCGCTGCACACGCTGCAAGCGTGTCCTGCATGGGGGACGAAGCGCCGCGAACTAGTCGCGGCGGTCGGTGATGACCTCTCGCTTCCGGCCGTGGTTCTGTCCATGGTCGGGAGCGAGAGTGCGTGGTAAGCCGTCGCCTCCTTCTACGAGGAGATGATGGCGACCAAGGAGGGAGCGGAGAGGGAGAGAGAGGCAGCTGCCACTCTCCCTTCCCGCGCAAGACGCACCGGGCGCCGGAGGGCGCGCGATGATCTCCGGCCACCGTAGCGTGTGGCCTGCGGGTGCCGGGTTAGGGGACCCATCGCCCGACCAGTAACAGGCCCGAGAAGGCGGCGCGCTGTATACCGTACGCGCCTCTCAGGTGGACGTGGGGCGGGGCCCCACAGAAGGAGGCGGCGCATGCAGCTGTGAATCCCGCGACCTCGGTCAAGGGTTAGGAGAAGGAACACCGTGGGTTTTTAGCCGGTAAGAGTACGGCATACCCCTTCGCCTTCCCCATTTCCCCGCTATTTGGCAGACATTATGCTTTTTTGTTGAGATATTCTCTACGTGTGTAAAAAAAACGTCATATCTCTCAAAGTTTTGGCTTAGGCTTATTTGGAGGGCAACAATATTGTGTTTCGTTTTCATTACGATACTATGGGTTCCCATAAAAACATACAGTTGTAGAGAATATCTCAACGAAAAAAGCAAAATGGCTGCCAAATAGCGGGGAAGTGGATTGGACCCTAGTGTGTAGTGTATTTGTGTACTAGAATAGTTGCTATATTATAAGTACCTAGAATATCGCTAGTTCATGACGGGACACATTGTATAATTGGTAACTGCAATAATTGTTGAAATCGTAAGTTACATTGGGTGATAAATATCAAAGAAGTTTAAGTTCTGTTGAATATGCAATGTCTTTTATCCGTTCCTATATGCAAAAATGCTTCGTGTTGAGTACACTGGGTATTTGGGTAGTTCCAAATCTGTAAGTTAATTTTTATTGCAAACACAGATGACGGATGGGAGTTCGCTACTCCACTACGGTAGTGATCTTTGCTTGATTAGTGGTAAAGACATCAGCATCTAAGTTTTTACTAATAACGCTTGGCAAGATATAGGAATTGGGCATTAATCGTATACAGGGATGAGGTACTGGGGATTAATCATGTATGGCTTTCTTGTTTTCAGATACAAACCATTGCGCTTTGGTCCAAAAATATCAAATAGACGAAAAATTTACCTTCAGGCAAATTTTAAAACATGAACAAATTACCTTAAGATCATGTCCTGTGCAACCTCATCAAGTACCGTTGTGTACAGTTTGATTGTTTTAGGTTGCAACATAACTGGGTTAACTGTCGAGCGGAACTCCTTCCATACCTCGCCATGACTGAAAAATAAGACGGTCGTGTGTTTTTATTTTCACACCCAAGTACTTTTTTTTCTACAAAAATCAAGGTATAATCGATAGTTTCTTCTTTAACCCTTGATACATTATACGAGTATGTATGTTTTTTGTAACAAACTACTGTTTAATGAACTTATCAAATCTACTCACTCGGTTATAAGGCCTGTTGCGCCAGTATGCTCTTTGTTTTTCTTATACTCTTTTCTGTAATGCTCAAGGGACTGGAATCCTGGACGCACGGGCAACCAGTTTTCACTACGTAATACCTTGAAAAAAATGATTTTGGATAAGTTGTATATATATACAAGCTTAGTTTTAGTATATACTAAACCTGAAACTAGTTTGTTCAGAATCACTAGGAAAATCGATTGACATACCTATTTTTTAACCCGCATCTTTTTTTTTTTTTATAAATTTCAATTTAGTTTCAGTAGGTTTCTAACCACAACAGTTAACGGGAATAGACACCTTGAGGCTTGAGATGGTACGCTCGGTCAGTATCGTTGTATTAGACAACCCCTGCATAGCACATCTCAGGCATTTCACACTTTATTAGGGAACTTAACGCGACATAAACTACGGTGTAACTTGGAGATTTATTTTAAAAAAACACATATTCAGGCAGTTCTGATGAAAATCTTGTTGGGGTGTCTCGGTTTTATTTGCCAGAAACCAGGCTGTCGAGATCACTCAACTCAATAAAAGTGTAAATTAATCTTTACTTACTTGCGCTGAACTTTCAGGATCACTTAAAAGTATCATAGGAGGCTTGCCAAGCATACTATCGAACCTAACGATCGGTCCAAATAACTCAAATAGTTTCATGGTGACTTCCAAGTTGTCCACGCCATGAAGCTGACCTTTAAAAAAATGTTTGATTATATTAATTAAATTCAACATTACTAACAGGGCCCCAATTCTACTAAAATAAATCTTGATAAATCGCAACCGAACCAAGGCTGAACCGTTCATTCAGACAGTTTTCGTTTTCAAAAGCTGTCAAATTGTTTGACACAAAAAAACAAAACCAAACATTTTGATAGTTTTTCGTAAACAAAAACTGACTGACAGTTGCAGTTCGTTTGCGTTTGGCAACAATCTTGTTAGAGCGTTTGTCCACCGCCGCCGTCACCGAGAAACGAGATTATTTCGGACCGAGTTTGGAACGACCGACGTGACGGCGATCGTGTCCACCGCGACCGATCTTGGTGGTTCCCAACATAAGACAAAAATCCGAGCACCGATGCCGTCAATCTCGGATGTAATGGACAAGAGCAGACGCGTTTTGTATTGCTGTCATTTCGGTCCGTCATGATCTTGGCGGAGTTCTAGCGGTAGCGCCGATTTACTTACAAACTCGAGTGCCGAGATGACGGCGCTCGGATGACGGACGTGCGGTGGATACGCGATCATAGTAATGTATGTATCGCTACTTCGGCAACGTCATCTCGTTCTCGGTGACGGCGGCGGTGGACAACCGGCCTTAGTCGAATTGGCCCTCAGCAACGGGTCTTTTGTCGTTCTTTTTATTGGTCTTTGGTTTGCAAGCGCTGCTGCCAACCGTAAGTAGCTCAGTGGCTGTAGACAAATGGCAATCGATGAACGCTAGAGAAAAGAAACGACAATGAGATTGTACTGAATTGACATAAGCTTTCGACCGGTCAAGCGATCTGTCATTTCCATACATTTAATTGGCGTATCTATTCTCTGGCGATCATCGATAGCATTTGTCTACAGGGGCAGGTCAGCCAAAAACCTTATTAGGTTCTACTATTATGGACCGAAGTTTGGAATTTTGCCATGGCAAAAGGCTCACTTACATGGCAAAATGCTCAACTCCTATTAAATTTTCAGCAGCATTTTTAGCAGTCATTGCGACCCATGTGGACAGTCTTATGTTGAACTTAATCCTTTCTCAAATAGTGCTCACCTCCAGGCATGAAATGATGCATTTGCCCAATGATGGGTAGAGACGATAGTCCGGGAATCTCTTTCCATGACTTTAAGTTGACATCAGACTTTAAAGTGGCACTTGCTGCTACCGTGCCTGTTCTGAAAACGATATTCATTTTGTTGAAAATTACAGTAATACCACAGTCTACCTATATCTTACTCCTTATAGTCGGTCAACGTAGAACATTGTCGCAGAGCAATCGTGCGGGGGGTTGCGGGGTGAAGGGGCGGAGCTTATGTCCCAAGTAGCCATACATACTGCGTACTCGGGACGTAAATTCCAGGGCTCGCACTTTTTGATTTCGAATTTGATTGATATCGTTCATAAAAATTATATTAATTTGTTATTAATATGTATGGACCTATTGCGAGAATTTTATTATAAAGTCTGTTTACTAATCCAATATGGCGGCATACATACATTTTCAAATGATTGTTAGTGGGAAGTCATTTCCACGGTTTTCGGGGTCACTGATGCCGAAAATGACGTCCAAATCCAAGATGGCGGCCATGAAAATTTTCATGTAATTACCATGGGTGTTAATTTCATGGTTTTCGGCGTCACTGATACTGAAAATAACGTCAAAATCCAAATCCAAGATGGCGGCCATAAAAATTTTCATCTTTTCATCATGGGTGTTAATTTCATGGTTTTCGGGGTCACTGATGCCGAAAATAGAGTCAAAATCCAAATCCAAGATGGCAGCCATGAAAATTCGTAAATTAGTCGTCATGGGTGTAAAATCCATGGTTTTCTGGGGCGCGGATGCCGAAAATGAGGTCAAAATCGAAATCCAAGATGGCGGCAATAAAAAAGTCAAATTAGTCGTCACGGGTGTCATTTCCATGGTTTTCGGGGGTACTGATGCCGAAATTGAGGTCAAAATCCATTTCCAAGATGGCGGCTATTAAAATTTCAATTTAACCATCATGGGTGTCATTTCCATGGTTTTCGGGGATGCTGATGCCGAAAATGAGGTCAAAATGTATATGCAAGATGACGGCCATGTAAATTTTCAAATTAGCCGCCATGGGTGTCAAATCCATGATTTTCGGGGACGCTGATAACAAAAACAAGATTAATTCTCAAACACCAAGATAGGGACCACGTTTTACCTGGAAAAATTCATTTAACTGGTAAATTTTTTTGACCGCCTTATATGATCGAGGAATACTTAGGCTTTATTTCCAGCATCAGCACCCACGAAAAACATAGATGTAATATTCATGAGTAATAAGTAATTTTCTATGACTCCATCGTGGATTTGCGAACAATTTATGGCTCTTTCCTAGTTACCTACCCCCGCAAGCCTAGCCAAGTAACCTTGACAAAAATTGTAGTTTTAAATATTGTTAGAATATTCCAGGATAAGATGGCGAAATTGCTGATACATACCTTTGCATTGTTTTGTCAATCGTCAAAATTACGCATGCATGATTTTATTATTGCGTGTCACTGTTTCTATAAAACGTTAGTTAATTTGGACGTTTGTGTGTAATTTGTTTTATGTGACAACCCTTTGACAAGTGTTACCAATTTTGACATTTCATAGGACCTGTCAAATGTATGGGCGTTGACCCACTGTATGTAGTAAGTAGGTACACTGTGGTAATACTTTAGATTCATGTATGAATGTATTACAAAAACACTTTCACATGCGTTTTTGTTCTTTTAATTAAGAATTCAATAATTATGTATTATGTATGGAGAGCATGGATACTTTATTTTGGGAAGGATATGATAAGCCACATACTATAATTGTGCTTGAAAAGTGACAATAGGCTCGCTACCTATTATATGGGACTAAATACTGAGGCGAAATGTGCGTGTACTGACTCCTCTAATGTAACACATCTACTTACCCCTTCGGGGATTACAGCGCGTGAGTATATTATATAATATTATGCATGTATGATAAGTCAGACCGGCTTATCGTAATCGTTTCCTTCCCAAATCCTACCGGTCTTTTAACCTTGTCAGAAAATATTGTATTTATTGTTTTTATTTACTTAGGTATGCGTCTTATCATGGTCTTATCTGATATAAATCTATGACGAAATAATAATAATATGTTATTGTAAATAACCTTCTGGACTATCGTATTATTTTCTTATTCTTTTGATTCAAAATAAGACCTTATTTTTTTTTTCATATTTTGCTTGAGGTACTTTTTCACTTTTCGTGACTATGGAAGCCTCATAAATACCTTCTTATATGTCGATATCAAGGTACCGTTATACAATTCTATCGGCACGGACTTCCACAACGCTTTTAAAATTTGGACGTATACAATCACCTGGGTTCATGGTTCTAATGCAAATAACACTGTACAAATATCTGGTATTGCATACACCGAGTGTTGTTTGTCTGCTGTCTGGTGATATTAGTTAGGTATCACTATAATCTATGACTCTGCACTAAAGATTTAGGCAACACAATCAAATAAGTTATAATGTATACGTAGTAGCTATTATTATAATCTGTAGTTATGTCAGAAGGTTTCCTCTTGTGAACGCAACGAATTCTATCTACGCAAAATTTCTCAAAAATAATATAAACGTACATACATTACAGTGACGGTTACTTATCTATAAACAGTAATTTAAATTCAGTAGCATCTTTCAAATTCTCGCGCGCATGACTGTTTTGAATACTGCGAAGTCCGGATTAATATCCTCTAGGAGATATTATGTCCTTGAGCCTAATAGTCAGATCAGAGCGTCAACAAAAGAAGTAAGAGGCCGGACATACAAATCTACTTGGATCTGCACATGAATAAAGTCACATAGGTCAATAAGTCGACTAGGTAGTAATTTATAGACAGCAGCAAGGTCAGACGTATTCTAGTAATTTATCTTTACCTCTACCGACAAAAAGATCTATAAAAACATAATACGTTGTGGAACTAGATACATTATAAGTTCATACCTATTAGAGATCAAGTACGATAACATGGCATGCCCCTCCATCATCTGTCTTCAATGTTTGTGTTTGATATTTTGTAGATTTATTGCACGACTAGTGCATAATTAAAGTGAATGAATGACACGTTGTAAATATTCTATCTCACACTTTTTTACTTGCAGTATCTATGCAAGTTGGTCTCTACATCGTTATTTCCATAGAACGAATGAAATTGAGGTTCGGATTAGGTGAAGATAAACCAACATAGTGTAAATTACCTAGCTTCATTCATCTAGTAAGTTTTAACAGTATAACAATACGACTTACCTTATAGACTCCTTACTGAGTGACACTAAATTGAACAGTGGCTTTAGCTTCGTTGTCTGCATGTTGATGTTGATCACACAATAATACAAACATTCGTTGATGTTGTTATCGTATCACTTATAACACTACTTCTTAACTCGAGATAGCACTGAACAATCAGTATTTAATGTATTATCTTTATAATAATAAGTGTATGTAATAAATATAATATTTATGTAAGATGGTTTGTTATAAATTCTAAAGATTATTTTACTTTAAAATTTATATCAACGTTTACAATGACTAAATAAACAACAGTGTCTGCATGTTTATTATGAAACAGATTTTAATACATTTTGCGCACTTTAAAAACTACACGTGTATCGCGGAACAGCGTTGTTATGAAACTGATTGTGATTATCATTCATAGATCAGCAGTGCCGGAGTTTTTCGAGACACGCGTTTGTATATAAGCGGGTTTGACCTTCACTATTATTAAAATAGCTCCGAATCGTTTGATAAATACTACGTAGTTTTCATCGTTGGAATTAAAGTATTATTGCGATGTGGCAAAGTCGGTATTGTTGTAATACTTGTGTATTGCTGACGTAGAAACTTGTCAAATATTGATGACCTGATATTGTTGAGATTTGCAAAATAACATTAAAATGAGTGTAAAAACCTGTGTGGTCTGTTTTGTTACACGAATACTTGATAGATTCTGTTTCAGATAAATTAATAACAGTCAGTAGATCAGTCTCATCATAATCAGTATTTATAAAACAAAATAGGTCAAGACAGGAAATGATTTGATTGTGATCTTCACCTTTGATACAAATTACTGGGCAGTCAGCTCCGCTGCCAACCTTGCTGACAGGCTAATCTTTTCACCACAGCATGAGCTATTTTCGTATAGCTCGCGCTGACACGAGAGAAGAAGAAGATACAAATTACGAGAACCTAATCACGATACGTGTGCTTTGCGTTGTTGAGGAGTTCTATTATACAGGGTGTAAACGAATTCATGTAATTCCTTAAAACCATGTGATCTATACTGGTAGAGTCATAGTCATTTATTCATTAACACTTACTTGTATCTGAATGTACACAATATTAGAATCATCTGATAATAAAACAGTAAGTATGAAGTTAACGATGAAATAGGTACAGTATTAGACCACTTGGGTTTCTCCTGTATCGTGGATTTTACAGACACAAATCTCACTTAACAAACGCTCAAACCCGAAACAACTATCTGTAGGCCATACAAATTTTTGTTCCGTGCGGAATTCGTACCCACTTCACCAAACGTGTCGTCTACATATCATTGTACATAATTTGATTCCAAGTTTTTAAATACGCCAAACATTTAATATCCACTTTAAGAAGATAAACTTTCAGTCACACCTAACTTGACAGAATAAAATTAGACACGATTATATTTAAACAAATATATTAAATAGTCTTCTTAAAAAAAAAAAAAAAAACACGATACATATTTATTTTATTAGTTCCTAGTACATCCTTGAGGACTCTTAGTTTAAATTAATAAAAAAGCACAGATACTATATCTGATACAATTATATGGTAATAATATGTTTATGATTTGCAAAATCAAATGCTTCTGTGAGATCCTTGAATAGCGTGCAACTTTATTGTACCCCGTAATCTTGGCCAAAATTAAGTGGCTTGACTTTTTCCAATATTTAGAGTTCGGAATAAGATTGAAACAACTACCAACTACTCGTATTTTTAGCAGATCCTTCACTGTTAGCAGTGAGCAATCTATGGGCTTTAAGCACCGTTCTTTACACAAACTAATTTACACGTCCGTAAATACAAAATTAAAAGGCCCCTTGATATAATTGAGAGATATTTGAACTACTTTCGGCGGGGGCCCGAACCATTCCACTCGGAAGTTTTCAATCAGTCGCCCCACAAATATTTCCATCTCCAAATCAGCTATTCGACGACCTGGGAAGAAAAAAATAAACTTAAACCCTTCATTTTTGAAGCCCTAGAGATATTCTGTCGTATGTAATGCACTTGCTATACAGGATGTCCCAAAAAACAGTGTCAAGCGGAAGTCTAAAGGTGTAGCATCCTTAGAAGTACTCGAATTACTCGACTTCCACTTGACACTGCTTTTTGGGACATTCTGTATAACAAGTGCATTACATACGAAAGAATATCTCCAAGGCTTCAAAAATGAAGGGTTTAAGTTTATTTTTTTCTTCCCAGGTCGTCGGATTGCTGATTTGGAGATGGAAATATTAGTGGCGCGAATGATTGAAAAAATCTATACAAATAAAAATGAATTGCTGTTCGTTAGTCTCGCTAAAACTCGAGAATGGCTGGACCGATTTGGCTAATTTTGGTTTTGAAATATTTGTTGAAGTCCAGGGAAGGTTTAAGTATGGAAAAGTTGCGAGGAAAGTAGCAAAAACAACAATTTTATTTTCCCATACAAACTGTTCTTACCTGTCAAACATTTGATGTTCATCCCGTCGGTACGGTAAACTCGGGTTCCCTCAAATTAAAGAACGTATTAATTATGGATTTCGAATCGACAACATATATCCACAATATTCGGATTATCGCGTATTTAGATTTTAAAAATGCAAATTAGTATCACTATGACAAAGAATCGATATATTTGCTGTCAGAAATTTATTTTGAGACTAAACTTAGAAAAAGCTATCATGATTATGAAATCAAATAATACTGTTTCTGGTTAGAAATAAATTTAAACGTGTTTGAACGTTTTTGTGAATTCAACCCCGAAGCGGGTGAAATAATGATGGTTGAAGTTTATTTAGAAATATGATAGAAATCTGGTAATTTTGAAGTAAGAAGCATGGAATTAAATATTTAGTCTTTTGGTGAGGAATTATACACGTGTTTGAGGTTTTTTGGAAATTCAAAAACAAAGCAAAACAATCGCTACAAGTGTGTGGACCAAATTTGGAAAATCCATGCTTCTCACATAGACAACTTTATGTGGCTTGCTCACGTATCGGGAAACCGTCTGACTTATTCGTGTACGACGGAAAAACCATAAATATTATGTATCCAAAAGCAATCCAATAAACAGGTTTTAAAACTAATTAAACACTTTTTTTCTCGAAGTGGCATTGCAACGCATACGGCCGGGTACGGCTAGTCTGATAAAATAAATAATTTGGTGTGTAGTATAAAGTAATTTATCTAAACTAATTTACACGTCCTTAAATATAAAATTGTAAGGTCCTTTGATATAATTGAGAGACGCTTGAAGTACTTTCGGCGGGGGCCCAAACCATTCCACTCGGAAGTTCTCTATCAGTAGCGCCACAAATGCTTCCATTTCCAATTCGGCTATGCGACGACCTGTGGATGAAAATAAGAAAAAGTTATGTTACAACCGTCATAAGTAAGGTATTGATCTGTAACCGTGCCATATTTCTAGATCGAATGTTTAAAAATTTGCTTGGTCATCTAAAATTTCATATCCAAATCTACGGTTATTAAATAACCTTTATACTTAGAAGTATTAGCGAGGGTTTGAGATTAAGTGCCCCGAACGTCTTCGAGAATAAGTCATTGGCGGCACATTTGCCGCGTCGAAACATTGCTTTTTTTTGGTGGATTTGCGCGCGTCCTATTTATGTCACGCGCGACACACGGGGTGAATTTGTTTGATTACAAATATTTAAAACTAAAAATGTTTTGGGTATTGATTTTTATTGTATTCGTGTTCATTAGCTATGTCAACACCAGTGCGCTTTCATGTTCATCTTGCGTCTTCGTCTGAGGCATGCGTGAAGCGCCATAGCGCATGTCAGTTCGACAAAAGCACATGCCCCTAGCGCATGCTAATCCGTATATTGTATGTCGACTGACGACTGACCGAGGCGTACCAGTGTAGACGATAAGCTGCATGCTTCTTCTGACAATCAATATTGCATGCGCTTGACGCAAGAGGAATTGAAAGTTGAAAGCGCAAGATGAACATGAAAGCGCACTATGGCACGGAAACAGATCAATACCTTGTATATCACCAGTGAAGTTCAACTAGGCAAACAATCTGTAACACGGAATACAGTTATATTCCGTGTTCTGTAATGACTGGTGATGCGTACACATCTAAGAACGGACTTGCTCACGTGTGTTCAATACATCATCATTATCATCACCATTCAGCTGAACGACGTCTGCTGGACATAACCCAACCCAACCGTGTTCTATACGCATGATACTAACTCTAACCCTTCGTCCTAGCTCGCGAGTGCAGTGCGTTGCATTGTGTCGAGCATCGCATCGCGAAAATAACAAGCAATATGCCTTCTACACTAATGGCCTACGGGAGCAGTGCATTCAACAAAGCGGCGCGTATCGTTTACTTTTTGCGGTTTGAAATTCGGACTAAGCCTTACTCATCAAATACTGAAAATACTGTTTTACTACGCAACTGCGTCGTACCACGCTGCTTTAACACGCTCCGCACTGCCTGACGCAACGCAATGCAACGCGCTGCCAAGCTGGGACAAAGCCTAACATGTCGTGGGCTTCACTCTCTCTACTTACACAACGTACGATGTAGGTATCTTCTTTGCACTGCCATACATTTGTACTTAGACTTTAAAAATAGCATTATATGTATATCTTTATTTAAAATTTAATGATATACCTATACAGCTACGAACTCCGAAGCCAAAGGGTGCATGTGCGAATGGATGGGCATTCCCGTAGTATAGTGGGTCATCTTTCTTGGTCGTCCACCGCTCGGGGATGTACTCTCGAGGTCTGGGGTAGTTTTCTTCCATTAACGACATGTCTCGGTGAAAAAACACAACCTGCATCTGAAAACGGAAATCAAGCACATTTTATTTGATAAGCAGTGCGGTGCTTAGTTACTGATACATAGATCCGAAATTCTATTTGATACTTATGACCTGCATTTTAATTGCGCAACACATTCATAATCGCTATGGCTATGATTTTGACAGGTCAATAATTTTCATAGCATTTGTATTAAAAATCCGACTTCTCCACAACTAAGTACCACGCAATGAATATTGTTTTTGACACATAAACTGTCATGATTGATGTAGATTACGTTTTCGAACCGAGCTGCCAACTGAAACTGCCGACAGCACGTGCAGCGACTGCATGAAGTCGGCCGCAGCTGCACTTTTTTTTCTTTTTTTTTCTATTTGACTGCTGTAGGTCGTCCTTGGGGACGGTTTCTACGTAACCGGGCAGTTATTGGCGAGACCTGAAGGGTCTCCAGCCAATGGGGGGGAAGTAAAATACTTAACCTAAGCTAACTACTTGTACTACACTAACATCATGACTACCTGCAACAACAGCACTAAGGGCGACCCCTAGTGGGACTCGGACCTCGGCTTAGGGCGTTGCTGGCGTGGACATAGGGGGGGGGAGACAGCTTGATGACGGCTGAATTATCGGTGTGACTGCGGGGTCTGAAGAGACGACCGGCTCTACGACGGGAGAGCTCGGTGGATCGTGACCGGCGGCGGTGGGACGTCGCGACGGGCCTCGTCGGCGAGGACGGTATGCCGGACGGCGGCGGACGTTGTGTAGTGTGCTGGTCGATTTACTCGCCTCCTGGAGGAGGGTTATTTCGTCGTCGGGTTCTAAAAGTGTGTGCCTGGGACGGCGAACTTTACTTATGAGAGAGGGACTGTAGTCGGCCGCTGCGGCGACTAGGGGGTTCGGATGGAGGGGCAGCTGCACTACTGGTTTGTATGTATTTATATGAAATGACTTCCAAGCGCCGCTGCAGGTGCAGTCGCTGTCGGCTACGGTTCGGAATGTTACCTCAATTGCCCTGCAGCTCAATGAAGTTACGGATTTTAAATTCACAAGCCCGTTATGATACCATTTAGCCAGCCAAAAATTTGCAAAACCGTGTTACCCACTTATACACGTACATTTGTAGGGATCTTGTAGCCCAGTAGATTGTACTCCTTTGAGGTCAACCTTATAATCCCTGATACGACCGGCATTATTCTCAGCGACTCCTTGATACAAGCCTTCAGGTAAGGTCTTCGTTCTGACTTCGACAGTATCTCTTCCCTCAATTTTTCTTGTTTCTCTGGGTTAGACGCCAGAAGGTAGAGAGTTGCTATTACTGTGTTTGCGGCCTGAATAAAAAAGTATATAATATTTGAATTTATCGCTACTACTTTGTTTAGACTGACGAAATTTAAGGCATGAAAACTGTCTATCCCTAGAAGTTCGTTGCTATAATTCTTAGGATTATGAAGTAAAGACTGATGTCTTTTTTGATGGTTGATTGAAATATTGATTCATCTTGCAGACTATCTTGCCGATTGTCACAATACATGATCAGTTTTCATTTCCAAAAAATGATGACTGACTACATTTAGGGCGTGTTTTCTTCAGATAAGCTAAATGTGACTTAGAAATATGACATTTATGTTTTCAATTATCTTGTCATTATCACTGTTGATATGTAATGTATGTGAAATGCAAATGTTAGCTATTGAAAAATTTAGATACCGTATAAGCTAAATGAACATTTACTGATAGTTTCGTGAAACACCCCTAAAGATTGTACAAATTGTAGTAGCATTAAAAACTGTATAATCACTTTTTCTGCCATCTACATAACAAATAATCTTATATAATATGTCTAACACGTGCTTACCGTATCAACACCAGCTAATAACATATCGCTAGCCATAATGTGAGCCACATCTTCGTTGATTTCTAACAATTTCTGTAAAACGCTTTTTTCATCACCAGATTCGATCTTTAGCTGTTCCTTTCCTTTTTTGAGGAAGTGTTTTGTTAAACTGAAAATAACAGTAGTAAAGTAGTGGAAGTAAAACATTTTCACTGGTCAAATTTAAGTTCTCTTGAGCGTCAAAAGCGTTAGTCGCACTTTCGACTGATTTTGTCAGTTAATGTACAATTTTGACAGATCTCATCGGTTAAGAGTTTTAACCTATACCAACATTTCGATTCAGATTAATTAAGGCCATGTGAAATTTAACCTTATGGACGCAGAAGTACCATATTACAAGTATGTACCCGACCTAATTCTCGAGAATGGTCAGGTCAAATTGTACTGGGACCGACCTATCATCACTGACAGGGCTATTGTAGCCAATAAGCCTGATTAGGAGTGATAGACCGATCAGAGCGCCGCGCAATGATTGTTGATATCACTGTCCCGCATGACGAGAATCTCGTGAAAGCCAAAAATTATAAAAAAACAAATATCTTGATTTGGCACACGAGGTTGTCGACATGTGGGATGTTGACTCGGCAGTCATTGTGCCGTTAGTCGTTACAGCCATTGGTATTGTTTTTTTTTTCATCTAGTGTTGACTTACTTTTCGTGATGCTCATACAATTTCATGGCTTTCTTGTACATTGGCGTTGAGAAGTATCTCCAAAGACTTGGCTTAATGTCCAGTTCATTGGATGTTACTACTAAATCGTGGACGCATTGGATCAACTGCCACTCAGGAGAGTCCGCGGGCAAGTTGGGATCGAAGCAGTTTAGACGGCAGCCCAGAGCTACAGTACCGATAGATTCCAGTGCCCACAAGTTCATTTCCTTGTCAAACTCATTACGGATCATGTTCTTCTCGTCACGGTTAGCTTTCATCCTGAAAATAATGTGATTGTAGATTTGTTTACTGAGATTATAATGCTTTGGACAGAGTAACCGAACGACGGCAAACGAAGGTTTTCGCCAATGGACACCGAACGCTCGCTCGCTTTCGCTGTGGTGTCCACACAGATTGAATCTTTGAGCACAGCCTAACGCAGGCGAAGGCCTTCGTACGCGTTTCCTGAGCTGTCCACACCCACTCGTCCGCGTTCGTTCGGTAGCGTCCGTTCGCATTTGTTCGGTTGGTCGGTGTCTGTGCAAAGCTTATGTGGACAGGCGGAGTATTGACAAATTCGTTATATAAAATCGGTCTGGTTATGGACTAGCGATATTCTAGGTACTTATATAACAACTACTCAGGTACACAAATATACTACACACTAGGACCAATCTACTTCCCGCTATTTGGCAGACATTGTACTTTTTTGTTGAGATATTCTCTATGTGTGTACAAAAAACGTCATATCTCTCAAAGTTTTGGTCTTGCTGAGAATAAAGTAAGCTTATTTGGAGGGCAACAATTTTGTGTATCGTTTACATTACGATACAATGGGTTCACTTATAGACATACAGTTGTAGAGAATATCTCTAGATCTAATCTCGGTGAACGAAAACGCAGATCTGACAGAGTCTGCCAAATAGAATCGGCCAATGTGGTGGTGGTGAGACGTCAGTATCAGTTTATTAGCCCTATTTTGTAAAACAGAATAAATAGAGTTCTTAACATCTATCCACTTACCTCGCGTGAGTGTAGAAGGCTCACGGATAAATGGCTTCATACCTTAACCTATGAGGAGTTGGAAAATCTCCTAACAAATAACTCATAATTTTACCAGGTACCCTTTTACAATACCTTCAAAAATAAAATAATCCGTTAATCCGTTAAGACAAACTAATACACACACTCCATACACACATAAACACACACACTCCATACACACATCTCAAGAACACCCCCACACCACACATACACACACAGACCACGTTGTAGAATTAAAATATGTAAAATAAACTATTGATGTACCTACTTAGTATTAGTTGTACCTAACTACATTTCTTACACACATACACTCTCTTGGAGGTGGGCGCTAATGGCTGCGACACAGCTTTCCTAACTAATGTAGCTGTTAACAACCACAAAATTTTGTACACTTGTTGATGTTCCAATAAAATATTTGAATTTGAATCTCAACAAAAAAAGCAAAATGGCTGCCAAAATGCTTTGAAGTGGATTGGATCCTAGTGTGTAGTGTATTTGTGTACTAGAATAATTGTTGTATAAGTTCCTAGAATATCGCTAGTCCATGACCGGACACATTGTATAATTGCTAACTGCAATACTTGTTGAAATCGTAAGTTACATTGGGTGATAAATATCACAGAAAATTAAGTTCTGTTGAATATGCAATGTCTTTTATCCGTTTCTATATGCAAAAATGCATCGTTTTGTTTGCACTGGATATTTGGGTAGTTCTAAATCTGTAAGTTAATTTTTATTGCAAACACAGATAACGTATGGGAGTTCGCTATTCCGCTACTCCGCTACGATAGTGACCTTGGCTTGATTAGTGGGTAATAAATCAGCGTCTAAGTTTTTACTAATAACGTTTGGTAAGATATAGGAATTGGGCATTAATCGTTAAAGGGATGAGGTACTGGGGATTCATCAAGTATGCCTTTCTTGTTTTCAGATACAAACCATTGCGCTGTGGAGAAACCAGGTGTGGTGTTCCTCCAACCAAAGGGAGGATCCTCCAACCAGGCGGAGTCTTGTGCCTGGCGGGCTACTGCCCAACCGATCCGAATCTTGATTGCGCGATGTAGGGTAGTTCGCATGTGGCGAGATAGATGCCGCCACAGCGCTTTGGTCCAAAAATATGAAATAGACGAAAAATTTACCTTCAGGCAAATTTTAAAACATAAACAAATTACCTTAAGATCATGTCCCGTCCAACCTCATCAAGTACCGTTGTGTACAGTTTGATCGTTTTAGGTTGCAACATAACTGGGTTAACTGTCGAGCGGAACTCCTTCCATACCTCGCCATGGCTGAAAAATAAGACGGTCGTGTGTTTTTATTTTCACACCCAAGTACTTTTTTCTCTCCAAAAATCAAGGTATAATCGATAGTTTCTTCTTTAACCCTTGATTTATGTATGTTTTTTTGTTATAAAGCACTGTTTAATAAACTCATAGGTGTTATCAAATGTACTCACTCGGTTATAAGGCCTGTTGCGCCAGTATGCTCTTTGCTTTTCTTATACTCTTTTCTGTAATACTCAAGGGACTGGAATCCTGGACGCACGGGCAACCAGTTTTCACTTCGTAAAACCTTGAAAGAAAAGATTTTGGATAAGATTTACTACACCAAAGAAGAAGGGTCACGGCCCATAGGAAATTTACCCAGGCCCGACACAAAAGGAACTTATCTCAGTTATTTTGTTATATTAAATATAACAGAAATAAATTAACATTATTCTGAATATCAGTGGCTAAATTGCCATTTGATTTTGTTCAGACAAAATATTTTAAAATTCTTGTTATTAACGAATAGCAATAACGGTTTTGTTTTTGTTTCACAAACGGCACTGAAATAGAGTTAATATTGATAAGCTCAAACTCGATGTGTTTAGTACCTAGCTACCAAAATATTCCACTATCTAGCCAGCTTCTAAATGATACCGTAATCTCTAATCTGCAATGAATCACTGATTAAGACGATTTTAATGAACCCTGACTCAATTGTTTTACTAGAAGTTTAAAAATTACACAATCCAGCTCCATCACCAGATCACCTGGATAATTCCATAATTATTGTATCGTCATTAAGTTTTTGTAGGTAAATAGGTATTAAAAAAATGTATATCGCCTGAACAAAAACTAAAGGCAATACTTGGTGTTAGCCATTAATTTCGAATATAAAAAAAATATATTTTAGCTATGCATAAAATAAAATTGAGATATGTATCTTTCGTGTCGGGGCTGGGTCACAAATGACCGTTCTTCTTTGGTAAGAAGTATGACTCATCGCAGCCGTCCCTGAGACGGACGGCAACGCCATGGGCACACGTCGAGTCAGGGACGACAACGCAGCAGGGGTCCTTATCATTATCATCATCGTTTTGAACTGTGAAGAGAAAATACTGCTACAATCAGCTCATTCCGCAAACGGATTAATGGTCGCAGTTGCAGTACGTTGTTATTAGCATAACGGAGGATCTCGTTGCCAATCCCTTCTGACATAACCCCTTACCCTTCACCTTTCACATCTGCGGGGAGACAGTGAGTTACGTTCTGGAGTGCCTATTATTTGCCAGGAACCAGGCTGCCGAGATCACTCAGCTCAACAAAAGTGTAAATTAATCTTTACTTACTTGCGCTGAACTTTCAGGATCACTTAAAAGTATCATAGGAGGCTTGCCAAGTATACTATCAAACCTAACGATTGGTCCAAATAATTCAAATATTTTCATGGTGTTTTCCACGTTGTCCATGCCATGAAGCTGACCTTTAAAAAAAAGTTTAATAAAATTAATTAAATTCAACATTGGTCTTTGGTTTGCAAGCGCTGCTGCCGACCGTTTTAGTAAGATGCTCAGTGCCTGTAGACAACATGACAATCGATGATCATCAGAGAATAAATACTCTTATTAAATGTATGGAAATTACATTAAAGATAGCTTGACCGGTCGAAAGCTTAATAAATGTCATTTTTATACATGTAGGTAATTAGCGTATCTGTTCTCAAGCGATCATCGATAGTCATGTTGTCTACAGAACCATATTGAGTTCTTCTATTATGGACCGAAGTTTGGAATTTTGCCATGGCAAAAGGCTCATATAAATGGCAAAATGCTCTCCTCCCATCACTTTTTCATGTTACTTGTGATGCTTGTGACTGAATACGGCCTTCAAACCATATGATTTTACAACAGTACGATTATGCTAATCCATTCGGAGATTACCCGCATCACGTGTATTTATTTGCATTTCATTATTATCAACAGTCATGTCAAGCTTCATCAAGTGCCTTCGTCGGATGGGAAGTAGCATCCTGCCTTTTAATAACAACAAACTGCGATCCCCAATTCATTCATCATCATCATTCAGCCGAAAGACGTCCACTGTTGGACATAGGCCTCCCCCAAAAGGGGGGTTTGCCGTAATCGCCACGCTTGGCAGGCGTATGTTAAAGTACTCAGAGAACGCTGCTGCCCATGCTCTAGAGAATCCCTTAGTCGTCTTTTACGACACTAACGGGAAGAGATGGGGTAGTGCTATTCTTTAAATCCGGCACTACACGAGTCCATTCACCATGCGTGATGACAATGAAAATTTCCCCTTTGACCGTCTATTGTACTGAAATGAAATGATTGAAATGATATTTATTTCTGTAAATAAATCAGTTACAGACACTTTTACAAGTCAATTTAATGTTTTTTTTTGTAGCACTCACTGCGACACCCATGTGGACAGTCTCATGTTGGACTTAATCATTTTCCAAATAGTACTCACCTCCAGGCATGAAATGATGCATTTGCCCAATGATGGGTAGAGACGATGGTCCGGGAATCTCTTTCCATGACTTTAAGTTGACATCTGATTTTAAAGCGCCATTTGCTGCTACCGTTCCTGTTCTGAAAACGATATTCATTTTGTTGAAAATTTTAGATTTTAGATGATTCATTGTGTGAATGTATTACAAAAACACTTTAACATCCGTTTTTGATCTTTTAATTGAGAATTCAATAATCATGGATTTTGTATGGAGAGCATGGATACATGGATACCCCATTTGGGAAGGATATGATAAGTCAGCTACTATAATTGCTCTTGAAAAGTGACAATAGGCTCGCTACCTATTACATGGGACAATAAATACTGAAACGAAATGTGAGTGTACTGACTCCTCTAATAGAACACATCTACTTACCGCTTCGGAGATTATAGCGCGTGAGTATATTATATAATATTATGCATGTATGATAGTCAGACCGGTTTATCGTAATCGTTTCCTTTCCAAATCGAGCCGGTCTTTTAACCTTGTCAGAAAATATTGTATTTATTGTTTTTATTTACTTAGGTATGCGTCTTATCATAGTCTTATCTGATACAAATCTATGACGAAATAATAATAATATGTTATTGTAAATAACCTTCTGGACTATCGTATTATTATCTAATCCTTTTGATTCAGAATAAGACCTTTTTTTTCGAGGCTTTATTTCACTTTTTGTGACTATGGAAGCCTCACAGGTACCTCCTAATATGTCGATATCGAGGAACCGTTAAAAAATTCTATCGGCACGAACTTCCACAACAAAGGAATCGAACCTGGGTTCATGGTTGTGATGCAAATAACACTGTATAAATACCTGGTATTGCATACACCGAGTGTTGTTTGTCTGGTGTCTGGTGATATTAAAGGTCTAGCGCTTAACTGAGGCAGTGCCTGGGGTATGGGAGCGGCACGGGAGGGGTGACATAATTATGACGACGTGTCCGAACTATCTCGATATACACGTGATAAATATGCCGTGCCGCTCCCATACCTCAGGCACTGCTTCAGTTAAGCGCTACACCTATAGTTATCACTTTAACCTATGACTCTGCACTAAATATTTAGGCAACGCAATCAAATAAGTTATACCTACTGTTTACGTAGTAGCTATAATTTAATCTGTGGTAATGTCAGGAGGTTTCCTCTTGCGAACGCAACGAATTCTATCTACGCCAACTTTCTCAAAAGTAAGATAAACGTTCACACATTATAACGACGGTTACTCATCTGTAAACAGTTGTTTAAATTCAGCAGCATCTTTTAAACTCGGGCGCATGAGAATTTTGATTAGTGCGCAGGCTGGATCTATGTCCTCTAGGATAGATGTCCTTGTGCCTAATAGTCAGATTAGAGCGTCAACAAAAGAATTAAGAGGCCAGACATACAAATCTACTTGGATCTGCACAAGCACATGAATAAAGTCACATAGGTCAAAAAGTCGACTAGTAATTTATAGACAGCAGCAAGGTCAGACGTATCCTAATAATTTATCTTTACCTCTATCGACAAAAAGATCTATAAAAAATAATACGTTGTGAAACTAGATACATTATCAGTTCATACCTATTAGAGATCAACTACGATAACATGGCATGCCTCTCCATCATCTGTCTTCAATGTTTGTGTTTGATATTTTGTAGATTGCTCGACTAGTGCATAATTAAAGTGAATGAATGATATGTTGTAATTATACTATCTCACACTTTTTTACTTGCTGTATCAATGCAAGTTGATCTCTACATTGTTATTTCCATAGAACGAATGAAATTGAGGTTCAGACTAGGTGAAGTCATAGTCATAGCCATTTATTCATTAACAATAATTTGCATCTGAATTTACACAATATTAGAATCAACGTATAATAAAACAGTAAGTATGAAGTTAACAATAATTAAAAATAAATACAGTCATAATTAACATTTTGGCATGAGTCAAATTTAGATATCATCAACAGCATTATTGGTATAATAAAATAAACAAATTAGTCAATAATTATTAAAAACACCAATAAATCACAAAAATACCTAACATCATACGTGGATTAATATATACAGTTCTTCGTCAGCATAGAGACACTTATTCAGTAGAAAAAAAATCAATTTACTTTTAAAAGAGCTAGTGTAAACAATGCTTTTTATGTGTAAAGGCAAACTGTTGAATAATTTCACAGCTTGGTATCGCGGACTGTGTTTACCAATTCTAAAGTTAGCATTTGTTAAATTTTGTTTCAATTCTTGTCTACGAGTACCTTCCCTAATTTGTTGTTCTTCAGATGTCTCATAATCTTGCATATAATTAGCCACATTACTTAATAGTACAAGTATATAAATACTTGGTACTATAAGTATACCTAAATTAATAAAATGTTGACGACAACTCTCCCTTTGTGAAATGCGAACGATGGTATGGATTGCCCGTTTTTGTAAAACGAAAGCTCTTTTACTGTTGTAGTCGTAACCATTTCCCCAATAAAGTATACTGTATCTAATTTTAGACTCCAATAATGCAAAATATACCATTTTCAGTTGCTCTAAATTTATTTCGTTTCTCAGGGTTCTTAGAGCATACCATGCAGATGATATCGACGCATCAATTGCCTTAAATTCTGCTTTCTAGTTTAGCAGTCGGTCTATATGTATACCTAAGAATTTTACATCATCAACGAGCTCAATTTTGTCTTCATTCAAGGCAACCTTTAAGTCATCCCCATTACGGGCTGTCGTTTTAAATAACATTATTTTGGTCTTCTTACTATTAATTAATAATTTATTTGCTGTAAACCACACATGAAATGCTTGTAATGTGGGGTTCACCCTTTCTGTCAATTTTACTATGTCATTTGTTGCCACTATGGCATTTGTGTCATCTGCAAAAATTACTATTTCAATGTCCATGTCCGATAAAATTGAATTTATATAATTGATTAAATCATTAATAAATAAGATAGGTACTAAAATAGATCCATGTGGGACACCCGTTGTTATGCTTACGCTGAAGATAAACCAACATAGTGTAAATAACCTAGCTTCATTCATCTAGTTAGTTTCAGACCCAATTTCAACATACAATGTTAGTTGTTAATGTTCTGTTAAGCTGTCAAAGTCAATTTCAATGTACTGTTAAACAGTCTGTTAAAATGTTTAACAGGACATTAATAACTAACAGAGTATGGTGAAATTAGGTCTTAACAGTATAAAAATACGACCTACCTTATAGACTCCTTACTGAGTGACACTAAATTTAATAGTGGCTTCAGCTTCGTTGTCTGCATGTTGATGTTGATTGTTGTGATCACACAATAATACAAATATTCGTTGTTGTTGTTATCGTATCACTTATAACACTAGTTCTTAACTCGAGATAGCACTGAACAATCAATATTTAATGTATTATCTTTCGATTAATAAGTGTGTAATAAATATAATATGTATGTAAGATGGTTTGTAATTAATTCTAAAGATTATTTTACTTTAAAATTTATATCAACGTTTACAATGACTAAATAAACAACAGTTTCTGCATGTTTATTACGAAATAGATTTTAATACATTTTGAACACTTTAATTTAAAAACTACACGTGTATCGCGGAACAGCGTTGTTTTGAAACTGATTGTGATTATCATTCATAGATCAGCAGTGCCGGAGTTTTTCGAGACACTCAATTGTACATAATTTAGGGTTTGACCTTCACTATTATTAAAATAGCCGAATCGTTTGATAAATACTACGTAGTTTCCATCGTTGGAATTAAAGTCTTATGGCGCTGTAGCAAAGTCGGCATTGTTGTAATACTTGTGTATTGCTGACGTAAAAACTTGTCAAAGATATTAATGACCTGTAGGCCTAGCACGAATGTTGTGACGTATGGTAACGTAAACGTAACGTTAATGCGAGTGAATTTTGAATTAGAAATACTCGTTGCGCACATAATATTTAATTGAATTGAAAACTTTATTCATATCTATGTATGATACAAATTGTGGCTGTCGCATAAATTTAAATCAAAATGCTATACAATAGTTGTATTTTCGATTCAAAATTCACTCAGATTAACGTTACGTTTACGTTACTATACGTCAAAATATTCGTGCTATGCCTACCGATATTGTTGAGATTTGCTAAATAATATTAAAATGAGTGTAAAAATATGTGTGGTTTGTTTTATTACACGAATAATTGATAGTTTTTTTTTTAGATAAATTAATAACAGTCTGTAGATCAGTCTCATCATCATCAGTATTAATAAAACAAAATAGGTCAAGGTAGGAAATTATTTAATTGTGATCTTCACTTTTGATTGATACAAATTACTGGGCAGTCAGCCCCGCTACCAATCTTGCTGACTGGCTAATCTTTTCACCACAGCATGAGCTATTTTCGTACAGCTCGTGCTGACACGAGAGAAGAAGAAGATACCTACACATTACGAGAACCCAATCGCGATACGTGTGCTTTGCGTTGTTGAGAAATTCTATTTCTTCTTTCTTTTCGAATCGATGGTATAATGTTTTTTTTTTACAGTACTTTGGCCCAATATGTGACCACGTTTATCGCGGCATCAGTGGCGCTTTTCATGTCCTCCAAAGTGCAAGTGTAGGGACACTTTGGGCACTGAAGCAAATGGGCCATCGTCTGGTCAGGAGCACCGCACTCGCACTGGGTGTCGAAGGGATCTATGATCCCCCATTTTGCGAGGTTTGTTTGCATCGGCCTACTTGGGTGCGCAGTCTATTGAGCGCTTTCCATATAGGCCACTGCAAATCACATCCGAGTGGCAGGTGTTCCTGGGGTTGAACGAAGTTGGGAGGTGGTGGATGATTTTCCTCCCATAACTTACGTCTCACTGTAGATGGTCGATCTTTCATGGCAAGTGTGCTACGCAGAAAGCCGTTCCGACTCTTAAGTCTACCCGGAGCTGTTGTATAATTGTAGAGGGGATGTCGGGGATCGGATTCTTGGTTATGTTTCTCAAGTGCGCATGCGACATTCCTTCGAACGACAGGTAGTGCGATACCAGCCAACGGGTAGACTTTGTTGAGCGGAGTCGGTTTTAGGCAGCCCGGTAGAAATTCTATTATACAGGGTGTAAACGAAATCATGTAATTCCTTAAAACCATGTGATCTATATTGGTATAGTCATAGTCATTTATTCATTAACAATTATTTGCATCTGAATCTACACAATATTAGAATCATCTTATAATAAAACAGTAAGTATGTAGTTAACGATGAAATAGGTACAGTCATAATTAACATTTTGGCATCAATAAAATTTTGATTTCATCAACAACATTAAATGGTATAATAAATAAAACAAATTGGTCAACATTAACCACAACAATCTTAATATTTATAGTTCTTCGACAGCATAGAGACTCTTATTCAGTAGAAAAAAATCAAATTACTTATAAAAGAGCTAGTGTAAACTATGCTTTTTATGTGTAAAGGCAACCTGTTGAATAATATCACAGCTTGGTATCGCGGACTGTGTTTATCAATTCTAAAATTAGCATTTGTTATATTTTGTTTGAAGTCTTGTCTACGAGTACCTTCCCTAATGTGTCGTTCTTCAGATGTCTCATAATCTCGCATGTCATAGATTGAGACTGCACGAGGTTTTGCTTGATTAAAAATAAAATAATATTTAGCAATTTTATCTCGCGATAGTGGTAAGTGATCGAACGTTAACCACACTTTATGGTTTAAAAAAAAACAATCGAAAAAAAAAACAGTATTGATAGAGAAGGTACATTTTAAACATTTGTTAAAAGACACATAATGCTTACAAACAGTTAAAAAAACATGTGTGATTGGGTAAATAGGTACTTAGTGTAAGTGTAAATATCATAACTAAATCATTCGTGCTGTGAATCGTGACACGCATGACGAGACCTCGTGACTCGAAAACTCTTTCGATAAACAAAAAAAATATATTTAAATATCATTTTTTTTTATTATTGGACTACTTGGGTTTCTCCTGTATCGTGGGTGCGTTTACAGACACAAATCTCACTTCACAAACGCTCAAACCCGAAACAACTATCTGTAGGCCATACAAATTTTTGTTCCTTTCGGGAATCGTACCCACTGCACCAAACGTGTCGTCTACATATCATTGTACATAATTTGATTCCAAGTTTTTAAATACGCCAAACATTTAATATCCACTTTAAGAAGATAAACTTTTAATCACACCGCATTTTGTTATCAATCGCATTCGTGTAGGTACCTACTTGACAGTATAAAATAAGACACGATTATATTTAAACAAATATACAGGGTGGTAATTTGAGATAGGGCATGAAGGGCAACTACCTTAAACATTGTAGGTACAGGAAAACGTCCTTAGAAGACCACCCTTAACTTTTGGGATAATTTAAATCGGCATTCACAGATTTTGAAAAAAAAGTACAGTCAGCGAGAAAAAGGGCTGTTTTCACAAAACTTTTTTATGATGCCAATCGATTCCATTTCCCATCAGGATCAAAAGACTCTTTCGGACTAACTGAGGTTGGAGTACTAGAAAAGTCAGAAATCGCAAAAAACTTATTTGCGATGGGGTAGTAATAGGGGCAGCTACCTTAATCGTTGTGGCTAGAGGAAAATGTTCTTAAGAGACTATCCATGTTTTTTGAAAATATTTCGAACTGCATTCACAGATTTTGAAAATAAAATAATTTATTTTTTCAGCCTTAACATCACTTTTAACAAAATGTTGTTTTTCGTGATTTTTGACGTTTCTAGTACTTTTACCTCAGTAGGTCCGGAAGAGTATTTTGTTCCTTATGGGAAATAGGATCAATTGGCATCATAAAAGAGTTTTGTAAGAACTGACCATTTTTTTTCTGACTGTACCAATTTTTTTTTTTCAATATCTTTTTATGCAGTTCGAAATAATGTCAAAAACTATGGCCAGTCTCCTATCAAAATTTTCCTGTAGCGACAACGATTAAGGTAGCTGCCCTTATAACTAACCCATCTCAAATAGTTTCTTGTTATTTCTGACGTTTGTAGTACTCAAACCTCAGTTGGTCCGGAAGAGTTTTTTGATCCTTATGGGAAATGGGATCGATTGGCATCATAAAAAAGTTTTGTGAAAACAGCCATTTTTCTCGCTGACTGTACTTTTTTTTCAAAATCTGTGAATGCCGATTGAAATTATCCCAAAAGTTAGGGGTGGTCTTCTAAGAACGTTTTCCTGTAGCTACAATGGTTGAGGTAGTTGTCCTTCATGCCCCATTTCAAATTACCACCCTGTATTTAATAATCTTCTTAAAAAAACACGAGACATATTTGTTTTATTAGGTCCTAGTACAGTTCTGCCGGGGTTGCGGTGCATGCAGCTGCGAATCCCGTGACCCCGGCCAAGGGTCAGGAGTAGGAACACCGTGGGTTTTTAGCCGGTAAGAGTCCGGCATAACCCTTCGCCTTCCCCAGGCGAAGGGTATCCATGAGGATTTTCCCACGAAAAAAAAAAAAAAAAAAAAAAAAAAAAAAAAAGAAGGTCCTAGTACAGTTCCTTGAGAACTCTTAGTTTAAATTAATAAAAAAAAAACACAGATACTATATCTGATACAATTATATGGTAATAATATGTTTATGATTTGCAAAATCAAATGCTTCTGTGAAATCCATGAATAGCGTGCAACTTTATTGTACCCCGTAATCTTGGCCAAAATTAAGTGGCTTGACTTTTTCAAATATTCTAAATAACCCACGACCCGTAGCCCAGAAGCCAATCGCTTAGCCACTGCACCAAACGTGTCGTCACTGTTAGCAGTGAGCAATCTAAATCAAATGGCTTTAAGCACCGTTCTTCACATAAACTAATTTACACGTCCTTAAATACAAAATTAAAAGGCCCCTTGATATAATTGAGAGATATTTGAACTACTTTCGGCGGGGGCCCGAACCATTCTACTCGGAAGTTTTCAATCAGTCGCCCCACAAATATTTCCATCTCCAAATCAGCTATCCGACGACCTGGGAAGAAAAAAAACAAACTTAAACCCTTCATTTTTGAAGCCCTAGAGATATTCTTTCGTATGTAATGCACTTGTTATACAGAATGTCCTAAAAAGCAATGTCAAGCGGTGTCTAGAGGTATAGCATCCTTTAGAAGTACTCGAATTACTCCCATGTATGTACGGCGATTTTTTAAGTTGAATATTGAGACTAATTTAAAAAAAAAACACACACTCATTTATCTTTAACTAGCGAACCGCCTCGGCGTCGCTCGTGTACGTTTTATAGCTTAAAACCTTCCGGGAGAAATAACCTAAATTAAGATGAACCGCATCAAAATCCATTGAGTAGTTTAAAAGATCTAAGCGTACAGACGGCGGGAAGCGACTTTGTTATATACTATGATCATAGTGTCATGAATAGTCTTTACAATACGGCCGACGTATCTTGGCGAGTCTGCAGTTAGCTGATTAGCTGCGCATTAGACAATTTCGTTTCTAAAAGATTCATTGCGCAGACAAACAACTAACTTCAGACTCGCCAAGATACGTCGGTCGTATTGTTAAGACTATTCACGACACTATGATCAAAAATGTTATTAAAGTCAGAGTTTGTATAAGAACATGAAAAAAATTTTAGCTCGAAAATTGCAAAAAATCGCGGATCATAAATGGTTTGTTCGGATACCTCTAATAGGAGATTTACACGGGTCGATGAAAATTGATCGTCTAAATGACAATTCGACTAGGCCGCAAGTGACTAAAATCGCAAGCTCCAAAGTTGGGTGCCATCCGACTTTTGCCGTGCGGCGACAAGCCGCATGCGGCGGGTGACTAAAAGCGACCGTGTAAATGGTCAGTTGAAGGCGATCGCCCGCCGCATGAGGTGTGTTTTGCGCTGTGTTGTTCCGCTAGAAATGAACAAGTTGCATGCGATTTTGGTCAACCGGTGTAAATGGGGTGGCGAATCGATTTTTACAAGCGATGAGACTGGTGACTTGCCGCACGGCTAAAATCGACCAGTGTTAATCCTCTATAAGGATGCTACCTCTGGACATCCGCTTCACACTATTTTTTGGGATACCCTGTTTAATATTAGGTTCCACGTTGTTGGGGTATATTTATTGAAAAATACATACCTATACAGCTACGGGCTCCAAAACCAAATGGTCCATAGGCAAACGGATGGGCATTTCTATAGTAAAGTGGGTCATCTTTGTCGGCCATCCATCGTTCCGGAATGTACTCCCGTGCTTTGGGGTAATGCTTCTCCATCAAAGCCATCTCCTTGTGAGCGAATATAACTTGCAACTAAAAAAGTAAATAACGCAATTGTTTGGTTGAGGGAAAAAAAAACTTAGTTTTTTACTAATGTTTGTATGAATACGAATTTGTACCTCTTGTCAAATCGGCGAAAAGCACCAAATTGGTAAATCTAGAAGAAGACTAAACGATAAGAAATCTATTGATAGTCTAACCAATTACAAATTTAGAATTACTTCTGTATTACTGATTTCTTTCTTTCTTGGGGGCTGAGTCAGCCTCGTCCGTGGAAAGGCACCCTTAGTTCGAAACCCCACACGTGGTCCCCGGGTGGTGCCAATCAGGTGACTACCTTTCGCTTGGTGGTAGGATAGATAGATAGATAAGACATTTATTTGGCACATACAGAAAACACAACACACAAAAGCACAATTACATAAAACAATACTAGAAGATAGAAATATTAAAATAAAAAACATGTTAAAATTAAAAGACAATAGGGTATCTGACTACTATTGAAAATGTACAACAATCTCAAGGATCTTTACGGTCCGCCTGGCTAGCTACCACCCTCACATTAAAGTCCGGCGCCAAGCAATTAACTGTGTTCCGTCGTGTGTATGTGAGAGCCAGAGGGGTATAGGGTAATCCCTCTATATCTCTGTTACTTGGATTCGTGTGCTTCATCTTAGACCCTGTCTGCGCTTACCATCAGGTGCGACGAGGGTCAAATGCGACCAAGTAAAGGAATAAAAATATATTTAATTACTTACATTTTTGGGTATCTTATAACCCAACAAATTGTATTCCTTCGTAGTTAATCTCAAATTTGCTGATGTAACCGGCATGATTCTAATCGATTCTTTGATGCAAGCCCGCAGGTACGGTCTTCGCTCTGTGTTTGCCAAGATCTCTTCCCTTAATTTTTCTTGTTTCTCTGGGTTTTTTGCCAATAGGTACAGGATAGCTATTACAGTGTTTGAAACCTGGATTAAAAAAGTACAAGTATAAACAAGAGGTATTAAATTTAATAAAAAAAACCGAACGCTGAAAATGACGCCGTTGACTGAGAAATTGTGTGGAAAGCGGTTGTCATGGTATGGACATGTGATGCGGAAGAATGACGAACATTTCGTGAGGAAAGTTTTAAGTATGAAATGTTAATGGTTATAAGAGTAGAGGGAGACCAAATAAACGATGGATGAATAATGTAAAAGATGATATGACTAGAAAGAGCGTGTCTACTGAAATGACGGCTAATAGAGATGTATGGAAGATAAACACATGCTGCGCTGCAGGTTGGAAACGGGCAGGAGGATGATGATGATGAGCCATCTGACCGAAGGCATCCATGCTTACCGTATCAATACCACCCAGTAACATATCAGTGGCCATAATGAGAGCCACTTCTTCGTTGATTTCCAACAATTTCTCTAAAACGCCCTTTTCCTTATGAGATTTGTTCTTCAATGCCGCTATTCCTTTATTAAGAAAGTGTTTTGTGAGCCTGAAAATATAAATAATGTAACCGCTATACTTCAAACTTCATTATAGGATCGTGTTATATAGATATGCGTGTTATATAGATATGCTAGTTATGAGTATGTCTGAGATCATATCTCAGACATACTCATAACTATCGATTTATTTTTGAATAAAAAAGTGTTACTTACTGTTCATGTCGGTCATACAATTTCATGGCTTTCTTATACATTGGCGTAGAGAAGTATTTCCAAAGACTTGGCTTGAAGTCCAATTCATAGGCTGTTATAAAAAAGTCATGGACGCATTTAATTAACTCTCGCTCGGGGGAGTCTTCAGGCAAGTTGGGATCGAAGCAGTTTAGACGGCAGCCGAGAGCGACAGTACCGATAGATTCCAGTGCCCACAAGTTCATTTCCATGTCAAAATTGTTACGAATCATATTCTTTTCGTCGCGATTAGCTTTCATTCTGTAATTGACGATGATAACATTGGTTAAGTGGGAGTCATAGCTGATAATGTAGATGTAATTATGTATGCTAATTTATTTTCTTGTGTTTTTTCTTATGCTTTGTTTTGTACTGTGTGCCTTTTGGTCTGCGTTAAATAAATGTATTTTCTTTCTTCTTTCTTTCTTTCATGTACAAATAGCCAGGGCTTATGACAGAAGACATCCCATTACGGAATTTTGTGGCGTCGACGGACAGAATCCATTGGAATGAATGATGACAGTCATTAATATTTGCAAGTCGACTTAATGATGAACGGTGACTTAAAATGACAGACAGTTTACTCTAAAGATAACCCAATTCTAAGCAAGTCGGTTTTCAACTTGTAAGTTGAAAAACAAGGGTCTGAAGATAAAGATATGATATGAATAATATGGTACTTAAGTCTTTTCATATGCATAAATGAATTCCTACATATCATTTGACGATGAAATAATAAAAGTTTACCTTGCGATCATATCCTGTGCAACTTCATCAAGTACTGTGGTGTACAGTTTGATTGTTTTAGGTTGTAACAAGACTGGGTTGACTGTCGAGCGGAATTCTTTCCATGGCTCGCCATGGCTGCAGAGAAAATAAATATCAAAAACATCTAGAGTTTTAAAAAGCGTTTTTCTTATTATTATTAGATTGTGTTTGGTTAAAAACACTGACAACTACGGCTAAATAATGTTCAGTAAATATTGGGTACAAAATAGTTACTGATACCTTTTAAGGATCTAATATTGTGAGAATTACAACTCACTCAGTTATGAGGCCGGTTACGCCAACTTTATGTCCTTTGCTTCTCTTGAAATCTTTTCTGTAGTAATTCAAGGACTCCATTCCCGGACGCATAGGCAGCAAGTTTTCACTTCGTAATATCTGAATTTTAAATGCAAACTATTTTAGTAGTGTAGTCTCGTGTAGTGCCGGACTTAAAGAATAGCACTATCCCATCTCTTCCCGTGGGTGTCGTAAAAGGCAACTAATGAATTCTCTAGAGGATGGGCAGCAGCGTTCTCTGAGTACTTTAACAGCCATACTGCGATCGCCAACCCGCCTGCCAAGCGTGTCGATTACGGCAAACCCCGCCAACATGGATAGTGGCGATGCTTGTGGGAAGCCTATGTCCAGCAGTGGACGTCTTTCGGCTGAATGATGATGTTGATATTAGTAGCATTTCCTTATCATCATATCATAGAATTTTCATTCCTGCCCTCAGCAGCCTGCACGTGCAGCTAGGGTTAGTGTAGCATGTGTTTTATAGAAAAGCTTAGGTATTTTAATTAAATTAAGAGATTATAAAGAATAATTTTTAAAATGCTTACCTGCTCTACACTTTCAGAATCGTATAACAGTACCATGGGCGGTCTCCCAAACAGACCATCCAATCTAATGATTGGCCCAAATATCTCATAAAGTTTCATTAGACCGTCAACGTCCTGAATTTTTTGCAGATCACCTTTAAAAATATTACATTGAATTAAGGTTAGATATTTTCATTATCTTCGTAACGTACTGAGGGACTCTAGTAACTGAGGATCACGGACTGAGGATGCTGTACAAGGTTATTCGGAAAGGGGGTAGGTACTAATCCGAAACGGTGTTCAAGTACCCATAAAATAAGTAACTTTTGTTCTACCACTTTCTTCAAAGGTCTATTGACTTTAACTATTATTAAAACTATTGTTTAAGAGAAATAGCTGTTCAAAAATTACATAAATAATATGCTAAAATCCATCTATCTTCAGCTATGATCAGCTGTGTTTACAGTTTAAGTCATATTTGGGGTCACGAATTAGAAACTCCATTTTCTGAATTCGTAACTAAAGTAAGGAAGAAGAATTTTTGTAAAAACTAAAACAAACATTATTTAACATGGTAATAAAAATTATCGAATTTTGAAATTTTAACACTTGCTTTAAAACCGTCATCAGTGATACTATAAGTGGCCTGCGCATTAGTACCCCCTTTACGACTAACCTTGTATAGTTATAGCTTATGACGCAATATGCTTTACTATACATATAGCGAAATAGTATAGCGTAGTCTGAACTGCGCTTAACAACTTACCTCCAAACATGAAATGATGCAGTTGCCCAATAACGGGCATGGACGAAGGTCCAGGGATTTCTCTCCATGACTTCAAGTTATCGTCTGTTTTTATAGCAGTGCTCGCTGCTGCTACAGTTCTGAAAGCAATTTTTTTTTAATGCCAGTATACTATATCTAGCTTGTGTATTTGTGTTTAAGGTTAAATTAAAATCATGTTAAGGGCACAATTTAATTTTATTTTAACCTTGAAATAATTATTTAAGTACCTATACTCAAGTAAGTTGTAATAGAAAACTGTGTCATTGGTGGAGTGGTCGCAAGCGCGATTGCTCAGCGTGAGGTGCTGGGTTCGATCCCCAGGTCTGGCAAAGTGTTGTTGGGTTTTTCCATGTGGAAGTTACCAGAACCCGGAGTCTGGATTTGTGCCCGGTTGATGGCAATAGACTCGCCCCCTGTTACATGAGACGTGAACATAACGACGAAATGAGCGTCTGTTATACACCTATGCCTAACCCTTCGGGGAACAGGCGTGATGTTATGTTTATGTGGTATTTGCTGTTCCGTCCAAGTCACCTTGTAACTGAGTGTCCACGTACACAAAGTCCTTAATAGGTACTCAGGAAGTGCACACAGCGATTTGAACGCTAGGTACACTCATAACGTATAGGTATACTGTATAGCTATATGATTCAATTGAGAATCAGTTGGTATTGTGTCCGTAAAATCGTACGGTACAGGGGATCTACTCTCTAAGCACGAAGTCCGTGGTTTCGGCCTTAGTTACGAGTGTTTCCTACTCCCTATCACCTACGGACGTACGATTATTTCGGGGCCTGAACTAAGAATGAATGACAACACGATTTGACAGTTGTCCCTACTACCGATGTGTTTTTGCCCGTCCGAAAAGTTGAACTTGACACTTGTTTTGTTCACTTCTACGTTTCGGGATACTTTCGGATGGGCGACTAACTTCGTTGACGGACTTAGGGAGTAGGCCCCCAGCTACAAACTTTATGTTTACGGTTAAAAGGATTTTTATGACAAAATATTCTAACACCTGTTTAAGAGAAGGGAACAAAAAAAAACAAAACAAAGAAGAGAAGAAAAAAGAAATTAAAATGTACCATTCTAATGATTGAATTTAACCATAGTTGTAAAATATGTCTATATTTATAATTAGTTACGATATACTTATGTGCATTTTTCGGGATTGCCTGACTAGTTTGTTAAATGCACGCGAGTAAGCCGTAACTATACCCTATTCACCGTAAGTTGATTAGTGACGTTTCTCTACAAAACGTTACCATACAAAGAACATCAAATATCTTTAAAAAACAAAGCATGGATAATATAGCTATTATACGTTTTGATCATGACGTTTACGTTTTTTCGATAGCAGTCTCCTTACGGCTACAATTTACGAAATGACCGAGCTGTCAGGACTCATATTTGGGTGAACAGAGTATAATCTTAAACATGAATGTGTCTCGAAAGTTATAAATTTAAATATGCCATTTAATTCTTTAGTTAAATGAAACACATTCAATTATTTAAAAGACCTTGTCTAAAGTGGATAAAACTAACTTACCTTATAAATTCCTTATTAATTGACAGTAAATTAAATACAGGTTTCAATCTTGTCGTCAGCATGTTGATGTTGTGACACTGACAGTGAAATAGTTCCGTCTGTTTTCATTCCTTATCGCGTGAAGTTGTGCACTATTTATATTACAAAACAAGAGATAGCACTAATCAAAGTCTGTAAATGTATTTGTATGTTGTTGGAACTTGAAATTAAGAGCCGTTTTATGCTTACATTTATGTTTTACTCACGTGTATTTTTCCCAAACCTAAACGGAGCCTTAATCATGATTAAGGCTCCGTTTGGGTCCGAAACTAGTCGGGCAATCCCGAAAAAATACCTCGCCGCGTCTTCAGCTCATGAGCTGAACACGCGGCGAGGTCACGTGTCGAAACTATCTACTACTATGATCCAGAAAAATGCACGTGTGTAAACCGTAACTTATCATAAAATTAATGTGTCTCACGAAGTTTATAAGAGCCGCTTGTTTAGCAACGTAAAACAATATCAAAATATAACGATGCACTGTGTCACACTTAATACTACATTTAAACAGCAGTATCTGTAGTCAATTCACTAACAAACAAAATATAAATCGTATAAGTACTGCAGCTAACTTGAAGCTGCGGTTGAACTACGGTTCGATTGCGACTTTAAACCATTTTATTAGTAGAATTGGTTTGTCCCTAAAAAAATACATGTCAACAAACATACAATCAATAGACTATACGTCCATTGCGGGACAGCGTGTTTTGAAAATGATAGTCATATAAACACGCGGGATCAAATTGGTATAGATGTGTATGGCCTTCACTATAATAGAGCCGAATTAAAGCTAGAACTACATTAGGCCGACGTGGGCCACGTACGCCGATCTGGATACGTCGGCGCCCACACATTTTATATGGTGACTAGTAGTGAAGGACTACATTAGATCTACACCACGCGACGCAACGCTACGCACGCGACGCCGATCCAGCGATCCCAGGTTTTCGTCGGATGGTGGAGAAGGTACTGACGGCGTGTGCATAGTGTAGCTCTACGTCTCAGACAGACTTCGGACGCGTCATTCCACAAGCTGTTTTTTTATTTTTTATTTCATTCTTTTTATCTCACTAATAACCAGTAATCGGAAAAGGGTGAGCTAATTTACCTAAACTTCAAAGAACACAGACAAAAACTGGAGACTTCCTTACGACAACATTTTTTTTTCTGGAGCATTTTATCGGAGGTTGTCTTTAATTAGTTTTCAAAAAATAAAAGATTACCTCCTTTTTTAAAACAATAAACAATCTTTTTTAAAAACAATGAAAAACGTGTCATCTGGTTTTGTGGCAATTTTGGGAAATAAAAATAGGAAACGAATTTAATTATTTTCTGTACTATTAACATTAATATTAAATGTACTTTAGTGATGTTCCGAAACCCGGAATAATTTTGACGAAAAAAAATGTTGTCGTAATTCCAAGTCTCCAGTTTTTGTCTCTGTTCTTTGAAGTTTAGGTAAATTAGCTCACCTTTTCCGATCACTGCTAATAACAGAGTCCTCACCACGCTTAGGCGACGTGCGTCGGTTCGGTGTGCACACAAACTACACACGTGGGAGACGTCTGAGACGTGTGGGTTGGCCTAATGTAGTTCTCGCTTAAATCGTTTGATGAAATTAGCACGAAGCTGCATTTATCATTGGAATTGAAGTCTTATTGCGTTGTCGTAGAGTTTATGTTCATTTGCTTGTTGACAACTAAATGGAGGGTTTCCTATGAAGGCGCAGTTCATAGGTCGCTGGTTCAAATCGGACTTGAAGGACCTTGTAGATAGCAGCTTAGATGCTTGCTGGCTGGTCGTCGTTGGGTGCGTGAAGTGAAAGGAGAATTTCGATACACAGGAATTTATTTGACGGAGCACATACGGTACAGGAAAGGCAATCGTCCCAAGAGACCTCATACGGTGTTGCCAATAGAGAGGACGTAGACATGTTTCACATCAGGATTATGACGTATCCGTGGCACGTCCACGTCTCGTCCTCTGTGTGTATTGCGCTTGAAGTTTATTTCAATAATTATTCTGAGTTTAGCCACGTTTACTTGGGCCGTACTGAAAGTTTCTGGATTCTGATAAATAAAACACTTATACGGTTTATATTGTATTTTTTGTTTCACGAAGTATTTTTTCAGACACTTTATATACTTTTTCGTTCTTTGAAATCATTGGGAAAAGTTTTATCACATCACTCTACTCGCTGTCGTTTTTGAATTTCCGTAACTCATGCGGTATCCTTATCGAACGTTCAGGTGTACGTGGAAAATATTTTGCACTTCGCTCATATTAATGTTTAATGTTGTACACACGGCTACATATCAAGCTATACATTTCCAGTTTACACTGACCTCTCACTGTAAGGAAATCCATTACAACGCGAGATCAGCTTATACTGGAAAATTGTAGCTTGATCTGTAGCCGTGCGTATGAATTTGCTGACATGTAATTTTTTTATCCGATTGAATTAGCTGTCGTGAAACATCAATGTTAGTTTCTATTACCGTCGTCGCCGGCCGGCCTTCACGTGAATCATCTTGGAGATGAATACGTCCACATTTGAATTCATTATACCAGAAGTACATAGAGCTACGAGATTACATTACGAAACGGTAATTTAAGTCTTTGACAACTTTCTCGTTGACTTAAATCATATCGAAATGTTCTCAACTTAAATCCATCTTTAGGTAAATAAGCACCGAAAGACACGGTAGAGCATACGGTGGAGGTCTGCCCTGCTAGGGCGGGGCACCGCCGTGTCCCCGTAGAGGCGATGGGCGGCGGCGACCTCTCGCGTCCGTCCCTGATTCAATCCATTGTCCGGAGCGAGGGTGCATGGGCAGCGGTCACCTCCTTCTGCGAAGCAGTAATGCTGTAGTAATGAGGGAGAGGCAAACCTCACGCCCCAGCCGCCGCAACAGAAGGAGACGCCCCGGGCATCGGGAGTCACAGGACGATTCCCAGCCACCGTAGGAGCGGGCCAGCGGACGGCGAGCCACCCAACGCTCAGAACCAGGCTCGGGTCGACGGCACGTTGTATTCCACGCGCGCCTCAAGGAGATGTCAGCATAGTAGACGAAGCCCGCTAGGGCCAGTGCCTGCCAGGGTTGCGGAATTTGTTCGAAAGAGTTACCGCGGCCCTGGAATACAAAGGGCATTAGGAGGAACACGGATGGGTTTTAGTCAGTAAGAACCTGACCCTCCCTTCCGCTCCATCTAGAGCGGAAGAACACATTTGATGACGTCCCATCCTTAAAAAAAGGTAAACAAGTAATTTTCAAATTGGCGCCACAAAGAAAAAACAAATGATAGACGTAAAAGATAAAATACATTCTAGAGCAAAAGAATTTTATTTTCAAAAATAGGAATTACTTTTTTAATATCTTTAACGCAAGTGGCCAGTTCCAGAAACTTTCAGCACGGCCCACGTACAAAACAAAGAAAAAATAATTGCCATCTACCACTATTCCACGAAAGGTTTTCAAGCCCTGTTTCAATGTTTTCGTAACAAGATTCGCTGTCCGTCATAGACAGGCTGTAGAGGGCTATAAGAGGACCGAGCCCCTCCGGGCTCACTCCTATTATGCTGAGGGCTATCGAAAAAGGTGGGTATTGGATGACCATAATAAAGTAAATAAGACTTTGGAAAATGATAATTTTATTATATGACCACTATTTCAGATGTGTCGTGGTAGCCCGGAGATTACCGACCCGCTTGCTATACAGTGGGTTGCAGGTTCAAATCCTACGGTGCGAGCACAGATCTTTTTATAGAGTTGATTTTATCGAGTCGATCGATTCCAGAAATTTATTTATTCTAAACGTAAAATTTGACATAAGATACAGATAAAACGACAACGGTTGTCGTTTTATCTACAAGGTTAGTTTTAGTATATGCGAAACCTGAAACTAGTTTGTTCAGAATCACTAGGAGAATCGATTGACATATTTTTTACACCACATTTTTTTTTTGTTTTTTTTTTTTATAAATTTCAATTTTGTTTCAGTAGATTTCTACCCATAACAATTGACGGGAATAGACACCTGGAGGCTTGAAATGGTCCGCTCGGTCAGTTTCCGTGTATTAGACAACTCCTGCATAGCACATCTCAGGCATACCACACAATTTTAGCGAACTTAACGCGACACAAACTAAGGTGTAACTTGGAGATTTACTAAAAAAAAACACATATTCAGGCAGTTCTGTTGAAAATCTTGTTGGGGGGTCTCGGTTTTCGTATAAAGTAAAAATAACGTTGTATATCAACTTCATTCTATAATTCATTTATTCAAATTTGACGTTTAGAATAGATAAACTCGAATCGACTCGATAAAAAGATCCGTGCTCGCACCGCAGGCATGTACCAATGTGACTTTTTCAATGTCATTACTTTCTTAGTTAATCTAAGACGCCACTGACATACTGTGAAGGAAAACATCGTGGGGAAACCTGGACTTAATGGTCTGAAATCGCCAACCCGCAGTGAGCAAGCGTGGTGATCAATGGTCGTTCCTTCTCTGTATGAGAAGAGGCTTTTGCCCAGCAGTGGGTTAGTAAGGCCAATATTTATTTATGACCACTATTTGATGATTTTCAGTTTGAAAGTTTTTTTGAAGTTTGTTGTTTTAATTATTTATTTATTTCTATTTGAGATCCGGATTTTATGTACCGTATCCTCTGTCTCCAAGGATGTCTCTTAGGGGCGCACTTTCAGGTGTATGAACTCTACTGAATATACAGTATGAAAGCACATGACAATTTGAGCGAACATGTATCGTATAGCGTGCTTAGCCTGGCTTCTGCGCTACGGGTCGCGAGTTGGACTCCCCCAAGGATATTTGTATGGTACACAGATAATTTCTGGGTTTATGCATGTGAGGTTAGTGTCTGTAAACGCTTCCACGATACAGGAGAAATCTTATTGAGAGGCAACGTTAGCAAAAAAATATCACGCATAAATCACAAAGTCTACCTTTTATAAAAATATTGAAATAATTGGAAGGGCAGGGAGTTACCGGGGCTGTGGTGAATGCACTAGCGAATCCCGCGACCATGGCCATAGATCCTCGAAGGAACACCGTGGTGGTTTTAGCTAATAAGGAGTCCAGCATGACATCAACTCTGTTGGGGTCAGCTTCATGTGCATTGGGGTGCATGAAAAGAGCCTCCACGAGTGACGATACTTAAGTACGTCCGGCGCACTCTGAGCAGTCAGCCCTGCTACCACCCTTGCTGACTGGCTAATCATTTCACCACAGCATGAGCTATTATCGTATAGCTCATGCCGACACGATAGAAGAAGAAGAAGCTTCGTGTCTAACCAGATGCGGTTGAATACCAGTATTTTATACGGTGCGACTGCCATCAGATCTCCACCACCCAGTAATTGGGCAAAGCCGATGTAACTAAGTCAGATTTTCGGGTTTCTGACTAGCCGTAACGACTGTCATAGGTATTCTGATAACACCCATGACCGACAGTTTAACGTGCGCTCCTAGGCATGGAGGGGTCTCGCATGTAACGACCGGTCACCCATCCACGAAATGACCGCGGTAAGCGTTGCTTAACCTCGCAAATCTTATGATCAGCTCGGATATTAATTAGCCACGAGGCTCTCGTGTTTAAAACTTACTATAGTTGAATAGTAAAATAGTAAATGGTATTGTGGCGGCATCTATCTCGCCACATGCGAACTATCCTACATCGCGCAATCAAGATTTAACACGCAGATAGTATATATGTTACAGCGAAAGTGATTAATCCGGATATTGTATATAATAACCAGCCATTATTATAATACCTATCTACTCAATTTGGTCAAAGTGATAAATGACACAGAATTAATCACATTAACTAGCTATTATGTATAATATCTTGGGAGACTTGGATAAAGTAATAAAACCAGTATAGTTGAAGATTATAAAGTTTAAAAATTAAATACAGGGTGTTAACGAATTCGTGTAATTCCTTCAAACCACGTGATCTACTGGTGACACAGATTAACACTAAATGAGAAATTTTGAAAATCAACTAAAAAAAATTCTAAAAAATATCTTGGTTTTCTATTTCTGAGTCATTTTAGAGCCTTGAGTTATCTGACTGCAAAGCACGATATCGCGTTAGTCGTGCCCGCCAGCCGTGTCGCCGTGTTTTCATTAATTTGTGCGTGGCATCGAAATGTTCACACAAATAAAACATTTTTTTTGCAAAAAAATAAATTCTTATTTTTTTACTGAATCCTTATTGGGTGGTTTAGATACGATCGGTAACAAAGCCGCATGAAAAAACAATAATTTTATTTTTTTATTTTTAGTCATGCTAAATCCCGTGCGGGGCCTGCCTATAACAGTAGTAGATCATGTGGTTGTATGGAATTACACGAATTCGTTAACACCCTGTATATTCATTGCCGGCACCCAAAATGGACACCGGCGGCGGTAATAAGTTGTTTGGTAGGTATGTTAGTTGAAAGGTAGGTTAGATTTTGGGCTAAACGCTGTAAGTTGTCTTCCAACTGACTAATTTCAAGAGCGAGCGAAGCGAGCTCCTTATTTTGGGACACCCCGACACGGATAGGTTAGGTTCGAAAACGAAGCCCCCGTCATCCCCATCGTGTTAGGTTACTTTAAACCCTGAAGACAGAAATAGGAGCTCCGCACAGCGGGGCTCCGTCGACTCTGCTTTGGAAATCCAAACAACCTTACAAATATCCCCTTAAGTTTTTCATTCGTTTTTTTCTTTGTGGGTGACGAATAATAGTCTCATGAAGAGTTTGAAGAGGAATTGAAGGCGTAAAAATACAGAATATGTAGTCGGTGCGGCGCCGGCAGCCAGTTTGGTAACCGGCGCCGGCAGCGGAGGCACTACATAGATTATAATTTCACGTTAATTGGGAAAACGTTAACGGGAGGGGAAGCAAGTCGGACCGTATTTATTACTTTGACTAAATATGACCAGATATTATGAATAATATCCGGATAAAGTGATTAATTTACCAAATTGTCTGGACAATTTAGTCATTATATATAATGACCAGTCATTATGTATAATAGCTATTTAATCACATTAGCTTTAACATATACAACCTCCCAACATCAACCGTTGGGCAGTAGCCCGCCAGGCACAAGACTCTGCCTGGTTGGAGGATCCTCCCTTTGGTTGGAGGAACACCACACCAAGTTTCTCCACAGTATCATCACAAGCTAAAAGGTGTCGTATAAAATAATGTAGGCACTACGAAAAACATGCCGGGCGTATAACGTTGAATCTATGTCATGTCATAGCTCCCAGTCATATTTAATGAAGATCTTAGAAGGCTAGCCTCATTTTAACAAAAACTAATGCAAGACGTCGTGACATAAACAATATTTTGGACTAAAAGTAAGTAGACAACTGTCTACTTAGTTAAGTTATAAATTATTCCTTTTCATGTACAAAGGACACGACAATCTACTTTGAACTTTATCTTGAAAATCTACATAAATATAACAGAAGACAACTTTATTTTGTAAATGAACAATAGATCTGTCCATTTGGATTTCAATTCTATGCCTATGAAAATAAATAAACGAAAACAGCATCCGAATTGCGTATCATATTCGTAATTTCAATAGCTTTCAATTTCACAACACAACAATATTCATTGCACGGTACCTACATAGTTGTGAAGAAGTCAGTTTTTTTAATTTATTTATTTACTTTAATTAAAACGGTCTTAGACCAATTACAATAATTAAAGATAGTAATAGAAAACGATACTGTATACAATACAAGGACAAGAAAATAAAAATTAAAAACTAATTCTAATAATTTCATAAATCTCTTACAGTGCTTCTGACAGTATATTCTTTCACTCGTTCATGATGCATTCTTCTCGTAGTACTCCAGACATTCCGACAAAATCACCTTCCATTCATCCGCAAACATATCAAAATTCGGTATTACCAGGAGGGCATTGAGCGCAGTGAGACTTCGCGGTATGGGTGATTGTTAATAAATACGTTGCTATGGAAATTGTTGACCTGTCAAAATCAAAGCCATAACGATTACGCGTGTTTTGCGCAATTAGGATGCAGGTTATGTATATGTATATTCTTAAATTAAATTGCACTACATTGTTCCGAGTCACAAAACATTTTAAAGATTTTGCCCGCAAATATTCTATCTATTATAGCTATTATATTATATATCTATTATATTATATCTTTTATATATATTAAAAGTGATATTAGTAATTACCGTCCAATTAGTATAAAAGGCTAATAGAATTTTGCAATAAATTCCAAATAATAAGTACTGAACAGTATGGATTTCAAAAAAAGAAATCCACATCATTAGCTATTTACTCTCTTATGAAGGCAGTACTTTCAAATATTAATAATAATCATCTGACTACGGGACTTTTTTTTGATTTATCAAAAGCCTTCGATTTTGTGTCGCACAGCATATTGTTGGATAAACTAGAGACTATTGGGATTAGAGGACCTGCACTTGAATGGATATCATCCTATTTAGGCAATAGACAGCAACGTGTCATTATTAGTAAAATTAACAGTAATAGAGATATGATACCATACTCATCAGAATATAAGCAAAATAAATGTGGTGTTCCGCAAGGAAGCGTGCTTGGTCCAATATTGTTTCTTTTATATATTAATGACATCATAAAAATAACCAATCATAAATGCATATTATTTGCCGACGATATATCAATCATAGTGACATCAGATAAAAAGAAAAACAAGACTGACCATGAGCTTGACATAAATAATACAATAGATAAATTACTACTTTGGCTTGACATGAATAATTTAAAAATAAATTTAGATAAATCCGTTTATATCCAATTTAATCAATCAAATAATAATAAAAACAATATAAAACTTAATATTAATAAAATCGAAGAGGCAATCCATACAAGGTTTTTAGGCGTAATAATAGACAAAGATTTTAACTGGAAAGAACATGTAGATAATGTAAGCACTCGAATCAATAAATTTGTATACGCACTGAAGCAAGTTAAAAACGTAACTAACATAAAAACTGCAATTATGTCATACTACGCCTATGTTGAGTCGCTACTGCGATATGGTCTCGTAATGTGGGGTAATGGTACCAATATGGATAGAGCATTTATCGCGCAAAAAAAGTGCATCAGAGCAATAAGTGGTATTAAACCTGATGACTCATGTAGACCAATGTTCAAGAGGTTTGGTCTGCTACCTCTACCATGTCTGTATATATATGAGGTATGTATATTTGTAGTTAACAACAAACATTTATTTAAATCAGCAAATGATGTAAATCCCAGAAACAGACGAGATCCTCATAAACTGGTATTAAGTGATTTGCCAAGACTTGCGAAATACAACAAAAACTGCCTTGCAATGTGCGTACGTATTTATAACAAAATACCAAGTCGCTTTAAAATATTGAACTCGAGAAAATTTAAGACAGAATTACACAAGTGGCTTATTGAATGTAATTTTTACTGTTTAAAAGATTTTATTGATGTGAGATGTTGATTCCTTTTGTCAAAATATAAATTTTTGCATGCTATGTTATATCTTAGCGAAACATGTTGAGCTACTGTAATAATATTAACATCAATGTATACCATGTTTTACGCAAATACATGATTTACTTACTTACTTATTCTGTTACAAGTAAACACTGCAAAAATTAAATAAATGTCCCAAAATTATGACAAATTATGGTCATCACTCACGAAAGAAACACTCTCGCCGGACGAACAAAGCCGTAAATAGATCTACCATTAATTAGGGCAATCTAAAAGGACAAAATAGCTTCTTGAGTAAATCTGGCCTTAGTAAATATTTATTATCTTCAATGTTAGATTGCCTAATTGGTCTAGTGGTCGCAAGCGCGACTGCTGAGCGTGAGGTCCTAGATTCGATTCTTGGGTAGGGTAAAGTGATATGGAGGAGGAGCTCGTGGCTAAATAATTACAGCCGCATAGACCGATCTTCCGGGTTAAGCCACGCTTGCCGAGGTTGGTCTGTGGATGGGTGACCATTTACCATAGCGAGTTTCCTCCGTGCCTCGGAAAGCACGTAACGCCGTTGGTCCCGGCTGTCATTTGTAGATCTTTGACAGTCGTTACTGTTGGTCAGAAGCCAGAAAGTCTGACAACCAGTCTTACCAAGAGTATCGTATTACCCAGTTACTGGGTTGTGGAGGTCTGATAGGCAGTCGCTCCATGTAAAATACTGATATTCAGCTGCATCCGGTTCGACTGGAAGCCGACCCTAACATAGTTGGGAAAAGGCTAGGCAGATATACTGTAAGCACTCGTTTTACACTATTAGTCATTCAAATTGCTATGTTAATGCATTCTAGAGTTAATAAGTTATTGTAGAATTAGTAAGTACGATTTTTTAATTAAACAAAATAATGTTTGACAAAAATAAGATAAGCCAAAAAATACAGTTATTTTCGATTTCATATTACAAAAAACACAGTAAACGCTGATTAATAAGAAGTAATTAACACAAAAAAATTCTAACAAAAATAGTGAAAACAAAAATTTCTCAAGCTTACAAAATGTTGAGCATAGATTAAACTAATGTTCATCTAAATATTAACTTTGTGAGTCCAAATAAAGGCTAAACATTATGATTTATGGCTTGTTTTTGGGCGCGGAAATTGAGTTTAAACTTGTTACAGCGACCGAATTCGCAGGGTACCCCGTGTCAAGCACACTTCGTTAACTAGAAAATTTTATTACACCAAATTCACCCGTATTTTATCACGGACTAAATCATTCGCACAAGAAATGTTTTGTGGTAATTCGGATTAGAAATGTAGGTTGCTTTTTGGTGGAGGTTGAATTTAGGAGAAAAATAGTAAGTATAGAAACAGAAAATGTGTACCATTGCTTAAAAAAAATATTCACATGTTATCGCTAGTGGCTAACACTGGGCAATGTTGACAAAGGAAGGTAGTCGTCGATATGGATCAACGCACCCGATGTTATAAAGGCGGTGGTCATTCGACGAAGCGACCTCATTGGCTGGAGACCCTTCAGGTCTCGCCAATAACTGCCCGGTTACGTAGAAATGGAAAACCTACAGCAGTCCAAAAGAAAAAAAAAAACTACGAAGTGGAGCACTCTGTGTTCATCAGCTGAAGAAGTCTGACCTTTTTTAACCGACTTCAAAAAAGAGGAGGTTCTCAATTCCGCTGAATGTTTTTTTTTTATATTTGTTACCTCATATCTCCGTCATTTATGAACCGATTTGAAAAATTCTATTTTATACTGACTGCAAAGAGTGATGTCGCGCTAGTCGTGCCGTGTATATTACTGCATGTATGAAATATATCAGTTACTACTGGTTACTACAATATACCAATATTTAGGTATTAAATAGCGAGCATCTTATTTACTCAGTAAGAATATTGCCTTAGGTTCGTTGTTGTTATTATTGTATTGACCATAAGAAATACTTGATTGGGGCAGATTTTGTTTACAAGTACTGTATACCAATAAGGGCGTATATACATTATATTGAGTGATTTTTTATTAAGTATGTACATAATAAATGGTGCTGTAGTCAATAGTTTCAATTTATTCAATTGCCCTTTGCCTTGATAAATTGAGTTCTGTCAAGCACTCGATTGTTCGTGCACATCGTTAAAATTGTTTCGAGAGGATCAATATGTTTGATCCAGCTATAATTTTTAGCCTCGCAAACGTCCTCTCCTGTTAAAGTCTACTCCCTGAGCACGAAGTCCGTGGTTTCGGCCTTAGTTACGAGCGTTTCCTACTCTCTATCACCTACGGACATACGATTATTTCGGAACCCGAACTAAGAATGAATGACAACACGGTTTGACAGTTGTCCCTACGACCAATGTGTTTTTGCCCGTCCGAAAAGTTGAACTTGACACTTGTTTTGTTCACTCCTACGTTTCGGGTTACTTTCGGACGGGCGACTAACTTCGTTGACGGACTTAGGGAGTAGACCCCCGGGCCCGAAAAGGCGGCGCGCCGTGTTGCGCTCACGCCTCTCAAGAGGACGTAGGGCAAAGCCCCACAGAGGAAGAGGTCCGCCAGCCCCTGGCCCGAGGCCTGCTGTGGTTGCGGTACATGCAAGGCCAAAGGTCAGGAGAAGGAGCACCGTAGGTTTTTAGTCAATAAGAGTCCGGCATAACACTTGAATCCATGAGGATATGCCCAACACAAAAAAAGGGTTATTACGTAACATTTGCGAACACCTTCATAGTCTTCTTCTTCTCCCGTGTTAGCAAGAGCTATACGAAAATAGCTCATGCTGTGGTGAAAAGATTAGCCAGTCAGCAAGGTTGGTAGCGGGGCTGACTGCCCAGGGTGCGCCGGACGTACTTAAGTATCGTCACTCGTGGAGACTCTTGCATAACCTTTAGGTATAGTAATTTGTGTTCAATGTTCGTGTTCGCGATGTTTGTATTCGTTTGTGCGTACCCGGCTTTAGAATTTGCGATAGATGACGCATCATGTTGCGCGTAATGTATCGTGACATAGACACATGGATAAGCTTTGTTATTAGAGCTTGTAGATAAAGCACGTTATTTTCATCCCAAAATAGCCCGATAAAACGATAAGCTAATATAACAAACGATAAGTTCCGTACCTAATCTACTTTGAGTTTTATCAACTACTCAATAAAACTCCATAATTTAACATCTAATTTTCGCCAACAATGTACCAGGAAAACATAAATGCACGTATTTTTTACGAGTTTAGTTTCTACGTACTCACGAGTTGCAAGATAACGACGTAACTCGCGACGCGTCGAGGCAAAGTTTTTAACGAGACGTCTCTGGTAACAAGTGGAAATAAACGCCAATTCGTGAAAATGTTACAATGTAGTTAACACCTTTTTCTGCTGTCAGTTTCAAGAGATGCTTACTAAGAATTGTTTTTTTTTTATAGGTTTATACTGTCAGTCACCCATGAACATCTCCGCACCAGAGGAGTCGCTGATGTGTGTAGCCTGGGCCTTTTGTAGCGACTTATTCAGTTGGGAAGCGCTCGTCTTTAAATATAGATTAGGTTAGGGCCTGTCCACATCTCCATGTCTCGACGTCGTCAACGTGGAACGGCACGGTGCGTTGACATAACGTGCAAACGTTACCGTACCTACCGTAATACGTTCCGCCTCTAGCCGCAAGCGCACACGTATATGCGCTCCGCCCGCGCTCCCCACGCCCGCGTGTTAGTTACCATCTATATGCTCCGATGCTTTGAAACCATACTTTACTGTTTCTCTTATTAAAATTCATGATCTACATGGTTCATGATAAATATAACAATGATCCTGACGTGTATTTTCACGATACGGTAACGTAAATTTGCACGTTATGTCAACGCACTGTGCCGCGTTACCGCACCGTTCCACTTTGACGACGTAGTGATGTGGTGATGTAGACAGGCCCTTAGATACGGGATCCTGCTGTTGTTTCGACAAACTTTTGATCGAATATCATTTCACAGACAACGATTTGCAGACATTTCAATTTAAATACTTTTATTTATATTAATTTTGATTGATAACTTATTCATTTGACTTAAACTTGGTAACTAGAAAAACTTTTCGTAGAATTTTATTTGTTCGATTATTTATCTGGTTAATCTATCAAACAACAGAACAAAGTCGAAACTTACTTGGTAGAAAGGTTTACAAATTAATACAATTGATAAACCTTATGTAAATCCGACTCAGCGCACCCCGACTGCACGTGGTCAGACTCTGTCCTACCCTTAGAGTGTTATTTAAAAACGTGGAGCCAGAAGCTCGCGAAGGAGGTCCTTAGTGGAACGAGTGTGCGAGCGAAGCGAAGGGGCGACAAAACGAGTCTTCTAGCGGAGCATGCTCAGAAACACTTGCACGCTTGCTTGCTTGCATGATGCATGCATGCTTGCTTGCCTGTACACCTTCCGTTAAATCTATAAGGAAGGGTAACGTGTGCGAAACAAACCATAGCGAAATGTTATTCTTGATAAAGTACATTATAATAGCAAAATATGGGTACTATGAAACGAGGATTTGTTGTTCTGATAAATTAGATAGCAACCATTTAAAATTTCTCACAAAACAAAATATGTGAATTGTACGTCTGTGAAATAAATGTTCGGCAACCTCAACTGTCGGTGAATTGAAATTATGGGAAACGTTGTCTACAAAATATTATTCGATTAAAAGTTTGTCTATATTTCGTTAGTAAACCGTTAGATACATACAAGCTTAGTCGGAAAGGGCAAAGTACTAATCCCGAAGGGTGCTAAATTACCCATTTTTCCGCAGTAAATGTTTCAAGGCGATATCAAATGTAGACTACGAGTACTAAGAGTACTCGTGTGATTTTCTTCATGAGTGCTTGTTTGCGCTTCGCTGCACCTAATCCCCGGATCTTAGACAAAGGACATTTAATGTTCTGTGGTGATGTGGGACTCCGTTGCACCGAGCTTCTTGTAAGCTCCTTAGGCTCTTAGCAGTGTGCTTACATGATCCAGAAAACGCGCGTATCTTAGCGGTTAAGTAAGCAAAGGGTTGGTACCAAAGCCTTGTTCTTAATAGATTTTATGCCACATTGAAGTAGTTTTCTAAAAAGCAAGCATGCCTTTATTGTAAAATGCTTAATTTTGCCTAAAACTCTTAAGGGGTCACTTTTACTAAGGGAACAAAGATGAAATCGCGAAAAAAAATCTGCTGTTCCCTACATTTTGACGAGTTATGCGAACATTAATGTAGGGAACAGCTGATTTTTTTTCGCGATTTCTGGTGTGTTCCCATAGTAAAAGCTGTTCATGTGTGTGTTCTGTGACCCCTTAAGAGGTTGTGCGTTATTTAATTTACACCTTGTATAAGCGCAGTTCAGACTACGCTATAATATATAGCTTAGAGCAAATATTGTATAGCACAACGATGTCGCTCAGCATACATTTTATATGGCCACGTTCACGCTATGCTATAAAGAATTGGCTTGCTGTACACGATAAACTTGAGCGATTCTCAGAGCTATATTGTACGATTCTTCGGTCCCCGCCCCGCCTCACTTCTACCCCGTCCGTCACCCGACGGATCGCCGTAAAATAACTTGCTATGCATATAGTTTGAGTCATGCTATATAGTTATAGCTTATGACGCAATACGCTAAATAGCGAATTAGTATAGTATACTCTGAACTGCGTTTGATGGGCGTAGCACGCAGTTGGTTAACTAACAAATAAACTTTCGAAGCAATTATTTGAAGCACAGTACAATGTTTTCAGCTGTAATTTCAGCGGAAAACATTTTAATACTGACTTTTTGCTTTAGTGATTAGCATTATTTATATTGTAAAGTTCACTGTTGGGTAGTGATAGAACATTTAATTTAAATTCATCCAGTATTATTCTGTACTTTAACTTTGTTTATCATGATCAATTTACATAATTTCAATATTGTAATTAATATTACCTTCTTCTGTGTATACGTCAATTAATTTTAACTTGTACAGATCTGTGTTGCTGGGGAGTTGTTGCGCCGTTTCTTCTTCACAGCATAAACACTAGGAAGCGATGAAGGGCGAGCGTCTTTTTGGGGGTTGTCTTTTGAAACATTGACGTTCAAAAAGAACTAAGTAATTCTAGTCTATTTTGAATAAATGAGTTTTGAAGTTTTAGAAGTTTATTAGGCTTTATTATTTTATCATTAGATATATTTTATAAACCAAGAAGAAATTATGTGTAATTTGACCAATCGAAGGAAAAGACAGAAGTGATAACATACAGAGAAATGATGAAATTGGCTCTGCATAGAGAAAGATAGAGATTGCTACACCGACAAGAGCCCAAAACTTAAATTTTGGATGGATGGTTGGATTTTATAAATATAACGATTTATATTGAGGATTGCATGTATTTCGGGATAGACAGTAATTAATCTGCTGCTGGATGTGTAGCCCACTTGCATTAAACCGAAGCATGCTTCACCAAACGCGGCGTTATTAGCCCCCTGTTCTAATATTGCACATATTCTTTGTAATGTCTTGAAAAGTAGAGATCAGTAGATTTTCTTATTACCATACTGAAACATGGAGAGATAGATTTAGTGGAACATACCTCTCCGGGGAAATTTAAAACATGGACCCGATTTTTTGATATGAATACTAAGTTTGCATTATAATTGAGCTTTGTGTAGCATTATCTACATTATATAATTCTATTTTTTTGCGTCTATTGCTGTATTGGTGATCCCTCATCATCATCTGCCTAGCCTTTTCCCAACTGTGTTGGGGTCGGCTTCCAGTCGAACCGGATGCAGATGAATTTCAGTATTTTACATGGAGCGACTGCCTATCAGACTTCCACAACCCAGTAACTGGGTAATACGATACTCTTGGTAAGACTGTAACGACTGTGAAAGATCTACAAATGACAACCGGGACCAACGGCTTTACGTGCTTTCCGAGGCACGGAGGAAACTTGCTATGGTAAATGGTCACCCATCCACAGACCAACCTCGGCAAGCGTGGCTTAACCCGGAAGATCGGTCTATGCGGGTGTAATTATTTAGCCACGAGCTCCTCGTATTGGTGATCCCTAAAGAAATCTAAAAAGTGATCCCGAGAGTTTTGTCGGCGGGCGCACTCCTACAGTTTGCCAATGATGGTTAAAATAACATGATCAATCCACTGCTGGACACGCGCCTCTTACTAGAATGAAAAGGATTTTGCCTTAGTCGACCATGTTGGCCTGGGGGCCTACTCCCTAAGTCCGTCAACGAAGTTAGTCGCCCGTCCGAAAGTAGCCTGAAACGTAGGAGTGAACAAAACAAATGTCAAGTTCAACTTTTCGGACGAGCAAAAATACATTGGTTGTAGGGACAACTGTCAAATCGTGTTGTCATTCATTCTTAGTTCGGGCCCCGAAAGAATCGTATCTCCGTTGGTGATTGGAGTAAGAAACGCTCGTAACTAATTCCGGAACCACGGACTTCGTGCTTAGGGAGTAGACCCCCTGGTACGGGTTATGACTCGATGAGTTTGAGTTCCAATACTCTCGATTGCGCACGAATCGGCGATTGAGCGTTATTCACGACTGCATCGAAATCATCGAGATGTTTGAACAATCGAAACTTCTTCTTCTCTCGTGTCAGCACGAGCTATACGAAAATAGCTCATGCTGTGGTAAAAGATTAGCCAGTCAGCAAGGTTGGTAGCGGGGCTGACTGCCCAGGGTGCGCCGGACGTACTTAAGTATCGTCACTCGTGGAGGCTCTTTTCAAGCACCCCAAAAATCGACATAAGCGTAGTTCTGACTACACTATACTGTTTCATAAAGCATTTTGCGTCATAAGCTATAACTATATAGCATGACGTTCACACTATAACGCTTTATCGCAAGCCGGTCTACGATGTATGGCAAGTTATAATTTGACGGCGATCTCGGGTGACAGACGGGGTAGAAGTGAGGCGGGGCGGGGACCGGAGTATCGTACGATTTAGCTCTGAGAATCGCTCAAGTTTATCGCGTACAGCAAGTCAATACATTATAGCATAGCGTTGTGTGAACGTGTCCATATAAAATGTATGCTGAGCGATATCGTTGCGCTATAGAATATTTGCTAAATGCTATATATTATACCGTAGTCTGAACTGCGCTTTAAATAGGGATAGTCAAACCACCCAGTAGTTATTGAGAGGACAGCATTGGAGTTGGCCCGCAGCATGCGCTCCAAGGACGCCCATCGCTTGTTCCTCCATGATAGGCATTATCCTCATCATATAATTTTTCAGATTTTTACATATAGACTAGAAAGTAGTACCCTTTCTAGCCTGAACTACGGTTAAAACATCTCGCCACAGCGTATCGCTAAAAAGCTATTCTTTCAATATTTGTTAATAAAACCCTCCAGTCTTATTTACTTAGTGCGTGCTGCATTCACTGGCTGTTACGTAAACAAACCCTCGTTCGCCGCGCTAGCTAGTAAAGCAGCCAGTAGTTACACATTGCTCGTATTGTTGACCGTACAAGTGTTCAATCATAACGGCTGTTCTTGTGTCGGTTTGATACTTCAGCGGAAGCTTGGAAGAGGGATCGTTTTTGATTTCAATTCGTACTTGATATTTAGGTAAATTGGATAAGTTCATAAAATGTATATTCCCTAAAAATAACATTGTTAGTAGGTTCCTCTCATTGGTGGCCTGACCAACCGTTGCTTAGGCCCGATCCCGATGCCGGTTGGCTAAGTACTTTTAAACATGTTAATTGTTTTTATTAGTAAACTAGCTGTACCCGGCATGCGTTGCAATGCACTTTTTCCTACTTACTACCTACCTACTACTTACCTAATACTCGTTCCTACCTTCAGAAACAAGATCAAAATAGTAATAAAAAGTTAAAACCATTTTCATGCATGCGGTAAACAAATGAAGAATATGGATATACTGAGATAATTTCGTTTTTTTTTTTAAATATCAAAATTTTCTTTCATACTAACCTAAATAACCAAAAAATATAAAAACATAAATAAAAATCAAGTGTGTAACTAAATGGACAAATAAAACATACTGAGATCAAAAATCTGTTTGTAAAGTGTGATATACTGGCAATGTTAATAAAAAATTATTAACTTTGCCAGTAATTATTAAAAGTAGTTAATAAAAATATTAGGTACTACTTGAAGTTAGTCTGTAACTAAACGAGCTTTTACACAACAAGGTACAGCCATAAGTAAACATCGTTATCGGTAGTGCTGACCGAACGTCTTAAATAACGGCTTTGCTAAGCTATCTGATGCTTGGAAGTGCTATAATAATACCTCTAGTCTCAGTTGTTCGGTTTTTTTTGTTCGAGACTGGACTACTGAAACTAATTTTGTCTCATTAGTTCGGTTATGACGTCAAACTGAACTGTTGATACTAGAAAAGATATCTAACAGTAGTCCGGTTAAGGATGTAAATAAAATGCTGTTATATACATACATAGGGCTGGCATAACCTCCAAACGGTTAAAAGCCCCTAATAAAAAAATAGTAAAAAAAATGCTATTATTATAAATAAAAGAATCAAACATATTCTCTGAAATCATAGTTTGGTAGATTATATATTAATAGGCACTTTCATAAGAATACTGACCGGAGAATACTAAAATCATTAACCTAACTACAGAACACAAGTCTCAACAGTTCGGTTTGACGTCATAACCGAACTAATGAGACAAAATTAGTCTCAGTAGTCAAGCCCCGAACAAAACAACCGAACTACTGAGACTAGAGGTAATAATAGAGTAACGAGTCTGTGTATTTATTGGGGATTGGACCAAATAAATCTTATGGAATTAACTTTAATAAAGTAAAAAAACTTAAAAAATAAAGTTTTGTTCCGTTTCTTTTGCCTATTCCGCGCTCGCCACTTGTTTGCATAGGACCTAATACTAGAGACAAAACGTGAATTTAGTGTCTAGATGTGGCGGCATCTATCTCGCCACATGCGAACTAGCGAACTATCCAACATCGCGCAATCAAGATTTAACACGCAGATAGTATATACAAGGTTAGTCGGAAAGGGGGTACTAATCCGAAAGGGTGTTAAAGTACACATAATCATGAATAACTTTTGTTCTACAACTTTCCCCAAAAGTCAATAGTTTAAGAGAAATAGCTGCACAAAGATCTCAAAAAAAAATGCTTAAATCTATCTATCTCCAGTTATGATCAGTTGTATTTACATATTAGGTTATATTTGGGGTCATGAATCAGAAGCACCAATTTCTGAATTTATAACTAAAGCAGGGATGAAGAATTTTTGAAAAAACTAAAATAAAAATCATTTTTCATGAAAATAAAAATTACCGAATTTTGAAATTTTAACACTTGCTTTATGACAGTCATCAGTGATACTATAAGTGGCTTGCGGATTAGTACCCCCTTTCTGACTAACCTTGTATACAACCTCCCAACATCAACCGTAGGGCAGTAGCCCGCCAGGCACAAGGCTCCGCCTGGTTGGAGGATCCTCCCTTTGGTTGGAGGAACACCATACCTTGTTCCTCCACATTGGTGACCCCGACGTGATCGTCACAGACAGTGTTTCCACACTGGTGACGTCACACACAACCTTCGCAGCCTCGGCAGCCACATCATCACTCCCTCAGCAGCTCAGCATTCAATCGAGCAGCAAGCAGCGAGTCCCACAGCCAGCCAGCATCCTCGGCTTCAACAGGTGATGTGACCACTAGCCTGCAGCGAACGCGCAAGCCTGGTCACGACCCTCAGCCCACTCCAGCATCATGGCGCATCATACTGCACTTCGGCCGGTCAACTAGCAGTGGCACTTCTCTCCTGGTTGACGCAGTCCACAGCCACCACTCACCGCTCACAGTTTCGACTCAAAGGAACTCTTCACTGGCCCTGGCAAGTTCTCAAGACTCAACGACCGCTGACTCATCAAGACGATCGACCTCCGGTCTAAGGGGGGGGGGGGGGGGGGGGTGATGTGCCGGCATCTATCTCGCCACATGCGAACTAGCGAACTATCCTACATCGCGCAATCAAGATTTAACACGCAGATAGTATATATACAATCTCCCAACATCAACCGTTGGGCAGTAGCCCGCCAGGCACAAGACTCCGCCTGGTTGGAGGATCCTCCCTTTGGTTGGAGGAACACCACACCTGGTTTCTCCACAATTCTATGACGAAGGTGCGACCGAAGTTCAGCATGATTACGCCTGCAATGCTATTTGAATTATTGACGACACATTTTGCCGAAATTACGTTGCGTTATAGCGTACAGCCGAACTTCGGTCGGGCGTAAGTTCAGCGGCAACGTATTCTGTAGAGCACACATTATACGCGACCGAAGTTTGGTTCGATTGCCGACGAAGATCCGGGGCGGGTAGCAGTAGGAGGCAGGCATGCTCGCGCCCCGCGTGTCCGGCCACAAGTTTGCGCAACTGATTTTCTGCCGCGGAAGTTCGGCACTTATGGTGTGTCATATCAACTGAATACGTCGGAAAATAAAAGCAGCCACGGAACTCCGGTCGCGTAACTTCGGCATAGTGTGTTTGGAAACTTACAGACTCCTTTTTAAGAGAACATCACTGCTTACCCCTTCAGAGAAGATATGCGCGAGTGTATGTTTGCATACTCTTGTTTAAGCTTAGATTCCACCTTTTAATGTTCCTCGTAGGAGACATATTACGTTCGCTGATCATATTATCATTTACTGTTCTAATAACATCAAAAACTTTGCTCGAGCAACAAGCGTAACTTTTGTTACGTTGTTACCGAGTTTCGAGGTCAATGTCGGAGCTTATGCCTACGTTATCGCAGCGAAAAGTTTTGGCATTGAAATAATTGTAATACGTAAACTGTTTTTCGTGTTAACCACACGTTATACAAGCTTAGTTTTAGTATATACGAAACCTGAAACTAGTTTGTTCAGAATCACTAGGAGAATCGATTGACATATTTTTTACACCACTTTTTTTTCCATAAATTTCAATTTTGTTTCAGTAGTTTTCTACCCATAACAGTTGACGGGAATAGACAAATTGAGGCTTGAGACGGTCCTCTCGGTCAGTTTCCATGTATTAGACTACACCTGCATAGCACATCTCAGGCATTTCACACTTTTTTAGGGAACTTAACGCGACATAAACTAAGGTGTAACTTGGAGATTTACTAAAAAAAAAACACATATTCAGGCAGTTCTGATGAAAATCTTGTTGGGGTGTCTCGGTTTTCGTATAAAGTAAAAATAAGGTTGTATAATAATATTCTTACTTATTCAGTCAAAAGTAGATACGAAATTCGATACCAGCGATTGGGGTTACTTTGATATCAAGGGGCAACATTGATAGTTACTAAAAATATTGCATTTGGTCATATATCTCTGTAAAATGTAACTTGTGCATTTTAACTTAACTGTATCGGCAACATTGACAGTGTTCATAATTATTTTACCATACGGTATAGAGGTGTTTGCGAAGTTAGATTTCGAAGATAAAAATACTAAATCACACCCCTGATTATGTACAAAATTCGAGTCCTAATTGGGGCTACTTTGATACTGAATGATAAAACAGGGATTATCAAAGTAAAAGCCTACGGTCCAACTTTGATAAGGAACATTTCTCCTCTTCGCTCTGTAGTTTTTTTTATCTAGTCTATGTGATTTTATATATCTCAGTTAATTCAATCTATATAAAATATTTTTGATGTAGCATCTAAAAGCGAAAGTAAATAAGATATAAACACATGAAGCTCAAAAAATTTATCAAAGTAACACCGTTCTACGGTACTCTATTATTACCTGGCCTCACTTTGGCCAAAGGATTAACATTGTCATACAACGTGGCAATGCTGCGAGTCTTCTGGGCACGTCACGATTCGACAGCGATGCGGAGAAATAGGAATATTTTGATGCACTATTTTTGCCCTATTTTTTCTCGATTTCGAAAAGGAGGAGCTTGTCAATTCGATGCGTATCTTTTTTTAAATGTATTTGCTCTGATTTCTCAACGATTTGTGGACCGATTTGAGTATATTTTTTTTATTTTGGTGCGGAGTACTTTAGAGGAATCATTAAGTTTGCAGTATAGATATTCATACAAAAAAAAAAATTGTTTGAAAATGAATTACCTATATAGACGAAGTTCTAGCTGTAGTAGTGGTGCAAAAGACATTGGGACCATTGGGGAAAAAATACCCACGACGAACATTAACGAATTATACCTTATTTTAAAACCTGAGATATATACAGGGTGTTAACGAAATCGTGTAATTCCTTCAAACCACGTGATCTACTGGTGACACAGATTAACCGTAAATGGGAATTTTCGAAAATCAACAAAAAAAATAATTCCAAAAAAATTTTTGGTTTTCTCTTTCTGAGCCTTTTTAGAGCCTTGAGTTATCTGACTGCAAAGAGCGATATCGCGTTAGTCGTTCCTGCCAGCCGGTTCGCCGTACTTTCATTAATTTATGCGTGGCATCGAAATGTTCACACAAAAAAAATATTTTCTTTGCGAAAAAAAAAATCTTATTTTTTTACAGAATCCCTATTAGGTGGTTTAGATACGATTGGTAACAAAGCCGCATAAAAAAAAAAGAATTTTATTTTTTTATTTTTAATCGAGCTAAATCCCGTGCGGGGCTTGTCTACACCAGTAGTAGATCATGTGGTTTTAAGGAATTACACGAATACGTTAACACCCTGTAGATATACCAGCGTGAGGCGCTATATTGTGAGTAATGGGAATATTGAGATATCCAGAAAAATATTGTATACCATAATAAAATACATTTTTTTAGTTATAGGATGTTAATATGCTTATTGCTTATAGTTTTTAGTACTATTTATTAGTCCATAAGTAGATTACGTTGCCTTTATTTTATACAGGCATAGGTTTAAGGGTACGCCCTCTGTTATTTTACATACTGTATCGTTACGTACATTTATTTATTAACCACTTAAATAAAGTATTGTGAAAATGTTTATCTACCACAGCCAAACTTTAACAGTTAACTTAATAGACTGCTCGAGTTGCAGCTGTTAAACTTTCTGCAAACGAAATCCAAACTTATCCGTTTCTAAATTGCAGGTAATATTGAACTTCGCGAATACTTATAATGTAAGATATACGTTCGGTTTATTGAAAAGTATATTTTCGTTGAATTTAAAATCTTGGAAAGTTGACAAAAAGCCATTTGGAATTGTTGAGACATGAAATAAAATGATTCACTTCTGTAAATAGGGTTATTTAAGCATATTTACTTGTCAGTTGTTTTATGTAATTATACTAGCAGCTGTATGCTTGTATGGATCAGAATGGTGGAAACTGGTATGGGCATGTGATGCGGAGGAATGAGGAACATGTCGTGAGGAAAGCTTTGATTATGAATGTAGATGATTATAAGAGTAGAAGAGCAAAGCAATATAAAACTGAAAAACCTGAAATCGCGAAAAAAAATCAGCTGTTCCCTACATTATGTTCGCATAACTCGTCAAAATGTAGGGGACAGCTGATTTATTTTCGCGATTTTAGGTTTGGCCCCATAGTAAAAGTTGTTCATAATTATGAGTACAGTGACCCCTTAAGAGGTTGTGCATTATTTATGTTACACCTTGTATATGGAAGAAAAATACATTCTCCGACCCAAAATAAGTTGGGATAAGAGCAGGAGGATGATGAATAGCAGCTGAAGTTAGCATTTCCAATCTAACTGCTTCTAATTTAAAAGGTATTTCAAGTTTAAACTTACTGACCCATCGTACCACTCCACACCACTCGTAATCATAGCGATTTGATTTTGACAGGTAACCAATTTCCATAGCACAATCCAACATCTCCACAACTATGTACAGCCGCGGACTCGTGTATCAGATTTCAAATTCGATTTCTTCTCAAACTGTGCGCAATAAGGTTCAAGATGTCATATCACCTTACGTAAGTATTAGTTTTTTTTTATTGTGAAGCGTCGATTATCGCAAAAAGACTATTAACCTTTTATTGATGGTATACATTCCTTTTTGGGTATGTGTGTCTAGTCAAAAGTTATATAGAGCGAACTTAATTGAATTTACTAAATAGGTTGATTTATTTTTCTAAGCTGCTTAGTATATAGCTTCTTTGAATTAACCTTTTTAGGTCATTTAAAAAAAAAAAAATCTTTACCCTGTCAATTCTTTGCGAGCGACCGAGCGACCTTATGAAAATGTAAGGTGCAAGCAAATATAGACCTTAGGGTGGTAAACATCTCAAGTCCCCGACTGCACGTGTCACGCTACGAATGTTGTTGTATTGTCAAAATGAAAGATATTGTAATTACGAATGTGATACGCAGTTCGGATGCTGGTTCTGTCATAACTTACTAACTATATTACTTGACATCTCAAAGGCTTTAAACTAGCCGTCAATACTTCACAATAAACTGCAAGATACAATAACTTGGTCACACTGAAACAAAAGGAATGCTTTTAGCCAGTAATGGACATACAGCTAGCACGTGAAAGCTCTTCAAACCACTAAGGAATAAACAAAACATGGAGTGCTAACACGTATGGAAACTCAAATTAACGCATTACGAGAGACAAGCGATAAGCATGAAGCGCCTTTCATTAGACGGTTGATGGCGCTGTCGAGTCATATCGACACATGAAAAGACTGTAATCCACATAAATAACAAAATGTATATTTAAAATTACCTCCGTTCGTGATTCATTGCAAGGGTACCAACTGAAAATTAGCGCCCAGCGGGTCACCAACTCAGCATATTATGCTGAGTTGGTGACCCTTTCAGCATGGGCATTCCCAAAGGCATAAAATGTGTATATTTAATTCTTTTTTTATATTCTTATTGTTAATGCTGTCATTGTGTTCTTGACTGGATAAAATTTATTTTCTTTCTTTTTCAGAAATTAAGTATTGTACGGCCGAACGAAATGTCTGGACCGCCATGAACTTCGTGCAGATACTTGCGCAATAGATTTTATAGGAACAAAATGGCGTTTATTACCATTTAGCTAACATCATCTTAAGATCAGCCATCTTTTAAGCAGATTTTTTTTTTAGTTGTTATAGTAACTGTTTCCTTCCGTAGTACACATGCGCGAAATTGCGAAAAACCTATTTTCAGGGCGGCCAAGATAAATCGGCCGTACTGTGTCCGTCGATCGGGGTAGTAACTATTATGTTTTACATACAGGCCATTGCGGTGAGCTGTGTCCTGCTTATGCTGAAGTCAGATGATACCATTAACTCACATTTAGCACTCCATTTCTTCTTACTCTGTGTACAAAAGTAAAACATTTTTCTCACACAGTATGAAGGAGAAACGGATTATGTCTTACTGTCTTCAAACAAAGTTCTAGAATGACGTGAAGGAGTAAATGGCCGTTTTATTTTTCCGCAGCTTCTCTGAGATGGGGGAGTTAATTGTGAGAAATGGACGAGGAACACGTAGATTGATGATTTTTCAGTGTTATGTAATTTCGCAATTTTGTTGTTTACTGTTATTTTTACGACGCTTGGTAGAACCAACCAACAAAAGATGTTTCAGTGTAAGTATTTTATTTTAAGATGCTATGCTCGGTAACAGTGACTGGGCCCAGTGACTTGAAATTTCGAACCCAGTCACTGGGACTGAGACTGTAGACGCACTGGACTGACTTCCGTGGCGTGGCGGGGGAAGCTGCTAGGCCTGAAAATAGACGGGTATATTAGTCAACTGGACTGATTTGAGGGCGCAAAGTCAGCATTGCACTGGGTTGAAACTAGTGTCTCGTGTCTCTCTTCCCGTGGGTGTCGTAAAAGGTGACTAAGGGATTATCTAGAGGACGGGCAGCGTTCTCTGAGTACTTAAACAACCATACTGCAATCGCCAACCCGCCTGCCAAGCGTGGCGATTACGGCACCAACCCCCATTTTGGGGGAGGCCTATGTCCAGCAGTAGACGGCTTTCAGCTGAATGATGATGATGATGTTGAAACTAGTGTCTAAACGAGCCCAGTTGCAAGTCAGCGCTGGACTGACTTATTGTACTGTCATATTAGTGGACTCGTATAAACCTGCCTTTAGAGCGCTTTTAATTTAGACGGTTGCTGTCGAGTTGCAGCCGTGCCGCTGCGGTGCGGACGTCGCCTTTCTCTCTCGTCGGGTCAACTGTATGAAAAGACACAATCGCCCTTGCACATCACGACAGCTGCATCGCTGCGCCACGGCTGTAGCTCGACAACAATCGTTCTGTGGCGGCATCTATCGAGGCCACGCCACATGCGAAACTAAGTAACACACCGGTGGTATAGACGACTACAGCGACAATATCGACAACTCTCATAGATGACAGTTCCTACTATCATGATTTAACACGCAGATAGTAATATACAACCGCCCAACATAAACCGTTGGGCAGTAGCCAGCCAGGCATAAGACTTCACCTGGTTGGAGGAACACCACGCCTCGTTCCTCCACAGTCCAATTTGAAAGCGCCTTTAATGGTAGTTTTCCCACGAAATATTTTATTTAATTTTAGGTATAAGTTTCTCTCCTGCTGAGTGAGCGTTTATTCCAAGACAATCGACACGGTAAGATTTTTTCTTGAGTATATTTTTTCAGTATGCCTTTTCTATCGAATTCCAATGGATTAAATGACCCTGGGTGGTAGATCAACACTAATGTAGGCAGAAAATATATGTTTACACATGCTTGAATAAAAGAAGGGTACTTGAAAAGATATCATATTCACACTTACAGACAACTCCGGCCGGTATTCCAACCGCGTGTAGCCTTAGGCTGTTAGTGCCGAAATTGCCTGTTTATGGACCCCAAGCCCAATGTTATTGAAAAACTTCTCAGAGTTCGTCCTGAAAACTTTTAAGGTACACGTGATTCTAATACCTGATTAACTAGCTCAGTATCGTAGTAAACATCTAAATTTTTACGAATACTTGTTTGATTTACGGAGAATAATTGATCAGTCTTTGTAACTCTTTGTAAATATGTATATATTTCTTGTTGTATATTTATGTAGGTATATTACATTTTATAGCATAAATTAGTAGATGTAAATAGGACAGTTGTACACTGTCACAATATCAATCCACAATATCAATCTCTCTCTATCACTCAAAGGTTTGCTGGTACAAAACTCATTTTTGACTTAATCTCGCCTTGGTACATGACTTCACTAAGTTGTAATTTTATTATTGTAATTTTCTTGTGTACAATAAACAATAAGAACTCTCTTTCTGTAGGAAAGATTGACCAAAAGCAAGAAACTTGCACGCAGAGCTACGTGCAAGCTGCGCACACACACAGCTACGAAGGGGTGACGTCATTACTGTTTTCTTCTTCTTCTTCTCGAGGCACGAACTATATGAGAATAGCTCATGCCGTGGTGAAAAAATTAGCCAGTCAGCAAAGTTGGTCGCAAGGCTGAGTGCCCAGGGTGCGCTGGACGTACCTCAATCGTAAAACGAAATTCAAGTGATTTTCTCCCTAAATACCGATTGAATTTACGAAATATTTTAAATGCCATATTCGTATTCATTCGTAGATACTATGTAAACAATATTTCAAGCTTTCATTAAAACCCCTTCGATAAGTAGATTATAATTTCACTACGTGTATACATGTTGGTGCTCGTGACTGTACTAGTAGGTAGGTATTAGTAATAATACTAGTCGCGCGCAGAAGGTTTGCCGATGACTGCCCCTCCCACTTCACCGACCGCTACCCGCGCTCGTCAGGCCTACGTACTAATCGTACCGACCATCGACGCGTGACGTCATGAGGCTATCGGCAAACCTTCTCCGCGCGACTTATAGTATTTTTTTCTAAATTAGAAGAAAAGGGAATCTAATTTCAAAAAAAGAAACACGTATTTGACTTAACTATTCATGACACTGATCAAAACTGTCATTAGAGTCAGAGTTTGGTTCAAATACGAAAAGAAATCATCACTCGAAAACTACTAGTCGCGCGCAGAAGGTTTGCCGATGACTGCGCCTCCCACTTCACCGACCGCTACCCGCGCTCGTCTGAATCGTACCGACCATCGACGCGTGACGTCATGAAACCATCGGCAAACCTTCTCCGCGCGACTTATACAAAAAATCGCGGAACATACATAGGGTGATTCGGGTACCTCTAAGGGTGCTCTACCTCTGGACTTCAGGTTGGCACTACTTGTTGGGACACCCTGTATAAGCGGCGGTAACCACTTAGGCCCGGTATCCACTAAAGAGGAGAGGAGATGTCTCGTGAACAACCAATAGGATTTCTGTTTGAGTTGATGCTAAGCGGAGAGATTTGAAAATAACGCAATCCTATTGGTTGATCGAGACATCTCCTCTCCTTTTTGGTGGATACCAGGCCTTACCATTAGGTGGACCGTCGGATTGTTTGTCAAACTATAACATAGTAAAACCCTTCGGGGAATGGAGGCCTGAAGATTTTTAGTTTTTACCATGTCTCACTTCATTTTAGTCCGCACGTCGTCTCGGTACTAAACAAGTCCTCAAAGCAGTACATGCTCGTACTCGTTGTAAACATTCTTTATTACCATGTAGTGAGGTGTTACTTAAATTTAGAGTCTGTTTTATTATTAAAGTGAAGATTTACTTTAAAAACGTATATGTATTCTGTGAATATTTTAGAGTTTGGAACACAGTTTTACTTTTGATATCTTGCCTCTAGTCTCAGTAGTTTGGTTGTTTTGTTCGGGACGTCAAACCGAACTGTTGACACTATAAAAGATACCAGTAGTCCGGTTAGAGATGTAAACATAAAATGCTTTTATTATAAATAATAGAATCAAACATATTCTCTGAAGTCATAATTTGGTAGTTATTAATTAATACGCACTTTCATAAGAATACTAACCGGAGAATACTGAAACCATTAACTGAACTACAGAACACAAGTCTCAACAGTTCGGTTTGACGTCATAACCGAACTAATGAGACAAAACTAGTCTCAGTAGTCCGGCCCTGAACAAAACAACTGAACAACTGAGACTAGAGGATATCTTGATATTAGTATTTAGGTTTCCTTTGCTCTTTGCCTTGTACTACTAATTTCCAGCTCCTCGCAGTTCACCGGTGGACATAAACCTCTGCTCTGCCCGTCTCTGTTTTAGTGGGTTGGCGAGCTCTGACGAGGCAATGCTTTTCGATTAACCCTATTGCTGCCATTAGCCTAGGATATTGAGCTTGGCTCACTGAATCATCATCATCATTCAGCCGAAAGACATCCACTGCTGGACATAGTCCTCCCCCAAAAGGGGAGGTTTGCCGTAATCACCACGTTTGGCAGGCGGGTTGGTGATCGCAGTATGGTTGTTAAAGTACCTATTCAGAGAACGCTGCTACCCATCCTCTAGAGAATCCCTTAGTCGCCTTTTACGGCACCCACGGGAAGAAACGGGGTAGTGCTATTCTTTAAGTCCGGCACTACACGAGGCTTACTGAATGGCAAAATATATTTATTTTTCCTCGTGTGTAAGAAGTCGTGTGTAAGTAAGACCATATTTATGGTCTTACTTTAATTGTCCACGATACTTTATACAGCGCCTTAGAGAATGCTGAAGGTAATGTAGGTACCACTAAGCATTAAATCAGCTGTATACTTTTTTTTTGTCGTATTTGTTAATATTTCAATGATTTTATTCGTTATTGGCTCGCTAAGTTGTAATGACATCCGTGCATCTAAAGTCCGACACGCTTCTAAATGAACGTGAATGGCGGCGCTGCATGTCAAGGAAAATGTCAAAAACCTGTTCCAGGTCATTTCATGTTAAATCTCAATTTCTCTACGTTCATTTAGATCCATATCAGGCTGCAAGAAACTGATCTCGCGGTCATTTATAGGTAGCGTGCACGCATGTTATTAAACCTAAAATAAGGCTTCTTCTGGGTAAACTCGCTCCATCGTAGACTTTGTCTCTGTCACCTTTAACCTTGACTAGTCAAGAGCAAACCCATCTCAAATTAAAATATATAAAAAAACCCGCAAAATTAATTGACGATTCATGAAATTATTTTTTTAACAGAAATTATATACTATTTATACCATACGACTATTTTTTTGTCGTAGTCACTTCATCTTTCGCAACTACTAAGAAGACACTATGCAAAATATCGTGGATTATTAAAATAAAACCTTAAATTCTTCAGCTAGATACCTACATTTTAATATGTATATTATTTTAAAGAAATGCAGGCCATGCAAATAAGTATTGGAAGAAAAAAAATATAAGAAGAAAACAAAGCGTTTATATAAAAATCTATGCCCGAAACACTCAATTAATATCCTATTATGTTTATAGATCCCTCTCAAAGCAAAGTTAACCCTCACATCGAACATAGTTGGGAAATGTTCAGAATTGTTACCTCGTATCTCATCAGTTTCTGTAAAGGGTGAGATAATAGTCCAGATTTACAGCGTACTTAGCGTGGTAAATGTATGGGATTAGCATTACAAATTAGACCCATTCTTGTTGCTAGTAATCCTGGAATCCTTTTTAACTGTAGATAAATTGAAACTGTGACGCTATCTGTTTTATGTCGAGAGTAATGGTGGATTATTTAGGAAAGGAATTAACTTAGGGTAACGCGGCCATCGTGGCTCCGAGTCGTCGGCCGCGTTGCTATTTAAATTGTTACTATTTTACCGTATTTTTAAGCAATTTATTATAGAGCGGAAGACCCGCAGCAAAAATCTTTAGCCAGAAATGTTGTTTTATATGATTATCTAAATATAATTTAATTATGTACATAGCGGTGTTTAAAAGTTACAAAAAAATTATAATTGTACTTATTTTTGTGTCTTCATTCTTATATATTATTGACGACACGTTTGGTGCAGTGGCTAAGCGATTGGCTTCTGCGCTACGGGACGTGGGCACGATTCCCAAGCGGTACAAAAATTTGTATGGCCTACAGATTGTTGTTTCGGGTCTGGTCATTTGTGTATGTGAGATTTGTTTCTGTAAACGCACCCACGATACACGAGAAATCCTAGTGTGGGGCAACGTTTTTTAACAAAATAAAAATAAATAAAAAATATATTTTACCTTAGAAATGTTTATTGTTTTAATGTACGAATGAAACTTTTAATTACACAATAAAATTCATTTATTTATTTATTTAAAACATAAGTTTACAGTGTTTACAACCAAATCACTTACATTTTAATTTAATACTTAATTAACACTAACAATAATAATTTAACAACTATAACTAACTTTAACTGGTACAATATAAAATTTACTTAAGCATAGATATATATTTACAAATTTGGTATGGCTTATCATGGAAGATATCGAGATCAGCGTGCTGAGTGAGCAATGAGTTCAGCAGTGTGACTGCTCGGGCAGTGGGTGCAGCAGCAGCTCGACGTGTGCGCACGCCCGGGGGCTCCGCGAACAGTTTCCGCCGTCGACGAGGACCCTCAACGCCTTCACCTCCCATTAAAAACCGACTCGGTACGCCTCTTAAGCCCACCCGCTCCAGCGTGGTTGGATTATCCACTTTGTTTGTCAGAAGACGGTGGTAGTGTATTAGTAAAAGTAATTTCCGCCTGAGTTCAAGGGTGTCTAAACCTACCATCCCCGTAACAAACAAAGATGGATATAGGTAAACATCGTTCCTCTATCCGTATAATTCAAATGCCTTTGTCGAATTCAGTCACCCGATTTTAATGTCCTTCAGGACAAAATTGCGCGCTTTAATGACATCGGCGAACAATGTTCTATTTCAGGAGGAGATCTAGCGTAGACCTCGAGAGAGTTCTCGGAAATTGAAACCTTGCTACACAACATTAGGGTTACTCCTGCGCGACTTGGTGGGCTATAGACTATTCTGCAAGATTGTCATTTTTTATATTATAACTTTCGTGAGAGACACTCATATTTATGATAAGATACGGTTTACTCACGTGCATTTTGTACGCTCGCACCAACCTGCAGCGGTACGGGAAGCTGATGCGCGCGCTGCATATACTCAATATAGTGTCACAACAGATTGAGTGCTTCAATTGTAACCTAATATAACTATAACTACACCATTGTATTAGGTAAGCCTGTGAAGATAGTTGAATTTGTTTTTAAATAAATAAATAAAACAAAATATTTTTTTTCGGGAATGCCCGACTAGTTTCGGACCCAAACGGGGCCCTTAATCATGAGCTGATTACGCGCCGAGTCAAATTAGCGCTGCACCGCGCCGCGCAGCGTTGTTGCGCGACGAGTGGGGCGCGCTCTATATCGGTATTGCTCGTGCGTCTTCGTCACTTGTCGTGTCCGGGTTGTTGAAGTACTGAGTTGCGGTGCATGCAGCGTTTACTTTGTCGGACATCAGACTTAATTCACTTTTATATGAAATAGAATTTAGAGCTGGTTTCCAGGCAGGCAAGATTGTCATACTCACGAAAGAGCCCGATCGATTATGCAAGTCTATTAATCCGGAAGGTGTAGTCAGAGGTCTACTGTCAGCAGAGCGGTCTCTAAGTTATCTGGCGCCGGGATGCGAACCCAGCTCAAGCCCCTCCTAGTCCTTTCAGCAGGCATCCTCACCCACCATCAGCATCATAATTTCTTCGGCCTTCCCCAACGACCAAATCCCCAACTTGGCGCCCCGTATGCCTTAGCGCCCGGGTGCCCCACATCCTTTGCACCCCTGGATTGAGACGGCTTTGACTGTTAGCTGCAGTTCATAATTGATTACGTTTTGTCCGATATGACAGGTGCCAAAAATTGGCATAACTCATAGAAACACGATCACGAAGGGATCTGTGGCAAAACTCAAATCCATCCGTCATCAGTGTTTCGACTTGATTAACCTCGTAGATCAGTGGAGTCACTGTTAGTGACTTAGGAATTACTAAGTCACTATACTCTATTCACCCAAAGAGTCCTGACAACTAAGTCATTTTGTAAATTGTTGCCGTAAGAAGAGTGCTATTGAAAAAGCGTAAACGAAATCATCAAAACCCGTAAAATAGCTGTATTTTTGTATTATAACTTTTGTGAGACACATTCATATTTATGATTAATTACGGTTTACTCACGTGCATTTTTCGGGAGTTCGACTTGCGACCTCGCCGCGTGATCAGCTCATGATTAAGGGCTCCGTTTGGGTCCGAAACTAGTCGGGCAATCCCGAAAAATGCACGTGAGTAAACCGTAATTAATCATAAATAGCTGTATAATCCATTATTTGTTTTTAAAAAATATTTGATATTCTTTGTATGGTAATGTTTAGTGGAGAAAAGTCAGGAATCAAATTACGGTAAAAAGTGGTAAAGGAGTGACTTAGGTATAACGCGAAGAAGATGATTGTTCTGTCAAGCAAAATGGCAAGAGACGAAGTTCATTATGTTGTCTCGAAAAAGTATAACATAATAGCCAAAGTTAAGAAGAAATCTTGTTTCGCTGCCAGGAGTCGGTATTTTTTCAGCTAAACAAACGCAATTTTATAAGCTTATCAAAGTTTGTCGTCATGTTGTCCTTTACAGGTAACTTAATAATATGATGTTTACTTAAAAGCTGCCGTGTTTGTAAAGATAAAATGGATGGGGTTAAACAAAATATTTGTGCTTAAAGACTATTATACTGGAGAATTTGTGCTTAGGTACTATTTGAACTAGTCCCTAGAATTGGAAGTTCAGTATTGACTATTTGGGGTCAATTCAAACAATAGAATAACATGGAGCTCGATATTATCGTAACAAAGCACGAAAAAATGCAATTTGAGTTTGATTCCTTGTGAATTGCTTGTGTTGATGAGCGTAATAAATAGCCAAGGTAGAAGATATTTTCTGGTTGCGGAATTTGTTCGAAAGAGTTACTGCGGCCCTGGAACACAAAGGGCATTGAGAGGAACACGGATGGCTTTTAGTCAGTACAAGCCTGACATTCCCTTCCGCTCCGCCCAGAGCGGAAGAAGTCATTTGATGATTTCCCAACCATAAGAAAGGGGATATTTTCTGTTAACATTTACAATTAGAATACCTACTTTCCCATTTTTGCATGACTTCAAACTGAGAGGTATGGAAGCTATAACTTACTACTATACTTATCTACCTACTAAAGATACTATGACTTCTACCCAATTAGATTAAGCGACAATTGTCACAGTCGACCGCCGTACTTAGATCGTAACAATACGGAACTGAGATACGAAACTAATTTACAGTCAACTAACTGGTTTGATCTTGAATTTATTTTCATGATACCTACAGACAACTCATGTCAACCATATCATAAAATTAATAACTTTTGTCGGTTTCTCCGCCTGCTTGACCAATAGGCGAATTGATATAATTTGATGACACACCGATCAAGTTGCAGTTACGCTGCAGTTACTATAGTTTATTAAGAGAATACAAAAAGCGTTGTTTTGATCGACCACTTGACTGGTACTGGGGGCTGGTAAACGAACAGTGTACGCAAACGTGGTGTAAAAACTGCGTTAATGCTGCGTCCATGTTCGACTAAACCAAGGGCGGATTCAAAGGCTTGGGGTCAAAGAAGAAGTGCAGGCCGGTTAAAATGTTATTAAAAAAATACCTCGTGATTGTTAACTTTTTTCTCTTTGTAAGAAAGAGTGTAATTTTTTTCTTATCTAATAAAAACAAAGTCTGATATTGTGGAGGCGCCTCGCTTGTGGAGACCCGGGACTAAAGCCCCAGTTGCCCTCTCCTAAATACAGCCCTAGACTAAGCTTATGTTGGAAAACAGGGCCGTCTCATCCCGGGGGTGCAAGGGTTGCGGGCAGCGTTGCCAGATTTTTTTTTTGGCAAAGCCGAATTTTGAAACTTATTGAGCAAAAAAAGCGGGATTTTTTCGTCGAAAGCGGGACATAGGTAGTAAAAAAACGCATACATAATAATCAGTAGTTTTTAAATACTTCTCTTTTTATTTTAGTTTTAAATTATGTTTACATGACAATAGATCGCAAAAATAGCACTAGAAAATGTATTTTAATATTTTTAATGAAAATACGTTACTTTAACATTACCAGTCTGGTTTACGCTATAGTTAGACAGTTGAGTCTTCAGAGGAATATAATTATAATCCTCGAAAAGCGGGACCGAGCCTGTCCCGCGCGGGACGTTTAATTTTGATTTCAAAATCGGGACTTCCCGCCAAAATCTTTCGTCTGACGTCTGGCAACGCTGGTTGCGGGGCACCCGGACGCCGAGGCATATAAGGGCACAGAGGCGCCAAAGTGGCTTTGAGGGCGCCTATACCCGAGAAATTATGTTACTCAGCGCTGACGGAGGGTAGGAGGGGGTGTGTGCTGAACGGGCTAGGAGGCGCCTGAGCTAGGTTCGCACCCTGGCGCCAGATAACCTAGAGGCGGCCTTGTTGGAAACGTACGTAGTACGTCATGACTAGCGTGGCAGAAGCGTGACAATTCTCCGTGACATTTTTACTACCCTCACGTTTGTGAATGACAGCGTGTTCCTTGCATACAATTGGCTAGTCAACTTTCAAATTAAGTGCACTAAGCGAAGCCTAAGAAAAGAATAATAAGTTTATCAAACATACGTGCCACTAGGGCAACTTCATATAAACAGAAGCAATTGACTGCTTAAACTTTATAACCATAACTGTGTGTTCAGGGTATTGAATTATTAATGCCCTCAAACACGAGCTGTTTGATTTGAACCCGGTTCAATCCGAGGATTCTGCAGAATTACAGTCACGTGTAAAGTGTTCAACGAACCAGTGATAGCCGGCCGTCGACGAGGGTACTAACGATCAAAACATTGGAAAAAGGTGTTGGAATTTTTTTGGGATAGTTTTTGCGTCGCTGGGCGTTCGTTTTGTCGGCTGTGACAAAAATGTAATGGTAAAAAAATTCAGTTTCGTAGTTTTTTCGTATTAAAGGCGATTTTACCAACCTATCAATAGTGTATTCCGTAACTATTGACCAGATAAGCTAAATGTGACCTGCAAATTTACGACAATTATGTGTTCAATAATCTTGTCATTCTCATTATTTGATATGTTGTTGAAATGCAAATGTTAGCCATTGAAAAGTTTAGAGATTGAATTAGCTTAATGAACAGTTTAATGATAGGTTGTTGAAACATCCCCTTAGGGGCTATTTCACGAACGTATCAATAGTGTAGTCCGTAAAGGTACAATTCCGTGCATCGCGGCCGATCGAAGCCGCGCGCGATCGATCGCGTGCGGCTGACGCGCGCGGCTAATGCGTCAATAGCCGTGTGTATAATATACTGACTAATCTGTCGTTAGCCGCACGCGTCTGTCGCAGACTTCGGAAGCGGTGCCATACATTTTCATACTCTGACTATTGACGCATAAGCCGCGCGCGTCAGCCGCACGCGATAGATCGCGCGCGGCTGCGTTCGGCCGCGATGCACGGAATTGTACCTTAACTATTCACCAGAGAAGTTAAGTGTGACCTACAAATATGATATTTATGTATGCAACAATCTTGTCATGATCACTATTGACATGGTGGTGAAATGCAAATGTAAGCTATTGAAAAATTTAAAGACCGAATTAGCTTAATGAACAGTTAATGATAGGTTGGTGAAATACCCCCTAACACTCAGTTGCAAGAAAGGTCTATTAAATTTTAATAAAAATAAAAAATATTTATTTCAGACCACTGAGTCCATAGTGTTAGTAACAGAAAACTTACAACCTATGTTAGTGGGCTACACGAAAAACAAAATATTAAAACAGAAACTACTTAATATTAGTGTCGATTCACTAGTTCACACCTCTCACATGCAAATCAATGAATCGACTAAAGACGGCTAAGTCCAGTCTATCTGCTATCATCTTCAAGATTCCGTTGCCACTCCTCCGCACACCTTGCATGACAGACGTGGTTTTCTTGCGCATGATCGCATAAAAATCTTCTACATGCGCATCTGCAAACATGCCTGAAGCACTACAATAACGAGGGAGCCGCAACAGAGCCCTGAAGATGTTGTTGTACTGAACTCTGAGGGCACTGTAGGCCTTTTGCGTGAAACTGACCCCTAGACCACTCGTGTAAAAACTTTGACAGTACGCTTTAAAAAGCGTGAGTTTCACGTCAACTGTACAACGAGCGAATCTATGAGACAGCATGTTTCCGCGCACCGACAATGCCCTCCGCTCTCTCTCAATATCCTGATCATCTTTTAAACTCTCAGTTACAATGTGACCAAGATATTTAAACTGCGATACACGGTTCAAAACTACTCCATTCAGAGACAAATGTGGTACACTATCAGGTACTTTGTTGTTTCCCACGAAAATCATAAATTCACTCTTTTTTTCATTATATTTTAAACCGTGTTTCGCAGCATACGCTTCACACACATCCAAAAGTTTCTAAGGCCACCAATTGACGGGCTGAGCAGCACCATGTCGTCTGCATAGCTTATGTTATTTACACTAACGCCATCTATGCGGCAGCCGACATGCATGCTGCTCAACCCCTCAATCAGCTTATTCATATATAAGTTAAAAAGCCTGGGAGAAGTTAACCCTCCTTGTCTCACACCAGAGTTCAGTATGTACTCATCGGAATTTACATTTGCCCATTTGATAATATTTTTTTGATTGCTGTACCAGTATGAGAAAATGCCTATTACTTCTGGAGAGACCCCTACATCCTTTAATTTATTCCAGAGCAAGTCATAGGATACAAGATCGAACGCCTTGGATAGATCGAGGAAACATGCATATATTGGTGTTTTTCTTTTGAGGTAGTAATTAACATTATATTTAATCACAGAAAAACACCAATATATGCATGTTTCCTCGATCTATCCAAGGCGTTCGATCTTGTATCCTATGACTTGCTCTGGAATAAATTAAAGGATGTAGGGGTCTCTCCAGAAGTAATAGGCATTTTCTCATACTGGTACAGCAATCAAAAAAATATTATCAAATGGGCAAATGTAAATTCCGATGAGTACATACTGAACTCTGGTGTGAGACAAGGAGGGTTAACTTCTCCCAGGCTTTTTAACTTATATATGAATAAGCTGATTGAGGGGTTGAGCAGCATGCATGTCGGCTGCCGCATAGATGGCGTTAGTGTAAATAACATAAGCTATGCAGACGACATGGTGCTGCTCAGCCCGTCAATTGGTGGCCTGAGAAAACTTTTGGATGTGTGTGAAGCGTATGCTGCGAAACACGGTTTAAAATATAATGAAAAAAAGAGTGAATTTATGATTTTCGTGGGAAACAACAAAGTACCTGATAGTGTACCACATTTGTCTCTGAATGGAGTAGTTTTGAACCGTGTATCGCAGTTTAAATATCTTGGTCACATTGTAACTGAGAGTTTAAAAGATGATCAGGATATTGAGAGAGAGCGGAGGGCATTGTCGGTGCGCGGAAACATGCTGTCTCATAGATTCGCTCGTTGTACAGTTGACGTGAAACTCACGCTTTTTAAAGCGTACTGTTAAAGTTTTTACACGAGTGGTCTATGGGTCAGTTTCGCGCAAAAGGCCTACAGTGCCCTCAGAGTTCAGTACAACAACATCTTCAGGGCTCTGTTGCGGCTCCCTCGTTATTGTAGTGCTTCAGGCATGTTTGCAGATGCGCATGTAGAAGATTTTTATGCGATCATGCGCAAGAAAACCACGTCTGTCATGCAAGGTGTGCGGAGGAGTGGCAACGGAATCTTGAAGATGATAGCAGATAGACTGGACTCAGCCGTCTTTAGTCGATTCATTGATTTGCATGTGAGAGGTGTGAACTAGTGAATCGACACTAATATTAAGTAGTTTCTGTTTTAATATTTTGTTTTTCGTGTAGCCCACTAACATAGGTTGTAAGTTTTCTGTTACTAACACTATGGACTCAGTGGTCTGAAATAAATAATTTTTATTTTTATTAAAATTTAATAGACCTTTCTTGCAACTGAGTGTTAGGGGGTATTTCACCAACCTATCATTAACTGTTCATTAAGCTAATTCGGTCTTTAAATTTTTCAATAGCTTACATTTGCATTTCACCACCATGTCAATAGTGATCATGACAAGATTGTTGCATACATAAATATTATATTTGTAGGTCACACTTAACTTCTCTGGTGAATAGTTAAGGTACAATTCCGTGCATCGCGGCCGAACGCAGCCGCGCGCGATCTATCGCGTGCGGCTGACGCGCGCGGCTTATGCGTCAATAGTCAGAGTATGAAAATGTATGGCACCGCTTCCGAAGTCTGCGACAGACGCGTGCGGCTAACGACAGATTAGTCAGTATATTATACACACGGCTATTGACGCATTAGCCGCGCGCGTCAGCCGCACGCGATCGATCGCGCGCGGCTTCGATCGGCCGCGATGCACGGAATTGTACCTTTACGGACTACACTATTGATACGTTCGTGAAATAGCCCCTAAGGGGATGTTTCAACAACCTATCATTAAACTGTTCATTAAGCTAATTCAATCTCTAAACTTTTCAATGGCTAACATTTGCATTTCAACAACATATCAAATAATGAGAATGACAAGATTATTGAACACATAATTGTCGTAAATTTGCAGGTCACATTTAGCTTATCTGGTCAATGATCATTAACCAATCCGTCATTAAGAATAATGTTTCCATTAAATTAATGGCTATTGCATGAATACTAATTAGGTCGTAGTTCGTTCTTCATTTACTAATTATCATATATCGAAATCATGGGGAGTTTGACACATCAAAAATTAATTTTAATGGATAGTTAATCATTCCATTAAATCTAGCTTCTTGCAATGGACAGAAGAGGTTAATGGAGCATTAACATTTTAATGAGAGCATTAACACACACACAACCAGTTGCACAACCAGTTAGAATTACCAGTAAAGAGGTACGTCAGGCAATTGACAATATGAAAAGGGGGAAATCACCAGGGCATGATGGGCTAAGTGTGGAGCACCTAAAGTATGCTGGCACTCACATAAATAGGTTACTTTCTATGTTGTTTACTTTCTGTATAAGACACTCATACTTGCCACCTGATTTAATTAGAACTGTAGTTGTTCCGCTTGTAAAGAATCGTACAGGAGACATAACTGATAAAACCAACTATAGACCCATCTCGCTGGCCACTGTAATCGCAAAAGTGTTGGATAGGGTGTTGGATGAACGTCTTGGTGGATGCATACAATTACAGGATGCCCAGTTCGGCTTTCAAGCAGGTTTGTCAACTGAAAGCGCTATTTTATCACTTAAGAAGACACCAATATATGCATGTGATAAAATAGCGCTTTCAGTTGACAAACCTGCTTGAAAGCCGAACTGGGCATCCTGTAATTGTATGCATCCACCAAGACGTTCATCCAACACCCTATCCAACACTTTTGCGATTACAGTGGCCAGCGAGATGGGTCTATAGTTGGTTTTATCAGTTATGTCTCCTGTACGATTCTTTACAAGCGGAACAACTACAGTTCTAATTAAATCAGGTGGCAAGTATGAGTGTCTTATACAGAAAGTAAACAACATAGAAAGTAACCTATTTATGTGAGTGCCAGCATACTTTAGGTGCTCCACACTTAGCCCATAATGCCCTGGTGATTTCCCCCTTTTCATATTGTCAATTGCCTGACGTACCTCTTTACTGGTAATTCTAACTGGTTGTGCAACTGGTTGTGTGTGTGTTAATGCTCTCATTAAAATGTTAATGCTCCATTAACCTCTTCTGTCCATTGCAAGAAGCTAGATTTAATGGAATGATTAACTATCCATTAAAATTAATTTTTGATGTGTCAAACTCCCCATGATTTCGATATATGATAATTAGTAAATGAAGAACGAACTACGACCTAATTAGTATTCATGCAATAGCCATTAATTTAATGGAAACATTATTCTTAATGACGGATTGGTTAATGATCACCTAATGGTATCTTTCTTGCAACTCAGTGTTCTCTCAAATCCTAATCCTAAATAATATTATAAATGCGAAAGTAAGTTAATTTGTTTGTTACCTTTTCACGCCTAAACCATTGAACCGATGATCCTGAAATTTTGCATATACGTTGTCAGGTGTACAGAGACGGACATAGGGTACTTTTCATCTTGAAAAAAGTACTGTTCCCGAGGAAAACAACAATAACGACAACAGATGGCGCCACGTGTCTTTCGAATCATGATTGAATTATATTATTATACCTAGTCTTGCCATAAATTTTGTCACGAAGAAAAAAATTGATTTTTTATTGCAAACACATGTTTTACTTTTACAGTGTGTTAGTTTAATACATAAATATAAAACAATTTAAAGTATAAAAGGTTATTCGAAGTGGTCTCCATTGGCTGCAATACAGTCTTTTAAACGTTGAGGCCAGTTATCAATAGAAGCACGCACTCTTTCCATGGGAAAATTCTTCAATGCCAATCGTATGGATTGTTTTAGGGACTCCAAATTATCATGGCGTTTAGAGCAAGCCATACTCTCTAAAACTGACCATAAATCATAATCCAGCGGATTAAGATCGGGACTAGACGACGGCCAGTCTTCAGCTCTGATGAAGTCCGAAACGTTCACTTCCAACCAAGACTGCGTGGACCGAGCTTTATGACCAGGCGCCGAGTCTTGTTGGAAGGACTATACTTGGTTATTGAACATGGTGTTGTTAAGGGGCTTAACTACCTTCTCAAGAATGGTATCTTGATACATTTGTGCCCATGTTTTGATACCTTTTTCACAAAAATATGGCTCAGTCACTCCTTCATAGCTAACACCCCACCAAACCATCACTGAAGTCGGATAATGCCCACGTTGCACTCTGTCGACTATATGGGAAGCTTCCTTAGAGCTTTGAGCATAAATACGGTCATTTTGTTTGTTAAAATGTTGCTCAATTGTAAAGATTTTCTCATCCGTAAACAAAAATTTTCTGTGACCTCCCTTTGCGTACCGCTTCAGTAGTTGTTTCGATTTTACCACCCTATTCTTTTTTAAATTATCAGTTAAAAAGTGACCAGTGCATCTCTTATAGGCTGCAAGTCCTAAGTCATCTTTAATAATACGCGACATGGTTCTGGGAGCTATCTTCATCTCCCGAGATAAAATCTTTTGCTTTCGGACAAGATTTCTTCGAATTCTTTCCCTTACTGCTTTGACCACCTTTTTTGTACGAACACTACGTGGACGGCCAGATATTTTTCTGTCACAAACAGAAGAGGTCTCATTGTACCTATTAATAGCCCGGTACACAAACATTTGACTAATACCAAGCGTATGGAGAGTTTTAAAAATTGCATTTGGCTCCATATCAACTTTGTCTAATGCAATCACAGCGATTCGGTTCTCTTTATCACCCCAATCCATTTTAATATCGCAAAATATTGTACAATGTATTGGCGCCAAAATTAGAAAACTCAATGAACAATCGTATAAAAATGACAGATTCCAAATTCAAATGTAATATCTTTCTTATTTTTAACTGTAACAGTATTTATGGCCAGACTAAGTATAAACTTTAGTAGTGTTAAAAGTTTTTTGAACGGAGCGAAGTCGCGGGCTAAAGCTAGTAGTAACATAAGTATTTACTTGAACTTAATTGAGATCGTGTAATTGAATCGTAAAAGAGTGAATCTATCATTACAGCTATTATATAGCTAAAATCTGTATGTCAGGTATACAATACGGGCATGGTAAATATAGAAAATAAAACCAACATAGACTCTCAACTACTGAGAGTAATTATATTTGGGTCAGTGGTTAATAACATGAGCTAGGTCACAATATATTAATTTACCCAAGAACAGAAAAATAGTAAGAACACGCTACATAATAAAGGTCAGACTTCTTCGGCTGATCAACACTCAAAGAGAGTTCCGTTTTTATTTTTCTACTGGTTTGCTTGTACTTTGTCCTTGCAGCGGTCTGCAAGGACAAAGTACAAGCAAACCAGTAGAAAAATAAAAACGGAACTCTCTCACGCCAATAAGTGCCCGGGTACGTGGAAACGGTTTTCCACGTACCCGGGCACTTATTGGCGTGACCGGAAGGGTCTCCAGCCAAAGCGAGCTCCGTCTAATGTCATTTTTTATGACATCGGACTTCTTTTTTTTTTATTCTTTATCTTCTAAACATTGCCCTGTTGTGCCGCATACGGTAGTAACGTAAGTAATATTTTATAATGTGCCCGTAGGTTTGGTAATAATTGTCACCTCTTCGTTTTTAATCAGCTTGTCAAATTCCACTTAGTTACCACTATATGTTTTAAAAACTTTAGGAATCGTTATGGATAGTTATGGTAGGATCTATAACGATCCGCCCGGCTAGCTACCAACCTCACTTTAAATAACGGCGCCAAGCAGCTTACTGTGTTCCGTCGTATATGAGAGCCAGAGAGGAGTTCACCTATTACTACTATTTATTATTTACTAGCATAGATAAACACAGGGTGTAAACGAATTTGTGTAATTCCTTCAAACCGCGTGATCTACTGGTGACACAGATTAACCCTAAATGGGTATTTAAGAAAATCAACTAAAAATAATTCTAAATAAAATCTTAGTTTTCCGTTTCTGAGTCATTTTAGAGACCCGACTTAGCTAACTGCAAAGAGCGATATCACGTTAGTCGTGCCCGCCAGCCGTGTAGCCCCCTTGTAGCTGTGGTTTCATTATTTTAAAAACTGGTTTTTTACTGAATCTTTATTAGATGGCTTAGATACCTATGATCACTTAACAACTACGCATGAAAAAAAAACTGTTTTTTTTTAATATCGTTTAAACCCGTGCGGGGCCAATTTACACCAGTAGTAGATCATATGGTTTTAAGGAATCACACGAATTCGTTTACACCCTGTATAGTCACCCCATATATCTTTGCTACTTAAATTCGTGTGCTCCATCTTAGCCATTGTCTGCGCTTATTATCAGGTGCAACTAGGGTAAAACCCGACTAAGATAAAGAATTAAAAAGTACATTTTATAAAAAGATAAAAAATACAGCATCTCATCTATTTGTCATTCCGGTAAGAGTTCATTAAGAGTATCTAATGGGCTATAGGCAAAGCATTCATAAGATAATAGCTGTTCCTGGCAGCTGTGTAATTGCATCGCTTGGATGACGGTATTGTTACGTCAATACAATACTAGATGCTATTTTGTTTGTTATTGTGGTCATGCCAGCATGCCATTATACTGATGATGAATAAACAATTTAAAAAATATTAGGTATACAATTCTCATTGAATTTCTTTCTTTCTTTCTATTATTTGACTTGGTCACGTTGACTAGTTGCGCCTAAGAGCGATTACGCACTGCATCCGATCCGAATCCGTGAAAATACCGATCTTGAGTAAAAATCTCGGACCGAATTCGGATGTTGCTTACGCACTATTCCGATCTCTGATCCAAATTCAAACAATTCAGGGGCCATCTTTGGCATATCCATTTGGCATCCGATTTGAATCCGAGGTAGTGCGAAAGCGTTCATACAAACATTACTACGGCTACTTCGGTCCGTCAATATTTCTTCCGAATTAGAAACTCACGGATGACGGAGAGAAATCGGATGACGAAAGTCGGATCTAGTGCGTAAACTACCATATAAATAGTTCTATGACTACTTCGGAACGTATTTTCTCGGATTCGGATCGGATGCAGTGCGTAACCGATCTTATGATTGCTTTTCATGTCTTAACCAAACTCTGATTTTAATGACATTTTTGATCATAGTATCATGAATAGTTGAGACAAATGCGTGTTCTATTCATCTAATTTAGAAAAAATAACTATTCACGTCATCTCTACTCTCCCTTTTGGAGCAGAGGAGTGTATGGCCATAACAAATAGCCGTATTTATTTGAGCCAAAAAGTTAGTTTTGGTATAACAAAGTTTTTTAACAAGTTGTAGAAAGTAATGCCTGTTTGGTTTAGCACTAAGTTCTGGGTTGTTTGATATCGTGGTTGATTTGGTTGACTTTATATCGGACTGGTAATGGTTTGATTATTGGTTTACGACCACTAGTTTAATGATACTGCCTCGTTGGTCTAGTGGTCGCAAGCGCGATTGCTGAGCGTGAGGTCTTGGGTTCGATCCCCAGGTCGGGCAAAGTGTTATTGGGTTTTTCCATGTGGAATTTCTCAGTAGAAGCTCGGAGTCTGGATGTGTGCCCGGTTGATGGCAATAGGCTCGCCCCCTATTACATGGGACTTAAACATAACGCCGAAACGTGGGTGTACTATACACCTCTGCCAACCCTTCGGGGAATAAGGCGTGAAGTTATGTATGTATGTAGTTTAATGATACGCAATAATATGGTTTAAAGATTATATTGAATACTAGTTAACTATCAAATGGTAAATCTAAGCTAAATTAGCACTAAGATTGTTTGATTCGAGTTACGCGATTGCTACCCGAACACGCACTAACTTGCAATAGTTGCGATACATGAATTTATTGAAATGCACGCAGGCAAAAGTACTGAGCTGTTCGGTTGCAAATATTGTACCGAACACAAGTTTTTATTTAACTTGCAATGTTTGTATGAATGTATGTTAGTTTGTTTAGGTCAAATCTTGCTACTGAATTTTAAAACAGTTATCCCCAATCGATTGAGCTGAAATTTTGCATACGCGTTTAGTTTGGATGACAATGTATGGTTAGCTAAGTGAGGTAAAGCTCGCGACAAGCTTTTATATCATATACATAGTATAATTTAATAAATTGATGGGTTTGATTTAATTTAAAGTTTATTTTCTTCTTTTTAGAGCATTTATATAAAAGCTTGTTTTTAAAAATGTTTTTTTTACTTTTAATTTATTTAAGACTGCCTCGTTGGTCTAGCAGTCGCAAGCGCGCCTGCTGAACGTGTGGTCCGGGGTTCGATCCCTAGGTCGGGCAAAGTGTTATTTGGTTTTTTCGTGTGGAATATCTCCGTAGCAGCCCGGAGTCTGGATTTATGCCCGGTGCATAGAAATAGGCTCGCCCCCTATTACATAGGACTTAAAACACAACGGTGAAATGAGGGTGTACTATACACTTTTACCAACCCTTCGGGGATTAAGGCGTAATGTTGTAATTTATTTTATTCTGGCTCTTTGCAAATTTCCTTACATTTTTGGCCCCTGATGAAAAAAGTTTGCCATCCCTGGGGGGTTACCATGATCTCTTAAGGTACAGTTCCGTGCATCGCGGCCGATCGCAGCCGCGCGCGATCTGTCGCGTTTGGCAAAAGCGCGCGGCTGATGCGACAATAGTCAGAGTATGAAAATCTATGACACCGTTTCCGAAGTCTGGGACAGACGCGTGCGGCTAACGACAGACGTACGATGCGCCGCGCCATACTTTCTCATACTTTGACTATTGTCGCATCAGCCGCGCGCGTCTGCCGCACGCGATCGAACGCGCGCGGCTGCGTTCGGCCGCAATGCATCGAATTGTACCTTTAGAGCAGGAATGTTTTAATATTATTACGAAAGTGGATAAGAGATGGCGCTAGAGAACTGTCTAGCGCTGTCACTTTCCCACTCTCGGAATAATATTTAAACATTCCTGCTCTAACAGATCATGGTAACCCCCTGGTCTGAAGAGTAAAATTTCAAAGTTGAGCCACAACGATTCTATGAAACAAAAACCCAATGCTAGTTGTCCGAACTGAGAACCGATTACATCTAGAGTTTACAGAGCCATCCTTTAACTAGTTCTCGTACATGATTCATCTGTAATTAACTTAAAACAATATCCATTACCGCAGTGAGAACGTAAGGGTGCACGGCAGTTGGCGGCAAGTTCTCACGTTCCAAAGATAAATAGCTGCTTGCAAACCCTGTCGTTAATTGCGTCTGGCAGAGCACATGGTTCTAAGTGCTGTAGCAATGTAGGTTTTTTATCTTAGTTGCTAGCTAATGAGTCTTATGCACTTTAAAGATTACCTAAGGGGTCATTTTCTTCTTCTTTTTTAAATCCTTATTTCATTAATTATTCTTATATGCAGTATGGTGGTACAGGCGGACTTAATGCCATAAGGCATTCTCAACCAGTCAACTTTTGGGTTAAAAAGAAAAGCATCGAAATAAGTACAGGAAAAAACTATGCCCCTATGCAGATGAAAGAAAAAAAAAACTAATTATTTAATACTGATTTAAACTTTCTTCTTCTATTGAGGATATTTTCTCAAACAGTCTAAACCAGTCGGTTCAGACTGTTTCTCGGCGAGGAAAACAGATAGTGACACTTGCTTTGAGAAACTCTCCTCGTGGAAATAAGCCTTAAGTTGTATTTGATTCCGTAAATTGTGAATCACTTGAGATAAATTGATAGTTTTATGAAATCGACTTTGCTAGAATATAAATCCATTTTTTAGTAAAGTAGATTGGAGACGGTTGAAACTTGGTACAGTTGAAACAACTGTAATATTTCTAAAGGCTCGAGATACAGTTGATCGCCATTTGTTTTTAGCTGCAGGCTTGTGTGGCTAAGGTGTTGGCGGGAGCGTGTAGCGGGGCGAGCAGCAGGAGCATCTTGGTGAAACAGGTGCCCTATCCTCTACGCTTTGTATAAGGACACAAAAGAGAGTCTTCCTTATTTTAGGTAAATGCTGATGATCTAAACACTACCCACCCCGCTGCACGCTTCTGCTCGCACCTTGGCCGACCGCTGACACCAAACGGTAACTGCAGCTACAAACTAATAGCGATTAACAGTGTCTCGAGCAACTTAGTGGCTAATGTGTGGTCAGCCTAAGTTGAAAATGTAAATCTAAAAGAAGGCAAATTAACGTTTTTCTTATCTTCGTGGGAGTGGGCTGGTCCTGTCACTGAAATGCACCCGGATAGATGGGCAAAGATCGCCACTCACTGGACGCCTGAAGAAGGACATCGTCGCCGAGGTCGACCGCGGCGTGGATGGCGTGACGATCTCGACGTGTTTGCGGAGTTAACATGGTCAGAAATGGTACAAAATAGAGATAATTGCAGCCGCCGGAACTCGAACCACCAGTGACACCGGCAGCTGCAGCAGCGTCGAGCTCGAGCGACGAGTACTTCTCTCCGCCGACGTCGCCAACACCTGAACGTCGGCAGGGGAAACGCCGGCCACCGAACAGCTTGGGATCTAAGGGCTCCCCGGCCCCGAGCCGGGTCCTCACTACCGGTGGTTGTTTGAAGCGCATGAAATGGACTCAAAGTATTAACGAAAACGTCATGCGCGCATGTTACGGGTCTACACAGGGGGAACTAACCTCACTGCGAACCAGATAGGAGACGAAAAAAAAGTTTTTCTGAAATGTCTGTCAAACAGTCTTACATTTTTGGCCACTTACCAAACACAAAGTAAAGTACTTAGCTATAAAATTAAAATGTAATTTGTAGATAAGTCCTACTTCTGCAGTTTAAGTGTTAAATCCATTTCGTTATGCGATTAGATACGGATGTTATCCGAGTTTAAAGCTATCTAATGCCTGGTCACGTCGCGAGTGCGCTTGGAAAAATTATAATAATGAAAGAAAAGCACTTGGACGTTTTCTACAAATTGTATTAGGTAGATGGAATTTTATCTTAGATGGAATGGTAAGTATTTACAGAAGAATTTTAATGAAGTACCTAAGTAAAGTGAGCGTCCTATTTAATCGAATCTATCTTACATAATAATATCGTGAATAACGAATAAATAATTTCATAATAACACCATAATATCTGGAGGTAATGGGGTGCATGAAAAGAGCCTCCACGAGTGACGATACTTCAGTACGTCCGGCTCACCCTGGACAGTCAGTCTCGCTACCATCCTTGCTGACTGGCTAATCTTTTCACCACGGCATGAGCTATTCTTGTATAGCTCGTGACGACACGATAGAAGAAGAAGAAGAGGATCTGGAGATTTCACGTTCATAGAATCTGTCAGTTTTACATCGTCTAACAGTACTCCTAAGCTCTGCAAAAAAGAGTACCTACGAAAAAGAGAGCGCCACTAGTCATACATTGTAAAATAATAATGGTTTGTGAAAATGTTGTATTTAAGAGGTTTTTAATAATATCACACGAGTTTTTTAATACCTAGTTATATGCAGTTTAATATACTACTTTATCTAATACCTATTCTGAATAAACGATCAAAGTTAAAACAAAAACAATATTATGGCGCCAAACCTAGTATCACACGCGCATGCGTCCTACCTAGCGCTCGCATCCATAGATAATGGACAGCCGCTAAAAAAAATTAATTGAAATCTCCTTGGTATTGATATTCTCCTTGGTCGGTCCGAAGTGTACTTTAATAGAAAAAAGTAACGGCGACATCGCGTCTATTTGTAGAAGCCTTTAGTTTGTCAAGCCAAAGTTGTGTCGCGCTAACGTACCTACGTCGAGCTGATGTGCTGTCGCACCACTGATGGTCGACATATCCTACTGTTGCCCTACCATTTGTCGTGTATTTGTTTGTCGCAGCTTTGATACGGAGTCAAGATAAACGCATGGTAATACAAGTTAATGCAATTTAATCGACGTCTATTCAAGCGTATTCCGGCGAACCATGACATCGGCAAATCTTAGTATCGGCCAATCATTCATTGTTTGCAGTGTTTTTCGGCGAAACGTGCTATCTGTAAATAATGGTATCGACTAGTAGTTTTTTCGTATTACCGTTCAACGGTGATCCATGCTTTCTGTGGACAATTATATCGTTCAAGGGTAATTCTATATACCGTAAGGGACTCCCTTTTTTTAGGCAGTCGTGTAAAAAGCGATAAAAATAATTGTGTATTTGTTTAATAGTTAAACAATGTTCAAGAGCGTTGAAGATCTGTATCATATCATGTATTGTCAGGCTATTAGTCCGACTATTGGTAGACCAATTAAGTGAATAACAATTGTCTTTTTTGATGTGTTCTAAAATAATAATTATACAAGGTTAGTCGGAAAGGGGGTACCAATCCGCGGGCCACTTAAAGCATAACTGATGACGGTTTTAAAACAAGAGTTAACATTTCAAAATTCGGTACTTAATATTTATTTCCATGAAAAACTATTTTAATTTTTTTTTAAATATCCTTCATCCTTGCTTTAGTTACGAATTTAAAAAAGGGTGCTTATAATTCGTGACCCCAAATATGACCTGAAATGTAGACACAGCTGATCACAGCTGAGGGTAGGTAGATATTAGCATATTTGTTATGCAATTTTTAAACAGCTATTTCTCTTAAACTATTGACTTTTGGGGAAAGTAGTAGACAAAAAGTTACTCAATATCATGGGTACTTTAACATCCCTTTGGATTGGTACCCCTTTCCGACTAACCTTGTATATGGCCGATTCCTATGATTTACTGAACATTACTATGAGAGTCTTAATTTTAATTACTAGTTAAAATTAAGACTCTCATATCTTTAACAACAATGAAGCAAATAAATAATACCCCATATCCTTGTATATTATACTCTCCCATACTTTAGTATCTATCGCATTTAAAATTAGCTTACAAGACTATTTATCGCCGGGTTAATTCAAAAACCAACTATCTGCCCAACTCTTGATTTTGAGTTATTTCGTTTTGAAAGTTTGTGTCCTAAAATTTCAACTATCTTATCTAAGTTTGTATCCTAAAGTTTCGTATACAATCTTATCTAAGATAGTATATGAAATTTTAGGGCACAAAGTTTCAAAACGCCATAACTCGAAGTCACGATTTGAGCAGTTAGTTGGTTTTTGAATTAACCCGGCGTTTTAAGCCACGGTTGACTATAAAAAATGCTACTATTGCTAAACAAAACGATTTTTGGCCATAGGAATCGGGCATTAGAGTACTTTCATTTCATCTACCTATAGCAACGAAAAATACCTAAAAATGCCCGTTGACTATTAAAATATTTATTTCCAGTTACAATGGTTGCTCTATAAATAAATTTATACTGAACGCACGAATTCCCGCTGCAACAAAAAAAAAAACATTGAAATGCCTTTGTTTGTATTTTCATCTGCGCCGAGTTGATGGATTAAATATTAAATAAATACCTACTGCTACACCGATCCGGGTGATCGGCTTAGTTTTGAATACAATAGTGGAGAATTCTGTTCTGTTTGTGAAACAATTTTATACGATATAATATTTTTTGACTAACTTGACTGCGTACCGTGGTCGGATGCTCTCTCTGTTCCAGGTGCTTGAGCCAGCTGTCAACGTTTCAGCCAAGCGACTGTGGGATCAGAGAGTCTACTCCCTAAGCACGAAGTCCGTGGTTTCGGCCTTAGTTACGAGCGTTTCCAACTCCCTATCACCTACGGACATACGATTACTTCGGGGCCCGAACTAAGAATGAATAACAACACGATTTGACAGTTATCCCTACTACCGATATGTTTTTGCCCGTCCGAAAAGTTGAACTTGACACTTGTTTTGTTCACTCCTACGTTTCGGGCTACTTTCGGACGGGCTAGTTTCGGACGGGCGACTAACTTCGTTGACGGACTTAGGGAGTGGGCCCCCAGGTGCGGGCCATCCAACGTGGCCACATGTTGGATGAAACCATGTTTGATAGGCTACGCTCTGAAGTACAGAGTAGCCCTGTTATTTCTCCCTCATCGCAAGTTTTGGAGCAATCGCAAAATCTTGACGATCTTGACGGGTGACTAGACTACTGAGATGACGGCTAATAAAGATGTATGGAAGAGAAATACATGTTGCGCGGACACCAAATAAGTTAGGATAAGAGCAGGAGGATGATGATAATATTTGACTAATAGTATAAGCATTTCTGAGGGGCTCGTGGCTAATATTATCAACCGCGCAGATCATAAAATATGGGAGTTTAAGCTGCGCTAGCCGCGGTCAGTCCATGGATTGGTGACCATTAGTTATACGTTGAGACCCCTCCGGGCCTCGGAGAGCACGTTAAACAGTCGGTCCCAGGTATCATACGAATACCTATGACAGTCGTTATAGGTAGTCAATAGCCCGAAAGTCTGACAAAAGGTCTAACCACATTTTTTTATTTTCGGAATGTCCTCGTGGTTACTTTTCGCAGCCGCATGCACCGCGAACCCGGTAGGCCTCGGTCCGCCAGCCCCTGGCGGACCTTTCCTTCTGTGGAGCCTTACCACACGTCTTCCTGAGCGCGCCGCCTTTTCAGGCCTGTTACTGGTCGAGCGACGGGTCCCCTAACCCGCCGCCTTTAAGTCACACACTAGGGTGGCCGGAGATAGTCGAGCGCCCTCCGGCGACGTCCGGCGCATCTGGCACGGAAAGGGAGAGTGGCAGCGGCCTTCTCTCCCTCTCCGCTCCCTCTTTGGTCGCCATCATCTCCTCGCAAAAGAAGGCGACAGCTTACCGGTCTAACGATCTTACCCTAGAATATCGGCATTACCCAGTAACTGGTTTGCAGAGGTCTGATGGCAGTCACTCCGTGTAAAATACTCGTATTCAGCTGCATCTGTTTTGACTGGCAGCTGACCCTAACATAGTTATGAAAAGGCTAGGCAGAATGAGAATAGGCATTACTGATTAAATGTAAAATCGATACGAGATCGGCTTTGACTGCAATAGTGCCAGTTTCTATTCAATTCAAAAGGTCCATACACTGGATTCTGGATGAACAGGTAATTAATGGCAATGTGTGTAGCTCGCTTTTTAAAGAGTCCTTCAGTTTATTGATGGTGGATATTATTCTTAAGGATCGCAATTGAAAGCTGCTATCGCGGAAGTTTGTTTGTGTTTTATACACTTGGGAGCAATGAATCCGGTTCTCCAACATGAAATTTAGAATTTTATTCAAATATAAAAAACATTGTTTATGCTATGTTACAATTTTGGTGTACAATAAAGTATATTCTATTCTATTCTGTTGTTTATAGTATCTAAAAAGTTTTAGTAATTTTATTTGAGTAGTATAAATAAAATTACTAAAACTTTTAACCTTCGATTCCGATGCCTAATTGGAGACAAAAAGCTAGAATACAGTTTGTTGAATAAAGCTTAATTTTCGAGATATTCATTATTTACGGAAATTCACAAATCGAAAAATATCTATGGTATCAAGTCCTATGAACACGGCGTTGCGACTTTTGTCACACCATACCCCTCTCGCCGTTTGTCTTATTTGTCGGGGAGGGTTGTGAAGTGAGAAGTTTTTTTCCACTCACACGATAATTTTATAAAAGTTGCCAGTTCAACCTAAGGTATTGTTTACTAAAGTTAATTGATTTATTAAGTACCGAAAAATTAAAAAAAAAATTACTTAATTGGGCTTTTTCGTTGATAAGTATAAAATTTGATTCATAATACCATCAAAAAGGCGTGGTTAAAATCTTTCAAGTACCTCGGGCCCACGGTGTAATAGTCTATAAAATATTTTTTATTTGAATACGCTAGCATTTTTAGTTTCCGAGATATTGAGGTTTATGTTGGTGACCCGTTTTCATTGCTCCCGAGAGTGTATCTGCTTAGTAAAGGCCTCCCCTTTTCCCTTCTAAACCTCTATATTTTGTGCCGTTTCTAACCATGCGTCCCCGCAATCTATATACATAAAAGGAGAAGCTGACTGTCTGACTGACTGATATATCAACGCACAGCCTAAACCGCTGGGGTTAGAAACTTGAAAATTTTACAGTAGGTTCCTTTCGTAACGTAGACATCCACTAAGAAGGGATTTTTCGAAATTCAACCCCTAAGGGGCTGAAATAAGTTCTGATAGTTTGTATGAGAAATCTGTTACTTTTGAAGTAAGAAGCATGGAATTAAAAATGTAGGCTCTTGGTGAGAAATAAATATACACGTGTTTGAGGGTTTTTGGAAATTCTATCCGTAAGTGGTGAAATAGGGGATGAAAGATTTTTTTGATTTTTAAACTGCACCTAACAAGGGGCTTAACGAGGGCTCAAAATTCCACGCAAGCGGAGCTGCGGGCAAAAGCTAGTCACGTATAGATCGTCTCGTCACCTACGTCACTGTACTATTATATCTCCGATAAAGTTGCGAATAAAATTACATTGAAAGCCGCAGCCATTTTTCAAAATTCTACTAAAATTCGGTCATAGTTTGCTGCTACCAAAAATCCACAAACAAGAGAACTTAAATAAAACGTATCGTTTCGTCGGCACGCCTGAGAAATAAGCAATAAATCCTATCGCTGAATGATGTATGGGTTCGTATTTATTTGGAAGCTTAGCCCCCATAAATCAGCATAGACGTGAGAGTTTTATCTAACTCCTTTTTAATATAGTAACACTATGTTTACACAGGGTGCAAACGAATTCGTGTAATACCTTCAAACCGCGTGATCGACTGGTGACACAGATAGAATCAGAAGACAGGACGTTACTAAACTAAAAAAAAATATTGAAAGAAAAAAAATATACAGGGTGTAAAAAGACCCATCACATAGCCAAAATCTACGCACTCTGTACATCAAACTAAATTACATTGCCCAAAAATAATTGCTGGGAAACGACTTGTATTTTTTGGAATATAAAAAAACGTTTTTTTTTCTATCGCGCAAATGTGGTTGTGGCGAAGCCACGCGTTTGCGTGCATGCAGCGGCCACACAGCTGAGCCAAGGCAGTCGTGTGCGTTTGATATTGATTGCTTTTTTGTAACTTCAAATGCGTAATATGTTAGGAAAAATTGAAATTTTTGATAATGTTTGTTTGGAACAAAGTTTAGTAATATGATTTGGAATTCGTTTCTAGAAACAACTAAAAAAAAGGATACTTTGACCTTCAATATCTCCAAAACCAACGATTTCCCAGGTATGGTCTAGTAGAAAAAAATGATCCCAATGATGGGTAAAATATGTGGTTTTCGTAATTGTTAAGGGCCTTTTTACACAGGATACAGTAAAAATAAAAAATGTGTCCGCCAGCTGTTTAGCCGAGCTTTAATTCATGTATGCGTGGCAACGAAATGTTCTACCACAATTGTGACACAAGGGCGACAGCTGCGTGGACACTTCCACTTATTTTTTCTATTCCGTGGTTTAAGCGCAGTTCAGACTACGCTATACTTTTTTGCTATATAGTACAGCATATTGCGTCATAACAGTTTCCTGCAACTCATAGCAGAAAGAAAAAATTACATGTTCTGCATTCTTAATATTCCATTATTGTTATTTATTATTTTAAAATTAATTAATATATGGATGATTTATAATTATTGTAATTTATCTGAAATAAAATGATTGAATTAAATTGAATAAGCTATATCGCAAGTCGGTCTACTATGTATAGCAACGAGCAACGGATGGTGTAGAAGTGAGGCGGGGCGGGGACCGGAGAATTGTACGATGTAGCTCTGAGAGTCGCTCAAGTTTATTGCGTACAGCAAGCTAATATTTTATAGCATAACTTTGTGTGTCCATATAAAATGCATGCTGAGCGATATCGCTGTGCTATACAGTATTTGCTATATGCTTAACATTATAGCGTAGTCTGAACTGATCTAAATGCTCAATAAATATCTTGATTCAAATATCGTGATAAATATTATACGTCGAAGTGATGAAGTTATTGCTATTGTTATGTTTAACTCTAGGCTCCAGTTTCAATATGTGTAGGTATGAGGCGAAATCGTGGTTTTAATTAATTTTGAAGCAGCGAAAATATTTTGCGTAGTCGTATTTAAAAATGAAGGAAGGATTGTAGGGATGAATTTTAAATTTGTTTTTATGTGGTGAGCGTTATTTTGTACACGTGATTATGAAAATTAATGTTTATCATGGAAAGGTTTTGTTAAAATTTTATACAAAGCTTGGTAACTAAATCCCTCTATATTTATCTCGTTTTTTTTTCTAAAGTGGTTGTTTGTGGAACCGGAGCTGTTGAAAGCCTACGCGCAGTATTATTTTATGATGGTACACAAATAACCCCTCGTTTACACCTTGGTATAAAACATGCATTCTACATTAAGTAATTTTGACAAAAAAAAAAACTTAGCAGCTTCGCACTCTAAGTGGCAAACAACTTTTTTTTCAATTCTTATCAATGTGTTTGAATTGGCGTGAAAACACCAATATTAAGCAATAAACATTTTATAAGTAATTTGTAACTTACTTTTTTTTAGTGGCTGATGTTGGTTACTCCGTTTCACGGCTGTTGAAAGAGGGCAAAATAAATAAGTTAAAAAAAAAACATTTTAAATTAAAACCACTACTACTACTTGTAAACTAGAGCTTTGCTAATGCATTAAGTATTTATAGAGGCTGGTTGTTAAACATCCTGCCTGTATAAACAGGCTGAAGTAAAGTAAGACGAGGCAGGAAAGGCAGGCAAAGCTCTAGTTTACAATTGTTTTTACTAGTATTTATACAAGATACATAAATAAGTGTACAACCTCTTAATAAGGGGTCACTGTACTCATCATTATGAACAACTTCTACAATGGGACCAAACGCGAAAAAAAAAAACAGCTGTTCCCTACATTTTGACGAGTAAGCGAACATTAATATAGGGAACAGCAGTAACATTATAATATATTGTGTTATTTATGAATCATGTAATTGTTAGGTTTTTATGTTGTAAATTATGTATTAATTGATATTTAACTGAGTAACTGCACTACCGAATTGGGAGACTGTTATGGTAGATGTAAGAATGTAAATAAATAAATAAAAAAAAAATTTTTTTTCGCGATTTCTGTTGTGGTCCCATAGTAAAAGTTGTTCACAATGATGAATACAATAACCACTTAAGGGGTTGTACACTTATTTATGTTACACCTTTACTCATTTTAAAAGTAAAAGTACAACAAACTCGAAATCGAACGAGAACGAGTCTATTTTCAGCTGTCTGGAGCTGTTAATGGTATGACAAACAGTCTACGCGTGCTTCCTGCTTAGTTTACTTTCCACGAAGTCAGCTAGGAACTGCCAGTTATGAGAAACAACGCCAACTACTAATACCCGAGGAATATGCGATGACACGCATTGAACTTACACGTTTACGAGAAATCTAGTGGCGCTCGAAACCGAGAATAAATGATAGGGCAATTTATAGCTGTTCAGAAAAAAATATAAAAAACAAGCAACAGTTGTATACTTTTTTTTAAACACACGTAATGTAACTTTCGTGAGACACATTCATATTTATAATTATTTACGGTTTACTTACGTGCATTTTTTCGGGATTGCCCGACTAGTTTCGCACCCAAACGGAGCCCTTAATCATGAGATGAACACGCGGTGAGGTCGCGAGACGAACTCAAAACTAGTCGGGCAATCCCGAAAAAATGCACGTGAGTAAACCGTAAATAATCATGAATACACATGTAATGGTTAGATATATGAGGTTAAATTTTACTTGTGGTATCTTTGAAACTCGTTTTTTTTCTGTACCCTCGTTTTCATTCATTTGTGTCCGCCACGAAGTTGAGTTTCAGGACAACCTGTATATTATGTCGGTACTACATAATAGCGTTAATACAAGAAAATATGGAAAACCATAACCAATGTACCCTAATGACAATGACAGGCAGCTGAAATAGTCTATACAGGAATTCGTGTAATTCCTTCAAACCACAGATCTATTGATGGTATAGATAAACCCCGCACGGGATTTAGATTGATTGAAAATAAAAATAAACTTTTTTTTCCCAACAATTTTTTTATGTGATACAAAATTTCGATGCCATGCTTATATGAATGAAGGCACGGCGACACTGCGTGCCACGCAGTCAGTTAACTTGGGACGCTAAAACTACTCAGATACAGAATACCAAGGTTGATTTCAAGAAAACTTTTTTTGTTCATTCTGAAAAAAACCTATGCAGGGTCAATCAGTGTCACCAGTAGATCACGCAGTTTGAAGGAATTACACGAATTCGTTAACACCCTGTATACTGTTAGGAAAATAATATTCTTGTATTATAACTTTTACGGTTTACTCACGTGCATTTTTCGGGATTGCCCGACTAGTTTCGCACCCAAACGGAGCCCTTAATCATGAGATGAACACGCGGCGAGTTCGTCACGTGAGTAAACCGTAAATAATCATAAATATAAAATAATATTCCTCATAGATATACAAACAGTTCTCAAAAGCTATGAAAATTTTGCTTGTTCGTGAGTCGACGTCACGGATATGAAGCAATAACGTCGCCGTCGCACAGTGCTTCATTACAGCAAACCGTCTGGAAAAATAAAAACACGAGTTTCATAAAGTGCATATAGCATGCATAACTTTCACGATAGGTAACAATTTTAGGCAATTATGTGTACCTTCTTTTTCATCGAGTTTAATTGGTCAATATTGAGCAAAAACTATTTTACGCTACGAATATAAAGAAGCAAGTTTATTATGAAAAGGAGGTTATCTAGAAGGTCCGTTTATAGGAGTAAATCGTTTGGGAAACAAGCTGAAGGATACACCTAATAGAAATTGGTGATAACAGCCTATATACACCAACAACACTAAGAAGATTGCTGATGCACTGCTCACTGAGTCGAAGTTGGAAAGTAAAATGTGTCTGTAATTTCACCGGCACCCATACCCTTCAAACCGGAAAAATAAATGCTGCTTGATGGTAAAAATACGTATGCTGGTAGTACTTCCTCGGACAAAGTCTTTCATAAGAAGTTCTACTACTGCAAGTTCTTTAGCTGTAGGATGCAGTACGCACTGCCAGCTGATGCTTTAAACACGTGAAAGTATTCCAAAACGCGAGATAAAATCGTTAAGTGGCGGCTTAGTTTTTGCAGAACGTTGCTTGTTAAGTTAAAGTTGTATTCTATACATTAAGATATATATTTATTTATAATCTATAATTTTTCGGGATTTGGTTCTGCCTTTGAATATTTTTATAATTTTGTTCCAGCCAGTAAGTACGAATGAGCACACAGTGCGTTTGGTACTAATTCGCGAGCGGTGTGCTCTGGCACGCGGCGTACGCACACACAATATTGAACATAGTTCACGAAACTGCCGCAGAATAATAATCTTTTTCATAACTGAAGTTGAGATGAAATACCTTTGTCGTATTTAGGCCTTAATTAATAATTTATCATCTATTCTAGTGCACCTAGTACTCAGAGTACCTACACAGACACGTTCATTATCTCAGGGTCTTGAAGTAATACTTGGTGAAAAGTGTTCTTATTATTTCTGATGGAGTTAATTGTTCAAAATAGTGTTCTTCAGGGTCGCTAAATAAAAAGTTTTTTTTTATAGTTTTTTATTCAGAGTTTTCTAATTCATGTCCGGATTAGAATTTAATAATCGCTTGAGTTACCGGCAAAGGAAAAACATCGTGGGAAAACCTGCACACCTGAGAGGGCTCGAATAAATAGTTGTCGATGTTGTATTTAGTCCGCCAAACTTTTTTTTTTTTTCTTGTGAAAATCCTCATAGATGCCCTTCGCCCGGGGAGGGTGAAGGGGTATGCCAGACCCTTACCGGCTAAAAACCCACGCTGTTCCTTCTCCTGACCTTTGGCCGGGGTCGCGGAATTCACAGCTGCATGCACCGCAACCCCGGCAGGCCTCGGTCCGCCAGCCCCTGGCGGACCTTTTCTACTGTGGGGCCTAGCCCCACGTCCTCCTGAGAGGCGCGCACGGAACACTGCGCGCCGCCTTCTTGGGCCTGTTACTGGTCAGGCGACTGGTTCCCTAACCCGCCGCCTGCAGGCCACACACTACGGTGGCCGGATATCGTCGCGCGCCCTCCAGCGCCCGGTGCGTCTGGCACGGGAAGGGAGAGTGGCAGCTGCCTCTCTCTCCCTCTCCGCTTTCTCTTTGGTCGCCATCACCTCCTCGCAGAAGGAGGCGACGGATTCCCACGCACTCTCGATCCCGACCATGGACAGAACCACGGCCGGACATTAGGCCAGTGTGTGTTGTTAGTGTGCCTAAGCAAGAGCTTATATGAGAATAGGTAAGAACCTATTCTCTTATTGAGAAGAGGCCCGCTCCCAGTAGTGGAACAGTAATGGGCTGATTTTGTTTGGTTAATTGCAACTTTATAAGGTTACCTATTTTCATTACAATAAGTGGTATTACATCGCTAGTTCTTAGACGAAATACTCAAGAAATAAGAGAAGTGAATTTCCAATCCACGAAGTTTTATTAAGTTATTTGGCTGCTTATACTAAACTAGCTGTACCCGTGGCTTTGCTCACGTGAAAAATAATGTCCAAATAGCTTAAAGTCACAATAAAAACAGAAAGTGATGTAGATATTTTTATGAAAGATCCTGGACCCCTTATGTGCTGAGAACGGCCACCATAGATTTGGATTCATAAGTGTCCGATAAAGGCCACGACTTGCTACGTTGGGTATAGATATCTACACAAAAAGGGACTTTGTCTTAATCTATAAACTGTTGTTATCTTCTGAAATAATAATATGATAAAAAAATTGATCGGAAAGTTCTGAAAATTAATAAACTGAAGAGGGGAATTACATCCCTAGCTACAAATCTTCAAAACAAATGGTCTTATTAAATAATCAAGAGTTAGTACTTAAGAGAATTTCTACGAATTTCGCTTATGTATTATGGAGCATCTATTTACTGCAATATAGGTTCATACAGGTAGATGTCTCCCATAACAGTAAAATTAATACGTTCAGTACTGGGTGCTCTTCGGGAGGGTACCTTCTAGTCGCATTCGCGATGCCGGGTGCCCTCGTGGAGGGCTCATTTTAAAAGTAGGTTTTTATAAGAAAATACACCGTCCTAAAACAAGCATGAGGGCCCCCTGACGACACTATTTTACTACGTAGTAGCGTGTTTTATGACAACTCCAAAGACCCTCCTTGATGGTTCACTCTTAGCGCAAACGCAATGCCGAGGACGTTCCTGGAAGGTACACCAGCAATATGTATGGCGGCACGTCGTATGAGCTCTGTGAAAATTGTGGTGGACTCGAATGAGTTAATTTTTATTATTTGGCTTAGTCACGTTTTACCCTAGTCGCTAGTGTTTTCGGTAGCAGGTAACACTGGGCAATGTTGACAAAGGAAGGTAGTCGTCGATATGGATCAACGCACCCGATGTTATAAAGGTGGTGGTCATTCGACGAAGCGGGAGCATTCGGTGCTGAACAGCTGAAGAAGTCTGACCTTTTATATCTGACTAGCTTGTCCTTATTTTATGATCGTGTAATAATTGTGTAAAATATTATATTGTGATCTAGTTCAAGTTACTAACACTAACCCAAATACAAGTACTCCCAGTGGTGGAGAGTCTATGTTGGTTTTATTTAATACATTTACCTTGCTCGCAATCCTGATATACCGATATTAGCTACAACTGTAATGATAGAATCACCCCTGAACGATTATGTTGTTGTGTCTTTTACACTAGGGTCTAAGATGGAGCATACACTCCAAGTAACAGAAATACAGAGGGATTTATCTATACCCCTCTGGCTCTCACATACTCACGATGGAACACAGTAAACTGCTTGGATCCGGACTATAATGAATGTGTGGTAGCTAGAGCTAGCCAGGCGGACCGTAAAAGTACCACCGAAACAAGCGTAGCGTACCATGATATAGCGTCAACACTCCGGCTATAATGGAAAAGCGGCGTACTTTTGAGTGTGGCGAAGCGAAAGCGAACTTCTGACTGCCTTGCATTCGCGTTTTTGTTTCGCGTGATAAAAAATATTACAATTTATAAACAATAAAAACAACCCTCTCAGCTGTATAATGTGGCAAGTGTTTGATGTTCTTATGGTATGTTTACACGCGTGCACTTTCATGTTCATCTTGCGCTTTCAACTTTCAATTCCTCTTGCGTCAAGCGCATGCAATATTGATTGCCACAAGACGCGTGCAGCTTATCGTCTACACCGGTGCACATCGGTCAATCGTCAGTCGACATACAATAGACGGATTAGCGTGCGCTAGGGGCATGCGGTTTTGTCGAACTAGTATTAAGGCATGCTCTATTGCATGCGCTATGGCGCTTCATGCATGCTTCAGACGAAGACGCAAGATGAACATGAAAGCGCACTGGTGTAGACATAGCTTTACGCGTTCACATTTTTAAATATTTTTTATATTCTTTTTGGCGGTAGTTCCTCTTGTTTGAAGAATGTAGTACAAAAGTAGTAGATATTTTTAGATTGGGATCCCTTCTTTTCGCATAATGTTCTTTGTCCTAATATACTTCGGCATAACGATTTTGGCACAATTTGTTTTGGCATAATAATACTTCGGCATAATTTTTTTAGGCATACATTTTATGTTGGCATAATCATCTTAAAGACTAATTTGTTTTGGCATAAATTTGATTCGCATAACGTTAGTAGGCCTAATGACTATTAGCAAAACGTTAGTTATGATAATCAGAAATGTTTTTACCATTGTATAATAATCTAGTCGCAGGCGCACCCCGACACGGATAGGTTAGGTTCGAAGGGGATGATGGGGGCTAGAGTGAGCGAGCGAAGCGAGCGAACGAAGCCCCCGTCATCCCCTTCGTGTTAGGTTACTTTAAACCCTGCAGATAGAAATAGGAGCCCCGCCCAGCGGGGCTCCGTCGACTCTGCTTTGGAGCCTCAACCTGACAAACATCCCCTTAAGTTTTTATTGTGAAAATGAAAGTAGGTGACGAATAATCGTCTACCGTATACCTATAAAAATATGTTTTAATATCATTATGCGTAAATAAATTTATGCTTTAGGATATTATGCTTAATAAAGTTATGCTTTAGAACTTTATGCTTAATCATTGTTATGGTTAGAGAAATTAGGCTTAAAAAATTATGCGTAAGCTGTTAAGCGTAATTATATTATGCGAAAATATAATTATGCCAAACAAAATTATGCTAAGTTATATTAGGTCTTAACATTTTATGCAAATGGATAGGGGACCTTTTAGATTACATTCTCAAGTTTCAATATCAAGTTGGTTATCATTGTTATTATTCAAATCAAATTAAATGTATTTTTTTGTAAACATAGGTAGTTATGCATGCTCCACATCGACCACCCAATACAATAACCGTCTGCTAACCCAATAAATGGGTCATGTTACTAATGTGTCTGCATACCATATTTTTATGAGAGTATTGTTAATAGTAAGAATAACACCTTCATGTCACGACCTGGGCGGTCATAAGTAGATTATATAATGGATTAAGAGTAATAAGAAATCATTCCTGTTTGAACGCTCACAAGGAGCACACGCACCTTTGTATTTTAAATAAAGTTTTTAAAAACACATTTCGAAGCCGTTCATATTTGACTAGGTACAGGGGTTGTTACGATAATTATATGTATAGAGACAGGCCATTGCTGTTTTGCTATAAAAACACAAAAGTATTATATAATTGGTTATCTAATAGTAGGTATTATTGAATTCCGGTCCATACAAAAACCTACAATTATAATAAGAACCGTACATTTATGTTTAAAATGTCTTATGTCGACATGTTTTAATTTGAACATTCAACATTTTCCAAATAATAAAAGTATAATATCCAAACTGGATTCTATCAAAACATCGTAATGCTAACAAAAGGACCCAAATAAGATATCAAATAAGAGAAAGATTTTTCATGTAAGTAAAATAATATTTTGATCAGTGACTTCGCTACTTTTTTTCCAATAATTGAATCAGTTAGGCTAGACCAATCCTTTGGATCTACATAAGTAAATCTTGGGATTTGCTGAATAGTATTGATATAGGTACCTAGCATTTTGCGAAGCGATAAATTAAATTAAATTGAAATTCACTTATTTCTAACAGTGATCCATAATTTGTTAGTATTACAAACAGCTTATATTCTAGTGTTAGTAACATTGATATAAAAATTGTATAATTAAAACAAAAGATGACCAGGCAGGAAAATATGTTTCCTACCTGATCAACCTCCGTACAAAAATCCTAATATGGAGTAACTATAGCTCTCCTCTACAGCTCTCAGGATATAGTTGCGACTACTCCGCACTCTGCACAGCAGCGAAGCCGTTTTTTTTGCGTATTATGGCTTGAAAGCCTTCGGATAAGATTTACCTATTTTGTTAAAATTTTGGAAGTTTGAAAATTCAATTTAGCATAAGCGGCCTACTACCGTCTGACTGCTGGGCACAGGAGCCCAATTCTCTCTTCTTATTGAATCAAAATGAATAAAAAAAATCGCAACCAAACCAAGGCCGAACCGTTCATTCAGACAACTTTCAATTCCAAAAGCTGTCTAATGGTTTGACACAAAAAACAAAAACAATCGTTTTGACACTTTTCGTAAATAATAAAAACCGGCCAAGTGCGAGTCGGTTCAGTACCATTATCTATATGGCAAAAAAAAACACTTTTGCTGTATGGGAGCCCTCTTAAATACTTATTCTATTCTGTTTTTTAGTATTTGTTGTTATAGCGGCAACAGAAATACATCATCTGTGAAAATTTCAACTGTCTTACTATGACGGTTCATGAGATACAGCCTGGTGACAGACGGACGGACAGCGGAGTCTTAGTAATAGAGTCCCGTTTTACCCTTTGGACACGGAACCCTAAAAAGTAAACTACGGATGCAAATATTTCAGGATTTTGAAATACGTTTTAAATTTCATTTCGTAAATAACACGAATATTCTGAATATCGTGCCTCGCATTTTCTAGGACTCCTCATAAATCTTTACACAACCTAATTAGAACTATGTGTGAGGCAATTTAATTAGCCGTCAGTAATAAATATTGCGCAGTTACGTGTAATTTAGCCTTTTAGGAACTAGAGTATTAAATTGTATAAAATATGATACGTGCTAGGAAACAAGTGCTAATTAAATTGTTATGTGAAAAATATGTGTGGAAAAACATGACGAGGTTTAAATTTCTACCTGTGGCCGTTTTTCGGAGAGCCCGAAATTTCAAACTTCAAAACTCATTTATTCAAAATAGTATATAATTACTTATACTCCTTTCGTCCTAAATGCGTATACACGTACAAAGCGGGTTGCCGGCGCTGATCTGCCAGCGCTTTTCGGTGCTGGTCCGCGTAGTTAGTCGGCGCAGGTAGTCTACACTGTGTGGCGAACCACGCACGCTCCGAACTTCGCCAACAAGTTCCGACCTGCTCCCAGTGTTGCAAAAGTGAGATTTAGAAAAACGGGAGATTTGTCGACTGAAAAACGGGAGAAATCGGGAGTTTTTTTTATGCATGGGATCAAACTAATTATATCCATGTAACTAAATAAATTTTCAGGAAATCTTCTAAAACACTATTTTAAAAATATTTATTACACATTTGCGTAGTTTTACATGCACGATACAGAAAATCGGGAGATTACTACCTAAAATTGGGATATCGGGAGACGTTAGCCAAAATCGGGAGATCTCCCGATAAACCGGGAACTTTTGCAACACTGCCTGCTCCGATCAGCGCTGGTAAACCGTCGTTTGTTGCTGCATTTCCGCGAATTTGTATTTGAGACACGGCGTATTTTTGCTAAAAAATGCCAGCCCCTGCTTCTACCCGCTTTCTTTATGTAGCGGTTACCTGCACGGGCCAGTACCGATAAGCGCTGGTAAGTTGGCGCTGGTTACCTGCTTTCTTTATTCATACGCCCTAAGATGAGTCCGGACAGCTCGGTCATTTCGTAAATATAGCCGATATATTAACGAAGTCATCAAAACTGTAAAATAGCTACATTAAACATGTTTTGTTTTTTAAAAATATTTGATATTCTTTGTTTAATTACGTCTTGCAGAGAAATGTCAGGAATCAACTTACGGTGAAAAGGGTTCTTTTTGAACGCCAACGTTACAAAAGACAGCCCCCAAAAATAAAATACTGTTTATGTTTAACAAGGAACCTACTGTCCAAATTTCATATTTTCAGCTTTAGTGGTTTAGGCTTTGCGTTGATGAATGATATGTCAGTCAGTACCTTTCTTTTTATACAAGGTGTAATACAAATAACGCAAAACCTGGGATCACTGTACTCATCATTATGAATAACTTTTACTATGGGACCAAATCTGAAATCGCGAAAAAAAAACAGCAGTTCCCTACGTTTATGTTCGCATAACTCGTCAAAATGTAGGGAACAGCAGATTTTTTTTTCGCGATTTCCGATTTGTTCCCATAGTAAAAGTTGTTCATAATGATGAGTAGAGTGACCCCTTAAGAGGTTGTGCGTTATTTATGTTACACTTTGTATACAAGATAAGCTATTATTTTTAGTTTCCGAGATATTAAGTTTTATTGGTGACCCGAATTCATTGCTCCCGAGTGTACAAAGCGACTGAACATTTCGTTAAAAACCATAAGAATGACTTGTTGCGCATAAAATACGTATGTAGGTTTAAAGTATTCTTCAACACACACATAAATTATGAATAATCAAATCAAAACGCGTTACAATGTAATAACCATGTTAAAACATAATAACAATGCCGTAACGTTGGTGTGACGCGACTGTGAGCAGAATGAATTGCTCACACAGCAGATGTGTTCCTAATTTATTGCGTGTTCCGGCTAAGATTACTGCTCTACTAATTACTTTGAATGTGGGGTACATATGTACACATCAGCACGTTATAAGCGTGTTCTGAAAATAATCCTCTTAAGACTGTTTTACACATTGTTAAGTGCAGGTGTAGGTGACAAATGATTGGTTAATATGATTTTGTTTTACAAATGAATACAACATGTAGGTAACAGGAATAACGCAAACATTCAAACACCTTGGGGTGTTTGAATGTTTGCTCGCGTGTTTTAAGTACTACAATTACAATTGCTCACGTCTTTTTCCCATAGGGGTAGGCAAGAACTGTAGAACGCCACATGCTACGATCCTTACATATTTTTTTGCTTCGTCCAAGGTCACATACGAGTACATCTTGTCATACACGCACGCCGGTTGAAAGTACGCACCTGTCCTTTTTAAAGAACATCACCACTGACATCGATGTATGTCCTTCTAGGGCGTCTTCTATTGGAGTTTCCATTGGTATCCGCCTTATAAATTCCTTTTGTCAATCGCCGTTCACTCATTCTTTCAACATGACCAAACCACCTATTCACACTCCTTTCAATTTTTGTCACATCATCGCTTCATCCAATTACAGTATTCAGTTATTGACTGAAATTTAACTTTTATGTGCTTAAATATTTATTATTATTTTTCATTTCTAACTGCATTTAGAATAAGTCATATGGGCTTGAAATAAGGCTCAATTTGTTTTATATCAATTAAAAAATTGCTTACAAAAAAGCATATTCAAAAAAAAAAAAAACAGTTTAAATATGGCTGAAATGACTCAGTTGCAGATTCTTAAGAAATTGCTTTTAGGGTTTGCGTTTATTATGTTACATAAGGCTATGATTTCATTTACCTCTTTTAACATCCACGTTTGTTGAAAGAGGTAAATGAAATCATAGCATCAACATCCACAGTGGTATGCATGAAAAGAGTCTCCACGAGTGACGATACTTAAGTACCTACGTCCGGCGCACTCTGGGCAGTCAGCCCCGCTACCAACCTTGCTGACTGACTAATCTTTTCACCACAGCATAGCTATTTTCGTACAGCTCGTGCTGACACGAGTGAAAAAGAAGAACATCCACAGTAAATCCGCAACAAGTCATAAATTAATGATCCTCATTTATCCACTTTTTTACTATCCACAGTATAGTCAAAATAAATGACCTGCTACAAAGCTTTACAAACTACAAATCAGATAAAGATGAATGATCACCGTCGTCTGAACTAAGCGGGAACTTTTCTCATCAAATTATTCCAGGATTGTAGAGAGATGTATTCACTGTCGGCAGGGAAATAAGTTAGTTTAGCGATTTGTAATGTGTTTTTTTTGTTTCACTTTAATATGACCAGCATCCTAAATGCGCAACACCCTCGTCATCGCACCTTTATACAATGTGTCCGGTTATGGACTAGCGATATTCTAGGTACTTATATAACAACGAATCATAATTGAATCTTTATTCACTTTACAAACTGATATTTTTATACAAGGGTATTATTTACATTTTTAACCTAAATTAATACAAACTAAACTAAATCTAAAGTAAAAACAAAGAAAAAATATATCCTACACTAAACTAAGAATATAAACTAAAGGAGTGAATCAAAATATTCCTCCGCATCGCCGTCCACTGGAAACGTGCCCAGAAGCCTGGCAGCGTTGCCACGTTGTATGGCAACGCTAATTCTCTGGCCGAAAAACAAGCCAGCCCTCTGGTCACGTGAAGTGTCGACCAGTCTTTTTCCTATTTCCTTAAAAAGGAGACGCGCACTCGGACCCCATGACCCGAGCGTTTCCACCCCAAACGGCTCAAAGTCATAGTTTCCTACGATGTTGCTATATTTGCGCCGTTTGAGGGTCTCCGCAGCCGCAGCGGCAGCGCCAGCACAGCCCGCCGAGCTAGGAAGATGGGATGGAGCAAGGGTGTCGACACAAGTCGCGTCCCACACCAGAGGCCTACCCATCTTCCATGGCAACAACGTCATGCAGTCAGGTCTCTTGCCATCGTCGCGTACCAAGCCATTAGGCTCCAATACAGCTGGCACGCCGGCGGTGACAAGAGCGCGACGGATTATGTCGTTTAAGTTCGCGTGCCGTGCTATGCGACCTGCACTCCTGCAGCAAGACAGGCCATAGTGTCCGAGGCCGTCGACAGCTTCGCCGCAGTGGCAACGATGCGGAGCAACACAATGAGCACCTACGCGTAGGCATGTAGCGAGCCGAAAGCTGGTGTCATCCAGCATAGTACCATATACCTATAACAACTATTCTATCTAGTACACAAATACAGTACACACTAGGGTCCAATCCACTTCCTCGCTATTTGGCAGCCATTTTGCTTTTATGTTGAGATATTCTCTATCTTAAAGTTATGAAAATGTGAACCCATTGTATCGTAATGTAAACGATGGACAATATTGTTGCCCTCCGAATAAGCCTACTTTTATCTCAGTAGGACTAAACCTTTGACAGATATGACTTTTTTTTTGTACACACGTACAGAATATCTCAACAAAAAAGTGGAAGTGGATTGGACCCTAGTGTATAGTGTATTTGTGTACTAGTATAGTTGTTATATAAGTACCTACAATATCGCTAGTCCATGACCGGACACATTGTATATACAACGCTATTTTTAGTACATACGAAAACCGAGACACCCCAACAAGATTTTCATCAGAACTGCCTGAATATGTGTTTTTTTAAATAAATCTCCAAGTTACCCCGTAGTTAAATAAAGTGTGAAATGCCTGAGATGTGCTATGCAGGGGTTGTCTAATAGACGGAAACTGACCGAGCGGATCATCTCAAGCCTCAAGGTGTCTATTCCCGTCAACTGTTATGGGTAGAAACCTACTGAAACAAAATTGAAATTTATGAATAAAAATAATTAAAACAAATAATGTGGTGTAAAAAATATGTCAATCGATTCTCCTAGTGATTCTGAAAAAACTAGTTTCAGGTTTAGTATACACTAAAGCTTGTCTAAGCTAAAGCAGTACTTCAACTACCTACAGTCGTCCGAATTGACACACTCACACAGACACGCACTGCAACAAATGCATGAAACAAGCCTCCACGAATGACGATACTCAAGTCCGGTGTAACCTAGGCGGTCCGCCTTGCGACCAACCTTGCTGACTGGCTAATCATTTCACCACGGCATGAGCTATTCTCATATAGCATATAGAAAAAGTATATAAAAACAATAATATCGTGTCATTGGTTGATAAGACTTGGGAAAACAGCAGTCGCATGAAGAAATTGCGTTGCGTGTTTGCTAATGAAGTAATTACTGACCTAATGAGCTTTTCTTATGATTAAAGTGGGCGTAATAAATAGGACGTTAATACGAAGAAGAAAATATTAGGTCATTATTGCAAACATAATACAACATCACGCATGTATTGCCTGAAGGGTTGGGCAGAGGTGTTTATGGCGAAATGACAGTGCACTACAGGGTGTAAACGAATTAGTGTAATTCCTTAAAATCACATGATCTAGTACCGGTGTAGATTGACCACGCACGAGAAGGAGCCTGATAAAAAAAACTGTTTTTCATCCGGTATGGGTAATTTGATCGCATCTAAACCACCTAATAAGGATACAGTAAAAAATAAGAAAAAAACTTGCAATTTTTTTTTAATGTTTTTGAACATTTCGATGCCACGTACAAATGAATGAAAGAACGGCGACACGGCGGGCGGGCACGACTAACGCGATATCGTTCTTTGCAGTCAGTTAACTCGGGGATCTAAAATGACTTAGAAATAGAAAACCAAGATTTTTTACCTATAAAATATTTTTTTTGTTGATTTTTAAAAATACCTATTTAGGGTTAATCTGTGTCACCAGATCATGCGGTTTGAAGGGATTACACGAATTCGTTTATACCCTGTAGTACACTGTCATTTTGCCGTTATGTTAAGACCCATGTAATAGGGGGAGAGTCTATTGACATCAACCGGGCAAACATTCAGAATCCGGGCTGCTACTGAGAAATTCCACACGAAAAAATTCAATAACAATAAGCCCGATCGGACTTCAGACCTCTAGACCAACGCAATCAGTCAGTTGTTATTGAAAATTAACAAAAAAAGTTTTATTTTTTATTTTTATTGTTCATTTATTTATAGACTCAGGATGGCCTATATCAGAATCTTCCATATTTTATGTGGGTCAGAAACTCAAACAAGGTCTCAAACTAGTCTTGAAATGATTTACTTCTTCTTAATTCACAAAATAATAGTCAATTGAACTTTAAATAGACAAAAACAGTTGAAGATGGCGTCGGTGCTTAGCGATCCGTCGAGCGCGTGGTGCGTTGGCGGCTCTCCATTCAAAAGTGAACAAGATGGCCGCCTCGCTACCACCAGTGTGACGTTCCGCTAGAATGACAGCTGACATCTGTCATACTGCCATTCTGTCCGACGTCAACGACAGCAAACGTCAAATGTCATGTGTCGCGCCGTCACGGCCAGACTGACATTCGACCGTCCTCGGGCGTAAATCTAATGTTGTCCTAAAACAGGCAATTTCATTATTTGATTATCTGCTCGTCCAGCCTGACAAACAGCACAGCACTATTTCTAACATACTACACAAGCAAGATATGAAAGCATGCATCCCTTCGACCATCATGAGTAATGGACCGGATGACATTTCTCATACCCGTTGTGTTACCCACACATAACCCGGACTGGACGAGTGTGTCCTTTCGACCAGCGTCAACGCATGGACCGGACGGCACTGTCCCTTCGACCGGTTCACAGACAGGGTCTAGACAAGTGTGTCCCTTCGACCAGCCTCAATGGCATGGACCGGACGGCACTGTCCCTTCGACCGTTTCACAGACAGGGTCTAGACAAGTGTGTCCCTTCGACCAGCCCCAATGGCATGGACCGGACGGCACTGTCCCTCCGACCGACTCATTATCCGACGTTAACTATCAAAAACATGGACCGGACGAGCGTGTCCCTTCGACCAGCCGTAAAATTAGCATGGACCGGACGACGCTGTCCCTTCGACCAGTTTTATCACAACATTTTCAATACGAAGGAACAGAAATACACATACCTATCAGTTACGAACAATCTTGCTCACTTTGAATTTCGACTTCATATTGTACATCTAGTGTGTCGGGATCAGAGTACACACTGTGTGTATCCGACCCGGTAGTAAGGGTTACTGAATTAGGAACGACGTGAAACACAAGGTCAACCGAGACGTCTCCAATTTTTTACAATACTTAGAATTTGGTAAGTGCATTGTACGTCATCACCTCCGATACCAGTAAGATAAACTAGATTATTGCGTACAGTACCCGGAAACCGACAACGGAAACTTTCAGTTAAAAGGGAGCAAGATGATCCGCTATCGAACAAAAATGGAAATCTCTCACCAGCTGATGTCTCCAACATAGATCTAGAAGCCCGATGATCACAAAAGTTGACTTCCTTCCTCTCAGACCTGCCTCCATTCTTCTTTTCTGGACAAGCTGTAGACGTATGACCAGGTTTTCCACACGTGTAGCAGGATATAGACGGCTTGTCTTGATTATTTGCAGAACTTGATGGATCTTGGAACATCGATGATTTGGAGTCCTCCTTTCTTCGCTTCCTACAGTCAACCTGTCGATGGCCTGACAGGCCACACCAATGACAATTTCCAGGGAATCTAGAATCCGTCATTCGAGGTCGCTTAGAATCGGGGTCTTGATTTTCATCACTGACGTCCAACCGTCGCTTCAGTGATATGCCATTAAGAATCCGAAATAATTGAGCACGAGTAGCTATCACATGTGCAGTCAACTCTCTACGTATCAAATTATCTTTTTGACATAGGACTGATATAACGAACCCAGTAATAACTTCCTCAGGTAAGTCAGTCTTTGGTATCCGCTCAATCAAATTCCATAAGCGCATTGCAGCCTCTGACGCAGTTTCTTTGGCACCAATTTGAAATCGTAAAATGTCATCGAAATGATCCTGCATTAGTTTAGGCTTAGCAAATCTAGCTAGCAACGTTTCTTTAACAGCAGCCCATGTTAATTCTTTGAGGTTCATTTTGGTCAAGTGGGTCGCTGCGCGACCTTTCAAACTCAAACTCAAACTCAAAACTCGTTTATTCAAAGTAGACTAGTATTACTTAGTTCTTTTTGAACGTCAAATTTAGGTAGTTACATGTGACTGCACCCCCAAATGCTCCCACCCTTCACCGCTTCCTAGTGTTTATGCTGTGAAGAAGAAACGGCGCAACAAACTCCCCAGCAACACAGTTCAGTAGGAGTTGATGGTTGCGACATAGCAAATATCCGCGCGAACATCGCCTCCATATTCGACAGTATTCTCGTCGCAGAAATTATTTCTGCAGATTGCGTGTTCCCTGTTTGTTGCACGTGGGATCCCACTTCTGATATAGACTCAGGATGGCCTATATCAGAATCTTCCATATTTTATGTGGGTCAGAAACTCAAACAAGGTCTCAAACTAGTCTTGAAATGATTTACTTCTTCTTAATTCACAAAATAATAGTCAATTGAACTTTAAATAGACAAAAACAGTTGAAGATGGCGTCGGTGCTTAGCGATCCGTCGAGCGCGTGGTGCGTTGGCGGCTCTCCATTCAAAAGTGAACAAGATGGCCGCCTCGCTACCACCAGTGTGACGTTCCGCTAGAATGACAGCTGACATCTGTCATACTGCCATTCTGTCCGACGTCAACGACAGCAAACGTCAAATGTCATGTGTCGCGCCGTCATATTTATAAGTAACAATGACCCATTTCTTATTAAAAAAAAAAACATTCTAACTAGATGCGGCTGTATACCAGTATTTTAAAGGGAGCGACTGCCATCAGGCCTCCGTAACCCAGTTACTGGGCAATGCCGATATACTATAAGGTTAGAGTGGTTGTCAGACTTGTGGGCTTCTGACTCCCCGTAACAACTGTCATAGGTATTCGTATGACACCCGGGACCGACGGCTTAACGTGCTCTCCGAGGAACGGAGCGGTCCCGGTGTGTAACGAACGGTCACCCATCCACGGACTGACCGCGGCAAGCGCAGCTTAACCTTGCTAATCGTATGATCTGCACTTATTAGGTTACCGTCCGCGAGACCTAAGCTGAGCTTTGCGTTTGTGTGAGAATGAATGCAGACGCGTCCTTTGCTTGGTTTAAACCGGTTTATAATGCTTTTTGGCATTCGATTCTATGTGCACTCATACAAATGCAAAGCTCAGCTTACGCCTCGCCAGTTGTATTTGACTACTATTAAAAATATACAACAATTTAGTATTATTTTGTCGAAAGTACAGAAAGAACACGGTATATGAAAAATAAATAAAACCGATGAAAAAATAGAGAAGATACACACTTTCGAACTTTGTTGAGTAGGAAAATGCCTCTTCAAAGTTCCTGTCACGCGAAACGGATATTGTACAGAGTGATGTCAAGTCAAGATGAAATTTTTAAGGTATGACGTCATATGGAAGTAGTGTTGTCTCTGCCTTGAGGACAATTTGAGTAGTCCACTCGCAAACCGCGCTATGTGATAATTTTTGTGATTTTTAGATAATGGCGGGAAACGGACCAGTATTTAAAATAAATTCTACATCAAAAATACAGCGCCAGAACTTGCTATATTCTGAGAAAATCGGTATGAAATGTTGACTAGTCTTGCAAAACTCGCGATCTTAAGTAGTTAATTTTCCGGAACGGAACAATTTTTTTTTTCAGTTTATGTTTTTTTATCTAAGCACAATAACGCCGTTCGCAAGTGGAGTAATCATTTTAAATCGTATAAAACTTGGAAATTTTGTTATATATTCCATTGGTTTTTTCACTGTTGCTTATTATTTTGTAACAGAATCGAGATTTCTAAAAAAAACAAATAGTCGAATTCCCTCTTAGCCACCCCTCTAAATAAAATACGTAAATAAACCAAAAATATAAACAAAATGACCTTGCAGTGATAAAAATTTAAGGATCTCTTACTTTTGATAGGCCATGACCCTTTATTTGATTTGCTCGCGCTATGAAGAGCTCTTACGAGTTTAGGGTGTTTTGCTATAAAAGATCACATCTGTAACATTTTTAGTTGTTTGTAGAGGGTAAACAAAGCCACAGACATCAGTTGAATGACAGTTGAAGTTTTGAGGCGCATTTTAATGTTAATATGCAAGGTTAGTCAGAAAGGGGGTACTAATCCGAAAGGAGGTTAAAGTACCCATGATAATGAATAACTTTTGTTCTACAACTTTTTCCAAAAGTCAACAGTTTAAGAGAAATAGGTGATCAAAGATCTCAAAAAAAAAGCTCTAAAATCTATTTATACCCAGTTATGATCAGCTGTGTTTACATTTTAGGTCATACTTGGGATCATGAATTAGAGGCACCATTTTCTGAATTTGTAACTAAAGCAGGGATGAAGAATTTTTGAAAAAACTAAAACAAAAATCATTTCGCATTGAAAAAAAAAAATACTGAATTTTGAAATTTTAACACTTGCTTTAGGACAGTCATCAGTAATACTTTAAGTGGCCTATGGATTAGTACCCCCTTGCCGACTAACCTTGTACAATACAACGTGTAACAGAAGAGCGTGCGTGCGTTAAACATCTACTTAGAGGCGATTTTGTGTAAATCATATGTTACGAGAGAATCCATTTTAAGTTTAGTTTAATTTTATTTTGTTTCTTTATCGTCATTATGTTTATACTTAGTAAAAATTAAAAAAAAGATTGTACGAGTACCTCATTTGTAATAAAAATCTTTAGTATTGAAAATATTTGTGCTTAATTGTACATAAGCATCGGACGAGTTGGGAATGAGTCGAAATAGAGCGTGATACGAGTTAAGAAAACCGACCAGATGCACAAGGTGACGTATTAGTGAATGTGACCTAATAGGGATAGCGACGAAATAGCTAACGTGACAAATGGTCATCAGATCCAACTTTCGTGAGACACATTCATATTTATGATTTTACGGTTTGTTCATGTACCTACATTTTTCGGGATTGCCCGACTAGTTTCGGACCCATACGGAGCCCTCAATCATGAGCTGATCACGCAGCGAAGTCGCGAGTGGAACTTAAGTTAATAAATAACGTTCGACTGGCGACCTAGCTACGTGAAGTAAAAATCATTTTACTCGGCAACAACTTCAAAATAAAAGTACATTATATCGCACATTTCAAAGTAACGTTCAGCCGTGTAACCGACATAAGCACATTTCGTGCCACAAACCGACAGTTCGCCCCAACACACGCGGATTGCTGTCACACAAAATGTACGCCTATGACGCGAAAAAGGCTTACCGAGAAATGTTTTCAACCACGCCAACAAGAATTCAAAAAGAATTACTCCATGTATGGTATGGTAACTGCTCTTTACAATGCCCGCTTTATTCCACGATTAAGCGAAAATACGACCTAGTTATACCTCTTTTGAAGAAAGAGGTAGCATTTGAAATTGACGTAAAACAATTTCTTAAACTCATTTTTTATTTTTTTATTTGTTACTAAGCTTGCTTTTGATCGCCATCTCGCCTGATGTTAAGCGATGATGCGGTCTACGATGGAGCACGCTTGCCCAGAAGAAACCGATTCACTCGTGACTTTAAGACACCCAGAGCTGTCGGGGAACACCCACTCGGGCAGCGCATTCCACTGTTTGGCGGTTTTCACAATGAAAGTGGAATCAAAGCGCTTTGTTCTGGTTTTTGGTATATCAACCATGAACCGATGGCGCTTTCTCTTGCTTGGGGGAAAATGATTGGTCACTTATAGCGATACGATAGCTTTATAACTAACATCATAGAAGGCAAATTACAAGCAAAGAGAAAGCCAGGTAGACCAAGAAGAAAGTGCACAGACCAATTGAAGGAAAAGACAGAAGTGAAAACATACAGAGAAATGAAGGAATTGACTCTGAATAGAGAAAGATGGAGATTGCTACACCGACAAGTGCCCAGCACATAAATTTTGTATGGATCGTGCATGAGTGGACAGCACGAATGGACAATGCGTCAATGCGTAGAGGGGTTTAGGCAGTGTAGTTTAGAATTTTATTTATATTCAGCCAGTGTACTAAAATTTTCGGAAATCGGAAAAATATATAAGGTGCGTAACATGTCCCCAAAATGTCAAAGCCAATATTTTGCTGTCGGATTACATAAATAAATTCACATAGAAACAGGCGTTCAAGGCATTTTTGTAGCAATAGTCACAATTTATTGAATTTCAAAGGATTGCCGTGACAGCACAATCGCGACACGAACAAGGAGAAGCCTGAGGCTTACGGTTTGATTGCACGACAGAAAATATATACCTTACACGAATGTGAAGACTATAACAGATTTTACGAATTGATGTTTTTATTAACATTGATTTCATTCAGAAAGGTTTTCGAACAGTTGGTACAAAATAAGATAAAAGGTACTGCTGCTGACCACTTTATTCTTCGATAGGCAAGCTGATTGTTTTGCTTAGCAATTAGTTATTTTGTAAATATGATGGGGATGACGCACGCAGGCTGTTTTGTTTTTCTTCTCCTACTTAACTATTACGCTAAAAATTAGTACAGGTCCAGCTCTGCCTAGTTTAAGTGACTAGCCGGGTTAAAATGATCAGCGTGACATAATTTTGTCGTCGCATTACCTCGTACCGGGACGAGATAATGTATGGCTTATCTATCGATAATGCATGTTAAGCTTGCAGGGAACATCTATGATGTTCCCAGTTTCAGTGTTACTATTAATCGACAAAAATCAGTTATATTATTCAATCTACTAGACATTCCTCCGGTTTCTGAATTGGGAATTCTAGAATAAGTAGTATTTAAGTAATATAACGTATACAGACTGTAAGGGTAAACGCCGTTATCCTTGAAACCAGTGGTTTGGTTTCATTTATAGAATGTAAAATCATGAAAAATAACTTTTTTTTTTGTAAAATTTTCATTTTTCCTCTAAAGCATTTCACCCTCGCACTCGCCGCGTGGCCCTACGCACGGCCCCGCACAGTTTGCTACCCCAGTCAGCTGTCTCGTTGGCGAGTGTGTGTACGCCGCGTCGTAGCGCCATTTCTCGCGCCTATATTTTTTTTTTTACTCGTTCCTATATTTTTATGTTTAAGTCCCATGACCCATGGTTTGAGTGATAACGGTGTTTACCCTTACATGCTGTATAACGTAACGTAAGTGATTTCAAAGCATTTTTATGACAACTCCGTACTCAAATACTACTTAAGTATTGCTTATCCCGAATTCTCAATTCAGAAACCGGAGGATTGTAACTTAAATATAATTGCATGATTACATAAAAATAAAACTACTATTTCTATTGAGTTTCTAATTTAAATTAAGTACGAGGTATATCCACGGACAAATCAGCTATAATATACGAAAATGCTGCCCAAAACGCGGCACAGTCTACCACATCATTCTTATTCTGAACATTCATGGTATCACCTTCACTATGATGGTACCAATAGTACCGCTCATTTTGATTAAGCAGTGACGCTCCGGGCACTCCGTTTCTTACAAATATAATAATATCAGATCCAGGATACCCACTGTTTTCTATTTTGTTTATCGGTGCAAATTGTTTCAGAACCTCCTTTATGATACAACGCGCTTGATTAGATCCAGCCACATCTAATCCTAGGGGCTTGAAAGTCCCTTCGTCGGATTCCATTATGAAATTTATATTCTGTAATTCACTTTTATGCTTCTTTAGATAAGCTTGGGCTCCAACCAAGCCAGGCTCTTCGGCAGTCCACAAAATAGCACGGACAGTTCTTTTAGGTTTCAGTTTCATGATATTTAGTATGACTGGTACAAACCAGCTTATCATCATGCCTCCACCGTCATCCATCGCTCCTTGCCCTACATCCCAACTGTCAATATGACCAGAAACGATGACTAATTTCTCAGGATGCACTGTACCTTTTAAGTCAACAAGCGTATTGCGTGATTTCTTCGTGTCCGATGTACTTGACATATTTATATGTAAGACGATTTTCTCCCCTTTATCTTGTAGTCTTTTCATTAAGTCTGCATCTTCTAGAGTAATAGCGGCTGTTGGTATTTTTGGGACATTTTCTTCATAAAACTGGGCTCCAGTGTGTGGAGAATATATGGAAAAAGGCGTTATACTTCTTACAAGAGTTGCTACAGCGCCTTTTTTAGCTGCTTTTGAAGCACCTTGACTTCTATAAACAACGGTGTCGCCATAACTAATATAATTTTCATCGAATACTACAATTTTTCCTTCAATGCATTTTCTATCAGTTTTGTCTAGTTCATCAAAACTGTTTATGACTATTGCTTCAGCAGTGATGCCTTCTGGCGGAGTACTAACACTGGTACCAAATCCAAGTATAGCAATGTTTTTGGGATGAGGTTGTAGCATTGCAGCAGATTCGTGTAAACGTACCCAATGTGGAACCTGAAAATTTTAAGAAAATAATTAGATACAAGTATTTTTATTAAACTTGTAGTAGGAATAAGATTTGGACAGAGCGATAGAAACTTCTTCTCCTATCGTGTCGGCACGAGAATAGGTCACACCGTCGTGAAAAGATTAGCCAGTCAGCAAGGTTGGTAGCGGGGCTGACTGCCCAGGGTGCGCCGGACGTACTTAAGTATCGTCACTCGTGGAGGCTAAATTCTTCCGGTCACGATCCACCGAGCTCTCCCGTCGTAGAGCCGATCGTCTCTTCAGACTCCGCAGTCACCACGATAATTCAGCCCTCATCAAGCTGTCTCCCCCCCCTCTAAGCCCCCGCCAGCAACGCCCTAAGCCGAGGTCCGAGTCCCACTAGGGGTCGCCCTTAGTGCTGTTGTTGCAGGTAGTCATGATGTTAGTGTAGTACAAGTAGTTAGCCTAGGTTATATATATTTATATATTTTACTTCCCCCCCATTGGCCGAAGACCCTTCAGGTGTCACCAATAACTGCCCCGTTACGTAGAAATGGTCCCCTAGGACCACCTAAAGCCGTCAAATAGGAAAAAAAAGGATAGCAATTTGTGTGTTCAATTCTGAATCCTAATCCTTTTACATAATGTAGACTCTAGCATGGAATGCCTACATATTTATTAATTGAGTATTTTCTTATAATTGATAATGAAGTTCTATCTTGTCCATCCAAAGGTATTCTATTGAGAAAATGATATAGAGGTAGGTCTTGGAGGCACTAACATAACTAACATGTGGTAGTGCCGTATTTTTATGATAAAAAAAATTACCTCCAATTCCTCTGTTGTGACATCATTGAGACCATTTTGTATAGTCAGATTTATCATATGATCTATCGACCTTTCTAAAACGTCTGTCCCAGATGGACGAGCACCGAATTTGTCTATGAAGTTTGTGTATCTGAAATATAAAGATAAGTATTACAATTGGTTAAAAAGCCATTTACTAATTTTACATAAAATCTAATCTACAGCTTTGGCTGTTATACATTTCATTAATCAAAAATGTTCCACTTCAATCATAAATATTTTTCACGTTTACAAATTCTATTAATTATATTTGGTTATGATTTAATTAACGAATTCTGATACTCAATTATGACTACAATGGACGATCGAAATAAAATTATTTCTACAGTTTCCTGTTACGCTGTTTTATTCCACATTTCAGTTATTTTTTTAAGAAATACGCTAATAAAATACTGTTAATTGACTCACTCTTGATACATGGTTTCTCCCATATTCGTTGTAATTTCTTCCATGATAAACTTTGTCACATTTTTATACGATGCTATTTCTTCTACCAACTTTGCATCTAATACACACTCATCATCGTCATAACGATTTATAATAACACTTGAATCAACTAGAACTGTACTGATTGTAGTTAAAACAATTATTTTTAATAAGAGATCCATCGTTCATTACTACGCTAGAGCCGGCGAGTTACTAATGAGAACTATGTTATTATCGCCGGTTGAACTTTTGATGTCAACATTTGTAAATGGTACAGTGAATAGTTTGTTTAAAAATAATGCATAGATAGTGATAATATTGTCAGCAACTAATTTATTATTCTGTAGTATTGTTATTTGCTGTCTATACAAACGTGTAAGGTTTGCATTACTGTTTTTAGTGTGGTTTTTAGCCACTCAACATTAAGCTGTCTATTGAGATAGATACTGGGTTGAATAAAAACCCAGTGTGAGTGTTCCTAGTCTATACCTATTTTTTTTAAATGCCATTTTACCACTCTTTTTTGATGTCCATCATACTATACACGTAATATACATTTTTTAGATTGTCTTATAGTAATGTCTAGTTTTATAAATATAATATAATAATATAATATAATAATAATCTTTATTGATCAAAAAATACAATAGATGTTGCACATCGAACCCTGGCCTCCACACTAGGATTCCCTGTGTCGTGGAGGTCAGTCTCTTTCATCTATGTTATACAGACAGTGTTGTGCACAATAACTTGTTCTTAAGCATGATGAGCTTAGACTATACATATACAGGCAGAACGAGCAATAGCGCAAGTAGATAATTATTATGAAAAATAAAACTAAAATTAAAAAAAGGGGAAGCTTGGCTACTGGCATATTGTAAAGTATTTAATTGTGGTATGAGTTGTGAGTATGTGCATGTGTGATTGAGTGTGAGTATATGTACATATGTTTGTTTGAGTGTGTGTGTATGCATGTGTGTGTGTGTGTGTGTGTGTACGCATGTTTGTGTGTGTGTATGTATGTATGTGTGTGTATTTTAAACGTGAGAATGTTTGTTAGCGTGTGTGAGCTTGTGTATCCTTTAGGAAGTGATACTAATGAGTTTTTCTGTATTCGAGTAATCTAAATCTAACAGCCAATTAGAAATAATTTGTTTGCATGTATATGAGTTTTTATCGGAGATACTCACCGTCGCGTTTATCTTCGAGTACATGTGCGGACCCATAAAAACATATGCTCTTTGACTAAAGTTCAGTCTGCAGGGTGGTTTTTTCCATTTAGGTCTTCTTTGTGAGCGTACGTCGGTTATTGTTGCAGACCTTGCAGTTTTGTGAAATTTTGACACAATAGAGAATATGTATAGTTGACGGACTGTGAGTACTTTGGACTCTTTATATAACAGCCGAGTTGGGTATCTGATTTTCCTCCTATACATAGTTTTTAATATAGCTCTTTGTGCGCGCTCCGCAGCAATAAGATGCGTCTTACTTGCTGCTCCCCATGTGTTGATGCAGTAGCTTAAAATGGAGTGACATAAAGCATTGTAAATCATTTTAAGTGTCGTAACTTCTGCTATTGTTCTTAATTTCTTAAAAATAAATAGAAGTTTTCTAACTCGGGCGCTAACATTTCCAATTTGTTTTTTCCATGTAAGGTGCTGGTCTATTTTAACTCCAAGGTACTTGATGTCCTTTACTCTTTCTAGTCCAATGCAATCGCAAGTATTCTCACTAGCTTTCCTACATGTATGCAGCTTAACTAAGAGTCCTTCAGGTGCACTGGTTCTTCTGTTTATACTGAAAATTATGGTTAATTTTGTATAATTTTATGTTTTACTGTTTTTTAGTTTCTTTACTGTTTGTATTAACCAATAACTTCTATGTGTGGTGTAGGCTGTAAATAGTAGTTGGTTGTTTATAAATAAATAAAAAAATAATATCATATTCCAGAGCCCTCTCCGCCGTTTTGGGTTAGCAATTTTGCATGTTCTGTCTAGCTTGACTGGAATGTACGTAGGTACGTCGTACGCATATACATATAATATAATATATACATACACGTATAAGGATAAATACTAAATACCAAATACTAAAGTCTTTACTGATACCTATAAGGAATCATTTCAGTTATGTTTATTTTTACCACGACGCCAATATGTACTACGTTATTGTGGTTAGTATTTAATAAGTTATGCAGGTGCTTTAACAACATAATCAACGGCGTTTAATAGCTCTTGGTACAAATACATTTACTTATAAAGTTAAGTATCCTAACTTCCTAACTAATATTATAAATGCGAAAGTAAGTTTGTTTGTTTGTTACTTTTTCACGCATAAACCGATCCTCCTGAAATCTTGCATATACGTTGTCAGGTGTACAGAAACGGACATAGGGTATCTTTCATCCCAAAAAAAAGTACTGTTCCCGAGGAAAACAACAATAACGTTCATAGATGGCGCCACGTGTCTTTCGAATCACGATTGAATTATCTTGTTAAAGAAACTTAAGTAGTGTGTTAAGAGTTTTTTTGAGCTTAATTAACGCGAGCGAAGCCGCGGGCAAAAGTTATTTTCTAATTATCAATAGTCGTTAATGAGGTAACATGAAGTACATAATAGGAGCTGTTCGTAGCTAATTAACAACCGCGTGGATCATATGATTAGCAAGGTTAAGCTGTGCTTGTCGCGGTTAGTCCGTGGATGGGTGACCATTCGTTACTCATCGAGACTCCTCCGTGCCTCATAGAGCACGTTAAACTGTCGGTCCCGGGTGTCATAAGAATACCTTTGACAGTCGCTCCATGTAAAATACTGGCATTCAGCCACATTTGGTCAGACGGGGAGCTGACCCCAACATAGTACCTATGGAAAAGGTTAAGCAGAAGAAGAAGTACAGACGCCAGAACTTAAAGCTACTACAATCTGTCTTTCTTTAATAGATTTTCATCTTTATCGCAAAAGCATTAGGTTTAAGGTTGATTGAGAAAATATGACAGTTTCGGGTAGTTTGCTGGCGAATGTACATAAGAGGCAAAGAGTATTAGTTTAAAAAATGGAATCTATAAACTCAAAAAAACAACACAGATTCAGAACCCACAAAGCAAAAAGATGTATTTTATTCATTAGCCATGCTACTATACGTTGGAGATATACACATATTGATTTCATATCACGTACTGTAAAAATTCGTTCTACTTCGCTACGGATGCGTGACAGAGATGCTGATGGCATTCAATAATATTCTGATATGAGATCAAAATATCCGCCAAATGTTTGTTTTCATGACTTAATTAGGGTGTTTTTTTTAAATTATCATGAGTTACCATGATTCCTTGTTGTCATACTTATATAGTGCTAGACATTAAGCTGATCTGGACACCTTTTTGGTCCAGCCGTGAGACATATACCCAAGTTTTTTTTTTATATCACATTTTATGAAATCTTTGAACAGCTATTTCTCTTAAACTATTGACTTTTGTGGAAAGTTGTAGAACAAAAGTTAAGTATTCATCTCTAGTTCTCAAAGGGGCCTCTACGCGTTGGACCTGTGTCCCTGTGTATGCCTTCCAAAAAGACCGGACATCTTCCGCACGGAAGACGTGATTTAAGTATTCATCCCCTTTATTCATCTTTAAAACTTATAATTTACATTTTTAAATATTTCATTGTCAAAAAAAAAAAAACATTTAAAAATATAAAAAATAGGGGTCCACCGGCATCGGGAGCAGGGTCCAAGCTACCGGTGGTTAGGGCTCCAGAGACAGGAACCTCCTCACAATACGCGCCGTGTCGAGGAGGACTGCTTTCTGTATCAGGCCCTTGATCCAGCCACCCAACGAGAGCCTCTTTAGGTGTTGGTCGAGGCTCTTGGCCATTAGGCCATTGGCCGTTACGACTATCGGCACAATGGTTGCCGAATCCACATCCCACATGTTGACAACCTCGTGTGCTAAGTCAAGATATTTGATTTGTTTATCTTTCTCAGCTTTCACGAGGTTTTCATCATGCGGGACGGTAATATCAACAATCATTGTGCTGCGTTCTGATCGAGCTATCACCACTATATCAGGCTTATTGGCGACAATAGTCCTGTCAGTGATGATAGATCGGTCCCAATACAACGTGATATGACCATTTTCGAGAACTGGGTCGGGCACATTAAGTATTCATTATTATTATGAATACTTTAAAACCCTTTCAGATGAGTACCCCCTTTCCGACTTACCATAAGAAACTATTAACAGTTTCAACATTTTTATTATCCCCAATTTTACATAAATTACAAGAATAAGAGCGAAGACTTGTAATATCATATTTCTCTGCATCACTTATATTTTCAGCAACACCTAAGTTATAATCAGGTAAGTAAAGGTAACTTATTCCAACCTTAGTAAGTAATATATTATGTAATCTGTCAGGTGAAGGTTTTAGCGTCAAGTTACCTACGGTGTGACGGTAATCTTGAGAGCATCGCATTTCTTGCGTGGTCTGAGTGGCCTAGCAACTACTTGTTAATTTATATGACGTGATGTAATAAAAACTTACGGGTCTTTACGTAATGTGTTCTGTTTACAAGGTGTAAACGAGTGTAATTCCTTCAAACCGCGTGTTCTACTGGTGACACAGATTAACCCTGAATGGGTATTTCTGAAAATCAACTGAAAAAAAAACTAAAAAATCTTGGTTTTCTATTTCTGAGGCATTTTAGAGCCCCTAGTTAACTGACTGCAAAGAGCGATATTGCGTTAATCGTGCCAGTTAGCTGTGTCGCTGTGCTTTCATTATTTTTTGCGCGGCATTGACATGTTCATCATATTATCCGTAGGTAGATGCTTCTGAAACGCTTTCATATACCTAAACATCTTCGCATATATGATTATATTGCAAGGAATATGATCATGTAACGGCTATTAACCATGTAACTGCCACATATCCACTATCTGTGTGTGGGCCCCCCAAAAGCTTAGTTCTCGCTACTGTAGTAGGTATCAAAAACAAATCTGTAGACCTCGATTTTCCAGTTCCCCTAGTACCAACTTTCAAAGGCTAGTTATCGAATTCAAACAGGCTATTCCAGTAATAGTCTGCAGATAATCTCAGACGGGCAATTAACGTTTCATGCACCACTGCATTGGAAACTGCGTTAATGCACTTTAAAGCTCTTCAAAATTTAGCTCAGTCCGCCAAACACAGAAATAGCCTTAATTATCTTCAACCGAGTATATTATCTGTTCTGCTCAGTCTTTTCCCAACTATGCTAGCGTCTACTTCGTGTCTAACCAAGGGGCCTACTCCCTAAGTCCGTCAACGAAGTCAGACGCCCTTCCGAAAGTAGCCCGAAACGTAGGAGTGAACAAAACAAGTGTCAAGTTCAACTTTTCGGACGGGCAAAAACACATCGGTAGTAGGGACTACTGTCAAATCGTGTTGTCATTCATTCTTAGTTCGGGCCCCGAAATAATCGTATGTCCGTAGGTGATAGGGAGTAGGAAACGCTCGTAACTAAGACCGAAACCACGGACTTCGTGCTTAGGGAATAGACCCCCAGATGCGGCGGGATAGCAGTATTTTGCACGGAGCGACTGCAATCAGACCTACGCAACCCAGTTTCTGGGCAATGCTGATTTCCTAAGCTTAGATCCGTTGTCAGACTTTCGGGATTCCTGACTACCCGTAACGACTGACAAATATCTCCCTCCGGCTCGCCTCCTAGACGTCAGGACTTTTAGTATGTTTTCTCCCTAAGCACCCTGAATAAGTTTCTGAAGAAATCGCTTAAGTTCCCGCTCACGCACTCTATACCATCCTTTGAGTCATTCATTGACTGAACTATATGCTGCTTAGCGGCAGAAAAAGGTATGGAAGTAATTCTTCCTTGGACGAATCAAGTCAAACATCTATAAGTCGTTCTACTACTGCTGACCTGTCTCTAATTTGATATATTCAGCTTAAATTGCAGTCGAATACGAGGAATACGCCTCTCTTAAAATGAAGTGTATTTGCCGAAGTCATTTTGTTGAACAAGCTAGTTAGCAGAGCTAGTACCTTGTAACGGTAACCTTGCGACTCTTTATTACCTTACAGAAAAAACTTTTTTGTTATAAGTAACGCAATATTACGATATTGGCTACATAAAAAAAGTGACTAAGTGTAACTTGTGCTACTAGTAACCAACTCAATAAGCTACCAGTAAACAAGCGGTTTGCTAAATATAATCAAACTTTGCTTGTAGCACAATTTTGTAATACCTATATGAAATTACTAAACTAGTTTAGTTGTCTATTTTTTTCAGTGGGAGGTATTTAGGGTGGATGGCAAACGCGAGAATTTTTATTTGTCTCTTTGTATACTCCTGTATTGTGGCGGGTGGGTTAAAAGACACAAACATTCACATGCACAAACACCTAGATCCGGAACGATTATCTGTAGCTCATACAAAAATACTTATTCTGGACCATGGTCATAAAAGGTTAGTCGGAAAGGGGGTACCAATCCGCAGGCCACTTAAAGTATCACTGATGACGGTTTTAAAGTCAGTGTTAAAAAAAATTAAATTCGATATATTTAATTTCCAAGTAAAATTATTTTGATTTTAGTTTTTTCAAAATTCTTCATTCTGCTTTAGTTACGAATTCGGAAAATGGTGATTCTAATTCGTGACCCCAAATATGACCTAAATGTACACACAGCTGATCATAGCCTAGGATGGATAGATCTTAGCATATTTTTTACGTCATTTTTGAACAGCTATATCTCTTAAACTATCGACTTTTGGGGAAAGTGGTAGAAGAAAAGTTATTCATTATTATAGGTACTTTATTACCCTTTCGGGTTAGTACCCCCTTTCTGACTAACCTTGTAAAACTAACAGTCGCGCGGATCATATGATTTACAAGGTTAGGCTGCACTTGCCGCAGTCAGTTCGTGGATGAGTGACCAATTGTTACATATCCAAACCCCCCCTTACCTTGGAGAGCCCGTTAACCTGTCGGTCCCGGGTGTCATACGAATACCTAGGTCAGTCGTTACTAGGCTTGTCAGCCGTCCCGCGAGAGCCGGGACGTCGCGTTTCTAGAGTTTTAGAGGATGCGTCCCGCGCAAAAGACATGTGCGGGATGCCAATTGTCCCGTTTAAAATAATTTCTAATTGTATCTTTTGCCTCCCTATACTTTGACAGTTGGGTCCCGCTTTTTTGCCATGTCCCGCATTTTGATTGCCAAAGTCCCGGTAAATTCATACATTAAGGTTGGCAAGCCTAATCGTTACGGGTAGTCAGAAGCCCGAAAGTCTGACAACCGATATAACTTTAGGATATAGGCATAGCCCAGTAACTGGGTTGCGGAGATCTGATGGCAGTCGCTCCGTGTAAAATATTCAGCTGCATTTGATTAGACTGGAAGCTGATCACAACATAGTTGGGAAAAGGCTAGGCAGAACATACAGATACTTGTTTCGGAATTCAAACCGCAACGCGTTGTGCAGTAGTTCAGTCACTGTGCCGATTACGTCATCAGAATTTTGTGGAATTTGGATAAAATTAAGGTCCCAAGGGCTTAATCGACTTTTAGGGCCCCTAAACTCTTATTCAATGTAGTATAATAACCAGAGATTGGAATAGGTGGAGTATATTTACCTAAACTTCGAGGAAGAAAGTAACATAGAGTGGATAATACCTCCTCTAAAATCCCGGAATAATTATAATGACGATTTAATTCCGGGATTAAAAAATCACGAATTATTTTTGGACTTTATATTTTATAGTTACAAATTATTGATTTGAAAAATCATATAACATTTTTTAGGGTTCCGTACTATGTAAAATGTAAAACAATGTATGTAATAAGTAAAACAAAGTTCTTTAATTTAATACTTTTAATACGGAATCCTAAAAAATGTTACATGATTCTTCAAATAAATAATTTGTAACTATAAATAAAGTCCAATGAATAATTTGTGATTTTTAAATCCCAGGATTAAAACATCATTATAATTATTCCGGGATTTTAGAGGAGGTATTATCCACTCTATGTTACGTTTAGGTAAATATACTCTACCTATTCCGATCTCTCATAATAACAGGGTGCCAATTCTCCCAACAGAAACTTTTATCAATTGCAACTTAATCGTTCATTCAGACAGTTTTCGTTTACAAAAACTATCAAATTGTTTGACAACAAAAACAAAACCAAACATTTTGACAGTTTTTGTACACGAAAACTGTCTGAATGACCGATTAAGTTGCAATTGATAAAAGTTTCTGTTAGTAGAATAGGCCCCTAGTAAGGACGCCCGGTCTCTTCGGTCTTGAGTCGGGACTCTTTCAACCAGGCCCAAAAAATCGAGTAGTGCAATACAAGCTTAACAAGACTGGCGCCAGATGTACATTGCTTCTGCCTCAGTGCAGACGTAGCTTTAGCAAACACGACGTGGGTGCAGAAATGAGCACTCTCCTGAACTATTATCAGACGACTTGCGAGGACTCGAGTTTGAACGGAGTGCCGTTCTTAGCGTTAACTTTCTTGATATTTTCCGTGCTTGAAGTTAGTGCTCTTTTCGTGTTTGTGTGTACAAAATATTAAAGGGAATTCTTGGGGAATTCATTTGTAAAGTTTTTTTTGGTTTTTTAAATATTTTTTTCTTAAAGATTTTTCTATTTTGAAATTAATTTGAATATTTTTGTTTACGACGCGGTAGTTTATTTTTTAATTATTTTTTAAACTTTTGCAAGTGATCCTATTCTATGACGTCACTGAATAGTTTGGATGTTGATTTCTTTTATAACATTCAGTTAGAGAGTTAGTTTTTAACTTTGAGGTTAAAGAGTTGATAAATTGATTAAAATTGATATTCAGAAATTTGTTTTTATATCTCTGAATCGAACGTATTCAACGAAATTTGAAGGTCAAATAGATGTCAAGCATATTCGTGTATTTATGTAAAAATCTTCACCATCTTATAATTTCAAAAGCTGGAAATAGCAAAATTAGGTTTAGAAAACTAAAGTTTCGAAATGGTTTTGGAATCAGCATAGGTTAACTTTTCTTTACATAACGAATTGTGTGAATAAAGATCGGGGTAGAGATGGCTGAGCCGTAAGAAAAGAAGGTCTAAAAGTGATGGTAAATACTAAGTAGTTCATCAGTTTCTGTTCGACTTTAGAATTGTTAGTTCACTTATATAAGGTTAGTCGGAAAGGGGGAACTAATCTGCAGGCCACTGAAAGTATTACTGATGACGGTTTTAATGCCAGTGTTAAAATTTCAAAATTCATTAGGTAATTTTTATTTTCCTGTTAAACCATTATTATTTTAGTTTTTTGAAAAATTCTTCGTCCGTGCTTTAGTTACGAATTTAGAAAATGGAGCTTCTAATTCGTGACCCAAATATGACCTAAAATCGAAATACAACTGATCATAGTTGAGGACACATTGATTTTAGCATATTTTTTGTTATTTTTGAACAGCTATTTCTCTTAAACTATTGACTTTTGCGGAAAATGGTAGAACAAAAGTTACTCATTATTATGGGTACTTTAACACCCTTTCGGATTATGTTTATGTTATTGACCCGGATTACAATACAAGAGAGTGAGTACAAGAAATATCTAAAAGGCGATCCCCTAACATACAACGATAAAGATGTCAAATTCATTGTACACAACAGCAAAGTCAACAAACTAACACTATACCTAAGCTTCAACTAAAACGATTACGTCTAACAAAAGGAGGAAAGCATCTCAGAAGGTTCCAGACTCAAGGAGGACCTCAAAGTTCTAAGTAAACTGTTTGCTCGTCTCTTAAATCACTGTCAATAGTGCACTGAGTTAGTTTCCATGTTGATTTTGCAAATGACGGTAGATAGAAACTGGTGGTACTCAGCACAGCTGCTAAGTGGATGGGCAAATAGATAGTAAGGACGTATTTACAAAACTGATATAAATTAGCTGTTTTTCAGTACATTTTCCTATCAATCCGTGAAACTTAGCTAGATGTTATGATAAGCTGCGAATAGACTACTCCTTTGCCTAAAAAATGTGGCGTAAACATTTTAAAATTTGACAATTTGTAGCTGAATACTATTGATAATCCGTAGCCTACTCCTACGAAAATACTGAAAATGGGGTGTTTCGGTACATATTCCTGAAGAATTCAAGGGGTTCTATAAATAAATACAATGCGATTAGTTAGCAAACATAATTAAATACTTAAAAAAGATGGAGAAAAAGAGCATGTGCACAAGGAAAAGTTTTTTTTTATAGCAGTAAAAAAAAATACCTAAGCTTGGTTTTTCTATCAGTAACTTTACTGTCGGCCACCATCGCGAGTGCATCGCTTGATAGCAGAAATAAGCGATCAAATATATCCCTTCAATGACTTATGAATGAAATGTTAAAGTTCTGCAATAATATGGAATACACAAATTATGAAGACAATGGAACGCGTGTACAGGTGTGAGTAAGAGGTGTGTGAGTGTGAAAGAGAGAGGGATATATGACTAGGATGATGAATGAGTTAAGAAGAGAACGTCGGGTGTCAGAAGATTAGCGAATGCAGACGTGTCCTTTGCTTGGTTTAAACCGGTTTATACTGCTTTTTGGCAATCGATTTTATGTGTACTCACACAAATGCAAGGCTCAACTTACGCCTCGCCAGTTGTACGACGAACGACGAAGGTGTTCGATTTTGTTTTTAAGTTTTTTTCCACATTAATATAAAATATAGTATTTGTATACGAGATTCTCGCCTTATTTCGCACCCTGTACCCACAATAGTTTGAGATTTGCATTCCAAAGTTTCAAACGCTAAAAAATTCAAGTCGTGTAGCTCAGTTTTTAAAAATACTTTATCTTGAGACTGAAAGCGGTTTTGCTAAGTTTTCGTGAAAAGTTACCACGTGAATCAAATGATGGAATGGTGTACTTGGTTAGAATTTTGTGTTGGACATTCGTTAAATACTAGGTTTGAATTTGACATATTTTAGACATTCATTAATATTGCAGTGGACAGTTTGACAACCGATCTAAACTTAAGATTATCAGCATTGTCCAGTAACTGGGTTGCGGAAGTCTGATGGCAGTCACTCCGTTTAAAATACTGGAATTCAGCCGCATCTGGTTAGTTTGGAACCTGACCCCAACATATGAGTTTGTAATAGTTCCCACTTTAAAAAAGCTTAGCTTCGTAATTAATAGTTTGCACTTTAATTTGAATACTTCAATTTTTTTTACTTTATTTTTTAAATAATAGTTCTCACTATAATTTGAATGCTTCTGACTTCTAAGTCCCTGCAATAAGAAATAACATGAAAACAGTTAGGGAGAATTCACACGTACCACAACCACACCACATCGCAGCGACAAAAAGTGGTCAAGCAGTGGTTACGTGTGAACAGTGTCGCTGCAGCTTTGGCGACAAAACGTGATCGGTGTGAATTAAACTATTCATTTTCATACAAACTAGTACCCCACGTGTTGTTGTTGTGTTGTGGTTGTGTTGTAGTTGTGGTACGTGTGAAATAAATCTTAACTGAAAGGTAGGTTAGGTTATGTTAGCACTGTGACAACTCAACGATGAAGGTCACAGCTCATTAGAGCCACCCGGCACCCGACCCGCATCGTCACGTCGCTCGGCGTCCACTCGTTGTCAGCAGGCGGTTCACGGGTGGACGCCGCGTTATCACCAGTAAACGTCGCGTGGTCAACTAGAGGAGTCGTCGGAGGAGTCCACTCGACAGCGCGCGTTTCACTCGGAACTTGTGCGTTGGCAATGCGCAGCAACGCAAAGCAAGCATGCGAGCAGCGAGTTGTCATCGAGTGGTCAGCTCATCGTCCGCGCGTGGACGGCATACGCCCGAGGCGATCCGGTGACGCTACGGAGTTGATGTAGTGAGCGCAGATCCATACAAGTTCAGATGAAGAATACTGAACGCACGAGGCGAGGCGATGCGGGTCGGATGCCGGATGGCTCTGATGAGCTGTGACCTTTAAACGATTCGCTTCGCCGATCACTTTCTACTATTTGTGTAATGGATGCGTTCAAAAACAAATGGATTTTGATTTGTTATAGTGCTACCATTAATTTTGTAGTGGAAAACACTATTTTTTAAGTGTGCCTCTAACATTTTTTGTTGTTATTTTCATTAATTTTAAAGTCCTTTTAAAAACGTCCCCAAATTTTATATTTTTTAAATTTCGTCTGTCTCCTAAATGTAGGAATACGAATGAGCATGACATGTAATGTAGGCGTAAAAATGTAACCTGCTGCGAAGCCCGACGTGCCGGCGCTAAATCAAGTCAATAATTGTTACAAGAACACCATACTATCTTACTAAATGCTAAAATCAAGAAGACTTTTTTATAAAGAGTTTAAACGAATTTGTATAATTCCTTCAAACGTGTGTCGTGATGAACTGCTGTAAAAATGATGTTTTTAATATGAGTAATTTTAGCGCCCGCAGGTAACTGACTACGCGGAGTGAAATCACGATAGTCGTCTCCGCCAGCTATGTCGCCTTGCTTCCATTTATTTTTGGGTTGCATTGAAATGTTTCTATCACACAGTTTAACTATTTAGAAAAATGTATATAGGAATTGTATAGAATTAAAAAATTTCATAGTTATGACTTTAGAAAAAAAAAAATTTTACTTAAACCTTATCAGATGGTTTAGATACGACGACTTACATTTATAGGAAGACAAAAAAGAAACAAAACATATTTTTGATTAAGCAAAGTGTCTTAAGGGGATAATCTACAGCAATTATCTCGATCTCGTGTAGTGCCAGACTTAAAGAATAGCACTACCCCATCTCTTCCCGTGGGTGTCGTAAAAGGCGACTAAGCGATTCTCTAGAGGATGGGCAGCAACAACTGTAGTGCGATCGCCAACCCGCCCGCCAAGCGTGGCGATTACGGCACCCCCCCCTCCCCTTTGGGGGAGGCCTATGTCCAGCAGTGGACGTCTTTCGGCTGAATGATGATGATGATGATGACAGCCGTAATATACAGGGTGTTAATGAATTCGTGTAATTCCTTAAAACCACATGATCTACTACTGGTGTAGATTGGCCCCACACGGGAATTAGCCTGATTAAAAATCAAAAACAAAAATCTTTTTTTTTCATGCGGTAGGGGTAAGTGATCGTATCTAAACCAAGTAATATAGATTCAGTAAAAAAATAAGTTTTTTTTTGCAAAAACATAATTTCATGCGCTTGAACATTTCGATGCCACGCATAAATGAATGAAAGCACGGCGACACGGCTGGCGGGCAAGACTAACTCAATATCGCTCTTTGCAGTAAGTTAACTCGGGGCTCTAAAATGACTCAGCAATAGAAAACTAAGATTTTATTTTCAATATTTTTTTTCAGTTGATTTTCAAAAGTTCCCTTTTAGGGTTAATCTGTGTCACCAGTAGATCGCGCGGTTTGGAGGAATTACACGAATTCGTTAACACCCTGTATATATCATGTGGTTTTAAGGAATTATACAAATAAATGTGACTTCTTTGTGGTGGCTGTTTGTAAAATCTTTTGACCTCAGAGGAGGCTTTTTTCCCAATAGTCCGTAATAGAAGGCTATCACTGAATGAAGGTACTGTTGGAATGAAAGATCATATGACAGTCAAATTGATGATCTCAGTATAATTTCATTAGTAACTTAGTTAAGAAGTTGAAGGTAAATGCTGTGATATAATAGGCTAAAGACGTAAGATACTTAAAAGTTTGTTATCTCCAATACATATCATACAAACATATCAAAAACTTTTGAAAATTTAACAAATTTAAACTCATATTAAGTATAAACAAATACATTAGGCTGAAACTTTATAAAAGAGGATAAACATTAATCTGAAAGTTATAAAACTTGACTTAACATTTACGAGAAATATAAATTAAATCAAGTAGAGATACGTGTAAGCGCTGATAAGTATGAGAGTAAATTAAGAAGTTCGTTGGATACTTCTTTAAGAGATTATTATACTTTAATCTTACAGGAGAGCAATTCGACTAGCAAAATTGTTGCCCAATGTACGATTTCCATCAATCGGACCGCGCCAGAGCGCCTATCACACTGTGCTAAAGGAAATTCAGGCTGCTATACAACGGTTAAGTTTCATGTTTGCATTGAATTTACGCTACTTGGAACCGGTTAGATCCGTACGTAGCCAGTTGGCTGCGCTCGGACGCCACGGCAGCTGGTCGGCTCCTCGCGTACGTGGACGGCGGCGATCGGCTGTAGTCGCGTCCGGTCTGCTACGCTCGGCGACCGCCGCGCGGTCTCGCGTGTTGTTGCCGACCGGGAAGTTTAATAATTCAAGTCGCTGAGAGCATGCTAGCGGATACGCGAGGACACGCGCGCACTGCGCTGCGTCCCTGCGTGGTCCGGTTGGTGGAAATCGTAAATAATGCAAACGAACCACAACCGTCAGTCAGTTTTTGTTTACGAAAACTGTCGAAATGATTGGTTTTGTTTTTTGTGTCAAACAATTTGACAGCTTTTGTAAACGAAAACTGTCTGAATGAACGGTCCGGCCTTGGTTCGGTTGCGATTTGTCACGATTTCTTTTAGGAGAATTAGACCCTAGTCGCGTTTAATCAATTAGGTATGATATTAGGCTGGCCCCTCATTAGCGCGCGATGCGGTTCGGCTAAAGCTGGCTTCCCACGGTGCGTAGTATCATCCGTAAAATCACGCACCGTGTGAAGCCACATTATGCGAGTGCATGATTCGAAGCTATTTTTGCCTACTAAAATACCAAGTGAAAGAGAACTCGCACGGCACTTTTGAAGTTACCAACTCGCGGCGGGTACGGAGCACCGCTCCGCATGCGTCCGCGTTACCATGGACGAGTCTCTTCCCATGGTGCGTCGGTGCGAGCTCGTGCGTCGCGGTGCGCGATATCACACACCGTGGGAAACAAGCATAAAGCTGGCTTCCCACGGTGCGTGGTAGCGCGCACCGGCCATGCGTGGTATCATCCGTAAAATCACGCACCGTGGGAAGCCACATTATGAGGGTGTGTGATGTGGATACGGCGCACCGCTCCGCACGTGTCCGCGTTACCACGGACGAGTCTCTTTCCATGGTGCATCGATGCGTGTGTCGTGGGAAACCGGTATAAGATAGACGTGGGAAGTCGGCGCGAAAAACCACTCGAGTAGTCAAAGATTAGCTCGCGTCTTCAGTGGAAATGGACGCTAAAGTAGTTGCTTCCACAGCCATGCCGTATTGCGCGCTTATGTTGCGTTCTTTGACGTTGCGATTGTTGAAAATATTCAGAATTGTAGATAGTAGCGCTCAACTTAATAAGGGTTGTCTTCATCATACTTCATACTGTTCAAACGTAAAATACGTCTACAAATATTTATGAACTAGCTGTGCCCGCGATTTCGTCCACGTGGAAGTCGGAAAACAACATTGCGTTAAAACAACTAGACAATTTAAAAAAGTATGTTAAAACAAGTAAGTACTCCATTTTTTCAAATCTAATCACATTTATTCCAAATTAGATTACTCCTCATCACCCACACTCAATTGCGTGATAATTTGTACACTTTAAGCTGACCCGGCTCTATAACGGTAATTTTTGCTAAATTTCAACTAAATCTGTTCAGTAGTATTGGCGTGAAGTTCAAACATACAAACAGACAGACAGAAATTCTAAAAGATTCAGTTTCGGCATCAGTATCGTTCCTAATACAGGAAGCAGTTATTATTTTTCAAAAATATTCTATGTACAGTTTTACTTCGTTACGATTTTATGAAATATACTTATAGATTACCCCAAAAAACCATTTTTAGAAATAAATAAAGTGACGATACTTCAGTACGTCCGGCGCACCCTGGGCAGTCAGCCCCGCTACCAACCTTGCTGACTGACTAATCTTTTCACCACAGCATGAACTATTTTCATGTAGCTCGTGCAGACACGAGAGAAGAAGACAAATAAATAAAGCAGTCGGTATATAAACGGGTACTCACCCCATCCTTAGAGCGCGCAGTAAATTGTCACTTAGAAATAAGCTGAGAATCTACGTGACGTGCATCCGCCCCATCTTGACTTACGCTAGCGTCGTGTTCGCACACGTTAAGCCTTGTCGCTTCAAATCCTTCCAAACCCTCCAGAATCGAGTATTGCGCAGAGCCGCGGCTGCCCCGTGGTTCATGCGTAACGTCCAACTCCATCTCGATCTAAAAATGCCAACCATCAGTCAATACCTCAAACGCATTTCCAAGCGTTACTTCGACAATGCCCCCCGCCATCCGAACCCCCTAGTCGCCGCAGCGGCCGACTACAGTCCCTCTCTCATAAGTAAGGTTCGCCGTCCCAGGCACACACTTTTAGAACCCGACGACGAAATAACCCTCCTCCAGGAGGCGAGTAAATCGACCAGCACACTACACAACGTCCGCCGCCGTCCGGCATACCGTCCTCGCCGACGAGGCCCGTCGCGACGCCCCACCGCCGCCGGTCACGATCCACCGAGCTCTCCCGTCGTAGAGCCGGTCGTCTCTTCAGACTCCGCAGTCACACCGATAATTCAGCCCTCATCAAGCTGTCTCCCCCCCCTATGTCCACGCCAGCAACGCCCTAAGCCGAGGTCCGAGTCCCACTAGGGGTCGCCCTTAGTGCTGTTGTTGCAGGTAGTCATGATGTTAGTGTAGTACAAGTAGTTAGCTTAGGTTAAGTATTTTACTTCCCCCATTGGCTGGAGACCCTTCAGGTCTCGCCAATAACTGCCCGGTTACGTAGAAACCGTCCCCTAGGACGACCTACAGCAGTCCAATAGAAAAAAAAAAATAAAAAAAAAATAAACGGGTACTGTATGTAACCTTACAACGTCGGTTGTCTTCCGATTACCCCCCTGAGTGGATTTGTTTTGTAACAAAAAACTTTCGGCTCCATTTCGGTAGGTATAAGTGATCAATCTGAGCCGAAGTTTGTTTTTGTTCAGCAGTCGGTTGATAGAAAGGTGTATTCGTTGATAGGATTGGGTGTCAATAGGCAGTTTGTTGTGGTCGGGAATTGGGAAAGCTTGCTAAATATTGATTGGATTTTTATCGAGTTTGCTGTCGCCCTCAGAATTTCACGATAATTTGATTGTGATTGCGTACTCATTTATGAAAAAAAAGTAAAAATTCGTCCGGGCCCCCTAGATAAAATTGCTTCCCGAGCTTAAACAAATTTTAATTCCATAGAATTTGATCTTTCCGAAAACGTTAATGATTATGGAAAAGGGTTTTTTTTCTCAGGGGGCTTAACGGCGTTTTACACGCAATTTAAGTAAGATTTGTATCATTTTCATTCAGCCGAAAGATTTTCACTGCTGGACATAGGCAATTAAGCATCGCCACATCGCCGCATCCTGCGGATACCCGCGACCTCATCAAGATTTGTATACTTTGATGTAATTTTTTGCATGTTCACGAAATGTATTGATTGAATGAATTGATTCTCTATCGAGACACGCGCGTTTTTGGCGCCTGTAGAGCCTCCATAACTAGAAATTAATACAAAATTGAATTGAAACTACCCACAAATGTATATTCCCGAAAATCTGCGAAATCAAATTGGTTTTCAGGAATTAATAACGCGGACATTCCCCCCAGGGGTAAAGAATGATATCACTAAAAGCTCCCACCCCACATTAAGGAATTACGGAGGTGGATTTACATTTTCATTACTCGTATGGCAGCGGCTGTAAATGGCGAATCCACACTTATTAGGACGACTTTAATTACGAGTTTTGGTAATTAGATTTTCATAAGTGAATAGCTGTGCGGTACAATAAGTTACTTATATCTATAAAACTTAATAACACAACTTTCAGTGATTCACGCAACATTCGAATTTGCAAAGTTAATTTTAATAAATCATCAAGTAAATAAAAGAAGAAAGAAAATTTATTTTATTCAGCCAAGAACACAATAACGGCATAAACAATATAACATAAAAATAATTAAACATACACATTTTATGCTGTGGAGCATGTCCATGCCAAAAGGGTAACTAACTCAGCATAATAATAATTATGCTGGGCGTCAAACACCCAGCGCTGATTTTCAGTTGGTACCCTTGCAGTGACACACGGATGGATGTAATTTTAAAATATACAAGGTGTAAAATAAATAACGCACAACTTCTTACGGGGTCACTGTACTCATCATTATGAATAACTTTTACTGTTGGAACAAACCTGAAATCGTGAAAAAAACAGCTGTTCCCTACATTTACGTTCGCATAACTCGTCAAAAGGGGAACAGCAGATTTTTTTTTTCGCGATTTCATATTTGGTCCCATAGTAAAAGTTGTTCATAATGGTGAGTACAGTGACCCCTTAAGAGGTTGTTCGTTATTTATGTTACACCTTGTATATAACAACGTAAGTGGTCAACAAAAAAGTAGTAGAAAATTCAAAATGTGATCAGGGAGGTTACCATGATCTCTTAGAGCAGGAATGTTTTACGAGTAATATTATTATGAGAGTGGGTAAGAGATGGCGCTAGAGAGCTAGTCTAGCGCTGTCACTTTCCCTCTCTCGGAATAATATTAAAACATTCCTGCTCTAACAGATCATGGTAACCCCCCTGAACTAGATCGTGGTGCAGTAGATGTTTCGTACTCGATTTAAATTATTAATTTAAATCGCGCGCCGAATGCTGGGTTCATTGCTGGACGCCTGTGGCTGGTTGATGTGTGTCCACGTCACGGCGTCCTAAGCCAATCAGAACGTATTTCCTCTTGGAAATACGATGCGCTGTCTCGCTCCCACCTTCGGCTTCGTATACGGACGCCGGCGATCGTCTCGCTCGCTGGCGCCACTAGTCGGCTACTGTCACACGTTACATTCAAATGTCACATCACATCTACATCGTCTTCTCTTCCAAATCGAAAACAAACACATACCTAATCGGAGAAAACATAATTAGTGTAACGGCGGCGGTGACCAGCAACATCGTCGGCTCCTATCCGACCAAACGAGGGTAAGTGAGATCAGCGTATTGTATTCCGATTGGTTTGGGGTGCTAAGCGAGTTCATCCATCGGCCAGCTAATACGGCGATCGGCAATAACTCAGCACTCTAGCGGATTGAACCATATGTTGTGGACAGCACAACGTTTGAATCGGGTACGCAACATATTTTTGGAGGCCCCGGCGAGATATCTTATTCATATTTCGTCACCATAAAGTCGATTCATTTCGTTCCCTAAACCTATCCATCTCCTACCCTTCGTTTTCATAATAATTGTAGCAGTTGATTCCATCGTTCCCATTTATTTGGTTCTCATCAGCTATCTACAATTATTTATTCATCATCATAATCGTTCCGCCATTAGTTTTCGTCGCCATACGTCATATGTCATATTTCAAAATCGATAAATATTTTAACAATATTTAATTCACTCATATCCGTTTCCGCTCAAAAACCTAGTGTTGGGCACTGTATCATCAATAACTATCATCGATAACGTTTTTCGCATAACGAAATAACTGTTTTCAAATAGTTGTTTTAAAGTAAATTATCATTTCATTCGCGACTTAATAAAGTTATGCCATACGGTACAAGGCGAAGATACAGCTCATCGAAAAAGTCGAAAGTCGGTTCTAGTGAAATGGAGGCACCTACTACTCAAGATTTGCCTGCTTTAAGGCGTAAACGGACCCTTGCCTTCAATCGCTTAAAGCGGATGTATGAGGTGGCTCAGGATGCCAGGGAAAACAGTGCGATGATGAATTCGTTCCTTGCTCATTTCTCAGAAATTGATAAATTACGTAATAATTTTGAGGAAGCTCATGAAGATATTTTGGCAGTTGTAGACTTCTCGTCTGAAGAAGATGAAGACAAAATGCGTGTTAGTTTTGACGAGATGTATTTTGAAGTCAAGGCAATTCATCAAGATTTAACGTCACAACTGTCAAGCGCGCGCTACGAATCGTTCCAATCAACCAAAGGCTTATCGCTTCAAGTGAAGCTTCCGAAAATAAATATCCCAACCTTTTCTGGCAATGTCAAGGCTTGGCCTGAGTTCTTCGATATTTTCAATTCGCTCATCCATGAAAATGGTAGTCTATCTGACACCGAACGAATGCATTATCTTGTGTCAAGTCTTAAGGGTGATGCACTGGGTCTTGTTAAAACGTTTCCCTTGCAAGGCTCTTTCTATCAAGAGGCCTTTAAAACATTAGTTTCACGCTATCGCGATAAACGTGATCTCGCTTTTACATGTTGGAAGGAGATGCTCAACGTTGTTATAAATACAAATTCTCCTCTCGATTTTCGTAGGGTTTTAGACATGTTCCATGAAAACTTAACCATCCTGAAAGGAGTAGGGCTTCCAACCGATCAGTGGGACTTCATTTTGACTTATCTTCTTCTATCAAAGTTAGATTCTAAGACGCGATATGAGTATGAACAAGCCCATCCCTCCATTGAATTGCCTTGTTACTCAGAGTTAAAGAATTTCTTGTACTCCAAGTGCGAAGCATTATTGAGAGACTCTCACTTCGCTCACAAAGCTAATAATCGAGCTGCTGTGGATAAGCCTACTTCCTCTTCGCTTTTAAATACTCCAAAGAAAACTTCCTCTTTCGTGACTACGAAAAGTGACATTGTGAAGCGCAAGGATGTTAAGAAGCCTTTGGATGTTCAAAAACCTCCAATACCCGCGAATCCTGTTTACGCAACTCCGAAGTGTTCCTTTTGCGAACAGAGTCATTCGATAGCTCAATGTAAGGCTTTTATTGAAAAATCTGTCGATGATAGACTACAGCATGCTCGATCTCAGCACTGGTGTTTTAATTGCTTACGACCCTCGCACAGTCTCAAAGACTGTAAGTCCATTTTCAGGTGTCGAGAATGTAATCTACGTCATCACACATTACTTCATCGTTCGTCACCGATTGATGACGTGCCCAGTCATACTCAAAACACTTCACTCCATGGAACATCTACTATTCCTGATCGTGCTCTAACCACTCTTCGAGAATGCTCCATGGTTCTTCTTTCAACCGCGAAAATACACATCCGGGACTCATCTGGTCAATTCCAACCGTTTCGCGCCTTGATCGATTCCGGGAGCCAAGCTCATTTCATAACTGACCGCGCTGTGGAGCGCTTAGGTTATAATCAGACGCAAGCTACTCGTCAAATTCGTGGTCTCGCACAATCCGCGACATCCGTTTCAGGATCGGTAAAGATAGAGGTTGGTGTCAATGGGAAAACACTTTTCACGATTGACGCTCTTTCCTTACCCAACATTTGTGGTGACATGCCTTCTGTAAGTCTTAACCCAAACTCGTGGCGTCATCTACAACATCTAACACTCGCAGATCCTGACTATCATAAGCCAGGCCCAATAGACGTTCTGTTGGGTGCTGAAGTCTTCTCTTCCCTCCTTCTTCCTGGCAATCTCCATGGTGATTCACACGAACCTTCTGCTATGAATTCAGTTTTCGGTTGGCTGCTCCTCGGCAACGTTAACTGTGGTAGTGAATGCTTCACGAGCTCGTTCTTTTCGATAGAAGATGACGTTCTTCATCGAGAAGTTCAAAACTTCTGGGAGTTAGAAAACATTCCAAAATTTTCTCGGCTAACTCCTGAAGAAGAATATTGTGAGCAAATCTTTGTTCAAACAGTTTCTCGTGATGCTACTGGACGTTCCATTGTGGCTCTGCCTTTCGAAGAAGGAGAGGATAATTATCCGTTTTCTGGTTCAAAGGAGAAAGCCTTCTACTCTTTAGAGAGAAAACTTCACAAGAATCCTGTTACTCGTGAACAGTACGTAGAATTCATGAACGGCTACTTAAAAGGTGGCCACATGAGTCGTGTACCTTTCAAGGAACTTAGCGATAGGATATACGTGTCTTCACTCACAGTTTCTGACATGTTTATATGGTCAGATTCTATGGTTGTTCGTTCTTGGCTTCGCTCGCATGCTTCTCTTTGGAAAACCTTTGTTTCTAATCAGGTTGGCCACATTCAAACCACCATTCCCGAAGCGCGTTGGAATCACGTTGCTTCTGCAGACAATCCGGCAGACATCGCTTCGCGTGGCATGGACCCTGAGGATCTTGTCAATAGCAAGCTATGGTGGGCGGGACCCTCTTGGCTCGTGCAGCCATCAGAGTGTTGGCTTTCAGTTACCATTCCCGAAAATTCAATTGAGATTCAATGCGAGGAGCGTGTTAAGACAGTACTTGTTACACAAGAGGACAATCACTTTATCAATGAACTTCTCGAAAAATTCTCATCTATTCGTAAAATTCAAAGAATCCTCGGCTATTGCCTTCGATTTATTCGTAATTCTCGTACTCGTGATTCACAATCTCGTAAAAGGGGTACATTCCTAACTAGATTAGAAATGTTTTCTGCGTTGATGAATATCGTCAAGCATGTTCAATCACAACATTTTCAAGAAGACATTAATCGGTTGGGTAAGGGCTTGCCTCTTTCAAAGCCTTTCCGCAAGCTAAATCCATTCCTTGATAATCAGGGTATTATAAGGGTGGGCGGCCGCTTATCGCGTTCCGGTCTCGAATTTGAACACAAACATCCTGCGTTCCTCCCACGCAGTTCTGGATCGTGTCAGCAAAGCGTGCTATTCGGCATTGCTTATCGAAATGCGTTCAATGCTATCATTTGAATCCAACTCCTTTAGAACCTTTCATGAGCGATCTGCCAGCTGTTCGCGTCAACCAGGTTAAACCATTTTCAATCGTTGGTGTTGACTACGGTGGACCCTTTTCGATCAAATCAGGACGTCATCGGGGTGCTAAAATCACTAAGGCTTATCTCTGCTTGTTCGTTTGTTTCACCACGAAAGCTTTGCACCTCGAAGTCGCTTCTGAGCTATCAACAGATGCTTTCGTTGCAGCTGTCCGTCGTTTCGTTGGACGTCGTGGTCGAGTTAACATCATTTATTCAGATCGGGGAACTAACTTTGTTGGAGCTAAGTCGCTTTTCGATTCGTATATGGCTGACGCCTCCCATACTGAGCAAATTGAGTTCCGCTTTAATGCACCATCGAGTCCGCATTTTGGTGGTGTATGGGAAATACAAATCAAGGTTGTTAAAACTCACTTATATCGTATCGTTGGCAATCAATGTCTTACTTTCGAGGAATTAACCACCTTGTTTGTCCAAATAGAGGCTATACTAAACTCGCGCCCTCTTTGTCCGATGAGTTCAGACCCTAACGACCTTTCCGTACTTTCGCCTGGCCATTTTTTAACTCTGGAACCAATGACGGCTACACCAGATCAAGATTTGTCTAATATCAATATTACTCGGTTAGGCCGATGGCAACTGATCCAACGTTTTCAACAAGATTTTTGGAAACGCTGGAAGTCGGAGTATCTTCATACGTTAACTCAGCGTGCAAAGTGGACTAGACACTCTAAACCGCTACTTGAGGGTTCTATAGTTATAATTAAAAATGATAACACAATGCCTTTGCACTGGCCTATGGGTCGTGTGCTCAAATTGCATCCAGGTCCTGATGGAATAGTCCGTGTTGCTACTGTGCGGACTGCCCACGGTACACTTACCCGACCTCTGACGAAACTTTGTCCATTGCCTCTGCAATGCGACTAACATCATCATTTTACGTCTCACTACCTAATATAACGCTCAATCATCGTTAAATATATCGTCTTCGCTTCGTTATGTTAGGTGTGAATCTTAGTTTTATTTTTTAACTTGCGTAATTTTGCATAAACTTCCACTTTACGTTCTTACATTTCGTTTCGTTATGCAAATTTAATATAACTATATCGTACTAATAACAGTTATTTCTTTACCGACTAATTAGCAATCGTTATTCTTTACCCAACCCTAGCAAATCAAAGATGACTATATCATTTCCACAGATTAGTGATATCATATATGTCACCGAAACATTTCGTTCATCATTCCATTCGTTCTTCATGTATCGACTTTTTCGTTTCGAAACTTTTTCGTTTATTAATTCAATCGTTTTACACATTCAAAATTTTAGTCGGAAACACAAATATTGTGTTTGGTGGCCGGCTATGTTTCGTACTCGATTTAAATTATTAATTTAAATCGCGCGCCGAATGCTGGGTTCATTGCTGGACGCCTGTGGCTGGTTGATGTGTGTCCACGTCACGGCGTCCTAAGCCAATCAGAACGTATTTCCTCTTGGAAATACGATGCGCTGTCTCGCTCCCACCTTCGGCTTCGTATACGGACGCCGGCGATCGTCTCGCTCGCTGGCGCCACTAGTCGGCTACTGTCACACGTTACATTCAAATGTCACATCACATCTACATCGTCTTCTCTTCCAAATCGAAAACAAACACATACCTAATCGGAGAAAACATAATTAGTGTAACGGCGGCGGTGACCAGCAACATCGTCGGCTCCTATCCGACCAAACGAGGGTAAGTGAGATCAGCGTATTGTATTCCGATTGGTTTGGGGTGCTAAGCGAGTTCATCCATCGGCCAGCTAATACGGCGATCGGCAATAACTCAGCACTCTAGCGGATTGAACCATATGTTGTGGACAGCACAACGTTTGAATCGGGTACGCAACAGTAGACATCAATAACAAACCTTTGAGGGCTTTATAAAACACATTCCAAATATTGAAATTCTTAAAACATGGCCAACTCTACTAACAAAATTGTTGCCAAACCGCAAATGAACCACAATTGTCAGGTCTCTGTTACGAAAACAGTCAAAATGTCAAACAATTAGACAGTTGTTTTAAACGAACACTGTCTGAATGAACGTGTTGGCTTCGGTGCGGTTGCGATTGATCGAGGTTTCTGTTATTAGATTGGCCCCGAGATATCTCTCACCTAAAAGTATTGAAGTAAATTATTTGCCATGAAAAGTAATTTATGCCTTCACAGTAAACACGGTTAAAAGTGATTCTCCATTGTTAGGGACATTTGCTTAATAGTAACTAATGGTTGTATACTTACTTGAATTATGTTTGTGTACCGAAGTTGTAAACATCATTAATTTGGGTATTAATTAGTTAAATTATGGTGGTTTTGAATGAGGCACCATTGCTGCGTTGGCTAGTTATTTAACGATAACCGCTTTAGGTATTTCAAAATTTATAGTAATTGTTTCGTTTTCATAACTTCCAGTAAGTACATGTCTCCGAAGGTAAGCATAGGATAGGATAACGAGGATGGGTAACGTACAACATTAAGTTGTATTTTCTTTCTGTATTCTATGTGTCCTACTGTTGGGCAAAGGCCTTTCCTATTAGCAAGTTATATTGTAATCACCAGTTTATTTGATCCGCGTGGTGATTTTGATATAAATAGTGTGCGTCGTATGTTATTAGACAAATCTCTTTTACATTTACATCAATATCAATAGAAAACCATTTGATCTTTTATATAAAACATTTTCACTCAAACTCTCCTTCTTATGTGTACAGCCAGTAGAATAAAGAGCTTCGTATTGTACCAATCTATTCAAATTAAGTAATATTATTTCCACATTTATTAGTTACTAGAGGTCACTGGCGGCCTCGCCCGCGTGGATGTTCATTATTGCGTATTCCATATTTTTCGGGATAAAAGTAGCCTATGTCCTTCTCCAGGTTTCAGACTATCTCTGTACCAAGTTTCATCAGAATCGGTTCAGCGATTAAGGCGTGAAAGCGTCACAGACAGACAGAGTTACGTTCACATTTATAATATTAGTAGGGATTAATTAATTTCTTGACTTCGTCAAAACAAAGCCACGCCATGATATTAATTTACTTCACCGCATAAAAGCATTGATCACAATTTAATTATAGCAAACAATAAAAATTAATTAGATTCAAATGCTAATTTAATTAACGAAAAGCAAAGAACAGACTACACAAAAAATATCCTTTGTGTTGGAAAACATCTGAAGAATGTTATTAACAAAGCCCAACTAGATTCTTAAATAAAAGAGAAAAATCAAAAACAGCTAAGACGGATTTAGCAAATCAATAAAGACTATTATTCTTCTATACAATTCGTTCAGAGTGACCCTTTAGCCGATATTGAATCTTGGCGAAGCATTTTAGGAATTTTTCGTTATATTTGGGTGAAACATTCAACAAAAGATACGAGGGTTCCCAATGTAAGGGGCACGGTTCAATGTCAATATGTGAGAATTTATGAGAATACGTATGGAAGGGCCATGTATACGCTTTATGGAGGCAATAAATATCTAAGAACCACTGTCGTTTGTAGGTGGGGATATAAACAATGTTCTACAGTATGATTTTCGTGTGATACTTACAGGTATCATAGGAAAATACGAGACGTTTTGGACGCGTAGTGTTGTAAAGGCTTTGCCACACCTTTTTATTTATCTTGCGAATATCCTCCTGGATACTCTTCGTCTGGTAAGGCGAAGGGTTATGCCGGACTCTTATCGGCTAAAAACCCACGGTGTTCCTTCTCCTGACCCTTGGCCGGGGTCGCGGGATTCGCAGCTGCATGTACCGCAACCCCAGCAGGTCTCGGTCCGCCAGCCCCTGGCGGACCTCTCCTTCTGTGGGGCCTTGCCCCACGTCCTTCTGAGAGGCGCGCACGGAACACATGCGCGCTGCCTTCTCGGGCCTGTTACTGTTCGGGCCACAGGTCCCCTAATCCGTTGCCCGCAGGCCACACACTAGGGTGGCCGGAGACCATCGCGCGTCCTTCGGCGGCGCCCGGTGCGTCTGGCGCGGGAAGGGAGAGTGGCCGTCGCCTCTCTCTCCCTCTCCGCTCCCTCCTTGGTCGCCATCAGCACCTCTCAAAAGGCGACGGCTTTCCACATACTCTCGCTCCCGACCATGGGCAGAACCACGGCCGGAAGCGAGAGGTCACCACCAACTGCCACAACCAGTTCACGGCACTGCCTCGCCCACTCACACCCACTCACGCCTGCAGCGTGTGCAGCGCCGTGTCCTCAGGGCAGTCGACTGTCTCTCTAGTCTGCTCACGGCCTATGCGACACAGGTACTTCCCGAAACATCCATGTCCCGAAGCCTTTGCCACATCTAACGCGGGGCGTCTCGTCTAATATTCAAGGCATTACAATGAAGCATGTTAAACTAAATGCGAGCGTGAGGCGAAAGCGGGTCGTGAGCGAGGCGTGTCGTTGGCGAGCCGGCCTTATTATTATTCAAGGGATTGCTACTTGGTGTGACATGCTTTATACAACATGTAACAGGAATAACAAACTCAAACACCTCAATTAGAATATTCAGTAATAATCATAATACATGCACAAAATTTTGACTTTTTTATGCTTATAAAATTATATTTTTTATTTAAGAAAGTAGTATTACTTATTCATTGTTAACTACATTTAAAATTCAGTCAGTTATGCCTTGTCATAAGTCTCAATTTTCGTTATAATGACATGAAAAAGCAAATTAAAAAAAAAGATGGCTTCAATCATTTCAGTAGCGGATTCTTAACAAACTACTTTCAGGGTTTGCGTTAATTATGTCACAGTATAATGTATATATTATGATTATAACTGAATATTCTAATTTGAGTATTTGAGTGTTTACGTTATTCCTGTTAAATTTTGTATAAAGCAAGGCCACCTCAAATGCGAGCGCGGGCCCGCGGTCAACACGACCCGCTTGCTTCCCACATTGTGGCCAAGCCTTATGACGTCCAGATGAAGACATTTTGAGAAAAAGGGTAACGATATAAGTATACCTTCTTATAATCATAATTATCTCTACATATTTTCCTAAATACTTTAAATTGAAGTCGTGTTTCGCGTCCATCTGTTTGTCCGCTTACTTCTTCTAAACCACTCAATGGATTTTGATCCGGTTTTCATTTTAATTTAGGTAATTTCTTTCGGAAGGTTTTAAGCTGTAAAACGTACCCAAGCAACGCCTGGGCGGGTCGCTAGTATAGTATATTTATTTGATACACAAAAATATCGCAATAAAAATGATTTTTAGCTCTTTAAAGAGTCACGTATCTTGAGTCTCGACACCTTTTCAAAGTAACTGTTAAAGCAAACTGAAAACATTTTTATGTCAGTTCAGGTAAAAGGTTTTACAATTTTACTGTGAGGTATTGATGTTTATCTTCAATTTTCATAAAATCTCTTCTGTCCAGAGTGCTTTTAGGACTATTTAAGTAGCCATTACGGCACATTCTGAGTGGTGATTTATAAAGGTTAAAAAAGCATGATATGAGTTTATGGTCAGCTGTTTTATAGGGCCATATTCGCCCGACAATTTTATGAGCGATCTTAACGACATTCGGATCGGTGAACCGTCTGTTATCAATTCGGAAAGTTGTTACTTAATAACAATGGTTATAAGTATGTTCATAAATAATTTGGAATATTTCGAATATTTCCGTGTCAATTTGAGAGTAAGTATATATTATGAAACTTTATGTTTTTCATGTAACGCACATTATCCTTTAGCTTTGTGTAGCATTATCTACATTAAATAATTCTATTTTTTTGCGTCTATCGCTGTATTGGTGATCCCTAAAGAAAACTAAAAAGTGATTCCGAGAGTTTTGTCGGCGGGCGCACTTCTACAGTTTGCCAATGATGATTAACATAACATAATCAATCCACTGCTAGGCACGTGCCTTTTAAGGTGGATCCAGACATTGCGAGGCATGCGCCGCGAACATGCGTATCCCTACCGACACACGCTGGCTCGCCTCGCACATGCTCAGCCTGTGCGCAGCACATGCCTCGTCACAAACATGAAAACAGACAAACGAAGCATTTGCTTCGCACGCGATGGCTCGATCCGAGCATACGTTGGTATATTTTTTCGACACGCACGCCTCACTTCGAGGCATTCGTTGTGCGCCGTTCGTGGCGCATCCCTCGCAAAGTCTGGATCCACCTTAACGCGCAACTCGGCTCATACATTTTGCACTAAATCCCACACACTCTCAGAATTTGTTGGATCCGGTAGCCTGTTGGTTCTAGTACAAAATGTATGCGCACAGGGTCTTCGCGCAAGCATCAGAAACTTTCTGATAATGTGCGGCCGGGCTAAAGGAAAAATGAGGTAAGGAGTTTCAAGGGTTTCACGGGGAAATTAGTTTTACAGACGCTTTTCAATGTTATTGTTCGGAAAAAAATACCATTCAAATTTATTTTTAATGTAAAGTTCCCACAGATATAGTTTATACCCTGAACTTGGAGATATTAATACTGGTGTCCCTTAAGTTGTCGTGAGATCAATGGGTAAATGCAGGAGTTAGTTAAAAATATTAAAAATATTTAAAAATTAATTCGTTTTGCCGGTAATTCGTATGAAAGTAGTAACGGTATTACATAGAACCGTGAGAAAGTTTATAGTCCAATCCTCCATTATATCGATTATTTAACTAGATGCAACTGTGCACACAACCTATATGTATAGGGTGACTGGTAATTAGTGACCGATACTTTAACACATGATTGTACCCATCATAACAAACAACTTTTCCAAAGAAACTTTATTTTAATTATATTTTTTTCATTTATAATTTACTAATAATTCGTTAGGGAATGGACGCGGCTCGTAATATGGAAACTTTTTTTTTTTTTTTTAAATAATGTTTATTTGGGAATGTTGTTTGTTGTCATGAGTACAATCATGTGTTAAAGTATCGCTCATAAATTAAGGGTCATAAAAACGTATTAAACGTAGGTACTCATACGCACTAACACTATAAATATGGAAGTGAGTATGTTTATGAGTATGTCACTACTTCACTCTTTAACGAATGAAATTTGACAGAGATAAAAGCAGTATTGGAATTTAGAGAAACAGAAAATTGGGTTCAAGCTGCCAAACCTTACTCTTGCGCAGTGGGTGTAGTCAGCCGGACCAAACCAAATCAACTGGTCACCGCCCGCATGCTCAGTCGCTCACCGACAATGGAACGGAACAGCAAGAGCGCAATATGGTGGACAACCCACAATAATCGGCAAAGTCGCGTAATGATTTTGCAACTTTACGCACGCGGGATTCAAAACAAATCAAAATTAAAAATGTCAGAACTGCCGGTAATTTTACCGTAATTTATATAAATGACCGTAAAATACCCGTATTTTACCAGCGATTTCAGTAAAATTACGTAATTTTGCATCTCTATCGCCGTCCCGTCACGACTGTTGTGTACTCACCTCAACCTCTTTCTTTAATAAGTTTTAATACACAATTACTTTCACATTTTAAAATAATAACACTAACTTCATGGTCATTTCCAATACCTATAAGTAAATCGGGTGCTAAAATTTTATGGCCCAATTTTCTATCAGTTAATGGCATTTTCATATTCAGCCTTCTTGCTTCTACAGTTAATGAGAAAAGTTAAGTGGAATGTTTCAATCAATCTTGTAGATAAATGAGTGCAATCCCTTTTTATAGCAAACGTTTTGAAGTTTCTATTTTTCCAGCGTTTCAGGCTTGTATCAATTTAAAGTTGGCTTGATAAAGGTAAAGCAAATTAGATTTGCATACTTAAAGGTCTTTTCAGCTACTGTTTGAGTTGATCGAGCGGCGATTAACGTGAAACATTTGAGAACTTTTAATTCAATTTTCTGTTAAATAGGTGAAAAGTGAGTCGCTTATAGGGCCATGCCAGAATAAATGCTACTTATTTCTTGCAAGTTGTTTACTGGAGATAATAACATATGTATGTAGATTGAATAGTAGTTCTGCATTTATCCAAGTGACATGCAGAATTCCAAAATGTTGTGATCCAAATTATCAGAATCTTCTTATTTATTGTAATGAACTTTAAACATAATAGTTCCCATTCGAAATTTTAACTTCCCTTTGGGCGCTATTGTCCTTCGTACGGACGGCCGTTATTATATGGAAACTATTAATTTTAAAATTATGATTAAGTTAGAACGGTGACCACTCAGCACGAGCCGAGCGAGCGAAGTGAGCGGAGCCGCGGCAATGGTCGGCGAGTGCCAGAAGCCAGAAACGATTCGCTTCGCCGATTACTTTCCACCACGGAGCTTTCCACGCATTCGTTCAATGGGTGCGTTCAGAAACGAATGGCTCTTGATGGATTATTTATAGTGCAAATTTTTAATTTTGATGTGTTAAGTATTATTTTTGAATATATTATTTTGTTATTTCCATTAATTACACACTAGGAAGCGGTGAAGGGAGGGCTTTTTATTGTTTTTTACTGTAACTATGGCGTTCAAAAAGAACTAAGTAATTCTAGTGTATTTTGAATAAATGATTCTTGAATTTGAGTTTTAATTTTAAAGTACTTTGAAATACATTCCTTTTTAAATAGGTTTTGTATTGTATTTATTAAAGCTGTCGAATAATGTCTTTTATAGATTTTTTATATTTTTCAACTTCAATTGTTTTACTTTGTTATTTCATTTGCATAATTTGGTTTAAATTTTTAAATTGCTGAACTCAATTGACTGCAGCTTAAATCTTTAAAACGACAGATAAGGCTTAAAACGGATTAAGTCTAATCCGTTTATCTTTAAGAGATTTCATTATTTTGACAAGAAAACATATTTGCGTAGTTTGGATTTTAAAATAAAACTGTCAGTAATGTCAACATTAAAGTAATGTCATGTAAGATACGAGAAAAACAATAAAATGAGATCTTATCTTGGAGTAAGCGAACCCTATTTTACGAGACTATAAATTCGTGAAATCGCTGTTCAAGTTTAAAAATATTTTAACTGAGACAACGTTCGCATTTTTATCTAGACATTCTTATCAAAAGGTGACAAAAGAATGAGAATACCTTTCTGCGAAGACCTGATACTATCGTTAATTTGAAGTTTCTAGTTCAAATTGTTTAAGTTAAAACGCTTTCTTGCGGATTTACGTTATTTTTCTGTCGAAAGAAGTAACATTTTCTCGTGAAAAACATTGTTTTTGTTCACAAGATCGAATGTAATTTCGAGATTAAGCAAACTATTGCAGTATTGCATTAAATATTTCAAAGTCTTAACTTTATTTATCTCTCAAAATGTTTTTACATATTTCTTTTTATACCTTACTAGCGACCCGCTCCAGCTTCGCACGGGTACTATAATATGCATGTATTATACATATAAACCTTCCTCTTGAATCACTCTATCTATTAAAAAAATAAGGTATCAAAATCCGTTGCGTAGTTTTAAAGATCTAAGCATAAATAGAGACAGACAGCGGGAAGCGACTTTGTTTTGTATTATGTAGTGATTAATTAAATAAACATTGTTTGATATAAATAATAAAATTCATGTATGAATCTGAAAGTTTTTAGCTAGATATTATTATATCTTTTACGGCTAAAATCCGTAGTGAGATTATCCGCTAGCGGCCCGACCGACGATCCGGATCGTCAGTGCCATTGTTTATCTATTGTGTCTATAATTACAGTACTCGATAAGTTAAACTCAGGTTTAGCCGGCTACACCTAGGTGCTCCAGGTTGTAGGTGGTTAGAACTAGGTGTATCCTATTTATTGAATGAAAAAGAAAAAAATAATTAAAAAAGCGTTTGATTTAAAATCACCAGATCGAAAGCGGCTACTCCTAGATTTAGCCGTCATTAAAGAAGCTACACCTTATTCTAACCAACTGCAACCAGGATTATCTAGTTGTAGCCAGCTAACGGCTTTTAGCCGTAGCACATCCACTGCACTGTTACATTAAATTTAATTAAAGGGGTGCATGAAAAGAGCCTCCACGAGTGACGATACTTAAGTACGTCCGGCGCACCCTGGGCAGTCAGCCCCGCTACCAACCTTGCTGACTGGCTAATCTTTTCACCACAGCAGGAGTTATTTTCGTATAGCTCGTGCTGACACGAGAGAAGAAGAAGATTAATTTCAATACCGCAATCTGAATAATACTTCAATAGCACTACGAAGTGCACGTAAAAGATATCTTTATAATAATACAGTTGACCTGCTTTGCACTCCTCGCAAGTTCGAGTTATGGTCCAATAGTTATCGGAAAACATTTAGCACTTTTCACATGCCGCTCACGTCGCTTTTCAGCTTAATGTGCTTGAGCGCAATCACACCGACAGATATACAAGGTTAGTCGGAAAGAGGGGACCAATTCAAAAGGGTGTTAAAGTACTAATAATATTGAACAACTTCTGTTCTGCAACTTTCCCTAAAAGTCAATAATTTACGAGAAATGACTGTTCAAAGATTTCATAAAAATACGCTAAAATTTATGTATCCTCAGCTATGATCAGCTGTTTACATTTTAGGTCATATTTGGAGTCATGATTTTTTTCTGAATTTGTGACTAAAGCAGTGATGAAGAATTTTGGAAAAAACTAAATTAAAAATCTTTTTTCATAGAAATAAAAATTATCGAATTTTGAAATATTAACACTTGCTTTAAGACAGTCATCAGTGATACTTTAAGTGGCCTGCGGATTAGTATTCCCTTTCCGACTAACTTTGTATTAATTGACACTAGCAAAATTTACTTTTAATGAAAAAATAAAAACGCAGAAGGAAAAATTTTGTGAGAAATCCTGCACACTTGAAAGGGCTCTACAAAGTTTTCGATGGTATGTGTAGTCTGTCATGCCGCACTTGGCCAGTGTGGTGGATTAAGGCCTAAACCCTTCTCATTCCAAGAAGAGGAGAATAATAGGTTGATTATGTATGTAAAAGTATTTCAATATATAGTATATTCTAATGATTACGCGAATATCAAAGTTTCGCATCAAAGTCGAGCGAAAACAAATAAAAAATCATATTTATGATTAGTTACGGTTTACTCACGTGCATTTTTCGGTATTTTTTTCGATATTTTGCGGTATGTACTCAGTATTACAACAAAACGGACACGACAAGTGACGAAGATGCACGAGCAATACCGACACAGAGCGCGCCCCTCGCTTCGCGGGCGCAACGCTACGCGGCGCGGTGCAGCGCTAGTTTGACTCGCGACCTCGCCGCGTGATCAGCTCATGATTAAGGACTCCGATTGGGTCCGAAACTAGTCGGGCAATCCCGAAAAATGCACGTGAGTAAACCGTAACTAATCATAAATATGACTGTGTCTCACGAAAGTTATAATAATAAAAATAAAAATTCTAAAGAAGAAACAATGTTTTACTTACGAAAAAGTAAAACAAGCGATACAATGTTAAGAAATGTTGTTAGCCAAAGGCCATTTTAGAGTATCCCTTTGTCTCAGCTGCATTTTAAGACTTATGTAAAAGTTCTGACTATGTAAGCATCCTTGGAAGCAACATGCACTTACAAAGCATTCAATTTGAAAAACAAAAGGTTCTGTTTATTTTAGCGAATCCAGAATACCTGAGCTGGCATACGCCACCACTGCAAATAAAAACACTACGTGGAAAGAATAAGCAAATAACTCGGTGCCTTATGTAGCGCTGTTACATTTCGGTGTAAGAGGCGTCCACGTAATCCGTACCGAAGTTTCGAAGGATAACGGTAATGGCATTGCTTATTATTTGACGTCATTCGCAACAGAAGGATATCTTTGTATCGTAACTTTTCACTTTGATGCCCTTCAGACGCAATTCTCCACTGAAAAATATGCTTGATATCTTATTTTATGTTTTCATCTTTCATCGGCTTTGAAAATGTGATTGTACCATTTATTTTAGTGTACTCATCTAAATAGCGTGAAAACTGCCTCTTAAACGCAGTTCAGACTACGCTTTACTATATCGCTGTATAGTAAAGTATATTGCATCATAAGCTATCACTATATAGCATGACGTTCACACTATACGCTATATCGCAAATCGGTCTACTATGCTCTATGCAAGCGGTATACTAGCAAGTTATTTGACGGCGATCCGTCGGGGACAGTCGGGATAAAAGTGAAGCGGGGCAGGGACCGAAGAATCGTACGATATAGCTCTGACAATCGCTGAAGTTTATCGCGTACAGCAAACTAATACTTTATAGTGTAGCGTTGTGTGAAAGTGTCCATATAAAATGTATGCTGAGCGATATTATCGTGCTACACAATATTTGATACTAATATAATTATTATAGCGTAGTATGAAATGTGCTTTAATGTTCTTAAAGAACAATTATGTGCGCCATACTAGCCGCAAAATCTAGCATTAAACAAGTCTTTAACAGGTTCCAAATCTGCCAAAAATTATAAAATAATTTTATTTAGTTTATAATTTCTTTTATTAGTAGACTTGGGCTCGTTTTACCCTAATCACATCAGCTGGTAAGCGCAGACAGGGTCTAAGGTGGAGCACTCGAATCCAAGTACAAGTGCCGTCCCGTAAAAAGAACGCTGGCGCGCTGAGCGATTTCAACCACTCGAGCAACCAACTGACCGACTACAATTGTGTGCGCAGACACACCCCCTCCACTGCCGCTCAGCGTTCTTTTTACGTGACGAGACCTGTAACAGATATATGGAGGGATTCTCCTATAGCCCTCTGGTTCACACCGATAATTCAGCCCTCATCAATCGATCAGATCTGTCTCCCTCCCCCCCCCGAAGTCCCCGCCAGCATCGCCCTAAGCCGAGGTCCGAGTCCCACTAGGGGGTCGCCCTTAGTGCTGTTGTTGCAGGTAGTCATGATGTTAGTGTAGTGCAAGTAGTTAGCTTAGGTGTATTTTACTCCCCCCCCATTGGCTGGATTGTGGAGACCCTTCAGGTCTCGCCAATAACTGCCCGGTTAGGTAGAAATGGTCCCCTAAGACCACCTACAGCAGACCAAAAGAATAAAAAAAAAAATAGCCCTCTGGTCTCACATACACACGACGGAACACAGTAAACTGCTTGGCGCCGGACTTTAATGTGAGGGTGGTAGCTAGCCAGACGGATTATATACATCCTACCAGAAACCCAGGAGCTCGTGGCTAAATAATTACAGCCGCATAGAGCGATCTTCCGGGTTAAGCCACGCTTGCCGAGGTTGGTCTGTGGATGGGTGACCCTTTTACCATAGCGAGTTTCCTCCGTGCCTCGGAAAGCACGTAAAGCCGTTGGTCCCGGCTGTCATTTGTAGATCTTTGACAGTCGTTACTGTTGGTCAGAAGCCAGAAAGTCTGACAACCAGTCTTACCAAGAATATCGTATTACCCAGTTACTGGGTTGTGGAGGTCTGATAGGCAGTCGCTCCATGTAAAATACTGATATTCAGCTGCATCCGGTTCGACTGGAAGCCGACCCCAACATAGTTGGGAAAAGGCTAGGCAGATGATGAGAAAGCGTGGTGGGTTTTGTTGAATTTTACAACTCGCGTCCATTCCCAGCGTGCGGTGAGGAAGTTTTATATTTTAGCATGTCCCTACACGGGGTTAACTTAAAGTACAATATTGCGTAGTATACTAAAACTGCAAAACCTTGCCTTAAGCAAGTGTTAAACAGGTTTGAAACCTGCCGAAAAGTAAAAAAATAAATTTATATACCTACGTATTAGTAGGTAAGTCAAATATATTGTAACTTTCGTGAGACACATTCATATTTATGATTAGTTACGGTTTACTCACGTGCATTTTAATAATAATAATATTTTTGGGACATTTTCTACACAGCACCATCTAGTCCCAAACTAAGCAGAGCTTGTACTATGGGTACTAGACAATGGATACCATACTTATATACTTTTTTTTTGTAAATACATACTTATAATACATAAGAAACACCCAGACCAACACAAACACTTACGTTCATCACATAAATATTTGTGTCCTGTGGGAATCGAACCCACGACCTCGTGATCAGCAGTCCGGTACTCGAACCACTAGACCACAGACGTCGTCTTTCGGGATTGCCCGGCTAGTTCGACTCGCAACCTCGCCGCGTGATCAACTCATGATTAAGGACTCCGTTTGGGTCCGAAACTAGTTGGGCAATCCCGAAAAATGCACGTGAGTAAACCGTAACTAATCATAAATAAGTCAAATATATTTTATAGAACTTATCAAATACATAAAGTAGCTAAAACTTAGAAATACTAAACATAAATTCAACTAAAAAACTCCTATAGTAAAAATATAAAACATATTATCATAAATCATCCTTTAACTTCTAAGAAATCTCCCACGTAAAAAAACTAGTGGATATATTTAAGTTTCTAAACAAAAAAGGTTCACAACTTTGCCTGATCCAATTACAGGATAGACAAGTCAGTAGTTTTGGCTCCTAAACAGATGCCTTTACTGTCTCTGACAGCCTCCATGCCTCTAATTTTAGTCTTACTGGAGTTTGAAGCCTGGGGCTTGATTTAAAAAAAAATAGATTATTTGATTTTGTGCGTTTCGAAAGTACATCACAATTCCAGCTAAAAGTCAGCATAAGCATGGTATTGACATACTATGTCAATACCGTGCTTATAGTTTCTGACGGATAAATCAAACATTAGTACGATTATGGAAATACTAACTCGGGTCTAATCACGTAGAATATTTTAAAAGGAACAATATCCTTTTTTTATCCCGACGTTTCGACGGAATTACAACGGCCGTGGTCACGGGTAGACTGAAGTAGCGGAGCAGTTGTCATCTTCGTGAAGCGAGGGTATCTTCGTCTACCCTCAATTGATCTTGATTTTTTATTGTGTTTTTTAGGGTTCCGTACCCAAGGGGTAAAACGGGACCCTATTACTAAGACTCCGCTGTCCGTCCGCCTGTCACCAGGCATCTCATGAACCGAGATATTTCTGTTGCCGCTATAACAACAAATAGGTACTAAAAAAACAAAATAAAATAAATATTTAAGGGGGCTCCCATACAACAAACGTGATTTTTTTGGTACGGAACCCTTCGTGCCCGAGTCCGACTCGCACTCGGCCGGTTATTTTTTATTGTAATGTGTACAAATAGCGAAAATTAGTACGATACTTATGCTTTATTTATCTGTTGGAAACTGTTCGGCATGTAGGCACCTACCTAAGAAAAAAGTTCACATGATCGTGCATGTTGGTAATGAGACATTATCAGCATGACAGCTATTAATGGGGTGCATTAAAAATCTCCACGAGTGACGATACTTAAGTGCGTCCGGCGCACTCTGTGCAGTCAGCCGCGCTACCAACCTTGCTGACTGGCTAATCTTTTCACCACAGCATGAGCTATTCTCCTATAGTGACTGCCAACAGGAGAGTAAGCAAAAATAACTGGTTTTGTGGCGTTTTCGTTAGGCTGACCCACTTACTTGATAAACCATCCATTGTTACTGAGAAAAAAATACTTAATCTCCTAGACAAACGAGAAAAAAGAAAATAAACGTAAGAATGTAGTTTTTCAAATGCACACCTAGCATTACTCCTAATCAGACATGCAAATTCCACTTTGTTTGTTCAGCTGGGGATTATTGTTTGAGCTTAGGGTTAGCGCGCACGGTTGAGTTTTTACTAGCCTGTCGTAGTAACAAAAAGTTATTTACTTTGTCCGTTTTGTTAAAACATTTTGTTACTTACACAAAAAAGGTATGTTGTCGTGTTGTGATGTGTTGCCTTGTTATGTGATATATTAACTTGAAATCTTCCGAATTTGAACTTATTATGATGTTTTACAGAGCCGTATAAATGACGTTTTGTTTTACGGAGGAATACGCAGATTCACTTTTTTTTGTTAAATGTTTGGATTGTTTGGTAACTATGGGTCTAGCGCATAACTAAGTCAGTGCCTGAGGTAGATGCGCGGTGCGGGAGAGGTGTGGTGACACGACGCGAGAGCTCACTGATTCGTCAACTTGTGATAACTGTCACCCCTCCCGCACCGTGCAGCTACCTCAGGCACTTACTCAGTAATGCGCTAGACCTGTAATTCTATTTTTATTCTAATTTCAATTTTTATATTTTGTCAGTATACCCTTTTCAAATTAAGAGATATCGTAAGGACGTAAAACGTCAGAACTCTCGTCCGTGACGTTTTTTTACAAAACGTAAAAAACAAACCTTTACAAAGAATATCAAATATTAAAAAAAAACATGGATAATATTGCTATTTTACGGTTTTTGATGATGTCGTTTACGGTTTTACGATAGCAGTCTCCAGGCTATAATTTACGAAATGACCGCTATGGCAGAACTCATCTTTTGTTGATCAGAGTATAAGATTTATGTTGTATGACGCCTGACGCCTGATAGTAGGTATTCACTTTTTATTTCACGCCTTATCTAAACAAATAATTGCAGTTCTCTATATATTTTAACATCACCTCAACTTATAGAAAGTGAGTGAAAGCATTTAATCAGCAACAAAGTTTATTTACACATCATTACGTTTGTATTCCCCCAAATGGTTGGCAGAGTTTTATAGACCATTTTCATTTTGCCGTCATGTTTAAGTCCCACGTAATAGTATAATAATAATATAATGTATGTCCATACATATATATATAAAACATATAGTTTATGTTAATGTAAAATAAATATGTTATGCTAAATATGTTAATGTAAAAAAATGTAATAATTTTTATTTATCTTTCCAATATTTGTTTTAAATTCTTTTTTTTTGTAACACTTTCGTAGTGTTTAATTTTTGACCCAAAGGTTGTCCGGTAGAGAATGTTCATGGCATTAAGTCCGCCTTGTGTACTACCAATATACATGAAGTATAAATAAATAATAGGGGGCGAGCCTTTTGCCATCAACCGGGCACAAATCCAGATTCCGGGCTGCTACTGAGAAATTCCACACGGAAAAACCCAGTAAGTAAGACTTTATAAACTTTATTTATACAGACGAAATGCCCTATTATACCGAGAACATCGGTTAGTACTTCGAAGATCGTTGGTTTAAATCGAATGTACGGTAGCTGAATACCAACTGTTTGTTCACAATTTATTACGAACGCCAAAACTTCGGTTTAGGAGCGCTGCACTTTAATAATAAATTGTAAACGTTCCGTATCGGCTATCCATTAGACACATAAATTCTTTAGGAGATTTTAACGATACCCGCGGCAAGAGAAGGGGTGGTTTTTCCTTTAGTATACTCTGTTCAACGAAAGTACGATAATTACGAAACCGTAAATTGTAAGTAGTCGTAAGGAGAATACTATCGACAAAACGTAAACAACATTATCAAAACCGTAAAATAGCTATATTACTCATGTTTTGTATAAAAAAATATTTGATATTCTTTTTATGGTAACATTTTGCAGAGAAACGTCAGGTCTCATCTAGGGCGATTCGCACACTGCACCGCATCACGCAGCGTAGCGCGGGAATGCATGTTCTTACGTTGTTTGCAAGTATCTGTGTTTGTATACAGTAGAAAACACGCATAGTGCAACACACAGAAAACGCATTCACGCGCAGTGTTGCAGATCACGCGCCTACATGCGGAGAAACACGCAACCCCGCGCGTCGGTGCGGGGCAAGACGCAAGCTAAGGCACACCGAGTTCTGCAGTATCGTGTCGTGCGTAATTTTGACAGAGCTAGACGTACTATTTCGAAATGGATCTCGATATCGATCGATTTATATTCGAAATCGAAAGTCGTGATGCCATTTGGAATATGAAATGTAAAGAATATATTTATGATTAATTACGGTTTACTCACGTGCATTTTTTCGGGATGGCCCGACTAGTTTCGGACCCAAACGGAGCCCAAACAACCAATTGCAAAATTTACAAAACGTATTGGAGTGCAATGGTTACCAGTGGCGGCGATGCACTCGAAGTCTGAGTACGGTGGACACGACCCGTAGACGACCCGCTGGAGCGGAACGTACTCCTGCGTTTTTGCCTTTTGTGCGAGGAGTTACCGACAAGATAGGTCACCTGTTACGCCGAAGATATAGCATCAGGACGATCTATCGCCCTCCTGGACAACTACGGCAGCTACTACGTTCACCAAAGGACAAGGATCCGCTAGGCGTTCCCGGCGTATACAAGATACCGTGCGACTGTGGCCTGAGTTACATAGGAGAAACTCGCCGCAATATCGCAACCAGGCTTAGCGAACACATAAGTAGTATGAAGAGTATGGACAGCAACAGGTCGGCAGTTGCAGAACACGTCTGTAATACGGGCGCGGCTCATTTCATACGTTTCGAAAAGGCTTCCGTACTAGCGAAGGAAAAATATTTCGTGCCGCGAAAAGTACGTGAAGCCATCGAAATCAGCCGTCATCCGAATTTTAATAGAGATGGTGGTTGGACACTGCCTCCTGCCTGGAAACCAGCTCTGAAGTCTACTTCATATAAAAGTGAGATAAGTCTGGAGTGTGACACAGTTAGCGCGGCATGCACCGGCACTCTTTCCTCAAACAACACGGACACGACAAGTGACGAAGACGCACGAGCAATACCGAAACAGAGCGCGCCCCTCTCGTCGCGAGCGCAACGCTACGCGGCGCGGTGCAGCGTCAGTTCGACTCGCGACCTTGCCGCGTGATCAGCTCATGATTAAGGGCTCCGTTTGGGTCCGAAACTAGTCGGGCAATCCCGAAAAAATGCACGTGAGTAAACCGTAATTAATCATAAATATGAATGTGTCTCACGAAAGTTATAATACAAAAAAAAGTAAAGAATATAGTGACAGAGTACAGAGAGAGAGAAGCAATGGGAGGAAATAATAAATATATGAGTCATTATCATCCTGAATGAGTTCTAAATGAATAACCATTTTTAGTATAAAAAACAATGCCCTATCACCACCGCAAGCTGCTGTGAAATGAGGCCTCTAGGCCACCGCATGATTATACTGCAGCTCCGCGCGTTTGTGCGGAGAAATCTGCATGATGATGCAGATGTGCACTCCTGCACCCGCACGCGTGGCTTCGTCGCTACGCACCACGCAGCGTAGCGCGGGGCAGTGTGTGTTTCGCCTTATGGTGAAAAGGGTATAGCAGTGGCGAAGGCTCCATACAACTCGATTCCTATCGGCTTCCCTTTCGAAACGAGTATTTGCTGGAATTCACGCATCACACTTGAGCAAGGTAAGCATTTTTTGGTCCGGCTTCCCTTTTAAGAAAATTCACCCTACGCCACTGGGGTATAGTCTCAATGTGACTCACATTACGGTGAAAAAACTCAACCAGTCTCAAATTGTTTGATTGGAATTCGCTATCGGTAAGTAAAATAGATTTAATTAAAATCTTAGTAATAAAATGAAAGTAAAGATCAGAAGATAAAAGTAATTACCCAGATACCAAATGTATAATTTGAATTTTAATATAAGTTAATCGCAAAAAAGTTAAAATATAAAGAAGTAAAAATCTCATTTAGATACGTACTAAGAAAGTCTTCTAACGGAAGCCGTGAAAATAAACTTTTTCAGCTTTTTATGTCGATATTGCAACGTATAAGTTTAATGAAAAAACTGTTTCAGCGACGGTCAAGGAAAAAATTGCTGTTGCACTTACCTGAGTGTTCTACATTTTTATCAGAAGCGCCATATTTATGAAGTCAATTTTAACTTGCATAATACCTACACTTCTCATCAGAAAAATCGAAACACCTCGCAAGATTATGTTTTGCATGGATTATAAGAAACACTTTTTTTTTAATAAACTGTTCCTGCCGTTTAATAGTAGGTACTATAAGCTCCTTCCGTCGTTATAACACGGTAGTTTTACTCTCGTCAGAAAGAGAACCTTGCTCCATTGGTAGGTATGACCAATTTAAGTGCTCACGTGCAACGTTAAGGCGCGTTCTTCGATGTTCTCTTGTAAATTTCGGCCCGTTAGCTGGCTCGTGTGATACCAGTCCTCGTTCTTGCAATCTTCTTCTAATCGTAGAGTCACTAACAATCACCCTTCAAACAACACGGAGCTGCTGCTGTAGTTGAAAAGCATTAAGGTGTTGATTTCGCAAAGAAACTCGCAAAGTCTCGTCAAATGTTGCATAGAAAAAGAAAAAAAAAACGTGTGTAGAATTTGTCATGTGAATCAGTTGTTTGTAATCATCAAATAAACTAAATGATAGTGACCGTACTTCTAAACTTGCGAGACTTTTAGTATTATCTTTAAATGTATCTCAAGGTTCAAGAAATACTCATTTAGTAGGTCATTTTGAAATAAAACCTTTATTTTGTATTCGGGGCGAGCCTAATTATAGAAGTAATAATAATTATAAACTTATAAAACAATTGTTATTACATCATAATATATAAAATATTAATAAAACTGCAGTAGTCAGTAAACTACTCTACAGATGATTTTAGGTCAACGGCGTTAAAATTAAAAATATTAATTTATGATTTTAATGAGAAGCCTTTGTCCAGTATATTCTGAGATTATATCAAGCGTTAGAAACAGGTCAAGTGAAGAACTAATCTGATGACATAAAGCTCAGCCGGCGGCAACGTACTGACAAAGACTAGCCACTCTTCATAATCAGATATACGATGCATCACTATAATATTTAAAAAATTAAGTGTTGATTCTTTCTAGCTATATTTTAATCAGGAATTTATTGATTCCTAGCCGTGTGTCCAACGGGTTTTTCTATGGCAACATACTTTTTTAACGTATCATGTATAATGACGTACTTCCGATACAAAATTTCGTCCCTTATTTTACCTTGTCCTTAATGGTTTGGTTAGAAGAAGTGAGTTCGAGGTGACATGTGATTTTTTGACTGATATGAGTGAGCATAAAGATCAGCCGAAATGCTTACGAGTAGGTAAAGACGAAAGCACATCAAGCTACACGAAACTGTCAAATTTTCCCAATTAACCTTGAACCTAATTCTATTGCGACAAAGATGAAAATCTATTAAAGAAATTAGAAAGATTGTAGTAGCTTTATGTGCTGGCGTCTGTGCTTACATAAACCCCCATTATTATCAGACGAGGTGAGAACGGGCCTCTTCTCAAAATGAGAAGAGTTTAGGCCTTACCTAGGTAAGTACTAGTACTGAGTTACATGTAGTCAAGAATTTCAGTCTTTTTAAAACAAGTTTAATTTTCGATTCCGAGTAACCTCATAAAATTCTTAGAGTTGATTTTTTAACACCTTGTTTAATAATAATAAATGGCTGTGCATTTTTAATGGTAGTCAAAAACCGTTGGCAGAATTAAAAATTAACAATTAAACTGGTGAAATTATTTGAATTCAGTTATACTCGCTTAAAAAATTCCGAAGGAAATAAATTCATTAATTCAACTGCTTATTATAAGAGCTCTTACAAAGTAGGTATGTTCGGGAATCCGAACGATATCAATCGAGCAATATTGCTTCGTATTAATCCCCAATATTGCGTATTAAATCTCCACATATTGTTGGATGAATAGCTGTATTGTATGTAACGAAGTTCCTAATTGAATTGTTATACATAGAAGTTCGGTAATTGGTTGTTTCTGAATTCTTTTTTGTTTTTTGTTGTCCCGGTTTTCGGGAAATCTTTTTCTTTGTTATTAAGTCTACTGTATTAAGTATGACGGCGGGAGCGACGGCTGAGCGATAGCACCGTCATCACCTTGATTGGGTGGTACAGGGTCCATAGCGTAGAAAGCGTAGGATAATAATTTAAATGCAGTTCGTTCGAGTTATAACTTCACTTTATTATTTTTATTCACAAATTACTAATTAATTCGGTAAACAGACAGTTTCGCTATGGAGGAGTGTCCTGCGTGGCGTCCCGAATCAAACTGTCCCCGCTGCACGATCCCCACTCTCCAAATCGACTCTGTCCACGTGACGTCATTACAATAACAAGTGACGTCACGGTGTTTACCACCTCCTTAGTACTATAATAATCAAATGAAGATCTTATTATTGATCGATATCGTTTTCCACGACACGGCCATCCCGACGAGTTACACGCCCTCGTGTATACCTGTAACAAAAATAAACAACTTGGTAGTATGCTTGCAACCTCGGCCAACCTGACCGTGACATGAGAATACAATGATTGCCTACTCATTACTTAACTACTAAACTTCTAAATTATCCTAACAATTCACAAACAAAAGATTCCTCCGAGCCTCAAAAATAACCAAATGTTTGTAAAAAAACGTAATGAGATCACATACACCGTTCATGACCCGGCTGCAACAGCAGCTAGTGACAAATTCACCATTTGCCACCCATATCGTCATCACCTCATGTGACACGACCAACACTTCATCTTGAGTCTGCGACTCCCCGGTTAATACAAGACCGGCACACAACAATAGTCTCCTTTGAGACCCGGGTCCCCGCCACACCACTAGCTGCCCATCGCTCCCTGAACAACTCACAAGTGAGTTGCAGTTACGACTACAGACTAGTGCATGCAGTGCGACCAAAATAGCCACCGGTATGTGTTCTCTCTACTAGTGGAGGCACCCTCCTCACTATCTTCAACGTCAGACAAATCTAACTCGGCAGGTACATCACTTAGAGGAATCTTTCGTATGCGATCATGAGCGTACTTATAGGTCCTATTACCAGTTAAAGATTTCATCATATAACGATCACCATCAAACAACTCTACAATTTTGAACGGTCCCTTATATTTGGGGTCTAGCTTCGTCTGATTTCTTTCTTCATTATGAATCAAAACTAATTCACCAGTATTAAACTTCACTAATTTAGCTTTATCTCTATCAAATTTAGATTTCTCGTAACTAGCACTCTTTTCTATATTCGCTGCCGCTTGCTCTCTTGTCTTGTTAATGTCTATTTCCGGTTCAGAATCATCAAAACTTAAAAAACTTAATGGCCTAGCTACGCGCCCAATCTAAACTTCAAGCGGATTCGCCCCTGTTAAACGATGAACAGAACAATTTAGAGCAAGTTGTACATCCTCTAAGGCTTCTTGCTAAGACCTAAGAGACGTCTCCACGGAAGTGAGCATACCTTTTAAAGTGCCCATCAGTTAACACGTCGCAAAGAATTTGTTCAGTACAGATTGTACATTAGCAAAACCTATACCCCGTGTACGAATAATCGCGAATGTACGTACGAAGTTACGACTGACAGATTGTTTAACAAGAAAGCATTCGGCACCAGACTCAAAATAAAAATAATACGACTCACCAGATAGTTGCACAATTGTCCACAAACACGAGCTACTTTGCAGTTATCGACGCGTCACTCCGCTACCGCGCCGCCTCCGCTACTGTAGCCCAGTGCAGGCGCGCCGCCTGCGCCCGCGTTGCCACGCCGCTGACAATTTGATGCAATGTGCCCGTTCTCTCCACAACGAAAGCAAATCACTCGTTTACTGGTTCCAGGTGCGCCCATGAGATTCAGATCCCACTTCTGATGACGGCGGGAGCGACGGCTGAGCGATAGCACCGTCATCACCTTGATTGGGTGGTACAGGGTCCATAGCGTAGAAAGCGTAGGATAATAATTTAAATGCAGTTCGTTCGAGTTATAACTTCACTTTATTATTTTCATTCACAAATTACTAATTAATTCGGTAAACAGACAGTTTCGCTATGGAGGAGTGTCCTGCGTGGCGTCCCGAATCAAACTGTCCCCGCTGCACGATCCCCACTCTCCAAATCGACTCTGTCCACGTGACGTCATTACAATAACAAGTGACGTCACGGTGTTTACCACCTCCATAGTACTGTAATAATCAAATGAAGATCTTATTATTGATCGATATCGTTTTCCACGACAAGTATATTAAACAGGTGCTGCAATAAAACGTGTAAACGTGGAGAAAACAAACAACGAAACGTGATTCACAAACAACAAAACATGATTTTAAAAACTCCGCCTGTAGCGAGAAAATGCGTTTAGTAAAATGGGGCTATTTGAAAACTGCAGTGATTGGAATTCAGTCAAGAAATGTGCTTCTTAGACCGTCACGTCTACAAGCGCTGTTTATTCTCGATATAAATGTAATTGTATATTAAAATACTTGAAATTGTATACCTAGTTTCTAAAATATGGCGAAAAATCTCCTATGCCATGTGCATGCCAATTAGCCCAGTGATTATCAAATAGCCCCATTTTACCGGTAGCTGTCTAAAGTTATATCTACACCAGTGCGCTTTCATGTTCATCTTGCGCCTTCGTTTGAAGAATACGTGAAGTGCCATAGCGCATGCAATAGCGCATGCCTTAATACTAAGTTCGACAAAAGCGCATGCCCCTAGCGCACGCTAATCCGTCTATGTATGTCGACTGACGACTGACCGAAGCGCACCGGTGTAGACGATGAGCTGCACGCGTCTTATGGTAATCAATATTGCATGCGCTTGATGCAAGAAAAATTTAAAGTTGACCATAAAAGCGCACGGGTGTAAACATACTCGTACCATATTGGTCAAATACTCAAACACTCGTCAGTTTTAAGTTACCGTTAAATCTCGTGCTGTCACTCTCACTTTAAGGCTGAGTGACAGCGACATCACGAAATTACCTGTAAGTTATAATTGAATAGTGTTTGAGTATTTGGCCATTACTTAAGGTAACTTTGAAGTTTGCTTCACGGTAGTTTAGCTGAGAGATCTCTAACTTTAATTGCTATCAAAATCAAGTTGAAGTGTTGTATTGGACAAGTTTGATTCGTAATATACAGCATGACTGATTAGTCACTTTATACAAGTTTAGTTTTAGTATACACTAAACCTGAAACTAATTTGTTCAGAATCACTAGGAGAATCGATCGGCATAGTTTTTATGCCACGTTAAATCTTGTTTTTTTTTTCATAAATTTCAGTTTTCGTTTCAATAGGTTTCTAAGCATAACAGTGGACGGGAATAGACACCTTGAGGCTTGAGACGGTCCGCTCGGTCAGTTTCCGTGTATTAGACAACCCCTGCACAGCACATCTCACACTTTTCACACTCTACTGGGGAACTTAACGCAACATAAACTAAGATGAAACTTGGAGATTTATTTAAAAAATACATACTCCGGTAATTCTGATTAAAATCTTGTTCGGGTGTCTCGGTTTTTGTGTATACTTAAAATAATGTTGTATAAGCCTAGGCCACATATGGCCTGATGCGGGTTGCAGGACTACGCTCACCATCGAGTTTTTTTATAAGCCCTCGGATGTACACGATTCCTCACGATGTTTTTCTTGACAAGTAAGCGAGCTTACACACGAGCGGCATGTTCCCAACGGCAGAGGTAACTGCAGCCGTCGACGCGCGTCGGCGGTAACCGTCGACGCGTCGACGGCAGCAGTCGACGCGTCAACGGCAGCCGTCGACATTTCAACTTCGAAGATCAGCGGCAGCGGCAACAACTGCAAGTGTCGCTATAGGTCGACTGCTGCCGTCGACGCGTCGACGCATCGACGGCTGCAGTTACCTCTGCCGTTGGGAACATGCCGCTCGTGTGTAAGAGCTCTAACGCAACCGATAATCAAATTCATACCATGTGACCCCATAACATTCACCTACATAAAATGCCGAGAACCTTAATGATTTTCCCATTATACGTTACCCTTTAGTAATTACGGGGTAAACTCGATAAAAACCTATAAACCTGATAGACTCTAGGCTCAAAATTCGAGCACGTATATTGGGATCATTATCACACAGCATTTAGTTTTACCCTTACGTATTATAGGGTTGGTGGGAGTCTATTTTAAATTAAAACAAATAGATGTAAATTGCGTAGGGTTCAACCAGAATTTAACAAAGTATTTTTGTTTCTTTTTGTTCTTTTGTAATAACGTTTCTGGTAAAGGAAAATATGAAACCCACGCGTTAATTTAGATAAGTCTGTACAGCTCTTTAGTATGGATGGCTATAGAAACCTCGCGTTGAATATTGTGTCAGACGTTCTGTCTGGAATTAAATGGCACCTTGTGTTTGACCGAAAGCATTTTTAAAGGTTTATAAAATATCACTTTGTAAGTAAACCCCTTTTTTTTCTCTTGAAGCCTAATAGGTACTACACAGGGTGTAAAAAGACTCATCACATAGCCGAAATCTACGCACTCTGTACATCAAACTAAACTACATTGACCAAAAATAATTGCTGGGAAATGACTTTTATTTTTTGGCATAAAAAAAACGCTTTTTTTTTGTAGCCCGCAATGTGTGGTTGTGGCGATGCCGCGCGTTTGCATGCGTGCAGCGGCCACACAGCTGAGCCAAGGCGGTCGTGTGCGTTTGATATTCGTTGCGTTTTTGTAACTTCAAATGCGTAATTTGTGAGGAAAAATTTAAAATTTTGATTAGGTTGTTTGGAAGAAAGTTTAGTATTATCACTTAGAATACGTTTTTGGAAAAAACTAAAAAAAAATGTACACTTTGACCTTCAATATCTCCAAAACCAATGGTTTCCCAGGTATGGTCTGGTAGAAAAAAAATATCCCAATGATGGGTAGAATATGTGGTTTTCGTTATCGTTAAGGTTCTTTTAACACCCGACATAGGATGTTAAAAATGTTACTCTAAGAATTTTGTACTCGGTATGGGAAATAGAACAAACGTCGAACAACTTTTCTAAATTCGCGTATTTTTAAATTATTTTCCATACAAATCAATTAAAATTATTTTTATTAATATAATCAAAAAAAGTTGTTTAATGTTCGATACCGAATAACCCTACAATATTCTTCGAGTACATTTTTATCACTCTGTAGGTATTCAGTGTTAATAAAAAGGTCACATTTTCGGCAATAGAATAACTACACACCTACTATTACAGAATGCCACGTTGAACTGGTTAAAATATTCAACCTTGATTTAAAGCAGTCAAAAGATTGTCACAATTTTATTTCGTTTAAAACACCAAGTTTTAGACGATGTCACCAGCCCTGAATAGCCAGACACAAAATAGAATGCTAGTGTAAACAGTACTCTCCCCGGAGGTTTTTGAAACAGTTCGCGCCGGTTCGCCGCTTCCAAGCGACAAATGGCCGACCATTTTTACACCGGCTGTCCCCAACCCCCGCTGTATATTTTACGACGGATCAAGAGGCTTAAAACAGTTTTCCGGTAGATAAAACACCAACTAACGTATCCATTGTAAAAAAAACTATCGCCGGACTAATGGAAAGGATCCGTTGTTTAATCAAAGGGTTTTAAGCTTTTCCAATTAAGTAAGCAATTTACAACGACAGGTTTGGTTTAGTGACGAGAAAATGAGTTTGATACTAGACGAATTAAATGATGACGTTGTTTTGTGGGTTTCTGAAATCTGAGGTCGGCTGTCCCATTTCAAAACCTAGTAAGGGCTTAAAACGAAATTTTACAGGAGAGCGCATAGACGCTAAATCGGTCAGAATTTGAAAAGTATTTATGTTAGGTAATACCATGTGGTTAAAGTGACTTACTAGGTTTTAAAATTATCATAGGCAGTGAATGGCACTTACTAGGTATCGATGCTTAAATGTATCTGCTTATTATTTGAATTTTCAACGCTGGTGTTTTTATGTAGGTGGGTAGAGACTTTCTAGGTTGGCAAGATTATGCAATAAAACGATTTTTATAAAAAGTGTCCCTTACTAGGTTTTGAAATGGGACAGCCGAGGTTACGTGATTTAAAGATATTAAATTTATTCATTTTATTTTAATACCAATGTCGATGACTTATTAAAGTTCTGGTATTTAATCGTCCTTCAGTGCATTTTATACTATTTCAGTTTAACCTGACGACATTTCAAAAGTTAAACGCATCGGAGAAATAAAAGATTTAAAATTAAAACAAACTCTATTACAGACATACGAATGAATAGACGAACGAAAAAACTAGTAATTCCAAGCAGGTATCTATCGAATCAAGAGACCCAGCTTTTCTTCACAAAATACGGAACTCCAAAAGCGTTCTCAGAATTTCTATCTTTTATTCCTTGATCTAATTTTTAGCGCCAAGACAGATGTTCTACGTGCTGCAAGGCGACGTTTAACAAACGAAGTCGATTTTCTGAAATAAGTCCCTCCTATTCGGGACAATCGTGTTTCGCGAAATCGTGATAAACCTCCGGCTTTCGGTGGTCGTTGAGAAAGAGGGCCATTCTTTTGGCCCGGGCCATTGGGCCGTCGGTACACAATGCGATCGCCGTGTGGCTACTTTGATTGCATTGCGGTCGCTATCGAGTAGCTACCTACTGAATTTTTATTGAAATTGTTGTGGAGGAATGGGATTTTGTCTGTGAATCCAGTCTGCTTTATTTTTGTGGATTGCTTGCTGATTGTGATTGATTTTATTGGTTTGGTGGTTAACCTATATTACGTGAAGAGCAAATACCTAGTCAAGTAAACGTTTGTTGAAATAATAAACAGTACATAACTGATATCCAATATCCGATAACTTATCAATAAGCAAAAGTATTTATTAAAACGTATTTTAGCCACAGTTCGGAAAAAAAGCTAGGAATAAGAAAATAAATCCTTTCAAAACCGAATTTTTTTTCAGTACATTTTTAATCACGAAATGACCCATCATAAAACGGCAGGATAAGGTACTACGCATTATAAACTAGCTGACCAGGCAAACTTCGCAGCGCCATTTTAAGTATCGGATCGATTTAAAAAAAAAAAAACTTTTGTACAAACTTTGACCTGACAATAACGGACACACAAAAAAACTAAATCATCCAATTTGGTGCAGTCGTTCGGAAGTTATGCGCGTACACACATTTCGGCGATTAATTTTTAAATACATATACAGGGTGAAATTGTAAACACTCGACAAACCGAAATGGGACATTGTACTTATCACTATGAACAACTTTTACTATGGGAACAAACCGGAAATCGCGAAAAAAAAAACTGCTGTTCCCTACATTTTGACGAGATAAGCGAATATAAATGTAGGGAACGTCTGTTTTTTTTTGCGATTTCTGTAGTGGTCGCATAGTAAAAGTTGTTCATAGCGATGAGTACAATCTCTCATTTCGGTTTGTCGAGTATTTACAATTTCAACCTCTATAGATAGATTACAGCATCTCTAACAACAAATCTTCACAATCCCAGATCAAGTAAACGGGCTCTAATAGCATATATAGCTGACGGTGTCTGTATTGACTCTGAGTAATGGCATTCAGCACAAACACATCATGTTTGTACTAAACACACGTACCGTCAACTACTCAGTGTAGGTAATTATGTGGCTTTGATTGTCTGTCTGTTTTGATAGACTGGGAATGTTGTTGAAGCATTAAATGTCTGAACATATATAATACGTCACTTCTGATTAATACCAGTGAGGTTCGGAATTGCGTTTGATGAGACGGAAATGTATTATTAATTCTGTAGCTAACGAAAATAAGCAGTGATAGCTAAGCGGTTAACGTTTGCCTTCAATAAAAATAAGCAGTGACAGCCTAGCGTTTAACGTTTGCTTTCAATAAAAATAAGCAGTGATAGGCAAGCAGTTAACGTTTGCCTTCAATAAAAATAAGTAGTGTTAGCCTAGCGGTTAACGTTTGCCTTCAATAAAAATAAGCAGAGACAGCTTAGCAGTTAACCTTTTCGTTGAATAAAAATAAGTTAGCAGTTAACGTTTGCCTTGAATAAAAATAAGCAGTGTTAGCCAAGCGGTTAACGTTTGCCTTCAATAAAAATAAGCAATGTTAGCCTAGCGGTTAACGTTTGCCTTCAATAAAAATAAGCAGTGTTAGCCTAGCGGTTAACGTTTGCTTTCAATAAAAATAAGCAGTGTTAGCCTAGCGGTTAACGTTGGCCTTCAATAAAAATAAGTATTGTTAGCCTAGCGGTTAACGTTTGCCTTCAATAAAAATAAGCAGAGACAGCTTAGCAGTTAACCTTTTCGTTGAATAAAAATAAGTTAGCAGTTAACGTTTGCCTTGAATAAAAATAAGCAGTGATAGCCTAGCAGTTAACGTTTGCCTTCAATAAAAATAAGCAGTAATAGCCTAGCGGTTAACGTTGCCTTCAATGAAAAAAAACCGTGATGGCCTAGCAGTTAACGTTTGCCTTGAATAAAAATAAGCAGTGACAGCCTAGCAGTTAACGTTTGCTTTTAATAAAAATAAGCAGAGACAGCTTAGCTGTTAACCTTTTCGTTGAATAAAAATAAGTTAGCAGTTAACGTTTGCCTTCAATAAAAATAAGCAGTGTTAGCCTAGCGGTTAGCGTTTGCCTTCAATAAAAATATGCAGTGATAGCTTAGCAGTTAACGTTTGCCTTCAATAAAAATAAGCAGTGATAGCCTAGCAGTTAACGTTTGCCTTCAATAAAAACAAAGCAGTGATAGCCTAGCAGTTAACGTTTGCCTTCAATAAAAATAAGCAGTGATAGCCTAGCAGTTAACGTTTGCCTTCAATAAAAATAAGCAAAAGCCTAGCGGTTAACGTTGCCTTGACACAAGTGGTGTTTTAGAATAAACACAGTACACGACAACTGTCATTCTGACAAGAATTTTATGCCATTGATATAAAATTTAATTTCTTTAGTTGTTTAGGGAATTATAAACAGTCTTTTCGTCTTGATATATTTGACGCTGGCTGTGCTACACCTCTGCCCAACCCTGCAAGAAGGGACACAGACATGATGTTATGCGATAAAATAATTGGTCCAGCGCTTTTTAAAATCGGTTGTTTCATGCAAAGCTGGTATTCAAAAGCGGAATAAAGAAGATTGGTACACTTATTGAATTCCCACTTTCCCTGTTATTTCCAAATCGTCACGATAACAAGATTAATCATTCTTGTTTTCGTCCAATTAAGTGTGTTTGGAGTTCTAATCTAGTTAAAGTTTGACGCTAGCGATATAGTAATATCGTTAATCATTCCGTAAATTATAGCTGTACAGCGTAATCAGGATTTATAGGGGGTTAGACGACCTCTGAATTTGTTATGGTTAGCAACGGGAGTGTTGTGTCATTGAAACAATTCAAACGTTTGTCTCTTCAGGCTAAAGGTTTATTGACGGCAAAACAGTGTCTACCAAGAATTGATATTCTGAATTTATACTATCTAGTTTGAATGTGGCTATCCCGTTTACTAGTTTAGTTTACGCTGAAAGTTATGAAAGAAAGAAAACAGATTTATTTGCGTCTTGATGTGACGCACATAACCACTAAAAAGGAAAGCAACAAAAATCTATATAAATAAAAAGAAAAGTCCTGACTGACTGATTGACTGACTCATCAGCGCCCAGGCCAAATCTTTGGACCTAGAAAGCTGAAATTTTGCACAGAGGTTCTCTTTATAATGTAGACAAGGAATAAGGAAGGATTTTTCAAAATTCAACCCCTATGAGAGTTAAATAGGGGATGAAAGTTTGTATGGAAAATCGTCACTTCACGGGTTCAAAATTTCACGCAAGAGAAGCTGCGGGCAAAAGCTAGTATTAAAATAAAAAGTTAATTTGCAAAAATATGCATCACTTCCGAGCAACTCGGCCATCCATTAGCATATTCCTGTGGCACATGCACTGAGCAGAGCCACAGCGCCAGTTATGTCAATAAAAAGGCAGTTGAACCAAACATTTGAAATGACGTAAATTTGCACGTTATGTCAACGCACTGTGCCGCGTTACCGCACCGTTCCACGTTCACGACGTGGACAGGCCCTTAAGAATATAAAAGTAAAAACTTATAATATTTTGACATACCTTTGTTCTAATTTTCTGTGAAAGATCTAGAAGACTAAATTCAAACATACATTGTTCGTGAATTATCGAACTCTCGTGGGTTGTCGATCTACATCGTAAAATAAGACTTCTTTTTACGGCTGCCGTCTCGGCAATTTTCTGATCATAAAACGGCTACTTGATATAAAACTTTTACTTTCTTACGATCAAGGATTATAAACCCTAAAAATTCTTAACCGCTGGATTGAGAATTTGGGTTACAAACATTGGTTTTCTTATTGATGTAGTAACCTACCTACCCGTACGCGTAGTCTCGTGTAGTGCCGGACTTAAAGAATAGCACTGCCCCATCTCTTCTAGTGACTGTCGTAAAAGGCGACTTAGAAATTCTCTAGAGGATGGGCAGCAGCGTTCTCTAAGCACTTTAACAACCATACTGCGATCGCCAACCCGCCTGCCAAGCGTGGTGATTATGGCAAACCCCCGTTTTGTGGGAGGCCTATGTCCAGCAGTGGACGTCTTTCGGCTGAATGATGATGATGATGAACATACCTACTAAGGAAAGTTTCAAGACATTAAAACCAGGTTTTGTGATTTGGCAAGTGTGATTGTTCTGTATTATGGGATCGCGTGATCCTTTGGATCGCAATGCAATATTTGAAAGGTAACTTTTAAATATTAATTGAATGATTGTTGTTTGCTTCGTTGGTCTAGTGATGGCAAGCGCGACTGCTGAGCGTGAGGTCCTAGGTTCGATTCTGAGGCGGAATTTCTCAGTAGCAGCCCTGAGTCTCAATGTATGAACTGTTGATGGTAACAGGCTCGCCCCCTATTACATGGGATTTAAGTTCATGTAGAGTTGAACTTAACGGCGAAATGAGGGTGTACCATACACCTCTGCCCAACCTTTTGTGCAATAGATGTGTGTGTGATGCTATGATATGAAAGACTGTGTAGGTTTTTGTGTTTATCACATATAAACACAAAAACCTACACAAAGGGTAACCTACATAAGGGTCGTCAGCGGCTTCGTCCGCGTGGATGTTGTTTATCGCATATTCCGCGTTTTTCTCTACCATATTATGCATTTATTACATGACGGCGGGAGCGACGGCTGAGCGATAGCACCGTCATAATCTTGATTGGGTGGTACAGGGTTCATAGCGTAGAAAGCGTAGGATAATAATTTAAATGCAGTTCGTTCGAGTTATAACTTCACTTTATTATTTTTATTCACTAATTACTAATTAATTCGGTAAACAGACAGCTTCGTTATGGAGAAGTGTCCTGGGTGGCGTCCCGAATCAAACTGTACAAACTGCACGATCCCCACTCTCTAAATCGACTCTGTCCACGTGACGTCATTACAATAACAAGTGACGTCACGGTGTTTACCACCTCCTTAGTACTATAATAATCAAATGAAGATCTTATTATTGATCGATATCGTTTTCCACGACATATACATATAAACCTTCCTCTTGAATCACTCTATCTATAAAAAAAAAACCACATCAAAATCCGTTGCGTAGTTTTAAAGATCTAAGCATACAAATGGACAGACAGAGGGAAGCGACTTTGTTTTATACTATGTAGTGATGACCCAACGATAGACATTGAGACGTAATTGTGGGCAAAATCTAGACAAAGTATGAGATACAGTAACCAAAAACATGACCTACATCATTACCAAACCATGTAATCACAACTCTAAAAATACTCAAGCTAATATCGCTCAATAATTCTTGCATGAACCAACTTTCTTCACATGTGCGTCATTCGCTCCCGAATGACGTCATGAAACGCAACCAGGTGACACACCGTCATCTTTGTAATGGGGCTGTGCACCTATTGTTTTGAAGGCCAAGGTTCAAGTTTAATACTGCTAATGGAGAACTCTACCCTGTTAACGTACTGCAAGTTCTCACTTGTTTCTCGTTTTATAGTCACGTTTGGTTGTGATAGTCATTTAGAGGCTCAAATTATATAAGTCTTAGTATACATACAAAGTGAAGAAAAACATTGTGAGGAAACCTGGACTGAATGGTTTGAAATCGACACCTGCAGTGAGCAAGCGTACAATCAATGTTCGTTCCTTCTCTGTATGATAAAAAGTCATTGCCTTGCAGTGAGATATAAGGCTGTTATTATTCCATTTATTCATTCTATAGACATATAAAATTACATTTTTAAATATGTCCATACAAAAAAAAAAACATTTATAAATATAGTAGCCCACCGGCATCGGGAATAGGGTCCAAGCGACCGGTGGTCAGGGCCTCAGAGAGAGGAACTTCCTGACAATACGCACCGTATCCAGAAGTACCGCTTTCTGTATCAGGCCCTTGATCCAGCTGCACAACGAGAGCCTCTTTAGATGTTGGTCGAGGCTCTTATTTATTAAACCATTGGCTGTAACTTATTATTATTATTTTATAATATATTTTGCTTACCTAGAATCCTTACTAATTATAAATGCGAAAGTAAGTCTGTCTAACTGTGTGTTGTTTCTTCATGACTAAACTACTAAACCGATTTTGATGAAACTTGTTACAGAGATGGTCTGGAACCCGGAGAAGGACACAGACTACTTTTATTTGGAAAAAACGCGGAATACGCCACAAATGACATGCACGCGGGCAAAGCCGCAGGCGACCTCTAGTTTGTAATAAATGCTAAAGGAAGTCAAAATTGAATTTAAGAAAATACTTTTATTTATTTATGCGTCCGATAGAGCATGACTTTAAAATCAAGATTATTAAAATTGCACTTTTGATCAAGACATCTTGCTAAATTCAATATTACCTTTGTGTGTGAATCTACCTTAAAGAAAATTTACGCCCTTGAATAATTAAATCAGAAGGACGGCTTTAAAGTCGCAAATCCTCTTAAATTACTTTCTAGACGAGATAAAGTCCGAAAATACGTTTATTTATGCACCAGTCAGCCGTATTCTTGGTAAATTCAGTTTTGTACTGAAGCCTTTTTCAGAACAAAGAGTCGTTGACTGGAAGGATTTAGTGGCTGATTGGGAAAGGTCTTAAAAATACTGCTGAATAAAATAAAATACATTTGACTTTATCTCGTAAGATACTGGTATGATAATCGACCAATAAGCTGTTTGAAGGCTGAGTTATTCCCAACGAACCACGTGATTTGTTGCTAGTTGCATCGGATCACGCAAAAGTTTTCCATCTGATCACGTGATCGGATGCGACTATAATATTAATAACATAATAATATCCTTTGTTTTAGGCTTCTTGGCCGATAGAAAACTAGTACTTAAATAATAAAAACAATACATAAGTATAAACTAACTACTGTACACGAAGTGACGGCCTCGTGTTGCGCTGCGTGGTGTCGCGTAGCCTTCCGCGAAATCGTCGGTACATGACACCCTTCGGCCAAAACTCTTCTCCGTCGGAAACTCTCTCAGTCGGAACTCGCACCACAAACGACGTGAAATTTGTCTTGTGGCGCGACTCCAACTTCTCGACCCTCAAAGTCCAGTTGGTCTTCACCCGAACTTACTGCACGATCTCCTCAACCTTCGTAGTGTAATGTAGTCTGGACACGTACAGCAGCGTCGTCGGTATTGCTGGACGGAGCAGCATGTTGGGTCCTGCCAGCGCGGTGCCGCATTGGTTTTGACAAGGAAGGTTGTTGACAGATACACACCGGCTTTGTTTACCTCCTTTTGTTAAAATAATACAATTATATTTCCAACATATCATGTGATCCGTTGCAACTACTTTGTAAAGTAAAGGTCAGTAAATTTTTGCGTGATTCGATGCAACTTGCAACTAATCACGTGATCCATTGCAACTACTTTGTAAAGTAAAAGTTAGTAAACTTTTGCGTGATCCGATGCAACTAGCAACTAATCACGTGATCCGTTGCAACTACTTTGTAAAGTAAAAGTCAGTAAACTTTTGCGTGATTCGATGCAACTAGCACCTAATCACGTGATCCGTTGCAACTACTTTGTAAAGTAAAAGTCAGTAAACTTTTGCGTGATTCGATGCAACTAGCAACTAATCACGTGATCCGTTGCAACTACTTTGTAAAGTAAAAGTTAGTAAACTTTTGCGTGATCCGATGCAACTAGCAACTAATCACGTGATCCGTTGCAACTACTTTGTAAAGTAAAAGTCAGTAAACTTTTGCGTGATTCGATGCAACTAGCAACTAATCACGTGATCCGTTGCAACTACTTTGTAAAGTAAAAGTTAGTAAACTTTTGCGTGATCCGATGCAACTAGCAACTAATCACGTGATCCGTTGCAACTACTTTGTAAAGTAAAAGTCAGTAAACTTTTGCGTGATTCGATGCAACTAGCACCTAATCACGTGATCCGTTGCAACTACTTTGTAAAGTAAAAGTCAGTAAACTTTTGCGTGATTCGATGCAACTAGCACCTAATCACGTGATCCGTTGCAACTACTTTGTGAAGTAAACGTTCGTAAACTTTTGCATGATTCGATGCAACTAGCAACGAAAACCGTGATTCGTTAGGAATAACTCTGCAAGTCTCTCCGCGATTAAGGTATGTAAACAGGTGTACCGTGTTTGCTGCGCCCCCGGAGTGAAACACAAAAAGGAAACCGAACCGAATGTTAGTGAGTGATATTATCGAACTGTTAAATAAGCGCTAACGCACACCCTATCCGAACTCTCTCACTTATAGCTATGTCTACACCAGTGAGCTTTCAAGTTCAACTTGCGTCTTCGTCTGAAGCACGATGGCGTGAAGCGCCATAGCGCATGCAATAGCGCATACCTTTATACTAGTTCGACAAAAGCGCATGCCCCTAGCGCACGCTAATCCGTCTATTGTATGTCGACTGACGACTGACTGAGGCGCACCGGTGTAGAAGATAAGCTGCATGCGTCTTATGGCAATCATTATTGCATGCGCTTGACGCAAGAGTAATTGAAAGTTGAAAGCGCAAGATGAACATGAAAACGCACGGGTGTAGACATACCATAACGCTATAGCTCAATTTCACATACACGGAGCACATTTTTCTCGGTATTTGACACATTATTTCGGGAATTGCGTTTCTGTAAGTAGTGCTATTTGTTCTTATGTATTGTCTGATACTATGAAGAGTATATTAAAAGAATATATATACAGCATGTTAACTGTCGAATGGCGTTTCCGTTAACCAGCAATAATATAGCGTACGTATATACCAAAAATAAGATTCCCAACCAAAACAAAAAACAGAAAAAAAAACACAAAAAAATATACGTAAAAGCAACGCTTACCTATATGCGCACTTGTCTATCAATGTGGAAAACACGACAACATAGCATTTAACGTATCTACACTACCATTTTGGTTTTAGACAGGCCGTACCGAATTGTATTTGTTTTTACTTTATTTTTGCGATTTTTTGCTTATTTTTGTATTTTAATTTTAATCTATTAATGATATAGATTAATGGGTTTAAGGGAACGCCTTTTGTTATTTTACATAAGTACTGTGACAAACTGGTCATCATAAGTTCTCCGGTACTTTTATAGCGAACTGATCTTTGTGTTTGGCTAATTAGCCAATTGGTGAGTATACCCCATTGACTGTCGTTCTAACGACCTTTCAAACATCTGACATGTCGCTCTAACAACCTGTCGAACATTTGACCTGTCGCTTTAACGACCAGTCGAGTTCTTGTTTGTCGCACCTTTGACGTGAAACCTTTTCAAATGGAATAAAATGATACTTCGGCGTCTTTTGATTTACCTACTATAAAAAAACTCTCTATAATTTTAAGTTTCTAACTAAAGCGGTTCACACTGTGCGAGAATCCTTACATTACGACTTGTTCTTTATATAGATGAATTTTCCAATTTTAAATCGCTATATCCAATGAAAGAAAATCCGAAGAAAAAAATATCGACCATTTTTTGTAGAGAATCGCATAAATCTACAACTTTGTACAAACTATTATGACAATAACACTTACTGTTTAATAGATATTTGCGAAAAACCTTTTTTTTGACGTTTGACATTGAATTACTTTCTTTGCAGACGTGAAATCGATGGGGACTTTTTACATTTCATTTGTAATAGTATATTTAAGGTCTGTACCAATTTTCAGCTCTATGCAAATTATTCCGAAATTTAAGGGTCATTTTTGGCTATTTTGACGGGCTGGAATGACTATTTGTGCATTCTCAGTTTAAAACGAATGCTCTACTTTGCGATGTTGAGTCAAATTATGCAGATTAATTAAGATTTACTTTGTAGGGGCAATTTTATAGCGTGTCCCATTCAAGTCGCTATTTGACAAAGGGGGAGAGATTAATTGACATATTTGCGGTAACTCCCCCTGAAATAGGGGTAAAAGATATATTCACGGAAAATTAGTACCGGCACTAAATTGTACCTTACCTTCGTATAAAATGTGATTAAGATGTTATGCGGCATTTCAGGAATGAAATATTTCATGATGGTAAAAGGTTGGCTTTGCAGAAATGATGTGTGGTGTTCTTCCAGCCAAAATTGAAGATGAGGCTGCTGGTCTATCCAAAGGTTTACCCGTTAAGCGGTAAATAATTATTTCAATGGTAGGTGGAGCTTTTCCAATTATAAATTTGTAAATGAGTCGTGTAAATTTCGATGACACGTTTCAGAATTCGATTCCAGTCTGAATTAACGGTTCGGCCTTCGTTAGGTTGCGATTTATCAAGATTTGTTTTAAGAAAATTGGTCCCCAGTGTTCTTATGTGATACTGATGTAAGTAACCAGTACAGTGAGGAATTGAAGCGCGCTCTGGAACGTGCGATTTTGGAGTATCGGGCCACACCGCCAGAATTAAGACCATGCTTACCTCGTTTGTCCATGCATAAAAAGAACAGGCCGCTGCTGGTGTGTGCTTTCGACTCGCTGCTGTCAAATGATGGCAGTGAAAACCTCGCCGATACCCACTCGATCCTGTACTGCGCGGCGATTGCGGCATGTCGTGTAGCTCATATCAAATTCACAGAAAATTAACGAGCTACACGACCAAAACCTGCCGTACCGTTCTTATGTTTATTATTACACTAAGGCTTAAACCCTTATCATTCTGAGAAGAGGCCGTAGTCAGCAGTGGGCCAGTAATGGGCTGAATATGCCATTATAAGTATGCTATGCTTATCTGGAAGCGATTGTCAGTGTCACTTGGCCACTACACCTAGTTCACCAGGATTGAACTGACTGTCATCATCATCATTTAGCTGTAAAACGTCCACTGCTGGACATAGGCCTCCGCCAAGCATCGCCAAATCGCCAAAACCATGTTGGGTTTGCCATAATCACCGCGCTTGGCAGGCGGGTTGGTGATCGCAGTATGGTTGTTAAATTACTCAGAGAACGCTGCTGCCCATCCTCTAGTATATCCCTTTTACGACATCCATTCGAAGAGATGGGAAGATTCTTTACGTCCGGCACCACACGGAGTTTGACTTTGACTTGACTTTCGACTATAACAATAATTGTGAATTTTTGCATTAGCTCGAATACTAGAAATCTTTGCAAACTTCTGACAAACGTGCTGGCCACGTTTGTGGCAACAGATCAAAATATTCCTCGAAGTCTTGCAAGTGCCCAAGTGAAAGGAAAGGTCGAAAGCCAATGGTAAGGGTCAAAGGTGCAGATCGCGTGTGCTACCCAAGGTCATGCTATTCATGTGTTATCGTTATCGTTACCCCATCGACAAATCTACTCTTTTCACTAAAACCAAACGCACTAAATTATAATTGGTAATAAATTACTACGTATTTTGTTTATTTTTATGCCAGATGGTCAAAAACCGTTTTGACCGATTTCAAGTGAAATGTTTCTTCTTTCTCTAATCTTTAGAAAATGTTAGTTTTACGAGGCATTCCATTTAGCGATCTAATTTGAAAAGCACCAACTGAAGTCACACTAATAGTTGCAGAAATAGCTGTTGGTGTGGTTCGAATTGATACTATTAAAATTGGTGCACTAGGTGGAATACCTCAATTTTATGATAAATAATAGCAAGTTTTGTTTTATTTTGTGGACAGACCTGCTCTTGTTTCTGTTTTTACGGGAAAGTACTACCACAGCGTATTATTTCTGCCGTCAAACTTTCAACTTTCCTCTTGGGTTGGCAACGTATCAGCAATACTCTTTGGGTTGTACGTATAAAGGCGATGATAACCACTTATAATCAGGTGCATACCGTCTTCGCCGACGAGGCCCGTCGCGACGTCCCACCGCCGCCGGTCACGATCCACCGAGCTCTCCCATCGTAGAGCTGGTCGTCTCTTCAGACTCCGCAGTCACACATTCAGCTCTCATCAAGCTGTTTCCCCCCCTAAGTCCCCGCCAGCAACGCCCTAAGCCGAGGTCCGAGTCCCACTAGCGGTCGCCCTTAGTGCTGTTGTTACAGGTAGTCATGATGTTAGTGTAGTACAAGTAGTTGGCTTAGGTTAAGTATTTTACTTCCCCCCCCATTGGCTGGAGACCCTACAGGTCTCGCCAATAACTGCCCGGTTACGTAGGGAACCCTCCCTAGGACCACCTACAGCAGTCCAAAAGAAAAAAAAAGAAAAAAATATAATCAGGTGGACCGTAGGTTTAATGAAAAATTGGTAATGTTCAACGAAGTGTAAAAGATTTGGATTTATGGTTACGTATCGCTGAAAATACACACCGACTCCACTTCACTACTTTGCACTATTTTCTTCCACTTCTTCCGACACTTTTAAAACCTTATTTCAGGTATAATAGTGAATTCAATTGCACACAATTGTGTAATCGAGGCGGTTCGAACACAAGCAAGCAAAGACCAGCTTGCACGTAATTTGAACGTACAAAGGTAAGGAATTGCTTACAGGTACGGATATTGCCATGTCTTTCTTTCCAACAGTTCCAACAGTACCTTAGTCGTGCATTCGCCGATGTGTACACAACTTTTTATCGAGTCTAAAAAATTCGACGTTTTTTTTGTGTGTTTTTCTGTGATGTCTTTGCTACTTAATTGTGAACTGATTTTAATTATTTTGGTTTTGTTTGAAGAAGATTTGATAATGACTTTCGGAGATATACCATGGAACTGCTTGGGTGGACGCTTATTTAAATTTAGATCAGTCAAAAAAAAAAACAGTCCATTTTCGTAGAGAACCGCAAAATCTGCAACTAACTATCATAGAAGTAATATGTACTACGTTAGTATAAACTATTATGACAACAACAACCGTTTAAGAGATATTTTTACGAATAACCGATTTTTTGACGATTGACATTGAATAACTTTTTCTGCAGAAGTGGGATCGATGAGGACTTTTGATATTTAATGGTCATGATGTATTCAAGGTCCATACTAATTTTCAGCTCTATGCTAATTGTTCCGAAGTAAAATGTCTATTTTGACTGGACTATTTAAAAATTTATTGTAAAATATAGCACTTGAAAACTTGCAATTTAGTATTTTTAAGGTACCTACATAATAGATTCAAAATCTCAGCCCCGTTGTGTGACATAAAATGCATACAATTTTGAAAAAACCTCTTTTGACTCGCTAGCTAGACGCTGCTGGACGCTGTGTTAAAACGTCACTATGTAAAAACTGTTGAGGTACAACATAATGTAGGTACAAAGTAAAGTCTTATGTCCTACCTAGCTTTTTCCCAACTATGTTGGTGTCAGCTTCCAGTCTAACCAGATGCGGCTGAATACTAGTATTTTACACGGAGCGACTGCCATCAAAACTACTGGGCAATGCCGATATCCTAAGGTTTAGACCGTTGTCAGACTTTCGGGCTTGTGACTACTCGTAACGACTGTCATAGATATTCGTATGACATCTCTGCTGTCCGAGTGCTCTCCGAGGCACGTAAATATTTTTCGAAGAATATTGTTGTTGTAATGTTGTTCAATGTGTAACGAATGGAATCCATGGACTGACCACGGTAAGCACAGCCTAACCTTCTGCTGTCCTACGTCTAAAATACCGGAAAGTGACATTTTGTCAAATTTGAGTTTTATAAACTACGTAAAAGCGCAACATTTTCTCTATCGACTAGTCTGGTCCGTATTTTTCTATCATTTGTCAATTACGAGATCCAGAGACTTTTCCTGAGACGTTACCGTTACCATATACTACCATACCATATTGTAGATGGTCAAATTTCAGTTCAGTACAAAAAAAGCATGACATGAAAACAAAAACCTTAATTTTAAAAACTGTCTTAGTCCTGTAACTCATTACAAGTGATACAATGAGCTTAAAGTAGCCCAATAATTTGGTATAATCAGGCAAGCGTAGCTAACGTATAGTAACTAAATAATTAATATTATTCAGATACAAAATAAAGTCTTAATCATAAACTATCGCTCGTCGACAAATCTGATTAGGCTCTGCCAGATGGACATAACACGTTTACTCGTCCCCAATAAAATTATCGAAGTTTATTACTCGATCCCTGTTGTTAATAGTCCAGCCGTTACACAAATTAATTAAGTAGCTGGGTATTTAAGCGGTTGACCTCTGTCCTCTTTGAGAGGTGACCTTCTATCTCACCGTCTTTGAATAATGGAACAGATCAGAAAATTATATGTCTTAGACTACACCTACATTCACATACATGTCTAGTAATATTATGTTATTTTAGGATGAATATTCAGGCTGTTTCTTGGAACTCAAGTAAGGGCGTATACATAAAGGAAGCGGGTAACCAGCGCCGACCTACCAGCGCTTATCGGTACAGCCGTGCGAGCACGGATCTTTTTATCGAGTCGATTCGAGAAATTTATCTATTTTAAACGTCAAATTTGACATAAGATATAGATAAAACGACAGCAGTTGTCGTTTTATCTACATCTTATGTCAAATTTGATGTTTAGAATTGATAAATTTCTCGAATCGACTCGAGAAAAGATTCGTGCTTGCACCGCTGGTTCGTGTAGGTAACCGCTACATAAAGGAAGAGGGTCGAAGCAGGGGCTGGTTGTACAAACAAAAATACGCCTTGTTCCCTTGCAAATACAGCAACAAATGACCGCCTACCAGCGCTGATCGCCGTAATCGCCACGCTTGGCAGGCGGGTTGGCGATCGCAGTATGGTTGTTAAAGTACCTACTCAGACAACACTGCTGCTCATCCTCTAGAGAATCCCTTACTCGTCTTTTACGACACCCACGGAAAGAGATGGGGTAGTGCTATTTTTTAAGTCCGACACTACACGAGACAGTCCGGTGTGTTCCATCGTGTGTATGTGAAAGCCGGAGAGATATAGGGAAATCCCTCTATACAGGATGTTAACGAATTCGTGTAATTCCTTCAAACCGCGTGATCTACTGGTGACACTGATTAACCCTAAAAGGGTATTTTTGAAAACATATGAAAAAAAAAAATTGAAAATAAAATCTTAGTTTTCTATTTGCGAGTCATTTTAGAGCCCCTGAATTAACTTATTGCAAAGAGCGATATCGCGTTAGTCTTGTCCGGCAGCCGCGTCGCCGTGCTTTCATTCATTTATGCGTGGCATCGAAATTTTCAAGCGCATGAAATTATTTTTTTGCAAATAAAAAAAACTATTTTTTTACTGAATCCTTATTAGGTGGTTTAGATACGTTCACTTACCCCTACCGCAAGATTTTTTTTGATTTTTAATCAGGCTAATTCCCGTGCGGGGCCAATTGACACCAGTATTAGATCATGTGGTTTGAAGGAATTACACGAATTCGTTAACACCCTGTATAGAGGGATTTCCCTATATCTCTCCGGCGCTCACATACACACGATGGAACACACCGGACTGTCAACAGGTGCGACTAGGGTCAAACAGGACCAAGTCAAACAATAAAATAAAAAAAGGTTAGAATAATAATTAGAACATTCAACCTTAACATATGTGTAACTTAATTTAATATTTGCATGCGTATATTACTGGTGAAATATGTCTTGGTCTATTTTTTATGTAACAACTTGTGTACCATATTTCAAGCAAATAAATAAATAAAATTAAATAAATAAAGCAAAAACAAATAAAAATAATGAAGGATTTTAAACAAATTAATTGTAAATATATTTATTTAGGCATTTTAGTTTTGGTTTTGTTCTGAAAACAATTATTGATTTTTAGTAAATCAAAAGTTATTTGGATTTTTTATAGTGTCGGATTGCTGCAATATAATGGCTGGAAAGACTCAAATTCACTATCGACTAAACTGAATTATAACTGAAAATCTGTTCTAAATTATGAATTGTTTTATCAGAAAAATGGCTGAATCAACTTTGTAGAAGATTGAATTTACTCTAATTCTATAGCTTTACAGTAGATAAAATTCACAAGTTAGTAGTGCAATAAATTCTTTATACTTGTATTAGCTGTAAGTTTTAAACATGTTGACGCAACTTTATACCTAACTAGAGGTTGCGCGCGGCCTCGCCCGCGGGAATGTCATTTATCGCTTTTCGGGATAAAAGTAGTCTATGTCCTTCTCCAGACTTCAGACTATCTCTGTACCAAGTTTCATCAAAATCGGTTCAGCGGTTTAGGCGTGAAAGCTTCACAGATAGACAGAGTTACTTTCGCATTTATAATATTATTAGTAGGGATCTAAACTCTGGAGCAATAAATCTGGGTCATCAACTTAAATCTTAATAACTCGGAAACTAAGAAATTCAAATAAAAAGCAGATTATTTAAGAAGTTTTATTAATTTTATTTGAGTAGTATTTAAAGTGAGATAAAATACTTTTTATTTAAATAAGCTATCATTCTTAGTTTCTATAATATATAATATATATATATATATATAATATATTAAGGACTAAGTTGGTGACCCGGATTCATTGCTCCGGAGTGTATTTCCATACCTATGTACGGTTTCGAGTTCGATACGTCGACATCAATACAAGAATCTCAAGTTGGGCAACTACTACAACTCTAAGCTAGAATGAACTGCAATATCCAGCGGATTCCAACTGAGAATAAGCACTGACAATTTGGCGCAACTTCCCTCGAATATGCAGTTTTCCATATCTTTAAAGTTTTCTCAGAAAATGTAAACTTTGTCCGTTTCGAAACTGTTTTTAGGGTTCCGTACCCAAATGGTGTCATCTGTCCGTCCGTCCGACTGTCACCCGGCTGTTCTCCGGTTTCTGAATTGAGAATTATAGGATAAGCAGTAATTAAGTAACATTTGAGTACGGAGTCGTCAAAAAAATGACGGATTTGAAGCATTTTTTTGACAACTCCGTACTCAAATACTACTTATGTATTGCTTAACCAGAATTCTCAATTCAGAAACCGGAGATGTATCTTTTAAACAGTACTATTACTGTAAAATTTCAACTGGCTACCTATGTAGCCAGTTGAAATTTTACAGAATTTATGGTACTATGGCTTCTATCGTGACAAACGAGGAGGTCAGGATCAAAAGCTTCCATATCCACTATTGTCACTTTCGTTTTTTATAATTTTACAGTAGGATTTGTCGTGGTTTTCAACAAAACTCTTGATATAGTTTGCGTTTCACTGAGGGATACGTGCTGTTTTGAGCAAAAATGTTTTGCGAAATGGTCTTCTTATCTCGTGTCAGCACGAGCTATACGAAAATAGCTCATGCTGTGGTGACAAGATTAGCCAGTCAGTAAGGTTGGTAGCGGTGCTGACTGCCCAGGGTGCGCCGGACGTACTTAAGTAACGTCACTCGTAGAGGCTCTTTTCATGCACCCCCTGCGAAATTGTGAATTTTATCATTTGGAGTTGAATAAGAACAAAAAAAAACGAAAGTCTCAAAAGTGGATATGTGAGTTTTTGATCCTGGCCTTCTCAAATATTGAAAATAATAAAAATATTAAATCCAATTAAACCTCAAAGAAATGCTTTTTATTCAACGTATTATTTACCTACTCTATCATAAAATCGGTTATACGAGTACATACAAGCGTAAAACTTGGTATAATTGTAGTGCAAGCTCTACAATTAAAAACATTAGATATAATAAGACGAAGAAAAACTAGTGGACGCACGGAACTCATAGTACGCGATATAACTCGCACTCGACCAGTTTTTAAAACAGTTTCTTGAGTAGTGCAGTAACTAGTCCAAATTTTTCTTCTCAAAGATTTAGTCGGGTTTTCGTAAGCAAAACTAAAGGGTATTCAATTTACATAATAACTGATCTGTAAAAACCCTAGCAAATTGCACAAACTCCTTAAATTGGAGTGAGCCTTTGAACAAACTAGTTGGCCCTTTTCAGAAAATCAAAGAAGTGTTTTCGTCACAAAAGCGAGGTAAATTTTCTATTATCGAAGGCTGTGACCATAAAACGGATCATATCGGATCCAATTTGACGCACAAACATTTGACAAACGTGACTATAGCCGCTCTGTGTTTAGTGCTCGCAAGATTGGACAATCTCGTGAACGTGAATGGATTTGGACAGAGACGTTCGGAATTGGTTTTGGGAATCTATAGGTACCTACATTATAATAAAATCGTAACGAAGCAAAAACTGTACATTGAATATTTTTGTAAAAAATAATAGCTTTTTGTTTTAGGAATGATGCTAAATAATGAATTTCTGTCTGTGTGTCTGTTTGTATGTTTGAGCTTTACGCCAATACTACCGAACAGATTTAGTTGAAATTAGAAAAAATGTCCGTTAAAGAGCGGGTCAGGTTATAGCGTACAAATTATGACGCTATTGAGTGTGGGTGATGAGCAGTAACCTTATTGGAAATAAAAAGATGACATTTAAAACATGGCGTACATATATACATTATTTAGTTGTTTTCCGACTTCCACGCGGACGAAGTCGCGGCCACAGCTAGTATTTTTTTTTTTTCTACTACCTACATATTTTAACTTTACTTTATCACGATATTAAGTCACGCATCAGTACCACGCTCCAAAATTACTACTTCAAAACAGCCAATAAGAATATTGTAGAATAGAATAGAATAGAATAGAATATACTTTATTGTACACCAAAATTGTAACATAGCTCTTATACAAATAATTTAGTGAAGGGTACAATGGCGGTCTTATCGCTGATAGCGATATCTACCAGACAACCTTTGGATAGACAGGAAAACAATGAATAAGATAGGGGGGATAGTCCGTGGTGTACTGCTGGAAAATATATATATACTATATACTACACACAATACATAGACATAATACTTACATATAAAAATTATATATATATATATTATATATATTGTTTATATGTATAAATATGTTATATAGTTAAGCGATAAGGAAAAACAAAGTAGGTTGATGATGAGGTATTGATATCATGAAGAAATAGAAATGTGTTGAGAGTAGAAATGATCTTTGACTAATTTTTTAAAAGAATCCAGTGACTGAGCTTGTCTTACTGGCATCGGCAGTGCATTCCACAAACGTATAGCCTGGACTGTGAACGATTTGTCATAGAATTTGGTAGCATGCGAGGGCATTAAAAGTCTCAAATCTTCCGATGATCTTAAGTCTCTAATATGAGTGTCATGAAGGAACTTAAAACGTTCTTTGAGATAAAAAGGGGTTGCAGGATTGAACAGAATACTGTAAAGCAATGATAAGATACGAGCATTCCGGCGAAGGCGGATTGGCAGCCAGTTGAGCTTAATGCGAAATTCTGAAACATGATCATATTTGCGTAAACCAAATATGAATCTGATGCAAAAGTTTTGGAGTCGCTCAAGCTTATCTAGCTGCACTTCAGTAAGATCAGGATAGCTGACATCGGCGTAATCAAGGATTGGGAGAAGAAGGGATTGGGCGAGCGCAGTTTTAGTGGCAGTTGGCAGAAAATTGCGTAATCTCCGTAAAGACCCTGCTGACGCAAACAATTTGCGGCTTACTTCTTGCAACTGAGGACCCCACGAAAACTCTTTGTCTATATAAATACCCAGGTCTTTCACTGAATCGCTGTAAGGAATTGTCGAACCATCAAAAGTAATGTGGGGAAGCTGTGACCAGTCAATTTTTGAGCGTAGCTTAGGGCTGCCGACAACAATGACTTGAGACTTCGTAGGGTTAATCTTTAAGCCATGAGCCGTACTCCAGTTGGAAATACGTACCAAATCCTTGTTCACCATATCAACAGCCTCAGTCAACTCGCATAAGGGTGCTTGTGAATAAATTTGCAGATCATCAGCATAAAGGTGGTAGGATGAGAGAAGTTCATCGGAAATAGAATTTATAAATATTGCGAAAAGAATAGGAGAGAGGACGCCCCCCTGTGGTACACCGGCGGAAGTATCACACCATGAAGAGAAAGAATTTTCAATGCGAATACGTTGACGGCGACCGCACAGGTAACTACGAAACCAATCAATCACCGTTGGAGATATGTTAAGAGAGCAGAGCATGCCGAGCAGGATATCAAAATCGACGGTGTTGAAAGCATTACTGAAATCTAATAAGGAAAGAACCGTCAGATTTCCATTTTCCATACCCAATCTAATATCGTCGGTAATGTTGACAAGAGCTGTGGAAGTACTATGTCCTGTACGAAACCCGGATTGGAAGGGATTAAGGATATTGTTTTTGCGTAGAAAGGCACTAAGCTGGTCATGAATGAGACGTTCTAGGACTTTAGATAGGAATGGTAGAATAGAGATTGGTCGGTACTCAGAGAAGGTAATAGGATTACACTTTTTTGGCAAAGGGGTAGTTTGGGCTTCTTTCCATAAAGAAGGAAAGACACCACAGGATATGGAATAATTGAGGATATGGCAAATAGCTGGGAGAATTTCGTCAAGGACAGGGAGTATCATTTTGCGGCTGACACAGTCGCTTCCAACAGCATTGGACGTGATAGATGCTATGCTCTTTTTAACATCACAATCAGTGAATTGATTAAAGACGAATGGTGAGTAATCGGGAGTGGGAAAAGATGAAAGAAGATTTAAAGTTTTGGCTTTAATAACCCCATTGAAATTATGTGACGTTGAGAAATGTTGATTAAGCAATTCAAGGTCTATGTCTTTAGGAATAGAATCTTGGCGCGATTTTCCAACTCCCATTGATCTGAGAAATTTCCAAACTTTAGCTGGGTCGCCGTTTTCAACGGACTTGTGAATATGGCGGCGTTGAGCATCCCTACACGCTAAGTTGCAGCGATTACGGATTGCAACATACTTTTCACGACTTATGGAGTTAGGATTGCGTTTAAATCTTGATTTTGCTGCTGCTTTCTTCTGCAAGGAGACTCTTAAATCGGCTGTTAGCCACGGTGCCGGTAGATGCTTCATTTTTACAGACCGAACAGGTGCATGGACGTCATAAAGCAGATTAAGATTGGTATTGAAAAGGTTTACTTTATCATCAATCGACTCAGCGGCAATGAGATCAGACCAGTCAATGTTGCCGGCATCCTCACGAAGGTTTTCAAGGTTCATGCCACCAAAACTGCGCTGAAGAAGTATCTTAGGTTTAGCCTTAGGAGGGCGAATTTTGTAGGAGACGAAAATAAGGTCATGATAAGAGAAAGCGTCAGCTGAACATTGTCCATGTTTAGCGACATGTTGAGTAGAGGATACGAGTATGAGGTCAAGAAGCGAAGGAGAACAGTTAGGAAAGTGGTGCGTGGCACTTAAAGGAAGAATAGATAAATTGCAGGATTGTGAAGTGGATCGGAGGGAGGAACAGCGGAAATCTTGTTTGAGAAGACAAGTATTGAAGTCTCCCATTATTACAGTATGACAGTAAGAAGGAGTTAAGTTTACTAGCAGATTTTCAAAAGAAGAAAAATAGTCGATGCGTAAAGAAGGACAGTAGTAGACACCAAGCAGAACCTTCGAATGATGAAGATTAACTTCTAAAAAGAGATGCTCGCCAGCGTTCGACGGCGGTGGTTGAGGTGACATGTCTACAATTGAGAACGGAATGTTTGCACGAAGATATATGGCAACACCGCCACCACCGCAGCCTGTGCGATCATTTCTTATAATTTGGTATCCGGGCAAAGAATAGGAAGTGGAAGGGAGGCATGGTTTCAGCCATGATTCAGAAACAAGGATTGCATGGATATTCTTACAGTCCAGATTTGCCAGCATATCATGGTAATGAGCCGGAATACTTTGAGCATTAATATGTACTACATTAAGATTCTTTGAAACATCGGAAAATTGAGACTCAAGCATGTCAGAAAGAGTCGGGATACTAGAAAAGCTATCATTGTCACCTTATAACCACAAGATCTACTACTGGTGTAGATTGGCCCCGCACGGGATTTAGCTTGATTAAAAAAAAAAAACTTTTTTGTTTCATGCGGTAGCGGTAATTGATCATAATTATCTAAACCACCTAATAAGGAAAAAGAAAAAAAATGCAAAAAATGTTTTTTATTTAAACGCGGTTTGAAGGAATTACACGAATTCGTTTACGCCCTGTATAGCGAAATAGTACAGCGTAGTCTGAACTACGCTTTATTATCTACTTGACTGTGCTTAATGTCCCGACAAGAGTGACACATATCGTCGTCAGTAAGTGGGACATGTGGTTGGACATGAGCTATCGCTGCAGTGGAAATGTTAAATGCATCGCGACCGTTCATCGCGAGTCGCAGCTGACGTTTGATTAAGTACCCGCTTTTGCCCTTTACCCTTCTTATTATGATGATTTGCTATTGAGAGAGATATTGCTATGAGATTTGCTTTATCAAAAGTTTGGTAATCAAACTTTTGATAAAGCAAATCCAAGCAATTTTTATTAGGTTATACAAGGTTCTGCAAGCAATGTGCACATTGCTCGCAGAACGGATGGCCGATGGGGCCGAAAGGTTCTGGAGTGGCGACCGCGTACCGGAAGACGAAGCGTGGATAGGCCTCCCACAAGGTGGACCGATGATCTGGTGATGGTCGCGGGAATCCGTTGGATGCGAGAGGCACAGGACCGGTCGATGTGGCGATGAGTGGGGGAGGTCTATGTCCAGCAGTGGACGTCTTTCGGCTGAATGATGATGATGATGATGAACGCATGGTTAGTCGGAAAGGAGATACTAATCCGCAGGCCACTTATAGTAACTGATGACTGATTCAAAGCAAGTGTTAAAATTTCAAAATTCAATCAATTTTATTTCGACGCTAAATGATTTTTGTTAGTAGGTATTTTTTTTAAATTCTTTATCCCTGCTTTAGTTATGAATTCAGGAAATGAAGCTTCTAATCTGTGACTCCAAATATGACCTAAACTGTAAACATAGTTGATCATAACTGAGATGGATAGATATTTTTTATGAAATCTTTAAACAGCTATTTCTCTTAAACTATTAACTTTTGGGGACAATTGTAGAACAAAAGTTATTCATTATTACGTGTACTATAACACCCTTTCAGATTAGTACCCCCTTTCCGACTAACTATTTATGTTATCTATTTATATATATTTAATATGTTATCTATTTATTTATTTATGACTAACTATTTGTATGCTGAAAACTGCCCTGATACTCTGCTTAACAATTGTTTCCATCCATTGGTTGTTTGGAAGAAATTGCTTTATGCGATAAGACCACCATTTGTACTGTTCTTAATGATGTGTATTCCTTCTGTTTTATTTCTTTTAATGTATAATATGGTATATCAGGATTCTATCCTCATTACATCTTAATTATCCGATTAATCCTTATTATCATTTTAAATCCTAATTATCCTGTTAAATCCTAATTATCCTGTTATATCCTAATTATCCTTTTACTATTCTGAACTTTTTTCTATGATTCCTAAAGACAAGATCAGATGATCCTCTCGTCTATCTTGTTTAGGTTTCGTTTGAGGGATTATTCGTACCTCAGGTAGTTGGGCAACTCTGGGATCTGGAGGCGAGGGCCCTCGCGCTGAGATATCGTCAGCGCGAGGAGGCGCCTGAGCGGAGTGAGCTCCGCCAGATCCTAGTGGCCGAGTGGAGAGAACGACTTGCGCAGCCCAGCGCAGGGCACGCCGCAATAGCGGCGGTAAGACCCGTTATGGAGGAGTGGCTGGAGAGGCGGCATGGCGCCCTCAGCTTCCGGCTGACGCAGGTGCTCTCGGGACATGGATGTTTCGGGAAGTACCTGTGTCGTATAGGCCGTGAGCAGACGCCCGGATGTCACCACTGCGTCGACTGCCCTGAGGACACGGAGCTGCACACGCTGCAGGCGTGCCCTGCGTGGGCGACGCAGCGTCGTGAACTAGTGGCGGCAGTCGGTGGTGACCTCTCGCTTCCGGCCGTGGTTCTGTCCATGGTCGGGAGCGAGAGTGCGTGGGAAGCCGTCACCTCCTTTTGCGAGGTGGTGATGGCAACCAAGGAGGGAGCGGAGAGGGAGAGAGAGGCGACGGCCACTCTCCCTTCCCGCGCCAGACGCACCGGGCGCCGCCGGAGGGCGCGCGACGATCTCCGGCCACCCTAGTGTGTGGCCTGCGGGCGACGGGTTAGGGGACCCGTCGCCCGACCAGTAACAAAATCAAAATCAAAAAATTTTATTTCACATAAACCAATACAGGCGCTTATGAAAAGTCGAATTTAGGTGCACGGTTCCAATTAGTCGTTTCCTATGGAGAAGAGCCGGCAAGAAACTCCATGGTTACTCTTTTAAAAAAAGGGATATCTTTTACAATTTCAGTGAATACAGTAGGTACTATGAGAGAGAACAATGTAGTCTTGACCACCTTGGAGTATAGTACCAAGTCTTGAGTACAAAAATTAACCAAAAAGGGAAAAAAAAATAGAAAAAAAAGAAATACAATATGAATAATAGTAATTTACACAATTATATGTATAGGCAAGTCCACAAAGTTCTCACAATTACAAAAAATAAAATGAAGCTAAATTATATAAAACAATTGACATACTTAAATGTCATCAAAACTTAGACAAAAAATACAACAGGCCCGAGAAGGCGGCGCGCATTGTTCCGTGCGCGCCTCTCAGGAGGACGTGGGGCAAGGCCCCACAGAAGGAGAGGTCCGCCAGGGGCTGGCGGACCGAGGCCTGCCGGGGTTGCGGCGCATGCAGCTGCGAATCCCGTGACCCCGGCCAAGGGTCAGGAGAAGGAACACCGTGGGTTTTTAGCCGGTAAGAGTCCGGCATAACCCTTCGCCATACCCGGGCGAAGGGTATCCATGAGGATTTTCCCACGATAAAAATCGATAGTTGGGCAGCAGTCCGGTAAATGACCCTACTAATAACCCTATGTTACAAAAAATGTTGTTGTAACCTCTTTTCAGGAATAAAATAGAAAATATTTCTAAAACTACGAACACCGTGGGTTTATTGTTATAATGGCCCCCGTTTAGGCCCTATTAGCTCCGATTTTGTTAAGCACCGACTAAACTAGACTAAAATATTGCTACCTGTGAATGAAACAAGAAAGAGATTGAAGAATATTAGAGCTGTTAATTAGGTTAAACAAAAATTTCCAAACAGATTTAGATGACACCTCAGCATAATTATGCCTCCTAAAAGTACGGTGATGCCCAAACGGAGCCCTTTATCATGAGCTGAACGACTCGCGACCTCGTCGCTTATTCAGCTCATGATTAAGGGCTCCGTTTGGGTCCAAAACTAGTCGGGCAATCCCGAAAAATGTACGTGAGTAAACCGTAACTAATCATAAATAAGAATGTGTCTCACGAAAGTTATAATACAAGAATCCAATCAAAATTTATACAAAAAAAAAAAAACTAAAACGTACGATTTCGTACCTACTACAAAAAATGACCTATTGTAGAACGAAATTATAACAAAATTAAGATACACCATCAAAACCAAACCAAACCAATCACCAAATCAAACCAGCAGCCTTATTGTCTAACTCAACTGGTAATCGACATGGACTTCATTTTTGACATTTGAAACCTAGCCTGGACTTCAATTGTCACTTTCGTATTGTGTAAATAGCTGTCACATACAACACCATTACCAGCGAAATTCAAACCCAGCGAATGAATGGAACTTCGTATTATGGGTGATTTTGGTATTGCGTAACACCGAAATGAATTTCAGTAGCAAATTCAAGCCCATGTGAAACGTCAGATGAAGCAGGGAGCTCATTCGAATCTTGTTTGAAGTGTTTTGGTCAAATTTTTACCAAAATAAGAAAATTGTGGTGAACATTGTATTAGAAGCGTTTGAAGAATAAGAAATAAGTTCCTACCTAATATCTCAGAAGTAATTATTAATCATCTGAACACCCATAATTGAGTAGATAGGTGCATTCATTTCGGCAAAGAATTCTGATTCTCATTCTGAGATAGCCATACTATCATACCTATTATCGCACTGTTGTGTACTTGCAACTTTTGTAACGCATGAAATCAGTAGTAGCTTTTTAAATAAACTTACTTTGAAACGAATCTATAGCAAAAAAAATCACACACAACACCAACGTACAAAATAAACCGCGAACTTTTGACCATAGATTCTACTTTGGAACTATGACAACTCCAACAGTGAGTGACATGAGTGGGTTTCATGTTTGAAGAAAGAAAACTTGCGTTTCGTTACTAATTTTTTATTAAACTTACTGACAAAATACGTGATTAAATTGCAAATAATGACAAAAATAATGCCTAGGCTGTGTTTTTACAACATAATAAATATAATTACCGTTTTTGCACCTACTAAAACAACTAAATCGCAAATAGTACCGTGGCACTATTAGTAGTCCTACTTGCATTACCGAAACGCAAAAACTTGGAAATTGGATTCATACGGATCATTCATTCCGAAACCGAAGACCAGTTGAATACCTTAGACAATACCGATAACATTCTGACTGGGTCGACTACTGGTAATCGACTTCAAGTTCACTGGTAATGGATTTCAAGTTAGACAATAAGGCTGCAGGTTATATTGCCATCAAAATGGCGGGTTATTCTTAATTAATCATCAATACAATCGGCGCCGCTCTCAGTACCGCCGCGAGGAAAGTTGTAATATGTACATGTTTCATTATAATTGTCCTAGCTTGATTTAAGACGGATTTATGGCTAATTAAGCAGCCTAGAATCTGGATTTGTGCCCGGTTGATGGCAATAGGCTCGTCCCCTTTTACATGGGACTTAAAACATAAAGGCGAAATGAGGGTGTACTATACAACCTTTTTTTTCGTCGTGGGAAAATCCTCACGGATATGGTTATGGACTCTTACTGTTATTATAATGTAAGTTTAAATTTGCCGCCTTCTGTGATAAGTGAGTCGCCTGTATATTGCTGTCTCGCTCACGCTTAGCTATCGCTCTTGATGCGAACCCCGCAACTTTGACATACATTTTTTCACAATTGTTCTCCGTTGTATTTTACTTAATAAACTATCTTATCAATATTTACGCCAAATATTCGTTTAATTTAACAGGTTATGGGCCCAGACACCCTCATAACTATTAGTTCGCGAGTTCAGTGACGTAAATTCAGTGATAACTGTAAAGTAAAATACCAAGCTTCCCGGTACCGACGCCATTGTGTGCGTGGTAACTAAAAAAATTTTTTTCGAGCGCAGTAAGTCCTACTGAAAACCAATAATGTCCTCAAATAAGCACATGACATTGATTGATAGACTGACCGGCAGAGAAAATTTTGCGAGTTGGAAGTTTGCTGTTCAAACATATTTAGAGCACGAAGATTTGTGGGAGTGTATAGCCGGAGAGGAAGTTGCTGACCCTAAGAAAGACATTAAGGCCAGGTCAAAAATAGTGTTACTAGTGGATCCGATAAATTACATTCACGTACAGGAAGCAAAGACTGCAAAGGAAACCTGGGGTAACCTATGCAAAGCGTTTGACGACTCAGGCCTAACTCGGAGGGTAGGATTGCTCCGTGACCTCATAACAACTTCCCTTGAAAGTTGTCAAGGTATTGAAGAATACGTCAACAAAATTATGACTACAGCACATAAGCTCAGGAACATCGGCTTTAAGGTTGATGATGAATGGCTAGGCACCTTGTTACTGGCTGGACTGCCCGACCAATATAAGCCAATGATGATGGCCATTGAGAGCTCTGGTGTTGCGATATCTGCTGATCTAATAAAAACTAAGTTGTTACAGGAAGTCAAGCAATCTGATCAAGCTGCATTTTATGCAAATAAAAACAAACAAAAGCAACCTGCCAAGCAAAATGAAAGCAAAGGACCAAGATGTTACTCATGCAATAAATATGGACACATTAGTAAAAACTGTAAGAGTAAGACTAAGAAGAAACAAAGTGACAACTCTTTTGTAGCCGTCTTTTCAGCCGCATCAAGTAACTATGACTCCGGGTGGTATGTGGACTCAGGTGCATCGATGCACATGACCATGCATAGTAATTGGATCTATGACAGGACACCACCACCAGTCAAAAGTATCCGTGTTGCAAACAATAAAGAACTACAAGTGGAGTGTTGTGGTAAGGTCAATATTAATGTACCACAAAAGGATGGGTCTATCAGTACCATACAGGTAAAAGATGTCCTTTATGTTCCCGATCTTTCTACTAGTCTTCTCTCTGTCAGTCAGATGATTAAAAATAGCTGTAACATTAAATTTGACAGCAAAGGCTGCATTATATTCAACAAGAATAATGTAGCAGTAGCAACCGCTAAACTTGTTGATAACATGTATAAACTGAACATAGCTTCTGTACAAGCATGCTTATCTGAATGTACTAATGATGATTTTTATTTATGGCATCAGCGCATGGGTCACCTTAACTACTTTGACTTGAAGAAACTGGAAAACTGTACCGAAGGTGTGAAAATGTCTCAGAGCAGCAACATGACCTGCGTCTCTTGTATAGAAGGTAAACACACGAGACTGCCATTCAAAAGTGAAGGTTCCCGAGCAACAAGGGTGCTAGAACTTGTTCACTCTGATGTGTGTGGGCCAATGGAGGTGAAGTCACTGGGAAATGCAAGGTATTTTCTCACATTTACAGATGATTACTCAAGAAAAGTAACTGTTTTCATTTTAAAGTCAAAGTCCGAATGCTTAGATAAATTTAAAGAATATAAATGTTATGTAGAAAATCAACTTAATTCAAAAATTAAAGTATTGCGCACTGATAATGGAACTGAGTACACAAATAAGAATTTTTCTGAATTACTAAAGTCATCAGGCATACAACATCAAACATCAACTCCATACACACCTCAGCAGAATGGCTTATCTGAGCGTATGAACAGGACGCTGCTTGAAAAGGCCAGATGTATGTTAATTAATGCTAATCTAGAGAAGAATCTGTGGGCTGAAGCAGTAATGACAGCAGCATACATAGTAAACCGTTCACCGACACGATCATTAAATTATAAGACGCCTGAAGAGATGTGGAGTGGCAGTAAACCTAATGTAAGTCACATGAGAATTTTTGGTTGTTATGCAATGACATATATACCTAAAGAAAAAGTTAAGAAATGGGACTCCAAATCACAAAAACTTGTCTTTGTGGGTTACTGTGAAAACAGCAAAGGCTACAGATTGTTGGATCCTAAAACAAGAGCTATCATAAAAAGTAGGGATGTAATTTTCTTAGAGAATAGCATAAAAAGAAATGTGGTACCAGTCTCCTTATCAGAGTCAGGAAAAGAAGGAAAAGATCAAGTAAGTGAAACTAGTTTGTCAGATAGTGAAGATAACAGCACAGATTTGTCAACTCATACAGCAGTTGAGCTCAGCGATTCTTCGAATTCTGATGATCCTGAGTATGTACCAAGTGTACCGGTGAAGTACCCTCAAAGCTCCAACATTAACCTTCGTCCTCGGAATAAAACTAACATAAACACTGAACCTAAAACTTACCTATGCTCTCATAATGTGTCACCTTCCATGACTCCACAGACATATGCAGAAGCACTGTCATCCAAAGACTCCAATTTGTGGGTGAAGTCCATTGAGGAAGAGCTGAAGGCACATAGCGACAACAGCACATGGCAATTAGTGGAGAAGCCACATGGTGTCAGAGTAATAGGCTGTAAATGGGTGTTTCGGATAAAGGATGAACCGGATGGACTAAGGTATAAGTCACGGCTTTGTGCTAAAGGATTTTCACAGAGAAGTGGCATTGACTACACTGAGACATTTGCACCAACTGTCAGGTATGATTCAATTCGCTTATTGCTTTCTGTAGCTGCAGAACATAACATGACTATGATACAATTTGATATTAAAACTGCTTTCCTATATGGTGAACTACAAGAACATATTTACATGACGCCGCCAGAGGGCCTTACTGTTCAACAGAACATTGTGTGTAAGCTCAAGAAGTCATTGTATGGCTTAAAGCAAGCACCAAGGTGCTGGAACACCAAATTTGATAATGTTCTAAAGAAGTATGGTTTCAAGAACAGTCATGCTGACAGATGTGTTTATACAGGTTGCATCAAAGGAGCCAAAGTACATTTGTTACTTTATGTGGATGACGGGTTGTTACTGTCAACAAATACTTCTGCTCTTACTGAAGTAACAAATAACTTGCAGAAGGAATTTGAAGTAAAGATCTGTAAATCATCCTCCTTCATAGGAATGCATATAGAAAAATGTCATGATTATATCTTCATAAATCAAACTAAATACATTGAAGAACTGCTTGAAAGATTTAATATGTGTGATGCCAATACCAATAGCATACCTGCTGATCCACATGTCACTTTAGAGAAAAGCAGTGTGCCTGAAAATGATAGCAATCATATTCCATACAGAGAAGCTGTGGGTTCTCTCATGTTCACTGCTATAGTGAGTAGACCCGACATCATGTATGCCGTATGCACAGCAGCTCGTTTTCTTAACAGCTATGATCAGATGCATTGGAACGCGGTCAAGCGCATCTTTAAATATTTAAAAGAAACAAAACATTTTGGAATCTGTTTCAGGTCGAAGCAAAGTAACACTCTGGAATGTTACTCTGACGCTGATTATGCCAATGATCCTGCCACTAGAAGGTCGACTACAGGCTACGTCTTCATGAAAGGTGGAGCTGCGGTGACGTGGAGCAGTCAACGACAACCAACCGTCGCGCTGTCCACTACTGAGGCCGAGTTCATGGCCTCCTGCTGTGCGACCAAGGAAGCACTCTGGGTTCGACAACTTATGCTCGATATCGGCAAATACAAACAGAGTTGTATTAACCTTCATGTTGATAATCAAAGTGCCATTTGCTTAATAAAAAACGTTGATTTTCATAAACGATGTAAACACATTGATGTTAAATATAATTTCATAAAAGAAAAATATGTGCAAAGGTTAATAGATTTGAAATATGTTAATACTGATAGTCAACTAGCAGATATATTTACAAAAGCTCTATGTAAAGTAAAATTTCAATATTTCAGAGAGAAACTTGGTGTAATTGAGAAACCTAAATCTTAAATAAGTAATAATTAATTGCTATTGTATTGTAATGTTAGTGTAGTGTCACTGTTACAATACTGATGTAATACTTATTATGTTTTGTAGTAGGTTTCTGTGTGTAGTTGGCGTTGTTATAGTGAGTACTGCAGGCCCTATGAGGTGCTGAATTATTTATAGCAGAGTACATCATTATAATGACTACCCTTAGTATAAGAGTATATCTTGTGTCTAAATATTCTAGACATCATAAAGTCGGCCCTTAAACATTAGTTGTCCGCAAATACCTCTATTAATAGGGATAAAACAAAAAGGTTTTTTTTGTTTTTTGTATTATTGACTAACGTCACATAAATGTTAACTGTTTCAGTTAGTTTAGTTAACTGGTAGTGTTCACTGTTTGAATGCTGTATTATTTTTGCAGTAGTTAGTTTTTAAAGAAGGCTAAAATTTAGAAGGAATGTTAATGTAAGTTTAAATTTGCCGCCTTCTGTGATAAGTGAGTCGCCTGTATATTGCTGTCTCGCTCACGCTTAGCTATCGCTCTTGATGCGAACCCCGCAACTTTGACATACATTTTTTCACAATTGTTCTCCGTTGTATTTTACTTAATAAACTATCTTATCAATATTTACGCCAAATATTCGTTTAATTTAACACTTACCGGCTAAAAACCCACGGTGTTCCTTCTCCTGACCCTTTACTTTTGACTCCTGTACTATACACCCCTGCCAACCCTTCGGGGAATAAGGCGTGATGTTATGTTATTATACCACCACTTTACCGTTGTTTTTACCACGAAATCAACATAACATGTCTAAAACAAGACTGCGGGGCGATAAATAAACGTGTTACGTTCCACCCCGTCGCGTCGGTAAGTAACAAGTACATCTGCATGTAAAGTGTGGTCGACATCGCAATACAAATGTGTTAGCATTCGCATCACTAGTAGTATTTGTTAGTACTGAATAGTGTCTGAGTGAGACTGAACAACACTACACAATCTACACATGTCTAGTGTCGGTGATCGGAGCTGAGTCTGTTTTGTTTGAGAATTGTTTTGTATACTTGCACGGAAACTTATTGTATTGGTTTATATGTATTTTTTTTTATATTGTAATGTAAAAGAGTTTTATTATGTTAACTGTTCACGACTTCGCTTCAATATTAAGGCCCGATTACATCATTTTGCGTTTATCAACTTCAAACAATTGACTGAAATAGAATGACATTTAAATATGTTTAGCACTAAATGTGTTTAGCCAGTAGTTGGGCAAGCGGGTCTAAACGTATCCCCATTTTAATTAGTCAAGCAAAGTCCAATTTATAGCCTTGACCTTTCCCAATTTTCCATATCTTTGGTCTGCCATGGTCAGGTAGGTAGGAGGGTCTGAGTCTGAAGGACGGTCGGAGTTCGATCCGAGCCCGCATCTCAGACTTTTCGAATTAATGTGTGGATTAATTTCATTGTCATTCTGTAGGAAAACATCGTGAGGAAACCTGCATACCTGAAAGAGCTCCAAACTATTCTGGATGGTGTCTGTAAGTCCGCCAAACTGCACCTCGGCAGCGTAGAGGACTAAGGCCTAAACGCTTCTCATTCTGGGAAGAGGGGCGAGCCCAGCAGTGTGAACGTAATGCTTTGGCTTTTTAACCTTTTGTACTGTTTTCATGTTATTTGGACAGAAGCAAGCTGGTACTGTTTCTTCCAAATAAATCTTGATTTATTTTTCCGCGAGCCCCAATAAGATTCACCTTGCCCAAGACTGCAAGAAATCCTTACTACTTAATGTTGTAAATGCCAAAGTAACTCTGTTTGTCTGTCTATTACCTCCTCATCATCATCACCAGCCGAATGACGGGACATAGGCCTCCCCCAAACAATGTTGGGGTGGGTTTCCATAATCGCTACGCTTGGCAGGCGGGTTGGCGATCACAGTATGGTTGTTAAAGTACTCAGAGAACGCTGTTGCCCATCCTGTAGAGAATCGCTTAGCCGCCCTTTACGACACCTACTGGAAGAGATGGGGTAGTGCTATTCTTTACGCTCGGCACCACACGGACGGTCTATTACCTCATCACGACTAAACTACTGAACCGATTTTAATGAAACTTGGTACAAAGATAGTCTGGAACCCGTAGAAGGGTACTTTTATCCCGAAAAATGCGGAATACGCGATAAACGACATACACGCGGATAAAGCCGCGAGAGACTCCCAGCCATAAATAATTTAAAAGAAACCGATTCGATTCTCTTAAGATATTTATTTTTCCAAAATGATCAGAGATAAGGATCGTGGTATACATTTAAGCTAAAACGGGGAGCGGTAATAAAGAAAGCTTTAGTTCCGTGAGACATTTTATCGAATTTCCGCGCGGGTGCGGGCTGGGGCTATTAAATAAAGAATGCATTTATCTTCAATCCTTTATTTTTATCCCGTTTGGGGACGGGCTGGAATATTAAACTTCCTCACCGCTCTCTGGGAATAAGATTCAACAAAACCCAGCACGCTTGCTGTTAGGAACTACAAGGTTAGTAGGAAAAGGGGTAAGTACTAATCCGAAAGGATATTAAAGCACCTAAATGAATAACTTTTGTTCTACTACTTTTCCCAAAAGTCAATAGTTTATGGGAAATAGTTGTTCAAAGATTTCATAAAATACGCTAAAATATCTATCCTCAACTATGGTCAGTTGTGGTTACATTTTAGGTCATATTTGGGGTAACCGATTAGAAGACCCATTTACTGAATTTGTAAATAAGGCAGGGATGATTTTGCAGCCTGCCGGGGTGCGGTGCATGCAGCTGCGAATCCCGTGACCCTGGCCAAGGGTCAGGAGTAGGAACACCGTGGGTTTTTAGCCGGTAAGAGTCCGGCATAACCCTTCGCCTTCCCGGGGCGAAGGGTGTCCACGAGGATTTTCCCACGAACAAAAAAAAAAAGTGATGATTGTAAAAACTAAAATAAAAATCATTTTGCGTGGAAAAGAACTTTGAAATTATAACACTTGCTTTAAAACAGTCATCAGTGATACTTTAATTGGACCATTAGTAACCCCTTTTCGACTAACCTTGTATACCATCCGCATGGCTAGCTACCACCCTTACATTAAAGTCCAGTCAAGCAGTTTACTGTGTATCGTCGTATCGCGTCGTATCACGTCGCGTTTGTCTCTTAAGGCTTCTACACACCAAAGCCGCCGACCCGGCGGCTTTACCCGCCGGGTTTTACCGGCGGCCAACTAACGCGAACTAAGCGAGCGAACATAACGCAAAACAAGCCCGGCGGCATAACCCGCCGGGTTTGCCGGCGGCTTTGGTGTGTAGAGGCCTTTACGGGGTCTCCTGCATAAGCGACAAACGCGATGCGACGCGATGCTGCGAATGCGAAGAACGCGATCAAAACAATGGCATTCTCTGCTGGCGGCCTATGTAGCAGTCTGCGGCGAGACGCAACGTTAAGTGTATTTTCATCGCGTCGTGTCGCCTGACGTCGCATCGCGTCGCGTTTGTCGCTTGCGCAGGACACCCCGTCACGCTGGACTCCCTGTAAGGCTGGTGTTCAAAAACATTAATTATCTAGTTAAACATCCTTTTACCGAAAATTTCGGTACATTTTTCTAGTAACCGGTTGTTTAGCCAGATAATGTTAGTGAACACCAGCCGACTTTGATGATTTTTGACAGGCAATTTTGTACTTTGTGATCGACAGAGTAATTATTCAGGAAGATAAAAGTTATAGGCAAACTAAGCTATAGGTAGTTGCAATATACGAAGTTAGTCGGAAAGGGGGTACTAACCCGCGCGTCACTTAAAGTGTAATTGATGACTGTTTTAACGCAAGGGTTCAAATTTCAAAATTCGATCATTTTTATTTTCACACAAATTTTTATTTTCGTTTTTTCATAAATTCTTATCAGCCCTACTTTAAATACGAATTCAGAAAATGGAACTTTTAATCCGTGAGCCCAAATCGTCACCCTGCGTGCTAACTGTCGTTTATCAATAGATAATTTTTCAGTAGTTGCGTTAGCTGTGGCTTTATTAATAAATTAATAACTTTTTTATATTGCTCTTGGCTTACTGTTGGCTTGGTTAGTAGTTGCCCTAAAGCCCTAAGGTATCTGTTCATTTATTTCTATTAATTTGAAGCACATACGTCACTCTGTGAGAATTTCTCTGAAAAATTATCAATTGCTAGTTACGACAGTAAGCGCGGAGGGTGACGAATATGACCTAAAATGTAAACACAGCTGATCATAAACACTGTTTTAAGCTTTCACGGTTTGTCTCGCCATGATCGCGGGTTGACTCAACCCGCGATCATGGCGCTTGCAACAGCGTCGAAATATCGGGAACTCAAACAAATAAATAATCACGGAAGATATCCCTTAAGTGACATTTTAAATTTACAGCTGATCATAGCTGAGGATAGATAGATTTTTCTTTTTTAGATTTTTGATCACCTATTTCTCTTAAACTACCACTTCACCACCAGTTGATTCCACTTTCATTGTGAAAACCGCCAAACAGTGGAATGCGCTGCCCGAGTGGGTGTTCCCCGATAGCTACAATCTGGGTGTCTTCAAGTCACGAGTGAATCGGTTTCTTCTGGGCAAGCGTGCTCCATCGTAGACCGCATCATCTCTTAACATCAGGCGAGATGGCGGCCAAACGCAGGCCTAGTAACAAATAATAAAATAAAAAAACCTACTTACTTTTGAGGAAAGTAGTAGAACAAAAGTTATTCATTATTATGGGTACTTTAACACCCTTTCGGATTAGTACCCCCTTTCCGACTAACCTTGTATTTCCATCATTCCAAGTCCATATTCGATTCCTTCGATCGAGCTTACATAAAATCAAAATACACCTTTAAATGTAAGAAAGACAATCAATATTTTCTATCGTATCACAAATATACCACGTAGTATGTAGTTGCGGTGGTCACGGCCGCGCATTACGTGGACTGAAATAGACTAGCCTTGCTGAACTCCCATTATGCCTGCTACAATTTGTTCCAACTTCCCTTCAAGGTGACGGCCATTTTGTTTTTGTGTTTACTGAAAGGTTTAAGGAAAATTACAATAATAAAATTACAATTTAGTGAAGTCTTGGCGAGATTAACTCAAAAACGAGTTTTCTACCAGCAAACATTTGAGTGATAGAGAGAGATTGATAGTGTGGTTGGGGGCATTCGTTACTGAAGTGTGGGTAAGTAGGTATGCTACGACCTATTGCAAATAAGCGTAATCAGTCTATTACTGTCCCACTGTTGGGCAAAGGCCTCATCTCAGACTCTATCGTTCATCTGATCCTGATTATGCAATTTTTGATGATGGTTGTAATTTCAATTTACATTTATTCATCACAAATACATTGTTTTTTTATTTTCCCCTCTCTAAGATTTCTCCTGTGTCGTGGGTGAGTTTACAGACACAAATCTCACATACACAAACGCCCAGACCCGAAACAACTATCTGTATGCAATACAAATTATTCCACGTGGGAATCAAACCCACCCGTAGCGTCGAAGCCAATCGCTTAGCCACTGCACCAAACGTGTCGTCAATATATTATGTGACTTTATAATATGTATGTCGCAGACAAATTCGGTTATGGAGAATTAGGTAGCAGTGATTATAGCATTACAGTTAAAACCGATGTCTGCTTATCAGGGGCAATATGAGTATGGTGAATAAAACCAACATAGACTCTCGACAACTGAGAGTACTTGTAATCAGATTAGTTGTTAGTTACATGAGTCACAATACAATATCAAACAAGATCATAATTTATTTATTTATTTAAAGGAACTCCAACGACTTATCCACTATAACATATGTATATATAATTAGGCGAACATTCGTTTTTGGATTATGGTGAATTTGTCACTTATAGGAGTACACAGCACTTACATATTAAGTCGTTAAGCTAAATACACTGCAATGACAATGAAGAATAAAACAAACACAATAACGAAGAATACAATTACAATAACGAAGAATACAATTCATAAAACAAGAAGGACAAACTATTCAAATAATACAGGTTAGACTTCTACGAGGGTTCGACATGGAATGCCTCATCAGCCTGTTCGTCCTAAATCGACCACACACAGTGTAATCGGGTCACACCGATATCTGTCATCGCGCCACAACCAAACATTGAAGTAGTGCATTTAGCAATAATTTAAAAATAATGATTAATAAAAAACTACTTGACATTTCACACGCTTTAATTTGAATCAGTGAAGTCAACGGATTCACTTTAGACGTTATTTTTTCGGTTATCGGTTAAATTGTTGCCAGTAAAATGACGATAACCGATCTCCCTTTTGATAATGTTTGTATTTACAGCAAAACTCCATACAGTTTCAATACCTGAAAAATATTTAAAACCAGCGTTATTTACGCTCCATGTACGCTCGGAGGCGAAGGTACGAAACATAAGATGAATAATTCAAGTTGGCGGCTCTGTGCTTTGTGGCGGGTAATTCAGTAGGAGCACGCGACACTAGGTCAAGATACTCGAATTTACAATGTACTGGTAGCTTTTGTAATTAATTAGCGACTAATTTGTTTGTATAAAAGAATGTAAATTTTTACGTGCGCACTTTTCAACATGCCTGTCGTTGACTGTACCCGGGTCACGCGAATACAATGCTTTGACTAACGATCGCGATATAATTATGGGATGTATTTAAAAGAACTTTAAAATTAATGAAAATAACAACAAAAAATGTTTAAGGCACACGTCTTCAAAAATAATGCTTTCCATTACAAAATTAATGGTTCGCACTATAAACAATCAAAAACCATTTGATTCTGAACGCACTCATTAGGAATGGTGGAAAGTCATCGGCAAAGCGTTTCTGCCACTCGCCAGCCGCTACCGCTGCACCGCTCGCTTCGCTCGCTCGACTCATGCGTTGTGTGGTTACAGTTCTAACATAACCTAATCTGCCTTTCAGCTATCTGTTTGTTTTTTTATTTCTGGTTGCGGGGGACCTTGTACTATCTTTTTTTATTTTCAAAGATTACTTAAATTTGGAAGTATTACAATTAAAGTGCAAAGTAATAATTGAAAAGCTAGGCCTTTTGAAAGGGGAAACTATTAAATTATGAAGTCTTCATCACTTGGTCAAAAATTATGAACAACAGTATTTAAATAAACCAGCTTTTTTTTAAATAAAAATAATTTTCAAGTGGAGCACAATGGAAATAAAATTAATGAAAATAAGTGCTGTTACAACAGCATTAATGATTCACATGTTAACGAACCAAATATTAATTTTAATACATTGTCACTACAATTGGACGTTAACATGCCAAACTGACGTGTAATCCCCATAAAACCAATACACTGTAATTGCAAAAGCTGACAGATGTTTCGTTTATAAAAGTAAGGCGAGCTGAACCCTGGCGCGGTAGGTTTTGCTTGTTTTAGAACTCATTTTTGATAGGCAAATTAAAACATTTAGAACCCAAAATAAATTTATATTTTAGGATACATTCCTTCTCTATACCATGTACCCGTTCAATACACGATGCAATATAGTTTTCTCCATAGAAAAAAATACAGAAGTTACTTCGACTTGCAGTTTTTTTACAAGCAAAATTTCATTTTAAACAAGTACTTACTATAATACATTTTTATAATTAATATTAATTTATAGGTAATTAATTTTGGAATCGATTCTACCCGATTGTTTTTTTTTTTTACATTTATATATTTTTTAACGATTTTTTAAAGTGATTTTCGGCCCGCGCGTCGTCGCTTACCCGATTGCCGTCGTTTACCCGATTACCGCGTCAGGGTTCAGCTCGCCTTCGGCATTTCATAGAAATTTTCAAGTCTTTGTTTTTCGTAATGACGGAACCGATTTTGATGAAACTTCACACACTTAAGCAAGATACTTAGGTCTAATAAGTTAGTTGAAAAAAAAATCGAAATGTTTTACTTAAAAAAAGATATTTGGAAATTTCTGTTTGTATGGAAAATTTAAAATCGGTCTAATTTAACTGTAACAGTATTTTTCGATTTTTTTTCTATTATTTTTTTAGTCCTATATATCCTGCTGGTGGGTATGAAGTTTCATTAAAATCGGTTCAGTCATATCGAAAAATAAGGACTTGAAAATTTGTATGAAATGCCGAACGGCGTACACGCTCATAACACGTTCAAAGCCTTAACGGACAATGGTAGGCGACATTGAATATTCTCGCGGGGCCAGTTGAAAATATAAACTCTTATGACGTGTGGTCACCTGTGGGCGACGGTGCCCGGATGGAAGAGTTGGTTGTCGGCCAACTGTGCTCGTCACGGCACGAATGGAAAACCTATTTTTTATCGTCGGCAGTCACCGTGTTAAGCTATGTGTGTTTGAGGTAGGGATGTAACTGAGACTACAAAAGATCGAAGTTTCGGATTAAAATAGCTTCTTCGAATTTGGCTTCGGAACCCATAATGTGGATTTGCGGTTCTTGACACAGAAAAGGTCAAACGGTTTCTTGCGGTTATTAGCGAATAACCGTAAGAAATAAGGTGACCTTTTCTGTTTTATTTTGTTTTTAAAGTACGGTACCGTCCGCGAGGCCTAAGCTGACCTTTGCATTTGTGTGAGAATGAACGTAGACGCGTCCTTTGCTTGGTTTAAACCGGTTTATACTGTTTTTTAACCGACTTCAAAAAAAGGAGGAGGTTCTCAATTCGGGCGGTATTTATTTTTATTTATGTATGTGCACCGATTACTCCGAGGTTTCTTTCTAGTCCGATTAGTGTGATTTTTTTTTGTTCGATGCAATATACTGCCGTGCAGGCCCTAAAGTGCAGTAAGAGAGAAAAAGCGGTTTCGAGTAAATCGCGAAAAACTTTTTGACGCTGTTTTTTTTATATTATTCATTTGTATGGTGGATATTTTTATTGCCACGAGGACTACCTGAGAACAAAGATTATATCTACGAATAGAAATATGAATTTAGTTTATTAAGTTCTAAATAAAACGATTTTTTCCAAAATCATGGCAGTTACTGCACGCAAAAAGGTACACGTATGCAGATTAAAATGCGGTAAAAATACTTGATACTGCAAAATCTTTGATTTATTTGCTACTTTGCAGAGTAATTTGCAGCATAATACCTTTTTTACTGCATTTTAATTTGTATCTTGAACTAATTGCACGTGTAGTATGTAACAAATTTTCCAACTTACGAATTATGTCCCAGGTAGGAATTTACAGAATAAAACAATTTTATGTATGGAATAAGAATAACGTTTATTTTTTAACAATTTCTGCTATTTCTGCTGAAGATAATGAAAATTCGAAATCATTTTATCACCCGGTCCTTTGAAACGCAGACGATTTTTGTTTACGGTCGAATGGCCCGCGGTCCATTCGCTTTGGGCCGTTCAGACTAAATACCCGTCTTATAAAACGGGTAATGTTGAGGACTTATGGTTTTTTTGATACATTCGTGTTTTGTTATTTACTTATATCTTTTGTTTTTGGTACCTACCTACCTAAGAGATTACAAAGTTATTTACACACATTTACATAATTACAAACAAAAATATACAAATAACGAAAAATATATCCTAATAAAACTATAAACTAAAATAGGGCATCGAAATATTCCTCCGCATCGCTGTCCACTGGTAGCGTGCCCAGAAGGCTGGCAGCATTGCCACGTTGTATGGCAATGCTAATCCTTTGGCCAAAGTAGAGGCCAGCCTTCGGGTCACGGGAAGCGTCGACCAGCCGCCTTGCTACCTCTCTATATAGAAGTCGGGCACTCGGACCCCACGACCCGAGTGTTTCGACCCCAAACGGCTCGAAAATATAATTACTGATGAAGTTATTATATTTTCGCCGCTTGAGGGCCTCCGCAGCTGCAGCAGCAGCGCCAGCACAGCCTGCCGAGCTAGGAAGGTGGGATGGTGCAAGGGTATCAACGCACGTTGCGTCCCATACCAGAGGCCTACCCATCTCCCATGGTACCAATGACATGCCATCTGGTCTCTTACCATCGTCACGTACCAAGCCATTGGGTTCTAATAAAACATAATTAACATCTACCCCATGACTACTAAAAACTGCAAACAGGCAATAGTTCAATGGCTAAAACTGAAGACCTATGATGACATTGAATTATTGCTGCAAGCATCGTCATTATAAGTTGATAAGATTCACACACGCACCCACACCCACATACACTTACACACATGCACACACACACTCAAACACACACTAATTTAGACAATATCTCAAAGTTTTTTTTTTTTTTTTTTTTCTTTTCTTGTTAATTTTATATTTGTTTTGTTTCTTGTTTAAATTCTATCTTCTTCTTCTTCTTTTGGTACACTCTATAATTTCATATTTAAGAACGGGGCCTCCTAGCACAGGTATATTCTTTACTTAAAAGGAGGCCCCTGTGTGACTTTTATTGAAAAGTGTACAAGATTTGAAAATAAACCTTATTATTATTATTATTAATACAGCTGGAACGCCGGCGGTGACAAGAGCACGACGGATAATATCGTTTAAGTTGGCGTGCCGTGCTATACGACCTGCACTCCTGCTGCAAGACAAGCCGTGGTGTCCGAGGCTGTCGACGGCTTCACCGCAATGGCAGCGATGCGGAGCACCGCATGGAGCACCCAAACGAAGGCATGTAGCGATCCGGAAAGTAGTGTCGTCCAACATAGTGCCTATGTTGGGCGACGGAAGTGCCTGAAGCCATAGGCCCGACTCCCATTCACCCACAGCCAGCAGGCGAGCACGCTCAGCGGTTGTGATTGACGTATTTATAAGTTGACTCCGTATCACAACGCAGAGCGGCTCATCCCACTGTCTCTGGGAAAATGGGTTGACGGGCGGATCCGTATTCGGGCAAGCGATTTTCCAAGCATTCAAAGCCTCGGTCAAGCACGTTACCTCAAAATTAACCAGTGAGTTGGCTAAGATATTCCTGGTTAATTTTTCAGTACTGTGAACCAAGGATAGGAATGCTGGTAGACTTATACTGGTAATTTTGCGGACGCCGAGGCCCCCAAAACGGATGGTGAGCGTAGCTTGTTCCCAAGCTCGGTCGTCCAAAGCTACCTAATAATACCGAGTAAATGATACGCGTATCAAATGCCTTATTTTATTATTTTTATGATTATGCATGCCTTGTAAACATGAACCGAATGTTGAGCATTTATTTTATGTTATTTTGGTACCTAAGATTTTTGTGATTTATTTTTAGATAGGTATAAACCATGTGCCATTTAAGTAAAAGATCTCATGTTTCTTGCGAAAGCAAAAAGTTTCTTACTATTTAATATTGTTTCTTAAGTATATTTATAGCCGCATGTGCTCGAAACGCCTAAAGATAAGTAACAATATTAGCAGAAATTGTTAAAAAATAAACGTTATTCTTATTCCATACATAAAATTGTTTTATTCTGTAAATTCCTACCTGGGACATAATTCGTAAGTTGGAAAATTTGTTACATACTACACGTGCAATTAGTTCAAGATACAAATTAAAATGCAGTAAAAAAGGTATTATGCTGCAAATTACTCTGCAAAGTAGCAAATAAATCAAAGATTTTGCAGTATCAAGTATTTTTACCGCATTTTAATCTGCATACGTGTACCTTTTTGCGTGCAGTAACTGCCATGATTTTGGAAAAAATCGTTTTATTTAGAACTTAATAAACTAAATTCATATTTCTATTCGTAGATATAATCTTTGTTCTCAGGTAGTCCTCGTGGCAATAAAAATATCCACCATACAAATGAATAATATAAAAAAAACAGCGTTAAAAAGTTTTTCGCGATTTACTCGAAACCGCTTTTTCTCTCATACTGCACTTTAGGGCCTGCACGGCAGTATTCACTACCTACACCACCGGCACGACGCGGACACAAACGTCTTTCTTCCGCGGCAGCGTTCGACACGACTGATTGACCCAGAGAGAGAGCGACAGATCCTAACTAGAACGCAGTAAAATATGGTCTCGATTGCAGTGGAATGAAGTAGCATTGTTCAAGTTACCAATTATAATGCAGTAACAGCTACTCATACTGCTATTTAATTAGCATTAAGTTATTTTCACCTTTAAAATAATACCGACTATAATGCAATAAATAATGATCATACTGCAATTTAAACAGTAGCATTCATACTCGAACGTGATTTGCGATTAAAGTAAAAGCAGTAAAAGAAAGAATTTTAATTTTGCTGCACTTTAGTTGGTTTTCACTCTAAGAACCTACTTGAATAAGACTAAATAAAATACCACATACAAGTACTTTGCTGCGTTTTAATTTATATGCGTCAATATTTGTTTGAGTGTGGAATACAGATTTTTAGTGGTAATATAGATGTTTACTGCATTTAAATAGGTAAAGTGACGAGTCGTGGTAGATGTAACAGCTATTACTGTATTTTAGTTAGTCTTATGACATATTTAGACCTGCAAAGGTAAGTTACTGCTTTCACTAATTCGTCTTTTTAACCGTTTAGAACATCCCAACTAAAAACCGGCAATATCACTGTGTTCCTTATAGCGTGACCGTCAAGGTTCAATATTCAACTCAAAAACGTGAAAAAACCTGTTACTGCGTTTTAGGGCCTGCACGGCAGTATACTTGCCATTTGGTCCCATAAAAATTTCATCCAATTTGGTTTAGTACTTTTTATTTTGTGAGCATTTTTTTTATTACTGCTATGTGGATGATGTAATTATTTTATGTATCTTCTGGCATAACTCCGTCATATATAGACGGATTTGCAAAATTCTTTTTTTGTTTGAAAGAGTATTCTTTCGGAATGATCTCATTTAAATTTGGTGAAGATCTGATGAAGACCCTCGGAGATTGACAATGGAACTCTCCAATGGATAACAGCAAATTACCCGAGATTGCTGTAATTGCATGTTTGTGTATTGTTTATGCCACTAAAAATAGAAAATTAAAATAACTATTAAAAAAAAGTAAAAACCAACTTCAAAAAAAAACTAAAAAGAGTAAAATAATTACCATAATATTATAAAACTAACAGTTTCAGAAGTCGGTGTCTTCAATAAGGTTCAGTGTAAAATTGCACCGACTTCTAAAACTGTTAGTTTTATAATATGGTCATTATTTTACTCTTTTTAGTTTTTTTTGAAGTCGCTTTTTACTTTTCTTTTAAGTTATTTTATTGGTAATCGATTCCATGTGCACTCGCACAAATGCAAAGCTCAGCTTACGCCTCGCCAGTTGTACTGAAATGTCTTTCATATTTATTTATTTTTCGTATTTTTTTCCTTAAGTTTGTGTTTTATATTTTTATTTTAATGTAATAATGATGTAGATTAACGGGTTTAAGGGAACGCCCTCTATCATTTACCATACTGTATAAGTGATTTTGGACCTGGTCAGTATATTATTGTCCACCTCCATCAAGCCCATTAGGTAAGTACATTATTTTCGAAAAGCCATGTTATAAATTATATAAATTACGAATAATAAATGATCAAATGAATCGCAATGTGTGTTTTATTGAATTAATTTGATACAGTCCACTTAATTGCTTCCAATTTAATAGGTAATTATGATTACATATTCGGTTATGGGTTAATTAACTATTTGATAATTCTACCACACTGGCGATTTATTCCTCCCATCATATTTAGCAAGAGCGGCGAGGAGCGGCGCGAAGCTAACCAATACAATATTAGTCATATGGTGCGTGGTAGCGCGCACCGTGGGAAACAAGCATTAAAAGGGTTAGTAATCCGCGGGTCGCTTAAATTATCACTGCAGACTTTTAAAGCAAGTGTTAAAAAAAATCGATAATTTTATTTCCATGGAAAATGATTTTAATTTTAGTTTTTACAAAAAATCTTCATCCCTGCTTTAGTTACGAATTCAGAAAATATAGGTTCTAATGCCTGACCCCAAATATGACCTAAAATGTAAACACAGCTGAGGATTGATAGATTTTAGCGTATTTTTATGAAATCTTTGAAGAGTTTTTTTTTTCTATTGGACTGCTGTTTGTGGTCCTAGAGGAGTTATTTCTTCTTATTTTTCTCCTTATTTATTAAAAAAAAAAAACGTTGCCTCACACTAGGATTTCTCCTGTATCATGGGTGCGTTTACAGGTTTACAGACACAAATCTCACATATGAGTACATAAACGCCCAGACCCGAAACAACTATCTGTAGGCCATACAAATATTTGTTCCGTGTGGGAATCGAACCCACGACCCGTAGCGCAGAAGCCAATCGCTCAGCCCCTGCACCAAACGTGTCGTCATATTTTTCTAAAACTATTGACTTTTGAGGAAGGTTGTAGAACAAAAGTTATTTATATTATAACTGACACCCTTTTGGATTAGTACCTCTTTTCCAACAAACCTTGAATTCATTGTTCACACAATTATACAAGGTTAATCGGAGGAACACCATACCGCGTTTCTTCACAGGAACGAGGTATTGTGTTCCTTCAACGAAAAGGGTGGAACTTCCAATCAGGGGGAGTCTTATTCCTGACGGGCTACTGCCCGCGGTTAATGTTGGGCGGTTGTAAATATTATATACTAGGTACTAGTTTTTGCCCGCGGCTTCGCTCGCATTAATTTGGAATTTGTCAATCAACTCATATAACACACTACTAAAGTTTCTATAATACTATAATTCAATCATGATTCGAAAGACACGTTGCGCCATCTATTATCATTATTGTTGTTTTCCTCAGCCACAGTAGTTTTTTTCGGGATGAAAGGTACCCTATGTCCGTTTTTGTACAACTGACAACGTATATGCAAAACAGGATGATCGATTCAGTAGTTTAGGCGTGAAAAGGTAACAAATGAATAAACTTACTTTCGCATTTATAATATTAGTTAGGATTTGCGTATCACATCTTGATACCGCGATGTAGGATAGTTCGAGTGTGGCATGATAGATGTCGCCACGTGCCGCGTATTTCCAATGTGGCGCGATAGATGCCGCCACAATTGTACAAATTCACGTTTCCGCTCCGCTACGTGAATTTTGCGCAATTCTATTGGTTAGCTCCACTCCGCTTCGCTCCTCTTCACTCCAGTGAACAGGCAGACAGGGTTACAGCTCCTCGTTTATTAGTGGGCTGCCCGTCCGTCGCTGAATATGAATGGTAATACCATTAAATGCAAAGCAGTAACGGGTTATTAGGACACACAAGCGCTTTGAATTAGAACGTGGATGAATTAGCTATTTTGTTATGATGCATCATGCATTATTCACTTCCAGGAAAGTAATTGAAGAAAGAAAAAAAAATTGCCCAAGCGGGCGCACACGCATGCTTAAAGTCTCAAGTACTGTAATTATAGACACAATAGATAAACAATGGCACTGACGAACCGGTTCGTCGGTTGGGCTGCTAGCGGTAAAATTAAAAGACAGTATTTCTTAAAATGGAATGGTAAAGTATATTCTAACTAACAAAAATTTAAGTTAAAAAACATACCTATACCTAATTGCCAAACACGACACGTTTAGTGCAGTGGCTGAGCGATTGGCTTCTGCGCTACGGATCGTGGGTACGATTTCCACACGAAATAAAAATATGTATGGCCTCCAGATAGTTGTTTCGGGTCTGGGCGTTTGTGTATGTGAGATGTGTGTCTGTAAACGCACCCACGATAAAGGAGAAATCCTAGTGCGGGGCAAGGTAATTTTCTGTTAAAAAAAAAAAAAAAAACTAAAAAAAAAAACTGTGCTTAATATAGTCTACGGTGCACGGGTTACCTAGGCATCTTAATATCTACTAAAAAAATAACGGAATGTTGATGCTGTCTTTTGAAAACATTTTTTAGGATTTATGAAGGTCTATGTTTAAAAAAACATTCAGTTCACTGTTGTTTTACGTCCTAAAACCATGAACTCTGCTCGTCGTTCTGTATATTTTTTACTATGGGACAAACTCTGAATATGTGAAAAAAAAACTGCTACACTACACTGCTGTACATTTTGTTAAGCAACATTATTATCATCACTACATAGTACCTATAAAAAACAAAGTCGCTTCCCGCTGTCTGTCGCTTAGATCTTTGAAACTTCGCAACGGATTTTTATGCGGTTTCTTTTAATAGATAGAGTGATTCAAGAGGAAGTTTTATATGTGTAATACATTGCACCCTTGCGAAGCCGGGGCGGGTCGCTAGTTGATTATATATATATGATCATTTTGTACAGAATGATGAGCAGAGTTCATGGTTATTGGGTGTAAATCGACTAACCAATCAGGCTTATACATTTGTGAGTTAACTTCCTTTTTTATAATTTCTATGAATAATTTTTAATGACTTATGTTGTTTGCTCAAACCTAAAAGAAAAAGTGCAGCTTCAATATGCTATTCGACATTTTTTTACGAAAATATTAATTTGTATTCGCTTAGTTATTATTTATTTATGCAATCATAGTACGCACGGCTATTTGTATATCAAACTATACTATTCCAGTATAAGCTGATCTCGCAGTGCATTGGCTTTTCGTACAATGAGAGGTCAGCTTATACTGGAAATGCATAGTTTGATATGTAGCCGTGTGTACGGCCGCGGACTCGAAATGTTTATCAGATTTCAAATTCGATTCCTTATCACACTGTGCGCAATAAGGTTTAAGATGTCATATCAACTTATGTCATATCGACCTTCTGAAAAAGTAATGTGCAAGCAATTATAGACTTTAGTGTGGTAAACATTTCAAGTCCCCGATTGTACATTAAGCGGACTTATGGCCAAATATTCAAATGCTACTTAATTTTAAGTTGTTGTTAATTTCGTGATGTCACTGTCACTTCTTCATATAGGTAGTGACAGAGAAAGCACGAGACTTGACACCAACTTAAAATTGAGTAGTGCTTGGCTATTAATGCCATGAGGCATTCTCTACCAGTCAACCTTTAAGTTATAGAGGCACCGAAAAAGGAACAAAAAAAAAAACAATTTGTGTTATTGCAATATTATTTGAAAATTCATCCTTAATCGAAACTTAAACGACAATACGGAATTCTATCTAAAACCAATTTCACCAAATTCCTTTTTTATTATAACCTGTTTCGAAATTCAAACCAGCGACAGATTCTATGCAGCCGGTACGTTTCCATCAAACTTAAAAACTGCAATATTGGAAGTCGGAACCAATATCGGGACTTATATAGAACGATTCGCGAATAAAGCCGACGATCAATTTCGAATCTACTTCACGTACTTCGACCACGTGATACGAAGAGCAATGCAGTGGCGTGCATTGAAACTATACATTCCCATTTTCGATACACGTACGCTCGAAAACTTTTGAATTTCGAATTTCAAACGAACTACTTAGGTTCTAAGTTCTAAGCTTTTAATTAAACCTCTTTTGTTTTGAACTTATTTTTGCCGACTGTCTAGTCAAGATATTGAATTTTGATGTTTATGAATGGAGTTTAAGCTTACAAGTTTTGCTTGCAACTTGATGTTGGAAAGAATAATTGATTCGTAGTGTCTGTTCTTGATTGGTAGCAACTATTTAAATTTCAAGAAATTCTGAAATTTAAATAGAGTTTAATAATAATAGAGAATTCTCGATTATACTTTGATACCTCAACAATTATCAATTGATAGGGGAGGAGCTCGTGGCTAAATAATTACAGCCGCATAGACCGATCTTCCGGGTTAAGCCACGCTTGCCGAGGTTGGTCTGTGGATGGGTGACCATTTACCATAGCGAGTTTCCTCCGTGCCTCGGAAAGCACGTAAAGCCGTTGGTCCCGGCTGTCATTTGTAGATCTTTGACAGTCGTTACTGTTGGTCAGAAGCCAGAAAGTCTGACAACCAGTCTTACCAAGAGTATCGTATTACCCAGTTACTGGGTTGTGGAGGTCTGATAGGCAGTCGCTCCATGTAAAATACTGATATTCAGCTGCATCCGGTTCGACTGGAAGCCGACCCCAACATAGTTGGGAAAAGGGTAGGCAGATGATGATGATGAATTGTTGAGGTATCAAAGTAAAATAATATGTATTCTCCGTAAGGTTGGGCATAGGTGTATGGTACACCCTCATTTCAGCGCTATGTTTAAGTCCCATGTGGGGAGGCGAGGTGTTGGAGGCGAGCCTATTATCAAAGTACTTACCTTTCCCCATCCTCGACTATGCTGATGCCAGCTATCTTGATCTAACTGAGGATCAATTTGGAAAGCTTGAGTGACTTCAAAATCTTTGTATCAGATTAATATTTGGTTTGCGTAAATATACGATCATGTTTCTGAATTTCGTACGAAGCTCAAATGGCTACCTATTCGCCTTCGCCAGAATGCCCATATTCATTCTTTGCTTTATTATGTGCTATTTAATCCTTCCACCCCGTTTTACATTAAAGAACGCTTTGAGTTCCTCGGTGACACACATTCTAGGTTCTTAAGATCATCAGAAAATCTTATATTAAAAATACAAAAGCATTCTTCTTCCTATTTAAACAAGTCCTTTACTGTTCAAGCTGCTCGATTGTGGAATGCATTACCACTTAATGTGAGATGTGCGCAATCACTGCCAGTTTTTAAAAGCTAGTGAAGGAACATTACTTGTCACTTTAATTTGCTATTTCTTGATTATTGCTCACATCTCTTCCTCTTTTTTATTTATAAAATATTTATTTATTAGTTTGTTTTAAAGGTGTATGTGACTTTTTATATATTATATTTGTGTAATTATTGAAATGTATTTTATGTTATTATATCTAAGTAATATTTTGTACGATACGTACTTGTACACCAGGACTGGCCGTTATCTATTTCCGTTCTTCCAGTCCATACTAAGGTTGTCTGGAAGAGATCGCCTTGTGCGATAAGACCGCCTATTGTACATATATTGTGTAAATGTTTGTATTTCTTTTTGTTTACTGGTGTATTAAGTACAATAAAGAGTCTAATAAATAAATAAAATAAATACCATAGTTTATTCAACTTTTTTTTTACGGCAAAAAATTTGGTCTATCTGTATTTTAATTTCCAAGAATACATACAAACGAACCAATAACTAAAACCTGTACGTATTAAACTTCCCAGCGTTCATGAAATAAATAAGAGGATTGCTTTAATGAGTTCCGCAAAACTATAATACTGAAAACTGCACGTAACATGCACCACTACTTAGAAACTCGTTAATGAACTGAGAAATGTTTAAAGAGGAAATGCTATCACATCTTAAGAGAAAACCACCCACATTTCCATTAAAAGCACAGTTTCAACCAGCATTTTACAAACATAATTTCGTTAAACGCGTTATCTTAAGTCGTAGCAGACTTATCGCAAGTTGTTTTCAAGTCGGGCTACATGCAACCCAAGTTTCAATATCCGGGCTTTATCAAAGTTGGCTCGAATCCTCGCCTCCCGGACAATATCCGCCACTTGAGAATTAAACGAAAGCATTCATTTATTTTGTTTTAAGTGTATTTGTTATGAATATCGTACACAGAGATACACTTTAAGCGCAGTTCAGACAGCGCTATAATACATAGCATATAGCAAATATTGTATAGCACAACGATATCGCTCAACATACATTTTATATGGACACGTTCACACAACGCTATGCTATAAAATGTCTCAAAACTGTATCGTACGATTCTCCGGTCCCCACCCCACCTCACTTCTACACCGTCCGTCGCCCGACGGATCGCCGTCAAATAACTTGCTATACATTGTAGACCGGCTTGCGATATAGCTTATAGTGTGAACGTCATGCTATATATTTATAGCTTATGACGCAATATGCTTTACTAAATAGCGAAATAGTATAGCGTAGTCTGAAATGAGCTTTAACGTTTATTGCTTTCATAATTATGATGACTTACGGTAGACTCACGTGCATTTTTCGAGATTTCCCGACTGTTCATTGCTTTCACAAGATTTTCGTCATGCAGGACGGATGCACATCTTAAAAAACAACAATATAGTTATATTTAAAAACATTCAGACGAATTGAGAACCTCGCTTCTTTTTGAAGTCGGTTAAAAATAAATAAATAATAGTACCCTACCGGTGTTGGGAATAGGGCCTAAGCTGCCGGCGGTCAGGGCTCCAGAGAACTTCTCGCTTCCGGCCGTGGTTCTGTCCATGGTCGGGAGCGAGAGTGCGTGGCAAGCCATCGCCTCCTTTTGCGAGGTGGCGAGGAGGCGACCAAAGATTAAGCGGAGAGGGACAGAGAGGCGGCTGCCACTCTCCCTTCTCGCTCCAGGAGCACCGGGCGCCGCCGGAGGGCGCGCGACTATCTCCGGCAATTCTACTGTGTGGCCTGAGGGCGGCGGGTTAGAGGACCCGTCGCCATGGACAGAACCACGGCCGGAAGCGAGAGGTCAACACCGACTGCCGCTACTAGTTTGCGGTGCTGCGTCGCCCACACAGGACACGCCTGCAGCATGTGTAGCGCCCAGTCTTCCGGGCTGTCGACGCAGTGGTGACAACCGGGCGTCTGCTCCCGGCCTATGCAACACAGGTACCTACTTCTTGAAATAGCCATGTCCCGAGAGCACCTGCGTCAGCCGGAAGCTGAGGGCGCCGTGCCGCCTCTTCAGCCACTCCTCCATCAAGGGTCTTACCGCCGCTATTGCGGCGTGCCCAGCGCTGGGTCGCACAAGTCGCTCCTTCCATTCAGTCAGAAGTCACTAGGATCTGGCGGAGCTCACTCCACTCAGGCGCCTCCTAGCGCTGACGATATCTCAGCGCGAGGGCCTTTACCCGTGACAGCTAGATCAAGTGACTGTCCTATATTACGTCGTAGCTATTAATGAACCAAAGGCTTTGGCTTCTATTGTCAATTAGTTGTTTAGTGGTTAAATATCACAATTTCCTTACGCAGATGAGAACAGCATAATATGCCATAGCGTAGTCACTCCATATATATTATAATAAGATTCTTATCAAAGCTATCGTCACGATCGTACGATTTGCTCTCTAAAAATATTATAAGGTAGGCCTATATTCAGCTTTGTGGGCAAAATGACTTTACATCATGCGGCTTCTTGTATGAACCGCGGTAACGAAACCATACCGACTTCTAATTCTACGCCAACGCCATCTAGTTAGAAAGAGTGAACTAATTTTGGTGTTGAGATACTAAATTAAAATGATTAAATAACGTTTACTAATGAGTTTTATGTGTTGACTGCGTATAATGTCGGGGACGTCTTGCGCAGATGAACTGCGGTCTAGCGTTCCACATTCTGCGTTCCGTGTCTAAGGGGGATATTACACTATCATAAATCTAGGATCATAGATCTATGAGTCATAGATATACATATGTAATAGATACATATATGAATCATTTCTCCATTCACAGAAATGATTCTGGAGGTCATATAAGAGGTATGATCCTATATATGTTCCTGGATATATATGATAGTGTAATATCCCTAAAGAAAGGTAAACTTCATTAAAACTAACGAACTATTCCTAAAGTGGTCTTTACAATAAACATTATTTTTATTTGAGGCTTTGCTCATCTCATAAACAGAACTAGACAGTGACTAGCAAAATATTCCAAAGATCTTTAACATTTAAATTCAGTTAAGTGGACCTGGGTATAGTGGTACTTTAATGTTAAATGGGTACTACATTCCTAGCAGACAGTAAATGGGTAGGTAGATGTTTAAATGTGTATGAGACAAATAAATGGCGTAAGACTAACGTGTTTTATTGACATGTTTTACGATTATTTGGGAGTACCTGTGGCATTTTAAAACTCTACGTATTATAGAATAAAAAGTTAATAGGTACCTACGTATTAGACATGATCATAAATAGACATTGCTCTAAGTAAGTTACTGTAAGAAAATCTTCTTTTTCAATATCTAGGTGTACAAGACCAAGCGATTATACTACCCGTGAGTAAAATCGACGCGTACGGCGTACTAATAGGGGATTTACACAGGTCGATTTTCGCCGCACGGCTAGGCCGCACCGGCCAAATAGACTCTAAATGACAATTCGACTAGGCCGCTAGTGACTAAAATCGCAAGCCCCAACGTTGGGTGCCATCCGACTTTTGCCGTGTGGCGACAAGCCACATGCTTCGGGTGACTAAAATCGACCGTGTAAATGATCTGTTGCAGGCGCCCGCCGCATAAGGTGTGTTTTGCGCTGTGTTGTTCCGCTAGAAATGAACAAGTTGCATGCGATTTTTGTTGACCGGTGTAAATGGGGTGGCGATTCGATTTTTACAAGCGATGCGGCTGGTGGCTTGCCGCACGGCTAAAATCGACCCGTGTAAATCCCGCACAAGGTACTTGCGTTTGTGTTTTTTTAAACGACAATTATAATTATAAAAGCAGTGATATCCTAGCGGCTGAATGCTTGCCTTCCGTGCAGGAGGGTATGAGTTCAATCCCCGACCGCACCTTTGACTTTTCAAATTCATGTGCGGATCATAATTTGATTTTCACTTGCGTCAACCGTAAGGCGAGAACGAGATGACGTTGCCGAAGTAGCGATACACACATTACTATGGGTGCGTGTCCACCGCACGTCCGTCATCCGAGCGCCATCATCTCGGCCACCGAGATTGTGAGTAGTTCGGCGCTACCGCTAGAACTCCGCCGAGATCGTGACGGACCGAAATGCCGGCAATACAAAACGCGTCTGCTCTTGTCCACTACATCCGAGATTGGCGGCGCTGGTGCACGGATTTTTTCTTATGTTGGGAACCATCGAGATCGGTCGCGGTAGACACACGATCGCCGTCACGTCGTTCCGAACTCGGTCCGAAATAATCTCGTTCCTCGATAACGGCGGCTCTAAAGAAGAACATCGTGAGGAAACGTGCACACCTGAGATCTCGATGGTGTGTGTTGTTCGCCAACCCGCATCTGGCCAACATGGTGGACTAAGACCATAACCCTTCTCAGTAGGTATGAGAAGATGCCCTTTTCCCAGTACAGTAATACCTCGCTTTACGCGACCACGAATTGCGCGAATCCATAAAATGCGATTTTTAAATTTCGCGCTTAATTGCCCCGTTATACGCGGATGTATTGATTAGTTCATTTGCGCGTTTATTGGCGTGATTACTTCAGCTAATAGGAAACCGTAGCGCAATTCGAGGTCGCGTAAAGCGGGGTATTACCGTACTAGAATAGTAATGGGCTATGCATGTTGTGTTAAAAATAATTAATAGATTGAACTCATTCGCCTTCTATTCGCGTCTTACGACATTAATGGAAGGATTTTCGTGAAGCTGACGAAACTGAATAACCGCATTGACTACAAGCATTTCGAACCAACGTGATTTTGACGGTAATTGAAAACGGATTGACGGAATTCCTGAATGTTTGAGGCAACAGAATGTCACAGAAATCTGTCGTTCGATTTCGAAGACATACAGATGTTTTTGTTATACCAAATTATTGGGTTAGGTTTAAGCTCTCATTGTTTCATGTTTAATGAGTTGTAAGACTAATATTGTCATCCGTGTGGTGCCGGACATAAAGAATAGAACTTTCGTTTTTTTTGATATTATCCTCGTGAATACCCTTCGCCCGGGGATAGCAACACGGTGTTCCTTCTCCTGACCCTTGGCTGGGGGCGCGGGATTTGCAGCTGCATGCACCACGACCCCGGCAGGCCTCGATCCGCCAGCCCCTGGCGGACCTCTCCTCCTGTGGGGCCTTGCCCCAGGTCCTCCTAAAAGGCGCGCACGGAACACTGCGCGCCGCCTTCTCGGACCTGTTACTGGTCGGGCGACGGGTCCCCTAACCCATCACCCGCAGGCCACATAAAGAATAGAACTACCTCATCTCTTCCCATGGATGTCGTAAAAGGCGAATGGGATTCTCTAGGGGATGGGCAGCAGCGTTCTCTGAATACTTTAACAACCATACTGCTCAAACTCAAACTCAAAACTCGTTTATTCAAAGTAGACTAGTATTACTTAGTTCTTTTTGAACGTCACATTTTGGTAGTTACATTTGACTGCACCCCCAAAGCTCCCACCCTTCACCGCTTCCTAGTGTTTATGCTGTGAAGAAGAAACGGCGCAACAAACTCCCCAGCAACACAGTTCAGTCTGTCAAGTGAATAATTAAATGAGTCTATACACAAAAAAGTAAAATATTAATTACATTGATTAAATTATGCAAGTTGATGATGGTAAACAAAATATTTACCTAGAACAATTCTGGATGAATTGAAAACAAAAGTAAAAGTATCTAAATATAGATAATTCAACATAACATAAACATACAATTATATACCTACACTCAATATATATAGACTCTATATATTCCAATACATTATTATTACTACCAAGGCTCGGATACCGGTTAAATTTTCAAACCGCTATTATCTCCTTGACGCAAAACCTTTACATTTGGTTTCGTTCGCATAAACCGTTTTTTTTAAACCGATATTTGGAAGAGTATTTACGTAAAGGTTTTTTCAGATTAAACGGTTTAGAGCAATAAAAACCGGTTAATACGGACGCACCGTAAAGAAACGCCGCGCGCTGTTCAGATTTTATTCAGTAGTAAGAAAGAATTTTTTTGTTTGGGGTCGGACGTTTATGTCATTGCATTAATAAGCTCCGCTGCAAAAATATAAAAAAATGAGTAAGTACCTATCTAATATTTTTTTGGTGAAATTAAGTAGGTAATGATGATAAATAATCGGTAAACATAATATTACTCTTCACAGATCCTATGGACCAGTTAGATAGTCAGCCATTTTTTATTGAAGAAGAAAGCTCTCAATATCCAGGTAAGTAATCACTTTAATTCTGTATCCGACATTAAAACTCAAAATTAAAGTATGGCCACAATCAATCATCATCAATCGTAATTATAGATAGGGATCCCTTCTTTTCGCATAATGTTCTTTGTCCTAATATACTTCGGCATAACGATTTTGGCACAATTTGTTTTGGCATAATAATACTTCGGCATAATTTTTTTAGGCATACATTTTATGTTGGCATAATCATCTTAAAGACTAATTTGTTTTGGCATAAATTTGATTCGCATAACGTTAGTAGGCCTAATGACTATTAGCATAACGTTAGTTATGATAATCAGAAATGTTTTTACCATTGTCTAATAATCTAGTCGCAGGCGCACCCCGACACGGATAGGTTAGGTTCGAAGGGGATGATGGGGGCTAGAGTGAGCGAGCGAAGCGAGCGAACGAAGACCCCGTTATCCCCTTCGTGTTAGGTTACTTTAAACCCTGCAGACAGAAATAGGAGCCCCGCACAGCGGGGCTCCGTCGACTCTGCTCTGGAGCCTCAACCTTACAAACATCCCCTTAAGTTTTTATTGTGTAAATGAAAGTAGGTGACGAATAATCGTCTACCGTGTACCTATAAAAATATGTTTTAATATCATTATGCGTAAATAAATTTATGCTTTAGGATATTATGCTTAAAAAAGTTATGCTTTAGAACTTTATGCTTAATCATTATTATGGTTAGAGAAATTATGCTTAAAAAAATTATGCGTAAGCTGTTATGCGTAATTATATTATGCGAAAATATAATTATGCCAAACAAAATTATGCTAAGTTATATTAGGTCTTAACATTTTATGCAAATGGATAGGGAACCTTATAGATAACTAGCTTCAGCCTGTGACTTCGTCTGCGTGAAGTTTCGTGTCCTCGCGATCCACGTCGAATTGCCATTGGCGACCAGTTTCGCTGGTCTTTAACACCACCAGTGAAAAATGAACCTTAGATACTCTACATATCTACGTGTTGTGGATAGATCTTAGGGCCTGTACACACCACGTTTTTTTAAATGCGCCGGTGACGCACGTTTTAGAAACACGCGTCGACGGCGCGCATTTATCCTATTGCAAGTCTACCTACAGGCTGCGTCTGACTCGCGTGCGTATCGCGTATGTATCGCTACAAACGCGCGTCAACGGCGCCACCACCAGTTTCAATGGTGGTATTAAAGACCAGTGAAACTGGTCGTATGTTTGTGCGTTTATGTGGTAAAGAAAAACTATTTTAGTGTTTATTTAAATGAATGTGTATTATTACTTTGTAACAGGTGAATCACGAAAAAGAAGACAGGAATATTGTGATGATGAAGATCAATCCCAATCGTTGCTAACACCTAAAAAGCGTATCATCAACGCATGTAACACGTATAAAATAAACCCCCAAATTGTGAAAGAGGATGCAAAAAATTGTTCCAGTGATAGTGACGAAAAGAAAACAGTTGAAGACATCAATTCTAAACAAGGAGAAGAAACTACTTCAAATGTCAAACAATGTGTTTTGTGTATATCTGATAAGGAGCTCGATAAACGAAACTATTATTTTGGAAATTTGCTAATAGGTGAATTACAATTTTTGCCACCATGTATGCGCTCTGAAGCATACATCAATATTTTAAAGTATATAGATGCTTTAAAACATCAACACCGTGAGAAATCAAACAAATAAAAATTTAATTTGTATAATGTGCCTAACGAGCATGCGAAATATCAATGTGGATCATTCGTACTTTATTGTTACCAATAAAAAATAAATACAGGAAAATAAAAGCGAAGTTTTATTTTAAATTCTGGAATCTATTCATCTGCACAAATATTTGGAAAAGGAAAAATTAAATGCTTTTCAATATATCAGTTATTTAATCAGTCTCAAACTTTCGTTTACATATTATTATATGTATATGTAAATACAACTAGGTAACTTAATTAAAAAAAAAATAGGTATAACAATACACTAGTTCAACTGCACCCTAATTGCGTAACTCACAAGTAATCACAGTCTGTTCACAACTAATAATTTCGACAATTTCGACAATTTTCGACAAACTTTTTCACAGTTTTCTATTAAACACTTTGAAGTTTTATTGTTTTCAGTGTAGTTAAAGTATGTATAAATTAAATTCTTCCGCTTTCTACCCATGTTAACCACAAATAATAGACAAATAATATTAACTGGTGTTTAAATCCCACTGCGCAGCAGACGTCTACCTACGAAATCACGCACGAATCGAATGAAAAGAAATATCGTAACTACCTACGTCTTCATACCGCGCCCGCCACTATGCGCGGCATCCATACAAGTTGCAACGCGTTTACCGACATGCCGCTCGTCGAATAAACCGGTTAATTTAGGTTAAAATAAGGTTCTTAAAATGTTCACGTTCATAAGAAAAGTTCGGAGGAAAACCGTAATAAACCGGTATTAACCGGTATTTTTTAAACCGGTTCCGAGCCTTGATTACTACAGTTAATGTGAGAATAATGTAGGTCAATGTCAGTAGTACAAGAATAACAATGAGAAATTGCCTTAATGTTGTCATAGCATGTAAGAGCTGACCAGTCCCGACAGACAGCACCCGTTCACGAGCATGACGAGCGCATCAGCATCGCTTAACTCAACCATATTGTAGGGAACTTAACAACCCAATACACAACGCCACCGTCAGCAGGACATTTTAGTGAGCATGACAGCCTCAACTGCCAGACAACAGTCAGGTTTATGTAGGAATACACAAAAAAAAACATACTAAGCATGACAATAATGGCTACATGATACTCACATTTTACATTTTGTAATTATTACAATTGTTAATAGCTTGATGCCATGGGCATTACTAAAAAGAAAACTGATACTACCTATATCAGAATCAAAGAATAAAAGATATATAAAATTATAATACAATATATAATGAGTAGGTAAAAAAAAAAAGATACCTACAGTTAGATGTTAAAAATTAAAAATTTAAGGACCTACGCATGAAGGATTAAACAGCCAATTAAGGAGTGCCAGTGGGTCGCAGTGTGCAGTTGGGAATCGTATTCCAGACATTTTTATCTTCAATGTACTGGTTTATATTGTAATATGCTCTTGACATTAAGACACGCGATCACACACTGCGATCGCCCACCCGCCTGCCAAGCGTGGCGATTATGGCAAACCCCTCCTAACATGGCTCGGAGGAGGCCTATGTCCAGCAGTGGACGTTTTTCGGCTGAATGACGATGGTGATGAAGACTAATATTATTTTTACACGTTTTTGCTCATAAGTCAAATTTAGGTTTACTCATTTATCGGTCTTTTAGAAACTGAAGGACAGAAATGTGGATGGTACAAAATCTATGCGAATAGTGCCGTCCTGCGCGCGTCAGAGCAGTCGTTGCAAATTGTGACCGGCCTATACGAGACAAAGATAATTATTACCCGTCGCATTGCATTACCTTGCGCGGAAATAATTTATCCGAGTGAACGCCAACTGCAACTCGGTGTAGATCGAGTTAAGCTCAACTCGAGTTGAATAGGTTTGCTAATCCGAGTTGACTCATCTGTAGTAGACATAGCATACTCTTTTTACCCAAAGATGAGTCCTGACAGCTCGATCATTTCGTAAATTGTAGCCGTAAGGCCTCGTTTAGGGCGACGCGGGGCGATGCGCGGCGCGTCTGGCCCCGCGTCGCGCGGTGCTTTGCGCGTTTTCTCCGTTCACGGAGAAGTGGCACGTGGAGCGGCAGGCGGGGCCCGCGGCACGCACAAACACGAACATATGGTACTGTGTAGTTCCGTTTATGAAGCTCGCTCGCCTTCGATGCCAAAAACAAACTAACACACGCGTACCCGGGGTACGCCGCGTGGCTCACTGCGTGTAGCGCTCAATATCAAACAAAACGCGCGTGATGATGCTTCTACGTGAACGCTCTCATACATTACCATAATATGTTTGATTAGACCGCACGACGCGACGCTTGACGCGCCGCGCAACGCCCCATGTCTTCTTGAACGAGGCCTAAGGAGACTGCTATCAAAAAAACGTAAACGACATCATCAAAAACTGTAAAATAGCTATACTTTGCATGTTTCGTTTTTTTTTTAAATATTAGTCATTCTTTGTATGGTAACGTTTTGTAGAGAAACGTCACTAATAAATTTACCGTGAAAAGGGTATGGAAAAATATTTTTTTTTGTAACGTTATTGTGTTATACATCGTACAAAGGAGTAGTCTATCCGTAACTAACAATAACATCTGGCTGAGTTTCACGGATTGATCTGAAAATGAGAAAACAGCTAGTTTATAGAAATTTTGTAAACAGCATTCAGTTCCCCCTAGCCGTTTCTCTACCATGTTGGGGTCAGGTTCTAGTCTAACCTGATGCGGCTGAATACCAGTATTTTACACAGAGCGACTGCTATCAGACCTCCGCAACCCAGTTAATGGGCAATGCTGATATCCTGAGGTTAGACCGGTTAGCAGACTTTCGGGCTTCTGACAACTTGTGACGACTATCATAGGTATTCGTATGACACCCGGGACCGACGGCTTAACGTGCTCTCCGAGGCACGGAGGGGTCTTGATGTGTAACGAATGGTCACCCATCCACGGATTGACTGTGGCAAGCGCAGCTTAATAGTGGAAATCATATGTTCTGCACGACTGATTATTAATTAGTCACGAGCCCCTTAGTTTTGTAAACAGCATAAATAGTGGTATTCAAGCTAATTTAAAATAAACTGTATTCCTTGTACGAGTGAGCAAGAAAAGAGATGAATATCTTTGAAGAATCACGGCTCATCTTCCGTGCGGAAGATGTCCGGTCCTTTGGAAGGCATACAGGGAACACAGGTCCAACGCGCAGAGGCCCCTTTGAGAACTTAAAATTTTAAATGGGATGGGGTACCAACAGGGGACTATCCACGGCTGTACTTTTGGAGTACAGTCATGGACCGTCCCAAGTGGGTGCAAGACTATTGTAAAATATGGTGAAAAATATCTAGTCTATGGGAAGGGGTGTTATGTGGACTGGAGAACTTCTATTGCCGGGAGAAAACGGCGTCTGCTTTTCAAGTTTAAAATTGAAAAGTTTTGGCAGACGGTGACCCGCCAGCTCATTAGCTGGGCCCCCTGAAAAGCCGCCAGTATAATAGCCGAAGGGGGCAACAAGAACTAGATGAATATTATTATTAATTTTAGCGAGCTCATGAAAACTATTGCTGTTTTCGTAATTTGCAAACTCGTACCAGGGGTGGGCTCGCTAAACTGTACCTATCTCTCTTACACATCCGGTGGAAAAGGGCTAATCGGAAAGGGCGTAGTAATCTGAAAAGGTGTAAAAGTACCAAATGAATAACTTTTGTCCCAAAAGTCAAAAGTTTAAGAGAAATAGCTGTTCAAAGATTTCATAAAAGTACGCTAAAATCTTATCCATCTTCATCTACGATCTATTATACCTATATATATAGTATTTATACTTTAGGTCATGTTTGGGTTAGAAGCTCCATTTTCTGAAGTGTTTCTGATGAAGTATCTGAGATTTTTTCTTAACAAATTATTTGTTGTTAATTTTTTATTTGTTTGCCAATCCTTTGGCCTTGCATGCTTCCTTTTCCGTTTTATTGTATTTCAGTTTTAGATATAAAAGAGCGCCTTGACTTCCATAGGTAGTACAAGTTTTACTTAGTTTAGAAGTCAAGAGTTTCACAAATATGTACAGCCCTAAATAAATAAAAAATCGTTTATTGCACTGACCAATAAACGATTTTTTATTTATTTTTATTTCCAAAGTAAAGCAGGGATGAAGATTTTTTGCAAAAACTAAAATAAGAATCATTTTAGGAAATAAAAATTATCGAAATTTGAACTTGCTTTAAAACAGTAATCAATTCTATTTTACGTGGCCCGCGGATAAGTATCTCCTTTCCGACTAAACTTGTATAGAATCGCACTAAGGCTACACGTAACAATAACGTTACAATAACAGCACGCTGTATCGTTGCGTTTATTGATAGGTACCTAACATTTTCACAAAATATTCGCCACGTCAAGGATGGATAGCAAAAAAAATCGCCGATATGATTTTTACATTTTTCGGTCGCGGCTGATTCGATTTATTCTCGTAACTTACTCAGTGCCTCTTTTATCAATGCAAATTGATCTATATACTGGCGTTCGTTTAAGTGAATATAGGTCATATTTTCAAATGGTATTATCCCAGATACAAAGAAATATGTTTTTTCATTTAGGTAATACGTAGGCTGGTAAAAAATTGACTATAAGAATTTTGTGGGGTTATTTCGTATCGAAAATTGAACAACTTTTCGAAATTCGCGTTTTTTTTTACTTCTAGTACAGTTGAAAGTTGATTGAATAAATGTTTTTAAACTTTCGCGATTTGTACACATTATAAAAATAGTGAATCGGGTCTTCTCGCGTAACAAACTTTATGAGGCACAAATTACCTTTTATCCCGACGTTTCGGCCGAATCTAAGTCTACCCGTGACCACGGCCGGTGAAATTCGGCCGAAACGTCGGGATAAAAGGTAATTTGTGCCTCATAAACTTTGTTACGCGAGAAGACCCGATTCACTATTTTTATAAGTTGATTGAATGTTGTTAAATTTCCGATACAGAGTGACCCCACAAGGTTCTCAGAGTAGTTTTTTTAACACTCTGTATTACTATACATCTGTATACTACATATCTGTATTAATACACAGTAGTGTATCCTATGTAGTATAGGGTATGAATAGTAATAAAAATGGAATGCTTGTGGTATGTTACTGTACAAATCACAGGCACAAAGATAACCAACCAACCAAATATTCGACGGATTTTCGATTCGGCTCCAGTTTCCATGCAATTTCAAACCGGAGTGAGATGATTTCGGCTCAAATTGTACGAGAACCGGAGCCGAGGCGATACCGCCGCCGCCGCTGTCATGAAGTTAAGCCAGAAAATAGAACATATAAGCTGATATACACGATAATCCATCACTTTATACTTTGGTCTATTATCACTAAAAAAAAAGAAAAAAGGAACGGCAAAAAAAACTGAAATGAGTAAAATAATTATCATATTCACAGAAAATTACATCACAGAAAAATAAAATTACAATAAAAAAGAAAACCTACGTAAACAATTTTAAAGGAGTAAATTTTTTTTTTTAACCTTTGCCCCTCTTTACGAATGCTCTTGTATCGTGGGTGCGTTTACAGACACAAATCTCACATACACAAACGCCCAGACCCGAAACAACCATCTGTAGGCTATACAAATTTATGTTCTGTATGGGAATCGAACCCACGACCCGTAGCGCAGAAGCCAATCGCTTAGCCACTGCATCAAACGAGTGTTATAAAATTTAGTTTCAAAAGTCGGTGCTAATCCCTGCTAAACCGAATAGAAGGCAGTACTTCTGAAACTGTTAATTTTATAATGTGGTAATTATTTTACTTCTTTTTCTCTGTTTTGAATTACTGTTAGCCGTTGGAGAGTTCCATTGCCTATCTCCGAAGGTCTTCATAAAATCTCCACCAAGTTTAAATGGGACCACCTCGAGAGAATACTCTTTCAAACAACATAATTAATCTTTAAAATAGGTTCACATCTTGCTACGATAACGTTGAACAATAATAATGACATACAAAAAAAAACGTCAAATTTAAAACCTTCTCTTTTTTGGATGTCAGTTAAAAAGTCTCCACGATATTGCATTCCCTGGACAGTCAGCTCAGATGCCAATCTTGCTAACAGGCCAACCTATTCAGCATGGCATGAGCTGTTCTCATATAATTTGTTATACGATTTGTGATACGAGAGAAAAAGGGAGAAAAACTTTTGTTGGCAACCGAACATTAATTGTTGACTTACAACATTACTTTTATTAAATAAGTATAATTATTCAACTGCAAAGTCTTTTTTTTTATTTCTTGTAGACCAGATTACTGGTGCTTTCAAAAGGACAACACTAGGTGCTCGGTTCCAAGAAGTAGGTCCTATGGAGAAGAGACGGCAAGAAATTCCAAGGACACTCTTGAATAAAAAATGGTTTGACAATTTTCATTGGCGTGATTTCTGAACGAAGCAGATTAATTACTCAATCACCGTTAACATATACACAATAGATAAACAATAGCGGTGGCAGATCGGTGTGCCACCCGGTACGACACCGGTTAATGTACATGCGGTTAAAAACATAAAAGGAAATGATAAAATTAGCCTTTTAAAACGATTGCCATAGCAGTTACGAGCTGACCAGTCCCAAGAGAAAGCACCCGTTCACGAGCATAACTTTTACATCGGAGTTGCTCAGCTCAACCATGTTGCAGGGACCTCACCGACCCGATTCACAATAGGTATATTGTGTGTTATAACTTTCGTGCGACACATTCGTATTTTATGATTGGTTACGGTTTACTCACGTGAATTTTTCGGGATTGCCCGACTAGTTTCGGACCCAAACGGAGTCCGTATTCATGAGCTAATCACGCAGCGAGGTCACGAGTCGAGTAGAGTCGGGCAATCCCGAAAAATGCACGTGAGTAAACTTACGTGAGTAACTAATCATTCTTCTTCTCTTGTGTCAGCGCGAGCTATACGAAAATAGCTCATGCTGTGGCGAAAAGATTAGCCAGTCAGCAAGATTGGTAGCGGGGCTGACTGCCCAGGGTGCGCCGGACGTATTGAAGTATCGTCACTTGTGGAGGCTCTTTTCATGCAACCCCTGTAACTAATTATTAATAATATATTGTATTGGTAGCACTGCCTTTGTATTTAAGAAAGCAATTGCTTCCAGCCCGCCTTGCGGACAAGGTGTGTTTTTGTATTGTGCAAAATTCGAATTATAGTAATAATTATCTAACAATAAAGTGTCAGTTCCGAATAGTTTCCACTACAGTTTAAGTCACTACTACCTACACAAGTGCAAATAACAACCCACATACAGTGCACGCTCAAACAACTTTAAGCTTCAACGTTTATTTGGATTCATCAACTACTTAAACGGTTTAGACGACATTAATCTTAATGGATCAGCAAAATTGTGAAGTTATCTAGACACTTAATATAATAAAGCAACTCAATCACTCAGTTCTCGACTCCCCAATGAATACGAGCATTTTATAGCAAAATGTATAGCCGTTGGTAACGTTTTTAAATAAAACAACCCGCAATTTTTCTACACATTAAACATGCAAGCGAGTGACACAAAAATTCTACTGAACATTTCCATATCGCTGCCCAGTAAAAATATACTAGTATATCTCGCGGCATAAGCGATCGTCCCCATTTAAATCACGCGGACAACCTCAGCCATTACGAATAATAAATTATTCGCAATTATACCACGTCGCATCGGAAAATATCATGCGCATAAATTTAAAAATTCACTGTGCGGCTGCGATACCATGTGAGGAAAAACGCGTGACTCATATATACTAATACCCCCATTTGTCAACGTCCTCCCTTTAATATCAGCAAGCAATTTTCCAAGAAGATTGTGACCTTTGCATTTCTCAGGCGAATGCATAACTTGTTTTTATCTCCAATAAGAAAATAACCTTACTGTTATAATGATAAGGTTGAATACTGATCAAGGTGTCTGGACGAGCAAACGTTTCACGGCCACTGCACTGACTGGCCTAGGCGGTCAGCGTGCTAATCAATACCCAAGTAACAGATGCTTTGGCTTATAAATTATACACGGATAAACACAAGGGATCGCTTTTCGGTCGATTAGCTTCGGGTTATTTTGAGATTATGTAGCAAACGAGATGGCAATGGTTTATTATCATTCACAGCTTTTATCCAACCGCTGCCTCAGCATCCTTTTGTTCATGTTTGCTAGTTTCATCTTACTAGAATACATCAATCCACAAATACGTGCCCTACTCTTGGTCTAAATCGCTACAGTTTAAAAGTGTGTATTATAAATTGCTATTGTGTTAGTTTTATCGCGACATAATAGTTAGATGTGTGCGTACGAACACTAATCCTATCCTAACTTCCTAACTTTAAAATTATAAATGCGAAAGTAAGTTTGTTTGTTTGTTACCTTTTCACGCCTAAACCACTGAACCGATCATCCTGAAATTTTGCGTATACGTTGTCAGGTGTACAGAAACGGACATAAAGTACCTTTTATCCCGAAAAAAAGTACTGTTTCCGAGGAAAACAACAATAACGTTCATAGATGGCGCCACGTGTCTTTCGAATCATGATTGAATTATATTATTATAGAAACTTTAGTAGTTTTTTTAATCTAAATTAACGCGAGCGAATCTGCGGGCTAAAGCTAGTATAAGATAGTAATAAGAGATGTGTGCAAATGAACCACGCGGCTACCTCTCAAAAGACGGAGGGGGGCGCGTCTTCGTGGATTAAGGTACGCAGTGTCGCCACTCACCAACAGCTCGCCACAAGCTGCCCTATGCTTTTCAGCTTTTCAGTAGACCTCATGACACATTTTTTATTATAATTATGATGGGGTTGTAGAAAGCTAGTCCAATGTTCCCTCCGGTTTTACGTTAATCTCATGGTGAGGCAACACCTTTCCCAGAGGGAATATATAACAAAATGTGTGGAAACGCATCACACGGCTAACTTTCAGAAAAGGAGTGGGGCGCGTCATCGTGGATTGAAAGCACTGTAGCGACCATTCCGTTGTATTTTCATTCGAGCTGTCAATTCTTGGGGGCTTACTATGACCTCGTGACCTCTATATCATCGTAATTACAGACACAATAGATAAACAATAGCGGTGTTGTCCTCGGACGACACGCGGGACGCAACCGGTTAAAGCAGGACAGAAGTTGCCTGGAAGTTGAACTGCCCTGCTTTTTTGTACTATGACATCGTTAGAGCAGGTCTGCGGCAGGTCTGCTACGTTAACGTTTACAAAATAAGTTCACCTTTTTTTTGTATAGACTTTTCGTACCATGAACAAGCATTACCGTTCAACTTGGTTGAATAGTCGTTCACCTTTAGTACTGTCATGGTACGATTTTTAGCGATTCAGAAGCAGGTCTGCTTTTGAACGGAAGTTGACTGGCTGGCATTTGAACGTTTTCATAAGAGGTCATAGTAAGCCCCCTGTTTGCCGTTAACACAGCTCTCGGCTCGCCACCGCTACGCTTTCTGTGTGATGTGGACTTATAAGCATTTAATTGCGCGTGAGAGTGTGATCTCATTTCCATGTGAGCCATATGATAGTGACCTATTTTTCTCGACCGAGTTTATCATGCATGGAAAGTTTAACAAAATTATATAGATTCACACATAAAGGTATTAATGCATGCATTGTGGCGATAAGTACAAATTAAACTCATTAATAATTGGATTGACTTGAAACATGGTGCACCCCTGATTTGCTGTTTATGATTTAAAAGTACCACCTCCTTTTATGACCCACTACACATTTTGGTGTGTGAACTTCTGGGTTGGATTACCTGGTCGGGATTGCTATTTAGTTCGTCTGCTAGAATATTCTTATTAGCTTCCAGGAGTTTGAAATTATAGCCCCATGGTAGGCATGCTGCCTGGAAAAAGCTTTGCTTGCCTACCGCTGGATATTAAAAATATAAAAACAGCTTTGATTGCCTACTTACTGCAGCCTTGATGTTAAAAACATAAAAGAGCCTTTTTAGCCTACTTACTGCATACAGCCTTGATATTCAATTATAAAAGAGCTTTGCCTGTTTACCTACTGTATACAGCCATGATGTTAAAAAAATAAAAGAGCTTTGCTTGCCCACTTCTGCATATAGTCTTGATGTTAATTAAAATATTAAAGAGCTTTGCCTGCCCACCTATTGCAGACAGCCTTGTTGTTAAATTTATATAAGAGCTTTGTCTGCCTACTTACTGCATACAGCCTTGATGTTAAAAATATAAAAGAGCTTTGTTTGCCTACCTAATGCGTACAGCCTTGTTGTTAAAAATATAGAAGAGGTTTGCCTGCCTACTTATTGCGTACAGCCATAATGTTAAAAATATAAAAGAGCCTTGCTAGCCTACATACTGCATACAGCCTTCGTGTTAGAAATATAAAAGAGCTTTGCCTGACTGCCTACTGCAGACAGCCTTGTTGTTAAAAATATAAAAGAGCTTCGCCTGCCTACTTATTGCGTACAGCCTTGATGTTAAAAATATAAAAGAGTTTCGCCTGCCTACTTACTACGTACAGTTTTGATGTTAAAAATATAAAAGATCTTTTTCTGCCTACCTACTGCATACAGCCTTAATGTTAAAAATGCAAAATTAAAGTACCTAGAGGACTATACCCTTAGTCCAATATTAACAAAGTGGTATCGTTTCCATCTCATTTAATATTACTAAGTGATTGATAATGATACCACAGACGGCCGTTATGACGTAATAATTATCCCAAAAACAATTAAGTTGATAACATACGCCCTGTTATTATAATCCACTTTACTGGCCCATCCTAATTTAGATCAAAGTACCTACCGATTTTGTTAATGAGTTTTTAAAAGATAACATGTGGCTTCCGATCACCGCTACAATGAAGTCATAATCCGAATGAATCCGGTTTTATCCGGATGTAAGGTATCGAACCACGTTGGCATTCGTTGGCTTAGTGTGTAGGTACCACAATACATTGGCATGACATGTTGTTAATAGCAGACTAGAGAACGCTACTAACCACGCTTGACATAATTCCTTAAGCCAATTTTCCAAGGCTTACGGTGGCGACCAAGAAATAGCAAAAATACAAGTGGAAGTGCCCACAGAACAGATAACTTTTATCTGTTCTGTGGAAGTGCCCTTATGGTATATCTACACCAGTGCGCTTTCATGTTCATCTTGCGCTTTCAACTTTCAATTCCTCTTGCGTCAAGCGCATGCAATATTGATTGCCATAAGACACATGTAGCTTATCGTCTACACTGGTGCGCCTCGGTCAGTTGACGTACAATAGACGGATTAGCGTGCGTTAGGGGTATGCGCTTTTGTCGAACTAGTATTAAGGCATGCGCTATTGTATGCGCTCTGGCGCTTCACGCATGCTTCAGACGAAGACGCAAGATGATCTACTTCCCTAGTATGGAAACCAGTGTCACCAAACTGACGTAACAATTATATTGAAAGATATCGAATTTTTATACTTCATACACCTCTGTGAGATATTTTTCGTCTTGCTATCATTTTTACACGTTAAAATTGCACAATAAGGCACGATTCTAATATTTTTCGTATGACTTCGAGACGTCGTATCACAGAAAGTATAAGTCGCGCGGAGAAGGTTTGCCGATAGCCTCATGACGTCACGCGTCGATGGTCGGTACAATTAATAGGTAGGCCAGACGAGCGCGGGTAGCGGTCGGTGAAGTGGGAGGGGTATTCATCGGCAAACCTTCTGCGCGCGACTAGTAGCTATTCGCGTGAGCTACTGTAACTTTCTTTTTCTGTTCCTTCATTTTGTCGAATCCCAGCGTCATATGTTTCTACAATCCCGCAAACATATCTGGCCCGCTAACAGCGTCGCTGTTGTCGCATTTATAACAATTGCTTTAAAATATATTTTGAAATGAAGTGGGTAAATATAATTTATGTGAATGTAAACGCTGCCATATTTAATTTTCAAATACGCTATTTCAAAAAGAAAATGATAAAACGAAACCATTTCAAAATAACATAGCGCGTCATTAGTTCCACTTTTGGTCACCGGGCGAGATAAGTTTGTAGCACAATATGCACCGCATCATTATTGTAACACTAGTCGTGTCGTGTCGATTCGTGAATAAAGTGCAGTTCAGACTACGCTCTAATATTTCGCTATCTGTACAAGGTTAGTAAGAAAGAAGGTACTAATCCGAAAGGGTGTTAAAGTACCCATAATAATGAGTGACTTTTGTTCTACTAATTTTCCCAAAAGTCAATAGTTTAAGAGAAATAGCTGTTCAAAAATTACCTACATAAAAAATATACCAAAATCTATCCATCCTCAGCTATGAACAGCTGTGTTTAGATTTTAGATCATATTTGGGGTCACGAATTAGAAGCTAAATTTTCTGAATTCGTAACTAAAGTAAGGACGAAGAATTTTTGAAAACGCTAATTTAAAAATTATTTTACATGGAAATCAAAATTATCGAATGTTGAAGTTTTAAAACTTGCTTTAGAACCGTCATACTTTAAGTGGCCTGCGGATTAGTACCCCCTTTCCGACTAACCTTGTAGATTCGCTATGTATAGTAAGCATGTTACGTCATAAGCTATAACTACATGTATAGCATGACGTTCACGCTTGTATGGCAAGTTATTTGACGGCGATCCGTCAGGCGACGGAAGGGGTAGAAGTGAGGCGGGGTGAAAACCGGAGAATCGTACGATATAGTTCTGAGAATCGCTCGAGTTTATCGCGTACAGCAAGCCAATACTTTATAGCATAGCGTTGTGTAAACGTGTCCATATAAAATGTATGCTGAGTGCTATGGTTGTGCTATACCATATTTGTTATATGCTATATATTATAGCGTAGTCTGAACTGCGCTTAAACGGTCTATGAAAACATATGACGCTCAAGGTCGCCCACATTTTATCGTGCCATAGTTGCATTTTACGACACCCAGGAGTGGTGAGGGTGACATATTCTTTGCCAGAAACGATATAGTAGTTCTAGGCACGTATTGTAATAAAACCAAGCGAGTTCTTATCAAATAGCAATTTCAACGCTTGAAACTGCAAGTTAGGTATTTTCAAGACAGGCTAGAATAAGCATTCATATTAAAGTCCGGCGCCAAGCAGTTTACTGTGTTTCGTCGGTTGTATAAGAGCCAATGGGGTATAGGGGCATCTCTCTATATCTCTGTAACTTGGATTCGTGTGTTCCATCTTAGACCCTGTCTGCGCTTACCATCAGGTGCGCGAGAGTCAAATGCGAACTAGTCAAATAATAAAAAAATACACCAGTAATGACTAGTATAAAAAAAAACAGAATAAACGACTGTTTTTTTTTAGACTTCTATACATATAATAAAATTGTAACGAAATAAAATCTGTACATTGAATATTTTCCAGAAAAAATAAGTGCAAATTGTTGGAAAAACGCTACAGATGTCAAAAAGAGAGTTTTTAGAATTTTTGTCTGTCTGTTTATCTGTTTGTCTGTTTATCTGTTTGTATGTTTGAGCTTCACGCCGAAACTACTGGACAGATTTTGTTGATATTTGGAAAACATATTTGTTGCAGGTCGGGTCAGGTTATAGGGTATAAATTATCACGCTATTCGGTTAAGAAAATATATTCAAACTAAATAGTTCCATGAACCTAACTAGATGGCGTTGGCGTCAGTGGCAACAGCAATCATAAGTGTTTTAACCCTCGAAAAGAGAGTTTACAGTACCTACACATTTGCCTATCCCTCCAAAGCAAACAGCCGTGATGTTTTGCAATGGAATGGTGTAAACAACACCTAGACATACGATTGTAATAATCGCGGAAATTTTGCTGTCATTTATTAAAGAGGTCTATTGTCTATCTCTGAATGTCTTCATCAGATAAGAAAAATATGCAGTCGAATAGCGAAAACACCATTCAAATCGAATCAGTCGTTTCTGAGAAAATTGTGAACAAACATACATATAGGTCGAACATAGAACCTCCTTTTTTTAAGTCGGTTTATAAAGTCGGTTAATTATGTTTCATTTTGCAACTTAGTCTTGCTTAGTATTATAAAAGTGTCTGTAATACAAAATTCAAGTTCCGAAGTAATTTTATAACAATAGTAAATTATCACGGTATTTATTGATAAAACGCAAAAGGCAAAAACATTTTTTTTCGTTCTTGAGGACAGTTGATGGCGTAGAGTATCCCACATACCGCGCTGCCTGCGTAGCACTTCACCTTCTAGACGGTGACCAACATTGGGATGACACTCTCGAGGAGGCCAGCGTTAGTGACAGTCCCAGCCGTCTGCGACATTTGTTTGCCGTCATGTTGGTGTTCTGCGGAATCTCCAACACAGTTCTATTGTGGGAAAAATATCGACATTATCTGTCGTTTCTTTAAAACTTCTGTAAAAGTCGTTTCTTTGCAGAGGAACATCATTGAGGCGGAAATTCTAACGGGTTGTGGCGTTGGCGAGTCGCGCCGTAAGCGCGTGCAGTTTCCTGTGTGCGTATGCTTCGCTATGACCATAAACAAGTCGCAGGGGCAGACACTGACGGCTGCAGGTGTCGACCTCAGGACGAGCTGCTTCTCACACGGACAACTGTACGTCGCTTGCTCTCGCGTCATCAGTCCTGAATCTCTATACATTTTAACTACCGAGGGCAAAACTACGAACGTAGTTTACAGAGAAGTTTTAGAATATAACTAAAATTAATAACTTTCTGGTCGTTACCTAAACATTTATGTGGATTTATAGTTATGTTTTAAAACCAATTCACATCACCTATTTTTTCTTATAATGGCTTAATAACACAAAATTACAGTTCTGGTAGTACCTACATAATATACGAGTCTTAATATAAAACTCCACATCGCTACGTGTCGTCAGAGTAGATTAAATTGTTGTAACCACGGAAAGAGGGTTTTAAGCACAGAGGGTTTTACACACAAGCATTTGTAAATAACAAACTATGATGATTGATAGAAAGACGAAAGACGATTACTTATCAGGCTCTAGCATCAGCTGAAATTGTGATTACCATCAGTGCCGGATTAACCACGTGCAAGAGTAGCAATTGCTACGGGCCCCGCGCGAATGGGGGCTCCGCGTATTTAAAGCCACTCATCTCTGCCTGAGCGTAATTCTTTGAGTGAAACTTATCACGAGAGTCCAATGATAGTGACAGCACTAGACTTATCAGCAACTTAAAATTGAGCATTTGAGAATTTTGCCAAAAGCCATAAATGCACTTAGAATGACGTCATGATTTCGCCAAAAATGCGAAAAAAAAATTGCGCTCGCTGCGCTCGCGCTATTGCTACGCTTTATATGAACTGCTCCACTCGACTATTTTCTTTTGTATATTCAAACAAACCATTTCATTACGTTAATTATTTAAGAAATTAAGCCTAAAAAACTTAAATAACAATGAAAACGTAACGATTAAAAAAAACACGCTTATAACGCTAACTTACACTTTTCAGGGGTTTTAAGCACAAGTTTTGTAAATAACAAACTATGATGATTGATAGAAAGACGAAAGAAGATTACTTATCAAGCTCTAGCAGCAGCTTAAGTTGTGATTACCATCAGTGCCGGATTAACCACGTAGCAAGAGTAGCAATTGCTACGGGCCCCGCGCGAAAGGGGGCTCCGCGTATTTAAAGCCACTCATCTCTGCCTGAGCGTAATTTTTTGAGTGAAACTTATCACGAGAGTCCAACGATAGTGACAGCACTAGATTTATCGGCAACTTAAAATTGAACATTTGTGAATTTAGACAAAAGCTATAAATGCACTTAGAATGACATCATGCGATCGCCAAAAATGCGAAAAAAAAAATCGCGCTCGCTTCTGCTACGCTTTGTATGAACTGCTCCACTCGACTATTTTTTTTTGTATATTCAAACAAACCATTTCATTACGTTTATTTATTTAAGAAATTAAGCCTAAAACTTAACTGACAATGAAAAGGTAATTTTAAAAAAAACGCTTAATGCTAATTTATACTTTTCAGGCGTGTATTTTTTTACCGGCCTTTTTTCTTTCGTGTTAGTTTCTTAGTTTTTACGTGCTTTTGTGTCATTATTTCTGTTTTGACGATCGCTCGATCGCTTTGGACTAATACAAAATCAGTGTAATACCACTGTTTTATAACAGTAAAAGCAATAAGTAGATAATGCAACTCAAGGGCCCCCTTTCATATTTGCTACGGGCTCCGCGCTGTCTTAATCCGGCACTGATTACCATGATAAACTTACATAATTACCTACATATATTGCTGAATGCAACTTTCGGAATCTGGATTAGAGAGAAATTAAGGCGTTCACATTATAATAACGGTTTGCTAACCGCGTTCCCGTAGGAACCTACCTAATGTCCTTTTCTGTACTTACCCCAAAACTTTACAATGATCTGTTAAGTATACGAGTACATACATAAACATTAAAGAAAACTAAGTTACGTGAGCGCAGCCGCGGGCACCAGCTAGTATGCTATAAATGCTTTAAAATCCGTCAGTTTTTTGACAACTCCGTACTCAAATGTTACTTAAGTACTGCTTATCCTAGAATTTTCAATTCAGAAACCGGAGATTATAAGTATATTAAAATATCGTGTATTGTCACTTGTAAAACAAAATCACCTAAAAACATGGACGGAGCCTGTGCCGTTCGCGCGGAGGATCGAAATGAAATATATGTTACAAAAATGCAGTTTAATTTTTCTATGTTAAGTGGTATAAACATAAAAAATGAGATTACAGCAATTACGAGTGATTTGCAGTTATCCATTGAAGAGTTCCATTGTCTATTTCCGAAGGTCTTCATATCATATCATTCATATCAGATCTTCAGCTTTATATAAAACCAAACTTGAGGTGAGCCTTTCAAAATCATTATAGAAATCGGTCTAAATGGTTAAAAATTATCGTTAAACATAAATAAAAGAAAAAATATTCCAACTAATTGAGAACCTCCTCCTTTTTCCAAGTCGGATAAAATACAATGTGCTATGTTTTCATTACAGGTTTGCAGACACTTTCCCCAGAAATGTGGACAAACAATAAAGGGTAAACATTTCTCTTGAAATATTTGTCCCACAATAAGGTAATTTACTGTTTTGTCTTTTAATTAGCGCAGGTACAATTTGTTAGGGGCCAGACAAGAACTGGCTCGTTAGTATGGTTATAAGTAACTTTCGCTGTGAGAAAAGTACACTTCTCAAAATGAAAAAATCTTTTGCCTTTTGCTATATATGTCGCAGAATCAACACAGAAGCACAACTATTAGAATGTCTATTGATTATTGTTAATGTAGTAGGACGCCATCTATTATCATTTGTCGGAAACGTCAAGCAGTGTGCTTGGGTGAGGTCGGTGCGGGGCGTGGTATGTCTTGTTTGACGGTTGTCAACAAACTGTCAGCTGTCAGCTGTCGGCTGTCATCCTTTTTGACATTGAATTCACTTTGGAGTGAGACACGAGGGCGAGAGGTCGTTTTGCCAGCCTGCACCGAACTTACCGCGTTTCCGTACTTTCATCTATTTCCATCGGTTTGATCATTAGAGATTTTATTATTTTGTTATCGAGAGTGAATAAATAGAGGACTATAATCAGTGTTGTGACTATTATTTACTGCCTACACCAAGTCGAACTTGGACTCTGATGACGAGGTACTCCCAATGAGTGAACTACCCTCGTTATATATTTTACGAGAATGTTGTTTAAAAAAAGCATTTTTTTTATTTCGATACCATTTTGCATATCCCTATCCCTAACAACAAATTGCAAAATCCAACCCGGATTCGAAATCTTTTCGACAAGCTGTTGTCGACCGATTGTTAGAAAGAGATAGCTTCCCGAATCGTTCGACTTCGAATCATGGGGAAGGGCCGTAAAAAGCGGATAGTCAGCAGCTAATCATTTTAACACTACAAAATAAGTGTACTAATATTATAAATCGTCAGTGAAGTTCTAACAGTGTGTAAGTCATTTTGTGACTGTGAAAACAGACCAAAACTGCGAAAGTCACAATATTACTTGAAATGAAAAAGATTATTAGGATTTTCAAAGGTTTAATATCAAAGAGTTCATTTGTAATGATAATTAAAAACAATATTGCGTTCAGCGTAGGTTACGCTCGTTTTAAATATTTTTTTCACTCTCTTGTATAGTAGCCATTTTTGACTTCCGCTCTGTTAGTAGGTACTTCACTGACGAAATGCGAAAGTAAGTTTGTTTGTTTGTTACCTTTTCACGCCTAAACCACTACTGAGACGATCATTCTGAAACTTTGCAACGTTGTCAGGTGTACAGAAACGGACATAGGATACCTTTCATTTCGGAAAAAGTACTGTTCCCGAGGAAAACAGCAACAACGTTCATAAATGGCACCACGTGTCTGTCGGATCACGATTAAATTATATTATTATAGAAACATTAGTAGTGTGTTAAGAATTTTTTTAGGCTTAATTAACGCGAGCGAAGCCGCGGGCAAAAGCTAGTGCTTCTATAATTATTATCGTTAAGTTCAAGCGGTTATGGAACTTTGTACTTGAACTTCTAGTAAACGTAGTAACCTTGAGAATTATGATAGGGCAGTTACATCGGCCTTGCGATACTAAAGGAAATTATTCTTGACATTTCAGGCATTTACCTTGATGACTGATGGTCAATCGAATATCTGTGTTACGATGTGCCATCGATTTGTACCTAATGTTGATTACTATCATTGATTTATTTGTTTATTCATATGTTATTGTTCAAGTATCTATTGTTTTATTAGCATTTACGTTGTGATCATCATGAAAGCGACATAACAGTTTATTTGACTGTAAAACAACATACCTAGTTAATATCGTTTTAATAATACTAAACATTTACCATTGTAGTACATTAATTGACTTTTTAATAATTCAGTACCTACCCTGCGGGCCGCTACTGCATTCACGGGTAATTAATTAATTCTATTATTATATCCCCAAGAAATACGTAGATTTATGCATATTTTATTTAAACCTGAATACTGTCATAATTTATTCACCGTGCACGAAAATGTTGCTTACTCAGCAAGGGAATAAAACAGAAAAGGTACTACCCTATTGAAAAATGTGAATCGCGGCAACAATTTATAACGGAATTAAAATTAATCGCCGCTGAAAACACTTCCCTTCGAGGTCTATAATACTAAATTTGGGGATTAAAGGAATTTCAGTCATTAAGTAGAATAAGAAATTGCTCGCAAAATTAACAACTGAAGGTAATAATCATAAATGTCATGGAGGGTAATTCAAGTTTTATTTTATTGAGTTAAGTTTGTAAGGGCGGTTTTCATTGGTGAGTTTCTTCGAGCCCATTTTCTATACAATATAATAGAATAATATTTATTTAATTGTATTGAAAGACTCTGGCCTGTATTAATAATCAGCTAGCATAGGTATATATAGCATAGTTTCGTTAATGGTCGCTGGTGGGTCACAGGTCCGTGCAAAATGCCCATTTACCTTTATTTCATACTTAAAAGAAATATGTTATCAAAATGAAATCTTACATTATGTCAGCTTTCCTGCGGAATCTGCTCTCAGGCCGCCATTTTGAGAGATTTAATAACACAGGCCTAAGTACCAGAGTGTTCGTCGGTCAGTGAAAAATTTATATCTTCTGGTGATATGATCTTATTATATATCTTCTAGGTAAGGGTACAAATATGCAAATACAATATACACAAACCGATACTCCTTTGCATGTTGAATTTTTTTCACTCCTTCTGCAGGTGCATATATGTATTGGTGGGTGGGAGGGTGGTGATGCATACTTCATCCAAACCAGCGATCTAGTTTGGCGGAAATAAAACTAAATATTTTATTTGCATATGTGAATGTCATGGATTTCCGCAAATGCCTGATTCCATCATTTATCTAGGTGAGGTAATAACTGTTCAGAATTTTTCGTTACAGCGGTTAATGCGGGAGACGCAGACATCTTAACAGATGTCTGATTCAATGAAACGTTAGTACGGAACCTTTGGAGTTCAAGACAACTCAATTGTCGACCATTTTAATGGACGAGCGGAGTTTTGCAATTAAATTACAAAGTTCCTTATTTGGTCCATGTAAATTGAATTATCGGGGAAACATTGTAACTTTTTCCTGAATGATAAAGTTTATTCCAATTGTTTTTTGGGGAATAAGGAAAATTCTTGTTTTTCCTTTTAACAGCTTGTTGGTTTGAAGTGTAATAATATTATTATAACTTTGCACACTCGTTATAAATATAAAGACTTTCGCCACTTTTTAAGTTAAACATGTTTCTTGTTTCTGATTGGTTGTTTATTTTCGTATTTTGTTTTTCAATTGTTTTCGTTTGGTGCTTTGAAAGTTTATTCAATTGATTTAGAATGAAGGAAAACTATTTTTAAGAATGAATGGTTGTCATTTTACGCTTATTTCATGGGTTACAGCATATGTATCAACGTTTCAGAAAAATATATTCTTGTTAATTAAACAGTGTTTATAAACTTACTAGTGATTATATTTACTACTTAGTAAAAATTATTGTATTTACTAAGGCTTATTATCTTTACTTAATCTTCATCTTCACTTAGTGCAGAAATCCATAATCTAAAAAGGAGTGTCAGGTATAAGTATTTTACACTCGGGAGCAATAAATCCGGGTCGCCAACGTAAACCTTAATATCTCGGAAACTAAGAATGATAGCATATTAAAATAAAATAATAATATACACTATTTAATAACACTCAAAAAATATTTATGAAATACTTTTTATTTTAATAAGCTGGCATTCTAAGTTTCCGAGATATTAAGGTTTTATGTTGGTGACCCGATCCATTGCTCTCGAGTGTATATGCAAGAATGAATCGTGTGTACTATACATGGTATATGAACTAACTTTACGTGTACGATTTGAGTAACCAAAAAGTACTTAAACCTTCATTAAAGGTTTCTTAAAGGTTTAAGTACTTTTTGGTTACTCAATTCATATTATTATCGTACTATTTTATTTGTATTGCATCATGAGCTATAACTGTATAGCGTGACGGTCATACTATATGCTATATCGGAAGCCGGTCTACTATGTATAGCAAGTTATTAGACGGCGATCCATCGGGCGACAGACGGGGTGTAACTGAGGCGGGGCGGGGACCGGAGAATCGTACGATATACACTGAGAATCGCTTAAGTTTATCGCGTATAGCAAGCCAATACTTATAGCATAGTATTGTGTGACCGTATCCATATAAAATGTATGCTGAGCGATACCGTTGTGCTATACAATATTTGTTATATGCATAGCATAGTCTGAATTACGCTTGACATATAATATTTATGAAAAATCTTGATCCTACAACTCTAGCTATATTATATTTCAGTAGGTTAAAATACGGAAAGAATTTGAAGTAGGTAGGTAAGGGTTTCCTAAAGGGTCTTTAAGATCAAGGCAAGTGAAAGATTTCACCCTCAATATACTGTATAATAATATATATAGGTTTACTACACTCCTTTAGCAAAAAAATCTGAAGGAGATGTTTCCTCAAAGATCTTGAAAGATTTTCGCGAAGTGCTTAAGGAAATCCGGTTGTGAAAAAATCTGAAGGCTCTGAAATATAAGGGTTATGAATACTTATGACGGTATTTTACAAATAATATAATATACTAGCTTTTGCCGGCGGATTTGCTCACGTTAATATAACACACTACTAAAGTTTCTAGGATAATATAATTCAATCACGATTGGAAAGACACGTGGCGCCATCTATTATTAAAAGAACGTTATTGTTGTTTTCCTCGGGAACAGTACCTTTTTTCGGGATGATAGTTACCCTATGTCCGTTTCTGTACACTTGACGACGTATATGCAAAATATCAGGATGATCGGTTAAGTGGTTTAGGCGTGAAAAGGTAACAAACAAACAAACTTACTTTCGCATTTAAAATATTAGTTAGGATTTTTTGTAGCATGGGGCTGGGTTGCATTAAATGAGCCTCCACGACTGACTTCTGATGATACTTATGCGCACCCTGGGCACTGGGCATTCAGCCCCGCTACCAACCTTGCTGACTGGCAAATTTTTTCACAACGGCATGATCTATTCACATATAGCTTGTGCCGACACGCGAGAAGGAGATTGCAGAATGTTTGCTTGACATTAAACTTCGTACGTTCATCTATTTGGATGACAATATTAATTATTAGAATCTTAATATTAGGAAACTTAATATTAGACTGTCTCGTTTGTCTAGTAGTTGCAAGCGCGACTGCTGATCGTGAGGTCTTGGATTCGAACCCCAGGTCGGATAAAGTGTTATTGGGTTTTTCCGTGTGAAATTTCTCAGTAGCAGCCCGGAGTCTGGATTTGTGCCCGGTTGATGGCAATCGGCTCGCCCCCTATTACATGGGACTCAAAACATAACGGCGAAATATGGATGTACTGAACACCTCTGCCCAACCCTTTGGGAACATAGGCGTGATGTTATGTTATGTAATATTAGAAAAGATTAGGTTTGATGAAAAAAAAACTACTAACAATATAAACGTTCTCAAAGGGGCCTCTGCGCGTTGGACCTGTGTCCCCCGTATGCCTTCCAAAGGACCGGACATCTTCCGCACGGAAGATGAGCCGTGAATTTAAGAGAGATATAAATATACCTACTACGGACAAACTAGCGATGATGAAATCATGGTTTTGCTTGGTGGATCTATTCGGTCCACCTGGCTAGTATCCTTACAGAAAGTCTGGCGCCAAACATTTTACTGTGTTCCATTGTGTATAGTGAGAGCCAGAGGGGTATAAGGGAATCTCTCTATATCTCTGTTACTTGGATTCGTGTGTTCTATCTTAGATCCTGTCTTCGCTTACCATCAGTTGAGTCTTAGGCCAAACGCGACCAAGTCTAGACTAAAAAATAAAGTATTCACGGAAATTCACAACAAAATATTTTTATTTTTAGTTTAGTTCTAATGACTTTCGTTCACAACCTTGTCCATAAAATCAGTTATTATGACACACAAAACTCATTTCATAACACTAATCATAGTAACACGATTAAGTTATTTTACTACCAATTGTGGGCTGGTTATAGCCGGTATTAACCACGCAATTTCAGGAATAAACGACAAGCCTTTTAATCTGGTAATGTTTCCATTTTAATACAATAGTACCTATTATAAATGGTATTCTTGGCACGAAGCCTACCTGTGAAATGTGTGAGTGGAGTTTGTTGTTTATACCTGCATAATCAGCCCCCTGTGCATGAAAAGAGCCTCAACAGTGACGATACTTAAGTCCGTCCGGCGCACACTGGGCAGTCAGCCCCGCTACCAACCTTGCTGACTGGCTAATCTTTTCATCACAGCATGAGTTATTCTCGTATAGCTCGTGCTGACACGAGAGAAAAAGAAGCCCCATTGTTGGACACGGGCCCACTGTTGGGCACGGGCCTCTGCTCAGAATGAGAAAGGTTTAGCCTTAGTCCACCAAAAACTATAGTGCATTGAGGCAATTCTGGATATGGGGTAAATTCGATCAAATGAATTTACCGTAGAATGTTATGATATTTTTAATTGTTGGCTAAAATAGAATGTGACGCCATTTTTCTGTACCTCATTTCAGTTCGCGTCGTGATATTTTGACGACATATTCTGCGGCAAATTTATATAACAAAATTGGTAGGTAATCTATTTATTTATTTGTGTCGTTACTGCCCGTAGCAGCACAACGGTCCCATCGAGAAACTAGCATATTGTTTTAATTTTTGCTGTCTTTTTTTTTGTCACCTTCTTCTGTAATTGTCTGTGCAAGTCTAAAATAATATTTTTTTATTTCTTTCTTTCTTTCACTGCACTGGCCCTATGCGTGTTCGTAGCCTTCACACACTATCAAAAACTTTATGGAGCCTTCGCAATTGTGCAGGTTTCCTCACGATGTTTTCTTTCAAAGACAATTCCAATCAGAGGTATCTGAAATATATTTTTCTCCTAGTTAACACGTACTTAAAAATAAAGCGATACCAATCCCCAGAGGCGCCAGAGCGATCCCGAATGCAGCTAATGAGCAGCTTCGAGTTACGTGCGAGTACAGTACCTACTTTTTATTTCATTTAATCCAGTGAAGTAAACAGGAGCTCTGAAGAGTGTTGAATAAAATACTAGAAAGCACATTAAGCAAGATACATAATCCCTCTTATTAAGAGAGATGGTTTAAACCAAGACTTAGGTAAACCTAGATTTAAGCGCTGTTTACTACGCTATACTATTTATATAGCATGACGTTCATACTATACGCTGTATCGTAAGCCGATCTACTATGTATAGCAAGTTATTTGACGGCGATTCGTCACCCCCTAGTAGCCGCAGCGAACGACTACAGTCCCTGCCTTATAAGTAAAGTTCGCCGTCCCAGGCACACACTTTTAGAGCCCGATGACGAAATTACCCACCTCCAGGAGGCGAGTAAATCGACCAGCACAATACACAACGTCTGCCGCCATCCGGCATACCGACCTCGCCGACGAGACACGTCGCGATGTCCCTCCGCCGCTGGTCACGATCCACCGAGCTCTCCCGTCGTAGAGCCAGTCGTCTCTTCAGACTCCGACTCCGCAGTCACACCGATAATTCAGCCCTCATCACGCTGTCTCCCCGCCCAAGCTCCCGCCAGCAACGCCTTAAGCCGAGGTCCGAGTCCCACTAGGGGTCGCCCTTAGTGCTGTTGTTGTAGGTAGTCATGTTAGTGTAGTACAAGTAGTTAGCTTAGGGTAAGTATTTTACTTCCCCACCATTGGCTGGAGACCCTTCAGGTCTCGCCAATAACTGCCCGGTTACGTAGAAGGGGTCCGCAAGGACCATCGATCTATGGAAGACGAAAAGAACAACAAAAAAAAAACGGCGGTCCGTCGGGCGACGGACGACGGGGTAGAAGTGAGGCGGGGCGGAGGCCGGAGAATCGTGCGCTTTAGCTCGGAGAATCGCTCAAGTTTATCGCGTACAGCAATACAATACTTTATAGCATAGCGTTGTGTGAACGTGTCCATATAAAATGTATGCTGAGCGATATCGTTGTGCTATACAATATTTATAATTATGCTATAATTGTATTATAGCGTAGTCTGAACTGCGGTTTAATGGGGGGGGGGGACCCCCTTATTACAAAAGGTATTTTAAACCGAGACTAAGATAAACCCAGATTTAAAATATAGCCATCACTTTCTAACATACAACAAAAAACGACGGGTCTATTTTAAAAACCGGGGTTTTTCTTAGACCATCGCTAGACTCGGGAGTTTTCATAACATCACGCCTGTATTCCCCGAAGGGTTGGGCAGAGATGTACAGTGCACTCTCATTTCGCCGTTATGTTTAAGTCCCATGTAATAGGGGACAAGTCTATTGCCATCAACCGGGCACAAATCCAGGCTCCAGGCTGCTACTGAGAAATTTCACACGGAAAAACCCAGTAACACTTTGCCCTACCTGGGGATCGAACCCAGGATCCTTACGTACCTTGCGACCACTAGACCAACGACACATTTAAAATAGTTTTAATTTTTGGAAAATAAAACAGTGTTGCAACATCGTAACATGGTTTTTATTTCAATTAGCGCGACACATCGGTAACTAACGACGGGGAATGAGTTTAATCGGGCAAATTAAAGCACTTGCTGTAACGAAACGTAATTGAACTTTATGTTTTGTTTACGTAGAGTAGGGTTTTTATTTAATTAAAACAAGTTTGACCTGGGATTTTGGGAATAATGTAGGTATCATTAGGTTGAATATTTTAAATATTCTTGTTTTAACTGTACTATTTACATCGTATAATAATATAAAGTATACTCTTGCCTCGAAGTTAGAAAAAAGGACAAAAAAGAAATAAAAAAATATGAAAATAAAGGAAATAAAGAAATGAAAGAAAGGAAAGCAAAAATAGGGCAGAAGGAAAAGAAAGAAAAGAAATATATTTATTTCAGACTCGCACAGGCAATCTAGGTCACGCATTTACGTCACGATTTGTGATGTTTTCCTACCAAGAACAACAAAGTTTGACAACAGAAGCCGAAGCTTATTGGTTTATCAGTATCTATGATGTAGTATAGGTCAGTCACGTGATCTAGCTGTCACGGGAAGAGATTACCTGTTATACAATGGTTACAAACGCGTCAGACAAGTTTGAGGTGTTGAGATGGTCTTTTAGGGAGTTCCCAGTTGCAGAAAGGGATTTCGAATTATTCCCATAAATGGCAATAAGCTCACCCCTATTACGCGAGACTCGAGACTCGATAATGGGCGAAATATGGTTAAACAACGAATTTCGTCTTTCTAAATACTTCTATTCATCTTACAGATATTAAATATTTTAAAACAAAATCTTCTCAAAAAAAATCGTCTTTACTATAAATATGGGTACCAACGGCCTTCTTTGAAAAGAAATCCCCTACTCAAATCGCTTGTATATCATGGGTGCGCTATCAGACACAAATCTTCAACATGCACAAACACCCAAACCCGGTCTGTAGGCCATACAAATATTTGTTCCGTGCGTTCATCAAACCCGCGATCCGTGGCGCTAAAGCCAACCTTTCTCAGCCAAGTACTCAATTTTCCAATATAAACATAACATCACGCCCTGTTTTCCCTGAAGGGATGGGAAGCGGTGTAGGTATAGTACACCCTCGTTTCACCGTTATGTTGTGTAATAGAGGGCGAGCCTATTGCCATCAACCGGGCAAAAATCTAGACTCCGGGCTACTACTGAGAAATTCCACACGGAAAAACTGAATAATAGTTTGCCCGACCTGGAGATCGAACCCAGGACTTCACGGTCAGCAGTTACGCTTGTGACCCCTAGACCAACGAGCCAGAAATTTATACGGGATGGATTTGATAATACAACAATAAATTATACCACGTAATCCAACGGAAATAGTTTTTGGGATTCAACGACAGTAAAACAAAATTCTCTTGCATTTTTAAAATTTGGGATTCAACGGAAATACATAATAATTTTTTGTGGGATCCAACGCCAAAAATATTAAACTGGGATTCAAAACTGGGATCCAACGAAAATAAATGTTCTATGATGGGTTTTAAGACCGGACACAAATAATCAATCATGTACATTCAATAGTTTAGTCACAGGAATTTTCGTACGATTTAATAATTTTGCGAATATCAAGATCTGTACTCGAAGTTATGTAAATCTATGACCCGTTTAAACCAAAATTATCTTTATTTACACGTGTAGGATAGATATACCTTAAAAATACACAGCAACACTAAACTCTATTAAAATAAACACAATCTGGAGTCAGACTCTTTAAATCCATAAAATTATCTATAAATATAAAAGGAGAAGCTGACTGACTGACTGACTGATCTATCAACGCACAGCCTAAACCGCTGGGGTTAGAAACTTGACATTTTGACAGTAGGTTCTTTTTGTAACGTAGGCATTCACTAAGAAGGGATTTTTCGAAATTCAACCCCTAAGGGAGTTAAATAAGGGATGAAAGTTTGTATGGAAAATCGTCACTTAACGGGTTCAAAATTTAACGCAAGCGAAGCTGCGGGCGAAAGCTAGTAGTTAACATAAGTTTCCAGTTCAACGTCCCTTCATCTACATGAATGAGAGGTCTTGAAAAATCATGCGAAAAAAAATGTGCTTGGAAGTAACTGATTTTTTGTGTACGGTACTAAAACACATCATAGAACACGTGGTATCAGCCAGTTATTGTCGTATTATCATATCCACCCCATATATTTTCCAATATACATATAAAGTGCAAAACTTGTCGATAAACTATTACCCCCTTATTATAAAAGATGGTCTAAGAAAAACTTAGGTTTTAATATAGCCCCGTCTCTTTTTGTTTTATGACATGAGAAAGTGATGGGTATATTTTAAACCTGGGTTTACCTTAATCTTGGTTTAAACCATCTTTTGTAATAAGGCCCATCATGTTATAAATGTTTCAGTTGTTTCATAATGGAGATTTCAGACCACAATATTAGTAGCGGCTGAAAATTTAAATCACCACATTGTCTCCAATAGCTTATTATGGCATTCCAATTTTTAAATAGGTAGGTTCTATTCATATCATTTCATTTTAGGATAATCGCGTTAGTTAACGTTGTTCGGGTAATAAAAATGGTGCTTAAATTTTTTATTGATTCAACATACAATAAGTATAAAGTAAGTATATAAGTACAGCCCATTAGGATGAGCACCCCCGGGCCTGTGCGAGGAAAATGTGCGGTGCGAAAATGTGTAGCGAGGGTGTGAAACGGTGTGACCCTATCAACCAGAGCTGTGCGAGGAATGTGTAATGTGTTAATGTGTGCAAATGAGTGGTATGAGGATAGGTAGCGGACTCTTTTTGAATATGAGGGAGAATAATACACATTCCTAGCAACACATTCCTCGCAACACATTTCTTGCAATACATCCCTCGCTCGCATTTCTTGCTTGTTTTGTATGAACAAAAACCTCGCACCGCTAAGCCCATATCCACCAGAGCTGCGCAGAGCGGAGCTAGGTAAATGAAGTTATTCTATTTTTGCTTACAAAACACATTCCTCGCTACGCAGCTTAGCACAGCTCTGGTGGATGCTCAGCCTTACTGTTCCACTGTTGGGTACGAACCTGTTCTCAGAATGAGAAGGGTTTAGGCCTTAGTCCATCACACTGGCCTGGTGTGGGTTGGTGAACTACACACACCGTCAAGAACTTTTCGAAGAAATTAGTTTTTTTTCAATTTTATTTAATACCTACTTTTGAGATGATTGAGGATCTCGTGGCTAAATAATTACAGCCGCATAGACCGATCTTCCGGGTTAAGCCACGCTTGCCGAGGTTGGTCTGTGGATGGGTGACCATTTACCATAGCGAGTTTCCTCCGTGCCTCGGAAAGCACGTAAAGCCGTTGGTCCCGGCTGTCATTTGTAGATCTTTGACAGTCGTTACTGTTGGTCAGAAGCCAGAAAGTCTGACAACCAGTGTTACCAAGAGTATCGTATTACCCAGTTACTGGGTTGTGGAGGTCTGATAGGCAGTCGCTCCATGTAAAATACTGATATTCAGCTGCATCCGGTTCGACTGGAAGCCGACCCCAACATAGTTGGGAAAAGGCTAGGCAGATGATGACCTATTTTTGAGATGGTTTAGACAAGACCACAACCGCAAGAAAAAAAAAAGGTTTTTGTATTTTAATCAACCTAAATCACGAAGTCTATCTGTATCAGTAGTAGATCAATGTTTTGAAGGAATTACACGAATTTGTTGACAACCTGTATACCCTATATACCAGGTGTAAGGGACGGTGTACCGAAAACTGAAACAGTGAATTCAGCCTAGTATCATATATTATTCTGAATTGAAAATAAGTGGAAATGTTGGTCGGAATTTTCCGACTTTTCCGGTTTTTCTTTTCACAAATTTTACATTCCCTGCTGTAAAATAAGCAATCCTATTAGGACACACAGCACGTTGCAAAAATAAAATGTATTTTTTTATAAATCAGAAAATTCGAAAGATTTCGTTGATTCCACAGACTTTTAAATCAAAATAATGAACTAAATTCACTGTGTCAATTTTTGGTAACCTGTCCTTTAAACTCAGTTTATTTACCTGCCAAAACACTTATTGAAATACAATAAAACAGGCAAATTAGCAATTTCCAGGAAATTCGGAAAATTCCGGGAGAAAAAACCACTTATTTTCGATTCAGAATAATGAACTGAATTTACTGTTTCAGTTTTCGGTACACCGTTCCTTACACCCAGTATGCGTATTCAACACGGCATGAGCTATTCTTACACGTGCTGACACGAAAGCAGAAGAAGAATACAAGTAGTTATTAAGTAAAATGCAAACAGGCATGTCCATGAATAATTTTACTTTCCAACTAACACGATTTGAAAAATGGTAATATGATTAGATTTGTCTACCGACCCGAAGCTTGTGACTGGATATTATGATTGATTCGAAGTGGGAGCTACCTAGAATTCTGAATGTAGACTATAGTCCCAAGTACATACCATCAATCAAACGAGTAATTTATCTTGAGTAGAATAGTTTCAAATATTTACAAGCGAGATTGACAATCAGTTAGTGTTTTTCTGTTTGCAAAACAATTTTTGTGTTGTTACATTTTTCATTTGTATTGCGAATGAGGACTACAAGATACAAGGTTTGGAATAAAATTCAAATAAAGTGATTTCGATTGTTCATAATATGAGGATTTCAGATTAGGTAAGGGCTCTTACACACCACGTTTTTTTCAGGCGCTTCGACGCGCGTCGCACGCAACTATAACGCGCTGCAAACGCGATGTTATCGCAACCAATTTACCTATTCACACGTTAATAAAATTGTAGTATGCAGACGACGACTTTTTCGCGTGCTGTCGACGCGTTCGTAGCGCGGAGTTACATCGATACAGATGCGCTGGCACAGCGCGTCTCTTTAGCTGCAAACACATACGTACAGCGCGTTTTATCGGTCGGAGTTGCTCACGCGCGTCTGTAGCGCGATACATGCTCCTTCGCGCGCGTGCTACACACGTTTTACTTTGCAAGGAGAGTTGCTCACGCGCGTCTGTAGCGCGTTTCTCGTGAGTTTGCAGCGATGCAATCGCAAGTAATCTGCCTATTTCAAGTTTAGTAGCGCCGACAACGCGCGATAGCAACACGCGCGTCGACGGCGCCTGACAAAAACGTGGTGTGTGAGAGCTCTTAATCGAGTTTCTTGTACATACGTGAGCTTGTGTTTGGGCAATAATCAGTTGAGATAATGCTTGTTCGGGTGTGGGGCATTTAGAATGCACATAGAACCGTTTTAACTTGCATCCTGGTTAAACTACTACATGTACACACATCAAAAGTGTCTAGGGATCAACATATATTTTTGCAATAACTTTTCTCCTGATTGATATTAATTAAAATTTTCTTTAAGGATTCATCAAATAAAGTGTTTTCGTTTGTCACAGTAACGATAAACCAAGTCACCTTTGCATTAATAAAGAAATTTGCCATTTTCCTAATAAAGGGATTTTTGACATTTGAACCACTAACACAAAAGTTCGAAAAAAAGACTGAAATAACAGTTTTCTTTAAAATTTTATTGGGTAACTTAAACAATTAATAATCCGTGTTTCTACCGCGAACACTAACAACACAAGAACATCGGTTTGGCATACTCAAAATGAGTTCATCCAAATCACGCTGTGGAATGGCCGCCCATGTTCGTTGCAACAACAAAAAAAGGTCTTCTTGCGACTGGATACCCTCCATATTCGGCAGAGCTCTTCTCTGTAGCATATCCCATGCATGCTCAATCGGGTTCAAGTCTGGCGACTGAGCAGGCCAGGGCAGGACATTGATGTTAGCTGCGGCGAGAGTCTGTCTTACAACTCTTGCGGTGTGCGGTCGTGCATTATCATGCATTAACTGAAATAAGGGACCGATTTGCGCTTGTAGAGGAACGATGACGTCTGATACAATCGTCTCAGCATAAATTTGAGCGTTGAGGTTGCCTCTGATCCAAATCAACTCAGTTCTTCCGCCGATCCAAATACCCGCCCATACCATGATGGTTCCACCACTATAAGGATGGACTTCCTGGCAGGATTTTAATCGCTGTTGGCGTCCAGGGGTTCTCCAGTGTCGTATACGTCTTGTATCCGGTCTCATACCAAAACGAGACTCATCAGAAAAGCACACGAAACGCCATTGTTCTTCTGCCCAATTTCTGTGTCCAAGAGCCCATTGATATCGAATCCTACGATTGTGCATTGCTATAGGTGGTACCCGTAGCGGTCTTCGGGAATGAAGGTTCACTTCATGCAAGCGGTTTCTGACTGTTTGGTCGCTAATTAAGTTCCCTGAAGAGTGATGAAGCCTCACGGCTAACATCATGGCGGTTATTGTTGGAGCTCTTCGAGTTAAGATTTGAATGTATCGGTCTTGTCTCCGTGTGGTGCAGCGATACCGTCCTCCATGGCGCTCAGCCACGGTACCAGTGCTTCGGTAACGTGTCCAAAGTCGACTGATAACACTCTGACTTGTATTCAGAGCTAAAGCCACAGTACGTTGCCGGGAACCAGCTTCTATCATTCCCACGGCTCTGAGCATTTCTTCCCTGCTTAAATGACGTCGCCGCTCCATAATAACGTTGGTTTTAATCAGTAGTAGGGAAACAGTAGCACTAATAATGTCTTCAATGCGTTGTATGTTTTTATAGGGAAAATATTGACAGCTGATTTTCATCTTTTATTCGAATTTGATTCACAGTTCCTGATTCAAATTATGAAATGCACCAAAAAGGATCCATATAAATTTATAAAATCATAAATTTATTACAAAGCCACATCTCAATCTCAAGAAATCCGCATAAAAATGCTTGATCCCTAGACACTTTTGATGTGTGTACTTGGATAAAAAGTATCCTATATTCTAATCCAGGTGCCTACCTGTGTGTCAAATTTAATCCAAATCCAATAAGCCGTTAATCCTTTGACCGCCACGGACGTTTATGCACGTCAAATTAAAAGCGCTCACGACGCCTCCGACGGCATGGCACGTCGAAAACACCACTTTTTACAGTTCAAAAGTTTGACGTCCATAGACGTCCGTTGCGGTCAAAAGGTTAAGGTGTGATTGATTAACAAACATCCAAATTCACAAACATCCAAACTTTCACATTTATAATAATTAGTAGGATTGTAGGATTGAAACGGGTCGTGTCGACTAACACACGTGGACACGTTACTCCTATGGGCTTGCGCCCACTGGAGGTATGGCAAGGGATATTTTTAAACTCAAATAATTTTAAACCTTTTGAATACGTTTTAGAACTCATAATTCCCGTACCGCGGGATGCTTCAGCATGCCGCAGCACAAGAACCCTCTCGCGATATGCTAAGCAAATACAAGTGCTTAAAAATAAGGATTAAAATTATTGGAATTAATAAAATCCTTTGCCATGTCATCCCGACAGTGGGCGCAGGCCGAAAACAAGCACAATCTGGCGCTCACTTGTTCAGTTCAGTACTGTGCTAATGTAAAATTGGTTGTGTATTTTTAACCGACCTCAAAAAGGAGGAGGTTCTCAATTAGGTTGTATTTTTTTTTTTGTTACCTCATATCTCCGACAGTTATTAACCGATTTGAAAAAATATTTTTTTTGTTCGAAAGGGTATACTTCCCTATTGGTTCCATATGAATATTGTTATGATTAGACCATTAACTTCAGAGATATGGAACGGAACTCCTCATCGGATCAAAGCAAAATTCTCAAATTACTAATATTGCTTTGTTTATATTTGTTGTTGGGAACTGACTACTGGAAAAGAGGAGGGGGTGCCCTCCCCCCCCTTTGGAATGTTTTCATTATATCGTGTAAGGTACCTATCATTCGAAAGGGCTTTTTATACCCGACTACGTCAAACCCAAAAAGAAGGGTTATGAAGAGGAGGGGGTTAAATTTATGGCACTAAAACGTATTTAATAAAAAATAAACTTAAAAAAAAAGTGAAAACCGACTTCAAAGAAAAACTATAATATAAAATTAACAGTTTCAGAAGTCGGTGCAACTCTACACTGAAACAAATAGAAGCCAACGACTTCTGAAACTGTTAATTTTATATTATGGTAATTATTTTATTCCTTTTAGTTTTTCTTTGAAGTCGGTTTTTACCACGAAGCAAATACAAAGAGGAGATGGTGTAATTCGATTTTCCTATCATACGACGCGTGATACTTTGCGGGGTGAAGGGAACGTTACACCCCGCCTACTTACGCCTACTTTCACGTTTTCCATCTAGTAGTGAATAGAAAAAACTAAACGCTTCGGGTATATCGGTAACTAATACGTGTTTCAGCTATTTCACGCTAGATGTCCTCGTAGTTGTAGTAGTATGTTACGACAGGGACGTACTTAGAATTTTTGTACCAGCCTACGGCACACAGTGGATCGAAACTATGATTTTAGTGACTTAGGGATCAACTCCGTTTTTTTACTTTTTTCTTTATGCGGCTGGATAGAGCTCATTAACCTCAATAATAAATTGCCTTGGTGTTTTTTCCTAAACTTTATACTTTGGGCAGAAACATGTGTTTTGTTATTTTTTTGTATGGAGCGGATCAAATTAAATTAAATTCCTGCTAAGTAGCGTGTGATCCCGCTTTTAAACTTTATTTTTCTTATACCTTGTCTAGTCTACTATCATTTGATGCTATGAACATGTGCATAAAGTTGCAACTCTGCCAAATAAACGGATCGAAAAAAATGAAAAAATACATAGAATAAAAGCTTCATTTTGTATTTTCTTAAGTTCTTTTAAGTTAAATTTGATATGGAATAGTAAGTAAAAGCACGTAATAATACACATAATTACTTAACAACTAACAACAATACATTTAAAAGGTCCCTAATTAGCTTTAATTTACTAATATGTGTATTGTATTATTTAAAAATGTGCGTATTTATCTATGAATTTCTATTTGTGTGTTTAATGACCGTAATCAGCTTAACCTTTTACTTTATAAAAAACTATGTTTTTTCACTTTTAGCCATTACTGTCATGTTAATGAGGATAATTAGTTAATGAGGGTAGTAGAAAAATGAGTAAACATTTGTTTGTCACTGGAAGTATAAAATGACCATATTTATTATATATACTAACTAGTGTTCGTTTATTCGTACTACTCCTAACATCTCGTGATTGTGATCGTCCCTTTTTCGTTAAAATGGAGAGTTTAGTTAACAATTTAGATTTATTTATGATTTTAAAAGATCTATAGTATAAAACTCTTTCAATTCCTATAACATAAAATAAATGTGACCGAAGAGAATAGTATTGAGCTCTAAATATTCTGTACGCGCTTTTGTTCAAATATAAGTGCAAGATGGGAACGAAGTAGTCGCACGTTAGCACAGTTTATAAGAAAAAATGGTGATTGGTTAGAACGTGCAATAAACTGGCCCGAAGGAATGATACCTGACGCTGTGAACACTGAACAGGAAAGGCTCGAGATTTGTGATACTGAATATGTTGAAAATCTACCTTCATTTACTACAGAAGCTTCGACATCTACATTTACACCTCCAAAGCCTTTCGAAGAATTGGGCTCCAGGCAAAAACGAAGACGCGTTGAACAAATTAACCAATCTCTTTCGTTATCCCCGGATGAACTGAAAGCTACTACAATTGCTAGTTTAAGAAACACTGGAAATGAGGATGTAGGAAAAATAATGAACCATTTGCTAAATCACCCTGAAGATCTAGGAAAAGTTAAGGGGTGTTTATGTACAAGTAAAGCGAAAAGTAGTACCTACATATTCACCTGTCTTTATTATACTGTCTTTATTAGTGTCTCTTAAATTAAGTGAGTGGCAGTATATAAGCCTAAGAGAAACAGCAAATGAAAATGGGTCTGATTTATGCCCTTCTTGTTATAAAATTAAACAAGCGAAGTCAAAATGTTATCCAGGGAAAGAAGACATAACTATAACTGAAGAAGGAGCTGCTATTAAACTGCAAGCTTCACTCAACTTGACGGTATCTAGGCTTTTAGATGTGATTGCTTTGGATTTAGATTCGGCAACAGAGTTACTGCTTATAAGCAAATGGGGCTTTGATGGAGCCTCAGCAGTAACATGACAGTAATGACTAAAAGTGAAAAAAACATTGTTTTTTATAAAGTAAAAGGTTAAGCTGATTACGGTCATTAAACACACAAATAGAAATTCATAGATAAATACGCACATTTTTAAATAATACAATACACATATTAGTAAACTAGCTTCTGCCCGCGACTTCGTACGCGGATCCTGTTGCTTATGCCAGCGACAACGGGGTCGTCAAAATCAAAGATCTGAAACGCCTGATGTCGAATTCTAAGAGCCCGGGGACGGGAAAACAACGGGATGCGCGAAACGATTCGAGACGTTCCAGATCTTTAATTTTTGTAAGTCATCAGGAAATGCCCATCAGACTAAACAACTTTTGCTAAGACGTCATTCCTATATGTGTTATGGTGTAGCTGGGCTCTTGGAGTTCCACAACAGGTGTTCCAGATCTTCAATTTTTATACGTCAACAGAGAGTGCTCATCAGACTGAACAACTTTTGCTAGAACGTCATTCCTATATATGTTATAGTGGAGCTGGGCGCTTGGAATTGCACAACATGTGTTCCAGGTCTTCAATTTTTATACGTCAACAGAGAGTGCTCATCAGACTGAACAACTTTTGCTAAAACGTCATTCCTATATATCTTATATAGTGTAGCTGGGCGCTTGGAATTCCACAACAGGTGTTCCAGATCTTCAATTTTTATACATCAACAGAGAGTGCTCATCAGGTTGAACAACTTTTGCTAGAACGTCATTCCTATATATGTTATAGTGGAGCTGGGCGCTTGGAATTGCACAACATGTGTTCCAGGTCTTCAATTTTTATACGTCAACAGAGAGTGCTCATCAGACTGAACAACTTTTGCTAAAACGTCATTCCTATATATCTTATATAGTGTAGCTGGGCGCTTGGAATTCCACAACAGGTGTTCCAGATCTTCAATTTTTATACATCAACAGAGAGTGCTCATCAGGTTGAACAACTCTTGCTAAGACGTCATTCCTATATACGTTATAGTGTAGCTGGGCTCTTGGAGTTCCACATCAGGTGTTCCAGATCTTCAAATTTATTCTCTCAGCAGAAAATGCTCATCACGTGGAACAATTTTTGCTATGGTATCATTTTTGTATCTCTTATAGTTTAGCTAGTCTGTTGCGGTTCTGCATCAAGTGTTCAAGTTTCCAAGATAAATTATAGCCTATAGGTTGCCCAGACTTAATACCTATACAACAAAAAAATTATCATTCAAATCCGTCCAGTAGTTCCGAAGATTAGCGTGTACAAACAAACAGACAAACAGACAGAATTTTTTTTTGGATTCGTGCTCTATTACTGTTTCTAAACCCCCCTCAATTATTATTTTTGTAATATATTCAATGTACAGACACAGTTTTTTTTAGTGTTTTATTATATGTATAGATTAAAGCTAATTAGGGACCTTTTAAATGTATTGTTGTTAGTTGTTAAGTAATTATGTGTATTATTACGTGCTTTTACTTACTATTCCATATCAAATTTAACTTAAAAGAACTTAAGAAAATACAAAATGAAGCTTTTATTCTATGTATTTTTTCATTTTTTTCGATCCGTTTATTTGGCAGAGTTGCAACTTTATGCACATGTTCATAGCATCAAATGATAGTAGACTAGACAAGGTATAAGAAAAATAAAGTTTAAAAGCGGGATCACACGCTACTTAGCAGGAATTTAATTTAATTTGATCCGCTCCATACAAAAAATAACAAAACACATTTTTCTGCCCAAAGTATAAAGTTTAGGAAAAAACACCAAGGCAATTTATTATTGAGGTTAATGAGCTCTATCCAGCCGCATAAAGAAAAAAGTTGATCCCTAAGTCACTAAAATCATAGGTTCGATCCACTGTGCGGCAGAGCTGGTTTAAAAATTACAAAAATATTGTGAACAAAAATGTAATAAATAAGAAAAATCTTCACACAGTAATAAGTAACCACCCCGCTAAATAATTGTATTCAAGTCGATTTTTTGTTAACTGTAGATTTTAGTGAAATTTTAGTGAAAATAATTAAGAAATCATGCCTATAATGTACATACAGTACACAATTTACTATAGAAATTTATTACAGAATTATTTTTGTATACTTTTAATTTAAAATTGAAATTCTCGAAAAACGTATCACCACACATCGTAATTAAATAATTGAATTCTAAGTACGGACCTGTCTATTCATATTGTTTACACTATTCCACGATAGATGGCGACCGAAATATCACGGTTTAAAATAGTGATAAAAAACAATAATACGATATTTTTGTCAACAAAAAGGCTTTAAAAAAATCTTAAATCTGTTTTAATACATTATAATTATAAAGATAATGAATATTTCTTACGTAGTTGTTAGTTATTCATGTTATAATAGGGTGCGCCATCTTTTGTCAAGCAGTAAAACTATTGTACGAGACGTGATAACAATAGATTTTTCTAGAACGAATCTAATAAATATCGCAAAAAAATAGTTACGAGTGAAATGTGATGCCATCCATGGTACCAAAACGTTTATCTGAGTAGTTTTTACAAGATAACACACAACACTTCATCTTTTTCTTTTAAATGACAACGAAAATAATAAATAATGATAAAATGGAATGGGAGCGGGAACGTAATGCTTACAAGACGAGTGCCGACAGACTGATAGGCCACGCCCACTGTGAGGACGGAATGGTTCTACATTGGTATCACGGTTCACAGTTGCTTATGCCATCTCCTCTTTGTATTTGCTTCGTGGTTTTTACTTTTTTTTAAAGTTTATGTTAAAATTATTGATTGGGACTTAGTATTAATAGCAGTTGTCACTGAGGAAGAAGAGAGACACCTTTAGCACTCACTATCTTTAACATACAACAATAACCTGTACGTCTCACGTGTTGCAGCAGCGTGCCGTGGCATCTTGTGGAATATCACGACGTGCCTTAGTATCCCCCGACATGTCACAGTATCAAAGGGAAAATACTTGATTGCGGTGGTTTCACGTAAAATATCAGATGGAGCCTACGATATACTACTTAATATAGAATGCGCATCAACTTTCTGAAAGTTAGAAAGACTGTGTGTGGTTTATTTATTTATTTATAAATAAATAAAATAAATAGGTACACCATTACATACATTTTATATTTAAATAATAAAAGTACATGGGTTATGGTTCCTATGTAAATACCAATTACAGGTGTACACAGCATTCGCATGAAAACAATCAAGCATCGTACAAGTTATATAAAATAAAAATAAAATATAACATAAAATTAACAAACAGTAAAATCAATTAATTAGCTAAACTACTACTTATGACAGTTTAAATGTCTGTTCAGATGGGAATACAACAGGCTTCTGAACTTCGGTAGGGAACTAAAGAACACATCCAAGTCGGGCAGCTTTGAATTAAGTTCATTGTATTGAACACACATCCTAGACACTGGTGAGTGTCTCTCAATGTTACTTCTGCAGGACGGCGGTTGGAACAGTCTAGAAATTGGCTGTCTAGGAATATTGAACGGGACCGACAACATGACACGTTCTAGCAACTGTTCACAATCAATTTGACTATTGACAACCTTAAAGAGAAAAACCAAGTCATGAACAGTGCGACGGTTTCGAAGCGACTCAATATGAAAGAAAGCTAAGCGCTGTTCATATGGACATCTGTGGGATATTCCTGGGGACACGTAAGCAATATGTCTTGTGAACGCTCGCTGGATGTTCTCGAGACGTTGCGAATGAACAGCATACATAGGATTCCATACTATACTAGCATATTCTAATTGGGAACGTACCAGAGCCTTATAAAGGATAATTTTAGTTTTAGTCCCAAAAGATTTTGTGTTTCTCTTGATGAAACCTAACATTTGAGCCGATTTCTTAACAGTATCTGAGATATGAGTGGTGAATTTTAGTTTTAATTGTGGTTTCTATGGCAGTCGATCCCCATGCTTATTGTTTCCAAATTGCTTTGATTTAGTAGTCGGAATGTACAGCAGTTCTTCGGTATAAACGCTTTATCAGTCTGATTACTTCAAAAATATTTGGAATATCACAAACCAGCCAAACTCTTACAATAATCGTTCAGGATTGCATTCAAGTTTGTTCAAATATTCAGCATAAAATATCGTTTGCAGCGAAAATGTAGCTTTAAAATCCTCAGTTCTCGTTCGATCTGTCTCGCAGGAAATCAGTTTAATGTGCTTCACAATACTGGTTTCAACCGCCATCTTTATAGGCTAGGAGCTAGCCTGTAGACACTTAAATAGAGTGTTGATAGTGCGATCATTAATCTTTGCTGGAGTACCCGGCTCATTTACTATGACTTCATAGACCAGTCGCAATAGATCTTCTTTTGTTAACCTTATCAAAGTTGAAAGAGGTTATTTTTATATAAAACAGGGGGCGTACTCCGAAAATCGAACAACGAAAGTTTCGGGTTCCAACCACGGAAGTGATTTGGATCCGACGCTCGATTCGATTTTCGCAATTTGACATTTTGTCTTTCGTTCACCCTATTCCCAAATATTAATTGACTTTCGTAGTAGTAGTAGTAGTATTGTAGTTCGTTGTTTCTGGATTTGAAACGAATGGTTACCCATCCACGGACTAACCGCGGCAACCGCAGCTTAACCTTGAAAATCACATGATCCGCTTGGTTTTTAATTAGCCACGAGCCCCACTCTTGTAAGTACCTTATTACGGGTACTTCCCTCTTGGATTAGCACCCCTTTCCGACTAACCTTGTATTGAATTGTGATTCGACGTACTAAAGGCAGTTCAGACTACGCTATACTATTTCGCTATATAGCTTCATAAGCGATAACTATATAGCATGACGTTCACACTATACGCTATATCGCAAGCCGGTATACTATGTATAGCAAGTTATTTGACGGCGATCCGCCGGGCGACGGACGGGGTAGAACTGACGCTGGGCGAGGACCGGAGAATCGTACGATATAGCTATATATTAAGTTTATCGCGTATAGCAAGCCAATACTTTATACGACCGTAAGTTGCCAATACCTCCTAACTAGCATTTTTACCAAAATATTGTTTTTTTGCGCCATCGGTTAGCTTACAACTTATTGTAACTGTCAAAATACACTAAAGATACAAAAAATCGATATAGAAATATCTTCTATTTATAATTTATTTATTTTATGAAATATCTTCTATGTTACTTAGAGCCCTAAAGGAACATGATTTGAATAATATCTAATTAGAAATAATAAGCTTACATAAAACTAATAAACTTGGATTTTGGGTTCATAAATCGATCCCTTAGTTCACAATCATACTAATTACGGGAAAAAAGGTGGTGTAATTAGGACGATAGTGCACAAATCATAACGTTACAATTTCATTGACAACAAAAATGTAATTAATGTGATTGTGAACTAGGGTATCGAAATATTATCTGTATTTTTATAAATATTCAGTTTTTATGGTCTTCTGTAAACTTAACCTCAAAGCACTTAGGAGCTATTATGGTATGTTGTCTACATCAGTGCGTTTTCATGTTCATCTTGCGCTTTCAACTTTCAATTCCTCTTGCGTCAAGCGCATGCAATATTGATTGCCATATGATCCACGCAGCTTATCGTCTACACCGGTGCGCATCGGTCAGTCGTCAGTCGACATACAATAGACGGATTAGCGTGCGCTAGGGGCATGTGCTTTTGTCGAACTAGTATTAAGGCATGCGCTTGCATACGCCATGACGCTTCACGCATGCTTCAGACGAAGACGCAAGATGAACATGAAAGCGCACATAGCTATAGGAGGCGTACGGTGCATAGTATTGTATGAACGTGTACATATAAAATGTCTGCTGAGCGATATCGTTGCTCTATACAATATTTGCTATTTGCGATATTATAACGTCGTCTGAACTGCGCTTAAGTCATTATAATACATCAGACAATATACAGGGTGGAATCGTTAAGTGTCAACAGACGATTTTTTCGTCAATTTAAGAGATATTTAAAAAGTTAAGGCTATTATCAAAACAAGGCTACATGGAGAATAAAATAACATAAATAACTTCAGGAAAAATAAGAGCCAGATATTGAAAATTTTGTTTTTTGCTCGCTCCATACATTTAGTATGAGAATTTCTTTCAACTGATCATACCAATCATGCTTACGTAATCTCTCTCTTCCTTACTGTTAATATGATGGCGTAGTTAGCCTTACTCGACTTCGGTCTATCTTAGATATTAGTCATCTCTGTAATAAAGCTTCGTATCACTAGATTCCTGAGCACTACCTAAATCTAACTCAGGATTTCGAACAGAAAACAGACAGATTTTGTAGTTCCAGATTGCCTACGTAATGCGATAGCCTATTATTTTCATGTCTAATAAATAATAATAATATTGCAACCAGTTTGTTTAACTTATAAAAATACTAATAGCCCAATGACAATGTTCCTTATTACATGGCGCTAAATACCGTCATGACGAACTTGTGGCTGTATAACCGAACTCCTCTGCCTACGCTTTAAAGGAATAGGCATTAAGTGTATTTTTTTTTAATTAAATAAAAAATCCATAGGGCTGTTCTTATGCTTTTTTTTTAATTTGGATCTAATGGCTTCTTCCGTAGTTTTTTTGCTTTAGTAACTTGTTCGTTTTCAGCCAGTTCAAGAGATAAAAAGTAAAAAAAATGTTGCCGACGTTGTCAATTACAAGAAAGAAATATTATCCATTTTTTTATTGAGTTATTATTAATCCTGTCATTCAGTAAAAAATTTAGCACGTAAATAAAATGCAAAAAAATTATGAGCTTTTTAAATATCTCATTCATCATGAACAAAAATGTCGTACTAAATGTACGGAAGTAGGTAAAATCAAAATTCTCGAAATATGGCGGTTATTTTTTTTAAAATATTTATGTTATTTTAGTTACTAAGCGGCCTAGTTTTGATATTAGCCATAAGTTCTGAAATATTTACTAAACTGACGGAATAATCGCCTGTTGACACTTAACGATTCCACCCTGTATATATTTATTTATTTATTTCTCTCACAATAGATTTGGTACACTTTACAGATAAACAATAATAATAAAGACATAACAATAAAGAAATAATAATAAAGACAATGTTATTGGGTTGTTCTGTTGGTTCAAAATTGTGAAATCGTTTATTCAAATGATATAAGTTAGCTGGTTAGTTTGTTAGCTAGATTCCTGTCTAGATTGGATGCAAGCTAATTTTATTACGCCATCGTGCGAGACTGTTACTGGCGACAATGTGAAATTAATTCATAGTCGGAGCTAGATTTGATGACAGACTTGGTACAGTGGTGAGGCAATTTGGTACATAAAGTTATGACAAAAACCGGCCAAGTGCGAGTCGGATTCGCACACGAAGGGTTCCGTACCATTATCGATAAAAACGGCAAAAAAATCATGTCGATTGTATGGGAGCCCCCCTTAATATTTGTTTTGTTTTAATTATTTATTTTTAAATTGAATATATAACTAAATATTCTGTGAGAATTTCAAGCGTCTATCTGTTGCCGTTACCAATATCGAGCAAAAATGAAAAAAAAAACACGTTTGTTGTATGGGAGCCCCCTTTAATATTTATTTTGTTTTTTAGTATTTTTTGTTATAGCAGCAACAGAAATACATCATCTGTGAAAATTTTAACTGTCTAACTATCACGGTTCATGAGATACAGCTTAGTGAAAGACGGACAGACAGACTGACAGCGGAGCCTTAGTAACAGGGTTCCGTTTTACCCTTTGGGTACGGAACCCACAAAATCATGTTTGTTGTATGGGAGTCCCCTTAAATATTTATTTTATTCTGTTTTTTAGTATTTGTTGTTATAGCGGCAACAGAAATAACATCATCTGTGAAAATTTCAACTGTCTAACTACCACGGTTTATGAGATACAAACGTGATTTTTTTCCTCGTTTTTGCTCGATATTGATAACGGCAATAGGGTAGACGCTTGAAATATTCACAGAATATTTAGTTATATATTAAATTTAAAAATAAATGATTAAATTAAAATAAAACAAATATTTAAGGGGGGCTTCCATACAACAGACAAACATGATTTTTTTGCCGTTTTTATACATAGATAATGGTACTGAACCCTTCGTGCGCGAGTCCGACTCGCATTTGGCCGGTTTTTTTATTTATTTATTTCTAGCCTTGCGCTTGGCTGCATCTCGCCTGATGTTAAGCGATGACGCGGTCTACGATGGAACACGCTTGCCCAGAAGAAACCGATTCACTCGTGACTTGAAGACACCTAGATTGTAGCTGTCGGGGAACACCCACTCGGGTAGCGCATTCCAGTTTGGCGGTTTTCACAATGAAAGTGGAATCAAAGCGTTTCGTTCGGGTTTTTGGTGTATCTGTTACGGGTAAAAGCCGACTGGCGGTTACACCTTTTTTTTTTTTTTTTTTTTTTTCGTGTGAAAATCCTCATGGATGCCCTTCGCCCGGAGAAGGCGGAGGGGTATGCCGGACTCTTACCGGCTAAAAACCCACGGTGTTCCTTCTCCTGACCCTTGGCCGAGGTCGCGGGATTCGCAGCTGCATGCACCGCGACCCCGGCAGGCCTCGGTCCGCCAACCCCTGGCGGACCTCTTCTTCTGTGGGGCCTTGCCCCACGTCCTCTTGAGAGGCGCGCACGGAACACAGCGCGCCGCCTTCTCGGGCCTGTTACTGGTCGGGCGACGGGTCCCCTAACCCGCCGCCCGCAGGCCACACACTACGGTGGCCGGAGATCGTCGCGCGCCCTCCGGCGCCCGGTGCGTCTAGCGCGGGAAGGGAGAGTGGCAGCTGCCTCTCTCTCCCTCTCCGCTCCCTCCTTGGTCGCTATCACCTCCTCGCAGAAGGAGGCGACGGCTTCCCACGCACTCTCGCTCCCGACCATGGACAGAACCACGGCCGGAAGCGAGAGGTCACCACCGACCGCCGCGACTAGTTCGCGGCGCTGCTAGGTTTAGCCGGGAACAACTAGGTGCAACCAGTAGCAGTTGGTTAGAACTAAGTGTAGCTTAAGTCGACGGAGCCCCGCAGAGCGGGGCTCCTATTTCTGTCTGCAGGGTTTAAAGTAACCTAACACGAAGGGGATGACGGGGGCTTCGTTCGCTCGCTTCGCTCGCTCACTCTAGCCCCCGTCATCCCCTTCGAACCTAACCTATCCGTGTCGGGGTTCCCCTTAACCACCGGTGTGCGGATGCACCTAGTTCTACCCGCTATGATGAAGGGTAAACCTAGTTCTACCCGAGGATAAGTAGGATACATCTAAGTTTAACCGCATGTGGCCGGCTGCACCTAGTTGTACCCGGCTAAAACTAGGTGTAGCCACACTTCGGCTATTAACCGTAACATATCAACCATGAACCGAGATAGTGCTTTTTCGTGCTTCTGGCCGTCCGATAGAAAAAAGGGCAGGGAGGTATTAGATCATGCAGATCTGAAGCACACTCTCCGAAATACATAAGGAGACATAGGCTACTTTTATCCAGAAAAAAACGGAATACGCGATATACGACATCACGCGGGCAAAGCCACGAGCGACCTCTAGTAGGCTTTAATATAATATTATGTCGCAGACAAATCTCGGTTGTAGAATTAGGTAGCAGTGATTATAGCATTACAGTTTTCAGAATTTCGCATTAAGCTCAAGTGGCTGCCAATCCGCCTTCGCCGGAACGCTCATATCTTATCATTGCTTTACAGTGTTCTGTTCAATCCTGCAACCCCTTCTTATCTCAAAGACCGTTTTAAGTTCCTTCATGACACTCATACTAGAGACTTAAGATCATCGAAAAATTTGAGACTTTTGATGCCCTCGCATTCTACCAAATTCTTTGACAAATCGTTCACAGTCCAGGCTGTACGTTTATGGAATACGTTGCCGATGCCAGTAAGATAAGCTCAGTCACTGGATTCTTTTAAAAAATTAGTCTAAGATCATTTCTTCTCTCAACACACTTCTATTTCTTCATGATTTTAATACCTCATCATCAACCTACCTTGTTTTTCCCTATCACATATTTATATAACATATGTATATATACAATATATATGTATAATTTTTGTATGTAAGTATTATGTCTATGTATTGTGTGTAGTATGTATTTTGCAGCAGTACACCACGGACTACCCCCTCTATCTTATGCATTGTCTCCTTGTTCATCCAAAGGTTGTCTGGTAGATATCGCTATCAGCGATAAGACCGCCATTGTACCCTTCAACATATGATATTGTATAAGAGCTGTGTTACAATTTTGGTGTGCAATAAAGTATATTCTATTCTATTCTACAGTTTAACCGATGTCTGCTTATCAGGGGAAATGTGGGCATGGTAAATAAAACCAACATAGACTCTCGACCACTGAGAGTACTTGTATTCAGATTAGTTGTTAGTTACATGAGCTAGGTCACAACACAGTATAGTTCAAACAAGATCATAAAATAAGAAGGACAAACTAGTCAAATAATACAGGTTAGACTTCTACGAACGTTCGACACCGAATGCTTCATCAGCCTGTTTGTCCTAAATCGACCACACACATTGTTATTGGGTCACACAGTTATCTGTCATCGCGCCACAACCAAACATTGAAGTAGTGCGTTTAGCAATAATTTAAAATAATGATTAACCAAAAACAATGATGCTTGACATTTCACACGCTCGCTCTGCGACATATAGTTATTTAAAGAATAAACCACGTCTATGTTAGCTAATAAAAATGAAATTTTATTTATCTTTGTTCTATTTCAAAAGGTTTCTATAATAATAAGAAGATCGCAAAGCTCTCCTCTTAATTACAAAAAAAATACAAAGGTTTCATTATTTGTTATTGTTCTTTACTCAACGTTAAGCCACTGAATTCCAATTTTTAATTACCACTATTTACTTTTAAATAAAAGAAATTCATTTTGCACTCGAATGTAAATATTCGAAATAGGTTTTAAAACGTTTAATTTGAATTTATTGATGTCTTTGAAAGTTCAGTCACCGTAAATATTAAAAAGGATTAGTTCTAAATTTGAATTTTAAATAAATTTTGTTCGAAAATATCTTATTGCTCTGTTTCATTTACTGTAATGCTTTTCGATGTACATTTATTTATCAAAAATTGTTTTAGAAAACATTTATTTTGTAGATTCCAAAAAGTTTACAAATTCAATTGAAAAGTGACAAATGACAAAAAACATCTCATCATCAAAATGGATAGAAAACTCATTTCGTAGTTTGATTAAATGGTCAAAATTAGTGATGTATCTGTATTTTTCGGATGGTAGAGAAGAGTCTCGACGAATTGACCTAATGAGCAACAACATAAGGTCGCGATTTCTCGAAGTACTCGGTTCAATATTCGAGTACTATGAACACTCGAAATCTTTACTCGAGTTTTGAGAATTCGAATACTTTAATTGACTTTAAAAAGACCTGAAGGGTCTCCAGCCAATGGTGGGGAAGTAAAATACTTAACCTAAGCGTTAGCTTAAGTAGTTATACTTATACGACACTATCATCATGCCTACTTGCAACAACAGCACTAAGGGCGACCCCTAGTGGGACTCTGACCTCTTGGGAGCCTCGTGGGGGCTTGGGGAGACAGCTTGATGAGGGCTGAATTATCAACGTGACTGCGGAGTCTGAAGAGACGACCGGCTCTATGACGGGAGAGTTCGGTGGATCGTGACCGGCGGTGGTGTGACGTTGCGACGGGCCTCGTCGGCGAGGACGGTAAGCCGGACGACGGCGGACGCTGTGTTAATACTGGTCGATTTACTCGCTTCCTGGAGGAGGGTAATTTCGTCATCGGGCTCTAAAAATGTGTGCCTGGGACGGCGTACTTTACTGATGAGAGGGTACATGAGTACCAACAAGGTACTCGAGTCTACCTAACTCGGCACATCACTAGTCAAAACATCAAAATAATTAAACTCATTATGAACTTGCAGTAGAGTACAAAACTTATATATATTACGCGGCTAATAAATCAATTTCCATTTAAGCTGTATATTGTTTGTGTAAGTCAAGGTTTAGCCTTTCATTGATTGTATGGATTGGCGGCGTATTATCGCGTGACGTCATCGCTTCTATTGTCGTATCAGATTTACAAGGCGTCATAATTCTTCGAGGTCGGATATTGTTACGCTAATCTTTTCTTAAGTTGTTTATCAGAGGGTGACTCCATTCTAATGGTTTTCTTATATTTTCCATTAGAATTTTCTTGTAGTGTATTTTAATCGACATCTTCTTGGATTTTTACTTTGGGCCACATTGGCGGGATTCGACAAAAGTTTGCGTTGTTGCAACATAATTATCTGGCCAAGTAATTCGTCACATCACGTTCCGCTGTTTGGGGGGGAATCAACTTACGCATCGCTGCGACAACACGCCACGAATATTCGTGTGACAGTGAGGCCCCGGGGAAAAAAATCAACGACTCATCATTTTCCCTTAGGAAATTATTGCTATTTTTCATAAATTTCGTTAGCACGTGAGAATTTTTTTAGCAAGCTAAGTGTTTTTGCTATGCTAATGGGGAATATGGAATTTCGTATGCCATATTATAATATGAAAATTAATATTTAATATCGCGTTCACTCTTCACTATTGCTAATTAATTACCTATTACGACTGCAAAGGAAACCCACTCTCCCTCATCATAGGGCTGAATAGGCCGTACAGGCGCGTGTTGTGCGGATTCTAGATATTAAAGCGGCAACGCAACGACCTGATTCACCGAAAGTTAGTAACCATAAATTTTTAGTTATTAATAATTAGTGCATTCGCACAGACAACTGTGCGAATGGACTAATTATTAAAAACTAAGGGGGCAACAAACGTGTGAACGGCTAGAAATGTAGAGAGGTGTGGCCCCGGTTTCGCCGTCGCGGGTCTTAAAGACCCGGAGTGTGTTTTCCCGCTTTTACGCCATTAGACACTTCCACCCCCGAGCGTATAGCTCTGGCCACCGGCCAGCCGATAAAGGCAAGCCAGAGTTGAGAGTCCTGCGGGCACTCTTGGGATTTCATTCCAGCCAGCCAATAAAGGTAAACTGGAGACGAGGCCCTGACCGACTCTCTGAGGCAATAAAGTATGCAGTGTCGCCACTCACCAACAGCTCGCCACAAGCTGCCCTGCGGTTTGTAAGCTTTTCAGTAGACCTCATGATACATTTTTTATGATATGATGGGGTTGTAGAAAGCTAGTCTAATGTTCCCTCCGGTTTTACGTTAATCTCATTGTGAGGTAACGCCTTTCCCAGAGGGGGTAGAGTGCATTCGCACAGACAACTGTCAGTGCTTAGCACGGTGAAGGTAAAATCACGCTGCCACGCTATTAGCGCGTTAAAATGAATTTTAGCATTCGCTGAATTTAGCAACTATCTTTCATATTATTAATGCTAAATTAATTTCCATAATTATTCCATCACTACTTTCCCTTCATAATTCATAATTTCCATTTATAATTGAAATGAAATGAAACTAATTATTCTGCAAATTGGATATTGAAAAATCACTCTTACATGCCGGTTTGTTTTTTAAAGCTAGGTATCGTCGGTGTGTCCTGTCTCTCTGTCTGAGAAGAAAGACCGAAACAAACTTAGGGGTCAAAGTCTCTCTTAAGGTCCAGACATATTTTCTGTAGCAAATATTTGTGTGAGGACAATACATATTTCAATCAAAGCACTTCCAACTACTTCTGTTTGTCTGTTAATTTTCTGTAATATACAAGCTTACTTTTAGTATAATATACTAAACCTGTAACTAGTTTGTTCAGAATCACTAAAAGCGCCACAGAGGAAGGGATATACTAAAAATAACGTTGTATACGTTATACGTATAACGTTCCCGCAAAATATTCTGTACGTTGAACCATAATTGTTTTTGCGTCATTAGAAAAGCGTAACGGTGTGCGTAGAAAACTCATTGTCTATTATCATCAGCGCTTGGTTTTAATTACACCTTTTGTCTGTTTGCGAAAATCGATACTGTTTCTATGTTGCTTTTAAACTGTAATTGCAAAGTGTCGTTCGAGTTTGTTGGGAAAATAGAGAGGTAGCGTATTGATTAGCATTTATTGTCAGGTTCGTGTATAATTTGTAAACGATAGCTGTGTAAGTATTTATAGTTATTTCTAGGGTAATGGCTCCAACGGGAATTTGGGGTACAATTTTGTACTGTGGTACTGCCGTGTGGTGACCATTGTAGTAAAACCGGGTCGTATTTTGCACTGTGGTAGTGCCTTGTGGTAACCGGCATAGTAAAACCCACTTTTAATTTACCGTGGGTATCGTAAAGGTGGATCAGGGGTTAAATAATAATAATAATAAATCATTTATTTCGGAATAAATCCATATTTGGCTTAAAAAATATTGGGTACATAAGTTAAAAACATAGAAACGGTAATCTAAGAATATAATTCTATGTAAACCTATTTCGAGACATTGAAGAGTGGTCTCACATGCATCACTGTCCAATGTCTCAGGATCTGGCTGTCAACCCTCTCTGCCACAGCGGCCAGGAGACTGTTGGCGCTGCCGCGCACCCGCTACATCAGGGAAGCCACTCGCTTGCGTATGATGGCATGAAAGCCATCTATCTGTGCCTCCGCGAACATTCCTGATGCGCTACAATGCCGCGGCAACCCCATCAGCGCCCTGTACGCATTATTATATTGCACTCGTAGGGCGTTATAAGTTTTTTTAGTAAAGTTGATCCATAGGCTGCAGGTGTAAAATGTTTGGCAGTATGCCCCAAACAGGGTTTGTTTGACACCTTTGGAACATTTTGCAAACCTACGAATCAACATATTACTCCTCACTGCTAGCGCCCTACGTTCTCTTTCGACGTCCACATCATCTTTCTGCGTACATACGTTTCATAAAACACGCGTATAGGAGCAATACTGCTCGACGAAACTGTTCTTGTGCGGTATTAACAATTACTGCAATTTTAAAAGTACAAGTTCGTAGCCGACGGCATACAGCAGCAGCAGACGAGGTTTCGTTACGACACGTCGTAGCGACACGTCGCAGTGTCATGTCGCTGCAGTCATGATTCCGAACCCAACTACAGATGGCTGCAGCAGACACGTCGTATTCCAGTTAGTTCTCCATGTTCCGTGAGACAAGATGTCTGACCTGTTTGGGATTAGCGATCGCTATTCACTTTTGTATCTTTTGTTTTTGTTAGATGCATCGTACAGTGCAGGATATTGGGCCACCTGGTTTATCAGTTTTTCTTCCTCGGAATTGGAAAAACTCATTTTTTGAGAAAGATTCAACGTGTCGTCGCTCCAGGGTAGTGGCACTACTGATCTGCGGTCGGACGACATGTTGTCTGCGGTCGTACAACGTGTAGTCGGGCGACGTGTCGCTAGCTGCAGAAGGTATTTCGTAGAAATACATAGAAACCAGGGGGGTTTACCATGATTTGTTAGAGCAGGAATGTTTTAATATTATTCAGAGAGTGGGAAAGTGACAGCGCTAGACAGCTCTCTAGCGCCATCTCTTACCCACTCTCGTAATAATATTAAAACATTCCTGCTCTAAGAGATCATAGTAACCCCCTTGTAGTGTTGGAGCGACACGTCGTCAGCTGCTGCTGTCTGCAGTCGGCTACCAACTCGTACAGTCAGCATCAAAAGTAGCTGAACATTTGAGTTTTTAAACTTTGCATTAATTAGATAACTAATTGATAGGAAGCAAAAATTTTAAGGCATACTTAGAGCTATATCTAGCAGCTCTAGGTATCTATTAAACTTTTTGTTTTAAAACAATTCGTTTTCTAATTAATGCCAAGTTTAAAAACTCTAATGTTCAGCTACTTTTGATGCTGACCGTACCTTAATCCGACTGCCAAGCATGGCAGTTATGCTGTTTTTTTTTGTCTGGTATGGATTTGCTCTTGTCTCTAGTCAAGGTCAGAGGTGACAGAGACAAAGTCTAAGATGGAGCGAGCCTACCCAGAAGAAGCCTGTTGACTATAACTTTGAAGAGATTCGGGTTGTAAACGTTCGGGAACACAGATGCAGGTAGTGAGTGCCACTTTTTTGCTGTGCGCATTATGAAGGATGTTTGGAAGCGCTTAGTGCGAATTGGTGGAATGGCAACTAGGTATGGATGGTAACTTGCAGTGCGTCTATTTCTTTTCTTACATCCTAACTTTCTAACGAATACAGTAATTTTGTTTATTTTTACTTTTTCACGCCTAAACTACTAAACCGATCGTCCTGAAATTTTGCATATACACTGTCAGGTGTCCTGAAACAGACATAGAGTACCTTTCATCTCGAAAAAAAGTACTGTTCCCGAGGAAAACAACAATAACGTTTATAGATGGCGCCACGTGTCATTTGAATCATGATTTAATTATAATAATATTATTATTAATAGAAACTTGAGTAGTGTGTTTAAGAGTTGATTGTCAAATTCTAAATTAACGCAAGCGAAGCCGCGGGCAAAAGCTAGTTGATTATAACGGTCTATAAGTCTATGATCAGCGGTGCACGTTTTTGGACTGATGTAATGAGGATGTCTTTGGCAGCTGCTACTGCATTGAAGATGGGAGGGACGAAACAGATTTTGACAAAAAAAGTTGCTACGCATCAATTTGAAACCGCAGATGTTTCAGACGACCAATTTGGGTCTCCAAATTTTTTACTGTGATCCATCTCGCAGTTTTGTCATGGTGTATTGAAAATTCGCGCGATATTGCGTTTGTCGTAGGTACTTCCGTCGGGATTTCAATTCGTTTTCTGAAATAAAGAAATGAACCCGTTACCTACTCAAGTGTTAAAACTTTCATGAGACACATTCGTATTTATGATTAGTGTAATGTATATATATACCTATGTGTGGTGTAGCGGGTTGGAATCGTGACCTCGCGTGATCAGCTCATGATTAAGGGCTCCGTTTGGGTTCGAAACTAGTCGGGCAATCCCGAAAAATTAGCGTGAGTCGACCTTAACTAATTATAAATCTACTCAAACATGACATCACGCCTGTATTCCCCGAAGGGTTGGGCAGAGGTGTATATTATTCCCTCATTTCGCCGTTATATTTAAGTCCCATTAATAGGAGGCGAGCCTATTGCCATCAACCGGGCACAAATCTAGACTCCGGGCTGCTACTGAGAAGTTCCATGTGGAAAAACCCAATAACACTTTGCCCGACCTGCCGATAGAACCCAGGACCTTACGCTTAGCAGTCGCGCTTGCGACCACTAGACCAATGAGGCAGTATAAAGCCTCGTATCCACTAGGCAACAATTGGCGCGCTACATGTGGCTCAACATATACAACATTATTTTTAGTATATACAAAAACCGAGACACCCCAACAAGATTTTCATCGGAACTGCCTGAATATGTGTTTTTTTTAATAAATCTCCAAGTTACACCGTAGTTTATGTCGCATTAAGTTCCCTAGTAAAGTGTGAAATGTCTGAGCTGTGCTATGCAGGGGTTGTCTAATACACGGAAACCGACCGAGCGGACCATCTCAAGCCTCAAGGTGTCTATTCCCGTCAACTGTTATGGGTAGAAACCTACTGAAACAAAACTGAAATTTATGAAAAAAAAGATTGTGGTGTAAAAAATATGTCAATCGATTCTCCTAGTGATTCTGAACAAACTAGTTTCAGGTTTAGTATATACTAAAACTAAGCTTGTATATTACAGCCGACGTATCTTGGCGAGTCTGAAGTTAGCTGATTAGCTGCGCAGTAGAAAATTTCGTTTCTTAAAGATTCATTGCGCAGCCAAAAAACTAACTTCAGACTCGCCAAGTTACGTCGGCAGTATTGTAGCAACACGATGATCGACAACGTGCAACAAACTCATGCGTACTAATTCTTTTAGCGTCATGTTCCGCGTCATCTGGCAATGTTGCCGAACACGTTGAGTGTCACATGTTTCGCGTCAATTGTTGCCTAGTGGATACGAGGCTTAAACCTACTCAACTGTTTTAAAATCTCGTTTCCTATTTATTTTATGGCACAATAGAAAATAAATCATTTATACGTTGTTAACGAATTCGTGTAATTCCTTAAAACCACATGGTCTACTACTGAATGTAGACAGCTTTAAGGATTTAGCTTGATTAAAAATATGATTTTTTTTCATGCGGCTTGTTTTACCGATCGTATCTAAACCACCTAATAAGGATTCAGTAAAAAAATAAGAATTATTTTTTTGCAAAAAAAATGTTATATTTGTGTGAACATTTCGATGCCATGCATAAATTAATGAAAGCACGGCGATACAGCTGGCAGGCACGACTAACGCGATATCGCTCTTTGCAGTCAGATAACTCAAGTCTCTACAATGACTCAGAAATAGAAAATCAAGTTTTTTTTTTATTTATTTTTTATTTGATTTTCAAAAAATTCCATTTAGGGTTAATCTGTGTCACCAGTAGGTAGATCACGTGGTTTGAAGGAATTACACGAATTCGTTAACACCCTGTATATATCTTTAATATCTCCACAATGTTAAGCACGTCACTTGCAAACCCGATGATTGACAACGTGCAACAAACTCATGCGTACTAATTCTTTCAGCTTCATTTTCCGCGTCATCTGGCAATGTTGCGGAACACGTTGAGCGTCACATGTTTCGTGTCAATTGTTGCCTAGTGGATACGAGGCTTAAACCTACTCAACTGTTTTAAAATCTCGTTTCCTATTTATTTTACGGCACAATAGAAAATAAATCATTTATATATATCTATAATATCTCCACAATGTTAAGCACGTCACTTGCAAACCCGATGATTGACAACGTGCAACAAACTCATGCGTACTATGTAATGTAGGTATATTTATATTAATAACATAGACAAGAGGGTAGAATAAAATATCAGTTAAGTCACGTAATGACTAAGCATTGTAAAGCAGTCGGCGAATACACTAGTTTCTATCGAGGCGTGTTTTACTTCCTCTCCCATATTCAACAGTGGCGACGAGATTTTACGAACTTATTGTGTGTACGGTGATTGTGAACATGAAGGGATCAATTGGAAAAATATCGGAATTCGATATCCATAAAGATGACTGGAGGATTTTTGTGGAACGATTAGAACAATATTTCGTAGTGAATGAGGTTAAGGACACTTTGCAAGTACCGACATTAATCACAGTAATGGGTACGGAAAGCTACGAGTTATTAGTGAATTTGTGCACTCCTGTGAAACCAAAAAACAAAACTTTTCAACAAATTGTGGATATCATGGAAAGGCATTTACAACCGAGACCGAGCGAACTCGCCGAACGGTATAAATTTCGGCGTAGGACGCAGAAGGGGGGGGAGAGCATTCTAGAATATGTGGCCGCACTCAAGAAGATGTCCATGACTTGCGAATTTGGTAGTTGGTTAGAAGAAAGTTTGCGGGATCAGTTAGTTTGTGGCATCAGCAGTGAAGTAATCCGACAACGTTTGTTCGCTGAAAGCAAACTAGATTTCGCGAAGGCCTATAGCTTAGCAGTTAATTTGGAAGCAGCTGAAAAAGACGCGGCTGCAGTGGAAGGTCATGAAAAATCACCAAACACAGCCGTAGCGGTGGACTGGCAGGCGATGGTGGCGGGAACGTCGCGGATGGGGAGCGTAGTAGCACGCAATGCGCGGGACGTCTACGGCGCGGCACGTCAGGCCGCCTCGCGTAGGCCGCGGCCGCGTGGTGCCTACGCACCGCCTGCGCCCGCGCCCACCCAGCTTGGTGAGCGTGCTCAGCGACTGCGACCGTGTAAGGTGTGCGGCGGCGCACACGATGCGGCAGGCTGTAGGTTTAGCCAGTATGTTTGCCGGGCGTGCAACAGGCCGGGTCACTTGCAGCGTGTGTGCCCAAGGGTGACCGACCAGTACTGCGTAGAAGTTCCGGGTGAAGGTGAAGAAGACCAATTTAGTGACAGTAGTAACGAGAGTGAAGAGGTAATTTTTATGGATTTTAATCAGTTATCTTTAAATCAGTGTAGACCGATATTAATTCCCCTTAATATACATGGCAAGGTAGTCACTATGGAGTGTGATACAGGCAGCGCTATATCTTGTATTAGTTTTGAAATGTACAAAAAAGAATTCAGTGACTTATCCATTAAACATTGTAAGTTAGTGTTACGATATTATACTGGAGAAATCGTGCAACCGGTTGGTGTTATTCGGCCACGAGTTAGACATAAAGATTTAGTTAAGACGTTAGATTTGTATGTAATTAACGATGCGAAAACTGCTTTGTTAGGCAGACAGTGGCTATTTGAATTAAATATGCAGCTTCCCTGTTTTGAGTATAGCGATGTAAATACATTGAATAGTGAATCATTGTTGTTACAATTCAGTTCCAGATACTGTAATGTGTTCGCGGAGGGACTGGGCTGCTATACCGGCGGGCCGGTGAGCATCCACGTGCGTGACAGCGCGCGGCCCGTGTTCATGCGCGCGCGCCCCCTGGCGTACGCGCTGCGCGAGCCGGTGGAGCGCGTGCTTGAGCAGCACGTGCGGGACGGTATCCTCACACCCGTCGAGCGGTCTGACTGGGCCACACCTATTGTGCCAGTCGTAAAAAAAGATGGTAATATCAGGATTTGTGCCGATTATAAAATAACTCTTAACAAAGTCTTAGAAATTGACCGTTACCCACTTCCCAGAGTAGAAGATTTGTTAATGCGTTTACACGGGGGGCAGCGATTTAGTAAAATAGACCTCTCCCAAGCATATGCGCAATTTGTTTTAGACGATTCAAAAAAATGTACCGTTATTAATACCCACAAAGGTTTATTCGTATACAATCGTTTAGTGTATGGTCTAGCTTCGAGCCCGGGCATATTTCAACGTCACTTAGAGGAAATGTTTGCAGATTTACGTTGTGTTGGAGTTTTTATTGACGATATTATTATTACCGGCAAATCTACAGAGGAACACATAGATAATTTGCACAAAGTATTTCAAAGATTACAGAAATATGGGCTACGTGTTAAAAAGGAGAAGTGTGTCTTTTTCACAGAGTCAATTAGTTATCTCGGGCATGTAATAACAAAAGACGGTATACATACTTGTCCTAATAAAATTATAGCTATCAGTAACACACCTGCGCCGTCTAACGTAGCAGAACTTAGATCATTTATTGGTATGATTATGTACTATTCTAAATTTGTTCAAAACATAAGTACGTTGTTAGCACCACTTTACGATTTATTAAAAGCAGGTGTGAAATATGAATGGACCGGTAAATGTGAAAGGGCTTTCGAAGAACTGAAGGCTAGATTAACGAGTAGTGAGGTCCTCATGCATTACACGCCGTCGCTGCCGCTGGTGTTGACGGCGGATGCGAGCAGTGTGGGCGTGGGGGCGGTGTTGGCTCACCAGACACCGGCGGGGGAGCGCCCCGTGGCGTACGCGTCTCGCTCACTGACCCCAGCGGAGCGACATTATTCACAGATAGATAGGGAGGCGCTTGCTATAGTATTTGCTATTCGTAAATTTCATCAGTACTTGTATGGAAGGAAATTTCTTTTGAAAACAGATCACAAACCTCTAACATACATATTAGGTGATAAAGTGGGTATACCTGTCATGGCAGCGTCAAGGTTGCAACGTTGGGCTGTACTGTTATCAGGTTATCAATATGATATTGAGTATGTTAGGTCAAAGAAAAACTGTGCTGACGCGTTATCAAGGCTACCACCCCATGCGAATAAGCGAGATATTTGCGTGAAAGAAATTGCATACAGTAATTTTGTTGAAAATTTTTTACCTGTGACAAATGATGATGTCAGGAAGGCAACCGTTAAGGATAGTATTTTGAGTAGAATCAAATTTTATATAGAAGGGGGTTGGCCAATAACATGCCCGGAAGAGGAATTAAAAGCGTATTTTGACAGGCGCAACGAATTATATATTGAGAACGGTTGTATTATGTGGGGCTATAGGATGATTATTCCTGACGCATTAAGATCAATTGTGTTAAAACAATTGCATATTAGTCATATGGGCATTGTGAAAACGAAGGGCTGGGCTAGGAGCTATGTGTGGTGGCCGCGCATTGATAACGACGTGGAGACTCTGTGCCGCGAGTGTGACACGTGTGCGCGGGAGGGGGACGCGCCGCCGCGTGCGCCGCCGCAGGCCTGGCCGTATGTCTCGCAGCCGTGGACTCGACTTCATATTGACTTTTTAGGACCTTTTAGGGGTGAATCTTATTTAGTATTGGTGGATTCGAGTTCGAAGTGGTTGGAGGTTTTTGAAATGAAACAAAAGAATGCGGCTAGCGTTATTAAGATACTGCGGAGCACTTTTGCGAGATTTGGTTTACCGGTGGAGCTGGTGTCTGACCAGGGGCCACCGTTTACAAGCTTAGAATTTGAAACATTTTTAAAGATTAACGGAATCAGGCAGCGATTTTCACCGGCTTATCATCCTGCATCTAACGGTGCCGCCGAGAATGCAGTTAAATTATGTAAGCGGGCTTTAAAAAAAGCATTTAGAGATAATGTTGATGTCGATGCCGCTCTGCAGACTTTCTTGTTGGCTTATAGAAATACAGTGCATAGTACAACAGGGGAGACACCCGCTAAGTTATTACAGAAACGTACATTGCGCTCCCGTTTAGATCTGCTTCGTAGCGATTATGTAATTGATAACCGAGTACGAACTGCGCAGGAGAATCAGACTAAATGGGCAGGTGGAGTCCAACGTAATTTTAACCAGGGGGATACGGTATGGGCAAGAGGTTACGGAACGCAGGATAAGTGGGTTAAAGGGAAGGTTTTAAGTAACGAAGGTTCACGTAGGTAAGTTTTAGATAGTGGTAACGGACAATTAATGAAAAGACATGTAGACCAAATTCGGCGCAGATCTCGTTTATCCGATGTCCTTTGTCCTAGTGAGGACACGCTCACGAGCGGGGGTGAGGATGCCGTTTCGACCGAGGGTGTGGTGGTGGATAGGAGTTGTGTAAGTTCACCAGAGCGGAAAATAATCCAAGAGCAACCGCCTGTTGTTACAGAAGGGCTTAAGGCAAGCACGTCCCATTCACCACCGCAACCCGAGCCCTCATATCCTAAGAGAAATCGCAAACCAGTTGTTCGGTTTGGTTTTGAAATAGATTAAGTTTTATGTATTGAATAAATCATGTTTTGTTTTGTGTAAGTTAGTTAAGGGTCTTTATTTAGTGGTGGAGGTGTAATGTAGGTATATTTATATTAATAACATAGACAAGAGGGTAGAATAAAATATCAGTTAAGTCACGTAATGACTAAGCATTGTAAAGCAGTCGGCGAATACACTAGTTTCTATCGAGGCGTGTTTTACTTCCTCTCCCATATTCAACAAATTCTTTCAGCGTCATGTTCCGCGTCATCTGGCAATGCTGTGGAACACGTTGAGCGTCACATGTTTCGCGTCAATTGTTGCCTAGTGGATACGAGACTTAAACCTACTGAACTGTTTTAAAATCTCGTTTCCTGTCTATTCTACGGCACAATAGAAAATAAATCATTTATATATATCTATAATATCTCCACAATGTTAAGCACGTCACTTGCAAAGGACGATAAGAAAATAGAGATGTCATTTTGCGGTCTCTTACGTAATACTTGGTTCGCGCCAAGGAAATAGTTTAGTTTGATTTTATATTGAAAATTGAGTTCTATTTCAAACGACGGCTGTTTCGTAAAGCCATTTATTTTGTTATATAAAAATTGTTCTTGTGTAGTGTTTTTTTTAAAGACCACCGTTTTTTTATGTGGCCTGTGGGTGCCGTAAACGCAACTAAAAGATTTTTTCTTGTGCCTTAAAAGCTGCGATTATTAATCTGTTTGACAGGCGAGGTGAGATACAGTTTTTTTCCTACACGAACGCTCATCTAAGTGGCGCTACCAATAGTCTCATATTAGGCGGTTAACGTTTTCGGGGTGAAATTATAATTATTATAGGCTCATTGGCACAGTAAGGGCCTGTCCACATCTCCACGTCACGATATCGTCAAAGTGGAACGGTGCGGTAACAATACAATACAACAACATAACGTGCGGTGTGTGGTAGAATAGAGGATGCACAGCATGTGTTGGTGGAATGTGTCCGATATACAAATAAACGAAAGGAACTTCTCGATTCCAAGAAATTGTCGTCAATGGATGTTGGAATATTTCATAGCCTTTTAGCAAAGCCTACGTCTGAAGCTGCGCAAATTTTATATACCTTTTTATTAGATAGAAAATTATATTAAGTTCATACATTTTTGTGTTAAATGATAAGTTTAAGTTTTTAAGTTGGTGATATTTTGTAAAAGTACGATGGGATTGACATCGTCACATAATGTGTTCAAAAATCCCTTAAAAATAAAGTAGAAATAAAAAAAAAAAAAAAAAAACATAACGAGCAAATTTACGTTGCCGTATCGTAAAAATACACGTCACGATCATTGTTAGATTTATTGTTGATCATGTAGATTCTGACTTTTAATAAGAGAACCAGTAAGGTATGGTTTTAAAGCATCGGAGCACATAGACGGCGACTAACTCACGGGCGTGGAGAGCGCGGGCGGAGCGCATATACGTGTGCGCTTGCGGCTAGAGGCGGAACGTGTTATGATACGTTAACGTAAATTTGCACGTTATTTCAACGCACCGTTTCACGTTGACGACGTCATGACGTGGAGATGTGGACAGACCCTTCGGCCCATTTCGACATGCTTACGGGTCAAGTTGCGTATGCTAGCATGAAGATCGATGTCTGTGATGCCAAGATACCTTGTTAATTTTATAAACAAATCTGTACCACGGTAGCAATAGTCTAGTACATCCTTATGCTGCGTGATTGCCAAGTCTGAAAAACATATTTATTTATAAATGAAATGATCGACTTGGCTTTACATTAAATCACAGGACATGGCTTTTTTACATGAATGTTTTTGATGGGATTGAGTAAGTATTTTGTATATTTAATAGCGACACGTGCTTACGTCACAAGAATATCTGAGGGACACAAGAATGTCTGGATTTTCAATTTCATAAAAGCTCTGGTCTGTTCTCTTTTATATTCTCTGGTATTGTGTTTTATTTTTATCTTGTGACATTTTCCCCTGCGGGCTATAACGGCTGCAGTTGTGGTACTTACGTTTTCTAAAGATAACAATATTGTCCTGTAAGTATAGTATTTAGATAAGCGCATAATAGGTAAAGCGGTCCATAGTCAGCGTCTCGCTGCAGACTTGTGTGCTTGAAAAGAAACAATAAGGGCTCCCATTGTTTGGTGGTGCGAGGAGTCCCGAAAATCAATATTATAAGTACGGTCATTTAAATTTTGTATAAAGAGTAAATAAACTTTTAATCGTGAAATATATCTACACATTTTTAAAGGATTGAAGAATTGGTGTAAAGGTTTTTTAAATTTAATTTTCAATATTAATTGTGATTTTAATTTTGATTCATTTTTATTTTAATTTTGAATTTGATTTTAATCTTGATTATAATTTTTAATTTTGTATTTAATTTAATAATGTAATGTGATTTAATTTTAATTTAAGTAATAGTGCCGTAATCATTTATATGGGTTAATTAATACCTACCTGAAACAAACGATTTATTGTTATTATTTAAACATGTGTATGTTCAGTGGATTCTTAAAGCAAAATATTTTTTTCACAAAGGTCACAAAGGTTTGATTATCTGTATGCTAAAATGAAAACAAACCACTACTTAATATTTTTTCATCGATATATAATACATTATACTCGATGTTTGAAGAGGTCTTAAGCATCGTGTAGACACAATGTTAGTCAAACACGTTCGTGCCAAATAATTTGAGCCTCTGGGACATTTTCTGAAGATTTTTTTTATTTATAAATATTTGATTAGGCCGCGTTTGACACTAGTCGCAACTGGTGGCACCTGGTGGTAAGCGCTGGCAGGATCTAAGATGGACACGCACACAAATCCAAGTAACAGAGATATAGAGGGATTCTCCTATACCCTTCTGGCTCTCACATAACATGACGGAACACAGTAAACTGCTTGGTGCCAGACTTTAATGTTCAGGTGGTAGCTAGCCAGGCGGACCGTATAGATCCTACCACCACCCGTGCTGGGTTTTGTTGAATCTTACAACACGCGTCTATTCCCAGCGAGTGGTAAGGAAGTTTTATATTCTATCCCGTCTCCACGAATAACTATCAAAGTAACTACGTATTTTACGTGTTTGAGAGAAGTTTCCTCTGTAATCGGAATTGCAGGAAACTTTAAGTCTGACAAACTTGTTTATTCGTTCTATCTTTTGTTTGTATAAATCCAGTTTTAATTAACACTATTAAGTGACAGACAGAGGCGTGTAGCTGGGGAGTTTGTTGCGCCGTTTTGTCTTCCCAGCTTAGGCGGTTCCCTCGCGGTGATGCAAGTCGGAGCGCTACGCGTCAGAACAATTTAAGAATCGGATTGAATTGTACTGAGTCGCATACGGCTGTCGCACGGCTGTCGGATAGATGCAACTCTCTGTAGTATCCATGCAGGTGTTGTCGCTCCCACTTGCGTCAATATGCAACCGCCTTAAACACTATACTCTGTTCGACGTAAGATGAGTCCCGAGAAAGCGGTCCTTTCATAAACTGTAAGGAGACTGTTATCGAAAAAACGTAAACGACATCGTCAAAAATCGGAAAGTAGCTAAAAGTTATCCATGATTTGTTCTTTAAAAATATTTGATATTCTTTGTATGGTAATATTTTGTAGATAAACGACTCACGGTAAAAGGGTATAGGAAGCGGTGAAGGATGGACATTCCTGGTGGCTGTTTAAGTGAACGGGCATGACCGCTGACTGACATCCGTGGAGCACAAAGGTTCCAGACGAAAACCAGCGTCAAGTACTTATAGTGTTTGACATTAAGCTGATCTGGACACCTTTTTGGTCCAGCCGTGAGACACATACCTAAGACTTTTCTATTTATATAACACTTTTTATCTGTTGTGTCTCTTTGTGCTGTGTCCAAATAAATGATTCTTTATCTTTATCTTATCTTTATATTTGACGACACGTTTGGTGCAGTGGTTGAGCGATTGGCTTCTGCGCCACGGGTCGTGGGTTCGACTCCCGCACGGAACAAAAATTTGTATGGCCTACAGATGGTTTTTTCGGGTCTCGGCGTTTGTGAATGTGAGATCTGTGTCTGTAAACGCATCCACGATACAGGAGAAATCCGAGAGAGGGGCAATAAAAAAAAAAAAAACTTTCAAAACGTATTTCATTGATTTCTAGTCTAATTTGAATAAACGATATTTTGATTTTATCGTTTGTCAAACTTGCTTGTTTGTGTTGTGAAGCCTTTTATACTCCCAGTATAACGTAGCCTTATAATAAGCTAATATTGTATTCATAAACTCAGAATTTCGTTTACATATAACTTTAATCTTTACGCAACGATGTTTAGCCAAGAAACCTTTGAGCGAAACTTTCTTTAGGTAATGTAATTAACCACTAAACTTTCAATACATTAGCTAAAAGTTTTGAACTTACCGACCGCTGTATGAATGTTTATGAACATTCAAATACTAATTATGATAATTAAGGAAATAACCAGTGAGATGAGATACCCGAAATAATGTAAAATTGTAGAAAATAGGGATCAGGTTGTTTTGGACACGGTAAGTAGGTGCTTAGTCACACGTGGTGTACAATTTAGAAATTGTTCTTGTTGCTTTGTTACGTATTTTAATGTAGGTATCAAAGAGTAGATTATTATTACGTGCTGTGTTGGTAGATTATAATATTAAGGTAAAGGCAGTGATATTATTATAAAAAGAGGTAGATCTATACGTTACTAGCACGCCGAAAAAGAAGCGTGAAAAGGCGCCAATTATCGCCCGTGGCCTCAGTCGCTCTCAAAGAAACTGTAATAATTTTATAAAAAGAAATATTTAAAAAAAGACATTATTTTTGTCATTCAATTGTATAAAAAATTTTTATTTTTAAATATTGTAATTGGTCCTAGACCGTTTTAATTAAAGTAAAAATAAAATAAATAAAAGGAGGTATGTGTACTGCCGCTGCGTATGAAACATTCTTTTTTCGTTTGTATTGTGAGCTTATGACTTATCTATACTTCAAATATCATTAGATAGAGGTAACTACTTTTAACTTTGCTTATTTGGTATTCAATGTGCACATTATAGGTATCAGTTTACAGTTTTAGAAGATTAGCCATCTTCTAAAGTTGTAGTTATCAAAGTCAGTTGGGCAACGATTGGTCAAAAATAATAATACATTTGTACGCACCGGGAATAAAGCTTGATACGGCCGTTATTCCTAATGCGCACAGTGTGGCTACGTTCAAACCAATTGAGCCTGGTACTTTGAATTACCTAAGACCCTACTGACCCGACCTAGCCCAATTGCGATACCCTAGCAACCTAATTACCCTAGTTCCCTAACCTACCATACAAACCATACCAATTTACCAGAAGGAAGTCTGTTACAAGGAGACCTGCGGTAACAGACGGAATTTGGGTAGGAAAAGGGTTTGTGTACGTAGTGCAATGTACACAGGAAATGATTTTCACTGCCAATCCCACAGACTCATAGGATTGATTACGGCTAAGGGTGTCTTGGCCACAGTGAGGGAGTAACGGACGATGAATCAAACTCGGCTCCAGCTTGATGACTATTTTATTACAATTATTACTCTTAATGTATACAGATTTAGTGGTCAATACACATTGATGCCTATTTACATGTGTGTTGTATGTGTATTGAGCCGATGAGGCGAAGATCTAGTAGGTCACTTCTTAGCGGTGACGGTGTGTCGGTGTTGCCGGTGCGCGGAGCGAATGTATGTCGCTGACGCTGCACTGCTGTTGCTAGTGACCATGTTCAAGGTTGAACAACTTTCGTAGGCCAAAAAACAGTTATCGCTCTCAACACTGGGCTTAACGGATTGATGACAGCGTAGGCTTTTTATATATTTACTTATTATATTCCTAACTGACGAATCAAAATATTTAAAAAAATAAACTATAAGTAATAGCTAATTAAGTATGCAGTCAACATCAAAACTAAGTTTAATTTTTTTTATGAATGTAATCTTGTTTTTTATGAATATTATTTTGTATACAACATAACAGAATAGACAACACACATAAAGTAGTATTACAAAAATTTTCAAATAATTATTACATACACAGGTAATTAAATTCAAAGTTACAAAGAAGTCATTAATTTTTGCTGTTGACAAGAAGAATATCAATCCGATTATATTGCAGCCTGAACCCATTTGAAAAGAAAGTAAAAATCATTTGGTGATTAATTAAATAACCCTTCGTACCATTATCTACATATAAAAACGGCAAAAAAATCATGTGTGTTACATGGGAGCCCCCTTAAATATTTATTTTATTCTGTTTTTTAGTATTTGTTGTTATAGCGGCAACAGAAATACATCATCTGTGAAAATTTCAATTGAAAGAAAGAAAGAAACAAAATACTTTTATTTGCGGTAAACATGACGCAAAAAGAAAATAAACACAAAAACCAAAAAAATAAGTAGGTTGAGGGAAACATGCGTCATATCCACGCAAAACGGCTATCGCTCAGCATTATGCTGCAATTGTCTAACTATCACGATTCATGAGATACAGCCTGGTGACAGACGGACAGCGGAGTCTTAGTAATAGGGTTCCCGTTTTACCCTATAGGTACGGAACCCTAAAAAAGAGAGTATTTAAAAATAACAGTTGTAGATAAAAAAATACCCAAAAACATTGTTTTTCAAATTGTTTCGGGTCAGATTTTAAGTAATGACTATAATTTTGTACAGCACTCCAGAACAATTTGTCTGTTCTATAAAACAACCCCAAACAGTGCAGTTAGAGTGGTACTTCATACACGTTGGAATTTTGGGAGAACGTATTCATTAAAATGAACAAATTTTGTTTTGTGACTTTTTACTAGAGCACTATACTATTTGTACATTTTTTTATGAGTGTGTCAGTCGGCCAGAAACGTTGAACAATCGTAACTGAACCGAACAAGAACCGTTCCTTCAGACAGTTCACGTTTAACAAAATGTTTGACAACAAAAACAAATATTAAGTCAGTTTTCGTTTACGAATTGAACGATTGACGTTTGTGGTTCATTTGCGGTTTAGCAACAATTTTGTTAGTAGAATTGGTTTCTAGTTTTTATATAAATTTTGAGTTTTTCATTTTAAGCATAAAATATTCTTATTACTATCATCAGTTCCACGTTGATGGCACGTATATTCTTTTAAGCGTGTATTTTAGGCTACTATCGAAAAAAAAACTTCCCATTCACCGTACCTACATTATAATTTATTTTCTCATTAGTAATCACCAAGCTTGTCATACGAATAGCTATGACAGTCATTACGGGTAGTCAGAGAAGCCCAAAAATCTGACAACCGGTCTAACCTTAGGATATCGGCATTGCCCAGTAACTAGGTTGCAGTGGTCGGATGGCAGTTGCTCCGTGTAAAATACTGGTATTCAGCCGTATTTGGTTAGACTGCAAACTGACCCCAACACAGTCAGGAAAAGGCTAGGCAGAAGAAAAATAATCACGGAGCTTTTCAATCGGATCGGTGATCGTTGTACGTAGTAAAATACCTGTAATATAAATGGATAACATCTTGTATATTTTTCAGTCAGTATAATAGAATAAGATATACAGCATGTAAGGGTAAACACTGATAACACTCAAACTATGGGTAAAAAAAAAACAATATACGCGCGAGAAATGAGCGGCGCGGCCGCGGCGGCGCGGCGCTATGACGCGGCGTACACACACTCGCTAACGAGACAGCTGACTGACTGGGGTAGCAAACTGTGCGGGGCCGTGCGTCAGGCCACGTGGCAATTTCCCCGCGCCCCCTCCCGTAGCCTGTTGCCCCCGCGCATAGGGTGAAATGCTTTTGAGGAAAAATGAAAATTTTATAAAAAAAAGTTTGTTATTTTTCATTGATTTTACGTTCTATAAATGCAACCAAACCACTGGTTTCTTCTAAGAATTTTGTGGGGTTACTCGGTATCGGAAATTGAACAACTTTTGTTCTACAACTTTTCGAAATTCGCCAATTTTTTCATAGCTGTCCATACAAATCAATTAAAATATCTTTTGATTTGTATGGAAAATAAAAAAAAAATACGCGAATTTTGAAAAGTTGTAGAACAAAAGTTGTTCAATTTCCGATTCCAAGTAACCCCATACAATTCTTAGAGTTGATTTTTTAACACCTTGTATTTGCTAAATATTTTGACTAACATTTTAATCCTAAGGCATGAAAATCCTCCAGCACAGTTCAATCTAAGAATTATTTTCACTGAATATATCTAGGAAATAGAGGGGTCTATTTCCTTCGCCAGTTATATCGGAAATGAAACTATCGATGTTTGTGCGAAACAGTTTGTTGTAGCACGCCCAACTTTATTACCAACAAGGATTGGGTCTTGTGATAGCGCAAAAAGGGTTTTCCATTCATTTTCATTGCGTCTGTACCAGTTCCAAATCGATATACTTAGGAATATTTGTTGCTATACCCTTTTCACCGTAAGGTGAGACTTGACGTTTCTTCACAAAACGTTACCATACAAAGAATATCAAATATTTTTAGAAAACAAATCATGGATAATACAGGGTGTAAGGAACAGCCCTCCGCAAACTGACAGGGTACATTCAGCTCCATATTTTGAACCATATAGGTAACACCGGAATTTTTCTCAGGAAAATTTTCATATTTTTTACCGTTTTCTTAGTTAATAGTCCTTTATTTCAATGTAAAATTACATTCTCTGTACGCAGTACTCCATTTTTGTAAATAATACAGATAAAATCTCATAAAGAACGACGCGAGAAATCAGCTGTTCACTTTCTGCCTAGCTAGGTACATAATACATCGAACTCACCGCATACTACCTCTCCCAACCAGTAACAGACGTTCCGATTTGGTCAAAGCAAATTTGTCCAAAGCAGGTTTATTAGATTTCCATAACGTTCCTGAAATAATTTAATCTAACGGTCATCTTAGTATGGTATACTGAATTCACCCCATCAGTCTGCGGAGGGCTCTCCCTTACACCCTGTATAGCTGTTTTACGGTTTTTGATGATGTCGTTTACGTTTTTTTTAACGAAATGATCGCTCTGTCACGACTCATCTTTCGTTGAACAGAGTATAAAAGGTACCGTTGTATTCATTGACAGGCAGATGGGCCATTCGCCACAGCCGCAAGCGACCGGCCACGAACTGTTTCTAAATCCATTATTTCTCGATTCTCTTTTGTCACCAACGCCAACGGTCTAACTGGGCGCTTTATATCGACACCGATACCGACATTGTCGGCAGCCTGACCGATACCGAAACCAAACAGTCATGTCAGCCGAATATATCGCCGACACACCGAAGTACAATAACTCATCTCCAGCTGCCTCACCCCTCCCGCTAATCTTCTTCACTCTGCACTCTGTTGTCGCTGGTATCGGCGTCGATATCTTTGTCGGCGACGGTAACGATACAGTGTGAAAGCGTTTAATAATCATGTACGAGGTTACCTGTCCGCCGATATCATGTCGGTATCGGTACCAATTTCGGTATCGATGTCGTCATCGGTATCGATGTCGGCATCAGTATCGATTTCGCTATCGGTATCGGTTAATGTGAAAACGCCCATTGTTTCTAACAACGCTACCTAAAATGAACAGGAAATGTTCAAGTTAAACATATTGTACATAATTTTTCAACTTATCTGTTGAAGCTTTCCATTTCCGTGTCATTACGAAGGTTGTCTGAAATGGCACGCCCGTTTAAATTATGACAAGTCAAATGGTTTGGTATTAGTACGCATGGCCGGAGATGAATTATTACGACCCAAGTATGCTTATGATATTTAGTAAACATAAATTTTAGTGAGCTGATTTGAGTCATAAAGTGGGTGATATTGGTGTTTTTGTAGTTACCGTTAGGAAATATCTATGCTTTGATGATTATAATTATGTATTGGTTGTGACTAGCAATGAAAGGCAATTGCATGCTGCAGAGATGAGAATGCTAAGAGGGGTGTGTGGTGTTACGCGAATGGAGAGAATCTATACATATAATAAATCTGTAGACATGGCGTGTCTGTACATAGCAAATATTTTGAAAAAACCTGGTTGGGGTGTTAAACTATAACCAATAGAACCCATTTTTAACATTTTTGGAATTTTTGTCTGTTTGTCTGTTTATCTGTTTGTTTGTTCAAGCATCACGTAAAAACAACCGATCCAATATTGTTGACTTTTATAAATAAATATTGTGCTTATCTCCAAGTAACATATGTTTTTTGTTTCATCGCAATCGGTTCACGCAATCAAAAGTTAAGCGAATTTTAAGTTTTCTAGAAGAACTTAGCATCTATTTGTGTATACCATTTCTTTTCAATAGATGGCGTTACGTGTATCAAATCACGTTGTGAGGAAATATAATCAACGAATATATTACTATTCTCAGTCTACGGAAGGTCTATTGAAATGCTATCCGAAGAAGGTAATAACTAAGCTTTTATAAAAAAAACGTAGCATTAGCATCTATTAGTGTATACCATTTCTTTTCAATAGATGGCGTTACGTGTATCAAATCACGTTGTGAGGAAAATAATATAATCAACGAATATATTACTATTCTCAGTCTATGGAAGGTCTATTGAAATGCTATCCGAACAAGGTAATAACTAAGCTTTTATAAAAAAACGAAGATAATGTTATTTAAAATTTATTAGGTACCTATCTATCTGAATGGCAGTGGAAGAGAAATACATTCAATTTCATAAGCGAGTGTAGGTATTCTAAATTTTTAATTGTGCAAGACAATACGATAGATTAATTTGAAATACTCATATATTTTATTACGAATACTTAAATACGTATTTATAAATCTATTTACTATTAATAAAATTCAAAGTGCACTTTGTCTGTAATTAAATATTTTTCCAAAATTTCGATTCGGTGGTACTATACTATCGATGCAGAAACCATAACATTTTTTTTTAGAATTATTGTGTCTGTTTGTCTTTCCGTCCGGACATCACGTAAAATCCCGTGGATGGATTTTGATGGGACTTTCGCTGATGTGTTGCGTAGAGAGCGTCAATTTTGCTGGTACATATATCATCACGCTATTGTTCATAGGAGCCGAGCAGCGGAACATTATTTCCACATACTGCGAAGTATAAGCTTAATATTCGGATCGTAAAATCGCGTGAATCGATTTTGATGGGCCTGCGCTTATGCTGGTATATAAACTATCACGCTATTACTCATAGATGCCGAGCAACGGAACATTATTTCCATATACTGCGTAGTATAAGCTGTAGACAGAAGTAAGTGCTGCAGTGAACGGTCACTGGCTCAGTGTTCTACGTTAAAACCTCACTTTAAAAAAATACACTTTTTGTAATTTTTTTGAAACGTTTTATATATTTTATTTTGTTCATTGTTGTCAGAACTACTCAAAGCCTGTCATCGCCGTTTTATTAAGTTTATTTAAGCCTTAGGTATAGTCACAAAACACATAGCCATGAAGGGAAAGTAGTTTAAATTTTAAAAATTGCAAATTTCACTCAAAGGTGACTTCATTTTATTTTTAAAAGTAAGAAATATTGCCTTTACTGACTTTTTTGCCTGAACCGGGAATCAAACTGACAAAGCTATACCAACTGGTGGCACCTGTTGATAATATCTTTATCTATACTATTAATAAAACTCTCTGTCTGTACATTAAATATTACGGCAAAATTTCGATTGGGGGGTACTATACTATCGATAGAGAAACCAAAACAATTTATTTTGGAATTATTGTCTGTCTGTCTGTCTGTCTGCCTGTCTTTCCGTCCAGGCATCATGTAAAATCCCGTGGACGGATTTTGATGGGACTTTCGCTAACGTGTTGCGTAAGGAGCGAGGATTTTGCTGATAGATATACCATCACGCTATTGTTCATAGGAGCCGTGCAGCGGTACAATATTTATGACGCCGTGGATAGATTTTGATGAGACTTTCGCTACAATGTTGCATAAAAAGCTGTTCTTATGCTGGTACATATACCATCTCGCTATTTAATTGTTCATAGGAGCCGAGCAGCAGAACATTATTTCCACATACTGCGATATATAAGCTTAATATGTCGGATAGGTACTATCTACGGATAAGTTTAATACGTGAGATATATATCATCGCGCTACTTACAATAGGTAGGTACTGAGTAGATGTTTCCTAAGAAATGATCATAAATTTCAGAGATTTTTTCAGAAGTCAGCATACTAAATTATTATTATAATAAATTGCGTACATAATATACTTAAAGTTGCTGCGACACAATGTTGTTTTCCGACTTCCACGCGGACGGAGTCGCGGGCACAGCTAGTTAGAAATAAGTATCTAAGAGGAAGTCTGAAAGTGGCGCCGGTAACTGAGAAATTATGTGGAAACCGGTTGTCATGGTATGGGCATGTGATGCGGAGGAATGAGGAAAATGTCGTGTGGAAAGTTTTGAGTTTGAATGGGGATAGTTTATAAGAGTAGAGGAAGACCAAAGAAACAATGGATGGATAATGTAAAAGATGATAACACTAGAAAGAGGGTGACTACTGAGATGACGGCTCATAGAGATGTATCGAAGGAAATACATGCTGCACCGATTTCAAATAAGTTGGGATAAGGGCAGGAGGATAATGAATAATTGTGAACAGCACGTGATTATAAAGCACTTTTATCTTGGACTATGTGTTGTGTATTTACTTAGATTTGTTTACAAAATTTTACAGGGTTACAAAAAAATTTAATTTATTAATATAAACTGCATGCTAAATATTTCACGCTACTAACTTAAAGAAATTTCAAAATTATCACAGCGCATAATCCTTAAAGAAATTACAACTAACTCGAATTGGTTGATATATCTGAAATTGTCTAAAAAATACTAAAACTATCTATACAATGCATTGTTTAACTTTTTGTTGTAGGAAGCTTGTTTGAGTATTATTTTCAAGTAACACGGAACAAACTTTACTGATAGATAGTGGTGTCAATAGCTTTGCTCTCGATAACTTAGGGAGAAAGTATTGGTAGAGCGGTGGTCAGATAGTAAAGATTTAGCGAGCGTGAAGAAAGTCTTATATTTTTAAACTTAAACTATTGTACCATTGCAGCATTAGTTCAAGTATTGTCATATATATTTATTTTGGTATCTACAAGGTGTAACTTAAATAACGCACAACCTCTTAAGGGGTCACTGTACTAATCATTATGAAAAACTTTTACATTGGGACCAAATCTGAAATCGGGAAAAAAATCAGCTGTTCCCTACATTTATGTTCGCTTATCTCGTCAAAATGTGTGGAACAAAAGTTTTTTTTTCCGCGATTTCCTGTTTTGTCCCAAAGTAAAAGTTGTTAATAATGATGAGTACCTTTTAAGAGGTTGTGCGTTATTTAAGTTACACCTTGTATTCAGGGTGGTAATTTGAGATGGGTGATTACATCCACCTAAACCCGTCAAAGTCAAAGTTTTTTATTTCAAATAGACCAGATTACAGGTACTTTTAAAACGTCAAAACTAGGTGCACGGTTCCAAAAGGTAGGTTGCATGGAGAAGAGCCGGCAAGAAACTCCATGAATACTCTTTTCAAAATAGTAGGTACTTCAGGATAATTCCATTACAGTAAAGTGAGAAATAGAATGAGAATAATGCAGGTTAATGTAAGAAATAAACTCACATAAGAGTAACAAATAGAAAAATAAGCCTCCTAGGATTGCCATAGCAGTTAAGGGCTGACCAGTCCCGACAGACAGCACCCGTTCACGAGCATGACGTGCACATCCGCATCGCTTAACTCAACCATAATTGTAGGGAACCCAACGACCGGATATACAACGCCAAGGGCTATAGTGTCATAAAAGTAGACTATTGACTCTACAGTCACTAGTAGTCCTCTGGGCAAGCATCCACGGTTCCTTGACTATGAAACCCAGCAGTAAAGTGCGATACAGTGATTGCTATAAATATTTGTGTATTTCTGTACTAAACGAATTTGTTTTCAAAATTTGACTTGTTTTGTACCGTGTACCGTGTTCTGAGGGAGCCTAGACAAAAAACAAATGCAGGATTGTTTAGGATATTAAGTATGACAAATACCAACATGAGTCGTTTTTGTAGGATAAGGGTTTCGGTTATATGAAATTTGCCCATTCTCCTTTCTTCGCTTCCGCTTTCTCTTTGGCTTGACCTTTATAGAGAGAGAGGTGATGTAACTTTTTAGATGGTTGATAAAATCAGGTACCGGAGCTAGGCACTCGAAATATGGGATTGGATGGCTCTCTCTCCGGATAACTTAGTAAACTCCTTGACAGTAAATCTATTATCGAAAGCCTTTGGTACAAAACGTTGGTTGTTCAAAGAATATATTCATACTTATGATAGTGTAAATGTTTTGTTTCAAATAGTGAGGGGTTAGGTTTTTCAATTTCTTCGTTGAAATGTTTTTGAATGAAAATTAAGATAGTTAAGATTAATGAGAAGTGAAATGATGAAAAGATTTTTGATAACAGACTTCTGGAGATTCTAAAGATCTTTATGAATCCAAGGTTTTTATGTGTTTTTATTGAATTTTCTTAATTTAATACAAACGTTACTCAATAGGATCAAGCTTTTCTAATGAACTTTTTCTAATGCCTTTAAAAGCAAGACCTAAACACCGAACGATCGATCGAAGTTTCATCAAAACAAATTAATTTGAAAGGAAAGTAATAAAAAAATACGCGAATTTCGAAAAAGTGGTTCTACCAAGGTTTGATGACACGTTTGATGCAGTAGCTGAGCGATTGGTTTAGTCTACACTATGGGTTGTGGGTTCGACTCCCGCACGGAGCAAATCTTTGTATGGCCTACAGTTAGTTGTTCATGTGAAGATTTAATTTTGTGTCTGTGAACGCACTCACGATACAGGAAAATCTTAGTGAAGGGTAACGTTTTTCTTAAAAAAAGAAGAAGGAACAAAGTTGTACAATTTCCGATACCGAGTAACCTCAAGAAATTCTTAGAGTTAATTTTTAATACCCAGTATTATTTATGCCCTAATCCAAATAAAGTTAAGCCTAAGTACTTTTAAACACTGGTCGTGACGTGAGTTTTAAAGATTTAAAGAAAAAAGAAACGTAAAATCTTTTAATAAGAACTAAATAAAATAAAAAGTTTAAAGTTTCCAGCCGAATCTCAAACAAACTTAAACTCACCTTTTAAAAACTTTTTAAAACAAAATTACTTCAATAAAGAATCCGAAGTGAATACAAAAAAGTTTTTAAACACAATTTTTTGAAGTCACGTTCACGAATTTAAATAAATTAGAATTTCGCAGCTACAAAGAGATGCGTGATAAAATTAAACGAAGCGTAAATAAATAAAAAGAATCTCCCTCCCTCTCCTTGTCTAACAATACGATTTACAATCGGTCCTTATCGGACAAAGCCGATACAAGACAAACGGATTTACACGGTCAAATTGATAAGGACGACAAAAGCAATGTCAAGGGAATGCTTTGTCGCCACTCTATACAAAATATTTTATTTCATAAATTCAACCTCAGAATATAAATGTAGAAACACTTTTTTATGAATAACATATTTGTTTTGTAGTGTTATTTTTTATTATTTGACTTGATCTGTTTCGACATTTTTTTTTCTTTTGATATTCCTATTGTGTTCCCTTCTCCCTTGGAAGGCGAAGGTTTATCATAAGGACTTTTACCGGCTAAAAACCCACGGTGTTCCTTCTCCTGACCCTTGGCCGGTGTCGCGGGATTCGCAGCTGCATGCACTGCGACCCCGGCAGACCTCTCCAACTGTAGGGCCTAGCACCACGTCCTCCTGAAAGTCGAGTGCGGAAACTGCACGCCGACTTTTCGGGCCTGTTACTGGTCGGGCGACGGGCTGCCCGAAGGCCACACACTACGGCTGCCGAAGATCGTCGCGCGCCCTCCGGCGCCCAGTGCGTCTGGCGCGGGAAGGGAGAGTGGCAGCTGTCTCTCTACTCTATTTCTCCAAGGTGTGTGGTCAAAACTACATTGTTCTCTCTTAACTATCCTAAATCATAGTACTGTATTCACTGAAAGATATCCATTTAAACCATTTAAAATCATTTAAACCATTTATTTTGCCACACACACAAGATATAATATAAAACAGTAATGCAACACATTTAAAAGATATAATCGGTGTGTGGCAAGGAATCCAGCTCAGTATTCGCTGTGCGTACAGCACAGCACTGATTTTCAGCTGGTCCCTGCCATTTTCGTATCAATATAATAAATTATACGCGCACTTCATGCAATACGCAAATAAGCAAACAAACCAGAAATAAAGATAACAAAAAAAAAAAACACAATTATCTCAAAAGTAGGTACAGCAACAATCATAATGGTACCAAGAAAATGTGAATTGACCCACAGTACAGGGCACCATGCCTCGTGTCCGTGCCTCGGAAAGCACGTAAAGCCGTTGGTCCCGGCTGTCATTTGTAGATCTTTGACAGTCGTTACTATTGGTCAGAAGCCAGAAAGTCTGACAACCAGTCTTACCAAGAGTATCGTATTACCCAGTTACTGGGTTGTGGAGGTCTGATAGGCAGTCGCTCCATGTAAAATACTGATATTCAGCTGCATCCGGTTCGACTGGAAGCCGACCCCAACATAGTTGGGAAAAGGCTAGGCAGATGATGACAGGGCACCATGGCCAGACTCAACAAAAAAAATCCTTTTTTAAAAAGAGAAACCATGGAGTTTCTTGCCGGCTCTCCATAGAAAACGATTAATTGGAACCGTGTACCTAAATTCGACTCTTCATAAGCGCCTGTATTGGTTTATGTGAAATATTTTTTTTTGATTTGATTTTGATTCTCTCTCCCTGTCCACTCCTTCTTTGGTCGTCATCACCTCCTCGCAAGTCGTTTTTGACCCTAGTCACACCAGGTGGTAAGCATAGATAGGATTCAAGATGGAGCACACGAATCCAAGTACCAGAGATATATAGGGATTCCCCTATACGCCCCTGGTTCTCATATACACAGGACGGAATACAGTAAACTGCTTGGTGATGGACTTTAATGTGAAGGTGGTAAATAGCCAGGCAGATCGTATAGATACCACCAAGCGTGCTGGGTTTTGTTGAATATTACAACCCGAGTCTACTGTGCTGTGAGGAAGTTTAATATTTTATATTACTCTTCGCCTGGGCAAGGCGAAGAGTTCGGTACTCTTACCGGCTAAAAACTCACGGTTTTCCTTCTCCTGACCGTAAGCCGGGGTCGCGGAATTCGCAGCTGCATGCACTCCAACCCCGGCAGCCCGGCAGGCCCCAGCCCGTGAGCCCCTGGCGAACCACATATTCGAAAATGGCAAGACTTATGAAAAAATATCATTTTGTATGGAGCGGCGACGAAATGTATCACCTTAACGGCCTTCCGTAGATACTCGTAAAAGATCCTTTGAAGGTCGATGCTGATCCCACTAGCCCTTAAAGGCTTACTATAATGATTTACACCGGCTTAGGTTTAGTCTGACTAAATTTATGCCTGAATCACATAAGCTTGTAACCGGTCCGTTCGCACCTGAACGGTTTTTGGAAACCTCGTTGCAGAGTTTTCTAGTAGTTTGAGAATCCCTTGTGAATTTATTGATAGTTACGGGTAATATCGAATTCAAAAACCTCAATTTCGGGTTTGCTAAAATATACTTGGGAGCAAATAAACCGAGCCACTTCTATTTTTCACGTACAATTGTTATTATTTTTGGGACCTATTATGGAACAGATCAATTCGAAACAAATATCGCATAAAAGGTTATTTGATAACCTTTGCAATGAGGGTAGTTTTTTGTCAACTTAGTATACAAGGTGTAACATAAATAACGCACAACCTCTTAAGGGGTCACTGTACTCATCATTATCAACAATTTTTACTATGGGACCAAATTAGAAATCGCGAAAAAAAACAGTTTTTCCCATATTTATGTTGACACGTGAAAAAAGGAGTAGCTCGAATTATTTGCTCCCAAGTGTAGTTTTTTTTTTGTGTATCACTTGGTCCTGTTCGACCCTAGTCGCCCTTGATGGTAAGCGCAGATAGGGACTTGGATGGAACACACAAATCCAAGTGACAGATAATATAGAGGGATTCCTCTATACCCCTTCTGGCTCTCACATACACACGACGGAACACAGTAAACTGTTTGGCGTCGAACTTTAATGTTCAGGTGGTAGCTAGCCAGGTGGACCAGATAGATCCTACCACGTCGCGTGCGGGGTTTTATTGAATCTTACAACACGCGTCTATTGCCAGCGTGCGGTGAGGTAGTTTTATATTCTAACCCATCCCCTCACGGGAAAAATGTATTTGAAATCATTTGTTCAATTACAAATTGTATTATATTTGTTTCAATCGTTTATGTGTAGTTCAAATTTCGGTTAGATGTAGCCTCGGCATTAAAGTTACAGCTTTAATAACTGATATTACTTTGTATTTTACAGAATGCTGTTCATTCAGTCACAGAATGGTATCTTATTCTTTTAAAACGTAATATAACCGTAACTATTAAAATTAACGGTTAAAAAAGCTACAGCAAAATACACGTCCGATGCACAACAAAGCTCATGAATATTAATTACCCTAAACTCAGCGGGAAGGTTATCTTCTAAGCCAATTACTACCCGCTACTGTAGTACAAAAAGATTTCATTGTTGCTACGGCGTAGCTCTAATTTACGACGCCGTAGCAACAGTGAAACCTTTAAACCTAGGAGCCACTTTGGAACGGTCGCTCGGAGTGTCGCGTTTCGGTTCGATCACGATTTCAATGAACCAAAAACCTGACCTTGACCGAATGGTCCGCTTGGTGACAACTGCACTCACGATCGAACTTATCGCATACGACCGAAGTTCGTATAACTGTCAGTGTGTCCGTCCTAACTCAAATGACTCCTCTGATACTTACAAGACAGTGTTACATCGATGTACCTGATCGAACCATCAATGGCAGTCGCTCATTTTCGCGCGACTCACACTTATTGCGTTAGCATAAAGATCATTTTTAACTGCAGTACTAATGAACATTTGTGGTCTTGAAGTCGCACTCAGTTCGGAATTGATCGGTTTTACGAAGTTTACCGATGTGACTTCTTAGATGTTTCGTACTGTACTGAAATCACTAACCCTCCTTCTAATAGTTATAAAAGTTTTGAACTTGAACTTTTGGTCATCTCGTTTTTGCGTTTTAATAGAGTAGTAGAACTCTTTGTGAAAAATCTCGTTGGGAGAAGTACTAACACCATACCTATTTCTGTCGCCAAGCAGCATTGCTGCGTAGAATGAAAGCAACATTATATTTTCCAACTTTGTCTCTATTGACAAAGCATAAGCAATCTTCGATGTTGTAGGTATACAAGGTTAGTCGGGAAGGGGGTACTAATCCGCAGGCCGCTTTTTATCACTGATGACGGTTTTAAAGCAAGTGTTAAAATATTAAATTTCGACAATTTTTATTTCTTTTTAAAATTATTTTTACTTTAGTTTTTTTTTTTAATTTTCATCCCTTCTTTAGTTACGACATCAGAAACTGGAGCTTCTAATTCATGACTCCAAATATGACCCAAAATGTACACACAGCTGATGATAGATGAGGACCGATAAATTTCAGCGTATTTTTTTTGTAATTTTTTAACAGCTATTTCTCTTTAACTATTGACTTTTGGGGAAAGTGGAAGAACAAAAGTTATTCATTATTATAGGTACTTTAACACCCCTTTGGATTACCCCCTTTCCGACTAACCTTGTATATGGGCGGCGGTAACCACTTTTCACCAGGTGACTCGAAGGTTTGTTTACCAACCTATTACATAAAACAAAAAGATAGATACGTAAACAAAATAGAATTGTGTTGAAATGTAACAACACCGCTCTGTATCGAAGCTGAAAATCAATAGTAATTTATATTCCGCTGAAATAAATAACTGAAAAGCAATTTGTGTCGACGGAATCTCGAACGATGTCGGTGTGAGTTTATTGACATTGTCGAAACCACATGTTGTAGTTATTTATTGTTTTTACACTGTTGGATACGGTTGGATCTAACTACAGTTTTATGTACAGAGTAAAAGTAGCGGAATCTTACTTTTACATAAAATCAGCGACATTGTGTATGTATGTATGTATAAAAAGGATCTTCTCTCGTGATCGCCCCCCCCCCCCCCCAGCCCCCCGCCAGCATTACATTACATGTAGCCAATAACACGTAACAAATCGCCCCAACAAAATGATAAACTTATTTAAATGTTTTATAACTTTATACTTAGTTAATCTAAGACGCCACTGACATACGGTGAAGGAAAACATCGTGAGGAAACCTGGAATTAATGGTTTGAAATCGCCAACCCGCAGTGAGCAAGCGTAGTGAACAATGCTTGTTCCTTCTCTGTATGAGAAGAGGCCTTTGCCCTGCAGTGGGACAGTTACAGGCTGATGTATTTATTAATGTTACAGTGTTATTTTTTTTTTATATATTACATGTTATACCTCAGTGTGGGAGCACCAATAAAGATTCAATAAAGATCATGTGAAAAAAGTGTATAGAGATGCGAGACAAAGCTTCTCTAGTCACTCCGTTTGTTGCCTCTTCCGAAAATCCCCCACCTGAGTTGCCTTGGCTGACTTGGAAGTCTCTAAGTAGACTTCGGACTCAGGTTGGTCGAAGTAAGGAAAACCTGCTCAGGTGGAGATTTGCGGATAACTCAAACCTGGAGTGTAAATGTGGTGCCGTTCCGCAAACTATGGCGCACTTAACATCATACCCCGCCTGCCCTGTTACCTGTACGCCACAAGAACTAATGGACGCTACGGATAATGCTAAACTCATTGCTGAGTTCTGAGCCGACACGGTGTAGATTGTCATCGACACGCTAAGAAGATGCGAAAAAAGAAAATGCTATTAATATATTCATATGGTCAAAGCAGGAATAGAACCTAGGGCTCTTGACGAATAATTGAGCACTGGTGGAAGTAACTCAAAATAACGTAAAATAAAAATAAAATTTCTGTTTCGTCCCTCAATAGGTACGACCGCTTGGAACATTTTCACAACATATTTTTTATTTCAAATTGAAACTGAACAATTCTAGTGAAACTTTAGCCCCCTTATTACAAAAGATGGTCTAAGAAAAACCTAGGTTTTAGAATAGCCCCGTCTCTTTTTGTTATATGACATAAGAAAGTGACGGGTACATTTTAAACCTGGGTTTAGCTTAGTCTTGGTTTAAACCATCTTTTGTAATAAGGGGGTAGGTGTTCAAATAAAATAAAAATATATATTTGAAGAGAAAAAACCATTTGTTCTAATAAAATCTATTCCATTGGATTTGATTGAATTCAATTAATTGTTCGGCCGTTGACGGCTTTTGATAATTCAATGAAATGGAAAACAAGGAAATCGTTTTTCTTGTAATCTATTCCTAAATGTTTATATTGAGAATGCGTCGTTCTTAGGATTTCGTAGTCAAACACTTTCAACAAAAATTGTTTTAAACAAGATACATTAATAAGTTTTTGAAATATCCACTATTTTCCTCCGAGTCCCGCTAGGGGTCGCCCTTAGTGCTGTTGTTGCTAGTAGTCATTTTTTTTTTTTTTTTTTTTTTTCTATTGGACTGCTTAAGGTCGTCCTAGGGGACGGTTTCTACGTAACCGGGCAGTTATTGGCGAGACCTGAAGGGTCTCCAGCCAATGGGGGGAAGTAAAATACTTAACCTAAGCTAACTACTTGTACTACACTAACATCATGACTACCTGCAACAACAGCACTAAGGGCGACCCCTAGTGGGACTCGGACCTCGGCTTAGGGCGTTGCTGGCGTGGACATAGGGGGGGGGGGAGACAGCTTGATGAGGGCTGAATTATCGGGGTGACTGCGGAGTCTGAAGAGACGACCGGCTCTACGACGGGAGAGCTCGGTGGATCGTGACCGGCGGCGGTGGGGCGTCGCGACGGGCCTCGTCGGCGAGGACGGTATGCCGGGCGGCGGCGTTTGTTGTGTAGTGTGCTGGTCGATTTACTCGCCTCCTCGAGGAGGGTAATTTCGTCATCGGGTTCTAAAAGTGTGTGCCTGGGACGGCGAACTTTACTTATGAGAGAGGGACTGTAGTCGGCCGCTGCGGCGACAAGGGGGTTCGGATGGCGGGGGGCAGAGTCGAAGTAACGCTTGGAAATGCGTTTGAGGTATTGCCTGATGGTTGGCATTTTTAGATCGAGATGGAGTTGGACGTTACGCATGAACCACGGGGCAGCCGCGGCTCTGCGCAACACTCGATTCTGGAGGGTTTGGAAGGATTTAAAGCGACAAGGCTTAACGTGTGCGAACACGGCGCTAGCGTAAGTCAAGATGGGGCGGATGCACGTCACGTAGATTCTCAGCTTATTTCTAAGTGACAATTTACTGCGCGTTCTAAGGATGGGGTGGAGGCGACCGACAGCGAAAGCGGCGCGAGCGCGCACCGCTTTGATGTGGTCTCGGATGCTAGTAGTCATGATGTTAGTGTAGTATAAGTAGTTAGTTTAGGTTACATATTTTACTTCCCCCTCTAATAAATGCCCGGTCACGTAGAAATAGTCAACAAGGACCATTTACAAGCAGCTGAAAAGAAAAATCCGGTTTGTTGGCAGCTGACTTCGTCATCTCGCACTGATGCTAAGAGCTGCCTGTTACCAGCCTGGAATATGTATCTGTATATAGTTTCGTTGTCCGTGTGGTCTTCCCTTGGGTGTCGTAAATGGTATCAGCGTTCACTGAGTACTTTAACAACCATACTATGATCGCCAACCCGCCTGCCACGCGTGGCGTTTATGGCAGCCCCCCCACCCCTCCCTTGGTGGAGACCTATGTCCAAAAGTGGACGTCTTCCGGCTGAATGATGATATTTTTATTTATTTAGATATTTTTCAAAATTAGGCGACAAAAGCTCAACGATACGTATATTATAATTACTAACATACATAATTATCAAAATTCCTATAGCTACTATACAGTGTTCAGGGAAGCCACTTAACAATTACCGCTATTATGTTTCATGTAATCGACACAAAGGAATTATTTGAAAAGTGGGTAGTTGTGTGTTTACATTTATTTTGCTTCCCTGAATAAGGTTTAGATTTATACGTACAGCCGACTGTTATTGATTAAAACTGTGATTCGTACAATAATGAAACGCAGTTTCTGTAGTAGCGTACCTACTGGATTCTCTTAACCGTTAGTAGCAAACACAGGTAACATGAATGCTAAAATTGAAATTGCTTACGTGTATTTTAGGGGCATTTTGGTACAATGAAAAGAAAGAATCATTGAAAGACTTAGAGCATATACTTGAAAGAAGATCATTATTAAAGAAGCTTGAATCAACTCATCAGTGAACTACCAAAACGATTTAGGGTAGTGTTTCCCAACAGTGTAGGTATCTAACATATTAGGTGGATCTCACACCATCACGCGACACGCTACGGTGCGCGGGGCGATTCAACCACGCGCGCAGCTACGGAGGCGCAGATCTGCAACATCATGCTTTTTTTATCTGCATCTCCATACGGGGCCACAGCTTTCGAAAATAAACCTGTCAACATCGAGTTCCGTCATTGACATGTCCTTTATTCGCAAGAATCTGCGCGTTACTGCAGGTCCCAGTGTGCCATACCTTGCGGGACGCAATGCGCCCCCGCGCATCGTCTCGTGATCTGCTCGCGGTCTGCAACCACGCACGTCGATGCGTTGTCAGTGTGTTGCACTATGCATGTTTTATATACAAACTGAACTACTTACGGTCAACATTAAAAAACGCAGCCCCGCGCACCGGAGCGTGGCGCCCGGTAGTGTGAGATTCACCTTAGTATATTTCTCGAGTAAACAGTGGTTTAGTCAGAGAATTAATGTTGGTGAACACCAGTTTAAGACTTATTGGATATAGAAACTGGACGTAAGCTATACACGGCTTTGATTTAGTGATAATAACCCATAAACAAACAACATAAAAACACCCCAAAATCTCCACACCTGAAGTGAATGATCAATATACTGATGTAATAGGAGTTACGCCCACATACGTACAAACACATAATGCAAACATATATACGTATATACGCAGTTTTCTTCCGGCACGCATTAATAAATGAAAGTAAGAGATTGATCGGGCTCGTTAGCGGAGAAATGGGATGATTAAATGGGATAATCACGTTATTAACTCAGGTTTATATTAGTTAAGTAAGTTATGATAAATGAATCACCATAAACTCCTGTTTCTGAAACGTAGATCAACGCAAAAATTACCCACTCGCCTATTGGTTGTTTAATATATTTACGGACCGTTGATATGAGAATTAACAACAGAATTAATTGAACAACCTTTAAGAAACCCAGGGTAGGTATTTTAGGCCGCGGTCGCACTGCCGGATACCTTGCTTAGCGCCTGATATCTAGGCGAGATGCCAAGAGAAAAGAAACGTAAGAATATTTACTGAAGCGGCCGCACTGCGCGCTTAGTGTCCTCGCTACCAAACTGCTGTACCATGCCACCCTAGTTTGTTGTTGGCATTTAGTTGGGCCGCAACCAATGGTTGTCAACTAAATGCCAAGAAATAAATGCTACTAGGGCAGCTGATTGAAGTCGCTAGACACTAGACGCTCAGCTAGGCGCTTGCAGTGAGGCCGCGGGATTGCTTTCAAATTGGATGCTTTTGGAAGCGCTGCAGTTTCGCCAATGCAGCGCTACAAAAAAAAACGTACATTTCTGCAAGCGCCACAGTCGTGTCTCAATCACAAAACTGTAGAACTGCGAATGCACTTCTAGAAATTGTATGAAAGTTTGTAGTAGCGCCACAGCGGCACCACTGCAGCGCTTCCACAAGCATCTAATTGGAAGGCACTTTTAGATCAGTGTGGTCAGAGTCTTTCCACTTCATTGACAGCCATTTGCAGTAAGTATACTACAAATGCAGTTTATACGTGGTTTATAATTATTTACGAACGCATTTTCTATGACATACGATTCATGAAAACTTTAGTGGCTTCAGATCCATAAAACGGTACAAAATATGTTGTGTATAAACTTTGCAAAATGTGAGGAAGTTTCGAAGTAGAAAATTGGTTGAACACAGGTGTGTTATGAATGAGGGATATTTACCGTGCTGATGCATATTATTTTTAATACCTTAGTACTTACTAGAGCCTACGTACTTAGAAGAGCTCGTGGCTAATAAAAACCGCGTGGATCATAAGATTTGTAAGGTTAAGCTGAGCTTGCCGCGGTCAGTCCATGGATGGGGCACCGTTCATTACATGTTGAAACCCCTCCGTGCCTCAGAGAGCACGTTAAAATAAAAATAAATATTAGCCTGTAGCTGTCCCACTGCTGGGCAAAGGCCTCTTCTCATACAGAGAAGGAACGAGCATTGATCACCACGCTTGCTCACTGCGGGTTGGCGATTTCAGACCATTAAGAGTCCAGGTTTCCTCACGATGTTTTCCTTCACCGTATGTCAGTGGCGTCTTAGATTAACTAAGGAAGTACATATGACATTGAAAAAGTCACATTGGTACATGCCTGGGTTTGAACCTATGACCCGGTGCTTAAGAAGCGGGTCTGTAACCTCCGGGCCACCACGACACTAGAGAGCACGTTAATCAATGTAATTAATATTCAACTTTTTTTTGTGTATAGACTCATTTATTTATTCACTTGACAAACTGAACTGTGTTGCTGGGGAGTTTGTTGCGCCGTTTCTTCTTCACAGCATAAACACTAGGAAGCGGTAAAGGGTGGGCGCTTTTGGGGGCAGTCTTATGTTTTGATGTTCAAAAATAAGTAAGTAATACTAGTCTATTTTGAATAAACGAGTTTTAAGTTTGAATCCAGACAAATCCAGACTCCGGGCTGCTACCGAGAGTTTCACACGGAAAAACCAAATAACTAACTCTTTGCCTGACCTGGGGATCAAACTCAGGACCTCATGCTCAGCAGTCGCGCTTGCGACTAATAGACCAACGAGGCAGTCTATACAGGGTGTAAACAAATTTGTGTCATTCCTTCAAACCGCGTGATCTACTGGTGACACAGATCAACCGTAAAAGGAATTTTTGAAAATCAACTGAAAAAACATATGAAAATAAAATCTTAGTTTTCTATTTCTGAGTCATTTTAGAGCTGCGAATTCACTGACTGCAAAGAGCGATATCGCGTTAGTCGTGCCCGCCAGCCGCATCGCCGTGCTTTAATTCATTCATTCGATGCATGGCATCGAAATATTCAACCTCATAAAATTATTTATTCAAAAAAAAAACTTATTTTTTTACTGAATCCTTATTAAGTTTAGATACGATCACTTACCCAGGCCGCATGAAAAAAAAGATTTTAATTTTTTTGTTTTTATCACGGCTCGTCTTCCGTGCGGAAGATGTCCGGTCCTTTAGAAGGCATACGGGGGACACAGGTCCAATGCGCAGAGGCCCCTTTGAGAACTTTAATCTAAAATGGGATGGGGCACCAACCGGGAACTATCCACGGCTGCACTATTGGAGTACAGTCATGGACCATCTAAGGTAGGTGCAAAACTATTGTAAGCTATGGTAAAAAAAATATATGGTCTGTGGGAAGGGGTGTTTAGTGGATCGGTTAACCTCTATTGCCGGAAGAAAACGGCGTCTGCCTTTTTAGTTTGAAATTGAATTGTGTTGGCAGACGGTGACTCGCCATGACACCGCAATGTTTTTTTTTTATTTTTAATCAGGCTAATTCCCGTGCTGGGCCAATCTACACCAGTAGTAGATCATGTGGTTTTAAGGAATTACACGAATTCGTTTGCAATCTGTATATCTATTCATATTATAATCTTCGATCGCAATTTTTTCCCATTAAAGTCAGCAAAACTTCTAAATTCGAAAATAAGGTCGTCGAAGGTCGCGGCAACGTCTCAAAAAACCATTTTTATAAAAAAGTTATTGCCATAAATCATAAAGTTTTTCAACAGAGTCCGATCCACGAGATAGGCACTTAAAGTTAGTTTAATGTAGTACTCACTGCAAGTTGTGCTAAGTTGGTTCCGAGTTTCAGCCAGATAAGGGCGGCGTCATACTTAGGTAATGGGACTTTGGTTTGAATACTATTATGTGGGTGTATATGGTAGACGTTTAGATGTTATAGCAAACAAAACAGATAACAGTTGTCCCTGAAAAATATATTTGTTCCCAAGGTAAAACATAGCATAATTAAAGATGATTTAGCAGATGATGCTGATCTGGAACGACAGAGGCGCAGTATCGCTTGTCGAAGCAACATGTTGGCTAGACGCTTTTCTCACTGTTCCGGACAGGTTAAAATAACTCTGTTCAAGGCTTACTGTCAGTCGTTCTACACTAGTCAACTCTGGTACAGGTACACGAAGAGTGCATATAACACTCTTCGTGTACAATATAATAATGCCTTTAGAGCTATTTTAAAGCTGCCCTGGCGGTGTAGTGCGACTGGCATGTTCGTTGAGAACAGAGTTTCAGATTTTTACGGACTCATAAGGAGACTTAAGGCTTCTTTCCTGACACGTTTGTGTGCATGTGATAATCAAATAATATCTGTAACATTTCACTGTGTGTACCTGCTAAGGCCTGACCTAATCCTGATGAAGGAATCCTATTAGTTTTTAATCGAATGTAATTTTAATTTTGAATTTGATTTTAATTGTGATTTTAATTTTGATAGATTTTGCTTTTTTGATTTTGATTTTAATTTTTAATTTTGATTGATTATAATTTTAATGGATTATAATTTTAATTTTGATTGATTATAATTTTGATTTTGATTCTGATTTTTAATTTGATTTTAATTTTAATCTGGATTACAATTTTAATTTTAATTATTTATTGTGATTTAATTTAATTTATGTAATGTTTTATATGGGTTATACCTGAAATAAACGATTATTATTATTATAGCCTATAAATGCTGTTGCTATTAATAAAAATAAAATAATAACTCCTACTAATCATGTATATTTTAAGTTAAAAGATTCATAATAAATTCCTCGTCCAATGTGAAGGTAAATACAAATAAAAAAAGAAGCTCCATTTGCATGAAGAGTTCGAACCAACCATAATTAACATTTCGGCAAATGTAATTTACACTATAAAATGCTAATTCAATATTGGCTATGTAATACATACTTAAAAATAATCCTGTTAAAATTTGAATAATTAAACATAAAGTTAATAAAGAACCGTTTCATCAAGCTGAAATATTTGAGGGTGAAGGTAGATATCAATTAATGATCAATTAATAGTTTTTAAAATAGGGTTAAACCACTAATGCTGATCCATATGTATCATAATACTTCGTAGAGCTGTTTGGGACAGAATAAAATAACAAGGTGGGTTTAGAATTACATTTTTAGTTCTAGTCGGATAAGTGTGTCATTTTCGCCAACCTACACGCCTCGTGAGTTTACGTCGGTCATAACACCCAAGGGATATATGAAAGGAGAGTGCATGCCAGCGGACATGCGAATATTGAGATGGATGTGTGGAGTGACAAGAATGGATAAGATAAGGAATAAGTATATCAGAGGAAGTTTGAAAGTAGCGACAGTGACTGAAATGTTGTAGAATTGGTGCTCGTGGTGTGGACATGTTATGCGGAGAGGGGAGAATCATGTTGTTCAATGAATGTGGATGGATATACCTACAAGTAGAGGAAAGATGGGTGGATTGTGTGAAGGATGACATGGGTAAAAAGGAGTGATTACTGAGGTGACGGCTGTTAGAGGAGAACGAAAGAGAAATATATGTTGTGCCGACACGAGTGTGGGATAAGGGCAGGGAGATGATAACACGCGTCTAGAGTTGTGACACCTCAATGCTATTGTGGAAGTGTTTAATTCCTTTATTATACTGTTTTAATCTTACTAAATTACGAAATATTTTCAACAATTTGTGATAATTATTAATTCATGAATTGTTATTTACATAACAGCATAACATCACTCCTATATCCACAAAGTTGTCTGCCCGAAGGGTTATTCAGTACATCCTCGTTTCGCAGTTATGATTAAGACCCATGGAATAAGGTATGAGCCTATTGCCGTCAACCGGGCACAAATCCAGACTACAGGCTGCTGAAGAGTCTGAGAAACAGAAAAGAGACTGAGAAATAACCCTCGGAAAAACCTAATAACACTTTGCCCAACCTGGGTATCGAACCCAAGACTTCACGCTCAGCAGTACGACCACTAGACCAACAGGGTAGTCTTGTGTAATTTATAATGTTTAAAATACTTTGTTTTTATTATTTTATAGTTATTTTGTAGTCACCAAAAAAATGTATGCTTACCAAGGCTAAACATTGATTCTACAATGTTAAATTAACAACATTTCTCCCTAAATATGTTTTACAAATAATTAATTTTGATTTGATTTGATTTTCACTCTACCGCAGAAATTTTCCTTCAGTCGGTTTTGATTCGGAAACGCTCTTGAATGCAGATATAAATTGGTATTTCTGCATAGATTGTATTGCAAATAACCAATAGTTCTCCAATTTACGTTAGTATTTTGAACATGCACTTAATTAATTAGTGATGCGGACTACGTTTCGTATCTGAATGGTACATTAAATATTTTGATTTACTCCACATTTTCAGCCATATGTAAGTGTAATAACAAATATCTCTATTCAACTCAAACACTGATTCAATATACAGGGTAGTAATTTGAGATGGAACATTAAGGGCAGCTACTTTAACTATTGTAGCTACAGGAAAACGTTCATTGGAGACCACCCTTAATTTATGGAATAATTTCTATGTGAATTCAAAGATTTTGAAAAAAAAAACAAATTACAGTGTTTTTTCGCATAAATAAAATAATGCGAAAACACGGTAGGACGAACGGTAGTTTAGTACCCCTAGTGCGAATTTGCAAATGACGAAAAAGCAATAGATTATTTTGTGCTCGCTCAACTTAATAATACCTTGTCTGAATATTTTTTTGTTGTTTTTTCTTGTGGTTTTGTAAAAGAGATAAACATTAGCAAACTCACGAAAACTATTGCTGTATTCGTAATTTGCAAACTCGTTCTAGCGGCGTATAGTCCTCAGGCTTTTCAGTTCATATTAATAGCTGTTGTAACATTATAACTTCCCTCCTTAGTTTGCGTTCATTTACCGAGACGTTTTCATACTTGAAGTACTTTGGAAGTGTTTAGCTCAATTTACCCATTTCTGTACTAATGTACTGGGTAAATTCTAATGGTCGAAGTTAGTTTGTACGAATGCGATGTGACTGTTTAATGCTACGGATAAAATTTATAATTCGTACATTTGGTTTTCTTTATTTTTTCTCGTATCTTTTGCCGCCAATAACAGCAAAGTTTGACAACAGAAATAAAAGCTTATTGGTCTATCAGTAGCAGTAGCTAAGAAAGAAAAAGAATAAAAAAAAATGTTTACATACGCCCAACCGTAAAATTAAAACATATTCTTAAAACTAATGTAAGCTATATTCTAAATAAACATGAATTTAACTTGAATTTAAATAAATCATTGCATGGTAAAACAAATACAAAAAAACCGGCTAAGTGCGAGTCGAACTCGCGCACGAAGGGTTCCGTACCATTAACTATAAAAACGGCAAAAACATAATGTCTGTTGTATGGGAGCCCCTTCATTATTTATTTTATTCAATTTTTAGTATTTGTTGTTATAGCAGCAACTGAAATACATCATCTGTGAAAATTTCAACTGTCTAACTATCACGGTTCATGGGATACAGCCTGGTGACAGACGGACAGACAGACAAACAGACGGACAGCGAAGTCTTAGTAATAGGGTCCCGTTTTATCCTTTGGGTACGGAACTCTAAAAAACTATGCTTCGTATAGTTTATGGCATATTTTTGTACACGGGTTACCTAGGCATCTTAATCCCTACTAGGTAATATTATAAATGCGAAAGTAACTCTGTCTGTCTGTCTATTACACTTTCACGCCTAAGCCGCTGAATCGATTTTGATTAAACTTAGTACAGAGATAGTACTAAGTTTAATCAAAATTGCATCTGGCACCTGGAGAAGGACATATTATATTATTAAGCTACTTTTAGTCCGACAAAATACGGAATACGCGATAAACAACATCCACGCGGGCGAGGCTGCGAGCGACCTCTAGTTCTATTAAAAATAAACCGAATTATGTTGAAATGACACAGTTTAGATAAGTCACGTGTTCTAGATGTCACGGAAAGAAGCTACCTTGATTTATAATAACAGCGATTACGCACTGCATCCGAAGTAGCCATAGAACTATTTGTATGGTAGTTTACACACTACATCCGGCATCCGTCATCCGATTTCTATCCGTCATCCGTGAGTTTCTAATTCGGAAGAACAATTGACGGACCGAAGTAGCCGTAGTAATTGTTTGTATGAACGCTTTCGCATTACCTCGGATTCAAATCAGACGCCAAACGGATATGCCAAAGATGGCCCCTGAATTGTTTGAATTTGAATCAGAGATCGGAATAGTGCGTAAGCAACATCCGAATTCCGTCCGAGATTTTTACTCTAGATCGGTATTTTCACGGACTCGGATCGGATGCAGTGCGTAAAGCAATATCCGAATTCGGTCCGAGTTTTTATATCTGTATTTTCACGGATTCGGATCGGATGCAGTACGTAATCGCTCTAAGGACGTCGAATCGTTCTTTTTGGCATATTATGTAACTCTTTTTAGCATTAATGTAAGTCCTTTTTAACGTATAGAATTTCAAAAATACGCTTTGTAACGAAAACAAATTATTATTTAGTCGTGGAGTCGGATTACGCGTAAGTGTTTTTACGAGAACCGCTTGTATGTAGACTAATAGCATCGGTGTGCGAGATTCAATTTCACAAATAAAGAATTTTTGCAATTTGTATAAAAACATTTTTGTTCAACCTTAAGTGCAGTTCAGACTACGCTATACTATTTCGCTGTATAGTAAAGCATATTGCGTCATAAGCTATGAGTATCAAGTTTCATTAAAAAAATGACAAATTATCACTTCCCAAACAAGTTTCCGCATAATTTCATTTGCCAAATTACTGCTTAGCAAATAAACTCTTCACAAATAATTGTAACGCAAACCTAATGTTTGGCAAGTGAACGTTTAAATAGTAACTTGCTTACCAACTAGTACTTTTACAAATTTTAATTTAGTCAAATATTTCACTTGATACATATTTTACGCAAAATAAAATAAGCCAAATATTTTGTATCGTCTTAACTATTCTGGTGTTAGTTTCTGGTTTTACATTCAAAAATATGTTTCTGGCACTCACATATTTTGTGTTGTTTTGGTAGCTAGCTATCACCCCCTGCAGTATGTCGTGCTATTTACTGGACACCCTGTATAAGCACCGAACTTCTTCGATTCGATTCGACTCGACTCGGCGAGCCTAGTGGATGCCAGCTTTTATGCAGAAATGGAGAATTCATGCTTAAGAAAAACTAAACCATAACTAGGCGAAGAACCGTCTTTCTTTGCACATTCAAAAGATCTTAAACTAGGTAGGTACTCACATCATTTGTCACATTTTTTGTCACCTGACATTCCTTCACCTTAAGCGTTAAAAGGCAAAAAGCACAGAGTGCCTTAAATTCTCCGAAACGTTACAAAGGCGTAAACGGGACACTAGGAACGATTCACAGTGAGTGGTTCTAATGAGGGCCTCTTGGGCTACGGCGTCCGCGCCATTAGTCGCGGCGTTTCCTTTTGTCGCTCCAGTAAATATTTGCCAAGTTATCGCTGGAAAAGTCACTGTTTTTGAAAATAAACTTTAATTTCTGGTGGGAGAGTTGGAATTAGTTTGGCGTTGTGGGGTTGTTTTCCCGACAATATTAGCAATAGTACGTGTTATGTGCGTTAGTTCTTGAATTTCATCGTCAGGAATAATAAAACACCGATATCTCTTTCTAACTTCCGGGTTAAGCCACGCTTGCCGAGGTTGGTCTGTGGATGGGTGACCATTTACCATAGCGAGTTTCCTCCGTGCCTCGGAAAGCACGTAAAGCCGTTGGTCCCGGCTGTCATTTGTAGATCTTTGACAGTCGTTACTGTTGGTCAGAAGCCAGAAAGTCTGACAACCAGTCTTACCAAGAGTATCGTATTACCCAGTTACTGGGTTGTGGAGGTCTGATAGGCAGTCGCTCCATGTAAAATACTGATATTCAGCTGCATCCGGTTCGACTGGAAGCCGACCCCAACATAGTTGGGAAAAGGCTAGGCAGATCATGATGATCTCATTCTAATGAAACATCGGTTTGTCAGACAAAAAACTGTAGAACAATGTATGTGAAGAGTTAATTTCTTTTTTATTTCGAAAGCCACATCCATTTTCGAGAAAATGGCTGGGTATGTAACGGAGTATTCTTTTACAAGCTGTACACAAGGTTTTGCGTACAGAAACATGAGGTTACTGCTCTTCACCCACACTCGATAGCGTGATAATTTGTACCCTGTAACCTGACCCGCTCTTTAATGGCCATTTTTGCCTTTATACTAAATCTGTTCAGTAGTATTGTCGTGAAGCTCAAACATACAAACAGACAGAAATTCTAAAAACTTCTGGGGCCTAATTCTCATAAAATAAATTGTTGCCAAACGCAATCGAACCACAACCGTCAGTCAGTTTTTGTTTTCGAAAACTTTCAAAATGATTGATTTTGTTTTTTTTGTCAAACAATTTGATAGCTTTTGAAATTGAGAACTGTCTGAATGAACGGTTCGGCCTTGGTTCGGTTGTGCCCCTGTTTCTTGCAATGTTTATTTTTCAATAATATTCAATGTACAGTTTTTGCTTCGATACGATTTCATTATATGCATAGATTTTAAATCCACATAGGTACAGTCGCGGAATTGAAATGTTTACCACCCTAAGGTCTATAACTGCTTGCACATTACTTTTTCATAAGGCCGCTCGGTCGCTCGCAAAGATATGACAGGCCAAGAATATTTTTTTCTTAGTTGACATAAAAAAGTTAATTTGAAGAGGATATTACCTATTTATTAGGTAGCATAGAAAAATAAATCAATCTATTTAATAAATTTAATCAAATTCGCTCTATACAACTTTTGACTAGACACACTTATCCAAAAAGGACTTCATAACATCAAAAAATGCTTAATAGCCTTTTTGCTATAATTGACGCTTCACAATTTCCACAAGTCCCCATCTCTGCTCATGGGTGTCGTAAAAGGTGACTAATCGATTCACTAAAGGATGGGCAGCAGCGTTTTCTGAGTTCTGTAACAACCATATTGTGATCGACAACCCGCCTGCCAAGCGTGGCGATAGTGGCAAACTCCCCCCTCGCCCCAAGTCCAGCAGTGGACGTCTTTCGACTGAATGATGAAAATGATGATGAATTAAAAAAGTAATACATTGTTGATTATGTAATACATTTTAAACCTTATTGCGCACAGTGTGAGAAGGAATCGAATTTGAAATCTGATGAACATTTAAAGTCTGCCAATGTACATAATGAGTACCCGGTTAGCAGTCACTTCACAATAAAACAAAATAGTCTAACTACATCATGTCTTCATATCTCGTTGCTTTTATTATATTTAGAGCTACAATAATAAATCCTTTTTGCTATGTATTATTAATTTTCAGATGGGTTTCATGTGTTAATGACTGGCTTTGAACTTTTAGAGGTCATTCTAGAAGTTCAGAGAACCGTGGTCAGTTTTCATGAAAATAATATGAAAATTGCGTTTCTTTGACTGTTTTTTTTTTTATTAAATTCTCTATTATAGTTTAAGAGTGCTTGTGTATTGCGTCGGATCTAAATCCGAGAAAACACGATTGAAGGAAACTCGGAAAAATCCATGAAATTCAGACCGGATTCAGTACACAATAACGGCGTTACTGTTAATACAATTAGATTCGCAGCTACAGTACGCTTAAAATAACTTTGCCCCTCTGAAGTAAGGAACAGAACGGTCAAAGCCTGGTTTCAGAACGGCTTAGTTATAAGTAATTTTACGTAGTTTTGTAGTTCGGGTCGTATTTTTTCGGTTTCGGATTGGATGCAGTGTACAACCGCTCGTAAGACTTAGGACGGTACAGAAAAGTATGGTAATTAGGTAATTAATTAAAATCTGCGAATAAATTAGGCATTTAACTCATTGAAAACCATTTTCAGAGACACAATAGATAAACAAAAGCTGCCGCCGCTGATCGGTAGCGCTGGGACATAAGCGGTTAAACCGTCATTATCTTTTTCTTCCGTACCTACTTATATAAATGCGATAAGATTGGTTTCTAGAAACTCAAACCAGTTGCGATATAAGTTGGTATTTACACGTTGGATATCTTTAACACTTCTGCTTCAGTAATCATCCTAGACACCTTGCTGGAATGTCAAACGCCTTACTACTTCGACGCTCACCTCAACCGTTGAGCCATCCTGTGATCATTTGAGCACGTTTCAGTGCGTCTTCGACGTCAGCGACTAAAAGTCAACGGAGTAACCTATACATATAATAAATCTGTGGACTTGGCGTGTCTTTACAAAGAAAATATTAAAAAAAAAGAAAATGGTTAAAGGATAACCAATAGAAACCATTTGGATCAATTTTGGATTTTTTGTCTGCTTAACCGTTTTTCGGTTTGTATGTGCACGTATCACGTAACAAGTAGGTACTGAATCGATGCGGTTGATTCTATAGACAAATATTGTGCTTAACTCGGAGTAATATACCTATAATTTTAGTTACATCGTAAGCGGTCCGCTCAGTAAAAGATATTAGAATTTAAAGTTTTCAAGAATTTTGTTCAAAATACATAATACAACAAAGTGTACAATAATAGTGCGCTATTAAGTTATATTTAATATGTATGAATTTATTTTGATATGTATGTTAGTCTTTAAGGTTAATTTATCTATGGGCTTTTGTAGCCTGTTATATGTATAGTATATGTGTATCTATTAGTTTCGGCTAGCCTCCACGACACAGGGAATCCTAGTGTGGAAGCTAGTACCAAATGTAATAATATTATTATTATGTAAGTTTATTGAATAAAGTATTGGATTGATATTGCTCTATACTCTCGTAGACACGCATTATTGTCAATAATAAGTTGAGTTACAAAGTTAAAGTTATAATGTTAGTTTTCAACCACGCGGACGGACTCGCGGGTACAACTACTTAGTAATAAATGAAAATCTATTCAGCACTTTATTGTGTAGATAAATACTTTTGTATTTGACACAAACTATTGTAAAAGCGCATACATTAATATTTAAATACGAGTTGAAACGGTGAAATAGAATAAAACTATTATTCCAACTATTCTGACTGCGAAGAGCCGCTACGCTTGTTAATTAATTTAAAATTTCATAAACTGCGACTGCGGTGCAATTTAGTTGAAATGCGATTCAAATCCCACTTTTAGGCCTGGGGCACACCAAACGCGGGTCAAGAGTTGTATAATCTTGTTATGTCGCAGCGATGTTGTCAAATAGTATAATAACTCTAACAAAATTGTATTAATAAAACTAAATATGTTGTTGATGTTGACTCAGCAGTCATTGTGCCGATAGTCGTTACAGCCAATGGCTTAATAGCCACGAGCCTCGACTAACATCTGATGAGGCTCTCGTTAGGCAGCTGGATTAAGGGTCTGATTCAGAAAGCGGTACTTCTGGACACGACGCATATTGTTAGGAAGTTAATCTCTCTGGAGCCCTGACCGCCGGCAGCTTGGACCCTGTTCCCGATGCCGGTGGGCTACAATTTTTATATTTCATTAGATAATGAAATATTTAAAAATGAAAATTTTATGTATGTATAATGAAAAACCGAAATGTTGTTATTCGATCATATTTTTTGGCAAAATGTTATTGGATACTTAGTAGCAGCCCGGAGTCTGGATTTGTGCCCGGGTGATGGCAATAGGCTCGAACCCTATTAAATGGGACTTGAAAATAGGTAACGGCAAAATGAGGGTGTACTATTTATTTATTTATTAATACATTAACGCATATAAATATGGTTTTGCCCCACAAAACCGTTTTGTCGATTTGACTGTGGGATCAAGGGCCTAATTCTCCTAAAATAAATTGTTGCCAAACGCAACCGAACCACAACCGTCAGTCAGTTTTTGTTTTCGGAAACTTTCAAAATGATTGATTTTGTTTTTTGTGTCAAACAATTCGAAGGCTTTTGAAATTGAGAACTGCCTGAATGAACGGTTCGGCCTTGGTTCGGTTGTGATTTATCAAGATTTACTTTAGGAGAATTGAGCCCAAAGTCTCGAGTATACACCTCTGCACAATCCTTTAGGGAATACAGGCGATGATATTATGTTTTTTCAATATTACTTACTGAATTTTGACTTATAATTTTGCTAGACTCTTTTAGCGAAATTGTAATGTTCGCTAGTGACCTCGTCAGTGGTCGTTGCGCGGAGGTGAGTCTGAGATGCACCGAGCGCACTGATTGGTCAATTCTTCTTGTGTGCTCGCCATTTTTTGAATAAGTCATTGTGACAGATAACGACGTAAACAACAAATAACTATTATGGAATTTCCGACTCATTTGGTGTGTCGAAGGCTTAAATCATGTGTTATCGTACATATCTACATATTTAACACATATAGGCAGTCTGAGCCGACGCGACGCACTAATGAACACGTCAACATTTTCACTCCCAACTTCCCAAATGTTACGTCAGAAGCTAAAGAGCGTATATGCACATACGACTATTTGTATTACGATGTTAAGAAAATATGTAACTTAGAGGAACTCACTGTTAAGAAGTTCATACAATTCCTGATATCTTAAGGCGGTATTTCACCAACATATCAATAAGTCTAAACTATTCACCAGATAAGCTAAATGTGACCTACAAATATGGTATTTATGTGTTCAATAATCTTGTCATTATCACTATTGATGGATATGTAGTGAAATGCAAATGTTAGCTATTGAAAAGTTTAGAGAGCGAATTAGCTTAATGAACAGTTAATGATAGGTTGGTGAAATACCTCCTTATTATCCTTTATTATTTGATACATAAACACATCATCATGTCTGTATTCCCCGAAGAGTTGGGCAGAGGTGTGTAGCAAACCCTCATTTCACCGTTATATTTAAGTCCCATGTTATAGGGGACGAGCCTATTGCCATCAACCGGGACAAATCCAGACTCCGGGCTGCTACTGAGAAATCAACCTAATAACACTTTGCCTGGCCTGGGGATCGGACCCAGAACCTCATGCTCAGCAGTCGTGCTTGCGACCAGGCCAACAAAACAGTTAACATATACACATCATCATCATCATTCAGCCGAAAGACGTCCACTGCTGGACATAGACCTCCCCGAAGAGAGGCGGGTTTGCCGTAATCGCCACGCTTGGCAAGCGGGTTGGCGATCGCAGTATGGTTGTCAAAGTACTCAGAGAACGCTTCTGCCTATCCTCTAGAGAATCCCTTAGTCGCTTTTTACGACACCCACGGGAAGAGTTTGGGTAGTGCTATTCTTTAAGACCGGCACTACACATATACAAATATCATTCTGTTATTTATGTTTCTTCTGATACCTGCACATCATCGCCATCTTGTAACCTACTCATGTATATCATAATTCCTTGATATGAGACATCAGTCGTCTATTTGTAACATAATTACTATTATGTTATAGATAGATGAGCTGAGCAACTTTTCCATTCATACATTCTATCTAGCCTTTTCGCAACTAAGTAGTTTCGGGTCAGTTTTCAGTCTAACCAGGTGCAGCTGAATACCAGTATTTTACACGGAGCGACTGCCATGATACCTCCGCAACCCAGTTAGGTACGGGGCTGATATCCTAAGGTTAGACCGGTTGATTGTTAGACTTTCGGGCTTCTTTTTTTTCTTATTTTGTATTATGTATCCTCCTGTTTGCATTTGAGGTCATGTTTGGGGTCAAGAATTAGAAGCTCCATTTTCTGAATTCGTAACTAAAGTAGGAAAAAAGAATTAAAAAAAACTAAAACAAAAATATTTACGCACGGAAATAAAAATGATTGAATTTTGAAATTTTAACACTAGCCTTAAACAGTCATCAGTGATACTTTAAGTGATCCGCGGATTAGTACCCCCTTTCTGACTAACCTTGTATAAATAATTTCCATTCATACTTTCCTAACATAAAAAAACTTTATGATTAATATAAATTCTTAACTAACATAAATGTACAGAAAAAGAGTTCAAACTTACTCCTTGACTAAGCACAGAAGAAAAAACTTACAAAGTTTCACATAATAAACGACTTTTTAAGCGAAAAAGTCGCAGATTGCTCTGGCTGAATTATTGATGACCTTTGCCAGAACTGAATAATTTCTCCAGACATTAACTAAGACAGAAAAAGTAAGTGTTCTTTTATTAAAAAAGTTGTCATCTGAAATTAAAACGACATCAACAGTTTCAACATTCAATTTATTAGACGTTTATAATATCGGAATTTTCATTTTAATGTATTTTTATAATTTTCTTTGTGTCTATTTTTACAGCGTTTACACTTATCTGCCGGGCTGACATGCGCAGCGCGACATAATTTTGTCACATTATCTCGTGCCGATACGAAATAATGTGACGACAATATCATGTTGCGCGGCGCATGTTAGGCTTGCTGGGCGGTTTATATCGCCCGATAGAAAGTCGTTTTCTATTTATTTACAAGCAGTAAAACAAGCATTATTTCAGCGTCTATAAATATACATTTATGTTATCTTTATATACAAAATATTTCTTTTAAACGTTACAATATTTACAAATTTAAATAAAATAAGTTTTGATCGAAAGAGAGCTTTAAAAGTTCTCCTTTGTTTTCACAATGTTTATAAAACCACGATGGTATTAAAAGGCTTCCCTTTGACCGTCAGTTTAAAATGTTCTTTTTCATTGTCTAACTGATTTTGTCTTTTATTGTTAACGAGCTTATTTACAGGTCTAAAAGTTCTTTAAAGTTACAGAAAACCGATATTAAAATTCTGTTTCAATACAAAGTTTACAATATTCAACATTTTATACTCCGCTCTAAATAATGTTGCACTAAATGTAAAATGAAATATTCAATCGTCCGAAGTCGCGTCAAAAACTCGTACGAAATTAAAATTTTACTAAAATCTGTTTACATTCCTTGCAAAATTATTCAGCGCTGAGTACACCTAACATTTTAACGTAACTTTAAAGAACTAGACATAAAAATAACATACAATTCGGTTATGTATATATTTGTAAATTGATATCTTAACTTGATACGTAGTAAACAATATTTATTGTACTCTCGATAACATGGAAGAATAAACCGCTAAATGACACGCCATTCAAAGCAAATATACATATTAGTTTTTGAAATCCTCCGCCGTTATGCAGAAACAGTGCAAAATATTGAAATTGGACGACAGCTTGAAAGTATTAGAAAATCACTTCACAGATCTTTCATGCTAACAGTCCGATATATTCTTAGTAAAGCTGCTTTTAGTTGAGTCTTTTTTATAGAACCACAAATGTCAGTTCCCCTAGTACGAGTTTGCAAATTACTTAATTACTAATTCATGAGCTTGGTTTAGAATAGTATATTTGTCTCTTTTTCTTGCGGGTATGTAAGAGAGATAGAGAATTGCGAGTTCATGAAAACGTTTTCGTAATTTGCAAGCTTGTACTATGAGTACAGTTTATATTGTAGTTTGCAATAAGGTTAGCATGAAGACGACTCCTTGCACTTTATACTTAATACTCAAACAAATCACAGATAGAAAGACAGTTATTTGTACTTAGAATAAGTTACCTTCGCCTTAACAAACCTTTCTCAAAATAATACACAGAATGCAACGTTCACTTATTGTAATGTACCCACTAGAATATTGTCCCTTTGTTATACCGTAAAAGGCTAATTTAAAATGCAAGAATAATAAAAGCATAATATGTTATTTCAACAAAAGAATTCGCTCTGTTAATTTTTGTTTCATTTAACTTAAAGCACGCAATGCAACACTTAACTTTAATTATCACCGACTGCATACCTTCATTTACATAATTACCTTTTTAAATAATAAGTAATAGCACTAGTATTTTTAACACTGTATTTTTACTGGTTTTAAAGTCGCAAAGATACCTGAAAAAAATGTTGTGTATAGTAGGATTAAATTTTATGTGCGGCTGTGAAGTTGACACAAGTCGGGTGTCAGGGGGACATCGCGGGGTTGGTGGGAAGGGGCACACTCGCCCGCAACCCGCGTCACGTTTTGGCAGTGTGTCCACTCGCAGCTCACTTCATAGCAGCCAATAGGATTGCGTCGAACTGTACTCTTAAAGCAAAATCTTAAGAAGTATGTTATGACTTTTTGAATTAGACTTAATCTTAGGATGGTCAAAAATACGTTGCACTTAATATTTCTTGGAAAGTTATTGTGGCACTACTGGCTTTTCATAATCGTCGCGTGTCAGGATATACTGAGCGCGCTGTAGCGGTTTGAGTATCAAAATACTAAAACAATATCGATCGATTACGTCGTCATCTTCCAAAATACATATCATAAGGAAAGGGATTAAACTAATACAAAAATCGGGTCTTGGAACCTTGAGCCAAAACCCTCCAGTCGTTCGCTTCTATCTATCGACCCGATCTTCGATACGACGTTAGTAGCTCAATCCTTTATCCTAGAATACTAGCGATCTGATATGTGCAGAGAATAACATTATATTAGCAGTAGATAGGTCACAGATATCTCTGCGTTCCTCCAAAGGTCGAATCGTAATGGTGTTCTTGGTACAAAGTTGATGATCTTAATCCAAGGTGCTTTGTTGGCTGGAGACCCTTCAGATCTTTCCAATAACTACCTGGTTACGTAGAAATGGTTCGCAAGGGCCAACAAAAATCAGTCAAAAAAATACCCAATTTGCTTTGTTTTGTATTTCTATCATGGTTCTAAAGCGCAGTTCAGACTACGCTATACTTATACTTCAAAGAACAGAGACAAAAACTGGAGACTTCCGTACGACAACATTTTTTTCGTGAGAATTTTCTCGGAGATTGTCTTTCATTTGTTTTCAAAAAATAAAAGACCATCTCCTTTTTTGCAAACAATAAACAATCTCTTTTATAAAAACAATGAAAAGCGTGTCATCTGTATTTGTGACCATTTTGGGAAACAAAAATAGGAAACGAATTTAATTGTTTTCTGTACTATTAACATTAATATTAAATGTACTTTAGTGATGTCCCGAAACCCGGAATAATTTTCACGAAAAAAAAATTTTTCGTAAGGAAGTCTCCAGTTTTTGTCTCTGTTCTTTGAATTTTAGGTAAATTAGCTCACCTTTTTCCGATCACTGGTCATGAGCTATAACTATATAGCATAACGTTCACACTGTACGCCATATCGCAAGCCGGCCGACTATGTATAGCAAGTTATTTGACGGCGATCCGTCGGGCGACGGATGGGGTAGAAGTAAGGCGGAGCTGGGACCGGAGAATCGTACTATATAGATCTGAGAATCGCTCAAGTTTATCGCGTACAGCAAGCCAATACTTTATAGCATTGTGTGAATGTGTCCATATTTAATGTATGCTGAGAGTTGTGCTATACAATATTTGCTTAATCCATATTATAACGTAGTCTGAACTGCGCTTAAGGTATTGTTAGTTGAAATATAGTTTAAGCAAGTCATCTTTAATATTTATAACCATAAAGTCTTAAAAACGACACAATAAATTAATGTCTTATAGCCTTTTTAGAGCACAACAAAAAGGCTGGCGGTGTTGCCGTCAAGTTAGAATATTTATTATCCTTTTATGCTCCTTCGCGAAGGCAGCTTCTGGGAAGCAGTGAATAACATAGTGTAACTATACTTATTAGTCGTGAAACAGGGATGATAATAGTTTTAGTAACAGTTCGGTTAATAACTAATAAAATGCACTTCTTCTGAAAGGTTTCAAGACAATATTAATGTTAAATAACGAGATCAAATTCCCTGAAGAGATTGATCGAATTCTTAATAAACTGATGAAGGAGTAGGAAAGGCGTTAGTATCGTAGACGTGTCAAAGAGCTTCACTAATAACTTAAACAAGATCTGGAAACCTAAATGCTATTGTCGACAAGAAATGACGTCGTCAGAGTTCATGAAGGCTAGCATCGGTGTCACTTTCTGCCCCTCCTAAGAGGAGCGTGGACTCGCAGGGCTGCGAGTGACGAGGCTGTGGCTCCGAGGGTTGGAGGGGCGGCAGTAGTCACAGCTCGATGGGCGCCGCTCCCTTCCATGTGACGCCGGCGCGGAGGAGGTGGTACAGTCGTAAGACGCACCATATGCATAGACACTGTGGAAGAAAAGTTTATTTTGATATTGGTTTTGTAAATTCTCTTGAAATAGGTAGTTGCTTTTTGTATCTTCAATCCATTTAGTGCCTTTAAAATAAAGATAAAAGAATTTATTGCCAAAACAACATACTCCATTATATAATCAATAGGTATTAGTACAATATGGCGATAGGTGGCGACAGAAGAATGCAATATTAAAAAAATGTCTGCTTTGACTTTCAGCACACCCCATTATGCACGAATAAATAAAAAGATAAAGATTAGGCGGATCTTACACTACCACGCGCCACGCTCCGGTGCGCGGATCTGCGTTTTTTAATGTTACGTTTTTCAGTTTGTACATAAAACATGAATAGTGCAACACCGCGCGTGGTTGCAGACCGCGCGCAGTTCACGTGACATTGCGCGGGGGCGCGCGGATCTGCAGTAAGGCGTAGCGTTTTGCGATTAATAGACTAGTCCACGACGGAACTCATTTTGGAAATCTGCCCTGCACGGAGACGCAGAAAAAACGCATGATAGTGTAGATCTGCGCTTTTGTCGCCAACGCGTGGATGCATCGTCCCGCGCACCGGAGCGTGGCGGGTCATAGTGTGAGATCCGCATAATATTCGAATTTTGTTATTGTAATTGTAATCACCGATGCATATACTGATGTCCGCGGATTTAAAAGCATAATTTACTAAGGTATCCCCAGGCGAAGTAGAGCGAATTTTTAGTAGAAAATGACCTATTTTTGTAGTAGCAAACTTCTCCATTACTGAACCTGTCAACTTAAATGGGCTAATAGTTCGTTTGCTCGTGGTCATTTGATATCTGAGGCAAAGTAAAATAAAAGTCTGTAAATAACTAGTTCACCTAGTGTCCAATTTGTGTTCTAGTAAATACACACATTAGTACATATTTACTTAGGTAATAGTAAGTTAGTAGTGGCAAAGTGAATCTAAAAGGTCTGTGTCTGGATGTCAGGTTTTAGAATTGACATAAAATGTTTATGGCGTAGATAGATAAAATTTATGAAAAATACATAGTAACGGTTGAGGGGCTCGTTAAGAGCTAGTTCAGACATGGCGGAATCTGCGTGGATTGAAACAGCACGGAGCTTATTATAATGACATCCTTGCTAGACATTCAGAGCTAGTTCAGACATGGCGGAATCCGCGCGGATTGAAACCGCGCGGTTGAGCCGCGCGGAGCTTATGATAAAGACATCCTTGCTAGACGTTCATACTACACCGCGCGAATCATGTATACGTCCGGTAGCCGCCTCTCGACCGCTAGAAAATGAATTCGCGCGGACGCCGCGCGGATCTATTTACTTGACGTGCCTAAAGTGCGTTCAGTAGCTCCGTGAAATCCGCGCGTATCGGACATGTGACAATGGATCGCTTCGACACCGAGTTATTCATCCGCTAAGTGGAAAAAAGGCCAGTTTTGTGGGACATCCAGTGTGCAGAGTATTCTAATAAATATGCATACATGTTGGAATGAAGCGGCTGTCACCCTACCTCACTCCTCGCACACACATCGCGTCTGTCTGAACACTTTCAATGCGGATTGGAACCGCGCGGTTTGAATACGCGCGGATTCCGCCATGTCTGAACTCTTTACTAGCAATCGCTCGGTTCATACGATTTGCGAGGTTAAGCTGCTCTTGCCGCGGTTATTCTTTGGATAAGTGACCATACAGTACACATGACAACTTAGTGCTTTGGAGAGCACGTTATACGCCATACGAATACCTATGACAGTCTTTACTGGTAGCCTGAAAGCCTGATAACCTAACCTTAGGATATCAGCATTGCCCAGTTAGGGTTGCGAAGGTCAAATGGCAGTTGGTCCGGGTAGAGTTCTGGTATTTAGTCGCATTTAGTTAGACTGGAAGCTGACCCCAACATAGTTGGGACAAGGCTAAGCAGAACGAATGATAATGAACAAAATTGGGTAGCAGAGTGATAGCTTTGTGGTTGAATGCTTGCCTGCTTTGTGGTTCAAACCACTGACTTTTCGAATTCATGTGCGGATCAGAGCTTAATTATTATTTGAGGTGTATGAAAAGAGCCTCCACGAGTGACTATACTTAACCAGTGTCGTACCGGGTGGCACACCGATCTGCCGCCGCTATTGTTTATCTATTGTGTCTATGTTTACGGTGATTGAGTGATTAAGTAGGTCCAGCACAAGCTGGGCAGTCAGACCCGCTACCAGCTTTGCTGACTGGTAAATTTTTTCACCACGGTATGAGCTATTCTCATAGCTCGTGCCGACACAAGAGAAGAAGACTAGCATTAATGGTGAAAGAAAATATCATGAGGCAACTTGAATACAAGAAAGGACAGTATAAAAAAGTTCTCGATGGTGTGTGTGATCCGCCAACCTGCACCAGGCTTGCGTAGTGGGCTAAGGCCTTAACCCTTCTCATTCTGAGAAGAGGCCCGTGCCCAACAGTGGGACAGTAATGGCTGGATGCTATATAGACAAAATTGGAGCTCAATTTTTTCATCACAACGCACTCGTTTTATTTTGTAATGTTTGAAATTCCACTAAATGGATCTGACAGGGCGTCGAATCATGAGTTATCAAAAATTTTATGTTTTTTATTTTATATTTGCGTATTTAGTCAGAAAAGTAGAAACCTGTCAGTTTCATACATTTTTGTAGATAAAATAACATAACATCAGTATTCCCCGAAGGATTGAGCAGAGGTGTAAAGTACACCATCATCTCGCCTTTATGTTTAAGTACCATGTAATAGGGGGCGAGCTTATTGCCATCAACCGGGCACAAATCCAGACTCCAGGCTGCTACTGAAAAATTCCACACGGAAAAAGCCAATAACACTTTGCCCGACCTGGGGGTGAACGTAGGACCTCAAGCTCAGCAGTTGCTTTTGAGACCATTAGACAAACGAGAACTGTGGCAACATGGTAAAACAAGTCTTGAACCTTCAAAACTCCCTTACACAGCGCCAGAACGTCTTCAAAAGACCCATTATTGTTAAGAAAGTCCAAACAAAAAGACCGTTGGCCTTTTAAAAAATGCTCAGACTTTTCTTTCACAAAATGTCACAATATTTACAAAAATAGGTTGATTGTACTGCAGCCGTAAAGCCGACGTCAGGTAAAAAGTACAAAAATAAGCTTGAACATTTAAAAAGCGTATTTTCCGTCAGGGCAAGTTTTGTTCAAACACACAATAGCGCTCGTTGCGTTATTTCGGGGTCATGAGCCGCGCTGACTTATGTCATATTTCGCACAAAAGAATTGGAAAGACGTGGATACAACCTAACCTGGATAATGTACAGTGTGCAACCAAAGTTAGACATGTTGACTTTTATATCCGAATACTTTTTGTGCTTTTTATTGGGCGTGCTGTACGTCATATTTGGCACAAAAGAATTGGAAAGTCTTGAATTTAACCTAATGTAGATACTGTAAAGTGTGCAACAAAAGTTTGACATGTTGACTTTTAAATCCAAATGATTTCTATACTTTTTATTGGGCGTACTGCATGTCATAAATATGGCACAAAAGAATTGGAAAGACGTGGATAAAACCTAATCTGGATATTGTACAGTGTACAACAAAAGTTTGACATGTTGTCTTTTAAATCCAAATATACAATGTGTTACAAAAATACCCCTAAAGGCGAAAGGCGATTAAAAGGTCCCTTGTAAAGAGTCTATTGGCAATATTTTAAAATACAAGTAGGACCCAAAAAATATATTTGGACAAATCATAAAATAAAATCATCACTGAAACGCAACCCTGAAAACATAAAAGTAAAGAGTAGACTACCCAGAAAGTTATTTACATTCTTACCTAATTTCCTCTGAGAGGTAAATGACAACAATCATAAAAGGCTACTTAATTCACATTTTCATTTTTAAGGCGAATTATGTAACACGTTGTATATGTGTTTTTTGTGTTAAACATGAATGTGGTTGGATATACAAGTAGAGGTAGGCCAAAGAAAAGATGGATGGACTGTGTGAAAAAATGATATGGGTAAGAAAGAAATGAGCACTGAGATGATGGCTGATAGGGGAGAACGGAAGAGGAATACATGTTGTGCTGATCCCACCTAGAGTGGGATAAGGACAGGGAGATGATGATTTCTGTGCTTTTTATTGGGCATTCTGTATGTTGTATGTAGCACAAAAGAATAATAAAGACGCAAACTGACTATACCGTATATTTTATTAAAGGAGTAATGCAATCTATATAAATAAAAAGAAAAGTCCTGACTGACTGACTCATCAACGCCCAGCCCAAACCCTTGGACCTAGAAAGCTGAAATTTTGCACAGAGGTTCCCTTTATAATGTGGACAAGGAACGAGGAAGGATTTTTCGAAATTCTACCCCTAAGGCAGTTAAATAGGTGATGAAAGTTTGTATGGAAAGTCGTCACTTAACGGGTTCAAAATTTCACGCAAACGAAGCTGCGGGCAAAGGCTAGTATGAAATATCTGAATAAAACTTAACCTGAAAATAGTATTGCATTGTTATACTTACATTTAGAAGTAACCGTGGTATTAAGAATGATATTTCGGCTTTGCACATTGAGTCGAATTGCTGTAACAAAAGAGAAAGCCGTTAGAAACAAAAGAGTAATCGCGCTTATACCTCAAGGGTTAAAGCCCTTTACGCATTGTTCATGCGTGCTATTCATCCGTGCACGCTGCACGACCCAAAATGATAGTGTTAGGCTTGTTGAACAGCAAACCATCGTACATTTTTCCAGCAAGACAGTGCATTATCGCGGACAATGAGTAAAGGGCTTACATTTGTCTGGTAACTAATGGCCGATTCCCATGTTTCACCGAGAGTTATTGGTTAAAATTTAAACTTAGGTTGAATCTTTACCAATAATGAAGCAAATAACCCATAGCTGCATAGCAGACCTTCCGGTACATTAGTAGCTATCACAGGTAAAATTAGCCTACGAGTCCACGTGTATGCCCAGTTTGGCAATAAAGAATGCTATTATTCTGGACTCACACAGGCAGTTACAGAAACAAAAACAATATACCAAAAATAAAAAAAACTACCTGCACAAAGCCAAAAAAAGCTCATAACTCAGCGTAATGCTGAGACATTTTAAAAATAACAAAATGCCGCAACTCTGGTTTTCAGATAGGACCATTGTGATGTCACGGGCAATAACGATACAAATAAATGGATTATAAATATAATGTTCTTCTAAATAAAAGCAATGAATAGTTTATCATAAAGTTTTGTATTACGACGTGTGTATAGAATAATCAATAAATTTATATTTGACTAAAGGAACCGGGCATAAAAGGTTGACCTAGGTACGCCTGCAAACCAGTAATAAAAATGGAACTCTATAGATATCTACATAAATATGCAATCATTAATATACAGGTTGATACTGTCACCCCCATATCAGATTCCAGACAGCTTTTATAAGCGAGAACACATTCAAATTTCTCTGCCAAGTGGGTTCAATGACCGCCGCTTGATTCCCTTATTTTGTTATGTTTACTTGTTGAATCTTCAGGCACATTTTTGATCGCTGAATGTGGTATAATATAATTACATCGTCTGCGAGATAGTGTTGAATTTTGAGCGCGTTCCTATTATATTCGATGTTGAGAATTATTTTGTTCTTTCCTTTTTCAATTGTATTATTTAGACCGAAGACGGGTAATGTTTATTTATCCGCCCATCGTCCCAGGACGACACTTAATTGTCTTATCTATTGTGTCTATAATTACGGTGATTGAGAGTTTAAACTTCATGTACCGGCTACACATTAAATTTCCAGTATACACTGACCTCTCATTGTAAGGAAATCCTATACAATGCGAGATCAGCTTATAAATGTATAGCTTGATCTGTAGCCGTGCGTACAGACGCCAGCACATAAAGCTGCTACAAACTGTCAAATTTATTTAATAGATTTTCATTTTTATCGCAAAAGCATTAGGCTCAAAGTTGATTGGGAAAATTTTACAGTATGGTAGCTTGATTTGCTGGCGTCTGTATATTGATGGTACACAAAGAACTTAATGCAATTGGCATTCTCTACAAGTCAACTTAATGTTCTGCCTAGCCTTTTCCCAAGTATATTGGGGTCAGGTTCCAGTCTAACCAGATGCGGCTGAATACCAGTAGGTATAAGGAGCGACTGCCATCAGACCTCCGCAACCCAGTTACTGGACAAATTTAAATTATAGTGTTGATAGTACTTTAAGTAGTGAATTTTTTAGACATAGTATAGCAAACTCATTTTGTGGATGTCAACCCAGTTATAGTACGAAAGGCAATTACGACCATCCAATCGAAAATCATTACGCTTTGATAATGTATAACGTGGAACGTTTAAATGAGTAAGTAAGCCATTGTGCCCGGAATATGGCAATAGGTTCGCCACCGCGTGTGGGGATGGGCTGGGATATAAAACTTCCTCACTGGACTCTAAGGATAGATGCGAATTGTAAGATTCAACAAACCCCAGCACGCGTAGTGGTAGGACCTATACAGTCCGCCTGGCTAGCTACCACCCTCACATCCGCTCCAAGCAGTTTACTGAGTTCCGTCGTTTGTATGTAAGAGCCAGAGGGGTACATCCTTCTATATCTCTGTAATTTGAATTCGTGTGTTCCATCTTAGACCCTTTTCGCGCTTACTATGAGGAGGCCAATTCGACTAAGTAACAAAATTGTTGCCAAACGCAAACGCACCACAACCGTCAGTCCGTTTTTGTTTACGAAAACTGTCGAAATAATTGGTTTTGTTTTTTGTGTCAAACAATTTGACAGCTTTGGAAATTGAAAACTGTCTGAATGAACGGTTCGGCCTTGGTTAGGTTGCGATTTACCAATATTTATTTTAGCAGAATTGGGCCCCAGGTGCTGCTAGTTCAAGCGCAAGAAAATCAAATAATAAAATAAAAAAAAACATCGGACCAGACGCGAATTATCACAGAGTCGTGTAATTAGAGAACACCTCTGTTTATCTTTATGGAGATTACAGGCTTGAGTATATGTATGTTTTTATATGTAAATGATCTACAACGTGAAACACAGAAACAAACTGTATTCCAATTTCAGTACACATCAAATAACTTTGGTACATCGTCGATGATAATTTTCTGCATTATTTAGAGTTTCCAACAATGGATGGTATCAGGGGAAATTATAGTCTGTTATTTAACTACGTACCGTTTGTTAGCTTGACTACTAATGAAACCAAACATTTATGATTACCTATAGCAACAGGTGGTCGATAGCTTTGTTTCGTTCTTGGTTGTTGTTGTTATAAATAATTCAATCTATCTTTCACGTCTTCCTTGTTTATCCAAAGTTTGTCGGAAGATATCGCTATTAGCGATAGGACCACTATTGTATTCTCCTTTAATCTGCCTTTACTATTTACATTGTTTCTTTTACTGTTGTTATGGTGTACAGTAAAACATATTCTATCTTTATTCTATGTACCGTATTTTTAATTATCTTTTTTGATAATACATTTTGTTCATGAATAGCAAAAAAACTTTCAACGTAAAAGTAGTCTTTCAAATGTAGTGATGATGTTAGTGTAGTACAAGTAGTTAGCTTAGGTTAAGTATTTTACTTCCCCCCTATTGGCTGAAGACCCTTCAGGTCTCGCCAATGACTACCCGGTTACGTAGAAACGGTCCCGTAGGACCATTTAAAGCAGTCAAACAGAAAAAAACTAAACTATGCTGTGCCTGACAGGATCCATAGTTAAGCCCATAGTATTAAGCCTAAAGTTGCATATTATGCATAGAAATTGAAATAGTTTATAACGGTAGGCTAAACGTTCTTGCGGCTTCAATTATTTAGGTAACTAACTACTTCTAACTGTCTTCCGGTTTTTTTGTAAATTGATCATGTTCAATATTGTATAAAAACCAATTTAATCCGTGAAGACCTAAAAAAAGTACAGACACTCAATTTCGCAAATAAAATAATAGTAGGGAGATAAGTTTGATAAAATTTTGCCCTACATCAAGGTACTTATAAATGGGTTTTATATTATAAATCAGTAAGATTACATTTTCCATTAACACATGCCTCGATTAGAACTACGGAAATAATCACACGTGTATGGAAATCGTTTTAACTTAAATTGCTTGTCGGATACAGGATGCTAGTTTCTTTACTTCGCTTTTTCGTATTGACTAAATAGATTGCTGGTGAAGCGAAATTTTAAGGGAATTTACTATTTCCTCTGACGAAATTGGAAAGCAATGCAATTTGTTCGAAATATGCATTGGCGTAGAAACAAGGACTTCGGATCAGTGCTTAAAAATGTCCGAATCGAATCACTACATAGTATAAAACAAAGTTGCTTCCCGCTGTCTGTCCCTATGTATGCTTACATCTTTAAAAGTACGCAACGGATTTTGATGCGGTTTTTTTTAACAGATAGAGTGATTCAAGGAGAAGGTTTATATGTTTACTACATTGCACCCGGGCGAAGCCGGGGCGGGTCGCTAGTTAATTAATAATAAAATATTCGCAAACGTAATAAATCCACATTCACATAATGCAGAAAAGGGCATCCCAACCTAACACCACCTTTTTTACCCATATCTAATTACATAGATCTTTAAAACTATGTAACGGATTTTGATGCGTTTTTTTTTCAATAGATAGAGTGATTCAAGAGGAAGGTTTTAAGCCATAAAACGTACACGTGCGAAGCTGGGGCGGGTCGCTGGTGCAGAATAAGGGCGCTTTCAAATTGGACGGTTGTTGTCGTAGAGCTACAGCAGTGCCGCACCGGTGCGGCTGTCGAGCTGCAAACGGGCGGTTGTGTTTTTACATACAGTTGACGCAACGAGAAAGCAGTGTGACGCGCGACCTGCTGCCAGGCTTACGCGGTATGGACGACACATTTCTCTCGGGCCGCTTCAACTGTATGAAAAAGACGCAACCGCCCGTTTGCAGCTAGACAGCCGCACCGATGCGGCACGGCTACAGTCCGACAACAATCGTCTAATTTGAAAGCGCCCTAAAAGAAATAAATATTTAAGGGGGCTCCCATACAACAGACATGATTTTTTTGCCGTTTTTATAGATAATGGTACGGAACCCTTGGTGCGCGTGTCCGACTCGCACTTAGCAGGGTTTTTTTTCACGCATCGTTTATTTCTATACTTTCTCTAAAGTAATATCAATTTGTTGTACATTTTTAATAGTAGTTAAATACCCAATTGCCCTGGGGCCCAATTCTCCTAAAATAAATTGTTGCCAAACGCAATCGAACCACAACCGTCAGTTTTTGTTTTCGAAAACTTTCAAAATGATTGATTTTGTTTTTTGTGTCAATCAATTCGACAGCTTTTGAAATTGAGAACTGTCTGAATGAACGGTTCGGCCTTGGTTCGGTTGTGATTTATCAAGATTAATTTTAGGAGAATTAGGCCCCTGTATCTGAATAAACACAAGAAGAAAAGTGAAAATAAAAATGGTATTATTTTCTCTTCCAATATTTATCTCAAAAGCTCCGATGATCTGAAACTAGATCCAATTGCTGTACTATTTTAACTAGCACATCGCTAACTAACTTGAAGATCGGAACCATTATAACCATTAATTAAGAGACGAATCTACGGGAGCGCCGAGAGTTAAGTAAACTGAAGGCTGGAACTAAAAACTGTGCTTAGCGCTCCTACCAGCAAGTTCGCGAAGTGAACGGCAAAGTTCTGACTTAGGTAATTGAGATAATATAGGCTATTAGAGAGAAATATATTTTTACTAGCCTTTGGCCGCGGCTTCGTTCGTATTAATTAAGCTCAAATAAACTCATAACACACTACTAAAGTTTCTATAATAATATGATTCAATCGCAATTAGAAAGACATGTGGCGCCATCTACGAACGTTATTGTTGTTTTCCTCGGGAACAGGACTTTTTCTCGGGATAAAAGGTACCCTATGTCCGTTTCTGTACACCTGACAACGTATATGCAACATTTCAGGATGATCGGTCCAGTGGTTTAGGTGTGAAAAGGTAACAAACAAACTTACTTTAGCATTTATAACATTAGTTAGGATTAGAGATGGTATACTTGGCAATGGAAAAAGATTCAAGTAGTGGTATGAGAATGAAGCTTTTGTTAAGCTAAGAAAAAAATAGCTGTTCCCTACATTTATGTTCGCTTAGCTGGTCAGAATTTAGGGAACAGCTGTTTTTTTTTTTTTCGCGATTTCAAATTTGGTCCCATAGTAAAAGTTGTTCATAATGATGAGTACAGTGACCCCTAAAGAGGTTGTCGGTGTTTTTCAATTAACCCTGTATCTTTGATTATTTACCTGTCATATATCACACACCGTATAGAGTTAGCTTTCCGTGTCTCCGCATCAAAATAAAACACTGTTAAATACATGACGCTGTCAAAATAAAAGATTAAAAGGTAAAAGGAACCGAAGCTCGTTATCTATTGTCATGTGACCGTTGCTCAAAACACCGGCCAGCCGAACAAAGGATATTTGAAACAAGCTGTGTATTTTTTGTATTACCGGCACACAATATTTTAGCCCTCTCTCCCCGTTGTGGAGTCGTAAAAAGTTATAGTGGATTATGTCAAGTCCTCTACAGTACATTATTATGCAAAATGCCAATAAAGTAAATGAACACTTTAGTAAAATAATTTAATATTGAAATAAATACTTAAATTACAATGAAGGTTGTTTGACGATTGTTGAGAAAATAAATAAAATCGTTAAAAAATGGAGGAAAACATGATTTTTAAGTTTTTCGAGGGAGCATTTTCTGTCATTGTCGCGTGAAACGGTCATAGCTCGGTAGTGCTGTCTTTGTCTAGTGAACAATTTTATTTTAAATAGCTTATAACTTGTACATTTCATTAAATAGGTACTAGCTGTGTATAAAACAACATTGTGTCACAACAAGTAAAGAATATATTTGCACTCAATTTCTCTCATTCTGCTCATTACTCACACTCATTAGCATGATAGTTTGTACACTATAACCTGACCCGCTTTTTAACGGATGTGGCTGCTGGATCTGACCAGTAGCACTGCTGTAAAGCTCAAACATACAAACGGACAAACAGATAAACAGACAAAAATTCTAAAAACTAAATTTTTGGCATCATTATCGTTACTAGGATGCGTTGCACTTATTTTTCTCCAAAAGTATTGAATGTACAGTTTTAGAATCATCGTTACGATTTCATTATTTGTATAGATTTATTTTTATTTATTCATTTTTTTAAAAAAACCTTGGTCTTCACTAAGATTTCTCTTGTATCGTGGGTGCGTTTACAGACATAAATCTCACATACACAAACGCCCAGACCCGAAACAACCATCTGTAGGCCATAAAAATGTTTGTTCCGTGTGGGAATCGAACCCACGACCCGTAGCGCAGAAGCCAATCGCTTAGCCACTGCACCAAAAGTGTCGTATTTAATTGTGTTTTTCACCGTTTTCTACGATTTTTGTGAAAGTTTTGAAATATTTAATGAATATTGCCAAGCGTCGTGATGACGGCAACAATAAATAACCTTATGATGAATAATCGCAAAGATCGCATCGCATTATTACAATTATATTTTTTCTATGGTTGTCTTCACGTTTAATGCCAAACCATAGAAAAAACCAGCATTTTAATTGCGCAACACACTAGTAACCTATTGCTTTGATACGTTGCTATGAAAATTGTTGACAGGTTGACACAACAATTTTCATGGCAACGTATGTATTGTAGTACCTACTTATTACTTCTATGGTATTAACAATCCGACTTCTCCTCAACTACGTACCACGCAATGAACATCGCCTTATTGTCGAATTGAAAGGTACTAAAATTTCGAATGTGATAAGCACTTCGGATGCAAGTCACGTGTCAAAATCTGTCTAAAATAATTAATATCTTAAACGTATTCGTGATGTTGATTTTCAATTAAATTCTCAAGAAGACAAGTTGTTACAAGCCACCAAACTCTCTGAGCAGACAATAATTATCTTAATTAAAACATGTATTTTACAACACACTACAGTTTCATTTATGACTTCAAGTCTAATTAAACCAATATTTTACTCCTAACTAATCTAAAACCTGTTCTATACAGCGAACAAATTGGCAACAAACTATCTGTAAGTACCTATTATACAGGGTGGTAATTTGAGATGGGGCATGAAGGGAAGGACCTTAACTATTTCATCATCATCATTCCGTCAAATGACATCCACTGCTGGACATAGGCCTCCCCCAAACAATATTGGGGGGGTTTGCAATAATTTCCACGCTTGGCAGGCGGGTTGGCGATCGCAGTATGGTTGTTAAAGTACTCAGAGAACGCTGCTGCCTATTCTCTAGTGAATCCCTTAGTAGCCTTTTACCCACGGGAAGAGATAGGGTAGTGCTATTCTTTACGTCCGGCACCACACGGACTTAACTATTGTATCTACAGGAAAACGTTCTTATTAGGACTATTTCTCATAAGGATCAAGAGACTCTTCCGGACCAACTGAGGTTGGAGTACTAGAAACGGAACCTCAGTGGGTCCGGAAGAGTATTTTGATCCTTATAAGCAAATAGGATAGATAGGCATCATAAAAATGTTTAATGAAAACTGAACTTTTTCTCGCTAACTGTAATTTTTTTTTCAAAATCTGTGAATGCAAATAGAAATGATTCCAAAACTTAGGGGTAACCTTCTACGAACGTTAAAATGGTTAATGTAGCTGCCCTTCATGCCCCATCTCAAATTGCCACCCTGTATAAGACCTGTTACATACACTACGACATTTTATTTGCCAGCAATTGCTGTGGACCTTATTTACTGTGGCAATAGCAACAAACAAAGGACAAATTATATGTATTTGCATTAACAGTCCGTTTACTTAGCCAGATTGGATGGAACACGCTTAGTGTTGCTATGTGGTAGAAGGAATTGATTAATTCGAATGGCAACTTTATTTTCTTTTTCTTGAGTTAGAGGGGCTTCTTGCTAAATGGCTTCGAAGATCAATTGATCGAGTGTGATACAGTGAGTATTAAATGTAGGAAGACGGTCATGTTTGCTTTTGCAATGTTTTTATTTTTTTAAATCGGCTGTCCTTGTGCTTGCTGTCAAGTGCAACTATACCCTTCTCACTGTAAGGTGATTTCTGACGTTTCTGTACAAAACGTTACCATGCACAGAATATCAAATATAAAAAAACAAGGATAATTTGGCTGTTTTTACTTGTTTTTTTTCAATTGCTTTGCTCCACACTAAGATTTCTCTTGTATCGTGGGTGCGTTTACAGACACAAATCTCACATAAACAAACGCCCAGACCCGAAACAACCATAGGCCATACAAATTTTTGTTCCGTTTGGGAATCGAACCCACTACCCGTAGCGCAGAAGCCAATCGCTTAGCCACTGCACCAAACGTGTCGTCAAAAGTTTTGATGATGTCGTTTACGTTTTTCGAAAACAGTTTCCTTACGGCTACAATTTACGAAATGAACGCTATGTCAGGACTTTACTCATCTTACGTTGAACAGATTATAAGAAAGAAAAGACAGCAGCGTTTTTAATGTCATCATTCAGCCGAAAGACGTCCACTGCTGGACATAGGCCTCCCTCAAGCCATGTTGGCGGAGGGGGGGCGGGTTTGCTATAATCGCCACGCTTAGCAGGCGGGTTGGCGATCGCAGTACGGTAGGTAGTTAAAATACTCAGAGAACGCTGCTGCCATCCTCTAGTGAGAATCCCTAAGTCGCCTTTTACGACTCGGGAGAGATGGGGTAGTGCTATTCTTGACGTCCGGCACCACACGGTACACACGGAACACGGTTTTTAACGTACCCACTCCAAATCATTTACCAAGATTCTATATTATAATATCCTATTATAATTTACAAATACAACACAACATCATGCCTTATTCCCCGAAGGGTTGGCAGAGGTGTATAGTACACCCTCATTTCGCCGTATGTTTTAAGTCCTATGTAATAGGTGGCGAGCCTATTGCCATCAACCGGGCACAAGTCCAGACTCCTGTTGCTACTGAGAAATTCCACACGAAAAAACACAATAACACTTTGCCCGACCTGGGGATCGAACCTCGGACTATTTTAATAATGTTTCTTTACGTCTTTCTATTGTAATTATATGTGAGAAGAGCAGGGATAGACTAGCGATTGAGCGCTTGCCTTCCAAGTAGGCGGGTCTGAGTTCGATCTCTACTTGCAGTTCAATCTTTTCGAGATATTATGCCGTTCAGAATTTGAGTATAACTGGCGTCAACGGCGAAGGAAAACATCGTGAGGAAACCTGAACACCTGAGAGGGCTTCAAAAAAGATATCGATAATGTGTGTAGTCTGCCAACCAGCGAGGTGGACTAAAGCAGTCTACATACCAAACCCGCCAACCCGCCGGCCACCGACATATTTAAGTCATCGACTTTTTTGTCGGCGACTTCACATCTCGTTCAAGTAGTAAAACTTTGTCGGCGGCACGAAATCAGTAACTTTTTTGGCAGTTAGAAAACACTAACACGTCACTATAGATTGAGTGTCAGGGGGCAAATGAGCGCATACGCAAGTCGCAGACATGCCGCCGACATGTCGGCACAAGTCACCGGGAGACACGCGCGGGTACAAGTTCTTTTGAAATAAAGCCGTCGACTGCTGGACATGCTGCTGTGTCGGCGGGTCGGCTTTTGGCTTTCTGAGCAGAAAGTGCCCAACAGTGGGACAGATTATGTATCTGTGAGTAGACACATGCTCAATAGTAGACGTTTGCTTAGTGAAATACAAGCACACTGCACTTGCACGTATTTAAATTAGCCTTGTATACAGACAATGGTGGGATTGTGATCAACAAATTGTTGCGCTGCCGGCTCTTTGTTCCCTCGTTTGTGCACAACGACATTGACGACATGTTGCACTGTTGATTGATGCCTACAGCGCTGAATATATTACGATGTGGTACAAGAATATGTACGGTCTGAATTTTAAAGGTTTGTAGTTTATGGCAGTAATCTAGGGATTTGTTTATAAAATGAGCAATTTTATAAATAAATCTATGAAAAAATTAATATACAAGCTTAGTTTTAGTATATACTTAACCTGAAACTAGTTTGTTCAGAATCACTAAGAGAATCGATTGACATATTTTTTACACCACATTTTTTTTTTTCATAAATTTCATTTTTGTTTCAGAAGGTTTCTACCCATAACATTTGACGAGAATAGACACCTTGAGGCTTGAAATGGTCCGCTCGGTCAGTTTCCGTGTATTAGACAACCCCTGCATAGCACATCTCAGGCATTTCACACTTTACTAGGGAACTTAACGTGACATAAACTACGGTGTAACTTGAAGATTAATTAAAAAAAAACACATATTCAGGCAGTCATAGTAAATCTTGGTGGGGTGTCTCGGTTTTTGTATATACTAAAAATAACGTTGTATAAGCAATTTCATAAACAAATGTATACCAAGGTAAAGAAGTAGTCTCGTATATCCTTATGCTGCGTGATTACAAAGTCCGAAAAATATATCTATAAATGAAATGGCCGACTTGGCTTTACATTTGATCTCAAAACTTTTCACGGGAAAGAGTCGTGAGATGTGGCTTTTTTACATGAATGTTTTTGATGAGATTATGGATAGAGCTAATATCTTTATGTCAGTACAATGCGGACATGGTAAATACATATAGAAATAAACCCAAACTCTCCACGAGTGACAGTACTTATATTTGGATTAATGTTTGGTAACGAGCTAGGTCACAATATATAGTACACAAGAACAAAATAATAATAAGGATAAACTAGTCATACAATAAAGGTCAGATTTCTTTGGCTGATCGGCACAGAAAACCAGCTCCGTCGAATGACAAAAGATTTTAAAACATCGGGTGCGTTGATCCATGATCTCGACTATATTTCTTTATTTTCAAAACGTTGCCCAGTGTCGCTTGCTTCTGACAGCTCTCCAATAGCTCTGTATTATAGAAATACTGGATTGCACTACATCTAAAAAAGTATCTATTTCGTTTCTTGCCGGCTCTTCTTTATATTATATACTTAGTTTTTGGAGCCTTGCAACTAAATTCATAACGTTTTTAAGAGTATGTACGGTACTTAAGCCAATCTTCTTCTTCTTAATAAAACTCTAACACTGACTGAATGACAGACAACGCACAGTTTATACCGGTGGGTCCGGAAGCATGAAATTTTGCACAGGAGTTCCTTATAATATGAGGTGAACAATAAGATTTTTTAAAATTCATCCCCTTATGGGTTAAATAAGGGATGAAAGTTTGTATAGAAATTCGTCATTTTTGAAGTATGGGAATTCTCACACGGCTAGTTTAAAATGAGCCTTGAATTTTGGAATGATCGGATTGAATCGTTTGAGGATCAATTGTTTCAGTTTGCATCACTACTTTAAGATTCACTGGTTACACAAATTAATATTTAATTTATTTACTAAACTGTGTTTAATGAAAGATGAGTCCTGACATAGCCGTCATTTCATAAATTGAACTGGAGCTGCTATCGAAAAAATGTAAAAACATCAACAAAAATCGTGAAATAGCTGTACCTACTATCCATGTTTTGTTTTATTTAAATATTTGATATTCTTTGTATGCTAACGTTTTATTGAGATACGTCAGGACACACCTTACGATGAAAAGGGTTTAAGTAAAGTAAAAAATAGTAACTACATAATACTTTTATAAAAAAATTAATGCTGCACTCTAAAGCTGAATTTTACGTTATGTAGGTACTAATAGTTTTCGGTCACTGCTTCTCCTACGTACTGAAAACCAATATGTTTTTAATTCTGGCTTTCCGATTCGGCATCAGCGAATCATATCGAATGCAGATATCATTTTTACACATAATAAGATATAAAATTATGATTGCACAGTGCACAGGGAAGCAATATTGCGCGCCGGATGTTCCGCGTCGCAAATGTGTTAAATCAATAAGAGTTTTATGCGCAAAAGTGCATGCAGTCATCCGTTTTTTAATATAAGATACGATATGCAATATAAGACGACGACGACTTTTATGGGCTAAAGGTGGATCCAGACATTGCGAGGCATGCGCCGCAAACGGCGCACAACGCATGCCTCGCAATGTGTGTACCTTCATATTCGTGGCGAGGCATGTGCTACGCCACGAACATGGAGACAGACAAACGAAGCATTTGCTTCGCACGCGAAGGCTCGACCCAAGCATACGTTGGTATATTTTTTCGACATGCACGCCTCACTCCGAGGCATTCGTTGTGCGCCGTTCGTGGCGCATGCCTCGCAAATTCTGGATCCACCTTAAAGCGATTGGTTTTCTGCGCTACGGGCCGTGCGTTCGATTCCAACACGGAACAAACATTTGTATGGCCTACTGATAGTTATTCCTCGGTGTTTGTGCTTGTTAAGATTTATGTCTGTAAACTCACCTATGACACAGGAGAAATAGAAGCGAGGGACAATGGTGTATTAAAAATGAAACCTTTGAATATTTACTAGAATGTGTGTGTCTGTACCTACTTAATGGCATACTATTTTCTTAAAACAACGATGTAATGTTTTAAGATTGCTTTCTTGTATTTGGCCTATTCTAATTATTGGCATTCGGGTAGTTTTTCAAATTTTGATTTTGAGCTAGATTGTCTATGAGCGGTTTTTCAACAATGCTTGCGGCTACGAGACAACACTAGTTGCTGTCAAGGTGTGTACGGAAAGCGCGTACAATGGTACGCGTAGTCGGTTACGCGTACACAGGAACGCATAGTAATAGTATGGAGGTGCCTGTCATAAGCCTTATACGGACTAAGCGTTCCTGCGTACGCGTAACCGACCACGCGTACCGATGTATGCGCTGTCCGTACACACCTGTACAAGGCTTAAGATAGGCACCTCCATACTATTACTAAGCGTTCCTGTGTACTCTTAACCGACTACGCGTACATTGGAATGCTTAGTCCGTACAGACCTTCAACTGGCAGTGACGCATTAAGGACTTGACGTGGGTACTTCCCGTCGAAATGTTTACATATAAGTATTAATTACTGTTTAATCAGAGTTGTAACAATATCTATTGTATGTTTAGTGAGTATAGATTTCCACCCTAAGGCGGATCTCACACCATCATGCGCCACACTCCGGTGCGCGTGGCTGCATTTTTTAACGTTGTACTTCAGTACTTCAGTTTGTATATTAAACACGCTTAGTCTAACACACTGAAAACGCATTGACGCGCGTGGTTGCAGAGTACACGCAGATCACGGCATCACGCGCGAGGGCGTGTGGCGTCCCGCAAGGTACGGCACATTGGGATTTGCAGTAACGCGCAGATTTTTAAGAATAAAGATTTGTCCACGATGGATCTCGATGTCAACAGATTCATTTTCGAAATATGTGACCCCACACGGAGGCGCAGATAAAAACGCATAGTGGCATGTGTTAGTGGCATGTTATTGGCAAATAAATGATTTCTATTTCTATTTCTATTGTGGTGCAGATCTGCGCCATCGTCACACCGGAACGTGGCGCGTGAAAGTGTGAGATCCGCCTAACACTATAAAACACTTGACTTCCATATACCTATATTATATCTACATATAAATCTATGTACTCGTGTTAATGGCACTTAAGTGGATACTGTTTATTTATGTAAGTAATGCTGACCTTGACATATATAGCGAACATTAACTGCAGTTGTAATCACCTTATTAACAGTAGATATAATAAAAGGTAATCGCCACCCCCTCGACCTAGATACAGTAGGATTACTTCTGACATTTAAGTGCTACTAAAGACTGACCACACATGGGTTACTACTACGGAATACTACTTCTATTTCGGAATAATTCGCACAGACCTTAAATACATCATTGCCAATGAACTGTCAAAAATCCCCACAGATCCTACTTCTGCAAAAAAAGTTATTCAATATCAAACGAAAAAAATTGGTAATTTGTGAATACCTCAAGTGTAAGTGTATTTTAAGTGTAGGTAGGTATAAGTATTTTTACAATTTTTAAATCACTGTGTCTCATGAATGGTAATTCTCAGACTTTTGATATTTCATTAATGATGTACTCAAGCTCTGCACCAATTTTCTATGCGAATTATTCCGAAATTTTAAGATTTTTTTTGTCTATTTTGACTGGACTGTTATAAGCGGCCGGTACCCTTGCAGTCGGTCGAGCATTCGAGATGGTGGCTGCATAAGCCAAAGGGTTGCTGTTGCTAAAAACAGATAGCGATCAACTGTGTCTGGAGCAAGTTACGTTCCCATCTGTGGTAGGCCTAATATCTCCTTAAGCCCGGCCATAAATTATCAATACAATACAATACAATACAATAATCGTTTATTTTCTCCACAAACATACTTAAATTAAACGTACAAGGGTTATTATTTTTTGTTCGGTGTAGACAATTTATGTTGTGGAGACTGGAGCCTGCACTAGGTATAACCTGTGTTGCAAGTCTCCAGGCCTCCAACTCAGACAGATAGAAATTTTGATATATAAAACAAATAATAATAGTGACTTAGTCGGACGTGCAGATAAACAAACAATTGGTAGTAACACTTAGCTTTAACAGACTAATAGTTAATTTCCTTTATCAGCTAGTACTCTCTTAATTTTTACTAAGTATTAAAATAATAAATTATAGGGTGAGTGTCAGAGGCTTTTGACTATGTGGGTGTGTGAGTTTATGGGTGGGTGTGTGGGTGTGTGAGTTTATGGGTGGGTATGTGGGTGTGTGAGTTTATGGGTGAGTGTGTGGGTGTCTGTATGCGTGTTTGAAGTGAATAACTAAGGGATGAGAAGATTGGTAACTAAGATAATAAAAGTGACTTAGTTAAAGATTAACACATTTTATTAAATTATCAGAAATGTTTTGACGCGAGACTCTGCTCATTTTGTACTAAACCCGGCACACTATCAGAATATCCCGGATCCAGCAGCCTGTGGGCTCTAATACAAAATGTATGCGCAGAAAACATGCACGCGTCAGAAATTTTCTGACAGGAATTTCTTAGGGTGCTACCAACACCAATCGATCGATTGTCGATCGATGCCATCGATCAACATCGATTGATTGGGATAAAGTGATCATGAACCATCGATCCATATTCATCGACGTGGATCTATCATCGATCGACCATCGATCCATTATTTATCGATTGATTGCTGTGGTGGAACCTTTACCCTTACTGCTTTTGAATTCTGCATTCTAATTGCGCAAAACATTCGTAATCGCTATGGCTTTGATTTTGATAACGCGACAACATTCTCTGCGTGGTACCTACATAGTTGTGAAGAAGTCGGATTGTAAATACATATATTTGACCTGACAATTTTTATCCGTCAAAATCAAAGCCATAGCCATTACGACTGTTTTGGGCAGTTAGAACTCAGAACGCCTCAGACAGAATGTAATAAGTCCTCTCTAGACAGCGATTCTATGAAAATACGCGTTGACCAACAGTATTAAGTTCAACTGAGGTATAACTAAATCAGAACATAATCTCTAATAAATAACGTGTAAGAAAAGTAAGAAAAAGAATATTACCTTGTTAACATGATCTCTAAGAATATTGGAGTAAACCATGGCCATCGCCTCCAGCGCCATGAAGGTCATACAGCCAACAACCCACGGCACCAGAAACGCCACGTTTTCCTGTAAAAAAAACTATTATTAACGTGTATTTTAACACGCAACACAGAGTATGAAAGCTAACAAACACTAAACAAGAAATAAAGGTTATCTATTAAAAAATTACGATTTCAAATAAACTCCTCTCAACATGACGGTCTGAGAGCAGACTCCTTGGAGGAGCTGTTAAAATATAGAATTTCATCTGACAGCTTAACTTCTTTATTTTTAAATTACGTCACTTGAACTCAATTCTTTACTTTCAAGCCAACATTAAGAGAGCCCAAATAAGTAATATTAATAGACCTAGTAACAAAATTTGTCTAAAACGCATGATTTTGATGGCCCCTAAACATATAAATTCACAAAAAAACAAGTCGGTATCTCATTTCGTTTAGAAGTTAAAAGCCTCTGGCAGACGAACGGACGGACGGACGACGTTGCCACAAAAATAGGGTCCCTTTAGACCTTACGGTACGTAACCCTAGTGAAAAACCACCTCCAATGTCTAACAGTTAATTCAATTCGAAATCAGAACATGCCAACCCGAATATCAGTCAGTACCATTATGCTTTGTATTTTTATTACAAGTATGCCCAGAAAACTTAAATGAAACGAATATATAACGCATTTAAATACCTACATCCAAGCAATCTTATTAAAATCTATTGCCCTTACAGAAGTGGTCCTAAGTACAAAAATACATTTATTTTCCGTTTTACGAGTGTTTGCGTCCTGAAACTGATATTTTAGGGACACATAAAATGTCGCAGAGGTTGAAATAGAACTGGGGGCCTATTTAGAAAATCGAATATCGAAGTTTCGGCTAACAGATCGCACGTTTTCCAACCACGAAAATGTTTCGGATCCGACGATTGATTCGGTTTTCGCGATCGTCATTTTATCTTTCGTTCCATTGTTAATAGTATTTTAAGAAAATTTGTTACTAGTATTTTAAGAAAATAGCCACCTGCCTACTTAGAATTATTTATGTTATTGTTATTAATTTTTTATGCGAATGTCATTAACCCTAGAAGCCCAATCATATTTAACTAGCTATAAAGCCCAATCATACGTAAAAATGACGTGTAAAAATAAAACTTCAGAGTTTTCCTATTTTTTTCTGTTAATGAACTATATTTTTGCATGAGTTATCATAATTGAAGTTTTAATTCATAAATAAAATACATTTTAAGTTAAAAATACTCTATAAAAATACAATTATGGCACTTTAATCAAATCTTAGAAAAAAATCAACAAAAAAATCAAGCCTCTAACACTTTTTCTTAAAATTATGTAATTATAAAAAAATCAACTAGTTTTAAATGTTTTCATAAAATTAAATCAACTTGTAATAATACTTTATAAGTCTCTTAGAAAAAAACAGTATTTATATACAGTCTTGACAAACATCAATATTGTGTTCTCCACATATAGCCTTTTTGCTATATGATAGAAGCAATATTGTTATCGGGGTCCTCTTGCCTGCTTGTATCTTTAACGAAGTCGACCATCGCGTCCTCGTTATCACTCCAGGCATCATCTTCAACTACACGATCTTCTTTCTCGGAGTCCGAATCCAGCGGAGAATAATCGTCATCATTTTCTTAAATTGTAGCTATTTCGACCTGGTTTAGCCGTTGACGGGACTCCATTTTGTATTCAACCTGAAAATATTAATATTATATGAAAAATGTAACGAAACAATACGATTAACTCAAATAAATCACAAAAATAAAAAATTAGAAATAGTTTCAAAAGTTACACAAAGCCCAATTATACGTCAAAATGACGTGCAACCTCTCTCTTACAACAAAATGGCGGCACTTACCGAGATGACGCAACTGTGTCCTGCGAGGTCTCAATGGCTACTGAGTTGGTTCAGAAGTTAGCGGTGATCCGACGGTAAACGTGAAAGAAACAGAGATATTTCGCCGCGGTATACGTCAAATTTACGTAGATTGGGCTTCTAGGGTTAAGTACTTTGTTTTCACGTATACCTAATTATTTTTTTAGCTTTCTACGACTTTGATTTTTAACTTTAAGTAATAGCTATGTCTCCAACAATAAATTTTGCTGTATCCTGACAGGGCGTACAACGGCTCTTAGCTCTAAGCCTTTTGTTAACATCTTGTTTTACCTTGTGGAATCCAAATAAATGAATATGAATTGTTAATAGATGTCACTAGTAGTTCATTGTTAGACAATTGTTATTTTTGTCTTTCTTCTGTAGCATTTCCTTGCGGACCTTTTCTACGTAATCGGGCAGTTATTGGCAAAACCTGAAAGGTCTCTAGTCAATGGTGGGGAAGTAAAATACTTAACCTAAGCTAACTACTTATACGACACTAACATCATGACTACTAGCAACAACAGCATTAAGGGCGACCCCTAGTGGGACTCGGACTATGGGTTAGAGCGATGCTGGAGGGGGGTCGGTGGGGAGGGAGACAGCTTAATGAGGGCTTAAGTTCCATGTTCGTCATTGTTTCATTTCGATCCGAAATTTTTTCTTCGTTTTTCAGAGTAGGCCCCTAGTTTGATTACAGTTATTTTGTAAAATGCTCCGAGATTGTTTTCGGTGGAAATAAATATCAAGAGGTTTTGTTTTTGTGGGCCTCGTTATTTAGGAAAGTTATTGTTTTAGATCTCTTACATAAATAAGAATGGAAGCTTAAGTGGTTCATTTAGAATAAGCCTTCGAAAACATGTAGATAATACCCAGGAATCCTTAATAATTTGACAGAAATTTTAGAAGTAGATTACAATAAGATGTGTATGTATAGAAGGTATCTCAAAAAATTGTGTCAAGCAAAATTCCAGAGGTAGAGCATCCATAGAATCCACCCGAATCACCCCCATTTCTGTTCCGCAATTTTTTGTAGTTTTCGAGTTATGATTTCTTTTCTTGTTTACCAAACTCTGATTTTACTCGTAATGACAATTTAAATGATATATAATGACATAACGAATAGATGAGACTGATAGATGAGACGTTTCATGTTTTTTTTTATATTTTCATATTTCAGCTAATTTATTATGATCAAAAATATCATTATAGTCAGAGTTTGGTTAAAACATGAAAGGAAATCAATTAATTGAGGAACATACATGGGGGTGATTCGAGTACCTTTAAGGGTGCTCTACCTCTGGACTTCTTGACACTACTTTCTGGGACAACCTGTATGTATTACATCCTTAAGATTTATAAATGAAATGCCAGACTTGGCTTTAAATTAGATCTCAGAACGTTTTACTGCAAAAGAGTCGCCAGGCTTGGGTTTTAACGTCAAGGTTTTTGATAGGATTTTATTTAAATAATGTTTATAGTCTTTCTATCTCACGAAGGCGGGTGTTGTAACTTTTAAGTCTTTGATTTAAGGTTCAAATTGTAATAATTCATCCGCCTTCATCAGATAAAATAACAGCGGTTACGCACGGCATCCGATCCGGATCCGTGAAAATACGGATATAAAAATATCGGACCAAATTCGGATATTGCCTTGCGCACTGCATCCGATCCGAATTCGTGAAAATAAGGATCTTGAGTCTAAAAATCTCGTACTGAATTCGGATATTGCTTACGCACTAATTTGATCTCTGATCCAAATCCAAGCAATTCAAGGGGCCATCTTTGGCATTTGTCCGATTTGAATCCGAGGTAATGCGAAAGCGTTCATACAAACAGTGCTACGGCTACTTCGGCCTGTCAATATTTCTTCCGGATTGGAGACTCACGGATAACGGAGAGAAATCGGATGACCTAAGTCGCATCTAGTGCGTAAACTACCATATGACTACTTCGGAACGTATTTTCACGGATTCGGATCGGATGCAGTGCGTAATCGCTCTAACACTTAAAACAGATGCATACTCACTTTATAAATGCCATAGAACAGGAATATGCTGAGTATTATCATGAACATCTGCGTTCCTATTATCGCGAAATATGCTATCTGTACACCTGAAACAAACAAAGCACAGTTTTAGTATAATGCTGGTGGAAACAATTCAAGCTTTGTACTGGGAGAAGTGCACTAAACCGCCAGATCCACTAGCAAACCTTTTTCCACAAGTTATTGCGTTCGCTTAGTTCGTAAACCGCAGTTCAGACTACGCTATAATATATCAAATAGCAAATATTGTATAGTACAACAATATCGCTCAGCAAAAATATATATGGACACGTTCATACAACGCTATGCTGTAAAGTATTGGCTTGTTGTACGCGATAAACTTGAGCGATTCTTAGAGCTATATCGGACCATTCTTCGGTCCCCGCCGCGTCTCATTTCTACTCCGACCGTCGCCCAACGGATCGTCGTCAAATGACTTGCTATAGAGCGTATACGTAATGGAAGCAGGTAACCAGCGACGACCTACCAGCTCTTATCAGTACTGGTCCGTGCAGGTAACCGCTACATAAAGGAAGCGGGGAGAAGCAGCGGCTGGCTGTACAAACAAAAATACGCGTTATTCCCTTGCAAATACAGCAACAAATGACTGTCTACCAGCGTTGATCGGAGCAGGTCGGAACTTGTCGGCGACGTTCGGAGCTTGTCGGCGCTGGTTCGCCACACTGTATAGTGACTACCTGCGCCGACTAACTGCGCGGACCAGCACCGACAAGCGCTGGCAGATAGACGCCGACAACCCGCTTCCTACGTGTATTCGCACATAGTAGATCGGCTTGCTATATAGCGTATAGTGTGAACGTCATGCTATATAGTTATAGCTTATGACGCAATATGCTTTGCTATATAGCGAAATAGTATAGCGGAGTCTGAACTGCGTTTCGTGCTGCTCAAAACAATTCATGTTTTGTACTGGGAGAAATATACTATACCGCCAAATACACTAGCAAACCTTTTTCCACAAGTTATTGCGTTTGCTTAGTTCGTAAAACTTGGAGAAGTTGACATTGATGCACTTGAAAATAGAATTCAGAAGTCAACATGCGCAGTATAACTTGATAGTGGATTTGGTACTTAACAAAAATATTTACCAAATAAAACTTAGTTACCGTGTCTGTCGTAACGTTACGATTTAAGAGAAAATTGTCGTGTAACATACACATAAATAGAAATATATTTCCATAGGATTAGCAGTATCGTTGCTGGTAATGCTTATATCACTTTACCTTCCCAAAATGGGACAAGTCATTAGAATGCTCGTATCATTTTCATATCCAACGCCATCTTTTTGTTGCGGGGAATATAAAGAAATCGGTGGCATACCATTTAACGCACTAATTCAAATCTTACCAATAGTAATAGGAATACTTATTCTAGAGTAATAGGCACCTATTACTCTAGAATATTCAAATTGGTGCGCTAAATGAAATGCCTCAAAAATGCTGTGCTGCTTTCGATGTGTTGATAAAAATAATATTGTGTTGATGTCACTATGGGAGCTATTTTTAAGGTTCCGTATCCAAAGGGTAAAACGGGACCCGTTTATATGGGTAATATAGGGTCCCGTTTTACCCGACGGTTTACCGACCGTTTTAGACGGATGGACAGCGGAGTCTTAGTAACCTAAGACTCCGCTGTCCGTCCGTCTGTCACCAGGCTGTATCTCATGAACCGTGATAGTTAGACAGTTAAAATTTTCACAGATGATGTATTTCTATTGCCGCTATAACAACAAGTACTAAAAAACAATAAAATAACTATTTAAGGGGGCTCCCATAAAACAAACGTGTTTTTTTGCCGTTTTTATAGATAATTGTACGGAACCCTTCGTGCGCGAGTCCGACTCGCACTTGACCGGTTTTTATTTATTTTATAAGAATTAATCAGAGTTTATGCCTGAAGAAATTGGACAGTCTTGAATTTCCTTCACTAGTAAGAAGAACTTATGCAATAGGATTATTGTTGAATTTTCTCGAAACTATCTTCCTTGCATCTTGCACGGTACGCTTGGCCAAGAAATAGTTGTATCACAATTTTAAAATCGACCACACAATATTAAATATGACCTCTCAAGCATCAATGCTGTTATTGTCATTCCCTTACCTTGATCTAGTACCTATCTATACATATAATAAATCTGTAGACATGACGTGTCTGTACATAGCAAATATTTTGAAAAAATCTGGTTGGGGTGTTAAACGATAACCAATAGAACCCATTTTTAACATTTTTGGAATTTTTGTCTGTTTGTCTGTATGTCTGTTTGTCTGTTTGTCTGTTTGTCTGTTTATCTGTTTATCTGTTTATCTGTTTGTTTGTTCAAGCATCACGTAAAAACAACTGATCCAATGTTGTTGACTTTTATAAATAAATATTGTGCTTATCTCCAAGTAACATATGTTTTTTGTTTCATCGCAATCGGTTCACGCAATCAAAAGTTATGCGAATTTTAAGTTTTCTAGAAGAACTTATCATGTATTTGTGTATACCATTTCCATTCAATAGATGGCGTTACGTGTATCAAATCAAGTTGTGAGGAAATATGTGTATTACTATTCTCAGTCTACGAAAGGTCTATTGAAATGCTATCCGAAGAAGGTGCTAACTAAGATTTTATAAAAAAAAAAAACGAAGAAATTGTTATTTAAAATTTATTAGGTACCTACCCATCTATCTGAATGGCAGTGGAAGAGAAATACACTCAATTTCATAAGCGAGTGTAGGTATTCTAAATTGTTAATTGTGCAAGGCAATACGATAGATTAATTTGAAATACTCATATATTTTATTATTAATACTTAAATACGTATTTATAAATCTATTTACTATTAATAAAATTCAAAGTGCACTTTGTCTGTAATTAAATATTTTTCAAAATTTCGATTCGGTGGTACTATACTATCGATACAGAAACCATAACATTTTTTTTAGAATTATTGTGTCTGTTTGTCTTTCCGTCCGGACATCACGTAAAATCCCGTGGATGGATTTTGATGGGACTTTCGCTGATGTGTTTCGTAAAGAGCGACAATTTTGCTGGTAAATATAATATCATCACGCTATTGTTCATAGGAGCCGAGCAGCGGAACATTATTTCCACATACTGCGAAGTATAAGCTTAATATTCGGATCGTAAAATCGCGTGAATCGATTTTGATGGGCCTGCGCTTATGCTGGTATATAAACTATCACGCTATTGCTCATAGATGCCGAGCAACGAAACATTATTTACATATACTGCGTAGTATAAGCTGTAGACAGAAGTAAGTGCTACAGTGAACGGTCGCTGGCTCAGTGTCCTCCGTTAAAACCTCACTTTAAAAAAATACACTTTTTGTAATTTTTTTGGAATGTTTTTATATATTTTATTTTGTTCATTGTTGTCAGAACTATTCAAAGCCTGTCGTCGCCGTTTTATTAAGTTTATTTAAGCCTTAGGTTATGTCCCAAAACACATGGCCATGAAGGGAAAGTACTATAAATATTAAAAATTGCAAATTTCACTCAAAGGAGGCTTCATTTTATTTTTAAAAGTAAGAAATATTGCCTTTACTGATTTTTTTGCCTGAACCGGAAATCGAAAAGGTTTCGTTACATTCTCACAATGAATATCAATATTCAATTATAATCCATTTTAGCAACGAAATGTATGGAAATAAGCAACGCGTTTTTAGTATTATGGTTATATGAACCTTTACGGTCAGTCAAGAAAAGCTGAAACTCTACCTAAAGAAATGGTTTAAAAGATATAAGTGCCTTGGTGGGACACCTTTGTCTATTATTATAATAAATGGAATACATATACACTATTTAGTTACTGCGACACAATGTTGTTTTTCGAGTTCCACGCGGACGGAGTCGCGGGCACAGCTAGTGTATAAATAAATATAATGTACAAGTTGACAAACTGCTTTTTAACCAGCTTCCAAAAAAGGGGATGTTATCAATTCAATGTGTATATTTTTGTATTTTTTTTTGTTCAGCCCTTTTTTGGACCGATTTTAATGATTCGTTTTTTGTTTGAAAGAGTATTTTTTTGAGGTGAGCCCATTTTAAATTGGTTAATTTTACTCTTCAATGGATAACAACCAATCACTCGCGATTGCTGTAACAGCATGTTAAAAAGAAAAACCGTCTTAAAAAATAACCGAAATAAGTAGAATGATTACCATATTATAAAATTAACAGTTTCAGAAGTCGGTGCTTTTGCTCACTGAACCAAATTGAAGGCACCGACTTCTGAAACTGTTAATTTTATAATAAATATGGTAATTATTTCACACTTTTCAGCTCTTTTCAAAGTTAGTTTTTCTTCCTTTTATTAATTCATCATTCAGCACGGAAGACGTCCACTGCTGGACATAGGCCTCCCACAAAAGGGGGGAGGGGGGGTTGCCGTATCGTCACGCTTAGCAGGCGGGTTGGCGATCGCAGTGTGGTTGTTTAAGTACTCAGAGAACGCTGCTGCCCATCCTCTAGAGAATCCCTTAGTCGCCTTTTACGACGACCACAGGGAGAGATGGGGTAGTGCTATTCTTTAAGTCCAGCACTACACTAGACCTCGAACTTAAAAATAGCAACAAAACTAAAGGCGATGATGGTCTATAAATACGTGTACGTAGACAGATAGCAGTCCTAAACATGATGTTGAGATTCCGACCTAAACAACTGAAAGGGACAAACGAATTGACGCATGACTTGTTACAGTTCCAGAAGGGCAACCTTCCTTTTGCGAAGATCCAAGGGTAAATTGATAATAGTATTTTTTAAGGACATGAACATTTGTATGTTTTATAATATCACATAACATAAAATCACTCCTGTATTCTCCGAAGGGTTGGGCAGAGTTGTATACTACATTAGACCCTCGTTTCGCCGTTATTTTTAAATCCCATATAATAGGGGGGCGAGCCTATTGCCATCAATATCTATAATAAATATGGTGAAATTATGTGCAAGGGATTAGGATAAATTGCGACGGGAAAATGTAAATAAATAAAATCATACCTGTTCTTGCTTTTAGAATTAGTAGAAATATTGTAAACTGAAGTTATTTTGAGGTCATGGATTTCAGCAAATAAATAAGTACAAAGTTATGTATAGTATACCTACACAAAAACCGAGACACCCGACACATTTTTGCAAAAAAATATAACGCGGCATAAAAACTATACCAATCGATTCTCCTGATGATTCTGAACACACTAGTTCCAGGTGCAGTGTTTTTATTTTTATTATTCTAGTCGCACCTGATGGTAAACGCAGATACAGTTTAAGATGAAGCACACAAATCCAAGTAACAGAGATATAGAGGGATTCCTCTACGCCCCTCTGTCTCTTAGATACATACGACGGAACACAGTAAACTGCTTGGCGCCGGACTTCAATGTGAGGGTGGTAGCTAGTCAGATGCATAGTACCACCAAGCGTGCTGGGTTTTGTTGAATCTTACAACACGGTGAGGAAGTTTTATATCGTAGCCCGTCTCCACACGAGGAATTCTAGTGTATACTAAAAATAACCTTGAATAGGCACTATTTATTTCTCGTTATCTCAACTACATAGTTCTTGAGCCTCCAGGTCTGGCTAACGTGGATAATACGACAACAAATGATACCACGTGTTCTATAATTTATTCTAGTACCGTACACAAAAAATCAGTTACTTCCGCTTCAAGCACATTTTTTTTGCACGATTTTTAAATTTCACTCATTCATTTAGATGAAGGGACGTTAATGTGGAAACTTGTGTTAACTAAGTATATCTATCCTACACGTGTAAATAAAAATAATTTTGGTTTAAACGGGTCATAGATTTACAGAACTTCGCGTAGAGATCTTGTACGTATGAAAATTCCTGTGACTAAACTGTTGAATGTAAGTACATGATTGATTATTTGTGTCCGGACTTAAAACCCATCATAGAATACCTACGTGATATCATATATTATTGTCGTATTATCATATCCACCCCGTATCCCTACATAAAGTAAAACTGGAATAAAAATTCAGCTGAAACCTTAGAGACATATTGCTTCATTAGTTTGCCAGGAATATCTGGTGCATTTCATATAGGGTGCAATTTGCATAATCAGCGCTGTTTGTTCTATAAACTGGCGTATGCATCGCTGACTAGGCGAGTGACTTGGAAGTGTTTCAAAATTTGCACCAGACTTCATAAAAATATATTCACGAAAACTTTATTTTACTTTACCGTTGTATACAAAGTGGGCATGACGATACAACAATAAATGATACCACGTATTCTATGATGTGTTCTAGTACCGTAGGTACACAAAAAATCTGTTACTTCTAATCACATTTTTTGCACTTAAGGGGTATTTACAAAACTGCTATTAATTAGCTGTTTTTCGGTACATTTTCCGATCAATCCGTGAAACTTAGCTAGATGTTATGGTAAGCTACGGATAGACTAGGCTTGTGTCTAAAAATCGTAGATAAAATATTTTTAAATTTGTTAATTTATAATTAAATAATATTAATTTTTCGTAGCCTCCTCCCACGAAAATACTGAAAATGGGGTGAGTTTCAGTACATTTTCCTGAAGAATTCAAGGGTTTTAATAAATAAATACAATACCATTAATTATCAGACATATTAACGTTAAAATGGTAGATAAAATAAAATAAGAAAATTGTTGGAATATGCACAGGAAAATAAAAAATCATTTTGAATTTTTTTCATATATTTTGCTAGGCCGATGAACCTTAACTGTGTGAAAATAAAGTTGGTTTTCCATCAGTCATTTTACTGTCAGCCATCATTGTGAGTAGACTCGAGTCGCTTGACAGCAGAAATAAGTGGTCAAATAGATCCCTCGACGGTCACAAACATTTGATTTGCCTAACTTGAAGATAAAGGTACGCTGTGTGTGTGTTGGTCGTCCGCATATCGTAATTATACTTTTTACCTACGCTTTCTGCAAACGCGTCCTTATTTTTTATTTTTAAAAACTTTACCCCACTCTAAGATTTCTCTTGTATCGTGGGCGCGTTTACAGACACAAATCTCACATACACAAACGCCCAGATCCGAAACAACCATCTGTAGGCCATACAAATTTTTGTTCCGTGTGGGAATCGAACCCACGACTCGTAGCGCAGAAGCCAATCGCTTAGCCACTGCACCAAACGTGTCGTCATTCATGTAGAGGAAGGGACGTTGAAGTGGAAACTTATGTTAACTATATCTGTTTTACACGTGTAAATAAAGATAATTTTGATTTAAACGGGTCATACATTTATGTACATAACTTTGCGTAGAAATCTTGATTTGCGTAAAATTATTAAATCGTAGGAAAATTCCTGTGACTAAACTATTGAATGTACATGATTGATTATTTGTGTTCGGTCATAAAACCCATCATACTAATACATGGTATCATTTAATGTTGTATCGTCATCACCACTTTGTCTATAAAATGTTTCTAAAGGTTAAACATGGCGAAAGAAAAAGTCAGGAGTAACAAAAAAGATTCGCTCATTTTCCGAACTCCCCGATCATCAAAACGTACGAAATACATTCTTATAAATGTCCTAGAAACAGACACTAGACCATCTCCGAAGAGCCCCTAGAGTTTAAAGCAATCGCGTTGGCTACAATCGTCACGTAATCGTTTGAAGTGAACAAACAAATCTGGCCGAAATCGATTACATCGATATACCCAGGGGTATTTGCTTGATAGTAGTAGAATCCTGCAAACAGGGAGCGCGAATTGGAATCCAATTGTAGTTCACTATAACTCAGTAGGAATAATGGGTTTATGTCAAGTAAGGCGCAATGGAGATACGATGCATTGTCCTGTTAAAAAGCTGCCTTAAGCTCCATTCTGTGAATAGCTTTTGTGAAATGGAAAAAGAATTTGCATAATTTCATTAGAACTATTAATAGGATGCTTTTAATCTGCTATGAATTAAATATGGTGGCTTAAATAGAAATAGATGCTACAGAACTTCGGACGTTGTGGCTAAATCGTGATGAACAAATTTGACGACACGTTTGGTGCAGTGGCTAAGCGATTGGCTTCTGCGCTACGGGTCGTGGGTTCGATTCCCACACGGAACAAAAATTTGTGTGGCCTACAGATGATTGTTTCGGGTCTGGGCTTTTGTTAGTGAGATTTGTGTGTGTAAACGCACCCACGATACAAAAGAAATCTTAGTGTGGGGTAAAGTATTAAAAAAAAACTAACTATGATAGGCTAATAATTGTATTTGTACTACCAACCAAAGTTACAGTACTTAGTCAACTTTAACATATTAAAGTTACCTACCACGAATATTTTGACCTATAGTATCGTAAACGTAACGATAATGTAAGTGAATTTTGAACAGAAAATACAACTATCCTAAAGCACAATTTGTATCATACGCAGATATCAATAAAGTTTTCAATTAAATTAAAAATGTTGTGGTGGCCTGGAGGTTACAGACCCGCTTATTAAGCACCGGGTTGCGGGTTCAAATCCAGGCATGTACCAACGTGAGTTTTTCAATGTCATATGTACTTTCTTAGCTACGAGTAAGACGCCACTGATAAATACGGTAAAGGAAAACATCGTGAGGAAACCTACCTGAACTTAGGTAATGGTCTGAAATCGCCAACCCGCAGTGAGCAAGCGTAGTGATCAATGCTCGTTCCTTCTCTGTATGAGAAGAGGCCTTTGCCCAGTAGTGGGACAGTTACAGGCTAATATTTTTTAGATTAATCTTCTTCTCTCGTTTTGGCACAAGCTTAATGAGTAGCTCAGGCCGTGGTGAAAAGATTAGTTGTTGGTAGCAAGGCTGAATGCCCAGGGTGCGACGGACGTACTTAACTATCGTTTCTCAAGAAGGCTACTTTAATGTATTACAAGACTGATATTTATTTTATTTGTATCATATTTAACTAGCAGGTAAATACGACAGATATTTATTTCACTACTCGCTACAACTCCAGCGATTGTCTTCTAAAAAGAATTTTATTCGTGAATCTTCTCCAATTCATTTTGGCATCCAATCCTCTCCAATGTTCGTAAAGGACTCAATCATCCGGATTGATACGTTAGTTCATGTCGCCTTATACTTTTATTATTTTCTGTTCAGATTCCACCGTTCGACTGCCAATCACGCGTCAATCACGGCTTGCTATTCTTTCTATGGTTTTATCAAGAAATGGAAGCATTTTTTGTGAGAATCTCTAGACTTCTATTTTGAAATAAAAAAATAGGTTTTGAAGTCTAAGCATACTTGATTTTCGTTTTACAGTAATGAGCGGATATTTTGGCTTGCGGTCACAGGTTCCAGTCGAAGGCGCTTCGCGTTCCGAACTTCGCTTGATATTAAAATGCAATAGAAAATGTTTCGAATCAGATGTATGCGAACAAAATCGGCGCCTGCGCTGCGCTTGCATTTTAGTGGAACAGAAAACATTCTTAGCCTATCAAAGTTACCATGCATATCAGCAGCTCGGCTACTCTTTTTATTTTTAACAATAGTTGTACGATCATCAACACTACAAAGCAATGAGGAAGAGTGTGAAATATATTTTTTATACAAGTAAGTCTGCCAATAATGCAGCGTACAATACCTGCCAACGAACGGTACCGAACGGGGCTCTCGATACTGCTACAAACCGAATGAAACCGGATTCGTTCTATAAAAAGTTTAGTCGAATTCAACAAATGACGAACGTTCGTTGGCTAAGTGTAGGGTTATATAATATAGGTGCTAAGTAGGTACCCTACGTATAGAAGGCACGTGACCCAAGACTTTATTCCCTGTGGTATTTTTAAGTAGATATTTCACAAACATAATCCACTTACCTACCTTGTGCGGCAAAATGAGCGTAAAGTTATGACATAAAAAGTTAGTTCTTCCTGGAAGATATTAAAATTAAACGAAGTTTGCGTAACACCTAGCAGAACCTTAGAATATGAAATTGAAATTATGTACCCTGTCGGCAGCAGGTAGCTTGTTATACAAAGAACATTTATTTTCATCCATACATCACCTCAATCAAATAGTGGATTATTTGATTAAGGTGATGTCTGGATTACAGCCAAATACTCAAACGCTACTCAATTTGACAAACGTTTGTGAGATTTGTGTATGTAAACGCACCCACGATACAAGAGAAATGTTAGCGAGGGGCAAAGTTTAAAAAAAAAATTGGCGTAGTTAAGCAGGGGGCCAATTCGGGGTTATTCCTCGAAGCGCAGCAACTTTGAAACGCACCAAATGAACCGCACTAAAAGTATTCTTCAGGATATCACTTCGAGGAATACTTTTGGTGCGGTTCATTTGGTGCATTTCAAAGTTGGTGCGCTTCGAGGAATACCCCGCCAATTCGACTAACAAAATTGCTGCCAAACGCAAACGAACCACAACAGTCAGTTTTTGTTTACGAGAACTGTCAAAATTATTGGATTTGTTTTTTGTGTCAAACAATTTGACAGTTTTTGAAATTGAGAACTCTCTGAATGAACGGCTCGGCCTTCGTTCGGTTGCGCTTTATCAAGATTTCTTTTAGGAGAATTGGGCTCCAGAAAGCGACCCTCAACGAAAAACGCCTTTTGAGATGTCGCCGTTTTAGGGTGTTTCGTTGTCCGTATCCGTATGGTGCCGGACGTAAAGCTAAAGAATAGCACTACCCTATCTCTTCCCATGGGTGTCGTAAAAGGCGACTAAGGGATTCACTAGAGCAGCCATGTCAAACATGCGGCTCGCGGGCCGCTTGCGGCCCACTGAGCATTTTCCTGCGGCCCGAATCAATTTTGAAAACTGCCAGATAATGCGGCCCACGAGCAGGTTAAAAACCGCAGAAATCCATACACGTATCACGACCGTTTTCGACGACCGACGTATGCAAGTACTATGTTGTTGTAAATGTGATTTTGGTTATTAAACTTAATTAAACTTATAACTGTTTGACATCGCACATTTAATTTGTAAATAAAAAAAAGTTTATTTTGAAATGAGAAAAAAATAAGTCTTTACTTTTGCAAATGGAATTTGCAAAAGTATAGACTTCATTGTATGTATGTTGGTAGAAACATGTTTAACATCACATATTTTTTCGTTAAAATTTTCAGTAGTTTGTCTTCTTTCTTATTAAGTTTTGCGGTCCACCTAGTCTACGGTCTTCTTGCTTTTGGCCCACTAGTGACTTTGAGTTTGACATGGCTGCACTAGAGGATGGGCAGCAGCGTTCTCTGAGTACTTTAACAACCATACTGCGATCGCCAACCCGCCTGCCAAGCGAGGCGATTATAGCAAACCCAACATGCTTGGGGGAGGCCTATGTCCAGCAGTGGACGTCTTTCGGCTGAATGATGATGATGATGAAGGTATTTTGGCTGTTATTTTTGCAATAAAAAAATATTGAATATTCACATTTGTAATGAAAGTACAGTACACATTATTGTATAAAAAATACCTTAAAACGGCTATAATTATCTCAAAACTCGTTATTCGACGATGGTCGGTTTCTGCTTAGCTACGCTCGATTTTAGGTTTCAATTAATTTCGTGCTGTCGCTGTCACTTCGTCTTAAAGTGACAGTGACAGTACGAGACTTAACGGCAAATTAAAATTGAGTAGCGTTTGAGTATTCGGCCATAATTGAAGTTTTTTTACACAGTATTTTTTTGTCTAAATAATTTTTAAGTGAATAAATTAGCGAAGCCGGGGCGGGTCGCTAGTTACTAATAAAGCTTAGTACTATAACTTGTAGCTATTAATGGAAGAGCACAATATTCACTTAACACATTTCTCAAAAAAGAAAACGTGAATAAAAAATAAATAAGTACCTGTTTACCTAAATAACATGATATTATTGTGTTATAATTATTTACAATTACATTTGTTTCATAGTTGTAATCGATTTATAAATGTAATTTTAGTATCGATATAACTTTATTTTTATACTGTGCAACATTTCTATTCAAATAAAAAAAACATTGAAACTTACTAACCAAAACTACAGTAAAATACTATTTAAAATGACTATTCGACGGTGCACTTCCCCAGACTTTATTTATATTGTATAAATCTTACAAAAAATAAATGCGAATTATCAAAATTACGGCATGTCAGTTCATACTACTTTGTACTGGCCGGATCTTGGCAGTCCCCTTTGTATACATATGAATTGCCATTAATTAGAGCATTTGTACTTGGATTTGATTGTATTTTTGTATTTGTTATTATAGCGGCAACAGAAATACAGCATCTGTGAAAATTTCAACTGTCTAACTATCACGGTTCATGAAATACAGCCTGGTGACAGACGGACAGCGGAGTCTTAGTAATAGGGTCCCGTTTTACCCTTTGGGTACGGAACCCTAAAAAGGGTCCAAATACCTTTTTATGTATTTAGTTTGATGTTAGACAGGTAATAACAAGTTTTAAAACATTTGTATTAGGTACACACGGCTACACATCAAGCTATACTTTTCCAGTTTACACTGACCTCTCATTGTAAGGAAATCCTATACAATGCGAGATCAGCTTATACTGGAAATTTACAGCTTGATCTGTAGCCGTGTGTACATCCCTATGTATTGAAACGAACCCTTGTAAAAATAAACGTAGTCTGCAGAGCAAAGCGTGAATAATGAAGCGTCTGAATCAAATATAACACAGGTTAAGTTAAAGTTTATAGTTTATCTAGAGAGCAAATACCTAATATTATTCAAAGAATATTTAATTAAACAATAAACCAACGAAATTACGAGCACGTGTTGTAACTAAGTATTTTCATCTCTTACCTCACTAATTAAAAAGTGATAAACAGTAACGAGGGTTGATTGTGACAGGATGGGCAATTAGATTAAAGTTTTGTGGAAAATAAATGGATCTTGGAAGTCTTTGGAGGTAGTTGTAGATGAAGGGTCAGTAGATGTATGGTCATGTGGTCCTAAAGGGAAAGCACTTCTTCTCCTTGTAAATATCATGAAAGATGAAATGGTCAAATAAAGATAAAGATAAAAGATAAAGAATCATTTATTTGGACACAGCACAAAGAGACACAACAGGTAAAAAAGTGATACAAATAAAAAAGTCTTGGGTATGTGTCTCACGGCTGGACCAAAAAGGTGTCCAGATCAGCTTAATGTCAAGCACTTAAGTACTTGACGCTGGTTTTCGTCTGGAACCTTTGTAATAATCCACCAGCCGGATCATCTTCCGTGCGGAAGATGTCCGGTCCTGTCGAAGGCATATGGGGGACACAGGTCCAACGCGCAGAGGCCCCTTTGGGAACTTTAATCTAAAATGGGGTGGGGCACCAACCGGGGACTATCCACGGCTGCTCTATTGGAGTACAGTCCGTCTCAGGTGACCGTCTCAGGTGGGTGCAAGACTATTGTAAAATATGGTGAAACATATTTGGTCTATAGGAAGGGGTGTTAGGTGGACTGGATAACTTCTATTGCCGGAAGAAAACGGCGCCTGCCTTTCAACATTTTAAATTGAAAAGTTCCTTAACATAATTATTATCGTTGATTCAAAACACGTAAACATTGAATTAAATAATTAGATCCGCAAGTCTATTGAATTGTATGAAAATGAACTTGTCGCTCATTTATTGTTCACTTTCAACTAAACCCTTTTCAACGTACAGTGAGTCCAGGGGTTTTTCTACAAAACCATTACAAAGAACATCAAATATAAAAAAGCAGTGTTCGCAGTGAGAGGTCGCGCACACGCATTTTGAAACGACTAGCGCTTGCGGAAACGGAAACGGTCGAGAGAACTGACTTAACAGCGTAACGAGTTGGAGGATTCCTCCAACCTCATGGCATGCAAAGTAAGTCATCTTGCGTTGTTTAATTAACTTTATAACTGTGGTGCAAAATAAAATCTTTATTTTGAATTATTAATCATTATCTACGGCTACATTATCTTTATTAGAGGAGCTCGTGGCAAATAATTACAGCCGCATAGACCGATCTTCCGGGTTAAGCCACGCTTGCCGAGGTTGGTCTGTGGATGGGTGACCATTTACCATAGCGAGTTTCCTCCGTGCCTCGGAAAGCACGTAAAGCCGTTGGTCCCGGCTGTCATTTGTAGATCTTTGACAGTCGTTACTGTTGGTCAGAAGCCAGAAAGTCTGACAACCAGTCTTACCAAGAGTATCGTATTACCCAGTTACTGGGTTGTGGAGGTCTGATAGGCAGTCGCTCCATGTAAAATACTGATATTCAGCTGCATCCGGTTCGACTGGAAGCCGACCCCAACATAGTTGGGAAAAGGCTAGGCAGATGATCTACGGCTACATTATAAACAACAAAAATTTGAAACCAATACGTATCCAAAACGCGTTAACCCCAGCGTTGATCCTTAAATAACGCTAAAGGTATTTGACACGCGTCCTCTATTACAACAATTGTTCGCATTCCTGCAGGCCGGGCTTGATAATGAGAATTCTTCACCTTTCATTCCCCTCAGGTGAGGTAGAGGCACCTTCTATTTGTATTTCCATTAGTGTTTACTGAATTTAATTTATTTGCACGTGTATGGTACTGTTTGAATGTAGAGAGCTGTTTATGCTACAGAGAGCAGTTATTAACAGCATTATGTTTAGCAGTGAAATTACTTACCGGTAAAATGCACATTATTATTTTAGTTTTGTTGAATTTTGTCAGTTTAATATTCCGTGTTGTCTAATTTTGTATATTATGATAAAATTTAATAGATAACTAGCTTTCGCCCGCAGCTTCGCTTGCGTGAAATTTTGAACCCGTTAAGTGGCGATTTTCCATACAAACTTTCATCCCCTATTTAACTCCCTTAGGGGTTGAATTTCGAAAAATCCCTTCTTAACGGATGCCTACGTTACAAAAGGAACCTACTGTCAAAATTTCAAGTTTCTGACCCCAGCGGTTTAGGCTGTGCGTTGATAGATCAGTCAGTCAGCTTCTCCTTTTATATATATAGATAATTTTATGGATTTAAAGAGTCTGACTCCAGATTGTGTTTATTTTGATAGAGTTTAGTGTTGCTATATTTTTTTTTTTTTTTTTTTTTTTTTTTTTTTTTTTTTTTTTTTTTTTTTTTTTAAAAAAAACGTTGCCCCACACTAAGATTTCTCTTGTATCGTGGGTGCGTTTACAGACACAAATCTCACAAACAAACGCCCAGACCCGGAACAACCATCTGTAGGCCATACAAATTTTTGTTCCGTGTGGGAATCGAACCCACGACCCGTAGCGCAGAAGCCAATCACTTAGCCACTGCACCAAACGTGTCGTCGCTATATTTTTAAGGTATAGATTTTTATGTATTAACCGTAAGTTGATTTTTCAATTTATTTGGTGTGTGTTTGCAAACCACTATTGTATTGGGGTCATCCTGTAAAGATAGTGTGCTTAAGTTTAATAAAAAAAATTATATTTGAAAACCACGGGGTTAATTGTCATGCCTTTAGAGATTTTTCGACATATTTTTTTTTATTGTTTACTATTTCAAAATATAACAAAACATAACATCACACCTGTATACCCCGACGGGTTCGGCAGAGGTGACCCTCACTAAGCCATTATGTTTAAGTCCCATATAATAAGGGCTTAGCCTAGCATCAACCGGGCACAAATCTAGACTCTGGGCTGCTACTGAGAAATTCCATACGGAAAATTCTAATATCGCTTAGCCCGACCTGGGGATCAAACCCAGGACCTTACGCTAAGCAGTCGCGCTTACAATCACTAGACCAATGAAGCAGGAGGCTTTTATTATTTTTATTGTATTATTATCTTACCAAAAATGAAGCTTTGCACAGGAGATCCTCCCATACGTTAGTAACATTCAAAGGTAAACTTACGATACCTTTGAAATGTAAAATATGCCCAGTTTGGCAAAAAAATGCTGCCATTGGTGAGCAAAACGATTCGTTTTTAATCATAAGAACCGACCTTAGATTTAGAGTTTTTGGTAACACCGTCTGCCATCGCCAATTGGTCTGCCAAGCGTATTCATCTATACAAATAAAAAGAAAAGTCCTGACTGACTGACTGATTCATCAACGCCCAGCCCAAACCCTTGGACCTAGAAAGCTGAAACTTTGCACAGAAGTTCCCTTTATAAAGTAGACAAGTAACAAGGAAGGATTTTTCGAAATTCAACCCATAAGGTAGTTAAATAGGGGATGAAAGTTTGTTTGGAAAATCGTCACTGAACGGGTTCAAAATTTCACGCAAGCGAAGCTGCGGGAAAAAGCTAGTTATAATATATTTTAGCGTGTAACTTGAAAAATGTTAAATATTATTCACACACTGCTTTTAAAACGTGACTTTTGAGAACACGCGAGTATTCGCAAGTCACGTATTGAAATACATTTTAAGTCCACCATAAAATAATGACGACTACGTTTCATTTTACAACAAGCTTGCTGAGTGCACAAAACAAAAATTCCGAGGTTTCTCAGAAAAGTAGGTATTATATAAATTATTTTAAGCACAGAAAAGGCGTTGTACGACTCTGAAGGTTTCTTCGGTACCGTGTCGCAAGACGGACGGAATTACGTCGGGAGACGAATGACCCAACATTGTGGACGCCATTTAAACGGCCGTTTGGATTGTTTCGCGGATGTCCACTATGCTTTATAGTGTGATTTAGAGGGGATTAACATCCTCTTAGCTTTATGGATGCAATCTTGAGGTTATATTGTTATTTCTGAACGTGCTTTTGTGCTCTGAAGCATTAGAGGAACATTACTTCGTTACAAGTCTTACCCGTGGTTTTACTTAGGTACGTGAATGAAGTTTTTTTGCACATTTTCGATAGTTGATTTGAAGTATGAAAACTTCCTATCCTTATATCCATCTGCCGTTCTATTTCTAAAAGACCGTCAAGTGACATTTTGTGTTGAGGAGTCAACATATCCTGAGGTTGCCCCGTGCAGGCGCGAAACACGTATCGTGTATTGGTTTGGTTGCATGTTGCATTATTTTTTTACTCTTTCTTCATGTGCATGTACTTGTGAACGGGAGGGTGGTGCTGCATACTGCATCCAAACTAGCGATCTTGTTCAGCGGAATTAAAGCTAGATATTCTATTTGCATTTTTGTATGTCATGGATTTCTGCAAAGTAACGCCTGATTTCATCATTTTTCACAAAATCAGTCCAGCGATTAACAAAATTAACACGGAATCCAAGGTACACCTCATTTTTATACACTGTAATAACCTTAGTACAGGAAGCTAAGCTCGGTCGGTAATGTAAGACAAGATGAATAAAAAATTCCTGCTGGAAAGGTTCCTTTGTATAATTCATTTGTGGTACATAAGTACACGGCGCGGTATAAGTAGGGTCAAAGTCTTTTTGTACGAAATGGTTTCGTCTAACGGGGCATTTAGGTCCATGTTGGTGGCTTAAAGTAATGTATTTCATTATAGAGTGGTGCTAAGTTTATTTGGAAGGACGTTAGTGCCTGAATTTTGAGGGATTCGTTTTTTTTTTTAGTTATCTCGACCTGTGGGTTTTTGACTCCTGATGCAAATATGTGGTGTTATAAGTTTGAACTCTGTTCTTCTGTGGCATCATAGCTCCCAAACGGATAAACTGATTTCAATGCGTTTTTTTTTTGAAAGCTTGTTTGTTTATTCGAAATTGTTCTTGGCTATGTTTGAGGATAATCACAGTAGCCATTTAAAAGTGAAGGTTCTTTTTAAATTTTAGTTACAGTTTTCTTAATAAGCGACTTATAGGCTGGATCGTCCTCCAATCTGCTTTAAAAACAACATACATTCTCGAATTACTAACCCGTTTGCTAAGCGCGGTTATTTTGAAAATATTTCCTTTGATCATTATTTTATCAGGTCGTGATCGATTGGTCCATGTCCAGCGTTGTTTATTTACTTCAATATTATTGTTTTTCTCGTGGCGTTACATGATATACCATGCTATATAGGGTGACTGGTAATTAGTGACCGATACTTTAACACATGATTGTACTCATGATAACAAACAACTTTCCCAAAGAAACGTTATTTATAAAACCAAAAATAATATTTCCTTATTACGAGTCGCGTCCATTCCGCAACGGTTTACTAATATATTTTAAATGAAAAAAATAAAATTAAAATAATGTTACTTTGGGAAAGTTGTTTGTTATCATGAGTACAATCATGTGTCAAAGTATCGCTCACTAATTACGAGTCACCCTATATACAGCACATGCCGTGGTGAAAAGATTAGCCAGGCAGCGAGGTTGGTAGCGAGGCTGTCTATATAGGGTCCGCTGGGTACGCTTGGGACGCTTGGAGTGGACACTTAACTTGATATAATGATGATAAGTAATTAAAATTAGCTGTGAATATTTTTGGAAGCCACCACTCTCAATGAAGCATTGAAGTGTTTTGTTTCAAACTTAAACTTTTTATTGCTTTCATGTATTAGTTACATTTTTATATTATACATGGAACCCGGTATAGGCACAATAACATGTGTAATAATATCGCAACGAAGCAAAAACAGTCGGGTGAATATTTAATAAAAAATGGCTTCCTTTATTAGGGACTAGCTTTTGCCCCCAGCTTCGCTTGCGTGAAATTTTGAACCCGTTAAGTGACGATTTTCCATACAAACTTTCATTCCTTATTTAACTCCCTTAGGGGTTGAATTTCGAAAAATCCTTCCTTATTCCTTGTTTAAATTATAAAGGGAACCTCTGTGCAACATTTCAACTTTCTAGATCCAAGGGTTTGGGTTGGGCGTTGATGAGTCAGTCAGTCGGGACTATTCTTTTTATTTATAATAATATAGATTAGAAACGATACTAATACCGAGATTGAAGATTTTAGAATATCTGTCTATTTGTCTGTTTATATGTTGAGTTTCACGCCAATACTACTGAACAGATAAAGTTGTTGGCAAAAATGTCATCACACTATTGAGTATGGGTCATAAGCAGTAACCTTATTGGAAATTAGCTACTGCCCGCGGCTTCGCTCGCTTTAAAAAAACACTGCTAAAGTTTCTATAATAAAATAATTCAATCATGATTCGAAAGACACGTGGTGCCATCTATTGTCATAAGAACGTTATTGTTATTTTCTTCGGGAATATTACTTTTTTTCGGGATGTAAGGTACCCTACGTCCGATTCTGTACACCTGACAACGTATATGCAAAATTTCAGGATGATCGGTTCAGTGGTCTAGACGTGAAAAAGTAACAAACAAACAAACTTACTTTCGCATTTATAATATTAGTTAGGAAGTTAGGATATTAGTTAGGATAAATGAGATTAAAAAAATGGAGTATATTAACATTGTTTAATTGTTACGAGACAATGTTGTTTTCCGACTTCCACGCGGATGAAGTCGCGGGCACAGCTAGTAATATTAAAGAAGTAGAATAAAGTTATTATTTAGATCCTAGAAGTTAATAATAGTTCATTGTTAGAATAGCGTACTATTTAGTTATGAATTATTATTGGAATATGTTTTTTTTTTTAATTTTATTGGTTTCACTCGTTCTTGTGTAGCCTCTGTAATCAGATCATTAGTTTTCATAACAAAATGCTAATGCTGTCAGAAGCCGTGTTGATGCTTATATAATTAATTTACATAATACATGGGCACGAGAACATAGGCTTGCTCCCTGTTACGTCACAATGCAAAGCCTAATTCGAACCGTATATTATCTACTAGTGACCCGCCCCGGCTTTGCTCGGGTACAATGTATTATACATATAAAACTTCCTCTTGAATCACTCTATCTATTAAAAAAAAACTGCATCAAAATCTGTTGCGTAGTTTTAAAGATCTAAGCAAACATAGGGACAGACAAACAGCGGGAAGCAACTTTGTTATAAACTATGTAGTGAAGCCATACTCAGCCTATTACTGTTCTAATGTCGGGCACGACTCTCTTTTAAGAATGAGAAGGGTTCTAAACCATAAGTCTTAAGAATTTGATCGTTTGTTTTTATATACCTACTTGCTAGGTCGGAAAGGAGGTACTATTACGAAAGGGTGTTAAAGTACCCATAATAATTAATAACTTTTGTTCTACAACTTTCCTCAAAAGTCAATAGTTTAAGAGAAATAGCTGTTCCAAGATTTCGTAAAAAATACGCTAAAAAATCTATATACTTATAAATAAGAAGAAAAGTCCTGAATGACTGCCTTGACAGACTCATCAACGCCCAGCCCAAACTCTTGGACCTAGAAAGCTGAAATTTTGCACAGAGGTTTCCTTTATAATGTAGACAAGGAATAAGGGAGGATTTTTTGGAATTCAACCCCTAAGGGAGTAAAATACGGGATGAAAGTTTGTATGGAAAATCGTCACTCAAAATTTCACGCAAGCGAAGCTGCGGGCAAAAGCTAGTCTAAAATATTTTAGGTTATATTTGAGATCACGGATTATATTGTTTTCACGATAAGAAGATTAAAATGACACATGTCAATAGGAGTTGCTAGACATGTGACTGTAGTCGATTCAACTATCGATAAAATTTGTAAAATTTCAGCGAGAATTTGACAAATTATTGTAATGTGATTTTATGTAAGTACATTTCAAATACTTGTGATTTAAGTAATTAGGATTAAGTCAATTAGCATGCATATCTACAACAATAGACGATTACGTGCTGATGTGATAATGAATCCAGCAGCTATGGGATGAGTGAAAATAAATGTTTATTTATCACCAATAACACTGGTTAACAAAATTTAAACTTTTTTTTGTCACATGTAAACTTATATCAAATTTTGAATGTATTAGGGCCACCAAACAAAAATATATCAATGAAAAAAAATTTACACAGGTTTTCTTGTGACATCCTAACTTTCTGATCGACTTGGAGGCTTTGGCACAGGCAGTTCGGCACTATGTAGGATTTATGTGGTATACAACATTTATGTGGAATCCAGGATTTATCTTGATGCCTCACAGGAAATCCAATATAGTCTAAATAGCACTGTTCAATTAATGATGTGAAATTTCGACACTGAGATGTAAAATTTTTATTCTCCACACACATAAACAAAAACTGTCGGGGTTGTTGGAACACTTTCCTGGCATATTTACGATGTAACAAACGTAAATAAAACGTAAATTACTTGAATGCAATAGTTGTACAGTTGCCTAAATGAAGTTATTCAAACAAAGAAACGTAGAGGTCAGAAATTAATATGTAGCTGTCACAAAAAACCCGAATGTGATTGAAACAAAATTATTATATATTTTTAATGAAGGTACACTAACATAAACAAAAATCATCACAAAGTTCGTGTGACAAAAACAGTGTTTACCAGTGTAATAAGCCCAGTAGCCGCGTCGCGAAAAAGAGGTTTATCTTGCGAAAGGTTCGTCGGTCCTGAATTTTGGATGTGTTATGTTATGTGTTTTTATGAAAAGCCCACAAACAGACACACAGACAGAGAGTGAAATAGACAGCCAAACAGAAAGACAGACACGGGCTTCAAACCTATAAAATACCTCTGATTTTGAGTCGGGAATGAAATATAAGAATTTAATTTTCTACAAAATTGATGTGAATAATTTTTGGCATAAAACCCATATGGAGTTATTTAATAAAAACACATTTTTGGGTTCTTTAACCCAAGATGGCAGAGCGTGCCGAGGTCACTCAAGGTACAAAATTTGTAATTTTTATAAGAACACATTATCCATACCACGTATCCAAAATTTAGGACTGACCACCTTTTGCAAGGCAACTGCCCAGTTATTATACAGTCATTATAGCCCTATAATGAGCCTTATTTTAATTATTCAATCAACTGAGCCTATCGTCTATAATTTTATTACGATACTCAAAATATTCATTCTGTTAATATAAATTTATCGAAATTATTTTATCGATACGCACATCTCTGGCAACTGGTACCATCTGACGCAAGTTTGAAAACGCGTCGGGGTTTTTTCAAAATCATTTATGTAATAATAATTATGGCGTTAAACACATATAATTATATTGTTTCTATGTTTCTGATTTTAAAACAACCTTTTGGGTAACGCTTTATTAATATTTTAAATTGATTTAATACTTGTTGACTTAAATTGTCATACACAAGCGTCATTACAATTTATTTTCATGTCATGAACTGACATCTGCCAAATTAATCAAGTTACCGTGAAAGCAATATAGAAGTTCCAAACTAAAATAAATATGCATTTTATTATATATAGGTAAATATGCATATGCATTGCCAAATGCCAACTTGGCAACGAAATAAAAATTATCGAATTTTGAAATTTGAACACTTGCTTTAAAACAGTCTTCACTGTCATCAGTGATACTTTAAATGGCTTGCGGTATAGTACCCCCTTTACTTCCAAATGAAAATAAAAAAAAAACTTAAACTTACTTTATTTAGATTATAAACGAGGACGATCTAATATCAGCCTTGTTGACTAAAGGACTATGGTTCCGTGATGAACCAACTCCAAACACAAACATATTCAGCTTAGTTGGAGAGATTATGCAAATTCATAAACCTCTCACCCGTTGCCTTTGTTAAGTAACACTACAGTGAATAGATAGAATACAGTAGATTAACTTCGAAGAAACGGTCCATTTGGCGTACGCACCAGAACTTATAATCTAAACTTACATTGTCTCTCGCTAAACTAATTCCCCCTTATTACAAAAGATGGTTTAAACCAAGACTAAGGTAAACCCAGGTTTAAAATATACCCATCACTTTCTTATGTCATATAACAAAAAGACACGAGGCTATTTTAAAACCTAGGTTTTTCTTAGACCACCTTTTGTAATAAGGGGGATTATGTCAAAATTAATATTAACTAGCAACCCGCCCCGGCTTTACACGTGTACGTTTGATAACTTAAAACCTTCCTCTTAAATCAATCTATCTATTAAAAAAAAGCGCATCAAAATCCGTTGCGTAGTTCTAAAGATCTAAGCTTATTAGGGACAGACAGCGGGAAGCGACTTTGTTTTATACTATGTAGTGATTAAATTAGATGTGTGAACTACTATTTTTCATACTTTAGTACATGTATTATGTTTTATAATAATCTATCTATACAACATATAATAAATCTGTAGACTTTGTGTTTCTGTACACAGGAAATATTTAAATAGAAATATCTAAATAGAAAAACCGCCCAAGTGCGAGTCGGGTTTCGTTACCATTATCTATAAAAACGGCAAAAAAATCACGTTTGTTGTATGGGAGCCCCCATAAATATTTATTTTATTCTGTTTTTTAGTATTTGTTGTTATAGCGGCAACAGAAATACATCATCTGTGAAAATTTCAACAGTCTAACTATCATGGCTCATGAGATACATCCTGGTGACAGACAGACGGACGGTCAGCGGAGTCTTAGTAATAGGGTCCCGTTTTACCCTTTGGGTACAGAACCCTCAAAATCAAATAGCGGGTGTGTTAAAGGAGAACCAAGAGAATCCATTTCGATAATTTTTGGAGTATTTGTCTGTTTATCTGTTTGTCGCTTTGTTTGTGCACGCATCACGTAAAAAGTACTTACTTAATGCAGTTGCCTTTAAAAAACAAACATTATGCGTATCTTGGAGTAACATTCAGTTTTTGTTTCATCGTGATCGGTTCACTCAACAAAAATATATTAGAACTTAAAATTATCAAGAAAAAAATTGTTTACTTATTCCGACACAATATTTGTCTCCGATTTCCATGCGGACGGAATCGCGGGTACAGCTAGTATGTAACTTGTAACTAATATTATAAATGCGAAAGTAAGTTTATTTGTTTGTTACCTTTTCACGCCTAAACCACTGAACCGATCATCCTGAAATTTTGCTTATACGTTATCAGGTGTACAGAAACGGACATAAGGTACCTTTAATCCCGAAAAAAATAACTGTTCCCGAGGAAAACAACAATAACTATAACAATATCTCGGGTTATTCTCGTCTTGCTAACGGTGAGTATTTGCACAGACACCACCTCGTAGCTAGGATTATCCATCAGCAACTTGCTCTTAAATACAACCTTGTGGACGCAAAAGTACCATACTACATGTATGTGCCCGACCCAGTTCTCGAGAATGGTCATGTCACATTGTACTGGTATCGATCTATCATCACCGACAGGACTATTGTTGCCAATAAGCCTGATAGTGGTGATAGATCGATCAGAGCGCCTCACAATGATTATTGATATCACTGTTCCGCATGACGAAAACCTCGTGAAAGCAGAGAAAGATAAAGAAATTAAATATCAAGACTTGGCACACGAGGTTGTCGACATGTGAGATGTTGATTCAGCAGTAATTGTGCCGATAGTATATAGGTACGGCGAATGGCTTAATAGCCAAGAGCCTCGACCAACACCTAAAGAGGCTCTCGTTGGGCGGCTGGATCAAGGGCCTGATACAGAAAGCTGTACTTCTTGACACGGCGCGTATTGTTAGGAGGATCCTCTCTCTGAGGCCCTGACCACCGGTAGCTTGGACCCTGTTCCCGATTCCGGTGGGCTACTATTTTTTATATTTTCTAATGTTTTTTTATACTTTCATTGAAATATTTAAAAATTTAAAAGACAATTTTGTTAAATTAATAAACGGAACTATAATAAAAGGGCCCACATGTGTTTCTAATCATGATTGAATTATATTATTATAGAAACTTTAGTAGTGTGTTAAGAATTGATTGTCAAATTCTAAATTAACGCGAGCGTAGCCGCGGGCAAAAGCTAGTATGTTGTATAAACAATTCTCTTTATGTTATGCTTGTTTATTTTAACTGCAGTTTTAAAACCACAGTTTGCAAACACTTTTGTTGCATTTCAAGAGCGTTGCTTTGGTCTGTTTTGTTTGTAGACTGATATTGCAGACAGATAAATGTTTCTTTTGCTTCATCTACAGTCGTAGGTAGTTAGAGCTACTATACACATAGTTGGGTCATCACTTTCGGTTCGGTAATTTCTATTGAACAGGTTTTGTTGTTGTTCAATGGAAATTGCCGAACCGAATGTTCCGACCCGACTATGTGTATAGCAACCTTAGATTCATGTTTATATTGATATGTTTGCGCCCAATGCATGGTCTTTCACTGAAAATGGAGCTTTTTTTTATCGTGGGAAATTCCAAATGAATACCCTTCTCGCGGGGAAGTCGAATGGTTGTGCCGGACTCTTACCGGCTAAAAACCCATGGTGTTCCTTCTCTCGACCATTGGCCAGAGTCACGGGATTCGCAGCTGCATGCACCGCGACCCCAGCAAGCCTCTCCTACTGTAGGGCCTAGCCCCACGTCCTCATGAGAGGTGCGCCCGGAAAACGGCGCGCCGCCTTCTCGGGCCTGTTACTGGTCGGGCGACGGTTCCTCTAACCCGCCGCCCGTAGGCCACACACTAGGGTGGCCGGAGAACGCCGCGCCCTCCGGCGCCCAGTGCGTCTGGCGCGGGAGAGTGGTAGTCGCCTCTCTCTCCCTCAAAAGGAGGCGACGGCTATCTACGCACTGTCGCTCAACAATTGTTGACACCTGAGGTTCTCGGTGTTTTTCGTCTCACTCACATAACATGACAGAATTGATGAATGAATAATAAAAATTGCGCGCGCTAAAATATTTGTCTCCCGGCTAAATACTCAAACGCTATAGAATCAATTAAATTGTCCTTAATTTCGTGCTATCGCTATCACTTCGCCTTAAACTGAAAGAGACAGCACGAGACTTAACGGCAACTTAAAATTGAGTAGCTTTTGAGTATTTGCGGTCATTAGACTACCTGTCCACCGAAGTTGAGAAGAACAGAGACGATATAACTCGACCAACGCGATCAAATAATTATTTACTCCACTCATCAACGTGATGTGATAACATTAGTATCATCCCTTTTGGTGGGCAGACGGCCTTAGACGGACGTGAAAACCGTTTTAATCCTTAGCAAAATAAGGCTAAAAGTAAATTTTCTAACAGTAATTTACTGACACGATTTCTCTTTCTACCAACAAAACATCTAACTTAATCCAACTCTGAACTAAATCCTATGTTTTAAGGAACAATCCTCTGGGGGAATAAGGGGAGAACTGATTAGAAAAATCTAGGATATTTTAAAATTTAAAACGTATCTGAAGAAATATCTTTCAAACGAACTTCTTCTCTCGTGTCGACACGAGCTATATGAGAATGGCTCGAGCCATGCCATCTTGGTGAAAAGATTAGCCAGTCAGAAAGGGTACATTCGTTTTAAATTTACTGAAGAAAAATTAATGGCCGTGGCAACCAGCGCTACCATTATCTTTAAAAATATGATTGTAATGGAAGCGGGTTTTTCTTCAATGACATAATATATAATAGGGACCCTGTTTGTAAACGTATACTACTGATCACGAAGTTTCGGGTTATCTTATTAAAGCTTTATAAGTAACTACTACTTAGTACTTAAAAATACATATACGACTTGCACTTGACTATAATTTGTTCGATAATAATTTTAAATGTGTCACAACACTATTATATAAGATGTCAAAAATACGAGGGTATTTTTACCTACCGTGCCGCTACTATAATTTTAATTATCTAGGTTTCTTCATTTTCTCAGTACGCTTCACACAGCCACAGTAATTTCGACGTAATCAAAGGAATTATGAATACCACCGACAGCCGGGACGCCTTCTAATATGTATAAGAACGTTTACTGAATTTCACATAAACTCTACAAGTAGTTAGCTTAGGTTAAGTATTTTACACTTCCCCCCCATTGGCTGGAGACCCTTCAGGTCTCGCCAATAACTGCCCGGTTACGTAGAAACCGTCCCCTAGGACGACCTACAGCAGCCCAATATAAAAAAAAAAAAAAACACATGAACTAGATTCGCTAATCTAGTTCTTTCTCTGAACCAGCTGCTGCCCGTGGTTTCACTGGCGTCCTAAGGAAACTACTACATGTACCTGTAAATGACACTACAATTTAATCGTTCAGGGGTGATTCTATCATTACAGTTTTAGCTAATCTCGGTATGTCAGGATTGCGAGCAAGGTAAACACAGTAAATAAAACCAACATAGACTCTCCACCACTGAGAGTACTTGTATTTGGGTTAGTATTAGTAACATAAACTAGATCACAATATATTACTTTACACAATTATTACAAGATCATAAAATAAGGACAAGCTAGTCAGATATAAAAGGTCAGACTTCGTCAGCTGATCAACACGGAATGCTCTCGCTTCGTCGAATGACCACCGCCTTTATAACCTCGGGTGGGCCGATCCATATCGACGACTACCCTCTCTTGTCAACATTGCCCAGTGCTACCCGCTACCGATAACACGGCCCTCCTGCAAAACACACGTCCTCGTGTGTTGGTGGTTGGTGGTTGACGCACCATCAACCCCATCGTCAAGATTGTGCATCAAGGCCTAACTTCAGTGACACCTTCGGACCTTAAACAGAAACAAATAATACAGTACACATCTCGGCCACACCTGATCACTCATCTTTGACCTCGTCATGTTACTCATGTCTTTGACCAAAGTAAAATGAAAAGCATCCAAAGAATGTTTGAATCGATTAGAGCTTGTTATCCCATCGACGGCCAACAAGCTCATCACCCATGACTTAAACTAGTTGATATTCATTCAGTACCTATCAACCTAGTTCTATATTCGTTCATAACTTCTCGTATCAAACTTACTTACTTACAAACATCCACACATTAGATTTCAACATTCTCACAATAAAATACTATCTCAGACGCCTAATAGATAGTTCTACTTTGGTTAAACATCAAATCATAGTTATTCAATAAATCATAATAGGTACATAAACACACAATCTCATCATACACAAATTCATAAAATCATTTAAATACATTTACAATATTTTTCAGGGCTAAATATCTCATCATAGTTTTTCACAAATTCATAATACATGAACACTTAAAATATTTCTTGGTTAAATATCTCAACGATTCACAAAGCCATAATACATAAACACTTAAAATATTTCATTCGTAAAAATCTCATAATTATTCACAAAATCATAACATAATATGATAATAACTCAATAATTTACAAACTCATAGTACATTTAACACTTAAAATATTCCATGATTATATATCTCAATTATTCACAATTCATTGTACCAGCTTACAAACACTTCAAAGTCATAGTTTAAACACTTAAAATATTTCAAGATTAAATATCTCATTATTCACAAACTCATAGTACATATCTACCCTTAAAATAATTCACGATTCAAGATCTCATTATTATTCACAAAATCCTACATTCTTAAGTATCTCAATTCTTCACAAAATCATAAAACAACCACCCTAAATGTTTCATGGTTAAATATCTTATAATCATTATTCACAGTATCATAGTACATAATTATAAACACTTAAAATATTATCTCAATTATTCCCAAAATCATAATACTTAAGTATCATTTTTCATGATCAAATAGGTATCTCAATTATTCACAAACTCATATTACAAAACTGACATGATTTTGTAAACATAACATTTCTATATTGCGCTAATAATCCAACCTTTTTACAACAATACAATACATATTAAACACATCTTTAACGAAAATAAGTAAAATTTTTTTTTTTAAATAAATTTGACAAATTAATCTTTAACGGAAGTCATCATAGTAATTATCATCAATAATAAATACAATTTCCTGTTTTCGTCTACAAAAAATAAATTTTGAAACCATAAGTAATAATAACAAACTACTTTTTAATTTCAATAAACTATTTTGTACCATTCTACAACAAGAATTATAACAAAACCAATCAAAACAAATATCAATATTTTCAAAACTTTTTCAAAACATTAATTCAAAACAGAATCTCATTTTCACTGCATTTTCATTTATCAATTAATAGCATCACCCGCCTTGGATTTAGCCAACTCATTTGGCATCACCCGCCTGGGATCCTGCTTTATCAACATGGCATCACCCGCCTTGGATCTAGCCATATCATGGCATATCCCGCCTTGGTTCCAGCCCTATAACAATTGCTTCGCCACGTTAGAGTTTCAGTTTTCCCCAGGCGAAGCCTTTGGCCAACCCCGGCTGGCCAAACCGGGCGGTGCCAAAGATCAACCCTGGTTGCATCTCACCACAAACTCTAATACGACTTGCAATGTATTTTCCTACACGAATAAATACAGATGCCGTATTTATTTTCCACGAATAAATACAGATACCATCATATTTATTTTATACTAATAAACACAGATATCATCTCATTTATTTTACACGGATAAATACAGATAACATCTCTTTTATTTTACATGAATAAGCAAAGATATCATTTAATATTTATTTTACACGAATAAATAACCTCTCATATTATATTTCCTTCATCAAAATTCCTTCACACATAATAAAATGGTTGTGACTCACCGGATTTATCACATTTTCTCATTCTCACACTTCTCACCATTGTAATATCAATCGATTTTTGTCAGTCCGTCTACAGGGGATTTTTTTTAGCAAAATATTTACATGTGGGTATACAATCATAATGTGGACTGGTTTTTTCTTGTTCCACTTCTGATGTAAATGACACTACAATTTAATCGTTCAGGGGTGATTCTATCATTACAGTTTTAGCTAATCTCGGTATGTCAGGATTGCGAGCAAGGTAAACACAGTAAATAAAACCAACATAGACTCTCCACCACTGAGAGTACTTGTATTTGGGTTAGTATTAGTAACATAAACTAGATCACAATATATTACTTTACACAATTATTACAAGATCATAAAATAAGGACAAGCTAGTCAGATATAAAAGGTCAGACTTCGTCAGCTGATCAACACGGAATGCTCTCGCTTCGTCGAATGACCACCGCCTTTATAACCTCGGGTGGGCCGATCCATATCGACGACTACCCTCTCTTGTCAACATTGCCCAGTGCTACCCGCTACCGATAACATACCCGGATAAAAAGTTTTAGATTCTTATCCGGGTCTGTGTGCCAAATTTCATCGAAATCCGCTCAGCCGTTAAGGCGAAAATCACAAACTTTCTCACAATATTAATAGAATAGGATTTAAATTATCTAGCTTCTTCTACTATCTCAGCACTTTTCACACAGTCACAGCAATTTCGACGTAATCAAAGGAATTATGAATACCACCGACAACCAAGACTCCTTCTAATATAAGGATGTTTGCTTAATTTCACGTAAACTAGTTTCACTAACGGCTAATTTTACAATTTACAGCCTGTCCTCGCTCGCACGTGGAATTTAATACTTTATTATATTAGACATTTAATCATTTGGCTTCCTCGAATTTTCGTAAACATGAAAGTTGAGTTGGGATTATTACTTCAGCTTTCGGCTATTTGTTTTTGTTTTCAAGATATGAGTAATTAAATTTCGAGTGTGTTGTTTGTTTTTTGTTCAAGTCCACGTGTAATTTCCTGGAAAAATGGGCTTTTTCGCAAGGAATAGCCTATGTTTAGCCACAAAGGGGCAACCTTAGGCTGTTGCCAGGGTTACAAAAATTGTCGGATGTCAGGTAGCAGCGTTTTTTAAGACACGGTGTGTGCGCTAACTAAATCTTGGAGGAGCTCGTGGCTAAATAATTACAGCCGCATAGACCGATCTTCCAGGTTAAGCCACGCTTGCCGAGGTTGGTCTGTGGATGGGTGACCATTTACCATAGCGAGTTTCCTCCGTGCCTCGGAAAGCACGTAAAGCCGTTGGTCCCGGCTGTCATTTGTAGATCTTTGACAGTCGTTACTGTTGGTCAGAAGCCAGAAAGTCTGACAACCAGTCTTACCAAGAGTATCGTATTACCCAGTTACTGGGTTGTGGAGGTCTGATAGGCAGTCGCTCCATGTAAAATACTGATATTCAGCTGCATCCGGTTCGACTGGAAGCCGACCCCAACATAGTTGGGAAAAGACTAGGCAGATGATGATGTGTACGCTAACTAAATCATTTACTGTGGTCATCAAACATACGTAGTAAAGGTTGTTTATTTATAGGTCTAGTGCATAACTGAGTCAGTGCCTGGGGTATGGGAGCGGCACGAGAGGGGTGACATATGACGATGTGACGTGTATGAGATAGTTCGGACACGTCGTCATATGTCACCCCTCCCGTGCTGCTCCCATACCCCAGGCACTGACTGAGGGCCAGGCCACACGGTGCGGTGCGGCTCCGGCGCGGCGCCTGAGCGACCAATCGGCGGGCACACGAGTGACGTTACCCCGCTCGTACGGCCCGCCGATTCGTCGCTCAGGCGCCGCGCCGGAGCCGCACCGCACCGTGTGGTCTGGTCCTGAGTTAAGCGCTAGACTTATAATTATCTAGGTTTTTTCATTTTCTCAGTACTCTTCACACAGCCACAGCAATTTCGACGTAATCAAAGGAATTATGAATACCATCGTCAACCGGGAAGCCTTCTAATACAGGGAGGTTTACATCAAATTCGCATAAACTAGTTTCACTAACGGCTAATTTTACAATTTACAGCTTCTCCTCGCTCGCATGTGGAATTTAATACTTTATTATATTAGACGTTTAATCATTTGGCTTCCTCGAATTTTCGTAAACATGAAAGTTGGGCTTATTACTTCAGCTTTCAGCTATTTGGTTTTGTTTTCAAGATACGAGTAATTAAATTTTGTGTATGTTGTTTGTTTTTCGTTGAAGTACACGTGTAATTTCCAGGAAAAGTGGGCTTTTTCGCAAGGAATAGCCTATGTTTAGCTACAAAGGGGCAACCTTAGGCTGTCGCGATGGTTACAAAAATTGTCGGATATCAGTAGGCCAATTCTTGTAATTAAAAATGTTCAAATTATAGTTTCAATCTAGTCTCAATCTCATAAATATGACAAGCGGTATTCTCGTTCGTTAACAAACAACGTAAAACGTAAAATTATATTGAAATGAGATTGAAAGTTGACTGAAGCCAAAAGGGTGTTCTGGTTACATTATGTACTGAGCCATTTTGACAACTTGGAATTCTCATTTATTTCAAGAATTTTAAGTCTATGACTGCTGATATCGGTATGCTATCCGTAATAGATTTCAAGTTGACTGAATTGACATTTAATCGCGATAGATTGAGGTGATACTGAAACCGGACCGAACTTTAAGTGTACCAGAATACCATTTCTTATTCAATTCATAATTTAATCTCAGTTTATTACCCTTCAGCCTGACTTCAAATTAATTACGAGAATAATAATTGGGCTTCAGGTAGTAGTGTTTTTTAAGACATGGTGTGTACGCTAGCTAAATCATTTACTGTGATCATCAAACATACGTAGTAAAGGCTGTTTATTTAGTAATTAATGTCTATACAAGGTTAGTCGGAGGAGCTCGTGGCTAAATAATTACAGCTGCACAGACTGATCTTCCGGGTTAAGCCACGCTTGCCGAGGTTGGTCTGTGGATGGGTGACCATTTACCATAGCGAGTTTCCTCCGTGCCTCGGAAAGCACGTAAAGCCGTTGGTCCCGGCTGTCATTTGTAGATCTTTGACAGTCGTTACTGTTGGTCAGAAGCCAGAAAGTCTGACAACCAGTCTTACCAAGAGTATCGTATTACCCAGTTACTGGGTTGTGAAGGTCTGATAGGCAGTCGCTCCATGTGAAATGCTGATATTCAGCTGCATCCGGTTCGACTGGAAGCCGACCCCAACGTAGTTGGGAAAAGGCTAGGCAGATGATGACAAGGTTAGTCGGAAAGAGGGTACCTACTGATCCGCTTGCCACTTCACAATTTCTTATGTGTTTCTTATTCTAGCGTATGGCACTCGTGGGTTGCAGCTGAAAATTAGCGTCAGGTGGTACACCACACCTAGTGTTATCATCTAACATTATGTTGAGCTGATGCTCTTTTGGCATTACAATCATTGTTATCTGTTTTTTTAGTTTTAAGGTGTATTTTTGCTGTAATGCCAATAAATGCATGTTTCTTTCTTCTTTCTTTCACTTCAAATATCACTTATGACTGATTTAAATTAAAGCAAGTGTTAAAATTTACACAAAAACATAACATCACGCCTGTATTCCTCGAAGGGTTGGGCAGAGGTGTATAGTACACCCACATTTCGCCGTTATGTTTTAAGTCCCACGTAATAGAAAGCGAGCCTAATACCATCAACTAGGCACAGATCCAGACTCCGGGCTGCTACTGAGAAATTCCACACAAAAAAACCCAATACCACTTTGTCCGACCTGGAGATCGAACCCAAGACCTCAAGCTTAGCGGTCGCGCTTGCACTACGCCAATGAACAGTCAAAAAGGTTAAAATTTAAAAAAAACGATTTCTTTTTTCCTTGGAAAAATATTTTTATTTGAGTTTGTGTAATATGACCTCCTTTTTATATAATGACTAGCTTCCGCCGCGACTTCGTCCCCGTGAACTTTGAACCATTATCAGCCGTTTCGAGGCTGAATTTTAAAGCCCTTCCTTAGTGCTTGACTACATTATTTAGGACCCTCTGTGCAAAATTTCAAGTTTCTAAAACCGAAGCTTAGGTCTTGCGTTGTCTGTCTGTCAGTCAACCAAATTCTACTAACAAAATCGCAAACGAACTGCAACCGTCAGTCAGTTTTTCTTTACAAAAACTGACTGGTTTTGTGTTTGTTGTCAAACAATTTGACAGTTTTTGTGAACGAAAACTGTCTGAATGAGCAGTTCGGCTACGCTTCGGTTGCGATTTATCAACGTTTCTGTTAGTAGAATTGACCACAAAGGTATATCTATTACATTACCAGTTTTTTTAATCGGTTTAGGGGCGATTTTCAATCGTCAGATAACGTTTATCTGATGGATAAATATCACGCTTTGACAGCTTTTGTGTAGAAGATCTGTCAAAACGTCAAAATTATTCCACAGATAAAAGTTATTTGACGATTGAAAAATCAGCCCTAAAAAGAGTGTGTCTATTTTAAGATAAAACAGTTTCAGAACTCGAAGAAACAACACCGAATTAAAGCAATGTTTCGTTAACTCCAACACAAGAGGTCTGTGGCATTAATAAAATATGAATGCCGGCGCTACGTCACTAAAACTGAAGCGTATAATGTTAAGCGTATATTGTATAATTTTATATTTATAGGGTTGAGAAAAGTTGTGATAATAAATGTCAGTGACGTATAGTACCTGGCAGTAAATATTACACACAAGACGTCGCTCGCGGCTCCGCTCGCGTGGAGTCGTCTATCGCGTATTCCTTATTTTTCGGGATAAAAGGAGTCTATGTCCATCTCCAGGTTCCAGACTATTTCTGTACTTACCAAGATTCTTCAAACTCGGTTCAGCGGTTTAGGCGTGAAAGCGTCACAGACACACAGACAGAGTTACTTTCGCATTTATAATATTAGTAGGGATTCAGCTTTAGAAAGAGATATCGGCTAGCTTCAGCTTCATAGAATGTCGTCTCTGTTACTCATACCTATGTGATCTAATATCACATAGGTATGTAGGAGGGAGCGGAATTTAAACCCCAGATAACTTTTATCGTTTAATTCTTCTTAATAAACTTAATTAAAGATACAGCGTACTCGCCAGCCATCGCGCACCCATTATGCAAAGAGTCGTCTCCCAGTCCTTACTTGTCACACACTATCCCTTTTTCGCTTCTCATTCATTCGGCTCTGGCCGTCTCCACTCGTATCCTCTTTCACGCTCACACTCATTCTGTCTCACTCACACATCGGATCATACGTCATACATCATTCCAGAGGTATATTATACCTCTTAATTTCGTACTAAAAGTATGAAATTAAAGAGCTTTGTTTTACATATTACATACACTGTTTTACATTTTACATAGAACGGAACCCTAAAAAATGTTATATGATTTTTCAAATCAATAATTTGTAACTATAAATAAAGTCCAATAAATAATTCGTGATTTTTAAATCCCGGGATTAAAACATCAATATAATTATTCCGGGATTTTAGAGGAGGTATTATCCACTCTATGTTACTTCCTTCCTCGAAGTTTAGGTAAATATACTCCACCTATTACGATCTTTGCTCATAACCATTAAATTGTGTCTCTATTTGAATGTAGGTAGTTATTTTAGCAACCATTCAGACTGATACAATACGTTCAAATACATCAATAAAAGTCCGCGTTCTAATAGCTATCATAACATTATGACATGTTAAATTAAAGTATTACGACGCTAATTATTGTTGTTTTCACAAACAATAAAGTTGGAATTAGACGAATTTTAATTCACTTTTGTTTTTTATTTTGCTTTCATTCGGTCTGATTCACTCGCAATATAACGTTTGAACACAAAATGAAACAAAAGTGAAACTAAAATGAAAGAAAAATTAACATTCACATAAATGAATGTTTATTTATTTTATTACTAGCTTTTGCCCACGGCTTCGCTCGCGTTAATTTAGAATTTAACACACTACAAAAGTTTCTAAAATAATTTAATTCAATCGTGATTCGAAAGACACGTGGCGCCATCTATGAACGTTATTGTTGCTTTCCTCGCGAACAGTACTGTTTTTCGGGATGAAAGGTACTCTATGTCCATTTCTGTACACCTGACAATGTCTACGCAAAATTTCAGGATGATCGGTTCTGTAGTTTAGGCGTGAAAAGGTAACAAACAAACAAACTTACTTTCGCATTTATAATATTAGTTAGGAAAGTTAGGATATTTTCGCACAAAATTTGTACAGAGGCGGGCTCTTCCGAGTGAACGAAAAATGAACCGTTCAATTCTGCTTAAGGCAAGTGACACCATGTTTATTGCTGTACGTATAGTACTACTTATTATGCAGAGATGTCATAGATGAGACGCTTAGAATCGGGAAACGCTGTGTTGACCGTGTCTGGTATTCCAGAAACGCATCGATAATAATTACGCAGAAGCACGCTTAATAGCATTTGAATTTAGTGTTGGACACATTGGACCACACTGTGAATTCAAATGCGATTCTCAATAATCGAATTTTCTGATTGAATAGCGCTATGGACATATAGGTGCAGTATACAGTATGACTTTTTAGTCGCTTTAGTGCGTATACACGTAGAAAGCGGGTTGCCGGCGTCGATCTACCAATGCTTGTCGGTGCTGGGAGCCTACTCCCTAAGTCCGTCAACGAAGTTAGTTACCCGACCGAAAGTAGCCCGAAACGTAGAAGTGAACAAAACAAGTGTCAAGTTCAGCTTTTTGGACGGGCAAAAACACATCGGTAGTAGGGACAACTGTCAAATCGTGTTGTCATTCATTCTTAGTTCGGGCCCCGAAATAATTGTATGTCCGCAGGTGATAGAGAGTAGGAAAAACTCTTAACTGAGGCCGAAACCGCGGACTTCGCGCTTAGAGAGTAGAATCCCTGGATCGAGCAGTTAGTCGGCGCAGGTAGTCTCTATACTGTGTGGTGAACCAGCGAAGACAAGCTCCGAACGTCGCCGACAAGTTCCGACCTGCTCCGATCAGCGCTGGAAGGCCGTCATTTGTTGCTATATTCGCAAGGGAACAACGAGTATTTCTGTTTAAAAATGCCAGCCCTTGCTTCTACCCGCTTCCTATATGTAGTGGTTACCTGCACGGACCAGCGGTGCGAGCACGGATCTTTTTATTGAGTCGATTCGAGAAATGTATCTATTCTAAACGTCAAATTTGACATAAGGTATAAATAAAATACCTATGCACTCCAACAACACTCTGCAAAACAATAACAACTCACATTATTCTACACACACACACAAAATTCCAACGCACACAAAAAAGCAAAACCCTTACTACTTAATAGCACATAACTCTCTCATAAACATTCAGTCATCTTTAGTCAAACAAAATATTAGTGTAACCAACAACTATATATATTAATGGCTAACATCACTAACATAAACAATGACCTCGACCAACTCTGCGTAGGAGACGCGTCTATCTGCAGCCCTGATAATTGCAAAATATACATAAAACATTTTGACACGAACAATATAAATCTTTTACACATAAATATACGCAGTATAAATAAAAACTTTGATTCACTACAAGTACTATTGAGCCGAACTGATATAAATTTTGATATTATAATATTGACCGAAAGCTGGCTCAGTAAAACAAATAATTTACCTATACTGGATGGTTTTCAATCGTACTGTACAAAAACAAATAGTAATCAAAATGATGGCGTAGTTTTTTATTTAAAAGAGAGCATCAAAAGCACAGTTTGGGAACCGGACTTTGAGTGTGGAAATTGCCTTGTATGTCAATTGGATAATAAACTGGCAGTGGTGGCTGTCTATCGCTCGCCTTCTTACAATTCTAAAGGAAATTATGATAACTTTCTAATAAGTCTAAATAACGTCTACAACAAAATGCCCTCGTTGCCAAATATCGCTCTTGTTGGGGATCTTAACATAGATATAAGTAAAGAAAACAGAAACCAGCGAAGCGTTGATTATTTATTGCTTAATGCCTCTCACGGGCTTCTCCCTACCCACTTATTCCCTACCCGGCTAGACAAGTGCCTAGATCACACATTCCTAAAAACCAACTTACCTGTAAGCACACTTGTGCTGGATACCCACATTACCGATCATAGACCCACTCTTCTATCTATTGCTGATCCCAAACTGGTGCGAAAATTACGCCACACAACCACCCGTATAAATCATGACGCTATTCTGCAGAATCTACAAAACACGGACTTTTCGGATATTTTTGAAACCACCGATCCCAACCTATCCATGAATAAATTCATCACAAAAATAACATCTATAATGTCTAATAACACGGTACTAATTAAAATCCCCAGACGCAAACGAACTATAAAACCATGGATAACTCCAGGTCTTTTAAAGTGTATGAAAAACCGTGATAAACTTCACAATAAGTCCAAAAAAGCACCCGATAATCTAGTACTTAGACTAACCTACACTCGCTATAGAAATTTCTGTAATTCCCTACTTCGAAAGCTAAAAATTTCCTACGAAAAAAGTGAACTGGAGAGAACGAAAAATAATCCTAGAGAGTTATGGAAAACCATTAAGAATATTACAAACACATCCAAAACTCGAACAATACCTGAAGAGCTACTGAGTTTATGCGATAGTCCTAATTCTTCCGTTAACAAGGTATGCCATTTCTTTGCTAACGTTGGCAAAAACCTGGCGGCAAATATCGAATCAGTTGCACAATCCCCCCTGCTCCCAGAACAACGTTCTTCCTCTGGTAACATCTCCAACTCAACCGTCAATTCATTGGCTCTGCTAGATGTTGATGAAGCCGAAGTAGAATCACTTATACTTCAATTAAATAATGACAGTGCTGTTGGCTGGGATGGAATTTCACCTTTACTGTTAAAGAACTGCAAAAATGTGTTAGTTCCCCACTTATCTTACCTTTTTAATTGCTGTCTACAAAAGGGAGTCTTTCCTGAAGCTTTAAAGAAAGCTATAGTTCATCCTATTCACAAGGGAGGAGACAGAAACTGTGTCAATAATTACAGGCCCATTTCGGTGCTACCTGTACTTTCTAAAATTCTGGAAAGAATACTCAACAACCGACTCAAAGATTTTTTGGATAGGTATAAAATAATCGCTGAGAATCAGTACGGCTTCCGGAAAAGAATATCAACAGAAGACGCAGTACTTGACCTGACGCAACATGTAGCGAAAAACCTGGACAGCAAAACAAAATGCCTAGGCATATTTCTAGATTTGTCCAAGGCCTTTGACACAGTTTCTGTTTCCTTACTGATCTCGAAGCTGGAATTGCTTGGAGTGCGAGGAATTGCCCTAGATATATTTAAAGACTATTTGAGTAACCGCACCCAACGTGTCAAAATCAATACTTACCTCAGTGACGAAGAACTTGTCTCTTTCGGAGTCCCGCAGGGAAGCATTTTGGGGCCTAGTTTGTTCCAAATTTACATAAATGACCTTTGCAATTTAAAGCTCCCACAATGTAAAATTTTTACATACGCCGACGACACGGCAATAATAGTACAAGGACCTACATGGGATACTGTTAAAACCACAGCAGAGTCTGCATTGAGTACGATAATGACATGGCTAAACTCAAACCTCCTTACACTCAATTTACTAAAATCCAGCTACATTCCGTTTGCAATAAGACGTAATAACTCACCTTCAGACACCTTCTCGATTACTGCTCACTCATGTCAGGCTCCTTCTACTTCGCCCACGTCGTGTTCTTGTCCTAATCTTACCAGAACAACCAGCGTTAAATATCTAGGTGTACAAATAGATAGTGCACTAAAATGGGATAAACAAATTGATGCTCTCACCACCAGAACCCTCCGTCTCTTACATATCTTTAAGTCCCTGAGAGAATCCGCTAATCTCGAAACCTTAAAAATGGTGTACTTTGGCCTGTGTCAATCGGTACTAGGATATTGCATTACAGTGTGGGGAGGGGCGGGTAAAACATTCCTTCTCCAAATAGAGAGAGCACAGAGAGCTATACTTAAAGTTATGACCAGAAAACCGTACAGATACCCAACAACTCAACTGTATTCTGACTCTAAAGTTCTCACAGTACGTCAACTCTTTGTGCTCTACTCAGTCCTTAAAAAACATTCATCCCTACCCCCTCCCAACCGGAAAAAACGCACCTATATCCCTCCAAGTACCCCTCATAAAACAGCCTTTGCCAAACATCAATATTTTATTCTAAGCTCTTTCATTTACAGAAAAATTCATAAACACCTAAACATACTTGATCTGTCAAAAAGGGAAATTAAACAGAAACTTACAGAGTGGCTTCTTCAACAAGACTACGATCACACAGAATCAATATTAACCTACATAACCTAGCACATGCACACACGCACATTCATTCACACACTCACACACTCACTCACACTCACACACACACACCCACACAAACACACACTAGAATTCATCATTCTCATTATTTCATTTTATTTAATTTTACGTAACATCAGCATTTTTCTGATAATTGTTAAACTGTGGGTAGATCGACAGGGTCCTCATTTAATAAATTGGTAATATTTAAACATAACCTAAGGCCGTCCACTGTCTCTTAAGATACAGGTATACCTAGTTTAAGAGACAGGGTAACGTTAATTGTAGACAGATGTACTTACCATGTACTAACATCAACCAACATGTTCTACCACATAATGTAGTTACACAACTTTGTATGTTGCTATAAACTAGTTTAAGTTGTTTTCTCACCATCTGTACCTTTTTGATCAATAAACAATTTTATTATTATTATTATTATTAAAATGACAACATTTGTCGTTATATTTATATTAAATAAACGTCGTTTATATCGACCAGTCTGATCTGTATTTTTCTATCATTTGTCAATTACGAGATCCAGAGACTTTTACTGAGACATTACCATATATTACCATATTGTAGATGGTCAAATTTTCCGTAGACGAGGTCCACACGATAGTGAGGAATCTCAAACCTAGGAAAGCCCCCGGCTCAGACGGTATCACCAATAAGGTGATCAAACACTTTTCCGCCCCGCTCTTAGTTCTCATGACCGCCATCTTCAATGGCGCTCTGAGTAATAACATCTTTCCGCAAGCTTGGAAACAAGCCACCGTTATCGGTATCCCCAAACCCGGCAAACCCAAGAGTGAGCCCACTAGTTATCGCCCCATTAGTCTTCTCAATGTAATTGGGAAAATCTATGAGCGTCTCATTTATATCCGTTTAAAGGATTTCGCTGACTCCCGTAAACTCATCCCCGACGAACAGTTCGGTTTTCGAACCCAGCACTGTTGCATTCGACAATTGCACCGCATTGTCGAACACATTAGCTCCCGTTTTATGCGCTCGTACAAAACGGGCATGCTCTTCTTCGACGTAGCGAAAGCCTTCGACAAGGTCTGGCACAACGGTTTATTATACAAACTGTACCAATTCAACGTGCCGGACCGTCTCGTGCTCATCATTCGAGACTTTCTGTCGGATCGCTCCTTCCGCTATCGCCTAGAAGGCACCCTCTCGTCCCCTCACCCCATTCGCGCAGGAGTCCCTCAGGGCTCCGTGCTATCGCCCCTTCTGTTCACGCTGTACACCAGCGACATTCCCAAACGTGGCTTGGCCAAGTTGGCTCTCTTCGCCGACGACACGGCTATCTACTATTCCGGTAGGAGTCTCGATAGCATCTCTCGAACCCTTCAAACCGCAGCCGACGCCCTCGGGGTCTGGTTCCGGAAATGGAGAATAGAGGTGAATCCCGAAAAGAGCGCAGCCGTTCTTTTCGAGAGACACGGTGACTCCCACACCCACATCCGTCCCGTCCTCATGTTCGGCAAACAGATCCCTTGGGAGATGAAAGCCAAATACCTGGGGGTTATCCTCGACCACCATCTGAGTTTCCGAGACCACATCAAAGCGGTGCGCGCTCGCGCCGCTTTCGCTGTCGGTCGCCTCCACCCCATCCTTAGAACGCGCAGTAAATTGTCACTTAGAAATAAGCTGAGAATCTACGTGACGTGCATCCGCCCCATCTTGACTTACGCTAGCGTCGTGTTCGCACACGTTAAGCCTTGTCGCTTTAAATCCTTCCAAACCCTCCAGAATCGAGTGTTGCGCAGAGCCGCGGCTGCCCCGTGGTTCATGCGTAACGTCCAACTCCATCTCGATCTAAAAATGCCAACCATCAGGCAATACCTCAAACGCATTTCCAAGCGTTACTTCGACTCTGCCCCCCGCCATCCGAACCCCCTAGTCGCCGCAGCGGCCGACTACAGTCCCTCTCTCATAAGTAAAGTTCGCCGTCCCAGGCACACACTTTTAGAACCCGATGACGAAATTACCCTCCTCCAGGAGGCGAGTAAATCGACCAGCACACTACACAACAAACGCCGCCGCCCGGCATACCGTCCTCGCCGACGAGGCCCGTCGCGACGTCCCACCGCCGCCGGTCACGATCCACCGAGCTCTCCCGTCGTAGAGCCGGTCGTCTCTTCAGACTCCGCAGTCACCCCGATAATTCAGCCCTCATCAAGCTGTCTCCCCCCCCATATGTCCACGCCAGCAACGCCCTAAGCCGAGGTCCGAGTCCCACTAGGGGTCGCCCTTAGTGCTGTTGTTGTAGGTAGTCATGATGTTAGTGTAGTACAAGTAGTTAGCTTAGGTTAAGTATTTTACTTCCCCCCATTGGCTGGAGACCCTTCAGGTCTCGCCAATAACTGCCCGGTTACGTAGAAACCGTCCCCTAGGACGACCTACTGCAGTCCAATAGAAAAAAAAAAAAAAAATGGTCAAATTTCGGTACAAAAAACACATGACATAAAAACAAAAACTTTAGTTTTAAAAACTGTATTAGTCCTGTAACTCATTAAAATTATACAATGAGCTTAAAGTAGTCCAATAATTTGGTATAATCAAAAACATCTGTATGTCTTCAGAATTTCTAGAGACAACAATTTAGACTTTTTGCTCATAACTCAAAATTAAGTTTAGAACAGCCTTTTAGACATAGGACGGCAGAATTGTGAAACAGTCAGCGTTATATGGGAAGTAGCAGTCAATTTGGCCAACTATTTAGAAACACCCAAAGTGATCACTAATATTCAGTCAATCAAAGTCGTCTAATTATTCAGACCATCCATCTTACGCAAGAATATTGGAATACAAACAACGTCAAATGTTACATTTCATGAACGCGCCGTAATCATTTTAATTTAAAGCTTATGTAAATGTCCATAAAAGTCATTATAATAACAGTTTAAACGAATTCTTTTATTCGGATGGATGGTCTGAATAATAAGAAAGAAAGAAAATACATTTATTTAGCACAGAATAAAAGGCACACAATATAAAATAAAGCAGTTTTTTTTTTTTAATTAGCAGGAAAGTGTGCCTCACGGTTGCGCCAAAAAGGCCCAGTCCAGCAAAAAAATGCCCGACAACTAGAGCCTGACGCTGATTTTCAACTGGACCTGGGGCCCAATTCTCCTAAAATAAATTGTTGCCAAACGCAATCGAACCACAACCGTCAGTCAGTTTTTGTTTTCGAAAACTTTCAAAATGATTGGTTTTGTTTTTTGTGTCAAACAATTTGATAGCTTTTGAAATTGAGAACTGTCTGAATGAACGGTTCGGCCTTGGTTCGGTTGTGATTTATCAAGATTTATTTTAGGAGAATTAGGCCCCTGAAGTGTGAGGTAAGACGAATTTGGTTGATTGAATATTAGTGATCACTTGGAATGTTTGTAATTATTTGGTCATCTTTACTGCTACGCTGATTGCACCTAACTGCCCTAATGTTTATATATCTAATATATTCAAACAGGTATCACAATACATACAGATAAATGAAGAATATCCTTTCATTTGTTTACCTTACTAACCCTTTGGAGATTACAGACGTGACATTCTTGCTTACATCCTCAGTTCTTAATGCTATCATTTATATTCCAGGTAAGCCCGAAAATTTCAAACTTGCGAACTACCCTAACAAAAGTAACAGTCTATTGTCTCTTATAACTAAAACTAACAAAGTAAAGACAGTGTTACTAAAACTGTATACAGTGTTCATAACTGTTTTTGTATGGTAATCTTGCAATTTTGAAAGGAGAGCGAATCCAACAAGATCTATTTATATATGTTATCGGCAATGTGTATAATGCAGGTATTCTATACAATCAATGGCAATGTGTGAAGTAAATAGATTTGGTCATTCATTTGGGGCACCCCGACACGGATAGGTTAGGTTTGAAGCGGATGACGTCATCCCCTTCGTGTTAGGTTACTTTAAACCCTGCAGACAGAAATAGGAGCCCCGCGCAGCGGGGCTCCGTCGACTCTCATTTGGAATCCCAAACAACCTTCCAAACATCCCCTTAAGTTTTTAATTTGTTTTTATTGTACCTCGCGTGGAGTTTACTGCCTGCTCGCACGTCTTCCCCCTTCGTCGCTCTCGTCTTTTTCACACATTACCGGCTGCGCATTCGGTATTTTGTATAGAATGCCTAGGCAAAGTATAAAATAAATAATATTTCATACATTACCTGAACGTTTTAGGCATTCTATACATTGCCTAGGCATTGTATAGAATACGGGATTACACAAATTGCCGGTAACATATGTACTACATACATACATAACCTCACGCCTTTTTCCCATGGGATCCTTACTTGTAATCCTTACATACTCCTTTCACTTCGTCCACGGTCATACATCTTGTCATATACGCACGCCGATTGAGAGTACTACGCAGCTGTCCCTTTTGAAGAACATCACCAATAACACCGATGTATGCCCTTCTACGGTGTCCTCTACTGGCCTTTCCACTGACACATACACTAATTTATAAATGTATAATAAGTAATCTGCTCGTCAGAAGCGACGAACAACTGTGTCAAATAACTTACACTGTGATAAAGTTTTAAAACCGATACGTTAGACACATAACATCATCGCCTTGGAGGGTAATGGTAAAACAAAATGTTTGTCCAGGGTGTATACAGAGAGTAAACGAATTCATGCGATTCCTTAAAACCATATGACTAACCCCGCACGGGATTTACCTTGGTTAAAAATAAATACTAAAATCTTCTTTTTTTCTTGCACTAGGCGTAAGCGATCGTAATATCTAAACCACCTAATAAGATTTCAAAAAAAAATAAGCTAAATGTAATTTTCTGCGATATTAAAAGAATTCGATGCCACGCAAATGAAAGAAAACTCAGCGACTAAAATGACTCGGAAAAAGAAAAAAATTTTTTTGCTTTTTCTTTTAAATACCAGTGCTTGACCAATCTGTGTCACCAGTAGATCGCCCCGTTTGAAGAAATTATACGAATTCGTTAAACTGTATTAGTCAATGAATCTAAAGGTACAATTCCGTGCATCGCGGCCGATCGCAGTCGCGCGCGATCGATCGCGTGCGGCTGACGCGCGCGGCTAATGCGTCAATAGTCAGAGTATGAAAATGTATGGCATCGCTTCCGAAGTCTGCGACAGACGCGTGCAGCTAACGACAGATTAGTCAGTATATTATAGACACGACTATTGACGCATTAGACGCGCGCGTCAGCCGCACGCGACAGATCGCGCACGGCTGCGATCGGCCGCGATGCACGAAATTGTACCTTAAAAGCTCCAATGGCAACAAAGTATGTATGTCAATCGATTCTCCTAGTGATTCCGAACAAACTAGTTTCAGGTTTAGTATACTAAAACTAAGCTTGTATACATAGGTTTTTTAAAGTTGCCTATAATTATCTAAGTACTAAATGTAATTTGAACTTAACTTATTATGTTAATGCTAAGTGCATTAACGTAATAAGATAAGCATAACTCTAATAGAATAGAATAGTTTATTTATTGTTTGTCACATAGGAGTACAAAGTATGGTGATTTAAATCGATTTCTCATTGTGGTTTAGCTACATAACCCTCAAAAGCGACGACACAAGTCTTGATATTCAAGGTTCCTGAATAAATAAGGTTTTATTTTATCTTGGCTACCGTCACTATTGAGGTTACATCAGCAAGAATGAGAGTGGCGTTATTTATTTAGATTTCTCTTTACAGTAATATTAGATACGGGCTTTCGTCTGACCTAGCTCGTACGTGGTTGTATTGCATTTTCGTGCATGTAGTTCCGAGTTCCGACGTTATGAGAAAAATATTTCAAGCACCTGTTGTGAAAGGCAGAGAACGGGTTGGCGTTGAAAACTTTCTTTTTAATTTAATACCATAACATCTGTATTTCCCGAAGGTAAGGTGTAACATTTTCTCAAAGAAAAACATAATTAGATTTTTCCGGAGTAATGAGGCGGGCGGAAGTAGCAGTTCTTTTTAATTTATTTATTCTGCCAAAGAACGATTTACTTAATGGCCGATTAAGTAGCGAGTTAAGTTGCCGATTTAGTGAACTTAAGGTCGATTTTTCAATCGTCAGATAACTTTTATCCAAGAATTAAGTTTGACGTTTTGACAGCTTTTGTATCGACAAAATGGTAAAATGTCAAAATACTATCCTTACATACTCCTTCCGCTTCATCCACGTTCATACAACTTGTCATAAACGCACGCTGGTTGAGAGTACTAAATATTACATGACTTTATTAGCCAAGCTCGTTGTCTATCTGGAAAGGATGTGAATTGGACAGGCGACAGAATAGCTACATTCTAAAGCTCATAAATTTTTACCTGTTGCATTCAACATGTGGAGAATGTTGGTGCAAATATTACCCTGACGAATGCAGTAGTAGTCGAACTCCGTGTGAAAGGACTTGTCCGGGGAAGTTCTACCCCCATACCTATTACTACCACCAAGCAGTATACTTGTACTATTTATTCTGTGGTATTGCTGTGTTCCGGTTTGAAGAAGGGTATGGGTGCCGGTGAAAGGAGAACGATCACAAATGTATGGGGCGTGTCCCAACCCAGCAATAACGGCAAGACATATGTCGTTAGAAAGCTCTCTTCATGACTATTATTTATTACTATGGCATTTAATCCAAAACATTGTGTGAAAAGAAAAGTTTTCCATACAAAAAACGTTTATTCCAAAAATCAAAAAATCACATTAGTGTAAAAGACAAATGAAAAAATCAATAAATAACATTGGCTTTGTAATATGCTACTCTAGGGCAGATGGGTTAGTAGGACATAGTAGGACTTTTAATAAAACACGCTGAATAGCAAATAAATCATAGACTTAACGGGTCATCAATAATGACATCATTCAAACGCTGCTGGAGCAACGAAAGGGGCATGCCTTGCGTATCCTATGTACCATAATATTATCGAAGTTACGAGTATTTATATTGTTTTCACGATAAGAAGATTAAAATGACACATGTCAATAGGAGTTGCTAGACATGTGACTGTAGTCGATTCAACTATCGATAAAATTTGTAAAATTTCAGCGAGAATTTGACAAATTATTGTAATGTGATTTTATGTACATTTCAAATACTTGTGATTTAAGTAATTAGGATTAAGTCAATTAGCATGCATGTCTTCAACAATAGACGATTACGTGCTGATGTGATAATGAATCCAGCAGGTATGGGATGAGTGAACATAAATGTTTATTTATCACCAATAATAAGCCCAGTAGCCGGGTCGCGAAAAAGAGGTTTATCTTGCGAAAGGTTCGTCGGTCCTGAATTTTGGATGTGTTATGTTAGGTGTTTTTATGAAAAGCCCACAAAAGACACACAGACAGAGAGAGAAATAGACAGCCAAACAGAAAGACAGACATGGGCTTCAAACCTATAAAATACCTCTGATTTTGAGTCGGAAATGAAAAATAAGAATTTAATTTTCTACAAAATTGATGTGAATAATTTTTGGCATAAAACCCATAAGGAGTTATTTAATAAAAACTAATTTTTGGGTTCTTTAACCCAAGATGGCAGAGCGCGCCGAGGTCACTCAAGGTACAAAATTTGTAATTTTTATACGAACACATCCATAACACGTATCCAAAATTTAGGACTGACCGACCTTTTGCAAGGCAACTGGGCTATAATGAGCCTTATTTTAATTATTCAATCAACTGAGCCTATCGTCTAAAATTATTACGATAGTCAAAATATTAATTCTGTTAATATAAATTTATCGACATTATTTTATCGATACGCACGTCTCTGGCAACTGGTACCATCTGACGCAAGTTTGAAAACGCGTCGGGGTTTTTTCAAAATCATTTATGTAATATATAATTATGGCGTTAAACACATATAACTATATTGTTTCTATGTTTCTGATTTTAAAACAACCTTTTGGGTAACGCTTTATTAATATTTTAAATTGATTTAATACTTGTTGAATTAAATTGTCATACACAAGCGCCATTACAATTTATTTTCATGTCATGAACTGACATCTGCCAAATTAATCAAGTTACCGTGAAAGCAATATAGGTATTTTTACATGAAATTTTACATTTTATTTTAGGTGCAACTTTTTTCACACAGTGTTTTGGACTGAATGCCCATACTAATAAATGATAGTCATGAAGAGAGTTATCTAACGACATAAGTCTTGTTGTTATTGATGGGTGGGGACATTTTGATCGTCCTCCTTACATGCATATTATGAGACTTTCCAACATTGTCTCTAAGGTTGACCATGCATCAGCAATCCTTTTAGTAACGTACTATCGTCATAAGTTAGCATAGTTAAGGGTCCTCTCGGAAAAAAAGCGTGCAGATGAAGCAACTTTTCGTCGGCATTTGCAGAGAAAATATATCTGAAAAAATAGGTAGTAATCTACAGGATATGATACGTAACTTGGACTTGCCAGATTTTTCTATCGGCATCACATAATAAGAAAAAACCTCCAAATCGTTGAGTTGAAACCATTTTACTCCTACATTTTTATCAAAAGACTATAAAAAAATATCTTCTGCTTTGCAATATAAACTTGGACTTGTTACTTTTTTAAATATCTATTAGTTTCATTATATTAAATTAAAAATGCGTCAAATTACAGATTGCGTCTATGTCACACTCGCACTTGTCTCTCTCTCTCTCGTCGACTCGTCGTAAGTTAGTACGGTACCAAATGCTCAAGGTCGTTAGCGTGAATACAAGCCAACGAAATAATCATATGCGGTAACTTGCTCGGCTTTATTTACACGTTGCAGGGTATGGAAGCAGGTGAAATTACAGCCATATGAGACTTTTCAACTTTGTCTGTAACGTTGGTAACACATCAGCATAATCTTGGTGTTGTAGATGTATACAGGATGTCCCGAAACTCAATGTCAAGCCGGGAATAAATGATGATGGCCAGCTTAAAGACAGTTTAGAAAAAAAAGAAGTTTTTAATGGTTTTCGAGTTTCGAAGTTACCATGAATAAAATTATATCTCATAAATCTAACACTAAAATGTGATTTAAAAAAAAAGTATATGTACTACATTTTTTTTCTGATAATCAAAACGGCAGTTGTGGAGTCAATTTAAAGTTACCGTTTTTTTAACTTGTCTTGATATTTCGTTAAAATAATAATTATACTCTCATAACTTCCTTAATTTTCTTTCATAATAAATAAGGCAAGGCCTTTGGGAGCAATTCTTGTCGGAAACTAGCATTACAAGTTCGTTTAGTTATGCATGAGATAGTGGTGTTGGTTAAGTACTTGAATGATGAGTTTTTGTCAGTTCTCTGTTATAATATTACAGGAAAGTAAGCATATATAGAATAGTAAACCTGATATGGAATAACAATTAATTTAATTAACTTATGTACATAACATGACGCCTGTATTCCCAGAAGGGTTGGCAGAGGTGTATAGTACACCCGCATTTCACCGTTATGTTTCAAGTCCAATGTTATAGGGGGCGAGCCTATTACAATCAACCAGGCGCAAATCCAGACTTCGGGCTGCTACTAAGTAATTCCATACGGAAAAACCCAATAACACTTTACCCGACCACTAGATTAACGAGGTAGTCAATTAATCTTAATTGTTATTCCATAATTGGTATACCTACTATTCCATATTTGGTTACTTTCCCTCTACCATTTCTTTTTTCGTTGCAAGAAACATTTTATGCTATAATAATTGTGATACTTAGGTATTATGATATTACTTGTACCTCAACCTATGTGCGCATGGCTACATAACAAACTATAGGTACATGTCCACTATGAACTGATCTTGCATAATAAAGGCATTCAGTATAATTAGAGGTCAACTTGTACTGGTAATGTGAAGCCCCTGCCGATATTCGAAAAGGCAACAGTGCGGTGCGCTATCACAACAACGCATAAGTTAGAGTTACCGCGCACCGCAACGCACACACATGTGTATTGCGATATATCACACGTGACGCATGAATACTACTGCTTCTACCTACGACGCTACTTTTGCGCGTCGACGCAACGCAACGCAAAAAAATGCGGTGTAACTTCAGCGTAGTGGTACAGTCAGCGACAAAAGTACCCGAACATTCGAGTTTCTAATCTTAGCATTAATTAGAAAACAAATTGATATAAAATAAAAACTGTAAGATGTACTTAGAATTGTATCTACCTAGACTCTTTTACAATTTAGAACTATACAGGGTGTTAACGAATTTGTGTAATTCCTTCAAACCACGTGATCTACTGGTGACACAGATTAATCCTAAATAGGATTTTTTGAACATCAACTAAAAAAGAAATTCAAAAAAAAACTTGGTTTTCTATTTCTGAGTCATTTTAGAGCCTTGAGTTATCTGACTGCAAAGACCGATATCGCGTTAGTCGTGTCTGCCAGCCGTGTCGCCGTGCTTTCATTAATTTATGCGTGGCACCGAAATGTTCAAACAATTTTTTTTTTTTTTAATTCTTATTTTTTTACTGAATCCTTATTAGGTGGCTTAGAAACGATCAGTAACAAAGCCGCATGAAAAAGTAATAATTTTATTTTTTATGTTTAATCAAGCTAAATCCCGTGCAGGGCCTGTCTACATCAGTAGTAGATCATTGTGGTTTTAAAGAATTACACGAATTCGTTAACAGCCTGTATTAAGGTGCGTACAGATTAAGTAACATGTTGTATAACTTGTGTTATATAACACGTCCACAATATGTAACGTTGTTTTTCAACATTGCAACATATAACAATACTGTACACATTTTTTTTTTTTTTTTTATAACTTTATAACTTTTTTTTATTCAATAATAAACTTACATAATAACAATTTTACATTTGGCACTAGCTCCCACACTAGGATTCCCTGTGTCGTGGAAGCTAGGCGAAACTAATAGATACACATACAATATTACTACTATTAAAGACTACAAATATTATATATTTATACATACGAATACATACATTGAAATAAACTTACATAAACTTACATTAAAAACGACTACTATATTATTAAAATATTACTTAAAAACTATTGTACACGAAGTGCTGACGGCGTCGTGTTGCGCTGCGTGGTGTCACGTAACCTTCCGCGAAAACGTCGGTATACGACACCTTTCGGCCGAAAGTCTTCCTTCATGAAGATATCTTGGTGTTGAGTTGGAAACCGCACCACAAACGACTTGAAGTTAACGTTATGGCGCGACTCCAACATTTCAACTCTCAAGTTCCACTTCGTCTTTATTCTGATATTCTCCACGATCTCCTCAACCTTCGTGGAGTAACGCAGACGGGAAACGTACATTAGAATAACAATGTAATATAACCACGTTATATAACACTGTCGTTTGTCGTTCTGCAGTGCTATTCACAATGTCGACACGAGAGGACGTTTTGCTAGCTGCTGCAGCGACTGTTGTACTTTTAAATAACAAAAGAAAAAAAACGTAGATGGTAGGTTCGTCCTAGTTTATTGACATTGTTGTAAAAATTAATAACATGTTATATACACGTTTGTTATTATAACGTGTTTTAGAACATTCGTAAAATGATCGATTAATCGGTTTTGTTTGCTAAATGATAAATGATTTTAATTTGTTTAAAATAAATATGTTTGAGACACTTTTACAAGTAAAGGAGAATGGGCAAAAAAAAAACCCAGATCCAACAGAAACGGCTTGTATTGGTATTTGTCACACTTTTAATGTCCTAAACGATCCTGCATAATTTTTTTTTCATTGGCTCCGTCTGGGCCCATGAAAACGAGGTCAAATATTGAAAAAGTGTCTGTTCGTGATGAGATACTTACATGGTCAGAGAACACTGGATGGTTGTCCAGAGGATTTCTAGTGACTGCATAGTCAATCCTTTACGTTGATGATATTAATAGGCCGAAGGACCTATTGACAGCCTTGGGGGCTTCGGTTGACTAGTTCAATGGTTATTTTCATTTTTCATTGTAGGTACTAACCACATTTACAGCTTTGATAATGTTTTAATTCATTATCTGAGCATTATAGGAGCTGCCCATACCCAGCAGTGCACTGCGATATAATGATTAGAATAAATATTTAATGATTTCAATAATACACGAACAGACACTTTTTCAATCATTGACCTCGTTTTCATGGGTCCAGACGGAGCCGAGGAAAGAAAAAAATATGCAGGATTGTTTAGGACATTAAGTGTGACAAATACCAATATAAGCCGTTTCTGTTGGATCTGGGTTTCCGATATATGAAATTTGCCCATTCTCCTTTTATATGCTCTTTTAAGACTAGATGGCACCGGCTTTTCCAAACTAGCTCTGAGAAGAAAAGCTAAAACAACTCAGAGGTCAAAGTCTCTTTTAAAGTCCAGAAATTGTGGTATAAAAACTATGCGAGTGTAACAATGATACGCAACGACTGAAATTACCTTTTCAGGAAAGAGCCATAGCAGCTTTGTGTTGTGCTAAATAGCGTTTCTATCAATTGTTGCAAAACAGTCACGGATTTAATTGTAGCCATTCGGCCCGTGAGCGTTCACTACTAAACAAGGTTTTCTTAATAGTGATCAATGCCCGGTCATGACCGATCATGACGTATAATTATTATGTGTTGTTTTTAGGTCACAAGGGTTTTTTTAAACTCAACGTTTATTTTAGGCCCCCTTTTCACCTTAAGTTGATTAGCGACGTTTTTCTACAAAACGTTACCGTACAAAGAATATCAAATATTTTTAAAAACAAAGCATGTATAATATACCTAGCTATTATACGGTTTTTGATGATGTCGTTTACATTTTTTTGATTGCAGTCACCTTACGGCTGCAATTAACGAAATAACTGAGCTGTCATGACTCATCTTTGGATGAACAGAATGTAATAGACATTAATAAAAAAAAAACTGGTACCTTCGAATATTTTTGTAGACTTTCTTGTCGCTTTAAGTCCAGCCGCACATATTCAGAAATTTCTGATGCATGCGAAAAGACCCTCTGCGCGCATACATGTTATACTAGAGCCAGTAGGCTGCCGGATCCTGCAAATGACAGTGTGACGGGTCTAGTACAAAATGTATAAGCAGAGTCGCGCGTCAGAAATTTCTGTGATGTGTGACCGGGCTAATACCCTAACAAAATGAAAATGACCGAGGATTTTTTTACAACATTCAATATTCACGAACAAAATATTAGTTACCATTAAACAGAATCCAGGGATTCTCTAGCGGATGGGGAGTAGCGTTCTCTGAGTACTTTTTAACAACCATACTCCTATCGCCAACCCGCCTGCCAAGCATGGCGATTACGGAAACCCCCCCTCTTTTTTGGAGGAGGCCTATGTCCAGCAGTGGACGTCTTTCGGCTGAATGATGATGTTGAAACATCCACAATGTTTTTTAATTGTGTAAATTATAACACGTTCAATTTATCTCATTAACGTTAAGTAAATATAAATTGTTGTGGTATTCGATCTACTACTAGTTTGTTTGTGTTATTAAACCATATTATTATATTGTTTGCGGAGCTCGCATTCGATTACCTACCGAATGCGGTTTTCGACCAAATGTAATTGAATCATTAATTATTGAACGATATTAAAATGTGTTAAATAAAAGTTTTTTTTACAAGTACTACTTGTATGTTTTGTTTTGGGCGGTCCGTTCGTGGAGGGGTGAGCAATGTAAGCATTCGTTGCACATCGAGACTAGGCTTGCCAATCGTCCCGCGAGAGCCGGGACGTCCCGTTTCTAGACTTTTAGAGGATGCGTCCCGCGAAAGACGTGTGCGGGACGCCAATTGTTCCGTTTTATTGTACCTATGGCTAAACCTTCGGGCAGAAGTCGGAATTTAGTGAACGCACGTTTTGTTTAACTAGAAGAGTGGAAAGAGATCGTGACCACGAAGACTCGCGTCGAACGAACACCATTATTATATTTCCTAATTTATTCAACTTTTGCTATGTTGTAAGTCTTGTACTTGTATGCCAAAGTAAAACATTCAATAATACTATTTAAAATAATTTCTAATTGTATTTTTCGCCCCCCTATACTTTGACAGTTGGGTCCCGATTTTTTTGCCACGGCCCGCGTTTTGATTGCCAAAATCCCGATAAATTCATACATTAAAATTGGCAAGCCAGCAATCGAGATCCCTCCATGCCTCGGAGACCACGTTAAACCGTCGGTCCCGAGTCTCATACGACTACCTATGACAGTCGTTACGGCTAGTCAGAAGCCCGAAAGTCTGTCAACCGATCTAACCTTAGGATATCGACATTGGTCAGTAACTTATGGGGGCTGAGTCACCCTCGTCCGTGAGAAGGCACCCTTAGTTCGAAATCCTACACGTGATCCCCGGGGTTATGCCAATCAGGTGACAACCTTTCGCTTGGTGGTAGGATCTTTACGGTCCGCCTGGCTAGCTACAACCCTCACATTAAAGTCCGGCGCGAAGCAGTTAACTGTGTTCCGTCGTGTGTATGTGAGAGCCAGCGGGGTCTAAGGTAATCCCTCTAGGTATATCTCTGTTACTTGGATTCGTGTGCTTCATCTTAGACTCTGTCTGCGCTTACCATCAGGTGCGACGAGGGTCAAATGCGACCAAAAAAAGGAATAAAAAAAAACTTGTTTGCGGAGGTCCAATCACTCCGTGTAAAATACTGGTATTGAGCCGTGTCTGGTTAAGCTGACCCAAACATAGTTGGAAAAGGCTAGGCAGAAATCTGCATCCAGGCTGCTACTGAGAAATTCCACACGGAAAAACCCGATAAGACTTTGCCCGACCTGGGGGACCCTCACGCTCAGCAGTCGCGCCTGAGAACAGTTGACCTAAAGCTGGGTACTGACCGACGTTATCGGGCGTAATGTAACGTGTTACACAGCGAGCGTTCGTGCAGTCAGTACGGAGAACAAGGCGCTCGTAATGAGCAACGAGCGGCTCGCTGCTCGCTGCGAGTGCTCCACCCCGGTGTCGGTTTTTTGGCGAATCCTTTGAGTGTTACGCGCTTCAGTCAGTCGCAGCGAGTCGTCACGAGTACATTGTTATTAACGACCAGATACGTTTCTGTTTTTAAACAAGTTTGATATCCAATAACGTTTCTTTTGTTTTTTTAATTTGAATTATACAATAATTGAGTAAAATCAAAGATCCCAACACAACTTCGTCGTCCGACATCTTGACTACGAGTGGCAATGAATCTGGAGCACGGGCAAGCAAACAGTTCGAAACAAGCATGTTACACGGAGTTTAGAACACGCCGTATCGTAACATGCTCGCTGCGAATGTTACATTACGGCCCGTAACACCGGTCAGTACCCACCTTAACGCGAAAATATGAAAAGGAAAAAAGTCTCATTTATTATTTTATCCGCAACACACTCGACAGTTATTCGAAGTCACGTCGAGAGCGAAAATCCGAACGAAATATTGTTAAAAAAAAAGAAAACTACCGCACTTCCTTGTACAGGTATCACAAAGAAATATGACGACATTTATCATCCGGTTGGCATACATTGCGCGTTCGAATCGCAATAACCGGCAACAGGAACACACATATGTATAAATGTATATGGTACCGAATTGTAGCATGAATAATACAGCTATATTTCTTGGTAATAACGACCTTGGTATCAATGTTTACATTACACAGTATGGTCGGCGTTTGTATTGATATATGAGGAAGGCGGGGTTGCTTTTTCTAATAAAAACGTGCGATTTTTCTTGGATATGATTTTTATGTTATTTGACCTTATCCCGCTTACACATTTTGGGTCGTTTGAGCAAAGGTGTGTCCCTGGAACATGTGCACAGACAGTATAGGGATAAACGAGACGAAAAGTACCGGAAAAACCTTTTTGTATGGTAGTTTACGCAGTAGATCCGACTTCCGTCATCCGACTTCTCTCCGTGATCCGTGAGTTTCCAATTCGGAAGAAATATTGACGGACCGAAGTAGCCGTAGTATTGTTTGTATGAACGCTTTCGCATTACCTCTGATTCAAATCGGACGCCAAATGGATATGCCAAAGATGGCCCCTGAATTGTTTGAATTTGGATCAGAGATTGGATAAGTGCGTAAGCGATATCCGAATTCGGTCCGAGTTTTTTAGACTCTAGATACGTATTTTCACGTATTCGGATCGGATGTAGTGCGCAAAGCAATATCCGAATTAGGTCCGAGTTTTTTTATATTCTTATTTTCACGGATCCGGATCTGATGCAGTGCGTAATCGCTGTAATTCATTGTGTGTATTTCGTTTAAATAAAAACGATCATGATAGCTAAGAATTGATGTTGCAGAGCAAACTAAAAGCAATCCTTAAAAATAGTCAACAAGTTAAAAAACAGGAAATTTGAAAAAAAAAGAATTTGTGTTTTTTTTTTGTCTTAAATCACCCATTTTCATGTGTGCACATTATCCAGGGTCTCACTGTATTTTTATCCGTTCCGTGTTAGAAATATCGAGGTCACTAGCCATGGCCACCAAATAGACCATAGAACAATTATTTAAACGATTGAAAAAGAAGCAATTAGGAATATATTGATCGTTATAAAATAATGTCCTATAATAGCATTACTCGGACAGGATCGTTTAAATAATAATTACAAAAATGCGGTACTTACCTATTTACTGAAAACGTATGAGGCCGTATATTTTGTTACTATAATGTTTCAATGCCATATTATACGTTTTTATTTGGAAAGGAGAATGGGCAAAAAAAACCAAAACAACAGAAACGACTCGTATTGGTATTTGTCACACTTAAGGACTTGCCACACAGGATGCGTTCTGCGTACTACGGTCCGGTCAAATCGAACGCAGGCCGCATCCTATGTAATTTAACGCCTCCGCTTTTTTTAAAATATTTCCATTGTACAGAAACGCCAAGTCTACAGATTTTTTATATGTACCTATAGATAGATATCATCAATCAGCCGAAAGATGTCGCTGATGAGAGAACGCTGCTGCCCATCCTTTAATGAATCATTTATTCGCCTTTTACGACACCCATGGGAAGAGATGGGGTAGTGCTATTCTTGTCATCCAGCACCACATGGACAGAAATAAACTTGCTCGAAAGAGTTTTGTTTTGAAATTGATAATTTCTGATAAACGAAACACGGAAATGGACAATGGATCGAGGGACATTAATTTTCCCCGTCCAATTCCAAATTAAAAAGTTAAATACAATTTTAACTGAAGTGAATAGCACTCAATATTCCCACTTCCCACGATCACAATCTGAGGAACGTTAATGAATAATCCCTAACAATTAATATCCCGAAGAACCGGAGGGAATCGCTCATAATTGACTCGTTCAGTAATTTCGCATTCACTCATTCATTTTTATACGAACGAAATTGTTTCCCTTTGTGTTAAACGAACGATACTTCGGGCGTTCCGAATATTGCCGAAAGAAATGCTTTGGCACTTCCCCTTGATTTGAATATTCATGAATCGATATTGATAAGGTTCTATAGGTGATGGGTATGAATTTGAAGGTACTTTTAAGGTAGAGGCGAGGTTTATTGGGGTGTTAAATGATGAGATTGGGTTTTAAAATAGATTTAAGTATTGAATTTCTTTGCGCCGGGTCGTCAATCGTTCGATATTGGAGTGGCAGTTACGGTGCCTATATTTTGGATGCTTTTCTTTCATTGTAGGATATTTTTTCTAGCTTATTCCCAACTTTTTTTTTTCTTACTATGTCTGCCTTTGGCTGCCATCTCAACTGATGTTAAGCGATGATGCGGTCTACAATGGAGCACACTTGCCCAGAAGAAACCGATTCACTCGTGACTTGACGACACCCAGATTGTAGCTGTCGGGGAACACCCACTCGGGCAGCGCATTCCACTGTTTGGCGGTTTTCACAATGAAAGTGGAATCAAAACGTTTCGTTCGGGTTTTTGGTATATCAACCATGAACCGATGGCGCTTTTTTGTGCTTCTGGCCGTCCGATAGAAAAAAGGGCAGGGGGAATTAGATCATGCAGATCTGAAGCACACTCTCCGAAATGTATCCGATAAAAAACCGATAGACTAGCAACTATTTTGGGGTCAGCCGGTATAAACAGACGCGTCTGAATACCGGTATTTTACACGGAGCGACTGCCATTAGACCTCCGCAACCCAGTTACTGGGCAATGCCGATATCCTAAGGTTAGACCGGTTGTCAGACTTTCGGGCTTCTGACTACCCGTAAAGACTATCATAAGAATTCGTTTAACATCCGGGACCGACGGTTAAACGTGCTCTACGAGGCACGTAGGGGTCTTGTTGTGTAACAAATGGTCACCCATCCACGGACTGCCGCGGCAAGCGTAGCTTAACCTTGCAAATCATATGATCCGCGTGGTTGTTAATTAGCCACGAGCCCTCATCATTGTTACATTGTAGGATAAATAAATAAAAGGTCGTACCTACACACCTAGTTTTATTAATGCAATGATTAGGCCCGCCGCTGATTGTGATTTCTTGTCACGGTGACTTTTTGGTACCTAAGTCGAATGCTATGAAGATATATGGGAGTGCGCTCACTATTGTGACGTGACGTTACAGTGACAAATAAGACAACGTGTTACAAAAATACCCCTAAAGCCGAAAGGGGAATAAAAGGTCCCTTATAAAGAGTCTATTTGCAATATTTTAAAATAAAAGAAGGACCCAAAAAAAAAATTTGGACAAATCATAAAATAAAATCATCACTGAAACGCAACCCTGAAAACATAAAAGTAAAGAGTAGACTACCCAGAAAGTTATTTACATTCTTACCTAATTTCCTCTGAGAGGTAAGTGACAACAATCATAAAAGACTACCTGATTATCATTTTCTTTTTTAAGAGGAATTATGTAACACGTTGTATATTTTCATAGAATTGACTTGGTAACAAAAAGTCACCGTGACAAAAAATCACAATGAGCGCCCGGCCTTAGGCTGCTTCTTAAAGCCCTGAGTCACCTTGCCAGTCGAACAGTACGACGGAAGTCGTATCGGCAAATTTCGTAAAACCGATCAATTCAGAATTTAGTGAGACTTCAAACATTATTGCGAATAATGGACGTGTCTATGATGGAACTCGATGTCGAGGTCCACGTATCCACAGTACGCATCCTTCCATACAAAAAACGTAGCTTAGTTGAATCAGTTTCGACCAGTGCTATGCTATGTGGACCGATGAATATGATTGGTGGATATCAAACGCATCCATAGCAACGTTGCATAGCACATCTCCGGTGGAAAAGCAGCCTAAACGTGGCGCGTGGTAGTGTGAGATCTGCCGTACTGAACCTTTACGTACAAAGTCACCTTGAGATTAATATTTCAACCTAACAAGTATATCATAAAATGTGTCTGTTAAAGAATATTACAACTTTTATTTTGACCTAAGAGATTTTTTGTTGGAAATTTACATACGACTCCACACTACCTTCGTTATTCAAGCCCAGCACACTTATGACTTCATTGTAAATTTTCCAGTTCACTCACCTGAAAAATAAGGACAGCTACAAAAGGCAAGACAGGTACGCTCGCCAAGTTTTTTTTTATCTAGTAATCCGAAAACAAACTTATCTGAGACTTGAGATAAAGTTGTTTTTTCCGATGAAAAAAACCCACTCAACCGTGGATTTCTTTTTATTATAACGGTTGTCTGCACGGTTTGTTATTTAAGATGGGTTAGTACAAATATAATGTTATTTTACTACTGCTAAGTTGAAACGTTTGTGGATTAAACTGTATGTTATTTGTTTGAATGAAATTTTAATGTTTTACCAAAACGGGTAACAACTGTTTTCGTTGTCGTTTATTTATGTTGAGAACTTGCATGCTTTAGCATTTTATGAACTTAATTATTATGTAATATAGAGTTTAATGTCGTGTGTCAGTGAAAACGCCAGTAGAGGACGCCCTAGAAGGACATACATCGATGTTATTGGTGACGTTCTTCAAAAAGGACAGGTGCATAGTACTTTAAACTGGCGTGCGTGTTTGGCTAAAGTGATCGTGAACGGAGCGAAAAGAGTATGAAAGGATCGTAGCATGTGGCGTTCTAGAGTTTCTGCCTACCCCCATGGGCAAAATGCGTGAGTCTGTGTATGTATGTATGTAATCTTAATGAATGAAAGAAATAACATACATTTTTACGCCCAGACGGACGCACAATGCATATAATTTAAGAACAAAACTATTTCTTTAAACTAATGTACATACATATTATATTCTCAAAGTGTAATAAAGTTTAAAATTAACATAAAATTACCTGATAACCCTTTCTAAAAGCTATGGTCCATATCGATGCCTAACAGCCAAAAAGGGACAAGCGCCATTTTTTGCGAAATGGACATAAGTCCATGTAAATTATATCGTTAGAATGGACTTTTTTTTCTGCGTCGATTGTTCTAAGTCTCATGATTCGACGATATATTATACTTTTTGTTTAGGCGGTATGTAAATTATGGTCCTTAGCCTAATTTCTCCGTCATAAACGAACTTTAAACCACTCTCCTCTAAAGTTTGTAAATTGGCGGTTATTCCTTTTTGGCTATTAAGCGTCGATATTGTCTATGACTAGAACACTTAAGACAAACTACCATAGATAAGAATACTCAACAAACTACAAAAAATATACCAACTACTTTTTAACTAACATAACTTAAGAACATTAAAGAAAAGAAGATTTGATAACTTCTAGTTATTGTTTCAATTAAGACCACAGCATCACTTCCAATCATGTGAGTTATTGGTCCGCAAGCGTATTATTCTTACAAGTAAAACAAAACAGACTTATCGTAAAGAATAATAAAAATGGAATGGTTTGAGCCTGAAATGAAGAAGCTTATTGATTTCTAGTCCCGTGTGAATCGAGAAAACTGTCTCGAATCTTTCGATTCGATACTATTGTCTCGGGTTTTTCGGTGATTGATAACTTCGATTGAGAGGTATCGCTACGTTACACGCGTAACTAATTTGCGAGAAATCTGACTTATTTCTCAAAGCTTTTTATCTTCGCGCTTATGAGGTCTGATTTAATCAAAGAAGCTGATTGTTTGGCTGTATTCTGAGCTTGATAGCCTCAATTACATTAATACTCTTTTTATTTTGCTGGCTTACAAGGCTCATCGTTTTGCATAAAACATAATCAGTCCATTACTGTCCCAACGCCGGATTCGGGTTTATATCCAAATCTTCTTAACTTGTGTCGGCATGAGCTATATGATGAGAATAGTTCATACCGTGGTGAAAAGATTAGCCAGTCAGCAAGGTTGGTAGCGTGGCTAAATGCTCAGTGTGCGCCGGACGTACTTTAGTATCGTCAATTTTGGAGACTCGTTTCAATCTTTCTCTGAAGTATAATGCTGCCCACACATCTTTAAAAAAATCTGACATCAAAAAACTCAAAAAATCAAAGTTTTTTATTTCAAGTAGGTAGACCAGAATATAGGTACTTTTAACACGTCAAAATTAGGTGCACGGTTCCAAAGGTAGGTCTTATGGAGAAGAACCGGCAAGAAACTCCATGGACACTCTGTTTAAATAATAGATGATGACAATTTCACTACAGTAGTGTGAGAAAATATTATGAGAATAATGCAGGTTAATGTAAGAAACAAACTCATATAAGAGCAACAAATATAAAAATACGCCTTTTAGAATTGCTATAGCAGTTAAGGGCTGACCAGTCCACAGACGGCACCCGTTCACGAGCATGACGTGCACATCCGCATCGCTCAGCTCAACCATATTGCAGATCATAAAGTCATTCCTGGCATTCACGAAGAGAGCAAGTGTGACCTATTTTAGGCCAAGCCAAGTAAATTCTACAGGGTCGGTCAAAAATCGTGGATCAAACGAAACAGGGCAATAGTTGGGGTTATTTGCAGTAAAAAATATCTGTGTGGGAGAACCCTAGCTTCATCTCCTTAAAAGTTATGACAATTTCAGTGTTTTTAAAGAAAATATCAAAATTTGTAATAAATGGGCAATTTGAGTAAAATGGGTACCTATTTTAAAACAATCAATGGAGTTTAGTTGCTTGAAAGTGCTTTTATGACAGTGGGTACCATGATTTATGCGTATTGGCACTTTTTTCAATATGTTTTAAGTCTCACGAAAAAAGATTTGTAACATTAGAACGTTACTGTAAAAAAATTACTACCTACCATAAAATGCTGCAAATAACTCCAACTATGGTCCTGGGGCCTAATTCTCCTAAAATAAATTGTTGCCAAACGCAATCGAACCACAACCGTCAGTCAGTTTTTGTTTTCGAAAATTTTCAAAATGATTGATTTTGTTTATTGTGTCAAACAATTTGATAGCTTTTGAAATTGAGAACTGTCTGAATGAACGGTTCGGCCTTGGTTCGGTTGTGATTTATCAAGATTTATTTTAGGAGAATTGGGCCCCTGTTTCGTTTGACCCACGATTTTTGACCCATCCTGTATACGTCTCATTCATTGTAATCAATTAATTAATTACATTTACCCCAAACCTATTATTCCTTATCAGTTTATTAGACCCTCAGACTTAGACCCTCTTAAGTAAACAGTGTCTTCTTGAATGGACACAAAAAGATGTCTAGACTATTGTCAGATAGTATTTCAGGAGCCAATGTTTACAATAGTCTATTATATCAAGTTTCATCAAACAAAACCAGACAAGCTTTCTTTAAGTGGGACTCCCAATAGAACTAACCTATTAGAGGTCTATAGAAATATGATGAGAACTATTATTTTTTTTTACTAGCCTTTGTCTGTGACTTCGCCTAGGGTTGAGTAAAAAATATTATATAATAGATATTTTGTTTCAGAGAATTATTGACCATCATCATCATCATTTATGTTCGCTTAGCTCGTCAAAATGTAGGGAACAGCTGTTTTTTTTGTCGCGATTTCAGATTTGGTCCCATAGTCAAAGTAGTTCATAATGATAAGTACAATGACCCCTTAAGAGGTTGTTGGTGTTTCTCAATTAACCCTGTATATGATTTTGTTGTATATTTTGATTCTAAAAGCTTTTTATTTCGATCTTTATACCGGGTGTTAACGAATTTGTGTAATTCCTTAAAACCACATGATCTACTACTGATGTAGACACGGGACTTAGCTTGATTAAAAATAAAAAAATAAAAAATCATGCGGCCATGTTACCGACCGTATCTAAACCACCTAATAAGGATTCAGTAAGAAAATAAGAATTTATTTTTTGCAAAAAAAATGTTTTATTTGTGTAAACATTTCGATGCCACGCATAAATTAATGAAAACACGGCGACACGGCTCGCAGGCACGACTAACGCGATATCGTTTTTTGCAGTCAGATAACTCAAGGCTCTAAAATGAATCAGAAATAGAAAATCAAGTTTTTTTTCGTTTTTTTTTTCATTTGGTTTTCAAAAATTCCCATTTAGGGTTAATCTATGTCACCAGTAGATCACGTGGTTTAAAGGAATTAAACGCATTCGTTAACATCTTGTATACAAATAAATTATTGTACACATAGATTCACAATTTATTATATTATGTGGAGATATTATGTTCTTTATACAAAAATAACCTATCCTAATGTCTTTCGGATAACATATTGGACTAATTTGGGATAGAAAGATACCCAGAACCCAATTTATCCTTTGTTATCTTTACATCAACATGAACGTATCATTTTCTCTTCGTCTGTAATCGAATATGAACCAAATATGATGTCTGTATAATTACTGTCGGTGTCTGTAACGAAACACGTGTGTGTGAAACGTTATTAACTACGAGTATGTTCGGAATTTTTCGTTGGCTGGGTGCCTCATTGTTCCTTTGGTTGCGATACAATTCCCGAGTTTGAAGCCAAAGGTTCGAATTTAATAAAAACTGAAGTTTGGAATTCTTGCCAATTTTAAATAAACGTAAAAACAGACTTCAAAAAAAAAACTAAAAAAAGAGTGAAATAATTAGCATGATATAAAATTAATAGTTTCAGAAGTCGTTGGCTTTTATTTGTATCAGTGTAGAATTGCACCGACTTCTGAAACTATGAAAAAATCCGAACATACGACCGATACCTATTATTATCGTCACCGGTGAAATGTAGGTATCTTTCCGTTTATTCATTCTACAAATACATAATTATTAATTATATTTTTAAATACATATCTTACAAAAAAAACAATATACATTTAAAATATAAAATATAGTAGCCCACCGGCAGCGGGAACAAGGTCCAAGCTGCCGATAGTCAGGGCTCCAGAGAAAGGAACCTCCTCACTATGCGTGCCGTGTCAAGGAGTACCGCTTTCTGTATCAAGCCCTTGATCCAGCCGCCCAACGAGAGCCTCATGAGGTGTTGGTCGAGGCTCTTGGCTATTAGGCCATTTGCCGTAACGATTATCGGAACAATGACTGCTGAATCCACATGCCACATGCTGACAACCTCGTGTGCTAAATCAAGATATTTAATTTGTTTCTCTTTTTCAGCTTTCACGAGGTTCTCGTCATGAGGGACCGTGATATCAACAATCATTGTGCGGCGCTCTGCCCGATCTATTACCACTATATCAGGATTATTGGCAACAATAGTCCTGTCAGTGATATAAGATCGGTCCCAGTACAATGTGGCATGACCATTCTCGAGAACTGGGTCGGGCACTTACCTGTAGTACGGTATTTCCGATTCCACAAGGTTGTATTTTAAAGCAAGTTGCTGATGAATAATCCTGGCCACCAGGTTGTGTCTGTGCAAGTATTCACCGTTGGCAAGACGGGAACAACCAGAAATAATGTGTCGGATAGATTCTCCCGGACGGTGGTATGCCCGACAGATGTCAACCGTACCATCCTTCACAATATATTTCCTGTAATTGTTCGTCATCATGACTTCGTCCATATTTGCACAGGCAAAACCTACGGTTTCTCTGAAGAGATCACCAAAACATAGCCAGGATACGGACGCTAAAAAGTCAACATCGGACCCATGAAGGGCCCGATGTATCTATATAATTATTACAGAAAGCCAATTCTACTTTAAAAAATGTTGACAAACCGCAAACGAATCACAACCGTCAAGTCAAAACACTACGACAGTTTTTGTAAACGATAAACGTTTCTGCCAGCGGAATTAGAAATTCAGGAAATGCTCTGCCTAGCCTTTTCCCAACTATGTTGGGGCCAGCTTCCAGACTAATCAGATGCGGCTAAATACCAGTATTTTACACGGAGCGACTGCCATCAGACCTCCGCAACTCAGCTATTGGGCAATTTTTGGGGGCTGAGTCACCCTCGTCCGTGGGAAGGCACCCTTAGTTCGAAACCCCACACGTGGTCCCCGGGTGGTGCCAATCAGGTGACAACCTTTCGCTTGGTGGTAGGATCTTTACGGTCCGCCTGGCTAGCTACCACCCTCACATTAGAATCCGGCGCCAAGCAGTTTACTGTGTTCCGTCGTGTGTATGTGAGAGCCAGAGGGGTATAGGGTAATCCCTCTATATCTCTGTTACTTGGATTCGTGTGCTTCATCTTAGACCCTGTCTGCGCTTACCATCAGGTGCGACGAGGGTCAAATGCGACCAAGGAAAGGAATAAAAAAAAAATGCCGATATCGTAAGGTAAGACCGGTTATCATACTTTCGGGCTTCTAACTACCCGTAACGACTGTAATAGGTAAGTATTCGTATGACACCCGGAACCGATGACTTAACGAGCTCTCCGAGACACGGAGGGGTCACGACGTGTATCGAATGGTCACCCATCCACGGACTGACCGCAGCAAGCGCAGCTTAACCTTGAAAATCTCGAGCCCCTCTTTGTGTTTATTTTAGGTTCATATTTTAACACATAAATAAAAGAGAAATTAATCATGTTTTCGACCCCTGAAGCTACTCACGGTTCAATATGTTGAGTTGTATAGACAATCAATCATTCTGGTTCGGTCAATAATTGGGTACTGGTGATAACAACTGTAGGGTGAATGGAACCTTTATTAACCTTGTTAGAAAGTTTTTGTTTATTCGGTTGTTTTTCGTGAATTTTATTTTTGTTTGTTAGGACGGAAAAATATGATAGCTTTTTGTATTTGAATTTTAAAGCCAATTTATTATCACTTTGAAAATTTGGGTGCCCAGTATGTTTTCTAAATAATATTTTGATATATTTCTCCATACAATGATAGTTGGTAGGTACTTAATTAATTGAATTTATTACTTCTATAAGATTACTGTACACTTTTCAACGTAAGGTGAGTCCTGGCGTTTCTCTATAAAACGTTACCATGCAAACAATTTCAAATATAAAAAAAACAAAACATGGATAGTAAATTAATTAATTTTATTAGGTAAAGTCACAAGCACCAACATGTATATGTTACGGGTAAAGCCCGAATGGCGGGTACACCTAGGTTTACCCGGGTATCACTAGGTGCAACCAGTAGCAGTTGGGTCGAACTAGGTGTAGCTTAAGTCGACGGAGCCCCGCTTTGCGAGGCTCCTATTTCTGTCTGCAGGGTTTAAAGAAACCTAACACGAAAGGGATGACGGGGGCTTCGTTGGCTCACTTTGCTCACTCAATCTAGCCCCCGTCATCCCCTTCGAACCAAACCTATCCGTGTCGGGGTTCCCCTTAACCACCGGTGTGCGAGTACACCTAGTTCTACCCGCTATGATGAAAGGTAAACCTAGTTCTAACCGAAGATAAGTAGGATACATCTAAGTTTAACCGCATGTGGCCGGCTGCACCTAGTTGTTCCCGGGTAAACCTAAGTGTACGCGCCATTCGGGCTTTACCCGTAATATATTCACGTAGTGAAATTATAAACTGCATTAACGAAGGAGTTGTAATGGAAAGCTTGAAATATTGTTTACATAGTATCTGTGAATGCATACGAATTTATGGCATTTAAAATATTTCGTAAATTCAATCGGCATTTAGGGAGAAAATCGTATACGTATTGGTGCTCGTGACTGTACTTCTGTAGCGCCTTTGAAGTAGTTCCTGCTTCTAGCAATAAAAGTCCAAATCTTTAATTTTAAAAGAGCTAGTTGAGCGTAAATAATTGACCGTCGACGATCAGTAATTGGGTATCTCACCCGACATAAATACTTTTAGAAGGTATTTGTTGCCAAAGAAACTTTCGCCGAAGTTTTTTCACTTATCTAATAGGTTTTCTTTGATAGTTAGACCGTTGTTAGTTCAAAGTAAAAAAGTTTTGGACAAGATATTTTCTTTTTTCATTTTGTTCATTGTTTTAATTGGATGCGTCGCTCGGATGACCTGATATTTTTTATTAAGGAAAAAAAAATATTAAGTACATTTTTTTCAATTATGTTATAGATCTTGGATCATCATTAGTGAGTGTTTTATGATTTCAAGCTTTCAAAGTAATTGTAAAAAGATAAAGAAATCATACATACTACTAAATTATTTTATTAGCAGCACAGGCAATCTTACTTTACTTAGATCGTTTTATTTGCGTGCTAGAGACAATTTTATTTTTTACTTTAGCGTTTATCATGCTATCCGATTTTTAGGGCCCGGTTGAAAGTCCCGACTGATGACCAAAGAGACCGAGCGCCTTAATTGCATGCTAATTCCTGTCAGGTATTTTATTGTTGCGAAAACGTGCAGGAAGAAGAAGAAGAGAACGTGAAACTGTCAAAATGTTCGGTTTTGTTTTTGTTGTCAATTTGACAGTTTTTGATGCCATGGAAGATGGGTAGGCCTCTGGTATGGGACGCAACGTGCGTCGATACCCTTCGCTATCCCATCTTCCTAGCTCGGCAGGCTGTGCTGGCGCTGCTACTGCAGCTGCGGAGTTGCTCTAGCGGCGAAAATATAATTACTAATAAAGTTATGTATGTTACCTACGAAATGTATATGCAGAGGCCCTTTGCGCACGTGTCAAAAATGTTCTAACAGAAATTTCTTATTATGCGCGGCTGAACTAAACCTTCAGAAAGAATCAAACTATCTAATTGTGAAAACCGAAATAAAATCCATTTAGTGAGTACAGAGGAAATCGTGTACAAACACACAAACAAACAGACACGGCGGGGGACTGTATTTTATAACTAGAGGTCGCGCGCGGCTTCGCACGCGTGTTTGTCATTTATAGCGTATGCATGTATTATACACAAAACCTTCTTCTTGAATCATTCTGTCTATTGATGAAAACCGCATCAAAATCCGTTGCGTAGTTTAAAAGATCTAGGTAAGCGTACAGTACCCCAAGTGTGAGTTTTTTCGTTAACTACTGTAGTTGCGTCACGCCAAAAATGTATGAAAATGTAGGCTGCGTCTCTAGGCGCACCGTTTACTAACTAATATTCGCGCGTTAATTGAACGGTGCGCCTAGAGACGCAGCCTAAATTTTCATACATTTTTGGCGTGACGCAACTACAGTAGTTAACGAAAAAAACTCACACTTGGGGTACAGACGGCGGGAAGCGACCTTGTTTTATACTATCCAGAGAAATGTAATTTAATTTGGTACTTACCATAATAAACATCGTCAAGTTCTTTATACCTCTTGGCATTGACGCCAATCCTCCAACTGTACAACAGCACCACAAGTATTGATATATTCTGAAACAAAAATAAACACAGAGTTAATTCTCTAATACAACTTTGGTCTCTCTTTCTCTCGTGTCTCTTTTTCGTGTTAGCAGAGGCTATACGAGAATAGCTGCCGTGATGAAAAGATTAGCCAGTCAGCAAGGATAGTAGCGAGGATGACTGCCCAGGGCGCGCCGGACGTTAAATATCATCATCAACTCTCTCTGAGTTACACGATTGGCGTTGTGGCTGAGTGCTTCATTACTGCGCAATGGGTCGCGAGTTTCATTCCCGCACGAAACAAGCATTCGGTTATCGTGTAGGTTTTGGGTATGAATGTTTATGCATGTGAAGATATATTCATGTAAATGCTCCCTCAAAACCGGAGTAGTCCTAAGGTGGGATAAAGTTTACAACCGGCCAACTACGAGTCGGACTAATGCATTTACGGTTTCGTAACAAAAAAAGTATTATAGTTTTCCTTCTTTTTATTATTTTTTATTTAACTATATTGTATGCACTACAATCATACCAAATTCCACGATTGTATGTATTATCGTTTTTAAGATATAGCAGGAACAAAATACGTTGAAAAAATACATTTTCGAAGTTTTCTGTATCTTTCAAAGGGGATCCCCCCTTCGTTGAACTGACGGCGTAGGCTAAGTAATAAGGTCCCGTTGGCACCTTACGGAACCCTAAACAAAGGAACTGGCTTAGCAGCGTAACAAGTAGGAGGATTGCTCCTACCGTATAGCACACACAATATATAACTCTAAATCTGTGGTTGTAGCTATCAAACCGACGTTCAAGTTCACTTCATATGAAACTACTTAAAGCACTCGTAGATACTATTCTCAAGAAACGAGTGCCTGAAAATAAGTGAGTAAATATAGCCTCCTTCGTCTCAAATGGATGGGGGTAATAAAAGCAGCAGATAGATAAGTACATTATTTTATCTCCCATTGCGGGGAATACGCAGTAATAATGGCTTTTAGTAGTGTGCTATCGTTGTGGGTACAATACATTTATTTATGACTGTAGATTGAATTACGATTAAGTTAATTTGGGGGCAAAAGTTTAATTATAACGTTATTTAAGATTTATTATTAGACTTTTGCCCTCTTATTACAATAGATGGTCTAAATAAAACCCAGATTTTAAGTTAGCCCCGTCTCTTTTTGTTATATGACGTTAGAAAGTAATAGGTATATTTCAAATCTGGGTTTATTATCACTATCTGTGATTGCCGTTAGAAATATTTTCAAAAATTATGGACAGTCTTTCAAGAACATTTTCCTATAGCCACAATGATAAAAATAGCTGCCCTTTTTACTACTTTATCTCAAATAAGTATTTTTTTTGCGATTTCTGACGTTTCTAGTACTCGAACCTCAATTGGTACGGAAGAGTATTTTAGGGCTTATGGGCCTCATAAAAATGTTTTGTTAAAATCGCCCTTTTTTCCAGCGGACTGTACATTTTTTTCAAAATCTGTGAATGCAGATAGAAAAATTCGAAAAGATAATGGTGGTCTCTTAAGAACCTTTTCCTGTAGCTACAATGGTTAAAATAGCTGCCCTTCATACCCCATCTCAAATTACTACCCTGATACATTGATTGATTATAATATACATAAATTGTATATTCACTAGACTATAATAAAACCTATCTTCTGAAAAATAAAATATCGTTGAAATCGCATTAATAAAAATGAGCTCGAAAAAATTTAAGTAAATAAGTTTAGAACGGTTCTTGCAATATACACACATCAAAAAAAGTTTGCGATCACTAGCATAAGCTGATATATTTTTTTAAATTGAACTTTATCAAGAAAAAATCTTTGTTGTGTGTTTTCTTGATAAAGAAAACTCGTGTTTAAAGAATCTAAAAAGAAGAAGAAATCATAATATAATCTACCGTAACAATAAAAAAACTTTAAAAAAGTAAAAACCGACTTCAAAAAAAAACTAAACGGAGTAAAATAATTATCATTTAATAAAACTACCAGTTTCAGAAGTCGGTGCATTCAATTTGTTGCAGCGTAGAACACCGACTTCTGAAAGTGGTAGTTATTAAATGATAATTATTTTACTCCGTTTAGTTTTTTTTTTGAAGTCGGTTTTTACTTTTTTAAAGTTTTTTTATTTTATACTTTATAGTCAAGTGCCACAAATTACAATTACAATAGTGTACAAATTCTCGGACCAGCACTACAACTAGAACGTCGTCTACATACGATTTGTGTATTTTTTTTTGTTTTTGTTGATTTTTTCAAAAAGTGCTGACTCAATTTCAATAAAATTAAATGGGACCACCTCTGAAGTATGGCCTACCAAACAAAAAAAGAATCATCAAAATCCATTCATAATTGGCGGAGATATCGCGTAACAAACACAAAAAAAAAAAAGAAATTTCAGACGAATTGAGAACCTCCTCCTTTTTGAAGTCGGTTAAAAAAGATTTCGATTTTTCAAAGTGATCGCAAACTTTTTTTGATGTGCGTATATATTTTATAAAGCAGCATTTATTAACTTTAATAAAAACTAATCAACGTTTTCACTACACAAATTTAATAATAGAGTAACAAAATATTTTATTTTTTTGAATTTTTACTTTCATAAATATGGAGAAAAAGGTTTTAAACACAAACTTTTTGCGTCAGTCTTATCCTTAAACACTTAATTGTTTCACGGGGCGTCGGTCCCATTAATGCGATAATTCCCTCTTTAACGAACGCAAATAACGTTCAGAATACCGTTCAAAATATCGTTCAGAGCAACGGAAGATCATAATTTATGATAGCTTTGTTCAGCGGCGGTTCGGAATTAAACTAGCTGATTCAGCGTTATTTCCCGATAATTCATAGAGAAAACAATGCAAGCGTTCTAAAATGTTGTTTTGTATCAATATACCATTAAGGGCCCTTTTCCAGTCATGCGTATTTTCGCCCGCGCGCGGATCTGGTCCGCATGTAGGCATCCTATCATTTCATACATGTTTTTCCTATCATGCGGGCAGCACGCGCGCGGAACGCGGATATACTGCGGGCGTGCAGCCCGCGTGCGTGCTAACCAGGGGGCCTACCCCCTAAGTCCGTCAACGAAGTTAGTCGCCCGTCCAAAAGTAGCCCGAAACATAGGAATGAACAAAACAAGTGTCAAGTTCAACTTTTCGGACGGGCAAAAACACATCGGTAGTAGGGACAAGTGTCAAATCGTGTTGTCATTCATTCTTAGTTCGGGCCCCGAAATAATCGTATGTCCGTAGGTGATAGGGAGTAGGAAACGCTCGTAATTAAGGCCGAAACCACGGACTTCGTGCTTAGGGAGTAGATCCCCAGATGCGGGCGGCGTTCTTCTGCCTTCAGTGTTGTTTTTACTGTGACGCGGGTCGCACGCATGGTCATACGCATGATTACTTTTTTAACGTTCATCGTTGTGCACGAGTTTAATTACTGGCGACACGCACGACACTGCAGCGGTAAACAAAATCTTTGTCCTGCGTGTGGCCAGGAGCGTGCTATCACCCGCATGCGGACCAGATCCGCGCGGGCGAAAATACGCATGACAGGAAAAGGGCACTAAAACAATGGAAAGATTGTCCAGCCTGTAAATAAACATGACCTTGCTCATAGACTGTGGAATGTAGTTCGGTAATAGTTTTTATTATTCTGATGGTAACCGCAGTCTAAGATGGAGCACACGAATCCAAGTAACAGAGATATAGAGGGATTCCCCTATACCTAAACCTCTTGCTCTCTCTCACACACACACACACAACGGAACACAGTAGACAGGTTGGCAGTGCCAAGGCACCGGACTTGAATGTAAATCAACTAGCCATGCGCACCGTAATCCACGACATTTTGCATAGTATCTTAAGGCACACCAAAACCGCCGGCACGGCGGCTTTACTCGGCGAGTTGTGCCGCCGGGCTTGTTTTGCGTCAGGTTAACTCGCTTAGTTTGCGTTAGTTGGCGGCAATAACCCAGGCTTTGGTGTGTAGAAGCCTTTACTAAATGCCAAAGATGAAGCACGTACCCAAAAAAATAATACTGAGAGCATAAATATTTTTTCTGTAAATAAAATTACTGATTCTTAGGTGTAATTATATCAATACATACTACCTATCAATGAACGCGGGGCCATGTCCTTGCTAGACGCACGAATGTTATTACAACTTAGAGAACAAATACCTATGTAATGAAATGATTTCATTTTAAATTATTCTAGCCCGTCCCCCACACGGGGACATAAAATTGCCATGAGCTCTTCTTGTATAGAGATATGAGAATAAGTTAACGGACTGATAATAAATTAGAATTGGAAATATAATTTATTAATTGGCGGTGCAATTCTGACGTCACTCGCACAAAGTTCTTGGATGACATCTGTTGGCTCTGTTATTGGAACTTTGCCAATAGCCACGAGTTGTATGAAGCAAAACTAACTTGTGGCGTGTGGACTCGTGATGCTAAGATCCAAAACTTTGGCCTCACATTGGTCGTATTTGCACCAATGTAATGTCTTGGAGCCAATATACCAATGTGTGGATCTCCAAAGGCAGTGATGTGAACAGTAGTTGGATTCAAAATTTCCTATTTAATCTTGGAACCAAGCTTGGACTCAAAGTTGAGTCCAATGTGTGGTGGCATTATATTTGTCTCAGCTTTTACTGATATTAATTACTTCTTGATAGTATATCGGCACGGCAGGAACTGTAATAAATTTCTCAAATTGACAGGCGTATTCTAGTCTATATGTACTAACTCGGACTAAAGACTAAACGATAATTAAGGGAAGACAATTTGAAATCGTAGACGCTTTAATAACAATTAATAGACGTAGCCGGCAATTTATTAAAATCGTCTGACAGGAATTCATTTACGATGATGAAAGGAAAAACTAAAATTCTCAAAATAATTTCTCAACAATTTCAAAAAAGCGTTAATTAAAAAAAAAACTGCTCATCGCCCAATTGCTGTAATGAAACAATTTTAATTTACTTAACCAACACGCGAATGTAAATCGGTAGAAGGAAAGGACAAGTTTAAACTAGGAAACAAATTGTTGGGCGACAATAGTTGCCGGTAACAGTGATAAGAAAAGATAGGAAAAAAAATTAATAAAAAAAACTTTTTTAACCTATTATAATGTCGCCCTTCATAACCTAAAAGTGCGTAAATTGCGTGTGTGCATCCGACATTTTATGAGTCAATCTTTACGATACAAACTGGTTGATGTCGAAAATTACTAGCCGACCGAGCCGACAGCCAACTAGACGACTGTCAAGCATGACGTCATGCGCAATTTTGTCGCTATGACACCAAGTACGACGAACAGACTCAGCTTATCCACTTGGCTTGGTCGGCTAGTATATTTTGTCGTAGTGCAAAATAAATAAGCACTTGAGATTAATGGCGTAGACACTCGAATGGGTGCTCGTATAATAACTACTTTTGCGAATCTAATGAGGCAAATATTACTTCTTTTTTTTCTTAAGGGAGGTCATCAAAAGACCTCCGCTCTGGGCGAAGCGGAATGGAGTGTCAGATTCTTACTGACTAAAACCCATTCGTGTTCCTCCTAATGCCCTTTGCATTCCAGGGCCGCGGTAATTCTTTCGAAAAAATCCGCAAGGCATATATGTAGGTATATATTCCTACACAACTGATAGAGAAGATTTTTTTGGAAATCTGTTAATATCAGATGCAAAGTGTAGAGGACAACCAGTAAAACAATTGACTTGGTGAAAGGCACTTGCCGTATTTATTCAAACAAAACTTATGTTATTTACACTAAAAACTTTTGCACTCATTCTAATATGAATCGACTATACGTTCTTCTTTCTTCAGGGCTTCAGGGCTGCTGGGCTTCAGGGGTTCAGGGTTCAGTTCTTCATATAGGTTCCTGGAGCGTAGAATGAGTGCCGACCAAAATGCCGGCGGATGCACCTGCTTACGTACCATTTAGGGTGGCACAAGTAGCGTATGGTGTAACCCCCCGGTAATGTTCATTTACCATTATATTTTCTCAAATTGTTCTATTTACTGTAGCTAGCTGTGGCTATATGGTCCACTGTCTATAGCTAGTAGTCATCTTGTTCTATACATTGTGACGTATTTTATGACCTTGTTTACGTCTTATTTGAAGTTAGGCTTGCCGTCCGCAACAGTCTCCCCCCAGCGTAGCCTCGCGAGCTTCTTCTTCTATATGGTCGAGGACGATAAGCCTTCTCACGGGCCTTCTAAATATGCCGCCCCGCGTCCGCACATCCGCACTCCGTACCACGCCATCAGGACCGAATATCGCGCGCACAACAAGGCCCCGCGGCCACACGTTCCGCGGTAGTAAGCCGTCAGCGATTATGACGACATCGCCTTCCGCTATTTGTTCTGCGCGACTATGTCTGACGTCACCGCGCGGTGTTAGTGTAGGTAAATATTCGTTCATCCATCTAGCCCAGAATCGATCTGCCAGCGCTTGTGCTGCTCGCCAAGCGCGCTTATCAGCTACGTCACACGTTCCTGTGACCGGTAGCCCTGATGCTGACCCCAGCAGGAAATGATTGGGGGTTAACGCTTCTGCTTCTTCTGGGTTTACAGACACGTGAGTGAGCGGTCGCGAGTTCAATATATTCTCTACTTCAGCCATAACGGTTGTCAAAGTTTCTTCCTTTGGCATGCGCTCCTTTAGTATTACCGCGAGCGCCGTTTTTACGCTACGGATGAGCCGCTCCCAGGCTCCCCCCTGGTTAGGTGCACCAGGGTCGATAAAACGCCACTCAATTCCTTTATTGAGCGCGTAATCTTTAAGTTCAGACGCCCATTCCTTGTAGGCGTTTTTTAACTCGACGTCAGCACCGCGAAAGTTCGTGCCGTTGTCTGACATTATTGTTTGTGGCCAACCGCGACGCGCGGCCATTCTTCTTAGTGCCATTATCGCACTATCCGTACTGAGGCTAGGCAGCAATTCTATGTGCACGGCTCTAGTCACCAAACACGTGAATAACATGCCCCAACGTTTTTCTCTACGTCTTCCTATGGTTATTGTCATGGGACCGAAACAATCGACACCGCAGCGCGTAAAAGGGCGAGCGTATGCATCAAGCCTTTCACTGGGTAAATTTCCTTTCACCGGTATAGGCGGTGATTTCCGTCGCATGCGACACATAACGCATTCATTCAGTACGATGCGCACGCTAGTTCGTAATCTTATTATCCAGTATCGCTGTCGCAGGTTGTTTACTACGTGCTCTCGGCCAGCATGTCCATTTGTGACGTGTTCACGTTTTATAAGTAGGCGCGCAAGCGGATGCCTGCCGTCTAAGATCGGTGGCCTCTTTCTGTACTCTGGTACATTTGCTGCGTCAATTCGCCCGTTCAGTCGAATTACTTTATCTTCATAAACCGGGTCTAGCTTGCTGAGCCGGCTCGACTTTTCTACGTTCTTCCCTGACGTTAATCTTTTGATTTCTTCAGAGAAACTGTCGCGTTGCGCCTCTCGTATAAGCGTTAGTTCGGCTTCATTGAGATGACGCACGTCCATTGTTGTCGCGCGTTTACGACATTTATCTATAAAGAGCAACACGTTCGCCATGGCACGCAACGCTCGATCAAATGAAGAGAATCGTTTTATGTTCATAACGTTCTCTTCTTCTTTAGTATGGGCTACTATTTCGTCTTCACATTGGTTCATTTCTTGTGGCCACTGTTCTTCCGGTTCGCGCAAGAAGGCCGGTCCATTGAACCATCGATCGTGTTGTAAGAGACTCGTTTTTCCGTGTCTAGTCGCGTCGTCAGCTACGTTCTGAGCGGTCGGTACCCAGCGCCATCGTTCAGCGGGGGTTAGTTCACTAATTTCGCTCAGCCGATGCGCAACATACGGTGTATATCTCGCGGAGTCGTTCCTTATCCAGTGTAATGCCGTCTTAGAGTCACTCCAATAGGTCACTTCGGTTTCCCATCTATGTTCTTTACGTATCTCGGAGGATAGTCGAGCGCCTATCAGGCACGCTTGTAGTTCCATGCGTGGAATACTCTGAGCTTTCATTGGCGCTACTTTAGCTTTTCCCGCGACTAGCACGACGTCTATTGATCCGTCGGGCCGTGTCAATCGCCAATATGCTGCAGCGGCGTACGCTTGTTCACTAGCGTCTGTAAATACGTGCAACGATCGTTCCATGGTCATGTGATTCGCGTAGCATCGGGGGACTCGCAAGCCCGCCACGCTCGTCAGACCGTTTATCCATTCGAGAAACGCGATAGCTTCTTCGGCGGGTAGTTGCTCGTCCCAGCCGATCTTCTTTCGCCATAGCTCCTGTAGAGTGATCTTTGCCGTAATCGTGAAAGGGCTTAACAAGCCCAACGGGTCAAAGATTGACATTACTGCTCCCAACATTTCACGTTTAGTTGGTGTTCTCGTGCCATCACGTACGTCGTTCGGTACGCGAGGCATAGCGGTGTTGAATGCAAGTTCATCGGTTTCTGGCAACCACATCATACCCAGCGTCTTGCCGTACGGGTGTGCATTCGCACCTAGTTCCTTCGGGGCGTTAGCCTTATCCTGTTCTAGGATATTCGCGAGCAAGTGTTGTCGATTAGAATTCCACCCGGCAAGTTCAAAGCCGGCTTGCTCGTGAATGCGCTGCACTTCTGCGATCGTGAGTGCAGCGATCTCTTCTGACTCGAAACTGTCGACCCAGTCATCCATATAATGGTTCTTTGTTATTGCATAGAGGGCGCGCGGGTGCGCGTGTTTACATTTTTCAGCGTTTCTGTTCCTAACGCTGTGAGCTAGGAAAGGAGAACTACGAGCGCCAAATATCATTGAGTTCATTACGTATTTCTGTGGCGGGCCTTTTCGTTCGTCACCACGCCACAGAAATTGTTGCGCTGCTCTGTCCTCGGGTCGAATCTTGATTCTGAGGAACATTTCGCGTATGTCGGCCGCTATAGCAATCGGCTTTTCTCTGAATCGAAACAGTATACCGTAAAGCGTGTTTAACATGTCGGGTCCGGCAAGTAATTCGTCGTTCAGACATTTTCCGTTTGTAATTGCAGCTGCATCGAATACAAGGCGCACTTTTCCTGGCTTGTTCGGATTAGTCACTGCGAAGTGTGGCAGGTACCATGTTATTGCGCTGTCGTCTGTGTGTTCGACTGGAGCGGCGTATCCCTTTTGTAACAGGTTATCTATTTGCGCCGTATATGCTTGACGAAACTTCGTGTCTCGATCCATTTTTCGTTCCATGGTGCGCAACCTTCGTAGCGCCATATCAAAGCTAGGCGGTAGGCGAGTATCGTCCGTACGCCATGGCAAACCAACTTCGTAACGTCCGTCGGTTAGTCGCGCTGTTTCATTAAATATTTCCTTGGCGCGTTCGTCTTCCTTGACGGGTTTATTTTTACTCGAAATTCCTAGCGCATCTATTGCGAAATGCGTCGTGACTAAGTCATGTAGCTCTTCATCATATCTTAATCGTTCTCTATGCTGAGGCGCACGTACGTGTAGCACTGTGGCGCCATCTATTGGGTCTTCCTTCGCCACTATAGTTCGTGGCACCGTACCGTGCACTACCCATCCTAGCTCTGTTAGTGATGCGGCCGGTTCGTTCCTTGCTCCGGTCAGGAGCTTTCGCGATACTATTAGGTGCCAATGATCTGCGCCTAATAGTATGCGCGGTCGTGCTTCTCCATAGCAGACCTCGTTCCGTGGTAGCTGTTGTAGGTGTTTATAGTTCAAACACTCAGCTGCGATCGCTTGACTGGTAATGTTGAGACTTTTGACGGTTCGCGCCTGTATCGGATGGAAGCTTGATCGTGCTCCCCTTATTTCCAATGCCACGCTCTGACTCTCTGGTTCCTGCCGCGTTGCCGTTAATCCGTGCAATCGCAGCGCGCATTTCGTTCCATGCGCGTTCACTTTTCTAGCGATTTCCTCGTCGATCAGAGTAATCGTAGATCCTTCATCGAGTAAGGCGTGAGTCTCCACTTCCAGTCCATCGGGCCCTCGAATTATCACGGGGCATATTTTCAATAGCACCGCGCCAGTTGACATTACGGCGTGAGCCGACGCGGTGATTACATTCTTTTGTTGTTCGCCTCCTAGCGCGGTTTGCTGCGTTCCGTGCAACAATACGTGATGTGGATGGCGACACTCGTTTACACCACACTTCTTGGCAGTGCAATTCATCCGACGATGACGGCTACCCAGGCAACGAAAGCATACGCGCGCTTCCTTTGCCCATTCCCATCTCTGTGGTACCGTCATCGCTTCCAACTTTCTACATTTTACTGTATCGTGTTCGGCCCCGCAACACAGACACATCTTCTCGTCTTTGTTTTCGGTTGCAGCGTAAGCAGCTGCGCCTCGCTTCCTGCCTTCTAGGCCTTTAGGCGAACCGTAGCTAGGTCTAGCTGCTGGCGCACTACGTGTTGGCTCCTTTGTTCCGGTTGCTGCAGACGAGTAGGAAAAACGTATGGCGCGATCAGCCTCTCTCATGAGGAAGCGAGACAGAGTGACAATCTCTGGCTCGCTCCTGCTTCCGTACTCTTCTGCGTAGTCGCACCATCTCGCTCTAATATGCGGACTTAACTTCTCGGTCACTTGACGAGCCAACATAGGATTCTGTAGGTACCCTTTCTCATCTATACAAGTGAGTACGCTGACTATGTTTTGAAGTCGTATTGCAAACGTATTTAGTTCACTGGCCGTTGGTCCGGGTCGCTGTAACTTCTTTATATCGTTCAACGTTTTATCAATAATAATCTCTGGGCGGCCGTAATATTGTTCAAGTGTCTGCATTATGATTGCGGGGTCGGCAGCTGTATACAACAAGGCGGCTACTAATTCTCTTGCTTCGCCTCTTACACATGTTCGTAGACGCGCTAGGTTCTCGGCTTGTGTATAGCCATACATTTTGGTTGAATCACGCATCGCTGCTCGGAATAGGAGCCACTCGTTCGGAGCACCGCTGAAGATGGGCAGTTCTTGCGCTTGTCTGGGCGGCGGGCGTTTAATAACCATTCGTTCTAACACCTCGGCTAATCTATCTATTCCTCGCTCTCGTGATCGTCCTGGCGTAGGTGACCTATCTCTGCGTCTCGGAGTCTCGATCGTAACTCCTCTTTGTTCTTGCCTCGGCGGCGGTGCATACTTGTAAAAAGAGTGGTGTGATCGTTGCCCTTCGTTCTCGCGCTGATATCTTGCTCTGTTGTCGTCATTTTCGCGATGCCGTTCGGTCTGCGGTGCGCGCTCGGTACGCTCCCCCCGTGGTTCGCACAGGGCCGAGGCGCGGACTGCAGATGACATCTCTTCATATGGCGTCATGTGGGGTAGTTCATCCCCTCTGGACTGAGCGTTCTTCAGCCAATCAGCGATTCGATTGTCCACTTCTATTGTCTCACGGGCGATGACGCTTTCACGGTCTGTCTCCTCCCGTATAGTGGCTACGTCCAAAGCTAGCCGCTTCTTGATAAGGGCCGCTTCCAATTGCAGCTCCTTCCTTTGTATTTCGGCTAGACGTTCCTGGGCTTCGAATTCTGCTTGTCGTATTCGGGCAACAGCGCTGGCAGTCGATCTCTGAGAGCGCACGGACGGCGCTCTCGATCTCCTCTCTTCTCTTGTGTCAGGCGCGGCGGCAGCGGCTGCGGCGGCGGCGGCGCGTGACGTCATTGCGGCTATGCTGGCGTCTATTCTTGTCTGTGCGGGTAACGCGGGCACGCGGGGGTTCGGTTCGGTATGCGCGCGCGACGTGGTACCGGTCGGTGCGGACACGGATACGGACGCGGATGCTTGTGCGGACGGGGACGCGGGGGGATCTTCGTACACTCTTGCTGTCTTTTCCTCGGCTGCTTGGCTCCTTGTGGTCGGCATCTTCGGCATTTGACGCCCCCTAACAGCCCTATCAGTCCTCTTGGAGGGTCCGGGGTTAACCGGGATACGCTCCGCCAGGGATGGATACGTGCAGGATTGGACAGGTAGGATCTACCCAGCAGAGGATCGTGCGTACTGTGGGGCGCTCGGGGACCGGTGGGAAATACCCAGCCCCTTCGGCAGTGCCTACAGTCCGGCCCCCACACCACACACGACCTTACCGGCGTAGTGTACTAGTTCGGTTCGCGCCTTGAAAAAGGCGTTCTTGACGAACCGGTGGTATCGCACAATACCACACCGCCTTGAACGGCGTTAACTCTGGCCTCTAACCGTTTGACACCGTTAGGTGGTTAGAGACACAGAGCCGCGGTCCACCCGCTTAAAGAAATAGGAATGTATCAACGACGACAGTCTTGAAACACCCGGCACCTCCACAGGAACAGTTCTGTACGCCCGGCACCTCCAACAGGAACAATCTTGTACGCCCGGCACGTACACAGGAACAGTTCTTGTACGCCCGGCACCTCCAACAGGAACAATCTTGAACCCCTGACAGCAACAATCTTGAGCACCTGGCACCCTGTTCTTGGATCTTCAAATCTTCTTAACTGATTCTTCGATCCGGCTTCGTAGGACCACAACGACTGGCTGTAGAGGACAACCAGTAAAACAATTGACTTGGTGAAAGGCACTTGCCGTATTTATTCAAACAAAACTTATGTTATTTACACTAAAAACTTTTGCACTCATTCTAATATGAATCGACTATACGTTCTTCTTTCTTCAGGGCTTCAGGGCTGCTGGGCTTCAGGGGTTCAGGGTTCAGTTCTTCATATAGGTTCCTGGAGCGTAGAATGAGTGCCGACCAAAATGCCGGCGGATGCACCTGCTTACGTACCATTTAGGGTGGCACAAGTAGCGTATGGTGTAACCCCCCGGTAATGTTCATTTACCATTATATTTTCTCAAATTGTTCTATTTACTGTAGCTAGCTGTGGCTATATGGTCCACTGTCTATAGCTAGTAGTCATCTTGTTCTATACATTGTGACGTATTTTATGACCTTGTTTACGTCTTATTTGAAGTTAGGCTTGCCGTCCGCAACACAAAGTTTTGCATAACCATTTTTCCTAGTATGGTAAACTGTATTAAGCTACGTCCTAAAAGCATAATTATCCTACTATGTCTTGGGCAACATGTTGACCACCTTATATCGCACAATGACAACACAGCTTAATACTTAGAAGTACTGTAAGTAATTGAACTGTGTGGAAAGTATTTGACTATTTTTTTTTACAAATCTCGAAAGTATTACAAAAATGCAACAGTGAAAAAACCAATGAAATATTTAATAAAATACCCAAGTTATGAACAATTTTAAATTGTTCATGAGACAGAGAACACTACTTAAAACCAACGTCATACCTTAAAAACTTCATAGTGTCTTAACATAATAACATAATTCCCCGCCGCGATTAGTGCTGTGGTTGCAGGTAGTCATGATGTTAGTGTAGTACAGGTAGTTAGCTTAGGTTAAGTCTTTTACTTTCTTTTAGCTGGAGACCCTTCAGGTCTCGCCAATAACTGCCCGGTTACGTAGAAACGGTTCCCTAGGACGCTATACAGCAGCCCAATAGAAAAAAAAAACATAATTCTATACAATATTCCGTTTCGCGTGACAAGGACAGAAAATGCACAAACAAATCACAAGCAAATCCACAAACTTCGAAAGAGTGTATCTCCTCTATTTTTTCATCGTTTTTTTTTCACACACTATTTCTATGTTTTCTTTCAAATAATATCAAATTCTTGTACATTTTTAATAGTAGTAAAATACTCTACAAGTTATTGAAAATTTAATTACGCATAACGCAAATTAATTTATAAAAATAAACTTTAAAAAAAGTAAAAACCGATTTCAAAGAAATACTAAAAGGAGTAAAATAATTACCATAATATAAAATTAACAGTTTCAGAAGTCGGTGGCTTCTATTTGCTTCAGTGTAGAGTTGCACCGACTTCTGAAAGTGTTAATTTTATATTATGGTAATTATTTTACTCCTTTTAGTATTTCTTTGAAGTCGGTTTTTACTTTTTTTAAAGTTTATTTTTTATTAAATACGTTTTAGTGTCATAATTTTAACTCCCTCCTTCATGACCCTTCTTTTTGGCTTTGACGTAGTCGGGCATAAAAAGTCCTTTCAAATGATACCTTACACGACAAAATGAAAACATTTTCCAAAGGGAGGAGGGGGGGACACGCACCCCCTCCTCTTTTCCAGTAGTCAGTTTCCAACAACAAATATAAACAAAGCAATATTAGTAATTTGAGAATTTTGCTTTGATCCGATGAGGAGTTCCGTTCCATATCTCTGAAGTTCATGGTCTAATCATAACTAAATTTATATGGGACCAATCGGAAAGTATACCCTTTCGAACAAAAAAAGAATTTTTCAAATCGGTTCATAAATGACGGAGATATGAGTTAACAAACATAAAAAAAATAATAAAAAAAAAAATACAACCGAATTGAGAACCTCCTCCTTTTTGAAGTCGGTTAAAAACACAGCTTGTTTGTACTTTGTACGAGAAACAATGACCCAATTTTGTTGTGGTTTCCTTCACTATATTATGTATAGATGGGTAGATCCCTTTACAAGCCAGCTGACGCACTCAGAGAACACGTACCCGTACGAGTAACTTTATCATGCGTCGGTTTGGTCATTTGATAATAATTAAACCTTGGTTTGCGTTTATTTCGTCGATTTGTTGTGCAAAAGTTTGTGTAGTTTGTTTATACTTGTACACTGGTGCCGATTCTGTTATGGACAAACTAAACTTAATTTAAGCTATTGCTATCTTTTTCACTGTAATAAAATAAGATAGAGACATACGTAAATAAGAGATGTCAAATTTAGTTGAACTAAAAGTTCCGTACAAAGGAGAATGTTCAAAAAAGCTTGTAAATGTTTAAAATAAAGAATAATAAAGCTTGTAATTGTTGTCTCAAAAAAGGATGTAGCTCAGAATTTTAGTGATATTTAGTGATATCATTCTGTAAATATTTCGCTATATGATTCGATGGCTAAATGTGTGATATTGTGCTATTTGTTTTTCATCAGGAATGTTTTTTTTCTTTAATATATCTTCGAATTGGGTATACCCGACGATATTCAATTCAATTCAATTCAATTCAATATATTTATTTGTGAACATAGGGATATAATTACATACATGTTTTACATTCAGTAGATATGTTAATTAACGGAGGGCGTTCCCGTTAACCCGCAATATACTATTGCGGGTTAACGGGAACGCCTTTCGTTTCGCGTCCGTAAATGCAAAAATAAAAAAACGTAAAAATACTCGAAAAAAAAAACTGCCGTTCCCTACATTTTGACAAGTTATGCGAACATAAATTATGTAATATATTATATGTTTGGGAACAGCAGTTTTTTTTTCGCGTACTTTTCAGTTTTTTTTTATCTTGTTTGTACGCTATACTGTTGCGGATTAACGGGAACGCCCTTCGTTAATTAAGATACTGTATGTATTTATGGATGTAATTATATACCCAATCCAAAGATATCTTAGAGAACAAAAAAAAATTCCTGATGAAAAACAAATAGCACAATATCACACATTTAGCCATCGAATCTTATAGCGAAATATTTACGAAATGATATCACTAAAATTCTGAGCTACATCCTGTGTCTGTTCGCTCTGGGTTTTTTTTTTCATACTTGATGATCATTCTCCTTTAGACGACATTTAAAACGTGTCGACTAAAAACACGGTGAAGTTCAAGGCGTAAACTAATTTGACATCTCTAACTTAGTTCTTGTCTATCACCGTCCTTTTCTCGCGATATCTGTTAGTAAAAGATAACAATTACAACTCTCTAATTTTAGTTTAGTTGGTGAACAAGAGCATCGGCACCATTGTGTTGTTTGAGGATTAATTTAATAGATACTTCTTTTGTGTAGCCTTTGTGAATCTCTGTCAAAACTAGTTTCTGTGTAGGGTAGTACTGCGTCTGCATACTGATAGGTTTCATAAAGCCCGGTACTGACGATGCATCCAAATGGACGCTGTTAAAATGGTTTCAACCGAATGGACGGCGTCCGGCGTCATCCGAATACTGACGATCGATCCATTGCATAACGTTCTTTGTGAAGATTATCAACCTCGCTTGTACTTTAGTACCTAATTCTGCATATTTAAAAACAATGCAAGATTTAGAAAAATATACTTAATGTTATTTCCTCGGAACAGTTTTTTTTTTTGTGGTAGTCGTCGTGTTACAACTGGCGAGTGGTAAGCTGAGCTTTGCATTTGTGTGAGCGCACATAGAATGGATTGCCAAAAAGCAGTATAAACTGGTTTAAACTAAGCAAAGGACGCATCTGCATTCATTCTCACACAAATGCAAATCTCAGCTTAGGCCTCGCGGACGGTACCTGCCATAAACATGGACTATTTCTATAGAGCTAAATTACTGATAAAAGATATCTCGGCTTGACATTTTTCAAATATTTTAATCAAGTACTGACACGTTCGTTGTAAGTATGTAGGCACTTTGTCTTTCACTAAAAGCGGCGCTACGCAGAATGAAATAAAAATTGACGTAGGGTTGCACATTTACGGAGCGTTTGGAGTGCGTCCAGATGGCGTGGTGTACGTTTTTCGCATTGACCATCACTTCAAAGACTCTGGAGTGGTGTGCTGGATTACAATCCGAATAGAAATTAACACGGTTTGGACGTCGTTTTAAAAACAGCATACATTTTCGAAATTCATGGACAAATTTCGGAATGCGGCCACACCATTTGGACTGTCAGAAAGCTCATCAGTGGCCGAACGGCGTGCTGGATTTCAATCCCTATGGAAAACTATGACCGGGACTCCGCGCCGTTTTAAAAACAGCATACATATACATATTTTCGACATTCATGAGCAGAGCTTGGAATGCGGCCACACCATTTGGACGGTTGGAAGGCTCGTCAGTGGCCACCTTTATAAAAGCTAGTAAACATCCACAGACCACTCATGGGCTTCCCAATGACAGTATTCTACAGTAAAAATAATAAACGAATAAGGATGCTGCAAAAAATCTACCTATTATTGTAATGATCATGTATTGTGATCTTAGTCTTCTCTTATGATATGACTGTTTCTGGCAAGAGATGGCAGATAAAATACGAATGGAGGTATTTCTGGCTGCGTAGATAAATAAAATAAAGAATATGGAAAATTTGGAAAATTTTAGGGATGCTTTCCACAGATTTTTAATTTCACACAATTGATGATAATTGGATTTTGGTTTCAATTTTCGGTAAACTGAAGGACAGTTTACCAGCAGTTTAGTTACATTCTAAAATATTAATTGAAATACGATAAAATCAAATGGATTCGGAAAATTCTAATTTCCACTTATTTTCAATTCGCTGTTTAAATTTTCGGTGTACAATTTTATTGAAATCTGATAGTTACGACGCTCTCGCCACGGTATTAAAATGAAAGATGCTCAAAGACAATAAAGTATTGGTCTTTTGTTTCTAATTGGCAGTGGTGATAGCTCACAATTTTGACATCAATAGGGAAGGCGCATTTAACAAAGCGGAAACATCCAACCATGACAAGGAACTGAAAAGGCTCAAAATATCGTCAGATAATAATTTCAGAGCTTTAAAAATCTTCTATAAAGTACTTTTTAGGTTAACGAAGCCTTTAATGTCAGTAGGCAATTTAATTAGTTGACAAAGTTTTCTTTTTTAATTCAGGTATTTTAACGTTTTCCCTTCGTAATGGGTAGGAGTGGGTTGTAACAGGTAAAATCACGTATCTATTACGCCTGTTCTTGTTACACGTAAATAGCAGTTCCAAAAACCTGTTACAAAATAACAGTGTGTTATTTCATACTACGAGTATGTGGGAACAAACTATTGTGTGTTCTCTGTTGCCACAGATAGCAACGTTTAACCTGTTTGCTGTAACAGCAGGACTTATCTTTCTAACTAAGGTGTTAAACCTATGCGAGAAAAGGAAAGAACTTGTGACGACTGTAATAGGGTATCACAGGGTAACAGTAACATTTTTTATCTTATTCTAACTAAGGTAACTGTCATAAGCATGAATAGAGAAAAGCTTGTGACTGTCATATAGGGGATTTTGTTAGCTCGTGGAACAGGAACTGCTTTTTCAGTTTGTTTGTCACAGTTACAGTCTGTTATCATAAGATACCTGTTTTAAATAGCTATTAAGATAAATACGCCTCACTCCTAGTAATGGGTAACCTTTTTTCCATCCGTCGGCTAAGTTAGACTAATTAATGCTCGGTTCCTATGCCCAAAAACAAGCAGACAGTTTATGTCCAAACTGGACATATTTATACAGCATAACTAATTAGTCGCATTACATCCGAAAACCATGAATACTGCTCATCATTCTCTATTACTTATAAAATGGAATAAACTTTGTAAAAAACTGTGTGTCATACATTTTGTTGAACAGCAGTTTTTTTTTTGGAATGCAAATTTTGACCCGTAGTAAAAGTTGTACAGAATGATGAACAGACAAAAATGCAAATAGAATATCTAGCTTTAATTCCGCTGAACAAGATCGCTAGTTTGGATGCAGTATGAGGATGCCCCGTGCAGGGGCGAAACACGTGTCCTGGTTTGGTTTGGTTACATGTTGCATTATTTTTTCACTTTCTGCATGTGCATATATTTGTGGACGTTTTAATCCCGGGATTTAAAAATAATAAACTAAAAGTCTTAAATTAAAGAGCTTTGTTTTACATATTACATACCTACATTGTTTTACATTTTACATAGTACGGAACACCAAAAAATGTTACATGATTTTTCAAATCAATAATTTGTAACTATAAATAAAGTCCAATCAATAATTCGTGATTTTTAAATCCCTAGATTAAAACATCATTAGAATTATTCCGGGATTTTAGAGGAGGTATTATCCACTCTGTGTTACTTCCATCCTCGAAGTTTAGGTAAATATACTCTACCTATTCCGATCTCTGCTAATAAAGTATGGGAGGGTCTACCATGCAAAACTTTGGGGCCATTGCTTCATCCTTTGTAAAGAAACAAGACCTAATTTTTACTTACAACTTTTGACAAATCATAGCAGTCGGCCACAAACTGAAATGATTCAAAAATGATTCCCAAGGTAGAAACTTTCTAGAATAAACCCATTAAGAAAAAAGAAACAGCCATTTACCAAATGAAATAATTATTCACCATAGTAATGATTCAATCACAAGTCTGGACTAAGACAAATTGCTTTCGCAGCTTAAACTTCCTCTAATAAGTTGTTCGCGTGAACTGCCATAACAAAGTTAATAACTCGAAATAAGTCTAGATTGTAACTTCCGACCGCAAAACGGCGAAAATTGTGGTAAGAAAATTCGTTTCAGACATGACCAAGACTTATGTAAAATTACTTTCTACAATTTTATTATAAACGTTATATACTCTCGGCGAGACAGCCCGAAACGTAATTTCTATCCTTAAATTTTAACATCAAATAGTAAACGACCGCATCTAAGGCGGATCACACACTACCTATCACATGCCACGCTCCGGTATGCGAGACGAAGCATACACGCGCGCGGCCACGGCGGCGCGGCGTAGATCTGCACCATCATGCGGTTTTATCTACGTCTCCGTGCGGAGCCGCAGATTTCGATATTCCCGCACCAAATAAAGTTCAACGGTCGACCACCGCGCCCGTGCTGTGTACAGTTACTGTACTCAATAGTAAAAATCTGCGCGTTACTGCAGATCCCAGTGTGCCATAACTTGCGGGACACCACGCGCCTCCGCTCGTGATCGTGTCATCTACGCGCGGTCTGCAACCACGCGCGTCGATGCGTTGTCAGTGTGTTGCACTACGCGTGTTTTATGACAAACTGAAGTAGGTAATTATTAATAAAACTTGTTAATAAAACTCTAACACTAGGCAGTGACAGACAATGCATAGCATAAACCGCTGGGTCTAGAAGCATACAATTTCGCACTGGAGTTCTTTATACAACCTTAGTTTTAGTACATACTAAACCTGAAACTAGTTTGTTCAGAATCACTAGGAGAATCGATTGATATATTTTTTTCACCACATTTTTTTTGTTTTTTTTTTTTCATAAATTTAAATTTTGTTTCAGTAGGTTTCTACCCATAACAGTTGACGGGAATAGACACCTTGAGGCTTGATATGGTCCTCTCGGCCAGTATCCGTGTATTAGACAACCCCTGCATAGCACATATCAGGCATTTCACACTTTTTTAGGGAACTTAACGCGACATAAACTAAGGTGTAAATTGGAGATTTATTAAAAAAAACACATATTCAGGCAGTTCTGATGAAAGACATCAGACACAGACTCTGTCTCGGTTTTCGTATAAAGTAAAAATAAGGTTGTATAACGTTGGTGAGCTATGATTGGATTTTCGAAAATTCATCACCTGAGTGGGTTAAACAAGGGATGAAAGTTTGTATAAAAGTTCGTTATTTTTAAAGTATTTGAAATTTCATCTGGTACGCGGCTAGTAATAAATATTTTCATCGTGAATGTCGTGAAGTACCTTATTTATGAGAAAACCTGAAGAATTGCAATATGATTTATACTTTTACCCAACTACGCCGAAACCATTACAAAGGGTTATGATTTATCTATAATTTTACAACCCTCCTATATGTGGTACTTTTAAGTTAAAATATCCATTTAATTCCAACTAAATACAAGGGTAGGGTATAGTTTACTTAGGGCAACTGTCCCTAAAATAGATGTGTAATAATAGAAGGATGAAATATTAAATTTATAGCACCCTGTTACTTTAGTAGTTAAATCATTTTGGAATTATATGCTTCAATTGTTTAACTTTCGGTGTATCAATTGTATTTTTGGCTATTGTAATTTAAGTGTTAGAAGTAATAATTGCTCAGTTGCATCAGATATTAGTACAAACCAGTCTGCAAAACAACAAAGTATTTTATTAAACTATGAATCGTACAAAAAAAAAAAACAGTCTAATGTCAAACTCTACCCTCCACGAGATCTATATTACTAGTATGGGTTTTTTCTTAACTAAAAATAAATAAAATAAACCTGATCCCCCTTATTACAAACGATGATCTAAGAATAACCCAGGTTTTAAAATAGCCCCGTCTCTTTTTGTTATATTATGTTAGAAAGTGATGTGTATATTTTAAATCTGGGTCTATCTTAGTCTCGGTTTAAACCACCTTTTGAAATAAGGGGGTCGTCTTACGGAAGTTGTTAGTATGATCGTATTTAAAACACTTGAAAAAAATAAAATAAAAAAGCGTTTTTTTTTTTATTTCATTTTGTAGAAAATTGCCACGTATCAACGAAAACTGGCGAGATAGATTTAAGGCACAACTAACGCGACACCATATTTTTTTTAATGTTTTTTTTTGTTGTTTGAAGGAATTACTTACACGAATTTATTTACACTAAATACACAAAAAATAAATGTGGAAGATCTTAGTCTAAACAACTGTTAAATACGATTTTATGGATAGGCAGTTTCTTTTTACAAATAATCAATCAATCAATACAAATTAAACACTAACACGAACATGAACTGAACTAAAACACGAACAGTCATTCGGACCACAACGATGGATTAAACTTATTCCAAACTAAATGTGTAATGTACGTGACCTGATAATTTGATTCTTTGCGACGAAAACCCGAACTTGACGACACGTTTGGTGTAGTGGCCAAGCGATTGGCCTCTGCGCTACGGGTCGTGGGTTCGACTCCCACACGGAACAAAAATTTGTATGGCCTACAGATGGTTGTTTCGGGTCTGGGCGTTTGTGTATGTGAGATTTGTGTCTGTAAACGCACCCACGATACAAGAGAAATCTTAGTGTGGGGCAACGTTTTATAAAAAGAGAAAAATAATAATTTTATGGGTTTCAAAAATCATCATCATCTCCCTGACCTTATTCCACACTAGCTGGGGTCGGCACAACATGTATTCCTCTTCCATTCTCCTCAATCAGCCGTCATCTCAGTACTTACTTCTTTCTTACCCATATCATCTTTCACACAATCCATCCATATTTTCTTTGTCCTACCTCTACTTGTATATCCATCCAAATTCATACTTAAAACTCTTCTGGTAACATGACTTTCTTCTCACCGCATAACATGGTTTTTAAAAATATCAGGATCCAATTCTACTAACAGCATTATTGATCAATTGCAACCGAACTGAAGCCAACACTCATTCAGACAGTTTTCGTTTACTAAAGTGTCGGGAACTTCGTGGAGTGAGCGCCATCTGTTGTCCGCCACCTAACTAACCGTGACGTCAACATCGGACCACCACTGCCCGTTGGAGGGAGGAGACCGGCTCGCTCGGCGCGCCCGGGGGATTGCTTTTTGGACCGCACGACGGAACACTTGTCTAGAGTATTCTGTGTAGATCAGCTGAAGAAGTCTGACATTTTATATCTGACTAGCTTGTCCTTATTTCATGATCTTGTAATAATTTTCTAAAGTATTATATTGTGATCTAGTTCATGTTACTAACACTAACCCAAATATAAGTACTCTCAGTGGTGGAGAGTCTATGTTGGTTTTATTTACTACATTTACCATGCTCACAATCCTGACATACCAATATTAGCGATAACTGTAATGATAGAATCACTCCTTAACGATTAAATGGTAGTGTCGCTAACAAAAGCTGTCAAATTGTTTGACACAAAGAACAACACCAATCATTTTGACAGTTCTCGTAAACGAAACTTACTCACGGTTGTCTTTCGATTGCGATTTGGTAACAATTTTGTTAGTCAAACTGGGGCCCAATTCTCCTAAAAGAAATCTTTTTAATCGCAACAGAACCAAGGCCGAACCGTTTATTCAGACAGTTTTCAATTTCAAAAGCTGTCAAATTATTTGACACAAAAAACAAAACCAATCATTTTGACAGTTCTCGTAAAGGAAACTGACTAACGGTTGTCGTTCAATTGCGATTTAGCTACAATTTTTATTATTCAAACTGGCCTTCAGTAATTTCTGAACCATGATAATTTTGTGAAGCCCGCTGTCACGTATTGAAAATAAATTAAGTTTATTACCAAAAGGTCTGGTTTATAAATAAAAAAACCTTGACATTTCCCGTGAGTGCCCTATAGAGGAGAGGATTCACCTGTGTACCAATAACAAGCCTAATCAAGTTATTAATATTGTTCGGTACAGAGGGAAAGGCTAATTTCCATGTTGACAACAGCGAGTGTATTCAGCTACCGCTTCTGGGAAAGGCGTTACCTTGCCATTAGATTAACTTTACACTGGGAATATATTAAACAAGCGTTTTCAACCTCATGATATCACTACATAGTATAAAACAAAGTCGCTTCCCGCTGTCTGTCCCTATGTATGCTTAGATCTTTAAAACTACGCAACGGATTTTGACGCGTTTATTTTATAGATAGAGTGATTCAAGAGGAATGTTTATATGTATAATACATTGCACCCGGGCGAAACCGGGGCGGGTCGCTAGTAATAAATAAAAATCGCCGAAGTGCGAGTCGGTCTCGTGCTCTAAGAGTTCCACAGCACCACAGACATATCTGGGAAATAACTTTTTAAAACAATATACTAACAAAAAAAAAGTTTTTCTTTTTTGTTTGCTGTGATAGTTTGGCAATTGAATGGTTGCTTTCAATGCATGTCCGAGTTCGAATCCGGCCCGCACCTCTGACATTTTGAATTTATGTGCGGCTCAGAATTTGATTATCACTTGCATTAACGGTGAAGGAATACATCGTGTGGAAACTTGCACACCTGATGCCAGGGCCCAGTGGCGAAGGCTCCATACAACTCGATTCTTATCGGCTTCCCTTTCGAAATATGGTAAATACTAGTATCTATTATTTTCAATTATCATTTAAACAAATAATTGGTCCGGATTCCCTTTTAAGAAAAATCAGCCTTCGCCCCTGCCGGGGCCACATTAACCCCTAACGCCGTTAATTAACGCATTAATTTGCACAAATCCCTTGTATCCTTGTTACTTAACGCGTTAATTAATGGCATTAGGTGTTAGTGTGGCCCCGTCATGAGAGGACTCCATAAAGTTCTTGATAGTGTGTGTGGTCCGCCAACCCGCACCAGGCCAGCGTGGTGGAATAAAGCTTAAACCATTCTCATTATGAAAAGAGGCCTATGCCCAGCAATGGGACAGTAAAGGACTGATTATGTTATGTATTTGTTGTTTAACATATTCGAGTCCACCACACTTTTCATAGAGCTCATATGTCATGCCGCCCTACATATTGCTAGTGGACCTTCCAGGAGGGTCCACGGCATTACGTTTGCGCTAAGAGTGAACCTTCGAGGAGGGTTCCTGGCATTAGGTTAAATACCGTAAAAATACGCTACTACGTCGTAAAATAGGTGTTTGCTTCTTTCATGACGGTGCATTTTCCAAGAAAAACCAACATTAAAATGGGGATCCCTTCTTTTCGCATAATGTTCTTTGTCCTAATATACTTCGGCATAACGATTTTGGCACAATTTGTTTTGGCATAATAATACTTCGGCATAATTTTTTTAGGCATACATTTTATGTTGGCATAATCATCTTAAAGACTAATTTGTTTTGGCATAAATTTGATTCGCATAACGTTAGTAGGCCTAATGACTATTAGCATAACGTTAGTTATGATAATCAGAATGTTTTTACCATTGTCTAATAATCTAGTCGCAGGCGCACCCCGACACGGATAGGTTAGGTTCGAATGAACGAAAAATGGGGGCTAGAGTGAGCGAGCGAAGCGAGCGAACGAAGCCCCCGTCATCCCCTTCGTGTTAGGTTACTTTAAACCCTGCAGACAGAAATAGGAGCCCCGCGCAGCGGGGCTCCGTCGACTCTGCTTTGGAGCATCAACCTTAAAAACATCGCCTTAAGTTTTTATTGTGAAAATGAAAGTAGGTGACGAATAATCGTCTCATGAAGAGGCCTTGAAGGTGTATAAAAACAATTTATCCTGTAATCCATTTTGACCTTTAAACGATTTGGTCAATAGTGTAATAAATAATTTAAACATATATATTCCAGACTTTGGTCAGCTGAACTTTTGATCAAATGACCATCGTTATTTTAAACTTTGTTGATTTGTACGTTGTTCTTTTGAAATTTGCTCAGGAAAGTTTTGATTTTCTAATATGCAACCGTTAATAATTATTTCATTGTTAGTTATACCTATAAAAATATGTTTTAATATCATTAAGCGTAAATAAATTTATGCTTTAGGATATTATGCTTAAAGAAGTTATGCTTTAGAACTTTATACTTAATAAATTTGTGCTTTAGAATATTATGCTTAATCATTATTATGGTTAGAGAAATTATGCTAAAAAAAATTATGCGTAAGCTGTTATGCGTAATTATACTATGCGAAAATATAATTATGCCAAACAAAATTATGCTAAGTTATATTAGGTCTTAAAATTTTATGCAAATGGATAGGGAACCATTAAAATGAGTCCTCCACGAGAGCACCCGGCATCGCGAATGCGAATACAGGGTGCCCTCCTGGAGGGCACCCGGCACTGAACGTGTTAACTATTATTTATGCATTAAAGCATACCTCACGCTTGTGTGTATTACCGTTTTAGCCAAAAAGTTCCTGCGTGCTAGGCTATTAACTTACCGGGATAAAAAGTACACTACGTCCTGCTTTAGATACCAACTTCAGATCCTTTCCAAAAATCATCAATATTAGTTTGGTGGTTTAGCTACAAAAACGTAGCCGATAGGTTGGTCACTTTCACGTTTAAATTTTAGTATAGAATTTGATGCTGTCAGTAACAATATTGAAAACCAGCTTTCGATTCAGAATCTTTTTGTGCTGATTCAGTTTGTTGTCTCGTTTATTCTACGATTCTCGTTACGAGAGAAAAAGAGATAACGGAACGAATCGTAACACAACTGACTTATCGAATTCTTCTAAATCAGGGGACAGGCCACATTAGTTGATGGCACTGTAAACTCCATGGAATTGACAAAACAAGTAGAAGTGAAACGCAGTTATCGCGGGTGTGACACACTGGCTTACATGATTAGCTACTTGCTGTGACACGACACTTCTCGAACTCATCACCATCATCATTCAGCAGAAAGACGTCCACTTCTGGACACAGACATCTTCCAAGCATCGTCACATCGACCGGTACTGTGCTTCTCACAACCAGCGGGTACAAATACATAAAATATTAGAACTTTTAACTTGTAAAAATTATCTTCTTCTTATTCGTTTCGCTCTTGTCCGAGCGATCGTGGTATTCATGTAGCACTATGAGTTACTGCAGCTGACATGTCTCGCCATCTGTCCCTGTTAATGGTAATTCTAACAACGTATGTGGTCTAGTGGTTCGAGTGTCGGACTGCTGATCACGAGGTAGTGGGTTCGATTCCCACAGGACACAAATATTTATGTGATGAACATAAGTATGTGTGTAGGTCTGGGTGTTTCTTATGTATTATAAGTATATATTTACAAAAAAAAAAGTATATAAGTATTATACCCATTGTCTAGTACTTATAGTACAAGCTCTACTTAGTTTAGGACTAGATGGTGCTGTGTAAAAAATGTCGCAAATATGTAAAAATAAAAAACTGGTACACTCGCACAAAGGGCCACTTACGGCTGATTTTATTTAAAAAAAGTTTTTGTAAAATTTAGAGCAGAACGAAAAATGTATCTCATAGAGGTGTAGGTAAGTATAAAGAATAAAACATTGATAACTTTCAATTCAATTGTTATATCAGTGTTGGTTGTAATAAGGTTCACTTTACTTTGTATGGGATTTAATAAAAAAGGACGTGTGTTCTACTACAAGTATATTTAGCGACTAGTTAATTTTAAAGAAATGCCTATTAAATATATCTGCATGACATATGCATGCATGCAGCTATTACCATATAGGTATACGCGTTGAACGCAATACGTCACAACAATCAGTTTTGTGACACTGGTTCCCGTACTAAGGAAGTATGAGGGCACTTCCACTTATTTTTTCTATTTCGTGGTAAAGTCGAACGCACTAGACAAAACACAAATGTTACAGTTTGCGGTAGAAACTGAGAACACCTCGCATTGTACGCATAGTTGTGCGGCTTACCGCAATTCTGTGTGCCGGAGAACTGTTACCTCTCCTGTGGTTACGCGCCCTTTAGTCGTACAGTGTGTTTGAAGCGTAAGATGTGTTTCTGTTTACCCGAGACTTGTGTTTATCTTTATTTTATCATAATATAATCTTATTGATGGTAAAATTTTCACTCTCAACGGGAAAATGGAGCATTTTTTTTGAAGATTCATAGCTAGGGATGTAATTCCCCTCTTTGGTTTATTTGTTACATAACCTTAATAGACTTTTAGAACCTTTAGACCAAATTATTTTATCATACCTATTATTGTTTTAGAAGAAAGCAACAGTTTATAGATTAAGAATAGGTACCTTTTTCGTGTAGAAAATCTACCCTACGCAGCATGGCGTGGCGTGGCTTAAATCGGACACTTACTAATCAAAATCCACTGTGGCCGTTCTCAGCACATATGAGTAAAAGGGCTCCAAGATCTTTCATAACAATATATCACTTTCCGTTTTGATTGTGACTAAATGAAGCTATAAGGACATATTTTTCACATGAGCAAAGCCGCGGGCACGGCTAGGTAGTTGATAATAAAAATATGTTGCCTTTTTATTTCATTACTATCGCCATACAAAGCCTTGATCTACTTCTATAATTTGCCTCTTTTTTCTTAATCTGATTTCCTTCATTTCGTACCTGTATCTACCTTTTTCAACATAGGTATCGCTTTAGATATGACATACGTTTTAATAATAAAATATTCGCAAACATAATAAACCCACATTCACTTAATGCAGAAAAGGGCCTTCTAACCTAACAACACCTTTTCCACCCATATCTAACTACAATGCATGACGTCACACATTTAGTTACGTAAACATTCAGTTCTAAACACATGTTTAGAACTAGAAACAATATAATTATTGCGTCACCAAATAACAGCAGCCGACCGTATTTAATATCTAACGTTGCATTCGACAGAGCACATTCAAATTCGCCACTTTTGGTCCAATTCCAACTAAATTTAGTGTTGAACACATTTCACATATAATTAGAGTTTGTCCAAATACGGTATATCCAATTACGGCTCCTTTATATAGTCAAAATTGTGTTAAATAGAGTGATTGAACTACCAACAATCGATGCCCAGTAATTGTAAATAATTTGTAAATAAACAATATTCAATAATACTGTGGCCATAAGATATAAACAGGTATGTAGGCAACTAATTGCATTTTAACTGAGTTTGGCTGTGATCAGAAATAACATTATTTTTTATTTGTGTGGAAAGTAAAAAAAAAATACGCGTATTTCGAAAAGTTGTAAATCGATACAAACCTCTTAGAGTTATTTTTTAATACCCCATATTTTTGTTTGAAAAATGTTTGACTGACAGTTGTCTGTGTAGTGCAAATAAGCTCATTGTTTGAATGCAAACTAAACTCATTTGCCAATTGTACCTTTAAGTAAAAGTTTTATTATTGGAGTAGTAAAGAGGAACATTCGCAAAAAAAAAAGTATTTGTTCCAGAAGATTTTCTGTTAGTTTACAGTCATTGGTGCCGATTCCATTGAACACCAACTAAAGATTGATATATTTTATTAGTTAGTTATGTAATCAGCTAATCAAAACTAAATAAGTACTTTCCAGAAATGTCACAAGGGCACCTGCTAATAGCCTACTGATTTCCCGCTCGTAAAGATATCGAATTAGTGACGCTTTTGCCACTAATAATTAGGTAAATTTATGATTTTATTTTACGACTACCGAAACTTCACGGTCCAAAGTAATAAATTATATATTTTATGAGCATGGGAAATCACTTGAGATAACAGATTTCCCCTCCTTAACTTTCATACTATATAAACCGAACATTTTCACTGTACATGATACCTAGTCTCGCCGTCAAGTAAGTTGGTTAAGTTACTTTGTATCACTACTTAGTATAAAACAAAGTCGCTTCTCGCTGTCTGTCCCGTATGCTTAGATCTTTAAAACTACGCAACGGATTTTAATGCGGTTTTTTTTTAATAGATAGAGTGATTGAAGAGGAAGGTTTATATGTATAATAAAATGCACCCGTGCGAAGCCAGGGCGGGTCGCTAGTTTAATTATAATTAATTAAATTGCTAAAATAGAAGTCTTGAAGTACTCATTTAATCAATCATATTATTATCATATATTTAATAATCATACATAAAATCATGTAATACCACCAATCCCGTCAAAGTCACGACAGCAAACCAAAACTACATGCAAAACAAGAAAGAACGCAACATTTTAAGAGCTGTCAAACCAATTTACTAGTTGAACATCGCTGTGTTTTTACGCGGCATATGCTGAGGTATCATCTAAATCTGTTTAGAATTTTTAGCTCAACCTAATTTGACAGCACTAATATTCTTCTAACTCTTTCTTGTTTTATCTGCAAGTAAAGGATAGCACTACTCCTTCTCTTGCCGTGGGTGTCGTAAAAAGTGACTAAGGCAGTTGTCCCACCGCACCGCCGGCGAGGAAGCGACTAACTATCAGCTATTTTCTCGCTCAAGAAACGTACAATAGATATACATTCCGTGTAAACAAAAGAGATACATATATTAATAGTTGATCGCTGACTGTTCGCACTGCCGACGAGGACTCGCTCCACTAGTTTGTAGCTGTCCAAGAGCTATCAAAGATAAGAATCGCTCAGCGATTCTTGCTCAGCGATGCTCGCTTGGCGATCAGAACTCGCACCGAGAGACCAACCAGCGACCATTTGCGAGTGGTGCGAGTAATCGCCCTTCGCACTCGCACACTCGCTTATAGCCCAGCGACAAAACTATCGGAACTACATATTTGCTTCTCGCTGCTCGCCAAATCGTTTCTGGCTTATAGCTCTACTCGCTGCTCGCTCATCGTTCGCGGTGGGATAAGTGCCTAAGGAATTCACTAAAGGTTGGGCAGCAGCGTTGTCTGAGTACTTTAACACCCATACTGCGATCGCCAACCCGCCTGCCAAGCGTGGCGATTATGACACAAAGTACAGGACCGGTCGATGTGGCGATGCTTGGGGGAGGCCTAAGTCCAGCGGTGGACGTCTTTCGGCTGAATGATGACGATGAAAGGATAGCAATATTTTTAGCAAAGTTTCTAAGGATCTTTAGTGGTTTTAGTGTTAACAATGTCAGTATGAAAGTTAGTCCTCATATTATTACCGCTGTATAAATATTTTGTATCAAATTTAATTAACTGGTATTGTCAACAGCGCGTTATGTAGAGCGGAAAAACCGCCGACAGTCCACGTCCAGTATACGTCCAATAATAATTTATGCATATTCCACTGAGCGTGTTACGAAATGGCGATTACGCGCCTCGTAATATGTATTCAGTGTGGATTAATTTCGTGTTTTAATTTACTTACGAGCTTTTTCAGTAATTAATTATCGTTGGAATATTTTGTACGGGTAATGGTGGATACATTTTAAATTAATTGTGATTACGGCAGAAATAAGTGTAAATTCTCATGAAGCACATAGATCGATTTGTTTTAAAAAAATATAGTTTTTTTCCAAATTAGTAAACTTACCTTACCAAGGGGCGATTTCACCAACCTATCAATAAGTAGTCTGTAGCTATTGACCAGGGACCCAATTCTGCTAAAATAAATTGTTGCCAAACGCAATCGAACCACAACCGTCACTCAGTTTTTGTTTTCGAAAACTTTCAAAATGATTGGTTTTGTTTTTTGTGTCAAATTATTTGATAGCTTTTGAAATTGAGAACTGTCTGAATGAACGGTTCGGCCTTGGTTCGGTTGTGATTTATCAAGATTTATTTTATTAGAATTTTAAATTTAGAGGAGAATTGGGCCCCAGATTAGCTAAATGTGACCTACAAATATGTCATTTATGTGTTCAATAATCTTGACACTATGACACTACTATTAACATGTTGGTGAAATGCAAAATGTTAGCTATTGAAAAGTTTAGAGACCGGATTAGCTTAACGAACAGTTAATGATGGGTTGGTGAAACAATCCCTTATGGGGGATTTACACGGGTTGATTTTAGCCGTGCGGCAAGTCACCAGTCGCATCGCTTGTAAAAATCGAATTGCCACCCCATTTACACCGGTCGACAAAAATCGCATGCGACTAGTTAATTTCTAGCGGAACAACACAGCGCAAAACAAACCTCATGCGGCGGGCGATCGCCTGCACCTGACCATTTACACGGTTGATTTTAGTCGCCCGCCGCATGCGGCTTGTCGCCGCACGGCAAAAGTCGGATGGCACCCAACTTTGGGGCTTGTGATTTTAGTCACTTGCAGCCTAGTCGAATTGTCATTTAGACAGTCAATTTACGCCGTGCGACCTAGCCGTGCGGCGAAAATCGACCCATGTCAATTCCGTATGTGTGACAAGGGTGTGTAACGGTTGATATAATAACAAAAAATCTAACGTTCACTTGACCTAATTTCAGTTAATATACTTTTGTTTAATATAACGATCAGTTGAGATAATGAATTGTTGATATAATTTCATTTTATCTAATTTCTTATGATATAATAAACATTTCCTATAATGCACATTTGACATAATATTCATGTAGTATACTATTCATTTACTATAATAATCATAATCTCTATTAATCTTTTAATATAATTTAGAAAATCTGATACGAAATAAAAAAAAGGAATACACTGAAATTGAATTCCTTCGGGCTTTGGCCTCTAACTTAAAACTGAAATAAGATGTAATATTTATGTGATGCTATGTTATGATTAAAAAAATATTGTACTGTTTTTTTTTTCTTCGCTTTATACCCTATACACCTACCACCCTCAACTATTGTAACCAGTAGAAATTGGATGCAATCTGGACTTTAGGGCACCCCGACTCGGACAGGTTAGGTTAGAAGGGGATGGCGGGGTCGTGTGAGCGAGCGAAGCGAGCGAATAGACCCCGCCATCCCCTTCGTGGTTATTTTTTTATAAACTATCCAGAAGTAGGAGCCCCGCGAAGCGGGGCTCCGTCGACCAAGCCCACCCTCAACCATGCATTGAGTATTTTAAGATTTGGTTAGGTGCCATTTGAGTTAGGTTAGAACTGTGACCATTAAACATGAAAATTAGGTCAAAAGAACATTAGGTCAAATGAATGTTATATAAAAAGAATATTATACATATTGAAAATTATATAAAATGAACGTTATACTAAATGTTTTATATTAAATGAAAATTATATCATATGAAACATTAGGTCATGTGAAATTAGGTTATATGATTTTATAGCATATGAAAATTATATTATATGAACGTTATTTCAAGTGAAATTAGAGCATTTGTTATTATATCATACATTACACACCCGTGTGACAACGGGTCTAATTTTAGGATATCGGCATTGCCCAGTTACTGGGTTGCGAAGGTCTGATGTCAGTCGCTCAGTGTAAAATATTATTCTGCCGCATCTGGTTAGACTAGAAGGTGACCCCAACATAGTTGGAAAAGGCTAGGTAGAACAAAGTAAACTTAATACTTATCTCGTACGTAACATGCAATTATTTTAATATGGGGCTTCATGAAATTAATCTTGCAAGTTTATTGGTCGTAGCTAGGTATAAGCGCCTAATGTGGCGTGCGAACACCTACCTCCATGCTTCATTCTGCCAAGTATGTGCAATATCTGCATATTGCACATACTTGGCACACATTATGGAGGAGAACATAGTTGAGAATCTGTATAGCTTTAACTATTTCCTGCGACCTTATTAACTTATTTATGGTGCATAAATATGCAAATATAATATTTATAGTTTTAATTCCGGCAAACTCGATCGCTAGTTTGGATGCAGTATGCTGTACCTCCCTCCCGCCCATAAATACATATACCACATGAAGAAGAGGTGAAAAAACCGGCTAAGTGCGAGTCGGACTCGTGCACGAAGGGTTCCGTATATCATTATCTATAAAACGGCAAAAAAAACACGTTTGTTGTATGTGCCCCCTTTTTGTTTTATTCTGTTTTTTAGTATTTGTTGTTATAGCGGCAACAAAAATATATCTGTGAAAATTTCAACCGTCTAACTATCACGGTTCATGAGATACAGCCTGGTGACAGACGGACGGACAGCGGAGTCTTAAGGCCGGGTCCGCAGCGCCAATTTTCTAACATGTTATTGTGTTTTTGCGAACAAAACTGTTAGGCCACGCCCCTATTCGGTTAGCAAACAATGTTAAGCCGGGTCCGCAGCGCCAATTTTGCTAACAAAACTGTTAGGCCACGCCTCTATTCTGTTAGTAAACAATGTTATCCTGTTTGCAAACACGAAAACACGGCGCAGCGGACCCGGCTTTAGTAATAGAGTCCCGTTTTACCCTTTGGGTACCTACGGAACTCTAAAAAATATGCAACATGCAACCAAACCGATACGACAAATGGTTCACCCCTCCACGGGGCGGGCATCCTCTTCAATCTTGATTCGCGTCCAACCGGTCGACGAGTCAACATCTCCTGAGGCCTCCTGCGCCTCGAGTTAACTGACTGCGCGGAGCGATATCGCGCTCATCGTGCCCGCTAGCTGTGTCGCCGTGCTTTCATTCATTTGCGTGGCATCAAAATGTTCTATCACATAAATTGTTTTTTTTTTAGATACAGTCGCCGACCCCTATCGCAAGACACTAAAGTTTTTTTTATTCAATCTCTATCCCGTTCGTGTCCAGTCAATACCAGTAATAGATCATGTGATTCTAAGGAATTACACGAATTGGATCTATAAACATTCCCATGTTTTTTACATTAATTATATCTATCTTGCCGTCATTTGTTTATCATTACTTTTGTCTATTCAGCCAGTCCAATATTGGTCAACTTTCATGAAACATAAAACAGCGCCACATGGATTATGACGTCACAAAAACTATTCCTACCAACACATGCGATCACTAATGGTGATTGTGTGTTAATATGTTTGGCTAAGTCATTGATATTTTACTACGAGTACCACAGCTAACTAATTAAACTGAACACGAAGGTTTTAGGTAAATTGCAGAGTTTATGTATAAAGTACACGCGTTTTTTAAATATTAAATAGGTTGCCATTTTATAGGTCATCGTGTTGAAATGCCTTCCTTGTGAAGTATGTGCGGTGTAAATTTGAATGGTAGATTGAGGAATAATGTGATAAGACAAAGTTGAGTTTTAAATTTGACGACACATTTGGTGCAGTGGCTAAACGATTGGCTTCTGCGCTACGGGTCGTGGGTTCGATTCCCACACGGAACGAAAATTTGTATGGCCTACAGATGATTGTTCGGGTCTGGGCGTTTGTGTATGTGAGATTTGTGTCTGTAAACGCACCCACGATACAAGAGAAATCTTAGTGTGCGGCAAGGTTATTTAAAAAAAAAATATAGTGACAAAAATTTAAAGTTTTAACATAACCATTTTTTTTAATGCTTTATTTGTATGCTTAGGTGTTTGGTTATGTTGAAAGAATGAGTGAACGGCGATTAACAAAAGGAATTTATAAGCCGGATGTCAGTGGAAACGCCAGTAGAGGACGCCCTAGAAGGACATACATCGATGTTATTGGTGATGTTCTTCAAAAAAGACAGGTGTGTAGTACTTTCAACCGGCGTTCGTGTATGACAAGATGTATGACCGTGGACGAAGCGAAGAGAGTATGTAAGGATAGTAGCATGTGGCGTTCTACAGTTTCTGCCTACCCCCATGGGAAAAAGGCGTGAGTTTATTTATGTTATGTAGGTCATCATATTAAACGGTAAGTGACTTCGTCAAAATGTAACAGTAATGTAAAATAATATTTTTTTCGATGTACTTGATGTAGTGAAATACATGCAGCATTTTAGTTCATCAACCGGAATGCATGCAAAAAGGAAACAAAATAAATTCCATGTTTTGAAATACCTACCACGAAAACTATAATGTTGTCAGAATCATGAAATATGAACTAAATTCTGTTACATGATACGAGGTTAGTTGAAAAGGGGGTACTTACTAATCCGAAAGGGTGTTAAATACCCATAATAATGAATAACTTTTGTTCACAACTTTCCCCAAAAGTCAATAGTTTAAGAGAAAAAGCTGTTCAACGATTTCATGAAAAATACGCTAAAATCTTTGTGTTCTTAGCAATCATTTGAGCTTCGTTTACATTTTGGGTCATACTAAGACTTGGAGTCACGAATTAGAAGCTCTATTTTCTGAATGTGTAACGAAAGCAGAGGTGAAGAATTTTTGAAAAAACTAAACTTATAATATAATCATTATCAAGCAATACAGGGTGTGTCGTAAATAGTGATCCAACGTTAAGGTGTTGATACGCGATATATTCAGCTATCACATACCCAAATTACTTTTTTTTTTCAATATAATTAACTAAAAATTACTGGCATATAAGATAGCACACATGTACTCAGCAGTTATAAACAAAATAGGAAAATAATGTATTGGGTTGAAATTACAGCTAAATTAGTAAAACGAAGAGTTAATTTTAATAAAAAAAATACTGAGTCCTATGGTAAAAAATGGTTCAAATTATGATAAGTGATAGCTGAATACACGGTGTGTCGATCCCTTAACGTTGGACTACTATTTACGACACATTCTGTATATTTAGAGTATGAGCTGATCTCGCATTGTATAGCTTTCCTTACATGTATAGCTTGATATGTAATCCATAATTACAATAAAGGCCACGCATAGTGTATCATTAAAGCGATCCAATCTATTGAAAACCCATACACAGCTGCATTACACGTTGCATTTACGTTAAGTTCATCTTTACTCGCTTTAAAAGCTGCAACATCACGCCTCACAGTGCACGTTCTATACTTATTTATCGTTATCTTTAATCTCGCATATGGGATGCCATTCATTACGCGCCGACGCTGGGGTTAACGACGAGCAAGTTCAGTCAGCGAGCAATGGATTGCGAACATTAATCAGTGATCGCACACGATTTAACAGATGGCAATTAGGTAGGAATCGAACTGTGAATTTCAGTTGAATCAGAAGTTAGTAGCACATTTGGTTTATGAACGTGTGTGTGTGTTTGGGTGTGTGAGTATGCCAATTTACAATGTTTATTGATTTTGTGCCACCAAAAGGCCTCTTGTTCACGGCAAGGATTCTTAACCGTACGGCGTATTAGCCGCGCCGTAGCAAAATCGTGTAAGCTTGTACACGACACAGCAAACCACCAGTCGAAACTGTTTATATCCATTTTGTAACACAAAATCAGCATTGGAAAGCTGTCATGCAATAATTGCCCGTCGCGAAAACGTCCGGTACCGTTAACAAACTCTCATAGACTGTCATACAACACTAATGTAAATCAAACCGTGCGCAAAAGAGGAGTAGCCACGGTGCATACGGCGGCGCAGGCGTGCCGTCAGGCCGCCGTGTCCGTCAACAAAGTTCTATAGTAGTCCATACAACACTGATGACCGTGCCTACACACGGCTAATTAACCGTAGGTTTTTACGGCGAAAAAACGTGTCTGAACAAGAGGTCAAATTCTGACAACCAGTCCAACCTTAGGATATCGGCATTGCCCAGTAACTGGGTTGCGGAGGTCTGATGGCAGTTGCTCCGTGTAAAATACTGGTATTTAGCCGTATGTGGTTAGATTGGAAGATAACCCCAACGTAGTTGGGAAAAGGCTAGGCAAAACATTGATTTTGTGCCACACCGAAAAATACTTAGATTATCTGTCTTACTACAAAATTGTATTTAATAATATAATAATAAATTCATTTATTCAGGTAATTTACACCCATTAATTACAAATAAAATCACACAATAAAATAAAAGAAATAAAAATACAATATAAATACTACATTAAAATTAAAATATTCGTCCCGGCATTGGTACAGCCACATGTCTTCCGGAACAATGCCGGATGAAAGGACAATCCAGCCTTCCCCCAATCATCGCCAACACGGTGTTGGAGCTGGCCCGTACTCTGCGCACCAAGGACGCGGCGCGCTTACGCATAGTTGCGTGAAAGCAGTCAGTGTGCGCTTCTGCGAACATACCCGAGGCGCTGCAGTATCGGGGCAGCCCCATCACCGCCCTGAACGCGTTATTAAATTGGACGCGTATGGCGCTGTAACTTCTATTAGTATAATGCGCCCACAGGCTGCACGTGTAGAGCGATGTACAGTACGCTCTAAAAAGCGTAACCTTTACCTCGCCTGAGCATCGTGCAAATCTGCGGGCGATCATATTTGCTCTAACAGACAACGCCCTTCGCTCCCGTTCCATATCTGCCTGATCCTTGAGGTCGACAGTCAAAACATGCCCCAGGTATTTGAATTGTTCAACTCTTTCCAGAGGAACACCATTGAGTTTAACTGGTGGTATGCTCCCGTGACATCTTGCACTGGCGGTCTCAAAGATCATACACTGACTCTTTAATATTTGGGACATTTTTTTTGGGAATTTTTTTACACAGCACCATCTAGCGTCAAACTAAGCAGAGCTTGTACTATGGGTATCTACTAGACAATAGATATAAAACTTATATACTTTTTTTTGTAAATTCATACTTATAATACATAAGAAACACCCAGACCAACACAAACACTTATGTTCATCACATAAATATTTGTGTCCTGTGGGAATCGAACCTACGACCTCGCGATCAGCAGTTCGACACTCGAACCACTAGACCACAGACGCCGTCATTTATTAGTTGTTTGGAATAAACAGGGGTTAAACACCTCTTTAGAGAGCGGATCTCGCTTGGGATTTTGATGTTAGACGCGGTTTTAACAAGTGTATATTACATTAATTAACCATAATGACATGCAATAATAATATCTATCACGGTCATCAGAAACATAGAGAGAGAATTTGTCATTTTTTTTTCAGTGGTTATATTTATTTACAGCTGTTTTTTTAGGGTTCCGTACCCAAAGGGTATAACGGGACCCTATTACTAAGGTTCCGCTGTCCGTCTGTCCGTCTGTCCGTCTGTCTGTCCGTCTGTCACCAGGCTAGTTATTTTTTCTTTATTCTTGGTTTGACATTAATAAATTATTATTTAAATTAAATTATTATAATTTTATTAGCTATTCCACACACACACACACACACGTAATACATAAGCATATAATAAACTATTTATTTGTGTCGTTATTGCCCGTGGCATCACAATGGTCCTATCTGAAAACCAGCGCTGCGACGTTTTGTTTTTTTAAATGTGGCAGCATTATGCTGAGATGCCCTTTTTGGCCTCGTGCAGGTAGTCTAAATATTTATCCTGTCTTTTATTTTGTTTTTGTTTCCGTAACTGCCTGTGTGAGTCCAAAATAAATAATTTTCTTTCTTTCTTTCAGGCTGTATCTCATGAACCGTGATAGTTAGACAGTTGAAATTTTCACAGATGATGTATTTCTGTTGCCCCTATAACAACAAACACTAAACAAAACAGAATAAAATAAATATTTAAGGGGGCTCCCATACAACAAACGTGATTTTTTTGCCGTTTTTATAAATAATGGTACGGAACCCTTCGTGCGCGAGTCCGACCCGCACTTGGCCGGTTTTTATTATAGTAAGTACACACTATTACATAAACTTTTTAATACGATTATTCGAAAAAAAAAAACAAATATTATTCCTTCAACATTTAACGACTCTTTTCCTCTTCATTTTCTTTGTACAAATAAGACCGATTTGAGCAAGGAAATGAACAGAAATAAGCAACATGTTTGCTCCCAGCAGGGATTCGTTTATTACTATATAATGCTTTTATGAACCTTAATGGTCAACTAAGTTGAGCAAAAACTCTGCTTGAAGAAATGTTTCAAAAGATAAATGTTTTTAAACTTTCTAATGTTTCAAAAGATATTCGTGTCTTGGTGGACCACTTTTGTTTAATCTTCTTTTATATAAAAATGAATTGCTGTTCGTTAGTCTCGCTAAAACTCGAGAACGGCTGGACCGATTTGATTAATTTTGGTTTTGAAATATTTGTGGAAGTCCAAAGAAGGTTTAAAAGGTGAGAAAATATGGAAAAATCGCGAGGATAATAGTAAAAACAACAATTTAATTTTCCCATACAAACTGTTCCTACCTGTCAAACATTTGATGTTCGTCCCGTCGCTCGGTACGGTAAACTCGGGTCCCCTCAAGTTAACCGCTAGCGGCCCGACCGACGATCCGGATCGTTAGTGCCATTGTTTATCTATTGTGTCTATAATTACAGTACTCGTTAAGTTAAGAATGAAAAACGTATTAATTATGGGTTTTGAATCGACAACATATATCCACAATATGCGGATTATCACACAAATTGATTTTAAAAATGCAAAATAGTGTCACTATGACAAAGAATCGACATTATTTGTTGTCAGAAATTTATTTATGTGGCATTGCTACGCATACATACATACGCATACATGTGGTACAGCTAGTGTTATATAAAATTGAGTCTTCTTCTGTCTAGCCTTTTCCCAACTAGTTGGGGTCAGCTTCAAGTCTAACCAGCAGTGCGAGCACGGTTCTTTTTATCGAATCGATTCGAGAAATGTATCTATTCTAAACGTCAAATTTGACATAACATAAAAGCGACAACGTTTTATCTATATCTTATTTAGAATCGACTCGATTAAAAGATCCGTGCTCGCACGGCAGATGCGACTGGAATACTAGTATTTTACACGGAGCGACTGCCATCAGACCTTCACAACCCAGTTACTGGGTAATGCCGATATCCTAATGTCAGACCGGTTGTCAATCTTTCGGACTTTTGACTACCCGTAACGAGTGTCATAGGTATTCGTATGACACCCAGAACCGGGCTTAACGTACTCTCCGAGGCACGGAGGGATCTCGATGTGTAACGAATGGTCACCCATCCACGGACTGACCGAGGCAAGCGTAGCTTAACCTTGCAAATCATATGATATAAAAAATGGAGTATGAGTCTAATTTATGATTAAAGTTAATAACTTAACAAAGCTGCCTATTAAGCTATGTTATTTTTGTCGTACAACTTACAATACTTAATTTGTCGTTTCTTACGCGGCGTCTTGCGTAGGCGGTTTTAAGCGACGCGAATTGCGAAGCAATCCGATGCGATGACACGCGAATTCAATGCGATGCGGTGCGAAGCGGTGGTTTTGTCCTATGAGCTCGCGAACCGCCCGCCGCGTGCCGCTGTCATTCAGTAGCACTGTACGGCACCGCATCCAGTTCACGCGAAAATATCAAGTCAACTGATCGCGTTCGCTTCGCTTCGCGCCGCACCGCACCGCACTCCACGTGCGTTTAGTCACGTAGGCCACTTCAATAGGTATCGACTGTTTGTTGTTTTAGAGTCGCGCCGCGCCGCTTCGCGTCGCTTGTAGATCGCTCACGTAGGATGCCGCGTTAGAGCGGTTACGCACTGCATCCGATCCGAATCCGTGAAAATACGGATAGGAAAAACTCGGACCGAATTCGTATATTGCGTTTCGCACTGCACCCGATCCTAATTCGTGAAAATACGAATCTAGAATCTAAAAATCTCGGACCGAATTCGGATATTGCTTACGCATTAATACGATCTCTGATCCAAATCCAAGCAATTCATTGGGCATCTTTGGTATACCTATGTCCGATTTGAATCCAAGGTAATGCGAAAGTGTTGACACAAACAGTACTACGGCTACTTCGGTCCATCAATATTTCTTCCAAATTGGAGACTCACGGATGACGGAGAGAAATCGGATGACGGAAGTCGGATCTAGTGCGTAAACCACCATACAAATAGTTCTATGACTACTTCGGAACGTATTTTCACGTATTCGGATCGGATGTATTGCGTAACCGTTCTTAATCTTAATCTGAATAATACATTATGCTGCTAACTATAACTGAGAACCATTTAGTGAGTTATGGGTTTCCTTAAATCATTACCAAGTGGTTGTAATTAATACTTTACGGGAATTACTGTTCATTTACACGATTTTTATTTTAGTTTTAGTTTACGTGAGTCGTTATAATCATAAAAAACTCGGTCTTGGTATGCTAAAGATTAGGTCGAGATTTGGAATCGCGTGAAACAAAAACGTATAATTAATTTTTTCTGCTATTAATTTATCGTAGTTATATTACTAGATTGAAATAATGAGCGAGATACAACGAATATAATGCTCGTTATAACGTTAAAGCTAGCAGTAGCGAGCAGTGGAGTTCGCTTGAAAATAAATTCAGATCTTAATCCAATTCCGATTTCAAAAAAGTTTAAGAAACAATGCGTTATTTTGAATAAAACCGGTCAAGTGCGAGTTGGACTCGCGCACGAAGGGTTTCGTACCATCATCTATAAAAACGGCAAAAAAATCATGTCTGTTGTATGGGAGCCCCCTTAAATATTTATTTTATTCTGTTTTTTAGTATTCGTTGTTATAGCGGCAACAGAAATACATCATCTGTGAAAATTTCAACTGTCTGACTATCACGGTTCATGAGATACAGCCTGGTGACAGACGGACAGCGGAGTCTTAGTAACAGGGTCTCGTTTTACCCTTTGGGTACGTAACCCTAAAAATAGAATCAGTACACAATTTTATTCTTTTTTAATGCAGCGAACACACCTAGCCACCGAACGCCAAAAAACGGGGCTCGATACCGCTAAAACCGGAATGAAACCGGATTCGTTCGGATTCTGCCGAAGTTTGGTCGAGTTTAACAAATGACAATCATTCGTTGGCTAGCTGTGTATTTTCAATTTATAAGTCCCAACTGACATAATGCCAATGTCGTTCGATCAAAATTATTTTCAAGACTTTAACGCTCAACATATTTTAACTCTTCTTTGTAACTTTATATCTTCAGTAGTCATCCGTTTAGATTGACATTGTTAAAAAAAATGTATTTGTGTTTAGTTATTTCTTTAAAGCATGTTGTGGTCTACTGTAAGTGAAGGAGTACACTGACTTGACTGTTTCCTTATATGTATAATATTTTGACAAATTGTGTATGTCCTTTGTTGGTGATCCTTAAATAAATAAATAAGACAGGTTGTACATCTCTGCTTACCATTCCTGAGATAAAACATGCGGGACCTTTGAATATTTCGGCCTTTTTACCCCTGTGTTTTATATCTGTTTCTGTTTCTAATAGATACATAAGCTAATCCTCCTATCAATTTTGTTAGTAGTTGGCTCTCTCCTGGTTATGATAAAAGTATAGCTAGTTCTTTTCTACGCTGTGGTTTATAACTAGAAATTGCTTTGATAACATTTTCACACAGGCGAATCTGAACTTTTATACTACACCAGCTGTGCCCGCGACTCCGTCCGCGTGGAAGTCGGAAACCAATATTGTGTTGCAAAAACTAAACTTTCTTCTTGATAACTTCAAATTGGAATATATTTTGATTGAGTGAACCGATTACGATGAAACAAAAACCCAATGTTACTACGAGATACGCCCAATATTTGTTCACAAAAGTCAACAGCATGGAGTCTGTACTTTTTACGTGATGGCATGTACCTACAAACCGACAGACAGATACATATACATACACAGATATAGACTTACTTGCTGCACCGATGGATGTCATCATGTCAAAGCCGGCTGTCGCTGAAAACCAGCGCTGTGGCTTTGTCTCGTACGTAAGTCACAGCATTATGCTGAGCGATGGCCGTTTTGTGCGAATGTGACGCATATTTTTCCCAATAGTTTCTTTTTGATTTTGTGTAGTTTTATTTTTATTTTTAAATAGGTAATATTTCTTTCTTTCTTTCTTTCAGGTAAACCGGCAAATATTCCAAAAAATATTAAAATGGATTCTATTAGTTATCCTTTAATGTCTCTTTTTTTTAACATTTTCTATTTACGGACGTCAAGACTACAGATTGAAATAGTTTTAAATAGTTCTACTTCACAGTCAGATTTAAATAGTTTTAAATAGATCTTTTCATTAAAGTGCAGTCCGTTTCTAACTAGAATTTGCTTTGATAACATCCTCACCCAGGCGTATCTCAAGATTCAAACGATATCTCCGTAGATTAAAAAAATATCACCACACATATATTTTCTGTTTCCCGAGCAGAAGCTTTTAGAATCGCAACTAGTCTGCACAAGAGACGCTCACGAAGTAGGTCATCAAATAAAGCTAACAAATAATATTTTCCGAGTATTCTATGCGTAGTAGTGAGTGATAGACTAGCGGTTGAACGGTTGACTTCCATGCAAGAGAGTCCGAGTTCGAACCCGGCCCGCACCTCAGACTTTTTGAATTCATAATTATATACTCACATCTTGTTTCGCTTTGTAAATATATGATGAAAAAGATAAAGTACTCTTTAGTAACCATGGAGTTTATTGCCCGTTCTTCTCCATAGGAGTCTACACTTTAGAATAATTTCCGTACCCAAAGAGTAAAACGGGACCCTATCACTAAGACTCCGCTGTCCGTCCATCTGTCCGTCTGTCACCAGGCTGTATCTCATGAACCGTGATAGTTAGACAGTTGAAATTTTCACAGATGTTGTATTTATATTGCCGCTATCACAAAAAATACTAAAAAACAGAATAAAATAAATCTAGGGGGCTCCCGTACAACAAACGTGATTTTTTGCCGTCTTTATAGATAATGGTACGGAACCCTTCGTGCGACTCGCACTTGGTCGGTTTTTTTTTGTAAATATTTGAAGAAACAGATAAACCATGGAGTTTAATGCCCGTTTTTCTCCATAGGAGTCTACACTTTGGAATAATTTTGTAATTTCTTTTTTTTTCGACGATTCAAAAGTGCCTCTAAATGGTCTAATTAAAATAAATGCTTAGACTTTGACTTGACATGTGCAGATCAGAATTTGATTATCATCAACATCGTGAGAAAACCTGCATACCTGAGAGGGCTCCATAAAGTTTTCGATGGTGTGCGTAGTCCTCCAACCCACAGCATGCCAGCCTGGAGGACTAAGGGCGTATACATAAAGGAAGCAGGTTACCACCGCCGACCTCACACCGATAACAGCCCTCATCAAGCTGTCTCTCCCCCCCAAGTCCCCACCAGCAACGCCCTAAGCCGAGGCCCGAGTCCCACTAGGGATCGCCCTTAGTGCTGTTGTTGCAGGTAGTCATGATGTCAATGTAGTACATGTAGTTAGCTTAGGCTAATTATTTTACTTCCCCCACATTGACTGGAAACCCTTCAGGTCTGGCCAATAACTACCCGGTTACGTAGAAGGGGTCCGCAGTGCCGACTTACTAGCGCTTATCGGTACTGGTCCGTGCAGGTAACCGCTACATAAAGGAAGAGGGTAGAAGCAGGGGCTGACTGTACAAACAAAAATATGCGTTATTCCCTTGCAAATACAGCAACAAATGACTGTCAACCAGCGCTGATCGGAGCATGTCGTAACTTGTCGGCGACGTTCGCAGAGGTGAACTAGCAGTCTTGGCCGCCCTAGGCCGTGTAGTACTATCTGCCTTAGGTCGAGAAGTACCAGCCGCCCCTTTCTCAACTCCATTACTGAGCTAAGATTTTGTTTCCACGATTGGCCGCCCCCTCTTATTTGGCCGCCCTAGGCCCGAGTCTAGTCGGCTTTATGAGAAGTCCGCCTCTGGACGTTCGGAGCTTTTCAGCGGTGGGTGTGCATGAAAAGAGCCTGCACGAGTGACGATACTTAAGTACGTCCGGCGCACCTTGGGCAGTCAGCCCCGCTACCAACCTTGCTGACTGGCTAATCTTTTCACTACGGCATGACCTATTCTCGTACAGCTCTTGCCGACACGTTAGAAAAAGAAGAACTGGTTCACCACCCAGTATAGAGACTACCTGCGCCGACTAACTGCGCGGACCAGCACCGACAAGCGCTGGCAGATCGGCGCCGGCAACTCGCTTTCTACGTGTATACGCACTAAGGTCTAAACCCTTCTCGTTTTGAGTGAGTTCCTTGCCCATCATTGGGACTGTAATCGGCTGATTATATTTATGCGTATGTAGTAGTACTTTGGCAATCAATTTTCTGGCGATATACCGAGAATGAAGAAAGTTTTGATTTGTTCCTTTCATATTAATGTCGGCAAATTTTTTCGATAATCGATTACCGAAGTTTTGTCGGTGCGAGTAGGTTACACGTGTAATACCAAATAAATTAATACAACAAAAACTAACTTGTTTAGTCTCTCTAGGTTTGTATATCCTTTACTTATATTATTATTATACTAGAGGTCGCTCGCGGCTTCGCCCGCGTGTATGGCGTTTACGGCGTATTCCGTGGGTAATTTTCGGGATTATAATTCAATCAAGATTCGAAAGACAGATGGCGCCATCTATTATTATTGTAAATGACACAACAACATAATCGTTCAGGGGTGATTCTATCATTACAGTTATAGCTAATATCGGTATGTCAGGATTGCGAGCAAGGTAAACACAGTAAATAAAACCAACATAGACTCTCCACCACTGAGAGTACTTGTATTTGGGTTAGTATTAGTAACATAAACTAGATCACAATGTATTACTTTACACAATTATTACAAGATCATAAAATAAGGACAAGCTAATCAGATATAAAAGGTCAGACTTCTTCAGCTGATCAACACGGAATGCTCCCGCTTCGTCGAATGACCACCGCCTTTATAACCTCGGGTGGACCGATCCATATCGACGACTACCCTCTCTTGTCAACATTGCCCAGTGCTACCCGCTACCGATAACACGGCCCTCCTGCAAAACACACGTCCTCGTGTGTTGGTGGTTGGTGGTTGACGCACCATCAACCCCATCGTCAAGATTGTGCATCAAGGCCTAACTTCAGTGACACCTTCGGACCTTAAACAGAAACAAATAATACAGTACACATCTCGGCCACACCTGATCACTCATCTTTGACCTCGTCATGTTACTCATGTCTTTGACCAAAGTAAAATGAAGAGCATCCAAAGAATGTTTGAATCGATTAGAGCTTGTTATCCCATCGACGGCCAACAAGCTCATCACCCATGACTTAAACTAGTTGATATTCATTCAGTATCAACCTAGTTCTATATTCGTTCATAACTTCTCGTATCAAACTTACTTACTTACAAACATCCACACATTAGATTTCAACATTTTCACAATAAAATACTATCTCAGATGCCTAATAGGTAGATAGTTCTACTTTGGTTAAACATCAAATCATAGTTATTCAATACATCATAATAGGTACATAAACACACAATCTCATCATACACAAATTCATAAAATCATTTAAATACATTTACAATGCTTTTCAGGGCTAAATATCTCATTATAGTTTTTCACAAATTCGTAATACATAAACACTTAAAATATTTCTTGGTTAAATATCTCAACGATTCAGAAAGCCATACTTAATACATAAACACTTAAAATATTTCATTCGTAAAAATCTCATAATTATTCACAAAATCAGAACATAATATCTCAATAATTTACAAACTCATAGTACATTAACACTTAAAATATTCCATGATTATATATCTCAATTATTCACAATTCATTGTACCAGCATATAAATACTTCAAACTCATAGTACGTTAAACACTTAAAATATTTCAAGATTAAATATCTCATTATTCATAAACTCATAGTACACCCTTAAAATAATTCACGATTCAATATCTCATTATTATTCACAAAATCCTACATTCTTAAATATCTCAATTCTTCACAAAATCATAAAACAAACATCCTAAATGTTTCATGGTTAAATATCTTATAATCATTATTCACAGTATCATAGTACATAATTATAAACACTTAAAATATTATCTCAATTATTCCCAAAATCATAATACTTAAATGTCAACCTTTAAAACTTTTCATGATCAAAATAATATCTCAATTATTCACAAACTCATATTACAAAACTGACATGATGTTTTAAATGTTATGCATTTCTATATTGCGCTAATAATCCAACCTTTTTACAACAATATAATGCATAATATACACATCTTTAACGAAAATAAGGCAAATTATTTCTTATTTAAAAATAAATTTGACAAATTAATCTTCAACGGAAGTCATCATAATAATTATCGTCAATAATAAATACAATTTCCTGTTTTCGTCTACAAAAAATACATTTTAAACCATAGGTAACAAACTACTTTTTAATTTCAATAAACTATTTTGCACCATTCTACAACAAGAATTGTAACAAAACCAATAAAAACACATATCAATATTTTCAAAACTTTTTCAAAACATTAATTCAAAACAGAATCAGTCATTTTCACTGCATTTTCATTTATCAATTAATAGCATCACCCGCCTTGGATCTAGCCAACTCATTTGGCATCACCCACCTGGGATCCAGCTTTATCAACATGGCATCACCCGCCTTGGATTTAGTCATATCATGGCATCACCCGCCTTGGTTCCAGCCCTATAACAATTGCTTCGTCATGTTAGAGTTTCAGCTTTCCCCAGGCGAAGCCTTTGGCCAACCCCGGTTGGCCAAACCGGGCGGTGCCACAGGTCAACCCTGGTTGCATCTCACCACAAACTCTAATACGACTTGCAATGTTTTTCCTACACGAATAAATACAGATGCCGTATTTATTTTCCACGAATAAATACAGATACCATCATATTTATTTTATACGAATAAACACAGATATCATCTCATTTATTTTACACGAATAAATACAGATAACATCTCTTTTATTTTACATGAATAAGCAAAGATATCATTTAATACTTATTTTACACGAATAAATAACCTCTCATATATATGTCCTTCATCAAACTTCCTTCACACATAATAAAATGGTTGTGACTCACCGAACTTATCACATTTTCCCGTTCTCACACTTCTCACCATTGTAATATCAATCGAATAGTCAAGTTTTTGTCAGTCCGTCTCCAGGGGATTTGGATTTTTTTAAATTATTTACATGTGGGTATACAATCATAATGTGGACTGGTTTTTTCTTGTTCCACTTCTGATGTAAAAGACACAACAACATAATCGTTCAGGGGTGATTCTATCATTACAGTTATAGCTAATATCGGTATGTCAGGATTGCGAGCAAGGTAAACACAGTAAATAAAACCAACATAGACTCTCCACCACTGAGAGTACTTGTATTTGGGTTAGTATTAGTAACATAAACTAGATCACAATATATTACTTTACACAATTATTACAAGATCATAAAATAAGGACAAGCTAATCAGATATAAAAGGTCAGACTTCTTCAGCTGATCAACACGGAATGCTCCCGCTTCGTCGAATGACCACCGCCTTTATAACCTCGGGTGAACCGATCCATATCGACGACTACCCTCTCTTGTCAACATTGCCCAGTGCTACCCGCTACCGATAACATTATAAGAAAGTTATTGTTAGTTTCCTCGGGAACAGTACTTTTTTTCGGGATGAAAGGTACCCTATGTCCATTTTTGTACACCTGACAACGTATTTGCAAAATTTCAGGAGGTTCCGTTCAGTAGTTTAGGCGTGAAAAGGTAACAAACAAACAAACTTACTTTCACATTTATAATATTAATTAGGATTCAGTATTACAGTCCCACTGCTGAGCAAAAACCTCCCGCTGAGTCTTCCGCCCTTATTACTTACTAGCGACCCGCCCCAGCTTTGCACGGGTGCAATGTATTTACATGCAAACCTTCCTCTTGAATCACTCTATCTATTAAAAGAAACCGCATAAAAATTCGTTGCGTAGTTTTAAAGATCTAAGCATACGTAGGGACAGACAGCGGGAAGCGACTTTGTTTTATACTATGTATTGTAGTGATTGTACAACTTTTAATATGGGACAAACACTAAATTCGTAAAAAAACAGCTTTTCCATACAAATCAATGTTGCTTAATAAAAGGTAAGGAACAGCTGATTTTTTTCACGAATTCAGATTTAGTCTCATAGTAAAAGTTATACAGAATGATAAGCAGAGCTCATGGTTTTCGGATGCAAAGCGACTAAGTGCGTAACGTGGAAAGCGGGTTGCCAGCACCGATCTGCCAGCGCTTGTCACTGCTGGTCCGCGCAGGTGGTCAGCGCAGGTAGTCTCTATACTTTGTGGCGAACCAGCACCGACAAGCTCCGAACTTCGCCGACAAGTTCCGACCTGCTCCGATCAGCGCCGGTAGACCGTCATTTGTTGCTATATTTGCAAGGGAAAAAGGCGTATTTTTGTTAAAAAAATGCCAGCCCCTGCTTCTACCCGCTTCCTTTATGTAGCGGTTATGTGCACGAGCCAGTACCGATAAGCGCTGGTAGATCGGCGCTGGTTACCTGCTTCCTTTATGTATACGCCCTAATCATCCACGCTGTATAATTGGACCTTTTTTTTAAAGACACGTAACATTCGCAGGTAAAAGTCAAAGCAACAGGTTGATTACGCTTGTACAAGAGTAGCAAATGTGCGGCTTACTTTCTTCTGTGGTGTATAATATCACGTAAGCCAAGGTATACAGGGTGGCAATTTGAGGTGGGGCAGTAAAGGCCTAAGCCTTAACCGTTGTAGCTACAGGAAAATTGTCGTAGGAGACTGTCCATAACTTTTGGAAATATTTCGAACTGCATTTATTTATATTGAAAAAAAAGTTTTGTGCTTCTTTATAATCGTAACTTTTTTTCGTGAATTCTGAGCCTTCTAATACTCTAACCTCAGTGGGTCTGGAAGAGTATTTTGACCCTACAAGAAAATTGATCGATTGGTATCATAAATATGGAATGTACAAATTATGAAGACAATGGAAAGTATTACATTCTAACTCACGTAATTCGTACTTTTAAACTTTATGAATACAGTACATCGGTATTTTAAACTTCGAAGTTCAGTAATACAGTCTATGTACAGGTGTGAGTAAGAGGTGTATAAGTGTGAAAGAGAGAGCGTTATATGGCAAAAATGATGAATGAGTTATGAAGAGAACGTTCCATGTTCGCAGATTAGCGACGTAGGTCGGTCGACGAATGTGTTAGATTTTGTCTTTAAGTTTTTTTTCATATTAATACAAAATATAGTATTTGTTTACGAGATTCTCGCCTTATTTCGCACCCTGATCCCACATAAATAAGTTTTAATTACTTTTTATTTTTTTAATACTGATATAGGACCAGTAATAGATCATGTGATTTTAAGGAACTACAAGAATTCATTTACACCCTGTACACTTCATCTCACGTATTCTATATTTAGACTTGTCCTTTATAAATAGCAGGCACGTATTCGCCCACAGGCTAAAGTAAAAGCAACAGGCTCATTACGCCATCACACGTAGCAAATGGGGATGTGACATACTTTGCTCTGTGGAATAAAATATCAAGACTATTAGGCCGTGTCTGTATGGGAGGATACAGAGCCGAATTGTGTTAGCATATATATATGTAACGAGGGTAGTTCACCCTTTGGGGATACCTCGTCATCAGAGTCCAAGTTCGACTTGGTGTAGGCAGGAAATAATAGTCACAACACTGATTATAGTCCTCTATTTATTCACTCTCGATAACAAAATAATAAAATCTCTAATGATCAAACCGATGGAAATAGATTAAAGTACGGAAACGCGGTAAGTTCGGTGCAGGCTGGCAAAACGACCTCTCGCCCTCGTGTCTCACTCCAAAGTAACTTCACTCAAATCAAATGCATCCAATGTCAAAAAGAATGACAGCTGACAGCCGACGGCTGACAGCTTGCTGACAACCGTCAAACAAGACATGCCACGCCACGCACCGACCTCACCCAAGCACACTGCTTGACGTTTCCGACAAATGATAATAGATGGCGTCCTACTACATTAACAATAATCAATAGTCATTCTAATAGTTGTGCTTCTGTGTTGATTCTGCGACATATGTATAGTCTGTACTAGAATCAGTATTTTGATTGAGATTGTAGAATCCGTAATGTTTCAGTTGTGTTTGAGTTATGATTGTTTGGTTTTGATTACGTAGTTGTGTTGATTTTGGTGGGAATTTGTGTTCCGTTTGCTCAGAGAAAAATATTGTTGAATCGTCGTTTCTGCACAAAATAACACGCGTTGGTTCAAACTCAAACTCAAAATTCATTTATTCGTAATAGACTAGAATTACTTAGTTCTTTCTGAACGTCAATGTTACAATAGACAGCCCACAAAAAAGCCCTCCCTTCACCGCTTCCTAGTGTTTATGCTGTGAAGAAGAAACGGCTCAACAAATTCCTCAACAACACGGTTTTGTCTGTCAAGTGAATAAATTAATTGAGTCTATACAAAGAAAATTATAATATTTTTATAATAATAAAATTATGCAAATATAGGAAAAGTAGTAATTCAAAATTTTATAATATATAAATCAATTCTTTATGAATTGAGATAAATCATAATCGTATCTAACTAATATAGATACACTACAAGTTACTACTGTTGTGTGTACCAATTGAAAATTAGCGCTGGGTGTTTGACGCCCAGCATATGCTGAGTTGATGACTCTTTCGGCATGGGTATGCTCGACAGTATAAAATGTGTACCAATGTTTAATAATTTTTATGTTTTTATTGTTTATGCTATCATTCGTTTTAAGAATATAGAAAGTTTTTAGTGAATATATTATCAAACGTTTGAAGTAGACAAAGCATGTTTCATAATAATGAAACATGAAAAGAGCTTCCACGAGTGACGATACTTAAGCACGTCTGGCGTACCCTAGCAATCAATCCCGGTACCAAATTTGCTGACTGGATAATATGTTCACAACGGCATGAGCTATTCTCATATAGCTAGTGCCGACAAGACAGAAGAAGATAATAATTATGTATTTAAGTAAAACTTTTTTTTTTGACGACACGTTTGTTGCAGTGGCTAAGCGATTGGCTTCTGCGCTACGGGTTGTGGGTTCGATTCCCACACGGAACAAAAATTTGTACGGCCTACAGATGGTTGTTTCAGGTCTGGGCATTTGTGTATGTGAGATTTGTGTCTGTAAACCCACGATACAAGAGAAATCTTAGTGTGGGGCAACGTTTTTTTTAAAACAAACAAACAAAAAGGAAGTTTCAAGCTGTTCTGCCTAGTCTTTTTTTCCTAAATATGTTAGGGTTGGCTCCCAGGCTTACCAGATCCAGCTTAATAGCAGTATTTTACACTGAGAGACTGCCATTAGACCTCGGCAACCCAGTTACTGGGCAATGCCAATATCCTAAGGTTAAGCCGGTTGTCAGACTTTCGGACTTCTGACTACCCGTTCGACTGTCATAGATACTATCCGGGAGGGACGGCCCCTTAATCGGGCACAGGGAACTATTTTCCCACCACCTTTTTTGGAATACGTCGCGATGTTTCTTTCTTATATTTTTATTTTTAAACCTGGCAAGGCAAAATATTTTTTTTTCTATTTTCTTAAATAAAAATTTTACATAAAAAAGTTTTTTTCTTCTTTTTATTGTTTATTAAAAAATGCCAAATTGTTTGTTATTTACATTACTTAAAACCGCCTGCCCGATTAAGGTTAACGAGGTCTCCGAGCCATGGAGCAGTCTCTATAACTTTCGACATTTACAATATCCTAAAATACATTTGACAGAGTGGGCCAACTCAATTATAAAAACTCAACATCCAAACTCATCGATCAAGCAAAACAAAATTGCCAACAAATTTCAAATCCATACATAATAACACCGATTACGTCAAAGCGGATAAACCGTCAGGTACGGAAAAAAAGGGGAAAAGGAGGAAAATGTCATGCATGCCTTTTATTAAATAATTACCTCACTGAAGCAAGGTTTATGTCGGCAAATTGTATGTCAGACCGACCTATTTTTATTCCGCAAAGATCTTTTGTAAACGACACAAGAACATAATCGTGTAAGGGTGTTTCTATCATTACAGTTATAGCTAACATCGGTATGTCAGGACTGCGAGCAAGATAAATATAGTGAATCGACTCTCTCTCTCTCTCGATATATAGACTCTCGACCACAGAGAGTACTTATATTTCCGTTAGTGTTAGTAACATGAACTAGATCACATTCCATTAATTTACACAAGTATACAAGATCAGAAAATAAGGACAAGCAAGTCAGATATAAAAGGTCAGACTTCTTCAGCTGATGAACACAGAATGCCCCGCTTCGTCTAATGACCACCGCCTCTATAACATCGGGTACGTTGATTCATATCGACGACTACCTTCCTTTGTCAACATTACCCACCAGCGATAAATAACACTTTGGTTATTTTTAAACTTCTTAAGCCTCAGAAGGATTGTTGTGTCGTTTTATGTAATTTAGTGTACAATTTAGATTAAATATCACTGTGTTTATTCCCTTGCGGTAACGTAATGTACTTAACCGAGTGTCGTAATAAGGGTTCCGGTTAGGAGTAGGTCCTTCCCTCAGCCCTTCCCGTGGGGGTTGTAAAAAATCTTTGTTGTTACAAGGAGTTCAGATGGATGGGATACAACATTTATTTGCAAAGATGGGGAGTTGTGTACGACAAGTTTAACAGACTTTTAAAATTAAGCTATTTATAACTTAAGTATTGTTAGAAGCGGTGTTAAAAACAAGTAAAGTAGAAATGCTGAGTACAGAAGTGGGCACACTTATACAAACTCAAAAATGGAATAAAATATTAGATCCGACTTCCGTCTTCCGATTTCTCTCCGTGATCCGTGAGTTTCCAATTCGGAAGAAATATTGACGGACTGAAGTAGCCGTAGTACTGTTTGTATGAACGCTTTCGCATTACTTCGGATTCGAATCGGACGCCAAATGGATATGCCAAAGATGGCCCCTGAATTGTTTGAATTTGGATCAGAGATCGAATAAGTGCGTAAGCGATATCCGAATTCGTTCCGAGTTTTTTAGACTCTAGATTCGTATTTTCACGTATTCGGATCGGATGCAGTGCGCAAAGCAATATCCGAATTCGGTGCGACTTTTTTAGACTCAAGATTCATATTTTCACGTATTCTGATCGGATGCAGTGCGCAAAGCAATATCCGAATTCGGTCCGAGTTTTTATATTCTTGTTTTCACGGATCCGGATCGGATGCAGTGCATAATCGCTGTACTGTTTATTTTTAATTTACCGTCAGCATCAAAATTTAGTAGTCGTTGTGCAAAGTTTCAAGAGTTGTTACATTTGACTGTACGTACCTACTTGGATGAATATTTAAATTACCTTAACATTTTTTAACATATCACTGTTCTTCTGGTTTGTTAACATTGTAGTAGTTTCAGTTTGTTTTTAAACTTGCCTTATTGCTTGACAGCAGTGGTATACTTTGAGTTCATTATCATAATTGGAGTTTTAAACATCTGCATTCTTAACGTTCATTATCATCATCATCATTCAGCACCAAGCATCGCCACGTCGACCGGTCCTGTGCTTCTCGCATCCAGCGGATTCCCGCGACCTTCACCAGGTCATAGATCCACCTTAGGGGGGCCTACCCAGTACCCACGCTTTATTCTTAATTTTGGGATGATGATAATGCCGTTCTAGCGGGTAACACTGGGCAATGCTGACAAAGGAAAGTAGTCGTCGATATGGATCAACGCACCCGTGTTATAAAGACGGTGGTCATTCGACAAAGCGGAGCATTCTGTGTTGATCAGCTGAAGAAGTCTGACCTTTTTATATCTGACTAGCTTGTCCTCATTTTCTGATCTTGTATAATTGTGTAAATTATTATATTGCGTTCTAGTTCATGTTACTAACACTAACCCAAATATAAGTACTCTCAGTGGTGGAGAGTCTATGTTGGTTTGATTTACTTACTATATTTACCATGCTCGTATTCCTGACATACCCATATTAGATATAACTGTAGTGATAAAATCACCCCTACACGATTATGTTGCTCTATCTTTTACATTATTAATTTTTGTTAATGTTTTTTTAAATATTCACCCTTCTCCTACCATTAACTTGTAATGTTCTCTACCTAGTAACAACAATCACTACCCAGACTAATTACGCTTCTATTTACCACCTGTTTGGTTCTCTGCGGGTATTAATTAATAAAATGTGTTGCCACACTTGTAGGGTTTTCACATAAGTTAATATTTCTTATTTCGTTTCCAATTTCAATTGCTATCGATATTATCAACTATTTTATTTGGAGTTATACGAATACCCATGACAATCGTTACGGGTAGTCAGAAGCCCAAAAGTCTGACAACCGGTGTAACCTTAGGATATCGGCATTGCCCAGTAACTGGGTTGCGGAGGTCTGATGGCAGTCGCTCTGTGTAAAATACTGGTATTCAGCCGCATCTGGTTAGACTGGAAGCTAACACCAACATAGTTGGGAAAACGCTACACAGATTTTATCAACTGTTTTATTGGTCATTACAGTTCCTTTAATGTTTTGCCGTGTCATTTTCTCTCTCTCTTCCTCCGTATGTCGGAAGTAGGGTTGCTAACCGTACTCTAAAATAAAGTATTAGTAGAGTATTGTACCTAGCTTTTAACTAAGAATTCGAAAACTAGCCCTACTAATTCAAACAAGTCAAATTTAGGGTGATACACCCTTAATTATTGCCGCGTAAAGTGAGTCGCAAAACTGGAAGGATTTTAAAGGACTGCTATTGCGTCGTAGTGTGGCCCGAATCGCATTTTTTTAATGTAATATCTTTGCAAACAAGCCTATGGCCCACCTAATGATAAGCGATAACCGCCGCCCATATACACCTACAACACCAAAAGGATGCTGCTTTATCAACCTTAGAGACAAAAATTGGGAAGTCTCATATGCCTGTAATTTCACCAGCACCCATAACCTTCAAACGGGAATGCAGCAATGCTGCTGAGCGGCAGAAATAGGTACATAGAGTACTTCCCTGAACGAACTCTTTGACACTGATAAATGGTATTTATTTCTGTAAATAAATCTGTTACAAACACTTTTACAAGTTAATGTAAAGTTTTTTTAAGACTAAATGGCGCCAGCCTTTCCTTTCTGACTAGCTCTGAGAAGAAAAACCGAAACAAACTCAGAGGTCAAGGTCTCTTTTAAAGTCCAGACATTGTGGTATAAAACTATGCGAGTGTAACAATGTAGGGCAACGTTTGGAATGGCGTTTTGAGGAAAGAGCCATAGTAGGTTTGAATTGACCTGTCCCAACTGATGGCACGCATGCATCAGCCATCGTGTAGCTTAACCTTATTTTAGGGAGCTCAACGACCCGACGCACGACGCCACCAATCAGCCGGATATTTGCATAGGTCACAAAAAAAAATACTCAAACCGCCAAACACTGAGGTCTATTGCTCTAAACAGTGGTGGCATAAAAGGGCGGTAAGGGCGGTCCGACCCGGATGCCAAGCTCCAAGGGTTAAAAGTCCACGCCCGCAGAGAGCCACTGTCACGCACTTTGACTAATAAAATTAGGAAATCTTCCGCAGCACAGCAGAGAAAAAACTACTTGCTTACCACGAACACGCGCAGCAAGTGGGTCGCGTAACTAGTTTTAGTATTTGTTGTTTTATTATGGAGCTCAATAGAAACCGGAGTGCTTCCCCAGGTGGCAACCCAAGCTACGTCGCCACTGTTCTTAAATATTTTATGTAACCGAAAGTACGCGCCTCATTTTACGCAGCGTTAATAACGCTCTGTTAGGAGACCCACTACGTTTGTCTTTTTAAAAAAACTAATATTTTCTCGACACTTTGTTTATTAATATAACTTTTACAAATAGACTGCACTGGGGGCTTACCATGACCTCTTATGAAAACGCTCAAATGTCAGCCAGTCAACTTCCGTTCAAAAGCAGGCCTGCTTCTTAATCGCTAAAAATCGTACCATGTCAATACTAAAGGTGAACGACTATTGAACCAAGTTGAACGGTTATGCTTGTTCATGATACGAAAAGTCTATACAAAAGAAAAAGGTGAACGGATTTCGTAAACGTCAACGTAGCAGGCCTGACGCAGGCCTGCTCTAATGATGTCATAGTACAAAAAAGCAGGGCAGTTCAACTTCCAGGCAACTTCTGTCCTGTTTTAGGAGGTCATAGTAAGCCCTCTGACTTCCCTACTTTAACTTGTTTTTGCGAGTACCAGCGTACATGGAATTCAGATTTTAACTACTTACCAAAAAGTGTACGAAAAATTAATAAAACTAATTAGGTTAACAAAAACCCTCAGGTACGGTAACTGGTGCTGAGTCCTTCCGTGAGGGAGTAGAACCGGTAATGTTTTTCTCGACGAAACAGGTCAGGGCGGTAGTTAAAAACATGAGTAGAGGTAAATCACCCGGACACGATGGGCTCAGCATCGAGCATTTTAAGAATGCTGGTATTCACCTGCCGAGGGTCCTGTCCCTGTTTTATTCAATGTGCATTAGTCACTCGTACCTACCGGCAGAGCTAATGAGAACGATTGTGGTACCAATTGTCAAAAACGGGACAGGGGATATCTCGGACAGGGGAAACTACCGGTCAATCTCTCTTGCAACTACCATTGCTAAAATATTGGACAGTATTCTTGATTCGTGCTTGGAAAAACATCTGGACCTGCATGACTCACAGTTTGGGTTTCAACCTGGGCTGTCCACTGAAAGTGCAATCCTAAGTCTCAAGAATACTGTCCAATATTATACAGATCGTAAAACGCCGGTGTATGCCTGTTTCCTGGATTTTTCCAGGGCTTTTGACCTTGTGTCATATGATGTGCTCTGGAGGAAGTTGGGGGCCAGGAATGTACCGGCGGAAGTTCTTAGGGTTCTGAAATTTTGGTATGCTAACCAAACAAATCATGTAAAGTGGTCCAACATTCTCTCTGAGGCCTATGGGTTGGAGTGCGGGGTGAGGCAGGGAGGGTTGACCTCACCCAGGCTCTTCAACCTATATGTGAATGACCTCATGGTCGAGCTCAGCAGTATGCGTGTTGGCTGTCGGGTGGGTGGTGTTAATATTAACAGCATCAGCTATGCAGACGACATGGTGCTGCTGGGCCCGACTGCAGGTTCTATTGGAGAGATGTTGAAAGTTTGCGAGGACTACGCGGCTAGGCATGGGCTCGTGTATAACGTGAAGAAATGTGAGTACATGGTCTTTGGGGTTGCCGGTAAGTGTACAGATTATTCACCTAACTTTACCCTAAATGACTTGAGCATAAGAAGAGTTAAACTATTCAAATATCTAGGACATATGCTTGCCGACGACCTGAAAGACAATGTGGATATGGAGAGGGAGCGCAGGGCTTTGGCGGTCCGAGGTAACATGTTGGCTCGTAGATTCGCCCGCTGCACGGACCAGGTAAAAATAACGCTTTTCAAAGCGTATTGCCAGGGTCTGTACACGGGTGGTCTGTGGACCAGCTACACCAAAAGGTCGCTAGATGTCCTGCGCGTCCAGTACAACAATGTTTTTAGAATGCTGTTGAGACTGCCCCGGTTCTGTAGTGCGTCAGAAATGTTTACGCAGAACCGTACTGACAGCTTCCACGCAATTGTGCGGAAGAAAATAGCGTCTGTGGCAGCTAGAACCCGGGCCAGTGGCAACAGCATTCTGAAAACAGTGACTGAGAATGTGTTTTCCCCTTTTATGAGGCATTTTGTGGAGAGGATGGCCGGTTGAGAAACTGGTTTCGTCTTCTTCACAAAGGGACTCATACCCAAATTGTTACCATAATTTATGTATATACTAACACTAGGTATAAGGTACTTTACTAACACAATGGATCTCTGTTATCTGATTAATTGAAATAAATTAAATTAAATTAAAAAAAATAAATTAAAAACGCTAACTTGCATCTTTGAACACATCGAATACGAAGAATACGTGTTGACGTAAAGTGCTGATTGCAATTTAATTGCATAGTGACAAAGATTATAACGGCTCGTTCGGCTTTAGCCTAAGTATAATACGATTAAACTTCGACGGGATTATAAGTGTACTTACCAGAGTATAGAGGGCACTAGCGTAGGCAGCGTGTTTGACGTGCAGTGTTCGACAGCATGACAGCGATGTGTCCTGCTCGTGTGCACTCCACGCTTTCATCTGTTAACAAAAAAATATTTTTATATAACGTATTACAGGAATGACGCAAACACTCAAACTAAAATAATCAGTTATAATCATAATATATATCTCGAAATTTTATTTTTATGTTGTTAAGTATTGTTTATTTAAGAAAATCGTATTACTTTTCATTGTTAACTGCATTAAAAATTTAGTCTTATGTCTTTGACATAAAGCTCAATTATCTTGTTTTTCAATTTGTTTTCCTTAATTAAAGACTGACAAAAGTAACGTTTTAAAAAAAACAATATTTAGGTATTAATAATGGCTGAAATCGATTCAGTAGCCGATTCTAAACAAACTTCTTTCAGGGTTTGCCTTTATTGTTTTACAAGTTGTATACATATTTTGTTTTTAAAAACAGGATATTTCTACCGAAACCTTCCCTTTTTGGCTGAAACCGAGACCACACGCCTTTAACTAATAAAAGACAACTTAGCCAATAGTTTCAAGCTTGCCCAACCCCCTACGACGACTTAATGGACGATAATTTTGCAAGAGCCAACGCAAAAACAGCAAAGCGAATTAACTGTTATAAAAAAGCTCTCGAAAGCCGAACACTAAACGGAAAGCGAAGCGTAAATCGGCTCACTAGATAAATAAATGGTTTGTTGAAGGTCGTTTACCGAAGTGAACAGTTTATGAGGCAATTTTTGGGATGACATACGTTAAGAATAGTAGATATCTCAGATGGGATGATATTATGCACTTATTTATTAAACGTTTTTATTTCTAACACTCTCAATCCTAACTTTAATGTTATAAATGCGAAAGTAAGTTTGTTTGTTTGTTACCTTTTCACGCCTAAACCACTGAACCGATCATCCTAAAATTTTGCATATACGATGTCAGGTATACAGAAACGGACACAAGGTACCTTTCATCCCGAAAAAAAAGTACTTTTCCCAAGGAAAACAACAAAATAGATGGCGCCACGTGTCTTTGATTTTTTCTTGTCTTTGTCCCATTTGACCCTCGTCGCACCTGATGGTAAGGGCAAACATGGTCTAAGATGGAGCACACGAATCCAAGTAGCAGAGATATAGAGTGATTCCTCTATACCCCTCTGGCTCTCACATACACACGACGAAATACAGTAAACTGCTTGGCGCGCGACTTTACTGTGGGGTTGATAGCTAGCCAGGCAGACCGTAAAGATCCTACCACCAAGCAAAAGTGTCTTTCGAATCATGATTGAATTATATTATTATACAAGGTTAGTCAGAAAGGGGGTACTAATCCGAAAGGGTGTTAAAGTACACATAATAATGAATAACTTTTGTTCTACAACGTTTCCCAAAACTCAATAGTTTAAGAGAAACAGTTGTTCAAAAATCTCAAAAAAAAATCTCTAAAATCTATCTATCCCCAGTTATGATCAGCTGTGTTTGCATTTTAGGTCATTTTTGGGGTCATGAATTAGAAGCACCATTTTCTGAATCTGTAAGTAAAGCAGGGATGATGAATTTTTGAAAAAACTAAAATAAAAATCATTTTATTTGGCAAAAAAAATTATCGAATTTTGAAATTTTAACACTTGCTTTCAAACAGTCATCAGCGATACTGTAAGTGGGTTTCGGATTAGTACCCCCTTTCCGACTAATCTTGTAGAAACTTTAGTAGTGTGTTAAGAGTTGATTGTCAAATTCTAAATTAACGCGAGCGAAGCCGCGGGCAAAAGCTAGTATTTTATTAAGGCATGTATTATGCAGAAGACAGTTAAAGTGGCAGGAAATAACACTAACTATGCTGGTACCCCGTCTTTGAGGAAGGAAATAATAAATAACAGTGTCATTTTTATCTATCTATGCTATTTTCAATATTCTCACAAATTAAATGATTACCTACCTATTAATTGTTGGTAACAAATCTGATGCAATAAACATTTTATCGTAACAAGAACTGATCAACAAGTGCCCAAGAGTAATTAGGAATAGAAGAGAAATAGAACAGAATACTGAAAGTAGTTCGTTAAGAATTGGCTAATGAATCAACAGTAGAAATATAAAAAAAAACCTTTTACAAATCGGTCCTTTAATTGAGATAAAGAAAATTGTGCCTTATGTCAAAGTTAAACGACTGCATTTTAAAAGCAGTTAACAATAAAAAGGTAATAATACTAGGTATTTCAGTGTTTGTAATATGATCATTACTGAATATTCTAATCGGGGTGAGTGAGAGTGTGAGTTATGTCACATGTCTTATACGGACAAAATTAGTTGTTTTTTTTTTATATTTCTATTCATTTAAATACTCTTTATTGTACAATTTTATACCTAACTTGTACAATTTTATAAGTAACTCTAAAGCCGGGTCCGCTGCGCCGTGTTTTCGTGTTTGCAAACAGGATAACATTGTTAGCTAACCGAATAGGGGCGTGGCCTAACAGTTTTGTTAGTAAAATTGGCGCTGCGGACCCGGCTTAATATTGTTTGCTAAACGAATAGGGGCGTGGCCTAACAGTTTTGTTAGTAAAATTGGCGCTGTGGACCCGGCTTAATATTGTTTGCTAAACGAATAGGGGCGTGGCCTAACAGTTTTGTTAGTAAAATTGGCGCTGCGGACCCGGCTTAATATTGTTTGCTAAACGAATAGGGGCGTGGCCTAACAGTTTTATTCGCAAAAACACGATAACATGTTAGAAAAGAAATTAGCTTAAGAAAAGTCCACTTTCTTTCTCTGATCCATCATAAGCATTTTCAATACAAGACAAAAATATATTGTATCCGGCAATCGTATCATTTGACATAATAACGTCAATCAAACGAGGAATATTATGCGAACGACAAACGAGAGACAGAATGCCGATAAATCAATTACGTTCAGTTGACAGCTATTAGTATTTCATTCGTCATTTGAAATAAACGTCTCCTGCATTAAGTTTAATGTCTTTTTTAACCGACTTCAAAAAGGAGGAGGTTCTCAATTCGGTTGTATTTTTTTTTTTATGTTTGTTACCTCATATCTCCGTCATTTATGAACCGATTTGAAAAATTCTTTTTTTGTTCGAAAGGGTATACTTCCCGATTGGTCCCATATACATTTTGTTATGATTAGACCATTAACTTCAGAGATATGGAACGGAACTCCTCATCGGATCAAAGCAAAATTCTCAAATTACTAATATTGCTTTGTTTATATTTGTTGTTGGGAACTGACTACTGGAAAAGAGGAGGGGGTGCGTGTCCCCCCCTCCCCCCCTTTAGAATGTTTTCATTATATCGTGTAAGGTATCATTTGAAAGGAATTTTTATGCCCGACTACGTCAAAGCCAAAAAGAAGGGTTATGAAGGAGGGGATTAAAATTAGGACACTAAAACTTATATAATAAAAAATAAACTTTAGAAAAGTAAAAACCGACTTCAAAGAAAAACTAAAAGGAGTAAAATAATTACCATAATATAAAATTAACAGTTTCAGAAGTCGGTGTAACTCTACACTGAAGCAAATAGAAGCCACCGACTTCTGAAACTGTTAATTTTATATTATGGTAATTATTTTACTCCTTTTAGTTTTTCTTTGAAGTCGGTTTTTACTTTTTTTATTTGTTTAACACTACATAAACCTATCAGAATCAAGGTAGAGATGTCACATAACACGAAGACCAGCTTCTTAATAGGGTATTGACTACTTTTTTATTACAAACGAAATTTTTACAAAAATATTAGGCAACAGTGGAAAAACCATTGCAATATCAAACTCAATAAACTCAACTCAATGTAAAAATTAGATTGTAAATACTCAAAAATGGGTCCATAGCATCTCGCAAAAAATTACAAGGCGATTACGATTATCAAAAGTTTGGCTCATCGAACTGGATCTTTGCTAACTAGTTTACTCCAAGTTCAAGCGTATCATTTTCATTTTGCCTTACTACAAACTACAGATATTAGTAAAGAAAGAAAGAAAGAACATACATTTATTTAACACAGACCAAAAGGCACACAGTACAAAACAAAGCATAAGAAAAAACAAAAAAAGAAATTAGCAGGGAAGTGTGCCTCACGGCTGCGCCAAAAAGGTCCAGTTCAGCAAAAAATGCCAGACAACTAGTGCCCGACGCTGGTTTTCAACTGGACCTGATGTGTGAGGTGACGGATATAAGTCAGTGTACTGCAACGTGTGTCTATAAACTTAGATAAAATAAAATAAATTGTGTTAAATAAAAATAATAACGAATAAGAACATATGTAGATAGTGTGAATTTGAATAAAAAATGTAACAAAAACAAAAAAGACTAGTGAACTACTGTAGTACTGGGTTATCTGGTATTATCGCTGCCACTCGTATTAGTTTTCGTACACGCTGTAGAAGAGCGAGAGATTTGCAGCGAGTAGGGGGCGGCAATATTTCATAGGCCTAGGGCAGCCAACGTATCAAATCCTCCCCTGCATTCACTATGGGACGAACTCTGAATTCGTGAAAAAAAACAGCTGTTCCATACAAAATAATCAATATTGCGTAATACAATGTGTGGAATATCTGTTTTTTTTTTTCATGAATTTCTAGTTCATCATACAGTAAAAGTTGCTCAGAATGATGAGCAGAGTTCATGGTTTAGAATATACAACTTTATTTTTAGTATATACTTACTCCAAACCATGATGCTCCGTGGACTGATACATAACAAGTATGATTGCCCTGAACTCGTGAACAACATATTTTATATCGTGCCCAGAACTGTAATAAGACGAGAGGCGCGCGCTTACCCACTCTTTGCTACGACCACTAGTCGCACAAATGCAGGTGAGCGGGCGCCTCTCCACAGATTAGTTAAAATATACAACCAGCATTTTGTTAAAATAGACATATTTGCGCTATCTCTTAATATATTTAAAAAAGAATTAGTTAATACACTTAAAATCTAACCATCTAGTATAATATTAAAAATTAGCCCTACCTTTCATCCTAACTGTATGTAAGTAAATAATACTTTAAGTAACATGTGGAAACGTTGTTGATTATACGTTAACCTATTTTATTGTATACTTGGATGTAAGACAAAATGTACAATTGTTTGTTTTCCCTAATAAAATAAAATAAAAAAATAAAATATACGAAAACCGAGACACCCCAACAAGATTTTCATCAGAACTGCCTGAATACGTATTTTTTTTTAATAAATCTCCAAGTTACACCGTAGTTTATGTCGCGTTAAGTTTCCTAGTAAAGTGTGAAATGCCTGAGATGTGCTATGTAGCGGTTGTCTAATACAACGAAACTGACTGAATGGACCATCACAAGCCTCAAGGTGTATATTCCCGTCAACTGTTATGGGTAGAAACCTATTGAAAAAAAAAGTGAAATTTTTGAAAAAAATAAAATTAAAAAATATTTTGGTGTAAAAAATGTGTCAATCGATTCTCCTAGTGATTCTGAACAAACTAGTTTCAGGTTTCGTAAAACTAAGCTTGTAAAGTGACTAACCAATCTTGCTGTAATGAATCAAAAATATTAATTACAAAAATATTAGTATACTCCATAAAATATATTTTATACATACAAGATTTAGCGTAAACAACAACAACTCACACATGACTTTTCTATAAATCAATTGAGACGGGAACTGCAAAAGTTTTTCTCGGCAAAATGTTTGCGTACTTTTTGGCTTGAAGGTTACCTGTGGAGGGCCGAAAACTTTTATTTGGTTAACAGAACTCTTTAGTATGTGTTACGCGCCCTTTTATATTCTTGACGGGGCTAACTGGAGTTTAAGTGGGATTAATAATAAAAATACAGTTTGTTCACACATCTGTGCAACCGTAGGCGCGTAGTTGAAAACATAATGGAATAAGGCGCCAACGTCATAGGGTATTATAAAATGTCAACTTAAGTAAGCCAGTAACAATAATAATAATGTTTATTCACATATACAAGCTTAGTTTTAGTATATACTAAACCTGAAACTAGTTTGTTCAGAATCACTAGGAGAATCGATTGACATATTTTTTACACCACATTTTTTTTTTCATAAATTTCAATGTTGTTTCAGTAGGTTTCTACCGAAAACAGTTGACGGGAATTGACACCTTGAGGCTTGAGATGGTCCGCTCGGTCAGTTTTCGTGTATTAGACAACCCCTGCATAGCACATCTCAGGCATTTCACACTTTACTAGGGAACTTAACGCGACATAAACTACGGTGTAACTTGGAGATTTATTAAAAAAAACACACATTCAGGCAGGTCTGATGAAAATCTTGTTGGGGTGTCTCGGTTTTTGTATAAACTAATAATAACGTTGTACTTATATGTACATTTATTTACAAGTAGGGCGCTTAATATAAACTAAACCTCAAGCACGGTAATTATAGACACAATAGCTAAGACAATATATGTCGTCCTGGGACGACGGACGGTACGCAACCGGTTAAAGTAAGTACACAAAAGTTGTGTTCCCTACATTTTGACGAGTTATGCTAACATAAATGTAGAGAACAATTGATTTTTTTGCGTGATTTCAGGTTTGGTTCCATAGTAAAAGTTGTTCATAATGATGAATACAGTGACCCCTTATGAGGTTGTGCGTTATTTATGTTACACTGTAATTTTGCAAGATTGTATTGATTGTATGCTTACTGTAATTTTGCAAGATTTTTTCGTCATCGGGTTTATGTTTAGATTTTTATTTTTTATTTTTACAACATGTAACATCTGATCGAATAACCAATGCCAGTCGCTCATTTTCGATATACGAACCGGGCATAAAATTAATAAGACCAGAAGCCTACTTGATGTAAATACTCTTCAAGACTGCACTCCATATTTTATACTATCCAGCTGAATTTATGTACCAAAGTATGGAGTGCAGACTTGCTCAGTAGTTACCTACAGCAAATAGGTCCCTGCAGTTCAACTTTTCAGAATTACGTTACCCTACCCTGCGACTGCCTTTGTGCCACTCTAAACTATAAGTGAATACGAACATAAATCCACTTTTTTTGTAATATTCTTTTTGCTTCGTTTGATCATACGTTTTTGCTGAAAGCGCGTCAAGGCTTTGCATGAGTTTGATAACAATGTGACTTTCAGCACTTTCACGTTCGCTGTTCAAGCCTTTGATGCTTTCATATGTAAAGTTAACGCTTTATATCGTTATGGTGTAGGTAGGAATATAAGTAGTATATGTATAACTTAGCGTTATTTATATCAACGAAAGGTCACGGGCTCAAGTTATCTACCTTGTTGAACGATGATTATGAATCAATATTTTTAATAATTTGTTATGCTTGAAAGGCAGCGGTATTTATATTTATGTATGTGTGTCTACCGCTGTGCCTTCGCTACTGCGCTTTCGTGAAAAGTTTATTTTTATCAATTTAATCTTTACCACCCCTTTTCACCTTCCCTAAAACCATGTAAATTATTTTTCCTTTAATTTTATTTGTACTAAGTTTCGAGTTTATCAGACCATGCATTAAGACTCTTCCACACTAACTTTAACATTCTTTTTTACCCTCTTAGGAGTGGAGTTTTTAAAAATACTTTTTTAGTGGATGTCTACATCACAAAAAGCACCTAATGTCTAGATTTTATGTGTGTATTGCTTCGGCGGTTTTGACTCGGTGTTCATGAATCCGTTAGTCAGACCATGTTTTTTATAGATGTTATTTGTAACTGAGCAAGTAACGCATTGGTACTAGTGACCATCAGTAAGTTGGTAGCAATCGTTTATCAATCTATTAGGAAATGACGAACTCTCGTAAAAGAAGGACCTATGCAACTGGTTACTTAAAAAATGTTGCCTAAAATACGCCAATGCGTATTGCTCAATACACGGTAGATTCCAAGCAACATGCTGAAAAACATTCGAATCTTAAGCCGGGTCTGGTGCGACAAAAACCTAACAAAATATGTTTAGTCAATACTCGGATCAATTACAATACAGTAAACAGATAGACCACGTCTCAATTTTGTTAGAAAAACATTTTAGGGGCTATTTACATATCATAAACTCACGCCTGTATTCCCCGAAGGGTTGCCAGAGGTGTAACACACGCGTAGTGCAACACACTGAAAACACTGCGCGTGAATGCGTTTTCAGTGAACACACTACGCGTGTTTTCTATACAAATACAGATACTTGCAAACAACATAAGAACACGCACTCCCGCGCTACGCTGCGTGATGCAGTGCGGTGTGCGAATCGCCTAAAGCAGTCAAAAGAGCTATTTTTAACAAAAATATGGTCAAAGCAGACTTTACAGTTGAAAGCAAACAAAATTGCGGTTTTGAATGTGTGTAAATATCTACGTATGTATGTTACATCCAATAAACCTAAATGTTTCAACCTATTTGCGCAAATGACGTGTCGTTACACTCATATGGTTCCGTAGAGTATCATAGTACCTACGTGACGTCATACATCCAATATGGCGGCGGTAATTTTATTTCATTTGACAACGAAAATGTGCCGAATCCAGGTAGTTGAGTATTATACGAACCGCTTTCGCATAATTTATGGTACCCTACGTATACTTTTTCCTGTAATAATATACATATTATTAAAGGAAAAGTAACTAGCTGACATAAATTACCGCCTATACTCAATGTGGGAATAAAAAGGCAGAAATTTGAAAAAAAAAATAGTTAGGTACCTACTGTTAATCTAAGGAGTCAGTAAGTAAAGTCAGTGAGTAAGGAGGAATTTAAAATTCGAAATTTAAACAAAAATGCGAAAGCGATTTTTCCTGTTTGTCTGTTATACGTTCACGCCTAAACTTCTGAACAGATTTTGATAAAGGCAGGGGTCTACAGTCGCGGTGCATGCAGCTGCGAATCCCGCGACCCCGACCAAGGGTCAGGAGAAGGAACACCGTGGGTTTTTAGCCGGTAAGAGTCCGGCACAACCATTCCAGTATGCATGAGGGTTTTCAAAGAAAAATTTTTTAGAAAAAAAAGTGTCTCGAAACCAGCAATAAAATATACTATTCACGCAAGTAGAGCCAGCAACACAGCTACGAGTATCATATCACATCATAATCAGCCCATTACAGTTCCACTACCCACACTATCGAGAACTTTACGGAGCCCTCTCATGTGCAGGTTTCCTCACGATGTTTTTCTTCACCGTTCATCATCATCTGCCTAGCCTTTTCCCAACTATGTTGGGGTCGGCTTCCAGTCGAACCGGATGCAGCTGAATATCAGTATTTTACATGGAGCGACTGCCTATCAGACCTCCACAACCCAGTAACTGGGTAATACGATACTCTTGGTAAGACTGGTTGTCAGACTTTCTGGCTTCTGACCAACAGTAACGACTGTCAAAGATCTACAAATGACAGCCGGGACCAACGGTTTTACGTGCTTTCCGAGGCACGGAGGAAACTCGCTATGGTAAATGGTCACCCATCCACAGACCAATCTCGGCAAGCGTGGCTTAACCCGGAAGATCGGTCTATGCGGCTGTAATTATTTAGCTTCCAGTCTAAGGCCCAGACTCCACCAAAGCGGAGACGAGACGAGCGGAGCGGAGATGTGTTTTAAAAAACCAATAGAATTTCGTTATTCACACATCTCGTCTCCACTCGTTTTTCTTCACCGTTAACGCAAGTAATAATCAAATTCTGAACACAGCTAGTTTTGATGCAATAGCATTGTGATTTCTGACTCGGTATTAATAAGTTTATTTTTTCATATCCTACCTTCTATCTACAACTATCCATGGAAGCGTTTCGTACAAAGGCTCACCCACGGGCCTATTAGAAGTGTAAAGCTCCCATTTACTGCTCAGCAGCTGTTCCCACCATTATAAACCCTTTATCCACTAGGCAACAATTGACGCGCTACATGTTGCTCAATATGTTTCTCAACATGTAGCAACATGATGATCGACACCGTGCAACAAACTCATGCGTACTAATTCTTTCAGCGTCATGTTCCGCGTCATCTGGCAATGTTGCCGAACATGTTGAGCGTCACATGTTTCGCGTCAATTTTTGCCTAGTGGATACGAGGCTTTATCTTCACGTGACGCAGTTCGATACGACACGCGTGACGACTAGCGTCATGAAACTTGCATGCAGCGATAGAACCGCGACGTTGCAGCTCCGTCAACAAGAGTTTTGTTAATTTGTATGTAAGCAGCAAGCAGGCCTACAATGACGTATATACGTCTATGAAGCTACGTATATGTGGGCAGGGGGCCATACTTTAAAAATTACATTTTGCAGCTTTAAATAATGTTCTGCCTAGCCTTTCCCAACTATGTTGGGGCTAGCTTCCAGTCAAGGCCCGGACTCCACCAAAGCGGAGACGAGACTAGCGGAGCGGAGATGTGTTTTAAAAAACCAATAGAATTTCGTTATTCACACATCTCGTCTCCACTCAGCTTAAGTGGATACCACTGAGCGGAGATGTATCACTTTGTATGGCGCGATGGAAGTGGAGATGTGAGCTGTTCCTCGCTTAGATTGAGCTGGGCCGCGGTAAAAGGCGGAAATGTGAGCTTTGCCTCGCAACCTGACGACGGCACGCAGCGGAGACGAGATGTGTGCGGCGTGCAGTGAGCCGTTTCGTGTCAGATCGCACTAAACTGTGCGTTCACATCCAATGCTCGCCGCACGCAGCTCAATTCCACTCTAGTCAGCGCACATCTCCACCCTTTTTTTTTTTTTTTATCGTGGGAAAATCTTCATGGATACCCTTCGCCCGGGGATGGCGAAGGGTTATGCCGGACTCTTACCGGCTAAAAATCCACGGTGTTCCTTCTCCTGACCCTTGGCCGGGGTCACGGGATTCGCAGCTGCATGCGCCGCAACCCCGGCAGGCCTCGGTCCGCCAGCCCCTGGCGGACCTCTCCTTCTGTGGGGCCTTGCCCCACGTCCTCCTGAGAGGCGCGCACGGAACAATGCGCGCCGCCTTCTCGGGCCTGTTACTGGTCGGGCGACGGGTCCCCTAACCCGTCGCCCGCAGGGCACATCTCCACCCTAGCCAGCACACATCTCCGCTACAGTCTAGCCAGTACGCATCTCCGCACAGTTTGGGTGGATACACCCTAGCTGCTAAACATCTCTTCTCGTCTCCGCTTCAGACATCTCCGTACATCTCCGCTTTGGTGGAGTCCAGGCCTTATCAGATGCGGCTGTATGCCAGTATTTTAAACGAAGCGACTGCTATCAGATTTCCGCAACCCAGTTATTGGGCAATGCCAATATCCTAAAGTTGGACCGGTTGTTAAGACTTCCAGGCTTCTGACTACCCGTAATGACTGTCATAGGTATTCATATGACACCCGGGACCGACCGTTAACGTGCTCTCCCGGATGGGTCTCGGTGTGTGACGAACGGTCACCCATCTAGTGACAGACCGCGGCAAGCGCAGCTTAACTTCGCAAATCGTAGATATACATTTTATTAAAGTTTTTAATTAGCCACGGGACTAACTAAACAGGGGGCTGGAGAACAAAATAATATTATATTAAAAATATCTTGTTTGATAAAATAAAACCAAAAGCACTAGACACCGGCTTGATTGCTGTAAAGTTGTCCTATTACAAGATAACACAGATGAAACGTCCCTTTTTATTGAAGTTTTAAAAATACCTTTGTTGAAATGGAGGCACCGAATTTTTTGTAAGCTTCTTTCGCGGTTATTATTATTAGATTGTAAATGAGGTGTGCTGAAGATATTTTTGCAGGTGATGAAGGTTGTTTAGACAAAATATTTAGGATAGGGTCTAATTTTGGACCGAGACCGAAAAAAAATCCTTTTTATCCATTGTCGTAGAAACACATGGACTTCGGGTCAGCGCTCAAAAATTTCCGAACTGAATGTAGACTAAAACGCGAAAATGAAGACCGATTTACGTCAATGGGTGCAGTCAAATTTTCGTATGGTGGTCGTGTTAGGTTTCTTTAAACCCTACAAACAGAAATAGGAGCCTCGCACAGCGGGGCTCCGTCGACTTTGCTTTGGAAACCCAAACAACCTTAGGGCCTGTCCACATCTCCACGTCATGACGTCGTCAACGTGGAACGGTGCAGTAACGCGACACGGTACGTTGACATAACGTGCCAATTTACGTTACCGTATCGTAAAAATGCACGTCAGGGTCATTGTTAGATTATCGTTGACCATGTAGATCCTGAATTTTAATAAGAGAAACTTTTAAAGCATCGGAGCCCATAAACGGCGACTAACTCGCGGGTGTTGAGAGCGCGGGCGGAGTGTATATACGTGTGCTCTTGCGGCTAGAGGCGGAACGTGTTACGATACGGTAACGTAAATTTGCACGTTATTTCAACGCACCGTGGCGCGTTACCGCACCGTTCCACGTTGACGACGTCGTGACGTGGAGATGTGGACAGGCTCTTACAAACATCCCCTTAAGTTCTTCATTTGTTTTTATTGTGAAAATGAAAGTAGGTAACGAATAATCGTCTCATGAAGAGTTTGAAGAGGCCTTGAAGGTTTAAAAACAGTGTATGTAGTCGGTGCGGCGCTGGCAGCCAATTTGGTAACCAGCGCCGGCAGCGGAGGCACTCCCTTCATTATAATAATACAGTGTAATCTTAGGTTTTAATCGTTTCTATTCTATTATCCTCATGATTTGAATTTTCGGGGGTCGCACTTTATTACATGCTTGCAAACGCACGTTCTGCACGCTTGGTGGTAGGATCTATACGGTTCGCCTGGCTAGCTATCACCCTCACATTCAATTCCGGCGCCAAACAGGTTATTGTGTTACTGGTATTCAACCGCATCTGGTTAGACTGAAAGCCGACCCCAAAATATTTGGGAAAATGCTAGGGAGAACTAATTATAATCTTTATTTTTAGATATCGCCTTAGCACGCCACGTGGCTTTTGCCAGAATTTCAATTAACCGCAGAATGATTTCAACTTCGGCGAGCCAATTTGCAATTTAACGACAAAGTTTGCCTGTTTACGTATTTGTAAGCAATTACTGTTTTGAATAAATTTATTGGAGCCTAGCCGTTTGAATTATTAACGTAATAATTTCCAGAAATAGAAATAATCACTTCGCAACATATGTCGGCAATCTTGTAGGTTAGCATTTACTACTTCTTGTTTGAATTTAATAAAATTAATTCAGCAATTTCTTTTTAAATCAATCAATTTATTTGTCAATTAAAATTACTTAATTAAAGAAGCCATTCTTTAAGTTATTTCGTTTATTCATTCATTACACATATAATTTGTATTTTTAAACATTTCTACAAAAAAAAAAACATTTAAAAATATAAAAAATAGTTGCCCACCGGCATCGGGAACAGGGTCCAAGCTGCCGGCAGTTAGGGCTCTAGAGAAAGAAACCTCCTCACTATGCGTGCCGTGTCATGGAATACTGCTTTTTTTAAGAAGCACTTAGTTATTTCGTTATTAAGTTTAGCCATAAACTGGTTTCCAAAAAGCACCAAATACTTCCAAAATCGCTCATAGCTTTCCGGGATCCCAATCCTGCCAAAAAATCTGCTTGGCGATAGGATCTATACGGTCCGCCTGGCTGCTACCACCCTTCCATTAAAGTCCGGCGCCAAGTTGTTTACTGTGTTCCATCGTGTGTATGTGAGAGCCAGACGAGTGTAAGAGATCCCTACAAATATCTCTGTTACTTGGATTCGTGTGCTCCATCTTAGACCTTGTCTGTGCTTATCATCAGGTGCGACTAGAGTCAAACGCGACCAAGTAAAAGAATAAAAAAAGAACGAATAATAGTTAGGTACAGACGCCAGCACATCAAGCTACCTGAAACTGTAAAATTTTCCCAATCAACCTTGAACCTAATGCTTTTGCGATAAAGATGAAAATTCGAATTTCAATAGAGACGGTTGGACAATGCCACCTGCCTGGAAACCAGTTCTGAAGTCGACGTCATATAAAAGTGAGTTAAGTCTGGAGTGCGACACAGTAAGCGCGGTATGCACTGACATTCAGTAACTCAACAACACGGACACGACAAGTGACGAAGATGCACGACCAATGCCGACACAGAGCGCGCCCCTATCGTCGCGGGCGCAACGCTATGCGGCGCGATACAGCGCTAGTTCGATTCGCGACTTCGCCGCGTGATCAGCTCATAATTAAGGGCTCCGTTTGGGACCGAAACTAGTCGGGCAATCCCGAAAACTGCACGTGAGTAAACCGAAATTAATCATAAACAAGATGAAAATCTATTAAAGAAATTTTACAGATTGTAGTAGCTTAATGTGCTGGCCGTCTGTACCATCTATCAAAATCTTAAAATGAGAAAGATCTACTTGGAACCGGTGTAATTAAGAGAATAAATTAAAAATACCAGTGTTAAAAAGTTTGTTACAAAAATAATTATGGCAATAAAATCCGTACTTGGCCCAAATTAATATTTTTTTTAAGAACAGAACGAATTCCCTCTGAGGAAGCGCTACATTTTAGTTGAAACAAAGTGAATAATTTATAACGATTATAACGTTTCAAATAAAATATGTATACAGACAGGCTTTTAGATTTTTTACGCTTTAAAAGCATTATATTTGGAAGAACATAAATACGTTAAGAATACTGGGCACTTTGTACCATTCAGAGAATTCAAGATGAATAGGAAAGAAGACTTATGAAACGCAGCCATCATCGTGCTATGGCCAGTTTGTAGGGTTCTATACTCAAAGTGTCCGAACGGAACCCTATTGTTATGGCAATGTTGTCCGTCCGTTCATCTGTCAGAAATGTACTAACATAATTGTTGCCAAATCGTAAAAAACTACAACGTTAGTCTGTCCGAATGACAGTCGGGATTCGATGGTCAGTTCGGGTTCGGTTCGGTTGCGATTGATCATCGTTTCTATTAGTAGAACGACCCTCAGGTGTATCCCAAAAACGTCATTACGTATAATGTTCAAAACCTCAAAATTTTTTGATATACAAGGTTAGTCGGTAAAGGGGTACTAATCCGAAGCCCACTTATAGTATCGCTGATGACTGTTTGAAAGCAAGTGTTCAAATTTCAAAATTCGATATATATTTTTTTTCCAAATAAAATGATTTTTATTTTAGTTTTTTCAAAAATTCTTCATCCCTGCTTTACTTAGTTACAAATTCAGAAAATGGTGCTTCTAATTCATGACTCCAAACATGACCTAAAATGTAAACACAGCTGATCATTACTGGGGATAGATAGACTTTAGAGTTTTTTTTTTTGAGATTTTTGAACAACTGTTTCTCTTAAACTATTAACTTTTGGGAAAAGTTGTAGAACAAAAGTTATTCACTATTATGTGTACTTTAACACCTTTTCGGATTAGTACCCCATTTCCGACTAACCTTGTATACTTGAATAACAAATACTATTCTAATTTTACTAATAATAGTAAAAGAGCTTGCGAAGTATGTCCAAGGACATACTTCGCAAGTTCCAAGGACAGAAGATTGAGCAAATCAATACAACAAAATTCTTAGGCTTACATATAGACTATAACTTAAACTGGAAGTCACATTTGGAAAGCTTGTGTCTTAAATTAAGTCAGCAGTCCTATGCACTATATATGCTTGCAAAAACAGTCAGTACCAGTGCGGTCTTAGCATCTTACCATGGTTACGTAGGGTCCTTGTTGAGATATGGCATTATGTTTTGGGGCAATTCTACAGAAAAAGAAGCTGTCTTTAAAATGCAAAAGAGATGTATCCGGGCAATATGTAGTTTAAAACAAACAGATAGTTGTAAGCCCTTTTTCCAAAGCTTAAAAATATTAACACTACCATGTTTATATACAGGGTGTTAATGAATTCGTGTAATTCCTTAAAACCACATGATCTACTACTGGTGTAGACAGGCCCCGCACAGGATATAGCTTGATTAAAAATAAAAAAATAAAATCTTTTTTTTTTCATGCGGCTTTGTTATGCTGGCTTCTCACGGCGCGCGATATTACAAGTCGCGCCGCGCCAGCTCGCGCCTACGCGCCGTGTGAAGGTAATGGCTCGAGGAGGCGCGGGCTAGCGCGTGCAAGCCCGTCCGATCCGCTCGGAGTCGGTACTTCAAAGGCGCGGCGCGAGTGCACTCGTGGCGATTCAAGCGCGCGCGGGGTTGCGCGGGGTGGCGCGGGTGAACAAGTAAATAATATCCAGTAAATAACACAAAAGCGGCAACAGCGATGACTTCTTCTTGCGACACGATGCGCTGCGTGTCTCGGACCCTCCACCACTCGGCCGTACCTACAGCAATAAGTGCCTACAATTTCGCGCGGAGTCGCCTCCACTCCGCCAGTGGGCTGTCAATGCTCGCGCGCGCGCGTGCGTGTTATTTTAAATAAGTTTAAATAGTGAACAACAAGAATGGTTGATCTAAAACATTACTCATTTGACGGATGTGTGTCGAAACACGGAGACGACAGTGTAATTTTTTTCATTACATACATATTGGATAATTACGAGAGCAACTTGAAAATGTGATTTTTTGTTTATTGAAATATCCTAACAATTTTGGTGTCAAATGAAAGGTCTAAGTCTAAAACCATTATATCCGTTTGAATCATGTAAATCGGTTCACGCGTTTAGGAGATAATTAAGAATTAGTGTGGTGAATATGTAAACAACCAGAATTTTTGATGTTTTTGTTCTACATACTTTTTTAATTATTGCAAAATGTGAAAATATTATTAATGTAAGTTAATGAGGAATGTTAAACAAAGAGGTATCTAGGTAACCTAAAGATTAAAGGTTTGTTTTCATTTGTAAATTACAAATGACGGACTTTAATATTCATTGTCTATCTACCTAATTGACCGTGTAATCATACGCATCAAACATAAAGATAAGATTCCGTGGTCAAGTACATAGACGTAAGGTACATAGACGTATAGTAGCAGCGGCAAGCCGACAACCCTAGCGCCACAGCTAGCGCGTCACTCAGCGCTAGACAGCGACAGAGTTACGCGTTAGAAGAGAGCGACAACGTTTAGGTGAATATAGCGTTAGGCACTGACCGCTTATGCGAGCTGAATTGCACTTTGTTGTTTAGTAGCAAGAGTCGCTATTTCTATTAATTGTTGCGCGAAGTGGTGCTTCTGTACTTGTACTACACTTCTGGACACATCTATTGGTCCACCTTAGAGTTTAGGTTTCGATGGCCCCTACCGAAATATGATTGCTATATTGAACAAAAACTGTTGATGCAGTTTTAAACCTGATACATTTTACCATCTTTTTCGATCGTATTGTTTTAAATTTGAATTCAGAATACCATACGACATGGAGCTACGCCTAACAAGTCGGATAATATATATATGCGCCTTGTTGAGGGCAATTGATTTTTGAATAAAAAACATGTTTTATCAAATAAAGGTTTAATTTAATAACGCGTGTTGCCTCCATGGGCATCTACCACAGCTCTCATACGATCAGGCATAGAGTTTATCAACCGCTCTATGAAATTTTGAGGGATCATCTCCCATTCCTCTTCTATGGCAGTTTTCAACTCCTGCATCGTCTGGGCAACTGGCTGACGAGCCCTAACACGTCTTTTTAGCTCGTCCCACATGTGCTCAATGGGCTTCATGTCTGGGCTTCTGGCTGGCCAGTCCATAACTGTGATGTTCACATCCCGAAGATATTCCCTGACGATGCCGACCGCATGGGCTCTTGCATTATCATGCATAAAAAGGAAATTTGGGCCCACATAGTCCGCGTATGGTATCACGTGAGGTTCTAAGCACTCACGAATGTACCTTTCAGCATTTAATGTTGGCAGGCGTGGTCCTGTAACAACCTCAAGTTGAGTTTTGCCGCTCGCGGATATACCGCCCCAGACAGTCCATGAGCCACCGCCATAAGCAACCCTCTCTTCAAAGCAGCATTGTGCGAAACGCTCTCCCTTACGTCGGTAGACCTTCTTCCTTCCATCATTGCCATGTAACACAATTTTAGACTCATCAGAAAAGAGTACACGGCTCCAATCTTGCTGTGTCCAATTTAAATAACTGCGTGCGAAATGAAGGCGCGCTGTTCGGTGGGCTCGCGTTAGTTTGGGCCCATTAGCTGGCTTGTGTGGTACCATATCGCGTTCTTTTAACCTTCTCCGAACAGTTCGAGCGCTCACAGATACTCCGTGGAAGTCGCGAAGTTGGTTTTGTATCTCAATGGAGGTAAGGTGACGATTTCTCAAGCTGGTCGTCACGATGAATCGATCCTGCCTTTCAGTTGTGACCCGAGATCGTGGCCTTCCTTGGCGACGAACAAAGCCGCCAGTCTCTAGGTACCTCCGATAAACATTTCGGACCGCAGTTCGACTTAAATTAAGTTGAGCACTCACGTTTCTTTGGCTGTGTCCGGCCTGAATAAGTGCCACAGCTTGGGCGGCGACTTCAGGTGAAGTATCCATAGATTATTGATAGAACCTCACCTTAATGTTAAGAATAAGTAATGTTTGTTACAAAACCAAAGATATCAATCACTTTTTCAAGAATTAAATCCAAGTAAACCAATAAAACCAAGTTTTCTTAGTATTCGATTGTTTGATATCAACAAACAGGCTCCAAATTGTCTTTTGTTTCTTTAAATTCTGTATTCGAAATTCAAAAAAAGACTATTGAATGAAATTGTGAATGTGCTAGGTTCAAAACTGCATAAAAACTTTTTGCTCGACCTAATATAAAATTTTAGCTAGGACCAAACGAAACTGAAAATACAAGGTGGGCCAATAGATGTGTCCAGAAGTGTATTTATTCTGTGCTGTGGTGTCAACAACAACGCGCGCCGCGCCGCGCCCGTGAGAACGGGTAGCGCGGGCTCGCCTGTTGGCGCGTGCTCGCTCGTACAAATCGGCCGGCGCGGCGCGACTTGTGATATCACGCGCCGTGAGAAGCCAGCATTACCGATCGTATCTAAACCACCTAATAAGGATTCAGTAAAAAAAAAATTTTTTTTTTTTGCAAAAAAATATTTTTTTTGTGTAAACATTTCGATGCCACGCATAAATTAATGAAAGTACGGCGACACGGCTGGCAGGAACGACTAACGCGATATCGCTCTTTGCAGTCAGATAACTCAAGGCTCTAAAAAGACTCAGAAACGGAAAACCAAAAAAAAAATTCGAAATTTTTTTTTGGTTGATTTTCGAAAATTCCCATTTAGGGTTAATCTGTGTCAGCAGTAGATCACGTGGTTTGAAGGAATTACACGATTTCGTTAACACCCTGTATATTGGAAGTCGTAGTCTTTGTAAAACGCAACTTGCTTTATTTCAGAAATTATAGAAGTCAACGCAACAATGCAAAAATATATTTCCCTGACAGCAGTAGAACTACTTTGTTTAGCAATAGCATTTTTTGCATGGCACCTCGACTTTATAACCATTTACCAAAATGTATTATAGAATCAAAAAATGTGGACATATTTAAATGTAATGTTAAAAAAATGTTGTTGGAAAAATCTTATTATAGTGTTAATGAATATTTGAGTGACAAACTCTAATTATGTTAATTATAATCATTAATTGTTTATTATTATCAAACTTAATAATGTTAATTATTAAAGTTTGACATAAATTGCGGTGCTATTTACTATTTCTTGACATTTTAGCATAATGAATTTACTTTGACATTGTTAACTTGACATTATATAATTTGACATTATAACTTTGACATTATATACTTTAATTGGCAACTTATAAAAATGTAATTTTTGAATGTATTTAATTATTTTTATTTTTTTTCTTAATTAAGGGACTATTCAAGTTCCGAACTAAATGTTGCATGCCTAGTGCAGAATATGGTGACACTAAGAACTTTCCTGTTTTTCACAAATCCACCTGTATTATTACCCATATTTGCAATAAATGAATTTGATTTGATTTGATTTGATTTGAAGTATGTGCGGTGTAACTTTGAACGACACATTGAAGAATGATGTGATAAGACAAAGTTGCGGTTTAAAAGACGATTTAGTGACAAAAATTGAATGGAGTGTGCTTAGGTGGTTTGGTCATGTTGAAAGAATGAGTGAACGGCGATTAACAAAAGGAATTTATAAGATACCTGTCAGAGTGGAAACGCCAGTAGAGGACGCCCTACAAGGACAAAAATCGATGTTATTGGTGATGTTCTTCAACAAAGACAGGTGCGTAGTACTTTCAACCGGCATGCGTGTATGACAAGATGTATGATCATAGACTAAGCGAAAGAAGTATGTGAGGATCGTAGCATATGGCGTTCTACACTTCCTGCCTACCCCTATGGGAAAAAGGCGTGAGTTTATGTATGTATTTGCCACAAAGCAAGTATGTACTCGTATGTAGTAAAAGAGAGAAAAGTAAAGAGGTGACTAGTACAAGCAAAAGTTTTTTGTTGCGATATGATGACATAATCACAACGTAAAAGATACAGCCCCCTGAACCAAATCGAATCAAAAATAAATATTTCACATAAACCAATACAGGCGCTTATGAAAAGTCGAATTTAGGTGCACGGTTCCAATTAGTCGTTTCCTATGGAGAAGAGCCGGCAAGAAACTCCATGGTTACTCTTTAAAAAATGGATATCTTTAACAACTTTAGTAAATACAGTACTATGATTTAGGATAGTTAAGAGAGAATAATGTAGTCTTGACCACAGACCTGTGAGTAATGTAATACCAAGTCTTGAGTACAAAAATTAACCAAAAAGAAAAAAAATAACACAATATGACTCACAATTATATGTATAGGCAAGTTCACGAAGTTCTCACATTTACAAATGATAAAATGAAACTATACTATATAAAACAATTGACATGATTAAATGTCATCAAAACTTAGAGAAAAAATCATTGTAAAATAAGATAAAAGATTTCTTGAGAGTAATGATAGCAATAAAAGTAATCATAATTGAGGATAGTTAATCGACATACACGTACGTCTTTAATGAGGTTCCAGGGAAGCTACATGTGCAAGAAGTAATGCCAAACATCCCTGTCGTCAATGTAGTCCTTAGTCTTGTAGTATGCCTTTTGAACCTGCTTTAGAACCATTCTATTAGTCAGTTGTAGAACGATTCGCTAAGCTGTCTCTCTTTCTTTCATTAGGAGAATCGTAGTCGGAATGAGATAACAAACCGTATCTTTCGATAACTGCTTATCGAAAAGGATCTGAATCGGGGAGCAGCATTCTAATTGCGCAACGCACTCGTAATCGCCTATGGCTTTGATTTTGACATGTGAACAATTTCTATAGCAACGTAATTGTGTAGGCCATGGACCGTATGACCCACGCGTAAAGTCTCCGGTAGGAGGCGTTTGGACCCCCTAGACTAGGCAGAAGTCGCATGAAGGCAGCCCCGGCCTGCCCCAGTCTGGGAGCCAAACGTCGGAAATGCTCGACAAAGTTCCACCGGCTGTCGAGGGCGAGTCCTAGGTACTTCAAGGTCGACCCGACGCCGATATGAACCCCTCCTAACGTTATTTGGGATCCCGATGTTGGCCTGTTCCGAGAACCATGAAAGCACAAGGCTTCGGACTTGTGTAAGGCCAGCTCGAGACCCAATTGCCGGATCCTCTCAATGACTGTCGCAACTCCGCGTGTCATTACGTCGGCCGCTGCCTGGTGCAACCCTTCCTGCGCTAAGACTAGCGTGTCGTCAGCGTAGCACTACGCTGACGCTCTTAAGGAGGTCGGCACGCAGCACCCAGTCGTAGCCGATGTTCCACAGGAGCGGCCCCAGAACCAAACCCTGTGGAACACCGCACGACATCTCTCGCCGGTTCCACTCTCACCGGTGACCGGGTTAGATGACGGACTTTGCCCAACCTGTGGATCGAACCTAGGACTTCACGCTCAGCCGTCTCGTTTACGACAACTAGACCAACGGGGCAGTCATTGGTGCCTAATTAAAAGTACAAAATTATTATTAGTAGTATTCAATCAAAAACCTTACACAGTTCTTTTGATCTCTTGTCTATAAATTGGTTACAATAATTTTCAATATGCGACTGGTTTATTTATTTTTTCGAGATTTTCATAATTTTCGCGAATAATTAAATAATTTTAAAGAATTTATTTTCTTATAAAATAAGATTTGCAACATTACAATTTGTTATTAAAACATTTTGGCACATACATCTGGCATGTTGTGTAACAAGAATCTATATAATCAACAAAATAAATTAGAAATAATTTTACGATTTTTTTATCGAATATTAATAATAATTTTGTACTTTTTTATTACGTACCATTCGTACAAGTTTATGTATTAAAAACAGATGCTAAAATTAATGTTAACAGCAGACAGAGATAAATAAATCAAATATAGATTTAATAGAATATTAAGTACATCAAAATTAATAGCTACGTCATCAAAATAACTTGAAATCTCGTACATTACTACATCTCTATAGTGATCTACGTTGTTACAATCAAGGCTATTACTGTATACATACACCAGTAGACCAGCCACAGTAGGTAGTTTGGTAATCAATCAAATACTTCGAAATTTGGCGGCCTGTCACAGCATTGTGCACTTTTGATCATTAAAGCGCAGTTACGCTATAATATATAGCAAATATTGTATGGCACAACGATATTGGTCAGCATACATTTTATAATTATGATCACCTTCACACAAAGTATTGGCTTTCTGTACGCGATAAACTTGATTGATTCTCAGAGCTATATCGTACGATTCTCCGGTCCCCGCCCCACTTCATTTCTACCTCGTCCGTCGCCCGACGGATAGCCGTCAAATAACTTGCCATACATAGTAGACAGGCTTGCGATATCACTACATAGTATAAAACAAAGTCGCTTCCCGCTGTCTGTCCCTATGTATGCTTAGATCTTTAAAACTACGCAACGGATTTTGATGCGGTTTTTTTTAAATAGATAGAGTGATTCAAGAGGAAGGTTTAGATGTATAATACATTGCACCTGGGCGAAGCCGGGCGGGTCGCTAGTAGCGTATAGTGTGAACGTCGTGCTAACTAGTTATAGCCAATGACGCAAGCTTTACTATATAGCGAAATAGTATTGCGTAGTCTGAACTGCCCTTTATCATCCCCAATACCATAGGATACCAAGGGGTTGATACTAATTGTTACTGCGATTACCGGTGGTTACAAACTTAACTAGGCTACTCAAGTTTGTAAACATACAATAATTAATATTATTGTTGAATATGTAACAGGGTGGCTAATAAGCCGACGGCCCAGTTGTTACCACTGACTACAGGGTGTTAACGAATTCGTGTAATTCCTTAAAACCACATGATCTACTACTGGTGTAGACAGGCCCCACACGGGATTTAGCTTGATTAAAAATAAAAAAATAAAATTCTTTTTTTTTCATGCGGCTTTGTTACCGATCGTATCTAAATCACCTAATAAGGATTCAGTAAAAAAATAAGAATTTTTTTTTTTGCAAAAAAAATAATTTTATTTTTGTGAACATTTCGATGCCACGCATAAATTAATGAAAGTACGGCGACACGGCTGGCAGGAACGACTAACGCGATATCGCTCTTTGCAGTCAGATAACTCAAGGCTCTAAAAAGAGTCAGAAACTGAAAACCAAAATTTTTTTTTTGTTTTTTTTTTTTCATTGATTTTCGAAAATTTCTATTTAGGGTTAATCTGTGTCACCAGTAGATCACGTGGTTTGAAGGAATTACACGATTTCGTTAACACCCTGTATACAAGGTTAATCGGAAGGCGGGTTCATTCACAGGCCACTTAAGGCGCTTTCAAATTAGACGGTTGTTGTTGGACTGTAGCCGTGCCGCAGCGATGCGTCTGTCGAGCTGCAAACGGGCGGTTCTGTTTTTTCATATAGTTGACGCGGCCTGAGAGAAGTGCGTCGTCCGTACCGCGCACGCACGGCTGCAGTTCGGGCATCACACTGCTCTCTCGTCGCCTCAATTGTATGTAAAAACACAACCGCCCGTTTGCAGCTCGACAGCCGCACCGCTGCGGCACGGCTACAGTCCGACAACAACCGTCCAATTTGAAAGCGCCCTTAAAGTACCTATCACTGATGACCGTTTTAAAGCAAGATCATTTAAAAATTCGATAATTTGTATTTCCTTAAAAGATGGTTATTATTTTAGTTTTTTCAAAAAAAAATCATCTTTGCCTTAGGTAGGTACATTATTGTTGTTTTCCTCAGAAACAGTACTTTTTTCCGGTATGAAAGGTACCCTTTGTCCGTTTCTGTACAACTGACAAAGTATACATATAATAAATCGGGATGATCGGTTCAGTGGTTTAGGCGTGAAAAGGTAACAAACAAACATACTCACTTTCGCATTTAAAACATTAGTTAGGAATTTAGGGTTAGGATTAGGATTAAGAGTATCTATCTATATAAAAATGAATCCCTATTTCCCTTGGTCACGGCATCACGCGTGAGTGGCTGGATTGATTTCGCAATTTTTTTTTGTTGTCTTCGCAGTTATCAGGAGAAGGTTCTAATGAAAGAAAATGTATATATATATTGCAAAAAAAAAAATCAAAAAAATCAAAATGTTTATTTCAATTACAAAAAGCACAACTTTAAGATTTGGAGAACACCTTTTAAGCAAGAATTGCTTGTGTTAGGAGACTCCGCTCTTCCACTTAGCATAATCTAAATAATTGTAATTGAGTGTAAACAATGTAAAAATACAAACAAATTAACTCAATGGTAACAAGTTGGTTAATTATAATGGCAAAATAAATCAACGAAAGAGTCTTAACAGAACTAGTAGACAAAAAATGCGCGTATTTGTGTGATGTGTGCGAGTGTGTGTTTGTGTGATAGTGTGAGAGTGTGGAGTGTGTATGAGTAAAAATAGCTTAATACTTTACTATTATAGGGTATGAGTTTAACTGTAAGTTAAAGAGTAATTTTAGAGTTAAAAGTTAGCCCTGCGACATAGTCTTGGGATCGGAAGAAGTCAAATATGGCTTCTTCCACTAACCGTGCCCACAGCAATCCGCTATAAGTCAAAATCTCACGTTAATTAAATTGGGCAGGTAGGAGGTAATAGGGTTAAATAGGCTACTGAAGCGTAGTTACAATAGACTCAACATCGTCGTAGGTAATAGTCTTAAGCCAGTCAGAAACAACTTTTTTACAATCATGGAGCTTCAGGGAGTATATACGTAGCTTTTTATTTAGCAAATTGTATAGGTGGGAAGATTGTCTTGCGTACTGCCTTTTAGCAAAAAAAAACTAAATTATCTCAGCATGTCCATATTCTTCATTTGTTTACCGCATGCATGAAAATGGTTTTAACTTTTTGTTACTATTTTGATTTTGTTTCTGAAGGTAAGTAGTAGGTAAGTGGTAGGTAGTAAGTAGGAAAAAATGCATTGCAACGCATGCCGGGTACAGCTAGTTAGAAATAAAAACGTTTAATAATTAATAAATAAGTGCACAATCTCATCCCATCTGAGATATCTGCTATTGTTAACGTATGTCACCCCAAAAATTGTAAAATGCCTCGAATTATAAATGTGAAAGTTTGTGAAGATGGATGTACGTTTGTTACTCAATCACACATGAACTGCTAAACGGATTTGGATAGAATTTGGCACACAGATAGACTATGGTCTGGATTAACAGAAAATATACTTTTTGTACAGATACATGAAGAAGTTCTCCCAGGATGTATGTGAAACCGCGGGCAACATATAGATTATTAACCACATAACCGCTTGAACATTATGACTAGGCAGAACATTTGAGGAGGTTAGGAACAAAAGCGGCCCCCGCCGCCGCTGCTGCTCGTACCTTCAGCTAGGACCAACTTGCTGGCCAAAACCCCTCTGACTCGAGCAATCCGCACATTCATATCGAGAGAATTGAAATTGATATATTTACGTGTCACTGGCGTGAATTCGCAAAAGTACTATTGTTTACATATTACTTCTTCTTCACAGCATAAACACTAGGAAGCGGTGAAGGGAAGGATTTTTTGGGAGCCTGTCTATTGTTATGACGTTCAAAAAGAACTAAGTAATTCTAGTTTATTTTGAATAAATGAGTTTTGAGTTTGAGTTTACGTTGTGTTACAAACAATGATCTTGACATGTATTTGGTGCTTTAATTTTAGTTTTGTGTGTGTGACTTTGTAATTGCATTAGGTTATAGACCTGTAAAGATAGTTTAAGGCATTTAAATAAATAAAAAAGGTATCAATTTCATTTTTGTTCAGTAATCAAAAAGAACTTTTTACGAGTAGGCCTGTTTGCCTTGTAAATGTCACTTTTTGATCAAAATACAACTTGGAGATGCTATTTTGTCTTAGAAAATGGCACTTTTTGAACCAAATCTATTCAGAAATTGATAAAATCCAAGATTATGTCCAATGAGAGAAAAAAGATGCGTCGTCGAGCCAAAAATATAAATTACACTTTTTGATACTAAGCTCCTCATTTATGATAAAACAATCAATTCGTGTATTGTAAATTATTTGAATAAAGACACATATTGCACGCATTGTTACCCATAACAAAATGTTTGAATTCCATTAATTTGCCCATTATAACATTACGTTTTTGTGGCTTCGTTAACTGCGATTAACATAACAATTAGGGATAACACGGTTCAGCTTTTAAGTGATCCCTATTTATGTTAATTATAATTATTATATTTTGATTAATTAATCTAAAAATATTCTTGTTTATTTTTTGTATTTTATTTAATACGCAGTTTTCGACTACCTTTTAGCTAAAGGAATACTTGATCGAATAACATCAAGAAGGTTCAGTCCGAAATTTATCCTGGTTCTAGGCAAATACCTACTGGTAGTATCTATATGTATATTATTGATTCTGATGAAATAGCAGCCTTAGAATTCATAAGATATACAAGGTTAGTCGGGAATGGGGTACTAATCCGAAAAAGTGTTAAAGTAACCATAATAATGGATAACTTTTGTTCTACAACTTTCCCCAAAAGTCAATAGTTTAATAGAAATAGCTGTTCAAAGATTTCATAAAAAATATGCTAAAATCTATCTATCCTCAAATATGATCAGCCGTTTACATGTTAGGTCATATTTTGGTGTCACGGATTTGATGCTCTATTTTTTGGATTCCTAACTAAAGCAGGGATGAATAATTTTTGAAAATACTAAAATAATAAAAATTTTGCAAGGAAATAAAATTTATCGAATTTTGAAATTTTAACACTTGCTTTAAAACAGTCAGTACTTACCCCCTTTTCGAATAACCTTGTTTATAGATTCCTAAAATATAAATATTTGTATTTTATTTTTTAATGCGTTTCAAATAAGTTTTCACATCATGTGTAGTTTTGGATTAATTCAAAGACGATCATGAAAAACACAAGCTGATGCGTGATTGACTTAATTTAACTGTCGTTTAGCTTTAAAACAGTTTGCAATATAAATAAACCGAAACAGTTTAACCGATTCACCAAAAAACTTTACAGGCACACCTGTAACCTTTTCAGAATAATTATGTAAACCTATTCAGAATAATTATGTAAATTAATTTATAACATGATTACTACATGATTTATCATTATAAAATAACAAAAAATATCAAATGCAAAACATTTATAATTATTGAAAAAACTGTTTTTCTTCCTTTTATAATATTTTTTTAGTTGTTTTTTTTTTATATTGTTTCTTTTTTAGGTCGAATGCATTCTCGTTTTTTTAATAAAAATCTTAAGTATATGTTATTGTTTTTGCTAGTAAAACAGATCCTTATTAGATATTGGAATTACAAAATTAAGAAGGTATATTAAATTTTGGTATAACATTTTGAATAATGTTTTTAATTAGTATTCAACTTAGTTTCTAGACGAAACACGTTAATTGTATAATTTATTTTATCGATTTTGCTTCTCGAATTTGGCCTCTAAACATCACCTGTCACCTGTTCGACTCTCAAACTATTCAATTGATAACTTTGAAATTTAATTTCATACAACTAATTTTGAAGGTGATCGCAAAATTTGAAAACTAGGTAAACTTTACCTTTGACTGCGTTTTATGTCTTCAACAGTTGCCGAGTCACATAATAAACCATGTTACAATAAAGTTTATAATCACATTTTATTTGTTTACTTTCGTACTTAATGTTCGTTCGGGGATCGCGACGCGACGTGCGCCCGGCTACGTCGACGCGAGTGGACTGCTGGTAGTGCTACGCTGTAGGCCTGTAGACATCGCTACGAAAGTGCTACGCCGCGATGTTCGTAGAACATAAAGTTTAGTTTTTTACTGTTTCTGCGACACCTTCAGTTATACGTGTCGCTTTACTTTGCAGTTTTATTTTATAATTTTTTTTTGTTTTTGCGAGCAATTTATTATAATATCTAATTACTTGCAGAATAAATAAAACCAATGTCATTATCAATGTAAAATTAATATAATTTCAAATCACTTTATTGTAAAAGCATTAAGGTAGTTGAACCAATCTTGTTAAAATTAATCTAAATTTGAGTTATGAGAAAACGATTTTTTTACAGAGCTTAATATAAAACGTATTTGTTGACATAAGAAAACAGTCGCGTTAACGTATCACTGAATCTGCACTTTACATATTAAATTTAATACGTCTCGAGGCGAATGTACTGACGCGTTAAGTCGAAAGAGTTAACGTTAAGATGAAAATCGGATACCTACTTAAGATGTCAATAGAATTTTATCGGAAATCGACGCTCAACGAGATTATATAAAACATGAAAATAAAAATTGAAAATATACAGAGTGTAAACGAATTCGTGTAATTCCTTCAAACCGCGTTATCTACTGGTGACACAGATTAACCCTAAATAAGTATTCATGAAAATCAAGTAAAAAAATCTAAATAAAATCTTGGTTTTCTATTTTTGAGTCATTTTAGAGCATTGAGTTAACTGACTGCAAAGAGCGATATCGCGTTAGTCGTGCCCGCCAGCCGTGTCGCCGTGCTTTCATTCAATTATGCGTGCCATTGAAAAGACCAAGCAAATAAAAAAAAAATGCAAAATAAAAAGATTCTTATTTTTTTACTGAATCCTTATTATGTGGTTATGATACGATCAATTACAACGCCGCATGAAAAAAAAAAGATTTTTATTTTTAATCTAGCTAAATCCCGTGCGGTTTCAATCTACACCAGTAGTGGATCATGTGGTTTTAAGGAATTACACGAATTCGTTAACAACCTGCATAGATAGATAAAAAGGAAATTGATAATGTTGCCACTGGTTTGGGAAATCGTAAAAATGGCAGATGTTTATCCTCCCCCGAGAGTTGTGAGGGTTAAATGGGGAAAATGGGTCGCTGTGGTGTATTTGTAGGGTTAGCAAATCAATTAACTAAAATTAATTATACTACAATTTATTATCACTTGCATAAACGGTGAAGGAACACACTGTCAGGAAACCTGCACATTTGAGAGGGACTCAATAAAAAATAGTTCTTGATGATGTGTGAAAGTTGCCAACCAGGCCAGCGTCGTGGACTAAGGCCTAAAAACCCTTCTCATTCTGAGAAGAGGTCTGTGCCCAGAAGTGGGACAGTAATGGGCTGATTATGTCATGCTGTGCTAATTATCCAAGATAGTACACTTAAATTTGAGTTCCCATTAGCGCTTTATACACGCTGTCTTTTAATTGATTGTTTTACTAGAACAAACCTTGTTCAGTACCCCAAGTGTGAGTTTTTTTTACGTTACTACTGTATTTGCGACACGCCAAAAATGTATGAAAATTTAGGCAGTGCCTCTAGCGGCGAATAGCGTGACTAAAAATTTGTTTGACATTATTGGCGTGACGCAATTACAGTAGTAACGTAAAAAACTCACACTTGGGGTACAGATCAAGGTCTACTACCATGGCAAAACATCAAAAAAATGTAAAGAAAAAAAAATCTAGTCTTTCTTAAAAAGTCCTTTTGGTCAAACGTGTTCAAACATTAACCGTAACATTAAAGTAGGTACTCATCGCGACAATCGCGGTAAAGTTCCCGGCAAATAACTTGAACCGTCATGGCGCCGACTGCGCAGGTCCCCCCTTGTGTCTTTGGTGATGTCTTTTTTGAGTTTTTTTTAAAGACCAATGACGTTTTTTTTATTTGATGCATTTTAATTGTAGTAGACCGCTTCGAGTTCCTCTGTGACACACATTCTAAGTTCTTGAGATCATCAGAAAATCTTAAATTAAAACTACCACAGCATTCCACTTCCTTTTTGGACAAGTCTTTTACAGTTCAAGCTGCTCGCTTGTGGAATGCATTACCACTTAATGTGAGACGTGCACAATCACTACCAGTGTTTAAAAAGTTAGTGAAGGAGCATTACTTGTCTCTTTGATTTGCAATTTCTTGATTATTGCTCATATTTCATCTACTTTCTTATTTAAAATATATTTATTTATTAGTTTGTTTAATACGTGTATATAACGTCTTCTTTTTATTTATATGTGTAATTATTGATATGTATTTTATGTTATTATATCTAAGTAATATTATGTACGATACGTACTTATACACCAGGACTGCCCGTTATCTCTTTCCGTTCTTTCAGTCCATCCTAAGGTTGTCTGGAAGAGATCGCCTTGTGCGATAAGACCGCCCATTGTACATATTGTGTAAATATTTGTATTCCTTTTTTTTTGTTTCCGGTGTATTATGTACAATAAAGAGTATATAAATAAATAAATAAATAAATAAATAGACCGTGGTCTAAACAACTTTTATTCTAGCAAAACAACCAACAGCATGTATACATGTTGTAATTGTAAACACTCGACAAACCGAAATGGGAGATTGTGCTCATCACTATGAATAACTTTTACTATGGGACCAAACCAGAAATAGCGAAAAAAAAAACAGATGTTCCCTACATTTATGTTCGCATAACTCGTCAAAATGTAGGGAATAGCAGATTTTTTTTTGCGCGATTTCCTTTTTGGTCCCATAGTAAAAGTTGTTCATAGTGATGAGTACAATCTCCCATGTCGGTTTGTCGTGTGTTTACAATTTCACCCTGTATAAACCATTATACACGCTGACATTTAATTGGTTGTTTGTAGAATAATTATTTTTTTATTTAATTTGATAGGTAATCATCCTGTGGTTTGCGCTGAAAAATAGGTTCTCCACAGAACGCAATAGTTTCATTTTTTGTTTTTTGGATAGATCAAAACGTTTAATGCATACTAATACCATTTTGAGATAGTTTTTTTTCGATTACGCACTTTGATTGCCAACTTGATTACTTTTTAAATACGCTCACTTTATTTGAAACCTATATTCATTTCGTGATGTGAATCCGTATTGGAATAAAATCGGTTTTTGAATCCTACGATATAATCAGCCAGTCAGTCATTACTGTCTCATTGTTAGGCAAGAGACCTCTTTTTTGGTACAACTTCTTCTAACCTGATGGTAAGCGCAGACAGGGTCTAAGATGGAGTACAGGAATCCAAGTAACAGAGATATAGAGAGATGCCCCTAAACCTCTCTGACTCTCATATACACACTCCTCCGGTGATTCTGATTAAAATCTTGTTGGGGTGTCTCGGTTTTTGTGTGTACTAAAAATAGTGTTGTATAATTTTGTTCTTGGGATTTCATTTCTTACTTTACTTACTGTTTAAATTTATAAATCCATTTCAAGACAAAGGTGACAAGTATTTATTCTTTTTACATCGGTACTTAAATTAAGGATCAAGATTTTTGCCGTACGAGCAATAAATGCAGTAAGTGATCTTCATAACTAATGTAGATAGATAGATAGAATAGTCTTTATTGTACACCAAATTATAACACAGTTACATACACACAATAACATACATTGAACATTGAATTAACATACATACATTGTACCCTACAATGGCGGTCTTATCGCTGATAGCGATATCTACCAGACAACCTTTGGATGAACAGAAATACAATGAAAAATAGTCCGTGGTGAAGGCTAACTAATAAGGTTTAATTTTTTATAATCTATATATAATTGCACTTACTACACTCTTTCTTACGACACGGCACATTTATTACCATACCATACATACAATACATTATAATATACTTCTGAGAGGCACATCGAAAGATATTTAATTAAAATGACATGCCAGGTACATAAGTATTCGAAATAACGGAGCGCTTTTCACAGGCAACTGAGCATCATTTTTTCTCCAATTCCCTTGCTCAGCAAACTGGGGGCAAGAGTTAAACGAAATAAATGGCTGCGGGCATGTTTCGGATATTTATACATGGCAGATCACCTTTTAATTTGTCGTCCCATTACGTATTACAATCAACCACACCGCTTCTTAAATAAGCTTTAAACTTTCAACCCAAAATCACCTCTACACTGTAGCCTTAGAGGTCAAATTTCCGTGTATGTTTTATCAATCAATGTGGGGCTTAAGTGTCGTGTTGTACAAACATCCACTCTCGAGTAAATTACAATTACTTGAGACTGAGACACGCATCTGAACGCAAGACCCTCTCAGCGTTCATTAAAACAAACCCAGACTCCTGTACGGAATTAATTTGCATATATTAATTCCTCTTTTAAGAGGATTGCGATAGAAGTAAACGTCACATTGGTGTTGTGATTGTAAACACGCAGAGGAAACTATGATGACTTGCACTCCTCATTGCGAAACATACTGGGTGTAAAGGACGGTGTACCGAAAACTGAAACAGTGAATTAGTGAAAAAAAATCTCTTGGACTTCTGTAGATGGTCCCCTTCTACGTAACCGGGCAGTTATTGGCGAGACCTGAAGGGTCTCCAGCTAATGGGGGGGGGGGAGTAAAATACTTAACCTAAGCTAACTACTTGTACTACACTAACATCATGACTACCTGCAACAACAGCACTAAGGGCGACCCCTAGTGGGACTCGGACCTCGGCTTAAGGCGTTGCTGGCGGGGGCTAGGGGGGGGAGACAGCTTGATGAGGGCTGAATTATCGGTGTGACTGCGGAGTCTGAAGACACGACAGGCTTTACGACGGGAGAGCTCGGTGGATGGTGACCGGCAAAAAGTCGCCGTGGGCGAGGGGCCTAAAGGCTCATTTACACGGAGATAGTTTCTCGAAGCGAGACTCATTCTGTCTTCGACTTTCTCTACGACGAAAACAGAGAATGAGCCTTAAGTATTTGTGAAACGTTGATACAATGTTGCGATAGACACTACTACGATGCCGACGGCAGACTCCGAAACATTAACTTGGTGTATAATAACTTCCGTGAGACACATTCATATTATTGAGTAGTTACGGTTTACTCACGTGCATTTTTCGGGATTGTCCGACTAGTTTCGGACCCAAACGGAGCCCTAAATCATGACCTGAGCATAATCAGTTTGACTCGCGACCTCGCCGCATGTTCAGCTCATGATCAAGGGCTCCGTTTGGATCCAAAACTAGTCGGGCTACTAACTATTCGTTCGAATAAATATGTCGGTCTGAAATAGTGCGAACGGGGTTTAATCCTTCTGATATTTTAAGCGTTACGGTAACAATAAATGGTTAGCAGGAACGTTCATTTTGCTTGTCAGGTTCAAGGTATTAAGAGCTTTGAACCTGACCTTTGGCTTTAAAGTTGTAAATCCCCTCGAGAGAGAAATGCCGGATAACTTTTCATATAGTTCTGTTTCATTCGAAAGTTGAAATGGAAGGTTTTAACGAATTAAATGAATTTGCAAAAGCCTAAAACTTAGTAAACGCGATATACATTCAATTATTACGTGTTTACTAACAAGACTGCGAGTTAACCCTTTTACAGTTAGAGGGAATATTTTTTCCCACCAAGTTTTTTGGCAGATGTCGCGAAAACCTCCTTGTTATATTTTTATTTTTAAACCTGACAATATCATTTTTTTTACTATTTTCTTTAATAGAAAATAAAAATGACAATATAAAAAAAATATTACTTATTTATAAAAAAATGCCAAATTATTTGTTATATACTTTTTCTTAAAACCTTATAACCGTTAAAGGTTTAAAATATTTTTAAATATTGCTTAACTTTATTTTTATTAATTAAAAATCTACGACTTACAAACAGTTTATGGTATAAAGTATTTTTTATTTAATTGCTGGTCACTAGACCACTAGGTCAGTATAACGGGTTACCAGCAAAATGAGCATTTTTAGGGTGCCGTACCCAATTGGTAAAACGGGACCCTATTACTAAGACTCCGCTGTCCGTCCGTCTATTCGTCTGTCCGTCTATCACCAGGCTGTATCTCATGAATTGTGATAGTTAGACAGTTGAAATTTTCACAGATGATGTATTTCTTTTGCCGCTATAACAACAAATACTAAAAAATAGGATTAAATAAATATTTAAGGGGGCTCCCATTCAACAAACGTGATTTTTTTGCCGTTTTTATAGATAATGGTACGGAACCCTTCGTGCGCGAGTCCGACTCGCACTTGGCCGGTTTTTTTTTTAAATCTAGGTTTCTATATTTTTGCCATTTTCCTGTATTTGATTTGGAAGCAGCACCACCATGAACTGATGAATGATATGTGAGAATGTAACAGATAAAATCACGTATCTGTTACGCCTGTTCCTGTTACACGTAAATAGCAGTTCCAAAAACCTGTTACGAAATAAAAGTCTGTTATTTCATACTATATGGGAACACACAATTGTGTGTTATCTGTTACCACAGATAGCAACGTTTAACCTGTTTTCTGTAACAGTAGGACTTCTCTTTCTAACTAAGGTGTTAAACCTATGCGAGAAAAGGAAAGAGCTTGTGACGGCTGTAACAGGGTGTCACAGAGTAACAGTAACACGTTTTATCTTATTCTAACTAAGGTAACTGTTATAAGCATGAATAAAGAAAAGCTTGTGACTGTCACTTAGGGGATTTTGTTAGCTCGTGGAACAGGAACTGTTTTTTCGGTTTGTTTGTCACAGTTACAGTATGTTATCGTAAGATACCTGTTTTAAATAGCTTTACAATAAATACGCCTCACTCCTAGCTGCCTCTTTGTTTTAGTGGTCGCAAGCGCGACTGATGAACCTGAGGTTCTGGGTTTTCAATCCCAAGGTAACGTATTAAACATAATGGCGAAATGAAGGTTTACTATACCCCTCTGCCCCTACCCTTGAGGAATATAGGCATGATGTTATGTTATACGAGTTTTTTTATATTTTTCTTGTATGTAAATAAAATTAATGTCATTTTCAACCCTACGATAAAATATTTTATTTTCTCGAAATAAAATAAAATGACTTATTTTTTTTATGAATAAATTGATGAGGTACCTAAATATGATGTAGGTTTAGGCTTATTAGGCTTTATAAAGTCTTTGACACAAAGCCTTTATAAATTGGGACACCGACAAAAAGTGTCATGTCGTTTGTCTTTAGAACAACTTTTCATATTACGACAACAAAAAGATAAAACCACATCTTAATCCCTGAAGGGTACAGAAGACTTACCTGAAAATATTTACATACATATTGGGGTTATAATGAATATTAAATACGATGTTTAAAACCTCATTTGTCATACGTATGATAAGTAGTATACGTATAAGTATAGTACAGACGCCAGCACATCAAGCTACCCCAAACTTTCAGATTTTCTCAACCAACCTTGAGCCTAAGGCCTCGTTCAGAAAGACGCGGGGCGTTGCGCGGCGCATCGGGTGTCGCGTCGCGCGGTCTTATCAAACGTATGGTAATGTATGAGAGTGTTCATGTAGAAGTATCATCACGCGCGTTTTGTTTGATATTGAGCGCTACACGCAGCGGGGCACGCGGCGGCCGCCGCCGCGTATGCCGCGGCTGCCACCGTCGCGTCGTCCGTCGCGTACCCCGCGTACGACTGTGTCAGTTTGTTTTTGGCATCGAAGGCGAGCGAGCTTGTTGTATGTTGCAATAATCTTCTAGTAATATGTCGATTAAATCATACTCCATTGCAACGACATGTTTGCGTTGTGAGGTGTCCAAAAATGACTGCCAAAAGCGGAAGCTGCGGTGTCCGAGGCAGCGGCCGCGGCGGACATCGCACCACGCGCCGTACGACGCCCCGCGTCTTCATAAACGGAACTACACAGTACCGTATGGTTGTGTTTGTGCGTGCAATGCTGCGGCTGGCACCGCGGGCCCCGCCTGCCGCTTCACGTGCCGTTTCTCCGTGAACGGAGAAAAACGCGCAACGCGCCGCACGACGCGACGCCAGACGCGCCGCGCAACGCCCCGCGTCGCCCTGAACGAGGCCTTAAGCTTTTGCGATAAAGATGAAAACCTATTAAAGAAATTCGACAGATTGTAGCTTTATGTGCTGTTGTCTGTACCTAACAAAAGGGTAAGCTAAATATAATTTAATTTTAATCAAGCAAAATGCCGTGCGGGCACATTTCCTCACGACGTTTTCCTGAATCGTTAATGCAATCAATAATCAAATTATGATCGAAAAGTCAGAGGTGCGGGCCAGGATCAAACTCGGAACCTCCTACATGGAAGACAAGCGTTCAACCGCTAAGCTATCACGGCTTATGACAGAAACGTTAATGAGCATAAAAGAAATCGCTAGTCATCATTATATCGTTACAAGAGGACGCTCGCGGCTTCGCCCACGTGGATGTCGTCCATCCATCCATCCATAAACTCACGCCTTTTTCCCATGGGGGTAGGCAGAAACTGTAGAACGCCACATGCTACGATCCTTACATACTCCTTTTGCTTCGTCCACGGTCATACATCTTGTCATACACGCACGCCGGTTGAAAGTACTACGCACCTGTCCTTTTTGAAGAACATCACCAATGACATCAATGTATGTCCTTCTAGGGCGTCCTCTACCGGCGTTTCCACTGACTGCGTGGATGTCGTTTATCGCGTATTCCATATTTTTCGGGATAAAAGTAGCCCATGTCCTTTTCCAGGTTCCAGACTATTTCTGAACCAAATTTCTCCAAAATCGGTTCAGCGATTTAGGCACATTTAGGCGTGAAAGCGTCACAGACAGACAGAGTTACTTTCGCATTTATAATATTAGTAGGGATTATTATTTTGGGACCGACACGAACAAAGTGTTTTGTTTTTCTATTTGTCTGCTTGTGGATAGTCCTTGCGAACCGTTTATACATACCCGGGCAGTCATTAGCGTGACCTGAAGGGCCTCCAGCCGATGAGGGGGAAGAAAAATACTTAACCTAAGCTAACTACTTATACTACATTTACATCATGACTACCTGCAACAACAGCACTAAGGGCGACCCCGAGTGGGACTCGGACCTCGGTTTAGGCGACTGGCGGAAGATTGGGAGAAAAACAGCGTGATGAGGGCTGAGTTATCAGTGTGACGAGAGTATAAAGAGATGACCGGCTCTACGACAGGAGAGCTCGGTGGATTGTGACCGGACAGTGATAATGGTGTGCGTCACCCCAGTAAAATGTTGTCTCCTATCGAGATTTTGTTTTTACAGTTAATTAGTGCCTCATCTCGTGTAAATAACATAACATAATACTGGGCTGCTACTGAGAAATTCCACACGGAAAAACCCAATAACACTTTGCCCGACCTGGGGATCAAACCCAGGACCTCACGCTCAGCAGTCGCGCTTGCGACCGCTAGACTAACGAGGCAGTCTCGTGTAAATGTGCCCGAATTTTCTTTGTGCCTCTTATGGTTTTAGAGATATTCACGAGAAACACGATTCAGCTAGGGTGATTTTTCAAACTTCACTGCAGCAGGAAGCATAGTGATTTATTGGGTCTAGGTGAAAATGAAATAGCCAAAAAGAGCCATAATTAAGAGTCACACAAAGTGGTACCCATAGTTGTCTACAGCATTTGTTAAATTCCTCTCAACCAAATCCTATGTGTATCAACATTGACCAGAATACTCAATAGGGATCAATACCCTATCTTTTATTCATTTCCCAGAATTTGAAATAAGAGAACTGTTCCGCCATCTTAACGTACAAATGAAAATAAATTCGGAAGACGTTTTATATCAAGAATATTGTTCCAGTCACGATTTAAGGAAATCTCGATTCAAGTGGAGTTCGCTTTTGTACGTAAAAATCGAATAAACAGCTTATGAAATATTTATAGTGTGCGGCGAACCTTCTCGATTCTGTTCGGAAATTTTCGTCACTCCACGATGTTCGCATTGGTGAAGTTTATATCTGGCGTTGTGGAGTTTACAAACATTCGAACTTCCTTCGGTTATCTCTTTGGCCCAAGTATAAAAGGATCGAATTTCAGAACAAGAATTAAAGGCTCGTTTGCGAGATCGTTTGCGACGAAATGGTGTGATCACCTTTTCTATCAGTGTGTAAATTTCCAATAAACATTCGTCATAGGTTTTAGCTCTGTTTCCTCCTAAGAAACTGAAAATTTTAATGATTAGATAGCTAAAAGAATATATATATATATATCCTAATAAAACTATAAACTAAAATAGGGCATCAAAATATTCCTCTGCATCGCTGTCAACTGGTAACGTGCCCAGAAGGCTGGTTGCTACGTTTTATGGCAATGCTTATCCTTTAGCCAAAGTAGAGGGCAGCCTTCGGGTCACGGGAAGTGTCGACTAGCCGCCTTGCAACATCTCTGTATAGAAGTTGGGCACTCGAACCCCACGACCCGAGTGTTTCGACCAAACTGCATGAACATTACTAATGAAGTTATTAAGTATATGTATTTTCGCCGCAGCGCTCCGCAGCTGCAGCAGAAGTGCCAACAACTTGTCTTTATAAATGTTTTTTTTTGTGTCAAATCCTTATTTTTACAACCTGAGCCCGTTCCCACTATAACGGAGGTCGGGGCTACAAAAAGTTTTGTGTGGAGCATTGGGACTGAACAGATTATAACATGACTGCATTCATATTAAATAGTGTTAGATTACCACACCAGCTGACCGATACGACATTTTGTCGAACTGGCATTCGACATAGTGGGACTAAAAGTTTATGTTACGCAGATCCGACTACGCTATATTAAATAGCAGATAGCAAATACAGCACGCAGAAGCAGAGTAGCACGGCAATATTGCTCGGCATACTATTTATATTGACACGTTCACACAACGCTATGCTATAAAGTATTAGCTTGCTGCACGCGATAAACTTGAGCGATTCTCAGAGCTATATCGTATGATCCTCCACCCCGTCTCACTTCTACCCCGTCCGTCACCCGACGGATCGCATTCAAATAGCTTGCCATACATAGTAAATCGGCTTGCGATATAGGGTATAGTGTGATCTTCATGCTATATAATATAGTTATATCTTATGACGTAATATTCTTTACTATATAGCGAAACAGTATAGCGTAGTCTGAACTGCGCTTTATGGTAGTTATAAACTCTGTTCTTTTTTCAAATATTTCTTTTTCAATAAACAACGTTTTAATAAGGAGTTTTACCCCAATTCCTATAAGAACAATATAAAAAAGTAGTTATTGAGCTTTTTAAATTAATTAATTAATTCGGTCTACCCTCTTTCAATTTTGATTTAATCAAAAAAATGGTGTAGTTCTTTTTCGAAAACTTATAAATAAGCAAAAAAAAGTAAGTTATAGAGTAACAATTTCACTACAAATACAAACACTGAGCCGAAATTAAAAGTAAGTATTAGATTTATCGCAAAAAAATTGTTCAGGCGAGGATTTAACTTGTTAAGAGCAATTAATAGCTACAATTTAAACCTATAATAATTTATTGTAAGCCCAAAATAGTGTCGTAATTATTAGAACTCAATGAATTTTGTTTAATGTTAGTTATTAGTTAAACTTTGGGCGTTATTAATCTATTTTAATTTTAAAACTTATACATTAGGGCGCGTTCAGACAAGCGCCCACTAAGCGCATGCCACGCGCGTCAGCACCCGCGTCTAACTCGCTTTGAAATTTGTTGTATATAATTTGAGTCTTATGACACATCAGTAGATCTCAAATTGCATTTGCCATCCTAACCGGGAGGGTGGAGGCGACGCGGGCGCTGCGCGATTGCGACGCGTGTGCTACGCAATAGCTATTCGGGCGCTGAACGCGCGCGTGTACTTTCCAACGTGAAAAAAATGTACGTTAAGACAAGGGACTAACTATTACATTCCAAAGTTTCTGAGGAGCCCCCCTCCTCAGCAACTCGTATGCGAACAGCGCGCGCTATCGCGCCGAAAAAATTCGCGCATCTGTGAACGCAGCTTTAGAAAGTTCTGTGCTATGTGATTGTTCACATTAATGTGTGGGTGGAAGCCCTCGGCTTCGCTCTCGTTAAAAAACCTCTTAACACACTTCTAGTTTCTATAATAATATAATTCAATCATGATTCGAAAGGCAGGTGGCGCCATCTATTATTGTTATTGTTGTTTTCCTAATAATAGTACCCTATGTCCGTCTCTGTACACCTGACAACATATGTGCAAAATTTCAGAATGATCGGTTCAGTAGTTTAGGCGTGAAAAGGTAACAAACAAACTTACTTTCGCACTTATAATATTAGTTATGAAGTTAGGATTAGAATTAGGATTTTAATCACTGACTGCCTTTGGTCTAGTGGCCGCAAGCTCGACTGCTGAGCATGAGGTCCTGGGTTCGATCCCCAGGTCGGGCAAAGCGTTATTGGGTTTTTCCGTGTGGAATTTCTCAGTAGCAGTCTGGATCTGTGCTCGGTTGATGGAACAAGGTTCGCCCACTATTACATGTTACTTAAACATAACGGCGAAATGAGGGGCCGCAAATCATAGTTGCGAAATTCATTACCGCGATGTAAGTTACTGCGAAAGTTCTTTACTGCGAAAGTAAAATGACAAACAGATAGCTGAAAGGTAGGTTAGGTTAGAACTGTGACCACACAACGCACGGTGCCGTGGCAGCGGCCGGCGAGTGGCAGAATCTGTTTGTCATTTTATTTTCGCAGTAAAGAACTTTCGCAGTAACGTACATCGCGGTAATGAACTTCGCAACTATGATCTACACTCGAAATGAGCGTGTGCATAACTTCTGCCCAACCCTTCGGGGCATACAGTTGTGATGATGTTATGTTTTAATTTTAATCATAGTAGTGCAATTACGAAGATATTCTTTTTTATTTCCTAGAAAATATTGTGGCTCTTTGCCAAGACTTGGTGTTTGCTTCTCGCTTTTTCTAAAGTCTCTTATACCCTTTTCACTATAAGTTGATTCCTGACGTTTCTCTACAAAACGTTACCATACAAAGAAAATCAAATATTTTTTAAAACAAAACATGGATATTATAGCAATTTTACGGTATTTGATGATGTCGTTTACGTTTTTTCGATAGCAGTCTCCTTACGGCTACAATTTACGAAATGACCGAGCTGTCAGGACTCATCTTATGGTGAAAAGAACATAATTGTAACAATTTTATGGTAATATTATTACTAGTTATCACCGTATATTTGTGCCACTCTACTTTATTTATTATAATTAAAGAACGAGTAATACTATTATTAATAATTTATCCAGGTTAAATAAAATAGTGATAGCCTAGCGATTGCACGACTGCCTTCCACATAATAGGGTCCTAGGATCCGGCCCGCACCTTTGACTTTCCGAATTGCGGATGAAAATGTGATTATCACTTGCATTAACGGTGAAGGAAAATATCGTGAGGAAACCTGCACATAGTGTTGGGTAGGACACGACTTGAAAAAGAGTTTGTAAGAGTAGCCTCTTTTTTGCTCTGAGCCAGTACAATGTACTACTTCAAATGAGGTGAGGCGTACTGAAGCTCGGTGATACGATTGAAGTAACGAGTACGAATATGACATTTGACGTTACTGCGGCGAGTCGAGTCGCGGTCGCGTAATGTCCACTGACACACTGACAATGACGTGTGCCTCGTTCCCTCTCTGTCTCACCCTACAGTTTACTTACCGAGAGTAACGAGTAATGCGACTACCGCGACATAAAAGTTGAAGTAGTACACTTTTAAATGTCGAGCCGCTCTTACATTTTGACGTCATGTACGGGACAAATGTACCGCCTCTTGTATGTCCTACTCAACACTACCTGCACATCTGAGAGGGCTTCATGAAGTTCTCGATGGAGTGTGTAGTTCACCAACCCGCACCAGGCCAGTGTGGTGGACTAAGACCTAAACCCTTCTTATTCTGAGAAGAAGCCCGTGCCCAGCAGTGGGACAGTGAAGTTACGCTTTATGTTTTCAGATTGTGTTACCAAAACAAGTGTAATGTTTTAAGTGTAATTTTTGAAAGGATATCCACATTATAATATGGCGTGATTTACTTTTAATTGTAAAGCGCCAAAGCGAGCAGTATTATTGTGCAAATAATTGCAGCAAATACTTGCTTAGTTCGTGAAACTTGTAGAAGTCGATTTGCTGCGTATGTATCCACAGTTTGAAAGTCAACTTGGACAGTAAAACTTGCTATACCCTTTTCATCGTATGCTAAGTCCTGACGTATCTTAACCAAACGATACCATACAAAGAATATCAAATATAAAAAAATAACATACATGATATAGCTATTTTACGGTTTTTGATGATGTCGTTAACGTTTTTTCAATAGCAGTCTCGCCTTATGACTACAATTTACGAAATGGCAGCTATGTCAGAGTCAGGACTCATCTGTCGTTGTACATAGTATAGTTTATTTAGCGCTGAGTATTGAATAGATAATTATAAAAACTTTTGATAAACATAGCAAACTCTAAAACTAAGTCTCTACCAAAAATCAACTTTGAAAACATTCTTAAAACAAACTATCTAAATTAATGAAGAAGCACAAAAGAGCTCCACAAAATTTCAAAATTGAGTGTTGAGAAAGATAAGCTTCACGTTCCACTGCAGTGCGATAAATATATTCTTTAATCTCTGCTGCGCCAAGTCGGCATTCGGCTGTCGGTATTAGACTTTTGGCTCTCGGCCTCGGTGAGACGGTATCAATTAAAACGCTGAAGGCACACCCGTATAACTTCTTATCGTTCGCCGCCTGGCGTCTGCGAACAAAAGAAACGTTGTCTATCTGCTGTATCCCGACACTATTACTGTTGTAACTCGAATGGTTTTAAATAATATGTGGAAGAAATTGTACTAATCAGAAGGCGAAAGAGTGCGTCTTTTAATATTTTTTAATCACTACATAGTATAAAACAAAGTCTCTTCCCGCTGTCTGTCTGTCCCTATGTATGCTTAGATCTTTAAAACTACGCAACGGATTTTGATGCGGTTTTTTTTAATAGATAGAGTGATGCAAGAGGAAGGTTTATATGTATAATACATTGCACCGGTGCGAAGCCGGGACGGGTCGCTAGTCTACTTAATTAAACTCTAATGTCCGTTTCCTATGGCTAAAAACGAATCATTTTGCTTTCCAATGGAATCATTTTTTGGGTTCCGTATTTAATAAGGAACCCTTATAGTATCTCTCCGTCCGTCTGTCAGTCTGTCCGTCCGTCCGCAGCTTAGCTCAGAGACTCTTAGTACCTACTAGAAAGCTATAATTTGGCATGGATATACATATTAATCACGCCGAAAAAGTGGTGAAATAAAATCATGAAAAATATTTTTTTAGGGCACCTCTTTTTCATGTAAAGTGGGTCTGTTTTTTCTTTTTCTCGTCTACCCCATGGTGCGGGATGTCGTTGGGTAGGTCGGTCAAAAATATTTCTGGTTTGATAAAACAATTTTTCGGATTAGGGATCCTTTTCTGAAATGTTAAGCTTTAAAGTGCAAATTTTTGTTAGAGTCAAGTGCCTGTTATATCTACTAACGTATGAGAAGGTATGCTATGCAAAGCTTTTGCTTCATTATTGGTGACACAACAGTCTTAATTTCAACCAATAATGCTCGGTTAAATACAAGATTCGGCCATAATACAGTCAGTGTGACTGACAGACAACGCACAGCTTAAATCTAAAGGTCTAGAAGTATGAAATTTTGCACAGGAGTTCCTTAAATAACGTAGATGCGCATTAAGAAAGGATTTTTGAAAATTCATCCCTTAACTGGTTTAAATACAGGATGAAAGTTTGTTTGGAAGTTCGTCATTTAGGTATGAATCCCATAGATCAAGCTAGTTTTGAAATAAAATCTTTTATTTAAACATTATGTAAAACTTACAAGCATGTTACATTTGCCAATATTTTTATTCTATGTTATATTTTACTCTTGATTGCGCTTCATTCGTTTATTATATGAAAGGAAACTAAAAATCGTAAGCTGATTTATATCCAAATCAATTCCAACCTTATTTCTTCCAAAAACCCGTAGTAAGGTCTACATTCACGTAAAGCTCAAATGAAAGTCACTTTAAATTTGGAACAATATTAACTACGGGTAATGAAATGGCGATGCAATGATTAAATCTCCAATATTGGACAATTGCACGAAAGCCGGGGGTTGAAATAAAACCTAATAGGTCAACCGCTGTTTCGTTCATGTGGAACTAACTTCCCGCCTTTCCGGGATGAAATATAACCTGCTTTTGAGGCCAGACCGGGAATTAGCGGTATTCAAAACTTTATGAGAAACTAATATGGAGGTATTAAATGGATTATAGTGGATTTAATTTAGGCATGAAATCCTAACTAACAGTAAAAATGCGAAAGTATGTTTTATTTGTTACCTTTTCACGCCTAAACCACTAAACCGATCATCCTGAAATTTTGCATATACGTTGTTAAGTGTACAGAAACTTACCCTATGGTACCTTTCATCCCGAAAAAAAGTACTTTTCCCGATGAAAACAACAATAAAGTTCTTATGATATCTGTTTCAAATATAAAAATACCAAAAAACGATTTATATTTTCGGTATTTTTATAATTTGAACAGACAATATACATAAAATTAGTCACTTTTACGAGAAAAACACAAAATTGCAATTTGTGGCTTACAACAACTTACGTCGGAGGCATCGGTTTATGCCATCCAAAGGTTGTTTGGAAATGTCGCTATTAGTGATAAGGTCGCCATTGTACCTTTAATTTACATTATTCTTTTATTATTCTTTACATTATTTTAATTTATATTTTTCCTGACTGCTTTTTTGGTCTAGTAGTCGGAAGCACGACTGCTGAGTGTGAGGTCCTAGGTTCGATCTCCAGATCGGACAGTGTTATTAGGTTTTTCCATATGGAATTTCTCAGTAGCATCCTGGAGACTGGACTTGTGTCCGGTTGATGGCAATAGGCTCACTCCCTATTACATGGGACTTAAACATTACAGCGAAATGAGGGTGTACTATACACCTCTGCCCCCCCCCCCCCTTCTGCCCCCTTGGAGTATACAGCCATGATGTTATGTTATGAGTATTAAACTTAACAGAGTCAAAAAATCTGACTAAAGCGATGACCTAGACGTCTAGCAACCCTGTGAACCAATGGATTCCAGTTACACATTTCATCTGTAATAACCTTAAATTAAGCACTAAGCTATTTCAACAATTTTCCAATGAAATGTCAGTAAGTTTTGGGAAGCAAGCGATTCCACCCTAAATCTTGACAGCAAGCGGCTATGATTCTCGCAACAATTAAAAGGGAAGCCTAAAATCGCTGGAATTATTCCGAGAGATAAAATGGAATAATGGAGTAGCTGAGTTGGTCGGAATTTTAATACCTAATTATAACACTTTCTTACCTGAAATAAAAGTTTTTTAAAGGGGAGGTTTTTACAACAATAATTTCTGTGAAACGTAAAAGATATAAATACTTCAGGAAAGTCTTTCAGTGTTTTGATTATTCAATGTTAAGTGCTGGTCTTCTTATTCATTAAAATAAGACTGCCAAAATGAGTTTGGATAACGGCATACGTATGGTTTGTGTGAATTGACGCTTATGCTTAAGATAAAAGGGTATTTGGCTATTATTTTACTACTAGAAATCTCGAAACTATTACAAAAATAATAAGCAACAGTGAAAAAAACAATAACATACCTATTTAATGAAATGCTCAAGTTATCTATTAAATAAAAATCAATCCCTATTTCCCTTGGTCACGGCACGGCATCACGCGTGAGCGGCTGGACCGATATAGCAAAATTTTTTTTTGTTGTGTTCGTTCTTGTTAGGAAAAGGTTCTTATGAAAGAAAATTTTGATATTAAAAAAAAAACTAAATTATCTCAGTATGTCCATATTCTTCATTTGTTTACCGCATGCATGAAAATGGTTTTAACTCTTTATTGCTATTTAGATTTTTTTTCTGAAGGTAGGTAGTAGGTAAGTAGTAGGTAGGTGCTCGTAGTAAGTAGGAGAAAGTGCATTGCAACGCATGCCGTAATTAGCAGTCAAATAAATGTGTTAAAGTATATTTACTCGCAAAAAGACACAATAATGTCGATTGTATCTGATTTGATGTCTACTTATATTCAATTACTCACTGCCTAACCCATTAACAGTACAGTTCAAAAATAAATCACGGACAATGCAGAACAAAAAGACATTTTCACTGCATTTTTTCTCCAATTAGAGACGCAGCTTACCAATCCAAAGGTCACAGAAGAGTTTCCAATACCACTATCCTTATCCTGTGTACGTAAAGGTCATTCCAATCACAACACACTGCACGCTTCTCTGGAGTTTTACTGCTATTTATCACACGACACATTTTTCAGGTCGCTGGACCACGTGGCATGATCGGATATAAAATAAAATATATAATATCTTCGTTTGAAAGGGTACCTAGATTATAAATATGTTTTACTAGCTTTTAGCCGCGGCTTCGCTAGCGTGAATTTAGAATTTGACAATCAATTCGGGTTGTATTAGGTACAATAATATAATTCAATCATGATTCAATACTCAATATCTTTATTGCGTTTTTTTTCCAAGTTGCGGCGCACGATTACACTAACATATATGGGTAGAGGACACTTAGACAAACTAAAAATATCGAGGATATGGTGCCCTAAAGTGTCATGTTGCCGAGATATTTGGACTTAAAGATTTTTTTTAAGATTGCAGCGCACTTTGTAACTGGTAAATATGGATAGAACACACTCAAACAAACAAAAAACATTCAGAGATATGGTGCCCTAAAGTGTCACGTTGACGAGATATTTTGACTTAAAGTTTTTTATTGCAGCGCACTTTGTAACTGGTAAATATGGGTAGAAGACACTCAAACAAATAAAAAACATTGGGAGATATGGTGCCCTAAAGTGTCACGTTACCGAGATATTGTATCGAGATAATCTTGAAAAAAATCTTTGAGTCCAAATATCTCGGCAACGTGACACTTTAGGGCACTATATCTCTGAATATTTTTTGTTTGTTTATGTCTTCTACCCATATATGTTAGTCTCATCGTGCGCCGCAACTTGGAAAAAAATGAAAATGGCGGCAGGGGCCTATGCCAGCTCCCATAGAAAAATGTTCGAACCCCTTTACATTGGTTGGTGGGTATGTAATAGTCACAATTTTGGACCCTGTCGGGCACAGCATAGAAATGCGGGAGAGAGGAGGAAGTAGCACTGAGTGTTTGCTTCTAATACAAAATTTATGTATTGCACATTATGTTATGGTTTCTAATAGTCTAATCATTTAAAAATGAACATTGATTAACATATTCGATAGACACGTGACGCCATCTATTACGTTATTGTTGTTTTCCTCGGGAACAGTACTTTTTTTCAGGATGAAATGTACCCTATGTCCGGATCTATACACCTGACAAAGTATGTGCAAAATTTCAGGATGATCGGTTCAGTGGTTTAGGCGTGAAAAGGACAAACAAACAAACTTACTTTCGCATTTATAATGTTAGCTAGGATTTGCGATCCGTCCTGATTTAGAAATGACTTCTAACTTGTTTTGCCTAGCCTTTTCATAACTATTTTGGGGTCATCTTCCATTTTAACCAGATGCGGCTGAATACCAGTATTTTACACGGAGCGACTGTTATCAGACTGGCTCGTGTAGTGCCGGTCTTAAAGAATAGTACCACCGCATCTCTTCCCTTGGGTGTCGTAAAAGGCGACTAAGGGATTCTCTAGAGGATGGGCAGCAGCGTTCTCTGAGTACTTTAACAATCATACTGCGATCGCCCACCCGCCTGCCAAGCGTGGCGTGGAGGCCTATGTCCAGCAGTGGACGTATTTCGGCTAAATGATGATCTTCTCTTCTCTCGTGTCAGCAAGAGCTATACGAAAACAGCTCATGCTGTGGTGAAAAGATTAGCCAGTCAGCAAGGTTGGTAGCGCGGCTGACTGCCCAGTATGCGCCGGACGTACTTAAGTATCGTCACTCGTGGAGGCTCTTTTCATGCACCCCCTAAATGATGATGATGATGGCTGTTATCAAACCTCCGCAGCCCAGTTGCTGGGAAATACCGACAGCCTAAGGTTAAATCGGTAGTCAGACTCCTGGGCTTCTGATTACCGGTATCGACTGTCATAGGTATTCGTATGATACACGGGACCGACGGCTTCACGAGCTCTCCGAGGTGACTTCCAACTTTATTCTCAATAGGTAAGTGTTCCGCTTGTCAATGCGAAACGTTAAAAATGATGATTGTTTTCTTGTATTCAACTGAGAATTCATAAAATGTTGAGTACAAAAAAATATTTGAAAAACGCTTTTGGAAACCATAATATTTTCCATCTTAATTCCATCAAATAATGTCTGAAATGAGTACAGATACGCAGACTTGTTTTCAGATAAAGTAGATAAATCAACCTAAATGACCTTCGAGGATTTACGCCACTTCGTAGCCGACAAAAATAATATTTTACAATTACAACGTAAATAAACTAAGTAACTACAACACTTTACATAAAAAACTGCAAGAAAAACATTCTATTACTTACTACAAAACACAAATCCCTAGGTCGGGCAAAGTGTTATTTGGTTTTTCCGTGTGGACTTTCTCAGTAGCAGGCCGAAGTCTGGATTTGTGCCCGTTTGATGGCAATAGGCTCATTGCCTTATTACATGGGACTGAAAGAAAACGTCGAAATGAGGGTGTACTATATACACCTCTGCCCAACCCTTCATGGAATTCAGGCGTGATGTTATGTAACAATATGATTAGAACTGAAAGCTGCGAAAATGCTCACGAATAGTCATTTCCGCATTGAATTTCACTCGTGTAAATTGAATGTTTGTTTGTGTGCGTATGTGTGAGGACATCAATTTAGAAGTGTTTCAGATGTCTATGTTCTGTGTAGTAGCGGGTAAAATGTTCGATGTGTGACGTATACGTATAGATTTACAAAATGTTTCGTTTAAATAGGTTTGAAACAGACGAACACTGTACCACAGTAGATATATAATCTAAATAGTCCGGTCAAGTTAGCTCAAAACATAGGGGTAGGTTAACAGAAATTCGCATAGAGCTGAAAATTGGTACGAATGTTCGGAACACCATTATAAATCAAATGTAAAAAGTCCCCAGCGATCCCACACTTGCAAAAAAAAATATTCAAGGTCAAAGTTCGCAAATATGGGTTTTTTGCGTTTTTTAGCCAAACGGTAAGTTTTATGATAAAAATAGGTCAGACAAAAATTATAGATTATGCAATTCTCTATAAGAATTGTCTACAATTTTTCTCCTAAACGTCACCGTTTCTGAGATATAATGGTTGAAAAAGTTGTATTCTTTTAATATGCGTTTCCACGCCACCTGGAAGGTAGTGTACTTGGCGCGTTTTTTTAACGTGGTTTCTCCAATAGACCTATCCCACAATCTATTGTGATCCTGTTTAATTCAATACTAATTCAAAATATATAAAAACTGGTACTATTCGAAATGATGAAAGCCGTATGAATTCTAAAAAATTTGGTCAAATTATCCGTCTCATTCATAATCATCTGATAATTCTGCTTCTTCTTCTTCTTGTTCGTCTTCTTGTACTTCTTCTTCTGCTTGTTCTTCTTCTTCCTGCTGGCTGTAAGTAAATTGGTCTAACAGCGATTTAACAGATGTTTCCTCACTGATATTGTACGAATCCTCTTCTGATGGTGATTCAACATTGGAGCACGACTGACCTTGACAACTGGTACATGTTAATCGCCATCAGAAGAGGATTCGTACGATATCAGTGATAAAGAATACAACTTTTTCAACCATTATATCTCAGAATCGGTGACGTTTAGGAGAAAAATTGTAGACAATTCTTATAGAAAATTGCATAATCTATAATTTTTGTCTGACCTATTTTTATCATAAAACTTACCGATTGGCTAAAAAACGCAAAAAACCCATATTTGCGAACTTTGATCTTGGATATTTTTTTTTGCAAGTGTGGGATCGCTGGGGACTTTTTACATTTGATTTATAATGGTGTTCCGAACATTCGTACCAATTTTCAGCTCTATGCGAATTATTGCACTTTGAAATGTTTAATTTGACCGGACTAAAAGCAGTACCTCAACTACCTACAATCGTCCGTATTAACACACTCACACAGACACGCATTGTTTACTCAGTAGTTTTTTTTATTTTTGTATGTGACTGTATCCCGAACTTACCTTAGAAGTCTTGTTGAAGTGCGTGTTTGTGTGAGTGTGTCAGTTCGGACGATTGTAGGTAGTTGAGGTACTGCTTTAGCTTATATATATACTGTGACTATACTTTCCCAAAAGGGAATTTACGTGTAACTGTAAGTATTCTAAACTTGGGGTTTTTTCTTTTCATTTTTTTTCGAGGGCTTTCTTTTCTTGACTATGGAAGCCTCATAGTTACCTCCTGTTTGATTTGACTTTGCGTCATTGCATCATTTTATTGATAAACCTCTCAGTTTCTTCATGACGTGGCATAAATAGGATATTCTACGTAATACACTTAGTTAACTTTTAATGATTACTTTCAATTGAATGATAATTTTGAACATTTAAATACGCAGAAAATTTTGTAAAAGTAAAATCTACAAGGTCATATCATAATTAAAGCCGGTCAATTTGATATTTTAGGGATAAATAATGTTTAAGAAGGAATTTTGATTATTATTCAAAACCAATAAAAATTGTAATATCTCGAAATCCATTGACTTTCGGTAGAACATATGGGGGTTTTTTATTGCATTAGCTCTCTTAAGACGTAGTGCAAAGAATACGTCGAGTTTCCAGTAACCCTTTATAGTACAGAGAATTTTAAGAAACAAAATGTAAATCATGAAAAATCTTTCCACTTGTTATTTATTACCTCCTATAAATAAAATTATCAAAAATAAAGACAGAATACTTAAGCGAACTCGCTTTTGTATTGTATAAGACAGGCTAATTCCAAAAAAATACGTATTCATACTTACATAAAATTTATTACCAAAATCCTTGTTTCCTTGAGTGTTTCCCGTTTTCTAACAAGTGGCAACTACCAGTTGTGGCCTATGACATGGTCCTCGCAGTATGCGAGCCTTCAGACGAGTCTAAGGCCGTCTATAACACTAAGACCTTATGCCACCTGTCTGGCATAAGCGTCGAGCGCCCCAACAAGTCCGGTCCCCCTGGTCAATGTCACCGTTGCCAGCTTTATGGCCACTCGCAGCGTAACTGCTATGCGAAACCCAGGTGCGTCAAGTGCCTGGGCGACCACGGCACTAGCAACTGCGAACGCCCAAAAGATAGGTCCCTATGCCTTGAGCCCCCCAGTTTCGTTTATGCGGCGAGTCTGGTCACCCGGCGAATTATCGCGGGTGCGCCAAAGCGCCAAAACAGCGCAACCCTAAGCTGGCTAAACGCTCAGCCGCCCGTCACCAAAGAGAGAGTCCCTCCACGGCTCCCCCTCTTTCTTCCCAACTCCCCGGCCGCCTCAGTCCCCAAAGGCCGTCCCCATGGAACGCGCTGAACCATCAGCAGTCGTTCCCCGCCTTAAGGCCCACTACCCAGTTGCCCCAGCAACAGCAACAAACCACAAGACCCCCAATCTCGGCTTTCCCCGCCCTGATGAGCTCCACTATCCCCGCTCCCACTATAGTGCCAGCTGCTTCACAGGCTGCACGTAGTCCCCCAACATCACAGACTGCCCCCGCACCCACCCTCGCACCCGCCCCCGCACTTGCTCCCAGGCCAGCGCCGACAGCGATTGCTCCCTCCACTTCCCTCTCGTCCACTAAAGTGCTCCTTAGGGACACGATCCCCAGCCTCATCCAAACCCTCTCCTCCTGCAATACGCAGTGGGCGAAAAACATAGTCTCCGCTTGGAACGCCTCTCAAGGCGACCCAATCGCTCGCATCAATGTCCTGTGCGAACTAGATGACATAGTCATTTTCCTCATCCAATAAATTCCAATGGATACAGAAAGCTGTAGAATTAAGCCCCGATCCCTTAAATTAGGCTTCTTCAACGCTAACAGCGTTAACGGTCAACGAGATGAGATCGCAATCTTTTTGCGTGATCATCAAATTGACATCTTCTTAGTGCAGGAAACGTTTCTCAAGCCCCACAACAGGAACCCTGGAATTGCTAACTATAAATTAGTTCGCAACGACAGGACCCGTAGTAGGGGCGGTGGTACTCTCATCTACTACAAACGTTCCCTGTACTGCACTCCCTTAGACCCTCCCCCTGGTCTCCAATTCCTGGAAACTTCCATATGCAGACTAGGCATGACAGGACACCAGCCGATCACAATCATCTCGGTGTATAATCCTCCCTCCAGTAATAAGATCCAACTCCGGAGCGATCTTAAAGCCCTCTTTGACCTCGGCGGAGGTTCCGTTATCATAGCGGGTGACCTCAATGCCAAACATCTCTCGTGGAGCTGCAACTCCAACAACCACGCGGGTCGTAACCTCGAAGAGTTGAGCCCGGAGCTCGAATTCGACGTTATCGCTCCGATGTGTCCCACTCACTACCCCCATAACCCTGACCATCAGCCCGATGTCCTTGACATAGCGCTTCTAAAGAACGTAAACCTCGGTCTACGCTCTATAGAGACGCATGAAGAGCTAGACTCCGATCACCGCCCCGTAGTCCTTCACCTAGGTCCCCGGGGTGGTCCCCCGGATCCTGGTCAACCCGCCCCGACCAAAACTGTCACGGACTGGGGAAAACTAGAGGAGCGCCTCAAGTCTTCCTCATCCGTTCACTTAGATTCCATCCCCGACGATATCGTTACGATTGCCGACACGCTGGGCGCGATCGACTCCCTCACCAGTCACGTACAGTCCGTGGTGAACGAATGTTCAAGGCAGGTTCCAGCGGTGGACGAACACCGCTGGAAGCTGCCGGACGATGTGCGTGAACTGCTGACGGAGAAGAACGCGTCCATCCGTGCCTATGACTCTTTTCCCTGTGAAGCTAACCGCGCCCATATGCGTTCTCTACAGCGTGCTGTAAAGAAACGTGTACGGGAGGTTCGGGAAGCCCGCTGGGACAAGATGTTGAGCGACTTAGAGCCATCCCATCTGGCCTTCTGGCAATTACAACGAAATCTAAAATCCGATTGTGTAGCTTCAACTCCCCCTCTCAATCGTCCAAACCAAAGGCCGGCCTTTGAAGACGACGAAAAGTCCGAATGTCTAGCCGACAGTCTAGAAGCCCAATGTACTCCCAGCACCAACCCGTAGACCCGGTCCATCTTTCCAAGGTGGATCGCGAGGTCGAACGTAGGGCCACCCTCCCTCCCGATGAAGACCCCGACGACCCCTTACCCCCCATCACCGTAGACGAGGTCCACACGATAGTGAGGAAACTCAAACCTAGGAAAGCCCCCGGCTCAGACGGTATCACCAATAAGGTGATCAAACACTTTTCCGCCCCGCTCATTGTCCTCATGACCGCCATCTTCAATGGCGCTCTGAGTAATAACATCTTTCCGCAAGCTTGGAAACAAGCCACCGTTATCGGTATCCCCAAACCCGGCAAACCCAAGAGTGAGCCCACTAGTTATCGCCCCATTAGTCTTCTCAATGTATTTGGGAAAATCTATGAGCGTCTCATTTATATCCGTTTAAAGGATTTCGCTGACTCCCGTAAACTCATCCCCGACGAACAGTTCGGTTTTCGAACCCAGCACTGTTGCATTCGACAATTGCACCGCATTGTCGAACACATTAGCTCCCGTTTTATGCGCTCGTACAAAACGGGCATGCTCTTCTTCGACGTAGCGAAAGCCTTCGACAAGGTCTGGCACAACGGTTTATTATACAAACTGTACCAATTCAACGTGCCGGACCGTCTCGTGCTCATCATTCGAGACTTTCTGTCGGATCGCTCCTTCCGCTATCGCCTAGAAGGCACCCTCTCGTCCCCTCACCCCATTCGCGCCGGAGTCCCTCAGGGCTCCGTGCTATCGCCCCTTCTGTTCACGCTGTACACCAGCGACATTCCCAAACGTGCGGCTTGGCCAAGTTGGTTCTCTTCGCCGACGACACGGCTATCTACTATTCCGGTAGGAGTCTCGATAGCATCTCTCGAACCCTTCAAACCGCAGCCAACGCCCTCGGGGTCTGGTTCCGGAAATGGAGAATAGAGGTGAATCCCGAAAAGAGCGCAGCCGTTCTTTTCGAGAGACACGGTGATTCCCACACCCACATCCGTCCTGTCCTCATGTTCGGCAAACAGATCCCTTGGGAGATGAAAGCCAAATACCTGGGGGTTATCCTCGACCACCATCTGAGTTTCCGAGACCATATCAAAGCGGTGCGCGCTCGCGCCGCTTTCGCTGTCGGTCGCCTCCACCCCATCCTTAGAGCACGCAGTAAATTGTCACTTAGAAATAAGCTGAGAATCTACGTGACGTGCATCCGCCCCATCTTGACTTACGCTAGCGTCGTGTTCGCACACGTTAAGTCTTGTCGCTTCAAATCCTTCCAAACCCTCCAGAATCGAGTGTTGCGCAGAGCCGCGGCTGCCCCGTGGTTCATGCGTAACGTCCAACTCCATCTCGATCTAAAAATGCCAACCATCAGGCAATACCTCAAACGCATTTCCAAGCGTTACTTCGACAATGCCCCCCGCCATCCGAACCCCCTAGTCGCCGCAGCGGCCGACTACAGTCCCTCTCTCATAAGTAAAGTTCGCCGTCCCAGGCACACACTTTTAGAACCCGACGACGAAATAACCCTCCTCCAGGAGGCGAGTAAATCGACCAGCACACTACACAACGTCCGCCGCCGTCCGGCATACCGTCCTCGCCGACGAGGTCCGTCGCGGTCCGTCGCGACGTCCCACCGCCGCCGGTCACGATCCACCGAGCTCTCCCGTCGTAGAGCCGGTCGTCTCTTCAGACTCCGCAGTCACACCGATAATTCAGCCCTCATCAAGCTGTCTCCCCCCCCTATGTACACGCCAGCAACGCCCTAAGCCGAGGTCCGAGTCCCACTAGGGGTCGCCCTTAGTGCTGTTGTTGCAGGTAGTCATGATGTTAGTGTAGTACAAGTAGTTAGCTTAGGTTAAGTATTTTACTTCCCCCATTGGCTGGAGACCCTTCAGGTCTCGCCAATAACTGCCCGGTTACGTAGAAACCGTCCCCTAGGACGACCTACAGCAGTCCAATAGAAAAAAAAAAAAAAAAAAAAACCAGTTGTGGCCTTTTGAATAAGCATCATATTTTCACTCACAAAAGAGCTTTGGGGCTTTGAATCCGAAAAATACGGCGCGAATTTATTCTTCATATCCAAAGGAATAATGTTTGTCCGCAGATATAAAATGTTAGTTATTTGAGGGAATACGAGTTGGCGACTAAGTTTTTTGTTGCTGAAACTTAGATCTGTATGTGGTATGAACAAAGTATCTGTATATTTAAGTTTTGTAACACTAGTGTGTTACCCAAACAACAAGAAAGCCTACACTCCATTTCATATAATACTAGAGGTCGCTCGCGGCCTCGTCCGCGTGGATGTCGATCTCCATACCGGTTAAGTTTCGGACACCATATTACAGAATCAAATCCATCAGAAATGACCTGAAAAATAACGTCCTTTGATATTCAGTACGACTTTCCCTGTAACCCTGTATAATTTTTACTGGTAGTACCTACCAGCTCATACATAATTACAGTATACTACGAGTACATGATTATAATTACGATCTGATCAAGCGGTTGCGGAGAGACGACTGCTGCGCCGCGCTAATACCACAGTCTACCTATATCTGACTCCTTACAGTCGGTCAACGTAGAACATTGTCGCAGAGCAATCGTGCGGGGGGTTGCGGGGTTAAGGAGCGGAGGTTATGTCCCGAGTAGCCATACTGCATACTTGGGACATAACCTCCGCCCCTACATAATTTTGACATTTCATAGGACCTGTCAAATGTATGGGCGTTGACCCACTGTATGCAGTAAGTAGGTACACTGTGCTAATACCATGTTGCGCCTGAGTATACAAAAATAATGCGTCAGCAGTGCCGCTACACATAAACAAGGCGCAAAAACATCGGCGCATAGGTAACAAGTCTGTAAGAACGCGCCATCTAGACAACCTCTAATTACTTACCTACTTAAAGAAAAAAAACTCCCTTGTTCATCCAATTTCCTTTAAGCTTTCGTTTAAAAAAAAGTCACAAAACTAAATCAAAATATCGTAAACTAGCCTCGACTGGCGGTGTATAAAAACTAAAACAGCGGAACTCCGAAAGTAAATAAAAGTTAAACTGTGCTTAAACCAACAAGGTCGCTATCTAATTACTGGAGGTTTGAAATTGTGAATCTAGGTTTTTTTGGGTGGCTAACGAAAAGACAATTTGACCGAATCAGTCTGTAGTTACAGATGAGTTTTGTTTGGTAGGCAGTTTACGTTTAGATCACAGCTGTTATTTCGATACGGTAATTATACCAGAAGAATATCACTACATAGCAGTGGCGAAGACTCCATACAACTCGATTCCTATCGGCTTCCCTTTCGAAACGAGTAGTTACTGGAATTCACGCATCACACTTGAGCAAGGTAAGCATTTTTTGGTCCGGCTTCCCTTTTAAGAAAATTCACCCTACGCCACTGCTACATAGTATAAAACGAAGTCGCTTCCCGCTGTCTGTCCCTATGCATGCTTAGATCTTTAAAACTACGCAACGGATTTTGATGCGGTTTTTTTAAATAGATAGAATGATTCAAGAGGAAGGTTTATATGTATAATACATGCATATTATGGTAGAGAAAAACGACATCCACGAGGGCGAAGCCGCTGGCAACCTCTAGTATAGGATATATCACAAACCGTGAACTATAGGTAGGTATGTTTATTGGGGACTTTGTATAAGGAGTTCCAGCGCAGCAATTGCTTAACGAAACCAACATCAATCATGACCGTTGATGTATCAAAAACAATATTCATTGCGGGGTACATAGTTGTGAAGAAGTTTGATTGTAAATACAAAAGTTGTTATGGAAATTGTTGACCTGTCAAAAACATAGTTTTACCACAGTCTACCTATGTCTTACTCCTTACAGTCGGTCAACGTAGAACATTGTCGCAGAGCAATCGTGCGGGGGGTTGCGGGGTGAAGGAGCGGAGGTTATGTCCCGAGTAGCCATACTGCATACTCGGGACATAACCTCCGCCCCTACATAATTTTGACATTTCATAGGACCTGTCAAATGTATGGGCGTTGGCCCACTTTATGTAGTAAGTAGGTACACTGTGGTTTTACGGTTACGAATGTGTTGCGCAATTAGAATGCAGATCCCACTTGCTTGGCGTGTTAATCGTCATTGAAAAAAAAAATACTTAATTCCCTAATCATTAGTTATAGACGACTTATATACTGATTTATCAAATGGGTATTTTATCGAACCAAAAAAAATATCAATATGGAAAATGACACTTCCGAACGGCCCGAGCGCTGCGAGCGGTCTTAGCTTTTGCTGCCAATTTTTTTATCTATAATTATAATACAATATATTGTAAAAAATTCAATAGAGAATTAAAACCTAACTTAAAAAAAAAGAATAATTAAAATCGCATTAAATTAGCTTGAGAAAATAAAGTAACTACGTTAAAAAGGATGCTTGCAATATATTTTTACAGCAGCATTTATTGATTTAAATAAAAACTAATCAACGTTTTCATAAAACAAAGAATGAAGTAACAACATTTTGTTTTTAGAATTTGCGCTATCATCAATATGGAAGGAAAAGTTTCAAACATAGTCTATGTTTAAATATGTTAATTATATGTATATCTATATCCCTACTAATATTATAAATGCGAAAGTAACTCTGTCTGTCTGTGACGCTTTCACGCCTAAACCGCTGAACCGATTTTGATGAAACTTGGTACAGAGAGAGTTTGGAAACTGGAGGACATAGACTACTTTTATTCCGCAAAATACGGAATACGCGATAAGCGATACCCACACAGGCAAGGCCGCGAGCGACCTCTAAAGTCCCCGTCACGAGAAGCTATAAATTTTGTAAATAAAGAACTTCTACAAAGTTACGTAGCGACAATTCAATCAACAACAAATAATCCCAAATTCAATCAACTCAAAGTTACATACGTGTAATACGAAACTAACGAGCAATTTCAATTAGTCGGGTTATATTTTAGCGATATAAAGCGCTATCGTCTAATGTTTTGTGGTACCGGAACGTGTCTGACTCATGGAACGTCAACATTTGGCCCGCCATTTTGAAGTAAGTTCACACTGACGCTGTCAATGCTGTCATTTGAGTTTTGAATGCGTTTCAGTTTGTTTGTGTTGTTTTCGTAGATTATTATTTATTCATCATCTGCCTAGCCTTTTCCCAACTATGTTGGGGTCGGCTTCCAGTCGAACCGGATGCAGCTGAATATCAGTATTTTACATGGAGCGACTGCCTATCAGACCTCCACAACCCAGTAACTGGGTAATACGATACTCTTGGTAAGACTGGTTGTCAGACTTTCTGGCTTCTGACCAACAGTAACGACTGTCAAAGATCTACAAATGACAGCCGGGACCAACGGCTTTACGTGCTTTCCGAGGCACGGAGGAAACTCGCTATGGTAAATGGTCACCCATCCACAGACCAACCTCGGCAAGCGTGGCTTAACCCGGAAGATCGGTCTATGCGGCTGTAATTATTTAGCCACGAGCTCCTCTAGTAGTAGTAGTAGTAGATTATTATTTATTATTATATAAATAAAATAAAAACCATTATATAAAAATAAAAATCATTACAAAACTGTTTTTCTTTATTTGTTCCAAAGGTTGCAAACCCCTGAATGTGTGTTTACAAAATTTATAGCTTCTCGCGACGGGGACTTTAGTAATATGCAAGGTTTAACTTAAATAACGCACAACCTCATATGGTGTCACTGTACTCATCATTATGAACAACTTTTACTATGGGACCAAATCTGAAATCGCGAAAAAAAATCTGCTGTTCCCTACATTTATGTTCGCATAGCTCGTCAAAATGTAGGGAGCAGCTGATTGATTTTTTTTTCGCAATTTCAGATTTGGTCTCATAGTAAAATTTATTCATAATGATGAGTACCTACAGTGACCTCTTAAGAGGTTGTGCGTTATTTAAGTTACACCTTGTTTAAGTTTGACTTGTTTGTTTTGCGTCGGTCTTCGTTCCGGCAAAAAAAATGTGACCAGCTGTAATAAAAACGGAGCTGAAACTCAGCAGGAAGCAAACACGACTCGGTTGAGAATCGGGAAAAACCATTTTTAGAAAGCATTGAGTACAATTTTATTGCTCGCCGCACACGTTGCGGTTTCGATATGTACCCAACTTTAACCTTCTAAACCACAAGTTTCAACATTTTCCTCTGCTTCCTTGCAGTTTTCCTCTTTTAGTGTCGTAGATTAGACTTTACGGCCCACTTTGAAGACAGATGTAGCTTGAAGTTAGATGCTATTAGCCGGTGCCGGTACCCATTACGGGATCTGTTGCTACAACTATGTAAGATGAAGGAAATTAAAGATAAGGCTTCGAGGCAATTAATAATATTTATCTCTGTGCGCATTGTGGCTAATGAGAGAACAGATATTAATAACGTCAGTGTGGTGTGGTATTATTACAGTAATAAGTAATAGTAGTTATAATTATTGTATTGTTCTTTTAATATACAGGGTGTTAACGAATTCGTGTAATTCCTTCAAACCGCGTGATCTACTGGTGACACTAATTAACTCAGCATAGGTTTTTTTCAGAATCAATAAAAAAAAGTTTGAAAAAAATTAACCATTATATTCTGTATCTGAGTAATTTTAGCGTCACAAGTTAACTGACTGCGTGGAGCGATATCGTGCTACTTGTGCCCGTCAGCTGTGTCGCCGTGCCTTCATTAATTTATGCATGGCATTCTGTCAAATAAAAAAAATATCAGTGAAAAAAAAATGTTTATTTTTTATTTTTAATCAATCTAAATCCCGTGCGGGGTTAATTTATACCAGTAATAGTTCATGTGGTTTGAAAGAATTACACGAATTCGTTTACACCCTGTAGTTGAAAAAAAGAAGACTAATTATTTATTAACATAATATTTTATTAGTACACAACATCGTAAAAACTATTATGCCCATATTCTATGTTTTATAAAGACGTAATTTGGTCTTTATATAACGCTAGTTAATATGTTACAATGTTATTTGCAAAACATTTCTTTTTATTTTATATGTCTGTATAAAGAATTTTCGAAATAAAAAAAACAATTACCTATTTGCAACAGCATCCATTGTAAAGAAAAATCTCTGCGAAGATCTCGGATTAAATAACTTATTTCTTATAAAAACAATACAGTTTGCTTAAAATAAGATTTGCAACATTACAATTTGTTATTTAAACATTTTGGCTTATACATCTGGCATGTTGTGTTACTAGAATCTATACAGGTTGAAATTGTAAACACTCGACAAACCGAAATGGGAGATTGTACTCATCACTATGAACAACTTTTACTATGGGAACAAAACAGAAATCGCGAAAAAAAAATCTGCTGTTCCCTACATTTTGACGAGTTATGCGAACTTAAATGTAGGGAATAACTGTTTTTTTTTTCGCGATTTCTTGTTTGGTCCCATAGTAAAAGTTGTTCATAGTGATGAGTAGAATCTCCCATTTCGGTTTGTCGAGTGTTTACAATTTCAAACTGTATAATCAACAAAATACATTGAAATTAATTATGCTAAAGAAATTACATTGTATCCAGATCGATCCTTATCAAGATCTCGCCATTAAACCAGAAATTCGTAATTAATAGAATAAACAGCTTATGCGTCTACTGAATAATGCACTGCAGATCACTTACAACTCTTACAAGTCCAGTTAGCACGAAATAACTCGAAAAAAAAAGCAAAGATAACACTACATTCTATTTCAATATGACTTACGTGAGGTAACAAGCAGCTGGTATATATTATTGAAAACGAGAAAAACGGCTGTTCAAAAAAATGAATTTGTCTAGGTATTTAAAATTTAAAAATAAATTAATCCAAATAAGCAAGCGAACCGCGGCTGCTTCGCTAGTAAAGACATAAAACAAACTTAAAAGAAACCGTTTCTTTGGAGTTTTACCATTCTTCATTACGTTTGGGGAGTTGTTTTTGCTTATAATTACACTTTTTATTCTTAACAATAAAATTGCCCGGTAAAATATCTTCAGTCTGTCGGTTTTCTATTGTTACAACTTCTCTTTGTTTCTTGTTTACAAACGAAATGCTAATGAAAGATCTTTAGAAAGGTATATTTAAAACAGGTGTATTATAATAAAGGTCATCTTCACGCTCTATTTAGCGTACTGGGTGGGCAGAACTAGTGATGTCATGTAAGGCCAGTACACAATAACAATGTCGGATGGGTCAGCGTTGTGGAAAGAGAGGTCATGCATGAATGACGTGACCCAAAGTGTATCTAAGAGTTTTGCATGGTCCATTGTTATAAAATTTGCTCGAAAATGTTGTTGTTTAGTACAGTATTTTATGTAGTATCTACAATATTTTGTGCAATACTAGCTGTGCCCGCGACTCTGTCCGCGTTAAAGACGGAAATCAATTTTGTGTCGCAATAAATAAACTGTGTTCTTGATAACTATAAATTCTAATAGGTATTTTTTGATTGAGTGAACCGATTACGATGAAATAAAAAGTAAATGTTACTTCGAGATACGCACAATAATTGTCATAAAATTCAACCGCACTGAATCAGTGCTTTTTACGTGATGCGTGCACAAACAAACCGACAAACAGACAAAAACTACAAAAAAAATCCAAATGAATTCTATTGGTTCTCCTTGAACACCCCCGCAATTATTTTTATATTTGCAACAGACACGCAGTCTACAGATTTATTATATGTATAGATTCGGACAAGTTCACGTCATAACAAGACACTGTTCTTGACATGAGTTAGGTTTATTTTAGTTGTTATATTGAATAGCTTCATAATTGTTGTTTGTTGTTGTTATAGTGATGTAACATACCAATCGGCCTAGAAACAAATTCTAGACAGACTACTGGAAATTTCATCCACTGCGGAGCAGGGGTTTCCTATTACCTTTTTTTATTACATAATACATATTCAGCCCTGTCCCACTGCTGGGCACGGGACACTTCTGAGAATAAGAAGGGTTTACCGTTAGTTTTTTTTACTAACTGATCATTCGTTTTAGTAATTCATTCTTAGTAATAGTAGAGCTCCTTGTGAAAGAGTTTATCCAGGGAAGTACTACCTCCATACTTATTTCTGCCGTTAAGCAACTGCTTAACTGTGCTGTGATCCGATTTGAAGGTGCTGGTGAAGTTACAGGCACATTAGACATTCCAACTGTGTTTTTAAGTTAAATAAATAAAAATTAAATAAATATTTGGGACATTTTTTACACAGCACCATCTAATCCCAAACTAAGCAAAGCTTATACTATGGGTACTAGACAATGGATATAATACTTTTAGGCTTTTTTTTGTAAATACATACTTATAAATAATACATAAAAAATACCCAGACCAACACAAACACTTATGTTCATCACATAAATATTTGTGTCCGGTGGGAATTGAACCCACGACCTCGTGATCAGCAGTCCGACACGCGAACCACTAGACCACAGACGCCGCAAATTTTGGCAATGCATCAGAAATCAATATACAGAATGTAAACGAATTTCTGTATTTCCTTAAAAACACATGATCTGGTTTAGATTAAAACGAACGAGATTTAGCAAGAAGAAAAAAAAAAATTTTTTCTTGTGGTTGGCGTATGTGACTGATAAGGTATACAAGGTTAGTCGGAAAGGGGGTACTAATCCGAAGCCCACTTATAGTATCGCTGATGACTGTTTGAAAGCAAGTGTTAAAATTTCAAAATTCGATATTTTTTTTCCCAAATAAAATGATTTTTATTTTAGTTTTTTCAAAAATTCTTCATCCCTGCTTTAGTTACAAATTCAGAAAATGGTGCTTCTAATTCATGAGCCCAAATATGACCTAAAATGTAAACACAGCTGATCATAACTGGGGATAGATAGATTTTTGAGATTTTTGAACAACTGTTTCTCTTAAACTATTGAGTTTTGGAATAAGTTGTAGAACAAATGTTATTCATTATTATGTGTACTTTAACACCCTTTCGGATTAGTACCCCCTTTCTGACTAACGTTGTATAAGCAAAAAAAAAATGTGTGCACGAAAATAATTTTATGTGATAGCATTTCGATGCTACGCATAAATGAAGGAAAGCACGCCATCACAGCTGGTGGGCACGACTAGCGCCATATCACTCCGCGCAGTCAAGTAACTCGGGGTGCTAAAATTACTCAGGAACAGACAACAGAACACTTAGTTTTTTTTTCTCATAAAATCCTTTGAAGGAATTACACGAATACAGATACACCAAGGTTGTAAGTAGTATTTGCACATAAACCTTACACCAATAAGTCTATATTAGCACATTTAGGTACGTCTTACGCTTCTTGAACATCTTTTACAAAGAGTAATTTTAATGAGATGCCTTGACAAAGCCTAATGCTACATTTTTAACTTCAGTACAACATTTGCGTATAAAACGACTTGTCTGGCTATAATTTCTTTCTCCGGAATTATAGATGGGAAGTCTTTTGTTCGCCATTTTATTTACCATGCGCGCGGCATAAATTTAGAACTGCCTGTTTCTTTACATTTTCAATTAAGAGAGCCGATAAGTTTTACATTATTAATTGGCTTTGAATGTTGAGTTTTCCTATTTAGATGTCATATAATTGAACTTGGCTCAATCAATTAATTGTAAGTAAGTCATTAAAATAAGGTTGAGCTAAACGGTGGCTGATACATGCGTGCCGTCAGTTGGGACAGGTCAAATCAAACCTGCTATGGCTCTTTCCTCAAAAGGCCATTCCAGACTTTGCCCTACATTATTACACTCGCATAGTTTTATACCACAATGTCTGGACTTTAAAGGAGACCTTGATCTATGAGTTTGTTTCAGCTTTTCTTCTCAGAGCTAGTCAGATAGAGAATCTTCGAGAAGCGCCATCTAGTCTTAAAAAAAACATTACATTGACTTGTAAAAATGTCTGTAAGAGATTTATTTACAGAAATAAATATCATTTATCATTAATTTTAGGTCAAATACAGTTTGACATTGCAGTTGTTTTTATCCCCTGTTTTTCAATATTCTGCATATCGGTGATCTAGAAGTCAAAGGTAATTACAGGATTGGTAATTTTTCAGGAGAGCAGTTTATAGTTAGACAAGTTGTCATAAAACTTTGTGAATTATTATTGTTTGTAGAGCTTCACTAATATAGTTAGATTATTTATTTATCTATGTAATAATTATCTACGAAACATTCTCAAAAAAATCTGAAACATGAAAAAGACCATCACTTAGTACTTTTAGGTAGGTATTTAATTGGTATTTAAGTGTCAACTAAACCTTAACTGTGTATTAGTCTTATGGCACTTATCATTTAAAAGCAGGATAGTCATAAAATTACTTAACTACTTTTGTAAATTGTGAAAATTGAAAGTAAATCTTCCGATTATCATTCAGGCTATTTATTCAGGGTTTTGTTGGTCTTTGTTTTCATGTTGCTTATTATTATGCTACTACGATTTAGGAAGAAGGAAATGAATTTGTGCTCTAGTAAGTGCAAATGGTATGACATATACAAGCTGACTTTTAATTGGTTGTTTTACTAGAACATACGCTGTTCAGACCATGGTCTACTACAATTATATAGCATCAACATTTTTTTGAAGAAAAAAGAAATCTACGCTTTCTTAAAAAGTCTTGTTGCTCAAACGTGCCCAAACATTAACCGTAACATTAAGGTACTCATCGCGGCAATCGTGGTAAAGTTCCCGGCAAATAACTTGAACCATCATGGCGCCGACTGCGTAGGTTCCCCCCTTGTGTCATTGGTGTCTTTTTTGAGTTTTTTTTAAAGACCAATGATGTTTTTTTTATTTGATGTATTTTAATTGTAGTAGACCATGGTCTGAACAACGTTTGTTCTAGCAAAACAACCAATTAAATGTCAGCGTGTGCCGTGTATATGCATTTTTAATACATTGGCATTAAGAGCTCTTACACACGAGCGGCATGTTCCCAACGGCAGAGGTAACTGCAGCCGTCGACGCGCGTCGGCGGCAACCATCGCCGCGTCGACGGCAGCAGTCGACCTATAGCGACACTTGCAGTTGTTGCTGCTGCCGCTGATCTTCGAAGTTGAAATGTCGACGGCTGCCGTCGACGCGTCAACGGAAGCCGTCGACGCGTCGACGGTTGCCGCCGACGCGCGTCGACGGCTGCAGTTACCGCTGCCGTTGGGAACATGCCGCTCGTGTGTAAGCGCTCTTAAAAGTCCAAACTCAATTTTTTTGTACTGAACACGTTGGTCTTCTGGAAGATATTATTTGTGTTGATTGATTTATTTTCAAAATAACTCTTTACTTCTCACTATTGTATACAATTTCTTTTTACACAAAAAGTAACATCATATTTCTTTTTCACCATAAAAATCAGTTTTACCGTATACGCTCGAAACAACATTTTGTTGGAAAGCTTACTTGTTTTATTTTTATTACAACGGCTGAGACACGATAACATAATTTAAGACCTTTATCGAAAGGTGGATCGCTTCGCCAAAGAAAATTCTCTTTTGCTGTAGCATAGAAAATATCTTTATAATATACCGTATCCCGTTTACCGTTCCCAAGAGCTCGATCCTAAAAGAAAATGAACCGAAGATAAAAGATTCACGCTCATTGATTTAAGGACACTTCTAGAAAAATCTAGTGGAACATTTCCAAAATACAAATTGATTGTAGGATTTTCCGAAGTTTTTTTTGCCTCCAGCTCTTTTATTTGAGTGTGATTGTGTTATGGTAGATATTATGTTATTGAAAAGATATAAATAAGGGTTTCATCTGATTTATTTGATTCAATTATGATGTCTATTGGAAACCATCGTGTTTTAGATGGGATTATTTCATCAAAAAAGAAAAGATAAACGAAAAACAATTGATGCCAATCAGTGGACATCAAAAATCGTGAACCTCTTTGTTACTATAGTTTTCTTATTATTAAGAGCTCTAGGATTATTTCATCAAAAAAGAAAAGATAAACGAAAAACAATTGATGCCAATCAGTGGACATCAAAAATCGTGAACCTCTTTGTTACTATAGTTTTCTTATTATTAAGAGCTCTAACACACCACGTTTTTTTCCGGCGCCGTCGACGCGCGTTTCGATATCGCGCGTTGTCGGCGCTACTAAACTTGAAATAGGCAGATTACTTGCGATTGCACCGCTGCAAACTCACGAGAAACGCGCTACAGACGCGCGTGAGCAACTCTCCTTGCAAAGTAAAACGCGTGTAGCACGCGCGCGAAGGAGCGTGTATCGCGCTACAGACGCGCGTGTCGGTAAGTAACCGATTAAAACGCGCTGTACGTATGTGTTTGCACCTAAAGAGACGCGCTGTGCCAGCGCGTCTGTATCGATGCAACTCCGCGCTACGAGCGCGTCGACAGCTCGCGAAAAAGTCGTCGTCTGCATACTACAATTTTATGAACGTGTGAGTAGGTAAATTGGTGGCGATAACATCGCGTTTGCAGCGCGTTATAGTTGCGTGCGACGCGCGTCGACAGCGCCGAAAAAAAACGTCTACAATCTTCCACAATTACACATAAACATTTAACAAAACAAAAAAAAGAAAAAATACTTGAAAGAGAAAAGGAAAAAATTTACTTTTATAATAAACAAATTAACAAGTTCTATTGTCGTAAAAATGTACACAGATCAAGCGTAGCTAGATGTGTGTTTGAATTTGTGAGCGTAGTTTATGGTGTTTTTGTGTTATTTCTAATAATAATATAATTTATTTGTAGGTATGTACAATAACAACAAAATATAATAATAAAACAAGGCAAAAAGAAAATTTAAATGCACTTTTGACTTATCGTGGAATATCAACGGATAAATCTGCGATGATATAAGAAACGGCTGTCCAGAACGCAGCTCCAAGATCAAGTTCTACTGGACTTTCAACATTCATAGTGTCTCCTTCAGTATGGTGGAACCAGAAATATTTTTCATTGTCATTGTAAAGACTAGCTCCTGGCATACCTTCACCAGTAAATATAGCAATGTCAGATCCAGGACTATCTTCTTCCACAAGAGTCGAAGCATTAATTGATTTAAACAGCTTTAAAATCTCTGATACAATACACCGTGCTTCCTCGGTACCAGCAACAGCTAACCCAAGAGGAGCAAATGTTCCTTCATCAGATTCCATTATGAAGTTTATACTATCAAGTTCATTCTCATGCTCTTTTTTATATGCACGTGCACCTATCAGACCAAGTTCTTCAGCTGTCCAAAATATAGCTCTTATGGTCCGCCTTGGCTTCAAGTTAAGTCGCTTCATAATAACTGGAGCTGCCCAGGTGACGAAAAGACCACCGCCATCATCCATAGCACCTTGGCCAACATCCCAACTGTCGATATGTCCTGATACTATGACGAGTTTTTCTGGATTTTCCGATCCCTTCAAATCAATTATCGTGTTTCTTGACGTCTTATTTTCTACCGTTGAAAACATTCGAATATGTAATATGATTTTCTCACCCCTGGCGTACATTCTTGCGATTAAATCAGCATCTTCTAAAGAAATTGCGGCCGTTGGGATTGGATCTATATCATCTGCGTAGGTTTGAGAACCAGTATGAGGGGTATCAATTGAAAAGGGAGCAATAGACCTTACTAAAGAAGCAATAGCTCCTTTAGCAGAAGCTTTACTTGCTCCTTGTGACCTGTATTTCACAGTTTCACCGTAGGTCGTAAAAACTGGGACGTAAAGAACAATTTTGCCTTTAATTTGGTCCTCAGGAGTATTATCTAGCTGTGTGAAATCCGTTATTACTATTACTTCAGCTGTAATGCCATCTGAAGGTGTGCTGACACTATAACCGAGACCCAAAACCGCAATGTTTTTAGATCTTGGCTCGAGCATAGTTATTTTTTCTTCACCTCTTATCCAACATGGTACCTGTAATATAATAAAAATGTGATAATTTCCCTGAGATGAGAATAAAATGCATATAGAAGCAATTCAGATAAATAATGACTCAATCATATTGGAAGATTATTTCAGCATTTCGTTTTTAGGTATGATTTCTTGTTCATTGTATTTTACAAGGTTAGTCAGAAAGGGGGTACTAATCCGAAAGGGTGTTAAAGTACCCATATTAATGAGTAACTTTTGTTCTACCACTTTTCCCAAAAGTCAACAGTTTAAGAGAAATAGCTGTTCAAAGATTGCATAAAAAAATCGCTAAAATCTGTCTATCCTCAGCTATGATCAGCTGCGGTTACATTTTAGGTCATATTTAGGGTCACAAATTAGAAGCTTAGTTTTCTGAATTAGTAACTAAAGCAGGGACTAAGATTTTTTGAAAAAACTAAAATAAAAATATTTTTTTATGGAAGTAAAAATTATCGATTTTTTTAATTTTTACACTTGCTTTAAAACAGTCATCAGTGATACTTTAAATGGCCTGCGGATTAGTACCCCCTTTCCGACTAACCTTGTATAATGTGTCTTACACTGAATACACCTTGAAATTTAATTTAAAATTAACATAATTTAGCACATTGAAAAAGTTATAACTCACCTCAACATCTTCAGTAACAATATCATTTAAACCTTCTTTACGAGACAGATCGATCATGTAATCAATTGAGTTTTCAAGAACATCAGATCCCGAAGGTCGAGCTCCGAACTTGTCTACAAATTTCGCCAATCTGAAATTATAAAAATAAACAAAACATTTATAATTTATATTACACAATCCGCGAATACATCCACTTGTTTTAATGCTGAAATAACTATAACACTCACTCATCAAACGTTTTGCCTGTAAAATCACCATCCAAGACATATTTCAGTATCTCATCCTTAACATTTTCGTAAGACCGTATCTCTTCAATCAATTCATCCCCCAAAATCTCTCGGCATGTATTTGAATTTTTGTTCACAACCTTGGCTTCATTCACAACGATAATAAAAAGGGTTACCAATACAATACGATGAAAATTCATTTTTCTGTCAATGTCTTTCACATATTGTGATGTTTCGATAAGTGTGAGCTCTTTTGTACTGAATCTATCTTATCGCAATGATGGTCGACTGTCTAAAACGTCTACACGATTACTTATATATTGATGAACGCTTAATACTAAAGCACTTGAGAGTATTTCGTGTGGATTTCGTTGATATCTTATCAAATCGTGTGTGAAATTTCAATTGAACGCATTCCACTTGATAGTATTATTTCGGATCTTAAGTGCTAGTGAGATGTAATAACAGTAAATATAAAGTGTTTTAGTTATTTCTTATGGTGTGGTTTGTCCTATAAAATTTTTTTTTTTGTGTTTTATTGTAAGAACTTCGTACTACAATACTAACTGTATAATAATAATTACAACTTGACCGCAAACAAAATAATTAAATAAAAACTAAATAATATAAATAAAAACTAAATAATACACAGAACGTATTGCATATTCTCTATTTTGTATTTTATTTAAGTTTGAAATAACTATGACATTCTCCAGAAGAACATCTACCTGTAGCAGAATAATAAGTTTTAACAAACATGTATTACATTTTTCCCATTGAAAATGTATTCACTAACATCATTTCAGAGGAACAAAGAGAACAATTTGCAATAAATAGCAGTAAACTGCACTGTCAAGGATACAACGACATACGAACAATACTCAACAAATAATAACTTGCCATATTAAATCTATTTGACCCATTGTCCTAACTAAAATAATTAAAAACAACAATAGCAAAATGAATATCCACATTTTATTAATGAATGTCAAATTCTGTGTCACAAATGCACTTACTGACTGCAGTTTACCTATACTTATAGCTTTTGTCTACAAATCTCGTTGGAACACCGATTAAAAGTTGATTATACATGCAGTTAATTGATTACATTTGCATAATATCTATTAAACATTTCTGTTTGCTCTAATTTTGATATGTCGACGGCTTTTCCCTTAAATTTTATGTATGTATGAATGATTATTTTGATATTTATTGTAATTGAAGACAATTTTAATATGAGTGGCAAAATAATCTGTAAAAGTGACCATCATTTTCAAAGCCATCTATTTCAAAGTGAAATCCTTCAAAGATCCAATTTAATAACGGGACAATTTATCTTGTGCAACAATACTCACTCATCATAAGTCTTCCCTTTGAACGCTCCGGCGATTGTGTAGTCTAGTATATTCTTAACAACATCATCATAAGATGCAATTTCTTTTTTCAAAGAATCAGTACCATCACAAATGTTGGATCTAAAAGTTTTTTTGGGTGCACACTTTGACTCTAAAACTAGAAAAACTAGCAATATATAAACGAATGATTTTCCAAACATTTTTATACTATGTTATGTACGTCTGACCGCGGTAACTGACGACAGACAAATAGTAAACTGGAAAATTGATGGAGAACAATTGGATAAGAGTCTAAACAAGGCGGTCAAGTATGAGTCCGACATGGTAGTAGTAGTGTGCATTGTTACTATGTAACGTAGGTACCGTGCCGTTTAATTAAAAATTATCTTATTACTGTCTCAAGGTCAACTGAGGAAATGTGTAATTCATTTTCTTCATTACCTTAAAGTTATTTTAGCTTATCGTAAGGTTTGATTTACTTTTGCTCATTAACAAGAGTATGGTCATCAGTTCTTTCATGTTTAGAATTATTGTTTTATTTATTTACACGAACAGATTGCTGTTTGATTACTAGTCTTATGTATTAAGTACTTCTATTTGGGTATTTATAGATACAAACGCATTGGCCGCCAGATTGCTGCAACTAGATTTCGACGACAACTCCAATGTATGCGCAAAGAATGTCGACATAACAGAAACTACAACGGATTAGCTGCAAAAATATATATATTAGCCATAACAGAGGGACACTGAGTAATTTATTATTTATTTATTTTTGTAGTTACTGCCCGTGGCATCACAACGGTCCTATCTGAAAACAAGCGTTGCGTCATTTTCTTTTTTCTTTAATTTCGTTGCTTTGTTTTGAGGTCTTTTTCGGCCTTGTGCAACTTCTGTAATTGCCTGTGCGAGTGTAAAAATAAACATTTTTTCTTTCTTTCTTTCGTTTTCTATTTATTTATAGCATTCTATTTCTTAAAGGGGTTATTAGTAAGTCCAAGAGTGCCCAATATCATTAATTTTATTGACTCATTGTCCGTCATACAATAAGGGCCGCACAAAACACCGGCGGGGCTGATCCATTCATGATAATAGACCCTTAATTAAGGAACAATCGTTCTATTAAGAATCAGATAGTTAGGGAGCGAACAATACTGTTTATTTGTAGACTTAGTTCATAGTCATTTTGTCTTAGAAAGGGTAAAGGTGTCTCTGTTTTGGAACAGTGTACAGTACCTATAGGAAATTAGGTGTTTGTGAGTAACGTTGGGTACTTGGCTTTATTTTTGCATTGGATGGTTTCAGAAATAGCCATTTTGAATTTTAGCCATTGACTGCCCTATATCTTCTCTAGTTCACTCTATTCTATCCTAAGGTTGCGTGGAAAAAATCGCCGCGTGTGATAAGGCCACCCATCACACTTATTTTTAAAACTGTTACTGTACTTGCATTTTTCTTTTGGTGAACAATAAAGATATATTAAATAAATCGTTTCTAGTTAGTAAGTCTCTCAAAAGTTAAAATCGTGTCCAATTATTTAATGACCGTAAAAAAAAACAGTTACAGTTTTCATTCTGCAAGTCATGTAATGATAAACTTGGCAAATATTATTACACAAACAATTCCAAAAAATATCTCGAATTCTAAACTCTACCGCTATGTTGTTACTAAAAATGAATAATTTATCGCTAATTATTCATGTAGCGAATTATTTTAAAAGCTACAAAATAGCCATTTACATCCATCACGGGCACAACAATTGTCGTTTTTACATATCACTTGGAACACATTGTGTGGAATAAAGTAGGTATATAAAATATGAATAGTGCACATCCGCTGGTGACCAATCAAAATCTATTCCATTCGAGCGCATCGTACTGCGCGGCTAGGGTTAACAAACGTCAGGATTTATCTTGACATGTCAGAATTTTTAGGTACTGGTTAGCATTCTGGCAGCCTTTAAAAATGTCAGAAAATTATTAAGGGCCGATTTTTCTATCGTCAGATAACTTTTATCTGAGGAATAATAATGAGGGTTTGACATATTTTCTACCTGTCAAAACGTCAAAATCATTCTCCAGAAAAGTTATCTGAAGATTAAAAAATCAGCCCTTAGTGAAATAAATTATATTTTTATTTCTGTAAATAAATCAGTCACAGACACTTTTACAGGTCAAAAAATATTTTTTGAAGACTAGAAAACGCCGAAATTCAGAGGTCAAGGTCTGTTTTAAAGTCCAGACATTGCGGTAAGTATAAAAACTTTGCGAGTACAACAATGTAGAGCTACGTCTGGAATTACCTTTTGAGGAAAGAGCCATTGCAGCTTGGTTTTGACATGTCCGAACTAACGGTACGCATGCATCAGCCATCTCGTAGCTCAACCTGAATAATGAATAGTTACAGTTTTTTTTTCGAATTCGGGAGTCCCAGGTGGCCGGCATACAAAACAAATACCAAACTCGGATTGCGTGCAATCGCTGAAATAATGTCAGGACATATTTATAGAAATCAGGTTTTCTGTCAGGATTTTTCAGTTTTAAATCTAGCAACCCTATGGACTGCGGGCCTACTACCATAAATATTCACACAATTTTCGCACCTATGAATAGCAAATTCACGTTTGTGGTATTGTGACGAGAATTTAATTATGCGGGAGAACGATAGGCCTTGTAATTGACACTATGGAATCGTCGACTGAATGTGTAATTTTACCTATTATGCAACATTTTGTGGTGTTGTGGGCCTTGCCTACCTCATGAATATACATACACACACGCGTATATACAAACAAGGTTAGTCGTAAAGGGGCTACTAATCCGCATGTCACTAAAAGTATCACCACAGTCTGTCTACCTATATCTTACTCCTTACAGTCGGTCAACGTAGAACATTGTCGCAGAGTAATTGTGCGGGGGGTTTCGGGGTGAAGGAGCGCAGATTATGTCCCGAGTAGCCATACTGCATACTTGGGACATAACCTCCCCCCCAACATAATTGTGAAATTTCATAGGACCTGTCAAATGTATGGGCGATGACCCACTGTATGTAGTAAGTAGGTACACTGTGGTATCACTGAAAACTGATTTAATGCAAGTGTTAAAATTTCAAAATTCGATAATTTTTCTTTTAACACAAAATAATTTTAATATTAGTGTGTTTTCAAAAATTCTTCATCCTGTCTTTAGTTACGAATTCAAAAACTGGAACTTCTAATCTGTAACCCCAAATATTAGCTAAAATGTAAACACAGCTGATCACAGCTAAGGATAGATCATAGCAGTATGGCCTACAGTTGGTTGTTGCCGGTCTGGGCGTTTGTGTATGTGAGATTTGTGTCTGTAAACGCACCCACGATACAAGAGATCTTATTGAGGAGCAACGTTTCAAAAAAAAAGAAAAAAAAATTATAGGTATTTTTTATGAAATCCTTGAACAGCTATTTCTCTTAAAGTAATGGTTTTTGGGGAAGTTGTAGAACAAAAGTTATTCATTACTACGGGTACTTAACGCCCTTTCGAATTAGTATCCCCTTTCCGACTAACCTTGTATAAGGTATTTTAAAAATGATTCCTTTATGAAATATATTAATGAGTGTTATGAAAACTTGACAGTAGGTAATACAGGGTGCGCGCAGCACAATTTTTTTATTTTTTCGATTTCTTTTTTTTTCCAATACTAAACTTTTCAAATTCTGATACCGACAGTGTCTAGGTACATTTCTTTCTTTTTTAAGCATTTACTTAATTTAAATTGAAAAGGATCCCTGGGATATTGTAAAGTCCCGTCTTAATTAATTAACTTGACTTTTAATAAATCGATACATTAAGAATGTTTTTCAAACTCAGTCCTGCATGATTCCGATAAAACTTCTTCCTCCCGGAATAACCTTGGAAGTTTTCCTCAATAAGCTTGATCTAATGCGAGACGTTAGTTAATGCCTACACAATCGCTGTCTATAAATCATGTTCGTTAATCTCATATACGCTACATGCCTAACATTGATTTACTCAATAATTAATTAATAATACGAAGTTCTAGCGTGTTTTGCTATTCAATTATTTTTCTTTAGCGGTGTTAAAAACTGTAAGTGAAATTTTATTAATTACTAGCTTTCGCCCGCAGCTTCGCTTGCGTGAAATTTTGAACCCGTAAGTGACGATTTTCCATACAAACTTTCATCCCCTATTTAACTCCCTTAGGGGTTGAATTTCGAAAAATCCCTTCTTAGTGGATGCCTACGTTACAAAAAGAACCTACTGTAAAAATTTCAAGTTTCTAACCCCAGCGGTTTAGGCTGTACGTTGATAGATCAGTCAGTCAGTCAGTCAGCTTCTCCTTTTATAAATATAGATTGAATGATTTTTTATAAGATTCCGTATAATGACGGAATAATGGTCGAAACAAATTGCATTGTATGGGCGCAGTATAAGTGAATTAAATTTCAAACGTTATGTTGATGTAATTTCGTAAAGATATTAATGTTATTTTAAAGTTTTAATACCAGTAACAGTTTTTCAATATCTGTTAAATCTCTATCACTACATAGTATAAAACAAAGTCGCTTCCCGCTGTCTGTCCCTATGTATGGTTCGATCTTTAAAACAACGCAACGGATTTTGATGCGGTTTATTTTAATAGATAGAGTAATTCAAGAGGGAGGTTTTAAGCTATAAAACGTACATGTGCGAAGCCGGGGCGGGTCGCTAGTAACAGAATAATCGCCTTTTGACAATAAAAGTTTCCACCCTGTATATGGAAGCGTACTAATTACCCCAACTTGAAGATACAAGCCTCATTACCCACAAACAAAGTTGTTATTCCAAGAAAAACAATCCTTAAACAAAATGTTGTTTGTAGATAAGCGTTTATGGCTCAGTTCAGTATGGAGAGAAAGGGAGGAAAGCATGTTGTTCAAAAACTTTTATGGGAGTTTTAACTTTAAGAGACTTCAAAAGATGCGCGCCTCGAGTTTATGAAATATTTTGAGAGTTTTTTTTTCATAATGTTGTGAGTTCTTTATTTAAGCAAGTTTGGCTTTGTGAAAATACTTTTATTTTTTGTTATCTAAAAAACATCTTAAGTATACAGGATGTATCCGTATTCGTGTTATTCCTTTAAACGCCGTGATCTACTGGTGACACAGATTGACGCTAGGATTCTTTAGGGAGAAATGAAAAAAAAAACTTGTGTTCTTAACGTAATTTTAGCCCCCAGTTAACTGAGTGCGCGGAGCAATATCGCGCTTAGGTTAGGTACTTATTAGGTGGTTTTAATACGATCACTTACCGATATCTCAAAACAAACAAGAAAAAACATATTTAACTTTTACTAAAGCTAAATCTCGTCCCGGGTTAATCTATACCTACCAGGTCATGTGGTTTTAAAGGAATGACACGAATTCGTTTACATCCTGTGTATAGACACAGTTTAATTCTTATTATTGGTGTATAGACAGATGCTTACCGATAATTTATTTTTCTCCTAAACGAAAATAAAACCTTTTTGGTTTCATTTCTGTTTCGGACGAAATTTAAAAAAAAAAACTGAAAACATGACGTCTTATCTCAGTCATAGTTATAAAATATGTTCGTTTATTACTTGACTTTACTGCAGCTGGTTGCAGAGATCACTAACCCCGTAATCAATCTATCAAAGTGTTAAGTAAAAAAAGCAAAGAAATAAAATATAAAACTTATCCTTCACTATACAGTATGTTAACTAACGAATTGTTATCGATAGCGGGTAGCACTGGGCAATGTTGACAAGAGAGGGTAGCCGTCGATATGGATCGGCCCACCCGAGGTTATAAAGGCGGTGGTCATTGGACGCAGCAAGAGATCATTCGCGCTCCGACGCTCGCTGAGGACGGACGTGCCGCAACTCGCGCTGCGTACTTTCTCGACGTGCTCGCTCACGAATATCGCTACGCCCCGCCGTAGTGTTCTCCACTTCACGACTATAAGTTCAAAAGCTGCCTTTTTCAAGGCGGTGGCTGAACGCCTATTTCTTTGTTAAACGCGTGTGCCCCTTCAGGGAAAATCCACAGTTTCGTGGTCCTCGGCTGATACTTTGCAGTGTTAACGAAACCGAGCGGGTGTTGACCCAATACACCAGCTGCGCCCCTTCAGGGCAAGGCGAAAATTGGAAGGAGCTAGTACCACCGGCCTTGGGGGATCTCCTAGTCGACGCTAGCTCTAACCCCGTTCTCTCCCATCTAGCACTCTCTAGTATTGCACCTCACTAGAGACTTAGGAACCCGTTCGCACAATAAGACTGGCGACGGGATTACAAGCTTAGGGCTCACCAATAGGCACTCAACCTCCCTGTCTATACCCGACAGGGAGGGTTTTCACACACCCCCGGGCTCATCCACCCGGGGAATCGCGTTTTTAAAAAAAATTAAATTGTTAGGACTTATAGGCCGTTACTAAAAATAGTCGCGTACTTGTGCGCGCCGCGTTTTTATTAAGCCTAATTCCCATTTTTTACACACGGCTCAGGCATCTTTTCCGAGATGTCTGACGCTGTGTTATTAGCGTTCTTCCGGGAACTTTTAAAGGACCCCGAATTTCTCGCTAAATATGGCGCTCGTATTCCTAGTAGTGGGCCCATAAGGCACACTACTAATCCGTTATCGCCCACCTGCGATACCGACTTTGATTATTTCGGCGAAGGAGAGCCATTGTTCGACGAGAACAATGGCATTCCAAGCCTTTTATCGCTTCCGCCTTTCTCTCCCGGTCCATTGTCTCCGGAAACAATGGAAATTTCGCACCTGCACTCCGCAGCCGCGCCTTCCGCTAATTTAAACACCCCTTCCCCGTCCCTCCGACATGCTCCAGAGATGACGTCATCAATGGACACGTCAGAGCCCTTAGTCCCCGATTCCGATATTGAGTCCGAATCCTATTCGTCGGCTTCCTCTTCCTCAGAAGGCTACACTACCGTAGTCGGTAAGGGGAAAAAGCGTGCCCGCAAAAATAAGGCGACCTCCTCCAGCCAAGTCCCGGCTAAAACCCCCAAGACAAACGTTGCGACCCCCGCGTCGGCTGCTTCCCTTAGTCCCGTCCCGGCTACCTCCCCGCAGGCCAGTCGTCCTTCCTCCCCCCGCCCCGTCACCGGCTCGAAAACCTCGACTCCGAGGAAAGAGCCCTCTCCTCCGCCTCTGTACATTCAGGACAAGGCGAAGTGGACCGATGTGTCCAAGATGTGTGTTGATCGCAAGATCAACTATCTTAGTGCCCGCACCACCCAACAGGGCATTAAAGTCATGGTCCCCACGTCAAAAGACTTCCGCGATCTCACGCGTATGTTAAGGGAAAAAAGCGTGTCATTCCACACCTTTGCCCTTCCCGATGAGCGACTTATCAGAGTCGTTATCCGCGGCATCCCCAAGGAGATTGACTCCGACGCTATCCTCAGCGACCTTAAGTCGCAAAACATCCCCGCCTTGGAAGTCCACCGCATGCACCGCGGCCGCGGTGGCACCCCCTACGACATGGTCCTCGCAGTATGCGAGCCTTCAGACGAGTCTAAGACCGTCTATAATATTAAGACCTTGTGCCACCTGTCTGGCATAAGCGTCGAGCGCCCCAATAAGTCCGGTCCGCCTGGTCAATGTCACCGTTGCCAGCTTTATGGCCATTCACAGCGTAATTGTTACGCGAAACCCAGGTGCGTCAAGTGCCTGGGCGACCACGGCACTAGCGACTGTGAACGTCCTAAAGATAGGTCCCTATGTCTCGAGCCTCCCAGCTGCGTTTTATGCGGCGAGTCTGGTCACCCTGCGAATTATCGCGGGTGCGCTAAAGCGCCAAAACAGCGCAACCCTAAGCTGGCTAAACGCTCAGCCGACCGTCACCAAAGAGAGAGTCCCTCCACGGCTCCCCCTCTTTCTTCCCAACTCCCCGCCCGCCTCAGTCCCCAAAGGCCGTCCCCATGGAACGCGCTGAACCATCAGCAGGCGTTCCCCGCCTTAAGGCCCACTACCCAGTTGCCCCAGCAACAGCAACAAACCACAAGACCCCCAATCCCGGCTATCCCCACCCTGATGAGCTCCACTATCCCCGCTCCCACTATAGTGCCAGCTGCTTCACAGGCTGCACGTAGTCCCCCAACATCACAGGCTGCCCCCGCACACACCCCCGCACCCGCCCCCGCACTCGCTCCCAGGCCAGCGCCGACAGCGGTTGCTCCCTCCACTTCCCTCTCGTCCACTAAAGTGCTCCTTAGGGACACGATCCCCAGCCTTATCCAAACCCTCTCCTCCTGCAATACGCAGTGGGCGATCAACATAGTCTCCGCTTGGAACGCCTCTCAAGGCGATCCAATCGCTCGCATCAATGTCCTCTGCGAACTAGATGACATAGTCATTTTCCTCATCCAATAAATTCCAATGGATACAGAAAGCTGTAGAATTAAGCCCCGATCCCTTAAATTAGGCTTCTTCAACGCTAACAGCGTTAACGGTCAACGAGATGAGATCGCAATCTTTTTGCGTGATCATCAAATTGACATCTTCCTAGTGCAGGAAACGTTTCTCAAGCCCCACAACAGGAACCCTGGAATTGCAAACTATAAATTAGTTCGCAACGACAGGACCCGTAGTAGGGGCGGTGGTACTCTCATCTACTACAAACGTTCCCTGTACTGCACTCCCTTAGACCCTCCTCCTGGTCTCCAATTCCTGGAAACTTCCATATGCAGACTAGGCATGACAGGACACCAGCCGATCACAATCGTCTCGGTGTATAATCCTCCCTCCAGTAATAAGATCCAACTCCGGAGCGATCTTAAAGCCCTCTTTGACCTCGGCGGAGGTTCCGTTATCATAGCGGGCGACCTCAATGCCAAACATCTCTCGTGGAGCTGCAACTCCAACAACCACGCGGGTCGTAACCTCGAAGAGTTGAGCCCGGAGCTCGAATTCGACGTTATCGCCCCGATGTGTCCCACTCACTACCCCCATAACCCTGACCATCAGCCCGATGTCCTTGACATAGCGCTTCTAAAGAACGTAAACCTCGGTCTACGCTCTATAGAGACGCATGAAGAGCTAGACTCCGATCACCGCCCCGTAGTCCTTCACCTAGGTCCCCGGGGTGGTCCCCCGGATCCTGGACAACCCGCCCCGACCAAAACTGTCACGGACTGGGGTAAACTAGAGGAGCGCCTCAAGTCTTCCTCGTCCGTTCACTTAGATTCCATCCCCGACGATATCGTTACGATTGCCGACACGCTGGGCGCGATCGACTCCCTTACCAGTCACGTACAGTCCGTGGTGAACGAGTGTTCACGGCAGGTTCCAGCGGTGGACGAACACCGCTGGAAGCTGCCGGACGATGTGCGTGAACTGCTGACGGAGAAGAACGCATCCATCCGTGCCTATGACACTTTTCCCTGCGAAGCTAACCGCGCCCATATGCGTTCTCTACAGCGTGCTGTAAAGAAACGTGTACGGGAGGTTCGGGAAGCCCGCTGGGACAAGATGTTGAGCGACTTAGAGCCATCCCATCTGGCCTTCTGGCAATTACAACGAAATCTAAAATCCGATTGTGTAGCTTCAACTCCCCCTCTCAATCGTCCGAACCAAAGGCCGGCCTTTGAAGATGACGAAAAGTCCGAATGTCTAGCCGACAGTCTAGAAGCCCAATGTACTCCCAGCACCCAACCCGCAGACCCGGTCCATCTTTCCAAGGTGGATCGCGAGGTCGAACGTAGGGCCTCCCTCCCTCCCGATGAAGACCCCGACGATCCCTTACCCCCCATCACCGTAGACGAGGTCCACACGATAGTGAGGAATCTCAAACCTAGGAAAGCCCCCGGCTCAGACGGTATCACCAATAAGGTGATCAAACACTTTTCCGCCCCGCTCATAGTCCTCATGACCGCCATCTTCAATGGCGCTCTGAGTAATAACATCTTTCCGCAAGCTTGGAAACAAGCAACCGTTATCGGTATCCCCAAACCCGGCAAACCCAAGAGTGAGCCCACTAGTTACCGCCCCATCAGTCTTCTCAATGTATTTGGGAAAATCTATGAGCGTCTCATTTATATCCGTTTAAAAGATTTCGCTGACTCCCGTAAACTCATCCCCGACGAACAGTTCGGTTTTCGAACCCAGCACTGTTGCATTCGACAATTGCACCGCATAGTCGAACACATTAGCTCCCGTTTTATGCGCTCGTACAAAACGGGCATGCTCTTCTTCGACGTAGCGAAAGCCTTCGACAAGGTCTGGCACAACGGTTTATTATACAAACTGTACCAATTCAACGTGCCGGACCGTCTCGTGCTCATCATTCGAGACTTTCTGTCGGATCGCTCCTTCCGCTATCGCCTAGAAGGCACCCTCTCGTCCCCTCACCCCATTCGCGCCGGCGTCCCTCAGGGCTCCGTGCTATCGCCCCTTCTGTTCACGCTGTACACCAGCGACATTCCCAAACGTGGCTTGGCCAAGTTGGCTCTCTTCGCCGACGACACGGCTATCTACTATTCCGGTAGGAGTCTCGATAGCATCTCTCGAACCCTTCAAACCGCAGCCAACACCCTCGGGGTCTGGTTCCGGAAATGGAGAATAGAGGTGAATCCCGAAAAGAGCGCAGCCGTTCTTTTCGAGAGACACGGTGATTCCCACACCCACATCCGTCCTGTCCTCATGTTCGGCAAACAGATCCCTTGGGAGATGAAAGCCAAATACCTGGGGGTTATCCTCGACCACCATCTGAGTTTCCGAGACCATATCAAAGCGGTGCGCGCTCGCGCCGCTTTCGCTGTCGGTCGCCTCCACCCCATCCTTAGAGCGCGCAGTAAATTGTCACTTAGAAATAAGCTGAGAATCTACGTGACGTGCATCCGCCCCATCTTGACTTACGCTAGCGTCGTGTTCGCACACGTTAAGCCTTGTCGCTTCAATTCCTTCCAAACCCTCCAGAATCGAGTGTTGCGCAGAGCCGCGGCTGCCCCGTGGTTCATGCGTAACGTCCAACTCCATCTCGATCTAAAAATGCCAACCATCAGGCAATACCTCAAACGCATTTCCAAGCGTTACTTCGACAATGCCCCCCGCCATCCGAACCCCCTAGTCGCCGCAGCGGCCGACTACAGTCCCTCTCTCATAAGTAAAGTTCGCCGTCCCAGGCACACACTTTTAGAACCCGACGACGAAATAACCCTCCTCCAGGAGGCGAGTAAATCGACCAGCACACTACACAACGTCCGCCGCCGTCCGGCATACCGTCCTCGCCGTCGAGGCCCGTCGCGACGTCCCACCGCCGCCGGTCACGATCCACCGAGCTCTCCCGTCGTAGAGCCGGTCGTCTCTTCAGACTCCGCAGTCACACCGATAATTCAGCCCTCATCAAGCTGTCTCCCCCCCCTATGTCCACGCCAGCAACGCCCTAAGCCGAGGTCCGAGTCCCACTAGGGGTCGCCCTTAGTGCTGTTGTTGCAGGTAGTCATGATGTTAGTGTAGTACAAGTAGTTAGCTTAGGTTAAGTATTTTACTTCCCCCCCATTGGCTGGAGACCCTTCAGGTCTCGCCAATAACTGCCCGGTTACGTAGAAACCGTCCCCTAGGACGACCTACAGCAGTCCAATAGAAAAAAAAAAAAAAAAAAAAAAAACGCAGCAAGAGCATTCCGTGTTGATCAGCTGAAGAAGTCTGACCTTTTATATCTGACTAGCTTGTCCTTATTTTATGATCTTGTAATAATTGTGTAAAGTAATATATTGTGATCTAGTATAGGTACGTTACTAATACTAACCCAAATACAAGTACTCTCAGTGGTGGAGAGTCTATGTTGGTTTTATTTACTGTGTTTACCTTGCTCACAATCCTGACATACCGATATTAGCTATAACTGTAATGATAGAATCACCCCTGAAAGATTATGTTGTTGTGTCATTTACAGAATGGCGTTTCTGTCAACCAGCAATACTATAATGCCCGTACATACTAAAAAAAAATCACAATCAAAACAAAAAATTAAAAATTGGTACGTAAAAGCAACGTACCAATTTACTATAAATGTGCGTTACTGTACATGCGCACGTGTTTATCAATTTGGAAAACACGGCATCATCGCATTTAACCTATCTACGCTACTATTTTGGTCTTAAACAGGCCGTACCGAATGGCTTTTTTGCGGTCACGATCCACCAAGCTCTCCGTCGTAGAACCGGTCGTCTCTTCAGACTCCGCAGTCACACCGATAATTCAGCCCTCATCAAGCTGTCTCCCCCCCCCCCCTAAGTCCACGCCAGCAACGCCCTAAGCCGAGGTTCGAGTCCCACTAGGGGTCGCTTAGTGCTGTTGTTGCAGGTAGTCATGATGTTAGTGTAGTATAAGTAGTTAGCTTAGGTTAAGTATTTTACTCCCCCCCCCCCATTGGCTGGAGACCGTCGCGCCAATAATTGCCCAGTTACGTATAAACGGTCCCCTAGGACCATCTACAGCAGATAAACAGAAAAAAAAGCCTGTTTTGGTTTTTTTTTGTTATTCCTTTTTTTTTGCTTATTTTAATGTATTAATGATGTAAATTAACGGAGGAGCTCGTGGCTAAATAATTACAGCCGCATAGACCGATTTTCCGGGTTAAGCTACGCTTGCCGAGGTTGGTCTGTGGATGGGTGACCATTTACCATAGCGAGTTTCCTCCGTGCCTCGGAAAGCACGTAAAGCCGTTGGTCCCGGCTGTCATTTGTAGATCTTTGACAGTCGTTACTGTTGGTCAGAAGCCAGAAAGTCTGACAACCACCAAGAGTATCGTATTACCCAGTTACTGGGTTGTGGAGGTCTGATAGGCAGTCGCTCCATGTAAAATACTGATATTCAGCTGCATCCGGTTCGACTGGAAGCCGACCCCAACATAGTTGGGAAAAGGCTAGGCATATGAATGATGTAAATTAACGGGTTTAAGGGAACGCCTTCTGTTATTTAACATACTGTAAGCAAGTATATGCAGTATATGTAAATGTATTATCAAGATAATAACTGAAAATTTGCGTATTTCTAGCAGTGATTACAGAGTCACGAAAATACCATTTAGGCGATGCTATCTTAAAGGTAGAGGCTAGATAATTTACCAAAGCAATTAACCGGAAATTCCAGCTTTGAAATATTGTTGTGCCTAATTATTGTAATAAGCGAATAAACATTCTGTTTTGTACCGCTTTCGTTTTAATTAGCTTTTACACTGATGTAATTGTTGTTCATTCATTATCATAGGCATAATCAGCCCATTACTGTCCCACTGTCGGACACGGGTCTCTACTCAGAATAAGAAAGGTTTAGGCCATAGTCCACAATGTCGGCCTGGTGCAGGTTGGCGGAATACACAAAACATCAAGAATTGTTTACCTAATGCGAGTTCATTATCATTTCAACCGTGGATTTATTTGCAACTAGAGCGGGTTGTCGTTTATCGCGTATTTCCTATTTTTCGGGATAAAAGTAGCCTATGTCCTTCACCAGGTTCCAGAGTATCTCTGTACCAAGTTTCATCAAAATTGGTTCAGCGATTTAGGCGTGAAAGCGTCACAGACAGAGTTATTTTCGCATTTACGAGTATAATAGGTGTTAGAGCGATTACGCACTGCATCCATAATATGATATAAAAAACTCGGACCGAATTCGGATATTGCTTTACGCACTGCATCCGATCCGAATCCGTGAAAATACTAATCTAGAGTAAAAATCTCGGACCGACTTCGGATGTTGCTTACGCACTATTCCGATCTCTGATTTAAATTCAAACAATTCAGGGGCCATCTTTGGCATATCCGTTTGGCGTCTGATTTGAATCCGAGGTATGCGAAAGCGTTCATACAAACAGTAGTTAGTAGGGATGTAGCTAAGTAAATTAAACTGTCATGAAAAATATCTAAAGCCGCACTTTAGATTGCTACCTATTTAATGGAATTACCTATTCACGCTACTCGTGGGACTCGTGGCTAAATATCATCCGCGCGGATCATTGATTTGTGAGGTTAAGCTGCGCTTGCCTCGGTCAGTCCGTGGATAGGTGACCGCTCTATACACACCAAGACGTCTCCGTGAAACCGTCAGTCACGGATGTCATACGTATTACCTATGACAGTCGTTACGGGTAGTCAGACACCTAAATGTCTGACTAGTCTAACCTTAGGATATCGGCATTGCCCAGTAACTGGGTTGCGGAGGTCTGATGGCAGTCGCTCCGTGTAAAATACTGGCATTCAGCCGCATCTGGTAAGACTGGAAGCTTGGGAAAAGGCAAGGCAAAACGAACGACGAAATCAAGAACACAAGGAACCTCTTTACTGGCATGGTATCCTGTCTCTAAAGTCCCCGTCACGAGAAGCTATAAATTTTGTAAATAAAGAACTTCTACAAAGTTACGTAGCGACAATTCAATCAACAACAAATAATCCCAAATTCAATCAACTCAAAGTTACATACGTGTAATACGAAACTAACGAGCAATTTCACTTAGTCGGGTTATATTTTAGCGATATCAAGCGTTATCGTCTAATGTTTTGTGGTACCGGAACGTGTCTGACTCATGGAACGTCAACATTTGGCCCGCCATTTTGAAGTAAGTTCACACTGACGCTGTCAATGCTGTCATTTGAGTTTTGAATGCGATTCAGTTTGTTTGTGTTGTTTTCGTAGATTATTATTTATTATTATATAAATAAAATAAAAACCATTATATAAAAATCATTACAAAACTGTTTTTTTTATTTGTTCCAAAGGTTGCGAACCCCTAAATGTGTGTTTACAAAATTTATAGCTTCTCGCGACGGGGACTTTAGTCACACTTACTTTTATCTTATTAATATCAACATCTACAGAAAGCTTGAAAGCCTGTCAGCCGGTTTAACCTTAGGGTATCTGCATTGACCAGTAATGACGTTTTAAAAGTGCCTGTAATCTGGTCTATTTGAAATAAAAAAAACTTTGACTTGACTTTGAATGGATTGCGGACGTCTGATGGCAGTCGCTCCCTGTAAAATGCTGGTATTCAGCCGCATCTATTTAGACTGGAAGCTGACTCCAAAATAGTTGGGAAAAGGCTAGGCGAACCTATTCATACTATTACATAAATCCACAAATCGTCTAATACTTTGTAACATAGCACCTTCCATTTGATTTAATGTACGTACATGCACATCTGTACGCCCCTAGTGTAGCCCACTTCGACTAGCCAAATATTTGCTCTCGCTCCATATATTCATGGAAGCGATTTGACACACCTGCTCTTAATGTAACACCACTAGTTTGCACATACGTTACATCTTAGCAAGTTTATGTGTGGGTTGAATAGTGACGTCATCGTCAGTTGTTTTGAGTTATTGTTGTATATCTGAAAGGAGAAAAGAAAGAAAGATGTCAAAGAGAGCTAAATGAATCGTGTAGGAGTGTATCTATCATTACAGTTATATCAATATCTATACGGGTGAGGTAAATAATAGACTCTCCACGACTGAAAGAACTTATTAAAGGTCTTACTTTAATAATCAACGATATTTTGCATAGCGCCTGAGTGAATTCTGGAGATTATGCTGGTGTCACCAAAAAATTAAAACAGTTGTATTTTCTTTTTATCATAAAATTTTGGTAAATTAACCATTTCATTATTTACGGGTTCTCTAAGTTGTAATGACATCTGTTTATCTAACAAAAAAACGGCCACGTGCTCATAGGTAGATAGCGTGCACCAGTGTTATTAAATTGTATTAAATTATTGATTTATTCATAAAATTATTTTTTACAAAAAAGATAAATTATATCATTAGATTTTTTTGTGTGAGACGTACTTCATCTTTAGCATTTACAAAGACACTATACAAAATAACGTGGATTATTTAAAAAAAGACCTTATATTTGGGTTTGTGGTTAGTAAAATGAGCTAGGTCACAATATATCAATTTAAGTAAAATCTGAAATATAAGAAGGACAAGCTAGTTAGATAATAAAGGTCAGACTTCTTCGGCTTATCGACACAGAAAGGCAGCTCCGTTTTTTTTTTTTTTTTTTTTCTATTGGACTGCAGTAGGTCGTCCTAGGGGACGGTTTCTACGTAACCGGGCAGTTATTGGCGAGACCTGAAGGGTCTCCAGCCAATGGGGGGAAGTAAAATACTTAACCTAAGCTAACTACTTGTACTACACTAACATCATGACTACCTGCAACAACAGCACTAAGGGCGACCCCTAGTGGGACTCGGACCTCGGCTTAGGGCGTTGCTGGCGTGGACATAGGGGGGGGGAGACAGCTTGATGAGGGCTGAATTATCGGTGTGACTGCGGAGTCTGAAGAGACGACCGGCTCTACGACGGGAGAGCTCGGTGGATCGTGACCGGCGGCGGTGGGACGTCGCGACGGGCCTCGTCGGCGAGGACGGTATGCCGGACGGCGGCGGACGTTGTGTAGTGTGCTGGTCGATTTACTCGCCTCCTGGAGGAGGGTTATTTCGTCGTCGGGTTCTAAAAGTGTGTGCCTGGGACGGCGAACTTTACTTATGAGAGAGGGACTGTAGTCGGCCGCTGCGGCGACTAGGGGGTTCGGATGGCGGGGGGCATTGTCGAAGTAACGCTTGGAAATGCGTTTGAGGTATTGCCTGATAGTTGGCATTTTTAGATCGAGATGGAGTTGGACGTTACGCATGAACCACGGGGCAGCCGCGGCTCTGCGCAACACTCGATTCTGGAGGGTTTGGAAGGAATTGAAGCGACAAGGCTTAACGTGTGCGAACACGACGCTAGCGTAAGTCAAGATGGGGCGGATGCACGTCACGTATATTCTCAGCTTATTTCTAAGTGACAATTTACTGCGCGCTCTAAGGATGGGGTGGAGGCGACCGACAGCGAAAGCGGCGCGAGCGCGCACCGCTTTGATATGGTCTCGGAAACTCAGATGGTGGTCGAGGATAACCCCCAGGTATTTGGCTTTCATCTCCCAAGGGATCTGTTTGCCGAACATGAGGACAGGACGGATGTGGGTGTGGGAATCACCGTGTCTCTCGAAAAGAACGGCTGCGCTCTTTTCGGGATTCACCTCTATTCTCCATTTCCGGAACCAGACCCCGAGGGTGTTGGCTGCGGTTTGAAGGGTTCGAGAGATGCTATCGAGACTCCTACCGGAATAGTAGATAGCCGTGTCGTCGGCGAAGAGAGCCAACTTGGCCAAGCCACGTTTGGGAATGTCGCTGGTGTACAGCGTGAACAGAAGGGGCGATAGCACGGAGCCCTGAGGGACGCCGGCGCGAATGGGGTGAGGGGACGAGAGGGTGCCTTCTAGGCGATAGCGGAAGGAGCGATCCGACAGAAAGTCTCGAATGATGAGCACGAGACGGTCCGGCACGTTGAATTGGTACAGTTTGTATAATAAACCGTTGTGCCAGACCTTGTCGAAGGCTTTCGCTACGTCGAAGAAGAGCATGCCCGTTTTGTACGAGCGCATAAAACGGGAGCTAATGTGTTCGACTATGCGGTGCAATTGTCGAATGCAACAGTGCTGGGTTCGAAAACCGAACTGTTCGTCGGGGATGAGTTTACGGGAGTCAGCGAAATCCTTTAAACGGATATAAATGAGACGCTCATAGATTTTCCCAATTACATTGAGAAGACTAATGGGGCGATAACTAGTGGGCTCACTCTTGGGTTTGCCGGGTTTGGGGATACCGATAACGGTGGCTTGTTTCCAAGCTTGCGGAAAGATGTTATTACTCAGAGCGCCATTGAAGATGGCGGTCATGAGAACTATGAGCGGGGCGGAAAAGTGTTTGATCACCTTATTGGTGATACCGTCTGAGCCGGGGGCTTTCCTAGGTTTGAGATTCCTCACTATTGTGTGGACCTCGTCTACGGTGATGGGGGGTAAGGGATCGTCGGGGTCTTCATCGGGAGGGAGGGAGGCCCTACGTTCGACCTCGCGATCCACCTTGGAAAGATGGACCGGGTCTGCGGGTTGGGTGCTGGGAGTACATTGGGCTTCTAGACTGTCGGCTAGACATTCGGACTTTTCGTCATCTTCAAAGGCCGGCCTTTGGTTCGGACGATTGAGAGGGGGAGTTGAAGCTACACAATCGGATTTCAGATTACGTTGCAATTGCCAGAAGGCCAGATGGGATGGCTCTAAGTCGCTCAACATCTTGTCCCAGCGGGCATCCCGAACCTCCCGTACACGTTTCTTTACAGCACGCTGTAGAGAACGCATATGGGCGCGGTTAGCTTCGCAGGGAAAAGTGTCATAGGCACGGATGGATGCGTTCTTCTCCGTCAGCAGTTCACGCACATCGTCCGGCAGCTTCCAGCGGTGTTCGTCCATCGCTGGAACTTGCCGTGAACACTCGTTCACCACGGACTGTACGTGACTGGTAAGGGAGTCGATCGCGCCCAGCGTGTCGGCAATCGTAACGATATCGTCGGGGATGGAATCTAAGTGAACGGATGAGGAAGACTTGAGGCGCTCCTCTAGTTTTCCCCAGTCCGTGACAGTTTTGGTCGGGGCGGGTTGACCAGGATCCGGGGGACCACCCCGGGGACCTAGGTGAAGGACTACGGGGCGGTGATCGGAGTCTAGCTCTTCATGCGTCTCTATAGAGCGTAGACCGAGGTTTACGTTCTTTAGGAGCGCTATGTCAAGGACATCGGGCTGATGGTCAGGGTTATGGGGGTAGTGAGTGGGACACATCGGGGCGATAACGTCGAATTCGAGCTCCGGGCTCAACTCTTCGAGGTTACGACCCGCGTGGTTGTTGGAGTTGCAGCTCCACGAGAGATGTTTGGCATTGAGGTCGCCCGCTATGATAACGGAACCTCCGCCGAGGTCAAAGAGGGCTTTAAGATCGCTCCGGAGTTGGATCTTATTACTGGAGGGAGGATTATACACCGAGACGATTGTGATCGGCTGGTGTCCTGTCATGCCTAGTCTGCATATGGAAGTTTCCAGGAATTGGAGACCAGGAGGAGGGTCTAAGGGAGTGCAGTACAGGGAACGTTTGTAGTAGATGAGAGTACCACCGCCCCTACTACGGGTCCTGTCGTTGCGAACTAATTTATAGTTAGCAATTCCAGGGTTCCTGTTGTGGGGCTTGAGAAACGTTTCCTGCACTAAGAAGATGTCAATTTGATGATCACGCAAAAAGATTGCGATCTCATCTCGTTGACCGTTAACGCTGTTAGCGTTGAAGAAGCCTAATTTAAGGGATCGGGGCTTAATTCTACAGCTTTCTGTATCCATTGGAATTTATTGGATGAGGAAAATGACTATGTCATCTAGTTCGCAGAGGACATTGATGCGAGCGATTGGATCGCCTTGAGAGGCGTTCCAAGCGGAGACTATGTTGATCGCCCACTGCGTATTGCAGGAGGAGAGGGTTTGGATAAGGCTGGGGATCGTGTCCCTAAGGAGCACTTTAGTGGACGAGAGGGAAGTGGAGGGAGCAACCGCTGTCGGCGCTGGCCTGGGAGCGAGAGGCAGCTCCGTCGAATGACAAATGCTTTTATAATATCGGGTGCGTTGATCCATAATTACGACTACCCTAGTTTATTATCTACATGTTTTTTAGTGTTACCAGCTACCTAAAAAATAGCTTTATTTGACACAACTGAGACCTTCAACCGAGATAGATTTAGTCTCAGAAAATAATAGCAAAAAGTTTTTTTTGTAGCGACAATTTTGGTAGATGCTAAGGGCCCTTTTCCTGTCATGCGTATTTTCGCCCGCGCGCGGATCTGGTCCGTGTGCAAGCTGCCCGAATCCTATCATTTCATACATGTTTTTCCTATCATGCGGGCAGCACGCGCGCGGAACGCGGATTGGCTGCGGGCGTGCAGCCCGCGTGCGTGCTAACCGGATGCGGGCGGCATTCTTCTGCTTTCAGTGTTGTTTTTACTGTGAAGCGGGTCGCACGCATGGTCATAGTACGCATGATTACTTTTTGAACGTTCATCTTTATGCACGAGTTTAGTCACTGGTGACACGCACAACACTGCAGCGGTAAACGAAATCTTTGTCCTGCGTGTGAACAGGAGCGTGCTATCACTCGCATGCGGACCAGATCCGCGCGCGGGCGAAAATACGCATGACAGAAAAAGGGCCCTAAAGAAGGAGAAACATCTGCGTACGTGTGAGAAGAATCTGCGTTTGTACGATACCTAGTCTTTATTCACATAGGTTACTTTAATTTGATATCATATGCCTGATTCCTACATCTTACAGGCCGTAAAAGATTGAAACTAATCGTATCTTTGCCAATATTGAACTTGCCTTCGTAGCTTAGCAGAGAAGACCTTTTCAACTATTAGAAACTATTAAAATAGCCCACAGATTTTTTTCAAAAAACTAATTAGTACTAAAAATGATTTATGCAAAACGAGCATTAAAGATTACTTTTTATTTTGCTTTAACTCATACATAGGCCAATAATTTTCAACTCTGTTTAGATAAATCAAAGTATGAACATAATAATATAGTTGTGTTAGATAACCGCATGATTTTGCAAATCCTACAGCCGAGTAATGTAATACAATATGTTTGAGAAACTAACATCTGTCTAGAGCCTCATCTTAGCAACAACATCCCTTGTGTGTTAGTGACATCAAGATGCGATCACTGTTATAATTAGTTGAAGTGTTACAGTATTAGTAACAATCTGAATTGATTTAACTGTCGGCAACGTTTCTGTGTATATCTACTTGTATATAAATCTATTATCACGTATATACCTATATACAAGGTTAGTCGGATAGGGGATACTAATCCGCGGGCCACTTATAGTAACACTGATGACTGTTTTACAGCAAGTGTTAAAATTTCAAAATTCGATCATTTTTATTTCGATGAAAAAAGTGTTTGATTATAGTTTTTTCAAAATTTCTTCATACCTGCATAAGTTACGAATTCAAAAAATGGAGTTTCGAATCTGTGACCCCAAATATGACCTAAAATGTAAACACAGCTGATCATAGCTAATGATAGATAGATTTTAGCGTATTTTTTACAAAATCTTTGAACAGCTATTTCTCTTAAACTTCTGACTTATAGGAAAAGCTGTAGAACAAAAGTTATTTATTATTACGGGTACTTTAATGCCCTTTCGGATTAGTACCCCCTTTCCGACTAACCTTGTATAATCCGTGTGGAGATGGGCTAAAATAAAAACTTCCTTACCGCACGCTTAGAATAGACGCGAGTTTTAAAATTTAACAAAATCCAGCACGCTTGATGGTAGGATCTATACGGTTCGCCTAGCTAGCTACCATCCTCATCGTCCAGTCGTTTGTATGTGAGAGGCAAAAGGTTTATAGGAATCTCTCTATATCTCTGTTACTTGGATTCGTGTACGCGAGACGCAGAGCTTAGCGCGTAGCGAGAAGCGGGGCGTCAAGCGAATTCAAACATTAACCCCCTTATTACAAAAGATGATTTAAACCAAGACTAAGGTAAACCCAGATTTAAAATATACCCATCACTTTCTTATGTCATATAATAAAAAGAGACGGGGCTATTTTAAAACCTAGGTTTTTTAAAAAATATCTTTTGTAATGGGGATTATGACGATGTATTAGAGCGTTTATAAAGACGCGTTCGTCCGCGCGTATTTTTTGAGTTGTAATTGTATCTAATGACAATATTCGGCGAATCTCGTGTCTTCATAATCGGGTCCTACCTTTTTAGGTGACAGAACTTTTTAGGCTGAAAACTGAGAACTTTCTCATATAAAAACCTCTTATAATATGTATACATTTTTGATCCTACCTAAAGAACAAATTCAGTTCAAAACGGTCCCTTCTTACACTGAAAATGGGTAAAAGGATAGAATGTTGAAAAAATATTTACCAAAGTTAAGGGAGGCGGACGCTAACAACACAATAGACCGGACAGACCGGATAAAGAAGCTTTATCAAAGTTTATCAAGCGAATTCTATTCTATTAGAGGCAACGACATAATTCTGAACAAACTGATATGATCAGCTATATTCTTCACGGGTCGTCACCACGATAGGATCTATTATCCTCCCAACAATAGTGGTTATATCCATTGTTATCATCTTTAGTACTAACGGTATCCTTAATTTAATAGCATAATCGTATCAATGCTCCGACCCGAGAGGTTGACGTCAACATTAAATTTATTAGACCGTAAATTCGTTTGAATAGAACCTTAATAAACGTGAGGATTATGTTTCATCTGAATTTCTAAATAATTAAATATTCATTGGCTGGCGTGTATGAAAATTGGGGATTAAACAATGCTTTAATTACAGAAGGTATCAATTTTAAATGGAATATTCTGTACCTCGATCGCGTATTGGATCAATTAGTACTCCCCGAGTAATATCTATGGAGATTTTTATTATTTGAAAATAAATTGCTAGCTCAGAAAAGCTTCTGTTTTGGGTATTATACGCTCGTTATTATTCTTAGGGCCTGTTTCATTATCGTTGGATAACTCTTACCTTGTCGATAATATGGTAGTTTGATAGATTTTTAAAGAGAAACTGTCAAACTACCGATCTCCATACAAGGTTAGTCGGAAAGGGCGTAATATTTCCGAAAAGATGTAAAAGTACCCATAATAACGAATAACTTTTGTTCTGTAACTTTTGCCACAACTTTAAATAGTTGTTCAAAGATTTCATAAAAAGTACGCTAAAATCTAATATATCCCCACCTATGATCAGCTGTGTTTACATTTTCGTCCTCCACACATAAAAAAAACCGGCCAAGTGCGAGTCGGACTCGCGCACGAAGGGATCCGTACCATAATCTATAAAAACGGCAAAACAATCATGTCTGTTGTATGGGAGCCCCCCTAAATATTTATTTTATTCTGTTTTTTAGTATTTGTTGTTATAGCGGCAACAGAAATACATCATCTGTGAAAATTTCAAATGTCTAACTATCACGGTTCATAATATACAGCCTGGTGATAGACGGACAGCGGAGTCTTAGTAATAGGGTCCCGTTTTACCCTTTGGGTAAGGGGAACCCTAAAAACGGTTACATTATAATTTTTACGTCAGAATCTCAGGATGCGTCATAAGTCAGGTAGATTGATTTGGGCCTTATAATATTAACGGGGCCTTTCTTACTTACTTTCAATTTTCTGCTCATAAATTTCACATATTTATGTATCTTAATTTGACTTTTATATTGCCGAAGACAAGCAGGTGATTGATGTTACTATAATTTGTTAGAAAATTAGGCTGATAAATCAATATAACTAATGGATTATACCGGGGTCAGGTCACCGTTAAACGCATTGTGTGGCCTGCAGGCGGCGGGTTCGGGGACCCATCGCTCGACCAGTAACATGGGGTCTATTTCCTAAGCTATTTCCTTAGTTACGAGCGTTTCCTACTCCCTACACCTACGGACATACGATTGTTTCGGGGCCTGAACTAAGAATGAATGACAACACGATTTGACAGTTGTCCCTACTACTGATGGCCGTCTGAAAAGTTGAACTTGACACTTTTTTTGTTCACTTCTACATTTCGGCCTACTTTCGGACGAGCGATTATCTTCGTTGACGGACTTAGGGAGTAGGCCCCCTGGCCCGAGAAGGCAGCGCGCCGTGTTCCGATCGCGCCTCTCAGGAGGACGTGGGGCGAGGCCGCACAGAAGGAGAGGTCCGCCAGGGGCTGGTGGAACGAGGCCTGCTGGGGTTACGGTGCATAGATGCGCGACCCCGGCCATAGGTCAGGAGAAGGAACATCTTAGGTTTTTTGCCGTTAAGAGTCCTTAACCCTTTGCCTTCCCCGGGCGGACGGAAACCATGAGAAATTTTGCACGGTAAAAAAAATTGCAATGCGCATCGTAAACTCGCCTGAAAGGCTGTGTGTTACCTTATTAATAGTACACTTCTTGTTGCCAATGGGTAAGCTGTATTTACAATACAATACTCTTTATTGTACACAAAACAAACAAGAAACAATAATATAAAACAGAGATGTACAATGGGCGGTCTTATCGCACTAGGCGATTTCTTTCAGACAACCTTTGGATGGACATGATTTGCAAAATAAAAAAGTGAGGGGTAGTTCTCGGTGTGACAATAAATAAGGAGATATTAAATTAAGTCGAGTTAGTTATATTTACGACGAGAACAACTAAATTATTCAAATTGATTCTGGTAGCAGCAGATTTTTCTTGTTTTTTATGTGATAGGTTAGCAAACAAGCCGAGACGCCCACCTGATGGAAATCGAAACAGTTACCGCCGCCTATACCTACATCGTGTTTGGTATTTCACTACCGAAAATTTCCCGACTTGCCAAATGGTTTAGTGACTATTTTAAAACATCTGGCAAGCCAAGAAGTCGGTTAATATAAATGAAAAATAAAGGGGAATGCAACCTTTAGTATGGACATAGACCCGTGGCATTTTTTTTTCTTTCTCCAATAACTAAACTTAAATCATAATTAGAGAGCCATCTAAGAAGTCCATAAAGAAATAATTAAGTATCTAAGTCGTAACCTACCAAAGATATAATGATTGCTCTTTTTTATGATGCCAAAAGGTTGCATTGTCCTTTTATTTAAATTATATTTTTATGAGTTTATTTAAAAACTGGGATAAAAAAACAAATAGAAGAAAGGGATTTTCAGCTTGCAAATAAAAAGCACTCTTAAAGTCTGTTTTTTAATCCCGGAGACTAAATTGACAGGTACAAATACCAAACTTATAAAATTTTGGAACATTATTTTCATATTTGACATTTCGTGTCTATCAAATCAGTCTCCGAGATTAAAAAACGAACTTTAGATCCAAAGATATTAAATTAATGAACACCTAAATTACTGGGCATCTAAAAATCAATTCAATTCAAGGTTATTTCACACTTAATATCAAAATTCTGTGACGAAAAAGAATAATCAAGCAAGTAGATTTTTATGGACATACAAGCCTTGGATTCCAAGATTATTACGAAAATATTTTTATGCTGGCGCAATAATTCGGGAGTTGAGCGAAGCTTCTAGAAAAGTAAGTGAAGCTCTTCAAACTATCATCACACATAAGGAAACGAAAAGCAAAGTAATCGAAAGCAATCTCATCAGCAGCTGCAGCGCGTTATTACCAGACCAATAAACCTAAATAAAATTTTGTCATACAACGAAATAATATTCTCTCATGCATTTCTCAAAATCGTTGCCTTGGAGTGAAATACTCGGGAATGCATTTCGGTCATTGCAGTGTCCTTGTGTGCATTTGTGTGGCGTGGAATTCGCGGGAAGAAACTATTCAATTATACAGGGTTAGTCAGAAAGGGGATACTAATCCGAAAGGGTGTTAATGTGCCCATAGTATTATTTTTTTTTCTATTGTACTGCTGTTGATGGTCCTTGGGGACCCCTTCTACGTAACCGGGCAGTTATTGGCGAGACCTGAAGGGTCTCCAGTCAATGGGGGGGGGGGGGAGTAAAATACTTAACCTAAGCTAACTACTTGTACTACACTAACATCATGACTACCTGCAATAACAGCACTAAAGGCGACCCCTAGTGGGACTCAGACCTCGGCTTAGGGCGTTGCTGACGGGGGCTTATGGAGGGGAGACAGCTTGATAAGGGCTGAATTATCGGTGTGACTGCGGAGTCTGAAGTGACGACGGGCTCTACGACGGAAGAGCTCGGTGGATGGTGACCGGCGGTGGTGGGATGTCGCGACGGGCTTCGTCGGCGAGGACGGCAGCCCATAATAATGAATAACTTTTGTTCTACCACTTTGCCCAAAAGTCAATAGTTGAAGAGAAAAAATATTTTTTCAAAAATCACATAAAAATACGCTAATAAGGTCACGAATTAGAAACTCTATTTTCTGAACTTGTAACTGAAGAAGGGATGAAGAATTTTTGAAAAAATTAAAATAATTGTAAATGGAAATAAACTTATCGAATTTTGAAATTTTAACACTTGCTTTAAAACCGTCAGCAGTGATACTTTTTAAGTGGTCTGTGGATTAGTACCCTCTTTCCGACTAACCTTGTATTTATTGCGAATGTTTTGTACCCGATAAAGGCTTAATTTCAGTGCCTACAAACTAATTTCACGAAAAGCGGACCAACACGACGAGATAAAATGGCCCAGAATTGCATCTTCGAGCTTTTCACTCTAAGGCGACGAAATCTAAGCGACATTTTCTAGAAATAACAACGTTTTCCCGCGCTCTCCAAACGAGTTGTTAGTAAATAGAGAACCCTAAATCGCGTTCTTTTGTTTCGAGCGCAAATTCAATTCCACTCGATGACGTCACAAACAAACTGTCATGGCGGTAATAGCGGACTTATTTTTTTAGAAACTTGCCCTTGGTTTGTGGACATGAAATGTTTACTTGAAAGACCCTTTATATGTTTAGATGTAGGTTGGTCGTGTTCGATTCTGTAGCCTCATTAATTTCAAGGACCACGGACGGTTCTGAGTAAAAATGTGTAAAGTTATACATAATTCCTTCAAACCGCGTGATCTACTGATGATGATGACACTGGTTGACCCTTCATGGGTTTTTTTGAGAATCAAAACAAAAAAGTAAAAAAAAACAATATGGTATGATTTTGTATCTGTCATTTTAGTGTCCTGAGTTAACTGACTGTGCGGAGCGATGTCGCGTTAGTAATGCCCGCCAGCTGTGTCGCCGTGCTTTCATTAATTTACGCGTGGCATCGAAATGTACCACGACATGTTAGGTGCTTTAGTTAATATGATTACTTAACGCTACGGCAAGAAACAAAAGATTTTTATTTTAAATCAAGCTAAATTTCGTGCGGGCTTAATCTATACCATTAATAGATCATATGATTTGCAGGAATTACTCGAATTCATTTACAGCCTGGATAGTCAGAACATCAAATAATTTAGAACATTTTTACTGGGTAAAGGTAGATCTTGTTACTGATACGAAAAGGGTGCAACTAAGTGCTTCATAACTTCTTCAATTCCTCTCGATGACGTCACTCAAAAATCTAGCGGGTCTTGTTTTCATATACAGAGTATTGTGCTTAGTTTTTAGACACTGATTGATTACTGCAAAAAGCTTTGAACTCTAAAAATAATGAGAATGTTTATGTTATTTATTGCCTCATTAAATAACATGAGTTGTAAATAGATTATCTAATTTAAATCGCTTACCTAGATGTTCTTGGAAAGTGGCTGTAGCTCGACGGCTTAAGGTCATGTAACACTATAACGGCACCGCAACGACACCGCTCCAACCCAGCAATTAACTTGTCATTCAAATTACAGCATTAAATCGTGTGTCGTAATATTTCATAATGTCAATATGAAAAAGCCAACGGCGGGCAGTCAGCGCGCTTGCCGCTACCATACAACTAGACTCGCAGACAGCGCGCTGCAAGCGTGCTTACAGCGCTAAGACTGCGTGCTTACGGCGCGCTGACTCCGAGTCGCCAGCGAAACAACGTCGTGAAACACGCCTAAAGTAGCCAAAATTCGATGCGACACCGTGCTGCAGCTGTGCAATTGCTGTGCCGGTCTACTATGTCATGACTTTTAATCGTTGACTGCATACGGCCAACCTGTAGAATTACAAGAAATTATCTTATTTTTGGAAGCGACATATTACACCTGTTATACAAGGTTAGTCGGAAAGAGGAAACTAATCCGATAGGGTGTTAAACGTACCCATAATATGAGCAACTTTTGTTCCACAACTTTCCCCAAAAGTCAATAATTGAAGAGAAATATCTGTTCAAAGATTTCATTAAAAAAATGCTGAAATCTATCTATCCTCAGTTACGATCAGCTGTGTTTACATTTTAGATCACATTTGGAATCACGGATTAGAAGCACCATTTTCTGAATTCGTAACTAAACTAGTAACAAAGATTTTTTGAAAAAAAAAAAAACTATATTAAATAAAAATAAATTAAAAATTAAATATAATTAAATAAATTATAAATTAAACTATATTATATGGAAATAAGAAATTATCGATTTTGAAATTTTAACACTTGCTTTAAAATAGACTGATATCAGTGATACTTTAAGTGGCCTGCGGATTAGTACCCCTTTCCGACTAACCTTGTATATAACTCAGTCATATAAAAAGACACTGTATAGTTTTAATCTGTTTATTCACCCTGAACATTCTAAAGCATATTATTATGCAATCAGTACGCAAAATTCGTGTATATTTTAGAAACGTAGTTTTAATTCACAACATTCTAAAATAATACACGGCCAATTTCATGGATGCATTCTAGCCTTGTATATTTTAGAAATACGCGTCTGTAATATACTGCTAGACCGTTGATTCATTTATAAAGGCTTATTTTGTTTTGTAGTTTATTTAAAACCATTTTACCGAACAAAAACGACGGAATACACATGTTTCCAAAATTTGTTCATGCATGAAACCTAAAAAATACATAACTACGTTTAAGTTTTTACAAATAGTCGGTGACAAATACTACCAATAAAAGAATTTGAGTGCAAAAATTAAAATGGACAGAAAATACATGGAGCCGCCCGGTATCTGCGAAATAAAATCCAGTTGATTGAACACTAAAGGCGCGAAAATTGCCAGGCATGCGAAATTGCTATGAAGTTATGACAATGGTTTGCAATTTAATTCATATGTGCAGTTGCACTATGATTTTTAATATACTACTCATTCACATTTCGTATTTATCAACAACGTGTAACATATTAAACACAAAACCCTAAGAGCCATTACGCACTGTCGGCTGAGAGACTTGGTCGACGGCGATTGTGACTTTCTATAGTTTAAATAGGTGTTTATGCTTATGTTTTGGTCGCTGAGAGACCAATCTCCGACGACCTGTCGACAGTGCACAACGGCTCTGAAAGTAGTTTTTTAAGAATCGACAAGTGAATCGATTTCACGAATATTTACTTGACTAGACTTCAAGACTTTTTTCTGCCAGAAACTTTCTTTCAATATGAGGTGGGGCTTAGAAATATTCCGGTGCTAATTTGAGACTGCATAACGCGCAAAAAAATAGAGAAATTTGTGCATTACTTCGTCCTCTTTCCTTTGAATGTGAAGCAATCAATCATTCCAGCGATCACACTCAATACGACCTCAATTCTTCGACGCCGTCGCGCACGTATCGCTCCCACCTTCCGCACAATCAATATGATAATGCACAGGGACAACCAACAACCTTTTGTTATTGTAATGGACAAGAACGATATTGAACCATTTTCTTTCTACACTTGAGTTTGTTGTGAATAACAATGTTGTTCTTATTCTCTCGCGTCGGCATGAGCTATACGAAAATAGCTCATGCCGTGGTGAATAGATTAGCCAGTCAGCAGTTGGTAGCGGGGTTGACTGCCCAGGGTGTACCGGCCGTACTTAAGTATCGTCACTCGTGGTGGCTCTTTTAATGCATCCCGTACATAACAGTGCTTATCTTCATGCTATTTATTCTTCTACTTATTATTTATCATTGTGATTATCGGGAGAAGAATCGGAGTTAAAGGCATAGCTTACAGAATCAGCAAGCTATAGCTATAGGCTAGCCATGTCTGTCAAAGGATTGATGGCCTTTGAAGTAGACCAGTCCTTAAGTGGAGACCGTGAATCGGAAAATGCAGCGTAGGTCGCCCCCCAGCCAGATCAACCAACGTCCTGAAGTAGGTAGCTGGGGTAAACTGGGTGCAGAAGGCGGTGGATCGAGTGTTGTGCTGCAATTTGTGAGAGGCTTATGTCTAGCAGTGGTAGTGGACTGCAATAGGATGAGTTGATAGATTTACTGTAATAATGGTTACATAGCATCATCCTATTATGTTTTTATCTAGTAATGCTTGGGCAGAAATGTGCGGAACACACGCAATTTTACGATGAAATGTTTTATCTGATAGAGGTGAGCAAATCGCCATTTACCAAAACCATTTCTAAGGCTATAGGGCTGTAACCGGGAGTTCCTTAAATAAAATACCTATAAAAAAACAATTACAATCTAGACACCGATCACAGAATCCTATAATCGACAGCTAGCGATAAAACGTGGTAAATATATCTGATACATGATTGCTATCTGCAAAGATTCATTACAGAGACGATTTTCTATGATTTCAACCATAATTCAAACAACCAATTTTCCTATACCATAAATCGAACAACAATATGCATGGCTTCCCTCGACCAGATCAACCAATACCACAACGCGTAGTGGCAATATGCCAGATGATGCATAAGTGTGTCAGGAGGACAGTTCTGCTTCCTTGCATTCTTGCATCCTTCACTACTCCGGACACTCGGTATACGGAGTTAGGTTAGTCACAGTTCGTTAACTCGTTAAGGGTGCTTCAAGACACAACTGTAAGGCGTTTCGTGTTGCCAAAATTAAAATACTTGACATCAGTTTCGTCCAAAAATATCATCAATAAAATATTTTCAAGTTATCATAACGAGTTAAACTTCATATGTAATAGGGTATTTGACTGAAAAAATCTAATTAGTCCGTCAGTTAGATTATCAAAAAATATTTGACCCGTATTTTTTCTTTTGTTACGTAAACCAAAATTGACAAAGATAAGACACTTTTAAAATTGGCAAAACGTCACAAGCAAGTATAATTTTTACTCGTTTCTGACGTCACAAGCCCCCACTCTCGAGTTTTGATGCGTTTTATCTTTCCAAATATTCATAGATTTAACAAAAGAAAAAATACGTGTCCATTATTTTTCAAAACAGTAACGGGTGGACTAATTAGATTTGCAATTTATTAATGCTGTCAACATGCCTATTCAAACAAAACAAGAAATGGCATTGCCTTAAACGCATTTAGTTGCTTGATCCCATATTCTGAATTCTATCCTAGCGAAAGTATAGTCTGGTGAAGACTGCAAAACCAAACCTCATTCATTTTGGAAACTGCTGGTCATAACTACCGCATTACTGATCTAAGCAATGTCTGGATTTCGGCATAAGTCATACGGCATTCGGAGGTATAGATCGTCTAATATGATTCAGTAGGCAGAACCTCGACAATTTATCCAGTCGTAGATCCACCACGTGCAGATAATTACGTCCTGTTTCTAAGGGATCGTTTAGAGTACAGGAAACATTTCAACACAATCTCTAGATAGTATAAAACAAAATCGCTTCCCGCCGTCTGTACTCTTAGATCTTTTAAACTACGCAACGGATTTTGATGCAGTTTTTATCTTAAATTAGGTATTAGGGAATATGCATGTAATTCAAAACTCTTTCATTATTTAAATATACATTGTACAAGAGTCAAGACATAAATTGCATTTTTTTTTTCATTTTTTAACGCATTACCTACTTATTTTACAATTCCTTTTTGTTACGTTTTTTTGTGGAACGGAACGCAATCTCAAAACGCGTCGTCTTCGAAAATGCCGGAAGTGACATCAAAATCCATGTGAATAAATCTTTAAATAATCTTTTCTTAGCAAACTGTTTGATTTCTCACTGAGGTAAGTTAGTAAGAGCGATTTCTGCTTGAATAAAGCACAAGAAATAATTTAATTAATAATTAAGATTTGTGGCTAAAAGAGAGATTTAAACAACGCATTATCGTGGATTATGACGTCACATTATGACCGCGACAATAAAGGATGTTTGAACTGTATAAGAAAATTGTTGAAATTTAATAATTGTTTTGAACAACAAACAATAGTAGTAACATTTGACTTTTAATACTTTTCTTGGGTATAAACCCCTTATATTAATGTGCTTTATTGAGTAAGAGAAAAAAAAAATACACGCTTATTCCCTATTTCTTCCGGAAGGTTTTAAGCTATAAAACGTACCCGAGCAACGCTGGGACGGGTCGCTAGTGAGAAATAAATGTCCAGCAGCAAACTGCAATAGACAAAGAAGAAGAGGCGCTAGTGTTCAACATTGTTGTCGCTCGATTTAATTCTCACACGTGTGGTAATTCCCTACGGTTACATCTAGAAATAAACACTAGGAAGCGGTGAAGGGTGGGCGCTTTTGGGGGCAGTCTTTTGTACCTAAATCTGACTTTAAAAAAAAACTGAATAATACTAGTCTACTTTGAATAAACGAGTTTTGAGTTTGAGTTTGAAACAAGACACAAGCCTCTACTATAAACCAACTTGTTCAAATCAAAATAGGTCCCGACATTGCGGTCATTTTTCATCACACGTTCGTGTGGTGCCAGACGTATAGAATAGCACTATCCCATCTCTTGCCATGGGTGTCGTAAAAGGCGACTAAGGGATTCACTAGAGGATGGGCAGCAGCGTTCTCTGAGTACTTTAACAACCATACTGCGATTGCCAACCCGCCTGCCTGGTCTCGTTTTACCCTTTGGGGACGGAACCCTAAAAAAGACTAAACATTTTTCGAAAACTTGCTCGTAACTTGTATAAGGTTCCACCCTGTCCTAATACGTACAATTCCGTCTTCCGATCAAGTTTCATTTGACCTACATAACAGTCCACAACTACATCATCTTCTGACATATTTCTACAGCGGCATGAGGAACTTTTTTGCATAAGTAAATAAACAGCCGAGTTAGTTTCCGTATTACATTCCGTTCGCTCACCGAAATGTCTGAGTATGAAATATTACTTCCATTTATTCGTATGCCCTTCATAGGGTTATGTGAATTCCGATTTATATACTTCGCTATTTTCGTCATTATTATTTCCTATACGGATTTTGTATGGATAATTGAGTTTTAGGGCAATTTCCCAGCTAAATCGAAGAGTGGGTGACAGTAATTGAAAATGTTACTTATTATTTTTAAAGAATTGATTTAGAAGATCTATTGTTTGATACCTAGTCTTGGTTGGTCAGCAGAAAATTCTAGAACTAAGCGACAAAATTCCGTTTGAATTAGATTCATAATGTCATGAGTACCTATAACATTGTGCATGTCATGTTTTAAGGTAATTACGCCATTTCTGTCTGTTCCGTTTTTGCGTTGCATTTCCAAGGATAAAAAAAAAAAAAATTACCCGCTCTTGTATTTCTCGTATATTATCCTGTATTTCTCTGATATTGTGTAATTTTGTGTCAAATTTGTTCAAATTTTGCTTCGTGGTCTTCTAATAAAATATTGTATTTCTTTCTTTCTCACTCTTAAAAACAACGACAGCCTGAAACGGTACTACTTAAAGAAGATAAAGTTGATATTAGATAGAAGAACGATGACCACTTTTACTATTTTGCTTCATTAAAAACAACTAAGGCTACATTTACTTACTCACAGTGACTTCAAACTATGAGAGCACAACTGCAAAACCAAATTATTCAAGCCACAATGCCGAATAAAGCAAAAAAACCTAACTAGTCCTACTTCACTAAAATTTAAACTTGAACAGGGTCTGAACGTGATCGAAATATCGCAAGCAGGGGCCTGTACAGTCGCGGGCCGTAAATTAAGTTAATTACTGCTGGGTAATTACCGTTGTCTGATGTATTCAGTCGCTAATTTTACTTTGTATACTAAAGCTGCGGCCTTGATGGTCTCAGTTCTAGTTTCGTTTGCCAAAAATTCGTTAGTTTTGAAAGGGTTACACAAACATTATACGGCATCTTACGTGAGCGATCTAGAAGCGATGCGAAGCGGCGCGGCGCGTCGCGAAAACAACAAACAGTCGAAGAACAGAACTAGTGAAGTGGCCTTTGTGACGAAACGCACGTGGAGTGCGGTGCGGCGCGGCGCGAAGCGAAGCGAACGCGATCAGTTGGCTTGATATTTTCACGCAAACTGGATGCGGTGCCGTACAGTGCTACTGAATGACGGCGGCACGCGGCGGGTGGTTCGCGAGCTCGTCGGACAAAACCGCTTCGCACCGCATCGCGTGTCACCGCATCGGATTGCTTCGCAATTCGCGTCGCTTTGAACCGCCTATGTAAGATGCCGCGTTAGTTAATACTTACTTACTTTTTCATTTGGTTAGTCCGCGTGGTACCGGACGTAAAGAATAGCACTCATCATCATCATCATTCAGCCGAAATACGTCCACTGCTGGACATAGGCCTCCCCCAAGCATTGCCACTATCCATGTTGGGGGGGTTTGCCATAATCGTCATGCTTGGCAGGCGGGTTGGCGATCGCAGTATGGTTGTTAAAATATTTACTCAGAGAACGCTGCTGCCCATCCTCTAGTGAATCCCTTAGTCGCCTTTTACGACACCCACGGGAAGAGATGGGGTAGTGCTATTCTTTACATCGACATAGTAAGATTATACCATTATTTAAATCAGGTAGCACATCTGACCCAACCAACTTTAGGCCTATTTCTGTGCTACCCACTTTTAGTAAAATATTTGAAAAACTAATACTTAATCAGCTACAAAGCCACTTTAATAAAAATAATTTATTACATAGGAAACAATTTGGTTTCACAAGAGGTCGCTCAACAACTGACGCTGGTGTTGAGCTTTTAGATAATATATTTAACGCCTGGGAGGATTCACATGATGCCTTAGGCATCTTTTGTGACTTGTCCAAGGCATTTGATTGCGTTTTTCACGAGACATTGGTCAGGAAACTACATCACTATGGAGTTAGGAATACCGCACTGGATCTTCTTATTTCGTATTTGGGTAATAGGATCCAGAGAGTGGACGTTAATGGGAAGAGATCTCCGGGGTCTGTGGTGACAATGGGTGTTCCGCAGGGCTCAATTCTTGGCCCGTTCCTGTTTCTCGTTTATATTAATGACTTACCTTATCTCATACAAGATAATCAGGAGATTGTGTTATTTGCAGATGATACATCACTATTATTCAAACTCAAACGGCAACAGCCGGTTACCAACGATGTAAATAACGCTCTCTCTGAAGTAGTGCACTGGTTTAATGTTAATAACTTACTTTTGAACGAGAAGAAAACTAAATGTATTAGATTTTTGACACCTAATGTCAAGCAGGTGAAAACCAGTGTAGTAATAAATGGAGCCGAATTGGATCTTGTGGACACCACTACGTTCTTGGGTATAACTTTAGATTCGAAACTGCAGTGGGGCCCACATATAAATAAATTGTCGAAAAGACTCAGTTCTGCAGCTTACGCGGTCTATAAGATACGCCAGCTAACTGATGTAGAGACAGCCAGATTGGTATATTTTAGTTACTTCCATAGTGTTATGTCGTACGGCATTTTGTTGTGGGGAAATGCCGCCGACATTCAAACTATCTTTGTCTTGCAGAAGAGAGCTATTCGAGCAATTTATAACCTTAGCTTTAGGCATTCACTGAGGGATAAATTTAAAGAAATTAATATAATGACGGTCGCATCTCAATACATTTATGAAAATTTGATGTATGTTAAGAAAAATATTAGTTTGTTCTCTAAGAACAGCGACATTCATAGCCTCAATACTAGAAATAAAAATAAACTTATACTGCCAATGACTAGGCTCCAAAAAATTAGTAATTCGTTTAGGTGCCAAAGTATACGTTTCTACAACAAAATTCTAAGCAATATTCAAGAACTAAGTCTTAATAAATTTAAGTCCTATGTAAAGCAGAAACTTTGCAATAAAGCTTTCTATAAAGTTAAAGATTATATGGACGATAAAGATGCTTGGAATTGAGCTGCTCGCTCTCATCACAGAAAAATCATTGTAATTCTTTTGTAACTCTTATTTTGACATTTTGCATGATTGATTATTATTATTGTTGAATATTTTTTTTTTTTTACTTTGACATTTTGATGAATAATTATTCAATTATTAATATGTTGATATTATTTTAATTTTATTTTATTTTTTATTGTGAATGTGAGTACCGTGTAGGCTAGTATCCTACTCGAATTTCATAAGTGTTTGGCGGTTTTGAGTGTTTTTTGTGACCTACGCAAATGTCTTGCTGATTGGTGGCGTCGTGCGTCGGGTCGTTGAGCTCCCTAAAATAAGGTTGAGCTACACGATGGCTGATGCATGCGTACCGTCAGTTTAGACAGGTCGACTCAAAGCTGTTATGGCTCTTTCCTCAAAAGGCCATTCCAGACGTTGCCCTACATTGTTACACTCGCATAGTTTTTGATACTACAATGTCTGGACTTTAAAAGAGACGTTGACCTCTGAGTTTGTTTCGGTTTTTCTTCTCAGAGCGAGTCAGATAGGAAATGCCGGCTCCATCTAGTCTTAAAAAAACATATAAAATTGACTTGTAAAAGTGTCTGTAACAGATTTATTTACAGAAATAAATATCATTTATCATTTGACATGGACCAAAAAATACAACAAAGAATAAGTTGAAAGGTATCGTAGCTTGATCTAATGAATCAAAAAATCTATTGCAATCCATTATTGGATATAATTATATCTAAATCGATTCGTCAGCCACCGTTGACAACCTCGTTATTGCCAAAAGCAAATTTTTAAAAAAGACAGAAAAAAGTTAAAAAAAAAAAACGTTTCCTGTAAAAATTTTAAGGAAACTTCACTGTTTTTTTTTCATATATTTATTTATTTATTTATTCACAACACAACTAACATTACGGGTTACCCCAAATCGGTAGCGTGGTCTTTAACAATAATTTACAAATATATTATTTACATTCACAACACAGCACAAATAAAGTTATTTTTGTAAACTCATTCAGAGAACAGCAAAATATATCTAGCCTTTCCGCGATTTCGTTCAGAGTATGCAAGGCGCGCGTCATTGGTGCTTTACCCAGTAGGTTGGTCCGGCCGCGCGGCACTGCCAGTAACCGCGGTCTCCGTCGTCGCCACACGTAGTTATCGGGCACGTTCAGACACACATCCTTTAGCACACCCGGGTTAGTGATTTTACCACGCAATAATTTGAAACAATATGTAACAAGTGCCAAATCTCTTCTTGTTTCCAGTTTGTTGTACCCAACCATACCCAACACAAATAGGGTTGGGTACATCAAAGGATAGAAAGGATAGACTCCATAAAGTTTCATGTATAGGTACCGTGTGAATTTATTCTGTATGCGCTCCAGCATTAGGCCATATTTGGTTTCATGTGGAGCCCATACAGCCACATTGAACTCTAATTGTGTTCTTACGAGTGCGTTATACAGAGCGGCTATAGCTTTTATGTTCTTAAAGCCTACTGCCCTACGAAGTATGAAACCTAAGCTTCTATAGGATTTTTTGCAAACAGATATAATGTGTTCACGAAATGTCAGTTCAGTATCTAGATGCACTCCTAAATCGCGTACATGATCCTTCCGATCCATTACTGTGTTATTCAGTTCATAACCATGACGTAACGGATCTCTCATCCTACCAAAACTTATGACTGAACATTTTTGTGCATTAAACAGTAGTTTATTTTTCTCACTCCATTCCACTACTCTGCCTATGTCTTTTTGTAATCTAAGACAGTCTTCCTCTGTTTGGACAGCCATTAGTAATTTCAGATCGTCTGCGAATAACAAACAGGTGGCATCCCTGACAACACTAGGCAGGTCATTTATCATAACAATAAACTGAAATGGACCCAAATTACTTCCTTGACTAACTCCCGATCTAGTAAAATAAGGTTTAGATTTAAATCCCGCATAATCCACAAACTGCCGTCTATTTCTCAAGTAGTCCGCAAAGAACCGAAGTAGTTTAGGAGTACATCCGACTGCTGCCAGCTTCGTTAATAGGATGTCGTTATCCACCAAATCGAACGCTTTCCTAAAATCAAAGTAGGCAGCATCGACTTGTACTCCCGCATCCACATGTGGGGTCACATAAGACATAAAGTTTAATAAATTGCTGGTCGTGCTGCGCTCGGGCCGAAATCCGTGCTGAGCTTCAGACAATAAGTTGGACACTTGATCGAATACGCACTTATGTATTGTTGACTCGAAAACCTTGGCTGGTGTTGACAGGACTGCCACCGGTCTATAGTCACTGACGTCCGATCCCCCGCTACCCTTCGGTACAGGTACAACACGTGTGATTTTCCAACGTTCAGGAAAATATGACGCTCCTAAACACTGATTGAAAAGATGCCAAAGTGGCCTGGCTAAAACCGCACGGCAGTCCCTAACTACAAAAGCTGGAATACCATCCGGTCCCGCTGAGCGTTTCGGTTTTAGTCGAGCTAGTGCGTCACATACTTCTTTCAACGTTATTTGGTCAATGTGAACCCGTGCGCTGCCTCCACCACTCGCTGCCACTGCAGCATCTACATTTAATCGCGCCTCCTGACTGTTGTACACTGAATAGAAATATCTAGCGAATTCATCAGCACATTCCGACTCCGACAAAATATTCCCATTTTTGACAATATTCTTATTACAAGTTGTTCCTTTTTTGGTTCTGAGGTAGTCCCAAAAAGATTTAGGATCCTTTTTAAATTGCTTCGCGACCCTCTCTTGGTGCTGTTCATGCGCACACACTATCATTTTTTTAGTCGTGGCCCTGCACTGTGCAAACATTTCGTAATCACTGGTGTTTCCACTTTTCTTAAACTGTTTATGAAGTTTTGCTTTAAACCATTACCTACTAGTGCTGGGAAAAGTGTATCACCGAAGTGAATGTATCATTTGTATCTGCATCAGTTCAAAGATTCGTATCAGTGGAACGTATCTTTATCATTTGAATCACTAAACAAAACTCAAGCCAAGGAGAGCACAGAGACAGAACACGACGAGCGGCGATCTCTCTTTCGTTGGCGTCAGTTCGCGACGTTTCGGATTCAGATCAGCCGATGCATGAGTGAGAGAGTTCGTGTATAGCCGCGTTCCAAATGAGGCAAATTGACAGAGATCCGAAAGAGCAGAATGAATGATACAGATACACTATTTGTATAGTTTCGAGATACGTTTCAATGCATCAGATTGAAGAAACGACTCACTGAGTCGACTCAGTAAAGAGTTACACACGACTATTACCTACTATGTAATTATTGTATTGGTGCATGAAAATAGCCTCCACGAGTGATACTTAAGTACGTCCGGCGCACCCTGGGCAGTCAGCCTCGCTACCATCCTTGCTGACTGGCGAATCTTTTCACCAGCTATTCTTGTATAGCTCATGCCGACACGATAGAAGAAGAAGAAGATGTAATTATTATTGAATGAACGTGAATTCTCGAAATGTCTCAAACGGGAATTAGGAGGTTTTCTTGAAAAAAGAAATGGGATTTTTCCCGTTAAATACGGGGTTATCAGCAGATAAACAGGTGCGTTATTCATAATCAACTTCTTTATTCACTTTCAAATTGAACTCGGGTCAGTCTAAAATATGGGTTGCGAGGTTTTATTGCTAATATGACATAAAACGTGTTTGACGTGACGACGAGTATTAACGAGGTTTTTAACAGTGCATTTTGTTTTTCTGTTGGACTGCTGTAGATAGTCCTAGGGGATCGTTTCTACGTAACCGGGCAGTTATTGGCGAGACCTGAAGGGTCTCCAGCCAATGGGGGGGGGGGGGGGAAGTAAAATACTTAACCTAAGGTAACTACTTGTACTACACTAACATCATGACTACCTGCAACAAAAGCACTAAGGGCGACCCCTAGTGGGACTCGGACCTCGGCTTAGGGCGTTACTGGCGTGGAGAGCTCGGTGGATCGTGACCGGCGGCGATGGGACGTCGCGACGGCCCTTGTCGGCAAGAACGGTATGCCGGACGGCGGCGGATTTTAATTGTGCCACAACATTCAGATCCAATAAACAACTCTTAATATGGCAGAGTGGGAGCTAGCTTCCAAATGGCGCTGCCATAACGTAGAATTTCGTACTTTCGTCAACTTTTTTTGTCTGACTCTCACCTCAAAACGTCACTTAGGAAGGAGCTCTCCAGTGACAGTCATTCAAACGCAGGTCTCTCGTGGTACTTCCATTTCACTTAGCTTTTACATCTTTAAGTCGTCGAACCTGTGACTAAGAAACATTCCTTAACTTTTATTTTCAGACTTTAATGTAATACAGCATGTTAAGTAACGAGAGGCGTTCTCGTTAACCAGCAATACTATAGCATCCGGACATACAAAAAAATACTTTCTCAAACAAAACTAAAAATAAAACAAAATATTACAAAAAAAATATGATACGTAGGTAAATGTAACGCTTAGGTACTATACAGTCGCGGACTTGAAATGTATAACATACTAAGGTCTATAATTGCTTGCACATTACTTTTTCATAAGGTCGCTCGGTCCTTCGCAAAGAATTGACAGAGCAAAGATATTTTTTTCTTAATTGACGTAAAAAGGTTAATTTAAAGAGGCTATTATACTAGGTGGCATAGAAAAAGAAATCAACCTATTTATTAAATTTAATCAAGTTCGCTCTATACAACTTTTGACTAGACACACATACCTAAAAAGAAGTTCATAACATCAGAAAGTGGTTATTAGCCTTTTTGCTAGAATCGACGCTTCACAATTTTAAAAACTAATACTTATGCAAGTTGATATGACATCTTGAACCTTATTGCGCACAGTGTGAGAAGGAAACGAATTTGAAATCTGATAAACATTTCGAGTCCGCGGCTGTACATGCGCATTTGTCTATCAATTGTAGTATCACCTTCATAGTCATTCACCTACCTACTGGCCATTTTTATATTTTATACTTTTTTTGATGGATGACAGATAGGAATTTAAATTAGACTAGACTTTGGATTGTTTTTACGCCATGGCGATTTCTTTTGATACTATTATTTTCTGTATAATTTACATATTGATATAAATATTATAAATTTAAATCTGTGACTGTTTGATTATGTGGCATGCCACAGCAACCCACCTTGAAGCACAATATTTGCCTGGGGGAGCCTACTATTGTGTGTCCGTCTCTCATGACGACGTCTCGTACAGGTCTGTCTTCTCATAGATAGCCTGTAACCCAAGATGTGCCTGCACGACGCTGGGACTGTGCTGCCTAAGCACTCTCGCCGTGTATCTAGCCGTCAATACGCGCTTGCTGCCGCCGGTTTCTGTCAAATGGCTGTGTGGGCCATTGGCGAACGCCGTAACTTCAAGAAGGAACTCGCTGACTGCTGCAAGGGACGTGACGCCGTCCTGCCTCTTTTCTCTAACCATTTCTATTTTTTTGTTATTTACGTACTAGGTATTGAATGCTCTACACATTCTTTACAATTGGTGTAGCAGACGTGCTCTCAGGAGATCCTAGGGCCGTCTGTTACATTACACAATATGGAAAACACGGCAATATCGAATTTAACCTATCTACTCTACTATTTTGGTTTTAAACAGGCAGTTTCGAATTGTTTTTTATGTTTTTCTTTGTCATATACATATTTTAATCAAAAATTGGATGATGGGTTTAAGGGAGCACCTCTGTTATTTTAGGTACTGTATATTGCTTTGTTTCCAATAAATTTCAAAAACTATCACGAAACTTACAATAGAGACAACGATCTCATTAAAAACTTCGACGAGAAAAATTCTAAGAAGTTGTCATTTTATTCCGCCGGTGAGCCTTGCAATACTATAATGTCTGCCATAAAAACCGAGATTATCTTTCCTGTAATTTTCTCTATCCGAGCCGTTGCCGAGAGCCACAATAAAACAGTCGTTAGAGCTAAAATAAAGTCACGGGCGAGCGATGCAGAACGGTGGAGTTGAGGGAGAATATAATGTATTACAGTGGTAGCTGTTCACTTGTATTATAAATGTATTTCGAATGATGTTGTTTTAAGTAGTTGCTACTGTATTTATTTTATGATTTTGTTCGTAAATGGTTGCTCGTTAACGCGACGTCTTACGTAGGCGGTTTAAAGCGACGCGAATTGCGAAGCGATGCGATGCGGTGACACGCGATGCGGTGCGAAGCGGCGGCTTTGTCCTACGTGCTCGCGGACCGCTCGCCGCGCGCCGCCGTCATTCAGTAGCACTGTACGGCACCGCATCCAGTTCGCGTGAAAATATCAAGCCAACTAATCGCGTTCGCTTCGCTTCGCGCCGCACCGCTCCGCACTCCACGTGCGTTTGGTCACGTAGGCCACTTCAATAGGTATCGACTGTTTGTTGTTTTCGCGTCGCGTAGCGCCTCTTCGCGTCGCTTGTAGATCGCTCACGTAGGATGACGCGTTAGCGCTAATTTCACTTGCAAGTTTTACTGCGCATGTGAAATATCTTGTAAGCACTGTTTTTAACCTATGTACTTAAATTCTTTCAAGCTAATTTAACCCTTTCCCTGTCCCATAAATCACATATATGAACATCGGCATTGTTTAACGATTGTGTCTGCTATCTGGAGCTCAATTCTACTAACAGATTTTTTTATTAATTGCAACTGGATCGTTTATTCAGACAGGTTTCGTTTACAAAAACTATCAAATTGTTTGACAACAAAAACAAAACCAAGCATTTTGACAGTTTTCGTGAACGAAAACTGACTGAATGAACGATTCAATTGCAATTGATAAAAGTTTCTGTTAGTAGAATTGGCTCCCCAGTGAACCTGTTAATGCGATTTCAACGTTTTTTTTTTTCAAAAGATATGTTTTTATGATCTACTGAATTGATTAATAATACACCGTGGGCCCGAGGTCCCGAAAGATTTTAAGCACGCCTTTCTGATGGTATTATGAATCAATAATGATAAACCAACATAAGTCCAATTCCGTCAATTTAACCATTTTGTTTTTCGGAACAATATAAATCAATTGACTTTAGTACGTCGTTGTAAACAATACCTTAGGTTGAACTGGCAATGTTTATAAATAAATTATTGTGTGAGTGCATAAGAAACTTCTCACTTCTCGAACCTTCCCGACAAACACGACATACAGTAATTTTCAATTTTTTACATTATCTTATTGAATGCAGTGAACTTTATAATATAATACACTGAATTTTTTTTTTCTTAACTCACTATATTGCTGTTTTTTACACGCATAGAAAGACATGACAATTTTAAATAAAATTGAACGACGTAAACGCGACTAATTCACTTGTCCGCTATTACGCGGAGGTGCGGAGGCTTCCCGTGTACGAACATTGACATGAACATGATTTTAGCTATTCTGTTTCATTTACATTTGATCAATATTTTAATGAATAATTAAATCAGCATCCGAATTACATATCACATTCGTAATTTCAATAGCTTTAATTTTGACAAAACAACAATATTCATTGCGCGGTACATACTTGTGGAGAATGAGAATTGTTAAAACATACGTTGCTATGGAAATCGCTGACCTGTCAAAATCAAAGCCGTAGCGATTACGAGTGTTTTGCGCAATTAGAATGCTGGTTTTACTTTGCGGGAATCTGTCACATAACATTTATTTTTGGAAAGTTTTAATTAATTGTAGATATATTTTGTACAATATTCTTATAAAAGAATATTGATCTATATTGCAGAAAGGTCTAACTAACATTTATTTTAATCCATTTAGTTGTTCGATAAACATGTTCAGCCATTTTACAAATTGAAGCATTTGACTTTCATTCGAGAGTAAAGGACAACTTACGTCTGCGAGCAAGTGGGGAGGAAAGTTTCTTGTAAAACGGAAGCTCACACAAGTTGTTTGTGATATACTAGTATTCAATGCAATTCAGTGCAAGTCTTACTTCTTGAGAGTAGCTAAACTTATAGTCGTTTTTAGACTGTCACAAAATAGTGTTCTTTAACTAGAATATGCTGAAAAAGAATATCTTAATGTACGATTTCCATCAAACGAGCCGCGCCGGAGCGCACCGGAGTGCATTTCACACTGTGCTAAAGGAAATTCAGGCTTTTATACAATAGTTAAGTTTCAGGTTTGCATGGAATTTACACTGATTGGAACTCAGTTAGATCCGCGCGTTGGACGGCGGCGCTCGGCGGTCGTCGCGTCCATTCGGCTCCGCTCGGCCACACCGCATGTAGAAATTGACTGCGATAGCGGATACACGAGCACGCGCGAGTATGCGCCCCGGTTCCAGCAGATTGTAGCCGTCGGGCGGACGCGGTCGGCTACTGGCGCGTGCTCGAGCATCCGCTGTGACACGCTGCGTTGCGCTCCTGCGTGGCCCGGTTGGTAGAAATCGTACATAATACTTAGCACTAATCACCTATTTTGATATAATCATTAAAATAGGAAATCTTATAGAGAATGTCAAACAGCATCTCTGCCGTGCAGGCCCTAAAACGCAGTAACAGGTTTTTTCACGTTTTTGAGTTGAATATTGAACCTTGACGGTCACGCTATAAGGAACACAATGATATTGCCGGTTTTTAGTTGGGATGTTCTAAACGGTTAAAAAGACGAATTAGTGAAAGCAGTAACTTACGTTTGCAGGTCTAAATATGTCATAAGACTAACTAAAATACAGTAACAGCTGTTACGTCTACCACGACTCGTCACTTTACCTATTTAAATGCAGTAAATATCTTTATTACCACTAAAAATCTGTATTCTACACTCAAACAAATATTGACGCATATAAATTAAAACGCAGTAAGTAGTTTTTGTACCAACAGTATTAATACTGCATGGTTGATCACTAATTTATTTCAGGCGAACTACTGATTAAAACGCAGCAAAGTACTTGTATGTGGTATTTTATTTAGTCTTATTCAAGTAGGTTCTTAGAGTGAAAACCAACTAAAGTGCAGCAAAATTAAAATTCTTTCTTTTACTGCTTTTACTTTAATCGCAAATCACGTTCGAGTATGAATGCTACTGTTTAAATTGCAGTATGATCATTATTTACTGCAGTATAGTCGGTATTATTTAAAAGGTGAAAATAACTTAATGCTAATTAAATAGCAGTATGAGTAGCTGTTACTGCATTATAATTGGTAACTTGAACAATGCTACTTCATTCCACTGCAATCGAGACCATATTTTACTGCGTTCTAGTTAGGATCTGTCGCTCTCTCTCTCGGTAAATCAGTCGTGTCGAACGCTGCCGCGGAAAAAAGACGTTTGTGTCCGCGTCGTGCCGGTGGTGTAGGTAGTGAATACTGCCGTGCAGGCCCTAAAGTGCAGTATGAGAGAAAAAGCGGTTTCGAGTAAATCGCGAAAAACTTTTTAACGCTGTTTTTTTATATTATTCATTTGTATGGTGGATATTTTTATTGCCACGAGGACTACCTGAGAACAAAGATTATATCTACGAATAGAAATATGAATTTAAATTATTAAGTTCTAAATAAAACGATTTTTTCCAAAATCATGGCAGTTACTGCACGCAAAAAGGTACACGTATGCAGATTAAAATGCGGTAAAAATACTTGATACTGCAAAATCTTTGATTTATTTGCTACTTTGCAGAGTAATTTGCAGCATAATACCTTTTTTACTGCATTTTAATTTGTATCTTGAACTAATTGCACGTGTGGTATGTAAGAAATTTTCCAACTTACGAATTATGTCCTAGGTAGGAATTTACAGAATAAAACAATTTTATGTATGGAATAAGAATAACGTTTATTTTTTAACAATTTCTGCTAATATTGTTACTTATCTTTAGGCGTTTCGAGCACATGCGGCTATAAATATACTTAAGAAACAATATTAAATAGTAAGAAACTTTTTGCTTTCGCAAGAAACATGAGATCTTTTACTTAAATGGCACATGGTTTATACCTATCTAAAAATAAATCACAAAAATCTTAGATATCAAAATAACATAAAATAAATGCTCAACATTCGGTTTATGTTTACAAGGCATGCATAATCATAAAAATAATTAAATAGGGTATATTATGATACGCGTATCATTTACTCGGTATTATTAGGTAGCTTTGGACGACCGAGCTTGGGAACAAGCTACGCTCTCCATCCGTTTTGGGGGCCTCGGCGTCCGAAAAATTACCTGTATAAGTCTACCGGCATTCCTATCCTTGGTTCACAGTACTGAAAAATTATCCAGGAATATCTTAGCCAACTCACTGGTTAATTTTGAGATAACGTGCTTGACCGAGGCTTTGAATGCTTGGAAAATCGCTTGCCCAAATACGGATCCGCCCGTCAACCCATTTTCCCAGAGACAGTGGGATGAGCCGCTCTGCGTTGTGATACGGAATCAACTTATAAATACGTCAATCACAACCGCTGAGCGTGCTCGCCTGCTAGCTGTGGGTGAATGGGAGTCGGGCCTATGGCTTCAGGCACTTCCGTCGCCCAACATAGGTACTATGTTGGACGACACTACTTTCCGGATCGCTACATGCCCACGTTTGAGTGCTCCATGCGGTGCTCCGCATCGCTGCCATTGCGGTGAAGCCGTCGACAGCTTCGGACACCACGGCTTGTCTTGCAGCAGGAGTGCAGGTCGTATAGCACGGCACGCCAACTTAAATGATATTATCCGTCGTGCTCTTGTCACCGCCGGCGTCCCAGCTGTATTAGAACCCAATGGCTTGGCACGTGACGATGGTAAGAGACCAGATGGCATGTCATTGGTACCATGGAAGATGGGTAGGCCTCTGGTATGGGACGCAACGTGCGTCGATACTCTTGCACCATCCCACCTTCCTAGCTCGGCAGGCTGTGCTGGCGCTGCTGCTGCAGCTGCGGAGGCCCTCAAGCGGCGAAAATATAATAACTTCAGCAGTAATTATATAGGGCTACTGGTAATTCGACGTATTCCTTGCACCACGTTATAGGGGGGCTAATATGCAACAAATTTAACCCCACATATGTTCTACGAAATTCAATGGATTTCGAGATATTGCAATTTTTATATTATTTTGAATAATACCCAGAATTCCTCCTTAAACATTATTTATCTATAAAATATCAAATTGATCGGCTTTGATTATGATATAAGCTTGTAGCTGATACTTTTACGAAGCTTTCTGCGTATTTAAATGTTCTTAATGACCATCCAATTGAAAGTAATCATTAAAAGTTAAATAAGTGTATTAGAAAATCATCGAGGTACACGATAAAGAATGATGTTTATCTCAAAAATTTACTATCGCACTAAGTGTACAAAATGCAAGACAAACATCCTTATTTAATCAGCTATCCAATGAGGTATAGACATTCAGAAAATATTTAGAAACTAATGTAAAAATGTCTTATAATACTGACAAAGGCGATTTCTGAAAAATCTCTACAAGCACGCAGGTGGCCCGTTAAGTGCAATTCATTGCATAATCCTCGCGCAGAGATTAAACAGCAGTCTGTCGGGCACCAACTGTCCTCTAAACGTCAGGATTAGATTAGGTCAAGTCGTTAGGTTATGTTTGGTAAGGGTTAGGTAGGTTAGGTTAGGACCTAAGTGTGCGAGGGAACACCGGGGTGGTTTTAGTCAGTAAGAGTCTGAAAGACCCCTCTGCCCACCCCCAGGACGGAGGACATCCATGAGGATATCCAGTAGGCAAAAAAAATATGGTCAGGTTAGGTCGTTAGGTCAGGTCACGGTTAGGTTTAGGTTAGGTCACAACTTTGATGCCCTGGGATCTAGAGGCAAGGGCCCCCGCGCTGAAATATCTGCACCTGCGTCATCTGGAAGCTGAGGTTGCCATGCCGCCTCTCCAGCCACTCCTCCATTACGGGTCTTACCGCCACTATTGCGGCGTGCCCTGCGCTGGGTTGCGCAAGACGTTCCCTCCATAGGATCTGGCGAAGACCACTTCGCTCAAGCGCCTCCTCGCTTTGGCGATATCTCAGCGCGAGGGCCCTCGCCTCCAGATCCCAGGGCATCGAAGTTGTGACCTAACCTAAACCTAACCGTGACCTAACCTAACGACCTAACCTGACCATATTTTTTTTGCCTACTGGATATCCTCATAGATGTCCTCCGTCCTGGGGGTGGGCAGAGGGGTCTTTCAGACTCTTACTGACTAAAACCACCCCGGTGTTCCCTCGCACACTTAGGTCCTAACCTAACCTACCTAACCCTGACCAAACATAACCTAACGACCTGACCTAATCTAATCCTGACGTTTAGAGGACAGTTGGTGCCCGACAGACTGCTGTTTAATCTCTGCGCGAGGATTATGCAATGAATTGCACTTAACGGGCCACCTGCGTGCTTGTAGAGATTTTTCAGAAATCGCCTTTGTCAGTATTATAAGACATTTTTACATTAGTTTCTAAATATTTTCTGAATGTCTATACCTCGTTGGATAGCTGATTAAATAAGGATGTTTGTCTTGCATTTTGTACACTTAGTGCGATAGTAAATTTTTGAGATAAACATCATTCTTTATCGTGTACCTCGATGATTTTCTAATACACTTATTTAACTTTTAATGATTACTTTCAATTGGATGGTCATTAAGAACATTTAAATACGCAGAAAGCTTCATATAAGTATCAGCTACAAGCTAATATCATAATCAAAGCCGATCAATTTGATATTTTATAGATAAATAATGTTTAAGGAGGAATTCTGGGTATTATTCAAAATAATATAAAAATTGCAATATCTCGAAATCCATTGAATTTCGTAGAACATATGTGGGGTTAAATTTGTTGCATATTAGCCCCCCTATAACGTGGTGCAAGGAATACGTCGAATTACCAGTAGCCTTGTATTTTCGAGCCGTTTGGGGTCGAAACACTCGGGTCGTGGGGTCCGAGTGCCCGACTTCTATATAGAGAGGTAGCAAGGCGGCTGGTCGACGCTTCCCGTGACCCGAAGGCTGGCCTCTACTTTGGCCAAAGGATTAGCATTGCCATACAACGTGGCAATGCTGCCAGCCTTCTGGGCACGCTACCAGTGGACAGCGATGCGGAGGAATATTTCGATGCCCTATTTTAGTTTATCGTTTTATTAGGATATATTTTTCGTTATTTGTATATTTTTGTTTGTAATTATATAAGTGTGTGTAAATAACTTTGTAATCTCTTAGGTAGGTAGGTACCAAAAACAAAAGATATAAGTAAATAACAAAACACGAATGTATCAAAAAAACCATAAGTCCTCAACATTACCCGTTTTATAAGACGGGTATTTAGTCTGAACGGCCCAAAGCAAATGGACCGCGGGCCATTCGACCGTAAACAAAACTTGTCTGCGTTTCAAAGGACCGGGTGATAAAAAGTACATCAAGTACCTACATTCGGGTGCAAAAGTTAAAATAAAGGGTCATTGTTAAGTCGTGCCAACCGGTTATGAAGATAATGAAAATTCAAAATCAATTTATCACCGGTCCTTTGGAACGTAGACGATTTTTGGTTACGGTCGAATGGCCCGCGGTCCATTCGCTTTGGGCCGTTCAGACTAAATACCCGTCTTATAAAACGGGTAATGTTGAGGACTTATGGTTTTTTTTATACATTCGTGTTTTTGTTATTTACTTATATCTTTTGTTTTTGGTACCTACCTACCTAATAATACCGAGTAAATGATACGCGTATCATAATATACCCTATTTAATTATTTTTATGATTATGCATGCCTTGTAAACATAAACCGAATGTTGAGCATTTATTTTATGTTATTTTGATATCTAAGATTTTTGTGATTTATTTTTAGATAGGTATAAACCATGTGCCATTTAAGTAAAAGATCTCATGTTTCTTGCGAAAGCAAAAAGTTTCTTACTATTTAATATTGTTTCTTAAGTATATTTATAGCCGCATGTGCTCGAAACGCCTAAAGATAAGTAACAATATTAGCAGAAATTGTTAAAAAATAAACGTTATTCTTATTCCATACATAAAATTGTTTTATTCTGTAAATTCCTACCTAGGACATAATTCGTAAGTTGGAAAATTTCTTACATACCACACGTGCAATTAGTTCAAGATACAAATTAAAATGCAGTAAAAAAGGTATTATGCTGCAAATTACTCTGCAAAGTAGCAAATAAATCAAAGATTTTGCAGTATCAAGTATTTTTACCGCATTTTAATCTGCATACGTGTACCTTTTTGCGTGCAGTAACTGCCATGATTTTGGAAAAAATCGTTTTATTTAGAACTTAATAATTTAAATTCATATTTCTATTCGTAGATATAATCTTTGTTCTCAGGTAGTCCTCGTGGCAATAAAAATATCCACCATACAAATGAATAATATAAAAAAACAGCGTTAAAAAGTTTTTCGCGATTTACTCGAAACCGCTTTTTCTCTCATACTGCACTTTAGGGCCTGCACGGCAGATCTGTTCAGACTCAATAATAGAACGTTGTATTTCTAAGGATTTTTAATTTAAAAAGAGTTAGTTCTCCGCATGGAAATAAATTTTCCGTATTCAGATTGTTCCGAGAAGCACAGGATCGGTCGATGTGGCGATGCTCGGGGAGGCCTATGTCCAGCAGTGGACGTCTTTCGGCTGAATGATGATGATGATGATGATTCAGATTATGATTATGATATATGTAGTACAACACAACTATGGCCGGCCGCACTTTTTACACGTTTTCGTACAAATTGGGCTCGTACGAAAACGCACGAACAATCGTGACCTTCCAAGTACTACGGGAGCTCGCAGACTGGGTGCGAGTTAGTCGTACGTATACATACGTGCGTGAAGTTCCGACGTCCGAAAACAATCCGAACTTGTTGGGATTTTTAATACACTTTGGTATGTTGATGGAGAAAAACGTATTCAGTGTGTGCACTGAATTCGTACGACCCGTATTCATACGTTTACGTGCGATACAAATTCGCATCCAAAGTGCGGCCGGCCTAATAAGTTACGTCGATGTAGGTACCTGATCGAACAACTATTGGCATTTGCACATTTTCTCGCCACTCACGCTTATTGCGAGCGTAAAGATATTTTTTTACTGCAGAACTAATAAACATTCGTGGTTAGAAATTGCACTCAGTTCGAGAGTGATCGGTTTTACGAAGTTTTCCGATGCGACTTCTTAGTAGTGTCGTGCAGTATGTTTAATTGGTCCATTAAGGAATAATGGACAATAATATTATTATAATGTCGTGAAAACACATGGCTAGTTTTACGAACAAAATATTTACTAATCCTCAAAAAAAAAACACAATCGTCAGTCAGTTTACTTTTTCGAAAACGTCAAAATAATTGGTTTTGTTTTTGTCGTCAAACAATTTGCAGTTTTTGTATATGTCAGTAGCTGGCAACACTGGGCAACGATTAGAAGATAAAGACTATCATAGTCGACGTCGTGCATAAACGCACCCGATGTTATAAAAGCTGTTGTTATTCAACGGAGCGGGCTTTATAATTTTGTCTGACTAGCTTGTACTTATTATTTTTCTGTTCTTGCGTATATTAATATATTGTAACCTAGCTCATGTTACTAACCACAAACCCAAATATATGTACTCTCAGTGGTGGAGAGTCTATGTTGATTTAATTTCTTGCTTCAGATGTTAGTAATAACTGCAATGATAGATTCACTCCTCCTACAAGATTCTGTTAGCTCTCTCTGATATACAGAAAAACTTTTTGAATGAACCGTTCAGCTTCGATTCAGTTGCGATTGATCAACGTTTCTACTAGTAGAATGTGGCCCCAAGACAAAGATGAAGCCATATTAATATTTCCAACTTTTAAACAAAATTAAACAACCTTAAGCCATAAATAAAGTGTTATGTTCTACTTTTAAGAGCAAATATAATACTACCCTCATAAATATACTCCCAAGATATACTTAAACTCACTTATCTTGAGCTGTAAAGTAACTATTTGATGGTTGACGTTTTAAGAAGCCATCTTGTTTTATGAAATGTGAATTTTATACTGCTTCATATGGTTGGATAGACCTACATCTTGCTTTATAAATGTTCTGTTGCAAGCTTTAGTGTGATATTACAGGATCTTATGAAACATTTAGGTACTTAGAAAGGTTTCTGATAAAATCTGAACCAAATCCCGACTACGAAAGATGATTAAACAACTATTCAACACAATAAGTAAATATTTCAACAAGAAGAATTATTCTACTCATGGGTTATAATTTTTCTACCAATAATTTCATGCAATAATATAATAGTATTATGTTTTTTCTTTTGTATACACTCAATTAATTTATTCACCTGACAATCCGCATTCTAGTTGCGCAACTCACTCGTAATTGCTATGGCTATGATTTTGACAGGTCAACAATTTCCATAGCGACGTTTGTATTAACAATCCGACTTCTCCACTACTATGTACCACGCAATGAATATTGTTTTTGACACATCAACTGTCATGATTGATGTTGGTTACGTTACGCAATTACCCTGAAGAACTGTGTTGCTGGGGAGCTTTTATGTTGTGTTTCTTCTTCACAGCATAAACACTACGAAGCGGTGAAGGATGGGCTTTTTTGGGCTTTTGAGGGCTGTCTATTGTAACACTTACGTTCTAAAAGAACTAAGAAATTATAGTCTATCTATACATATAATAAAACAGTAAAAAAACTGTGTCTGTACATTGAATATATTTAAAAAAAAATGATTGAGGGGGGTTTAGAAACAGTAATAGAGCACGAATCCAAAAAAAAAAGTCTGTCTGTTTGTCTGTTTGTTTGTACACGCTAATCTTCGAAACTACTGGACAGATTTGAATGTTTTTTATTTTGTTGTATAAGTATTAAGTCTGGGCAACATATAGGCTATAATTTATCTTGGAAACTTGAACACCTGATACAGAACCGCAACAGACCAGCTAAAGTATAAGAGATAAAAAAATGGTACCATAGCAAAAATTGTTTCACGTGATGAGCATTTTCCGTTGCGAGAATAAATTTGAAGATCTTTGAAGAAATTTGAAGAGCCCAGCTACATCATCATAACACATATAGGAATGACGTCTTGGCAAAAGTTGTTCGGTCTGATGGGCATTTCCTGTTGACTTATAAAAATCGAAGATCAGAAACATCTGATGTGGAAATAAAAGCAATCACTAATTTCACTGTATAATTATAAAGTAACATAAGCTGGGAGTACCTCCACGCGGTGACGGCGGTAACAGTTAAGGCCTGATTTTCGATGACGATGGTATTCCTATCATTGAAAATTTGACTCTACTGGCCAAAACTCCCATTTATTTTTTATTTTATATGCCTATAAATATGCCTTCGGGCTTATGTTATTTGAGTGTTTAATTTCCTTTTCCATTTCTCTTCGTGACACGTTAGCCTACCCGGTAACGCAGGGGAGCAGTCACTTAGATTTTAATTGATCAGTACCCCAAGTGTGAGTTTTTTTCGTTAACTACTGTAGTTGCGTCACGCCAAAAATGTATGAAAATTTAGGCGGTGTCTCTAGGCGCACCGTTCAATTAACGCGCGAATATTAGTTAGTGAACGGTGCGCCTAGAGGCGCAGCCTAAATTTTCATACATTTTTGTCGTGACGCAACTACAGTAGTTAACGAAAAAAACTCACACTTGGGGTACAGGTATCTTCACAATAAAACTATAACCATGCCTAGAAAGAAGTCAAATCTTTCCCAATGTTCCAAAGGAGCTAAAAGATTGACTATCATAAGATCCCAAGAATCTACCGAAGAGCGTCAGGAGAGACTTGATGCTGTTCGAGAACATCAGGCTGCAACTCGCTCCGTGGAAACCTCTTCGGATCGCGAAGCACGCCTGCGTTTTCAGCGTATTTACTCATCTACATCCAGGTCTCTAGAGACCAGTGAAGAATATGATGCGCGACTGACCGCTGATCGTTAACGTCATGCATTGTCTCGTGAGTCGGAGATGTTCACGGAAAGAGAATTAAGCTTGAGTTCTCAGCGTATATACACATCGACTTCGAGGTCTCTAGAGACAAGTGCGGAACTTGATGCGCGATTGACCGCTGATAGTGAACGTCACGCATTGTCTCGCGAGTCGGAGACGTTCACGGATAGAGAATTGCGCTTGAGTTCTCAGCGTATCTACGAATTGACTTCTAGGCCTCTAGAGACAAGTGGGGAACGTGATGCGCGACTGACCGCTGATCGTGAACGTCACGCATTGTCTCGCGAGTCGGAGACGTTCACGGATAGAGAATTGAGCTTGAGTTCCAAGTGTATCTACGCATTGACTTCTAGGTCTCTAGAGACAAGTGGGGAACGTGATGCGCGACTGACCGCTGATCGTGAACGTCACGCATTGTCTCGCGAGTCGGAGACGTTCACGGATAGAGAATTGCGCTTGAGTTCCAAGCGTATCTACGCATTGACTTCTAGGTCTCTACAGACAAGTGGGGAACGTGATGCGCGACTGACCGCTGATCGTGAGCGACTTGCATTGTCTCGCGAATCGGAATGCGGAACGTGATGCGCGACTGTCCGCTGATCGTGAGCGACTTGCATTATCTCGCGAATCGGAAACGTTTACCGATACAGAATCACGCTTGAGTTCTCAGCGTATTCGTACATCTACTAATAGGTCTTTTGAAACGAGTGATGAACGAGATGCGCGACTAACTGTTGATCGAGATTATCATACATTGTCCCGAACACGCACACAACAAAATATTCATAATCAGTCAGAAAGTGAGAGAGAAAGAATTGCTGGAGTACGGCATGAAGAGACAGAAGAAGAGCGCAACGAACGTTTGAATTCTGATCGACTTCGAAATTCTCTGAACAGAATGTCGATATCATCTGAAGAATCGGATGTGGACCAGCTTAAGTATAAGAGATATAAAAATGGTGCCATAGTAAAAATTATTCCACGTGGAGAGCATTTTCTGCTGTGAGAATAAATTCGAAGATCTGGAACACCTGTTGTGGAACTCCAAAGCCCAGCGACACTATAACATATATAGGATTGACGTCTTCGCAAAAGTTATTTAGTCTGATGGGCATTTCCTGTTGACTTACAAAAATGAAAGATCTGGAACGTCTCGAATCGTCTCCAGACGCTTCAGATCTTCGATTTTGACGACCCCGTGGTCGCTGGCATAAGCAATAGGATCCGCGTACGAAGTCGCGGGCAGAAGCTAGTTTTGAATAAATGAGATACAAAAATGCAAATAAAATATCTAGATTTACTTCCGCTGAACAAGATCGCTAGTTTGGATGCAGTATGAAGCACCACCCTCCCGCCCACAAGTAAACACATGCAGAAAGAGTGGAAAAATAATGCAACATGCAACCAAACCAATACACGAAACGTGTTTCGCCCCTGCACGGGGCATCCTCAGGTTATGTTGACTCCTCGACCGCTAGTACGCGAATTTATTCATTCATTCGCATCCTAGCGGTCGAGGAGTCAACATATCCAACATATACTTGTGGGCGGGAGGGTGGTGCTGCATACTGCATCCAAACTAGCGATCTTGTTCAGCGGAATTGAAGCTAGATATTCTATTTGCATTTTTGTATGTCATGGATTTCCGCAAAGTAACGCCTGATTCCATCATTTATTTGAATAAATGAGGTTTGAGTTTTGAAAAACTATGCAATTCTAAACCCTCCAAAATCATTGAACACTAATTTTAATTTACACAAGTTATTCCGTGAAGAGTTAAATTTAATCTAAATCGTTTAATCAATCAAACTCCAGGATCTGTTTCGGTATGATATTCAATATTAGCATTTTGAAAAACATCTCGGAATCAGCTTTCAGTGAGACCTATTCTATTTATTAAATTTCGGAGAGGTAACTTGATATTTTACAGAGAGGCTGTCGACCTACCTAATGCCAAGACTCCTTAAGAGCGTGTACGCCGTACGGCGTTTCATACAAATTTTCAAGTCTTTGTTTTCGTAATGACTGAACCGATTTCGATGAAACTTCACACACATAAGCAATATAGTTAGGTCTAAAAAGTTAGTAGAAAACATTTTCGAAATGTTTTACTTAAAAAAAGATAATTGGAAATTTCTGTTTGTATGGAAAATTTAAAAGCGCTCTAATTTAACTGTAACACTATTTTTCGAAAATGTTTTCTTATAACTATTTACTCCTATGTATCCTGCTGATGGGTATGAAGTTTCATTAAAATCGGTTCAGTCATATCGAAAAATAAGGACTTGAAAATTTGTATGAAATGCCGAACGGCGTACACGCTCTTAAGGCTCATTTACACGAGTTTCTCGAAGCGAGTTCGTTCTGAGTTTGTCTTTCTCGTAGATAAAAACAAAGATATTTGGGGGCTGAGTCACCCTCGTCAGTGGGAAGGCACCCTTAGTTCGAAACCCCACACGTAGTCCCTGGGTGATGCCAATCAGGTGACAACCTTTCGCTTGGTGGTAGGATTTTTACGGTCAGCCTGGCTAGCTACCACCCTCACATTAAAGTCCGGCGCCAAGCAGTTTACTGTGTTCCGTCGTGTGTATGTGAGAGTCAGAGTGGTATAGGGGAATCTGTCTAAATCTCTGTTACTTGGATTCGTGTGCTCCATCTTAGACCCTGTCTGCGCTTACCATCAGGTGCGACGAGGGTCAAATGCGACAGAGTAAAGGAATAAAAAAAGAGAGAAAATGAGACTCGCCTCGAGAAACTATCCTCATGTAAATCAACCTTTAGTAAGCAGATCTTATCATAATGTTAGATTTGTTTAGATCACCAGTAGATTTTAATAGTGAAAGAGTTCGACCGGGGATTTGATACCGTACGCTGATGTCGTACGCTGACCGTGTGTAAAAACGTAAAACAAGATTTTGGCACCACCTCACACTTGTTCTACTTTCAACATGTCTGGCGGGCAACTGGGTGAACTTAGCAACGTAACGAACATTTCATTTTGTCAGAAAAACATTCAAGTTTACCCTAAAGGTTAAAAAATGTTGTCAGCTATATGAGTTTATTTGCAATTCAAGATTTTATTTATTTTTCGTGTTAGGGCAAAGATATCCGCTAAGGGCAATGATGGCCGGTTTTACCGGTACCACCTATTTCAGTCGCCAAGCTGCATGGCTGTGTTCCAGCAGTTTGAAGGGTATGGGTGCTGGTGAAATGATATAACAGATGTTCCCTACATTTATGTTCGCATAACTCGTCAAAATGTAGGGAACAGCAGATTTTTTTTTCGCGTTTTCCGCTTTGGTCCCATAGTAAAAGTTGTTTGTAGTGATGAGTACAATCTCCCATTTCGGTTTGTCGAGTGTTTACAATTTCACCCTGTAGGCAGCGACTGATCAAGAGTTCTGACCGCCCTAGGCTAATAATTAGCCTCGCGTCCTCATAATTATGAGGACGCGCCCCCGCCAGGTGTGTTACAGGCGGCCTAAAAAGTATTAAAGTGTGAAAATTTTAACATGGTTCATACTACCTATAAAAGTTTTGCGATCGATCTGCAAGCGAAACTAACGTTATCCTTTAATCTACATGACATTCAACCTTAGGGTGGCTAACCATTTTTTAAGTTGACCGTACAGGCAAAGAACCTCACGCATTTTATGACCAAAATCATGACAAGTGACTGCAGGCTACCAAGTAGAAAACCAAATCCATGTCGTGTTTGGCCGCATGATTTGTATTGGCTTAGTTTCTATAGACAACTTAGTTGCCATTGCCATTGACCATGAGCGTGGTCATCTAGTGTTTGAAGTTGCTTCGACTTGAGTATTTTTAAATATTTACACTTCTGTTATTGTTAAAAAAAGACAGTGTTTGTTATACACGCGCTTTTTAAAATTTCAACATTTAGTGTTAAAATCTCAAGCTCTCAAGCGCATTTAGTTTTAGTGTTTTGTCTCGGTCTAGTTGAAATATGTAGGGTAGATGCAATGATGCTAGATTAGTGCACGCGAAGACACGATTTCAGCGCGCCCCCCCGATCCTCGCGCCCTAGGCTGCAGCCTAATTAGCCTAAGGGTTAATCAGGCCCTGCCTGTAGGCTGCGACGGGAGCCACTTTCCATCAGGTGAGATGTCCGCTTTGACATTCGATTAATAAAAAAAACGACGCCAAAATAGTGACATGAAATCAAATCATTTATTCTGTAAATTAAATATTTAATCACTTTTATGCGTCGGTTTGCTTTTTAAAGCTAGATGTCGTCGGCGTTTCCTATCTGACTAGAACGGCCGAAACATCAGGGATCAAGGTCTCTTTTAAACTCCAGATATATTTTCTGTCACAAAAATGTGTGTGAAGACAATGCAGCGCAACGCCTGGACTGGCCTTTTGAGGAAAATGTATATCTTTTCGTACTAGTAAACAGTAGATATAATATCAAGATACATATATCTGATGCTATATTACCGTCCAAATATTTTTCGACAGAGAATCTGCAGGGAAAGGACAGTTGCCTCGGGGTAGGACTCCCCCGAGAGGTCTCAAGTTACCCGTTGATTTTTCATAAGCCCCTCTAAAGATAAATATAGGCTTCGGTGTCTTTAATAAATGGGATAAGAGGAGTGAAATATATCAGGATACTGTATATTTTTTGTCGGATTTAGTATGTACTTAAATTGATTGTTTTGCGTCGTAGTATCTTCGGTTTTATTTTGAACAATCAAAGAGAGCCTTTTTATTTTGTTTCAATTACTTTACCGATATCGGCTTTCGGCATTGCTCAGTAACTAGGCTGCGGAGGACTGACGACGACTGATAGTCGCATCTGGTTAGAATGGAAGCTGACTAGACACAGTTGGGATCAAGCTAGGCACAACGAACTTAAAAGATACTAGAACTGTTTTAAATATAAGTGAAAGTAATCCAAAACTCTTAGGCCTCGTTCAGGAAGACGCTGGGGCGTTGCGCGGCGCGGTCTAATCAAACATTATAGTAATGTATGAGAGCGTTCACGTAGAAGCGTCATCACGCGCGTTTAGTTTGATATTGAGCGCTACACGCAGCGGAACACGCGGCGACCGCCGCCGCGTGTGCGTGTAAGGGCGCGTTCAGACGACACGCGCCCGCTAAGCGCACGTCACGCGCATCTGCACCGGCGTCTAACTCGCTTTGAAATTTGTTGTATATAATTTGAGTCTTAAGTCACATCAGTAGATCTCAAATTGCATTTGCCAGCCTGGGTGGAGGCGGCGTGGGCGCTGCGCGGTTGTGACGCGTGTACGACGCGATAGCTATTCGGGCGCTGAGCGTGCGCGTGTACTTTACATCCATAAAAAATGTACGTTAAGTCAAGGGACTAACTATTAAATTCCAAAGTTTGTGAGGAGGGAGCGACGCGTACGAGACGCGTGCCCGCTATCGTGCCGTAAGAAATCGCAGATGTGTGAACGCAGCCTAACGCTGCGACTGGCGCCGCAAGCCCCGCCTGCTGCTTCACGTGCCGCTTCTCCGTGAACAGAGAAAACGCACAACGCGCCACGTGACGCGACACCAGATGCGCCGCGCGACGCCCCGCGTGTCCCTGAACGAGGCCTTAGGAATCGGATTGACGAAGCAGAGGTCGTAAGTTCGAACTCCACTTGTTGTAAATTTCTGTGTTTTATTTAGCGTTATTTCTTCAATGTTTTACTATAACAAATAAATAATGTCCTAAGATATCTACAAGTATAAGACCCAATTTCACCATACAATGTTAGTTGTTAATGTTCTGTTAAGCTGTCAATGTCAATTTCAATGTACTGTTAAACAGTCTGTTAAAATGTTTAACAGGACATTAATAACTAACAGAGTATGGTGAAATTGGGTCTAAAGGTCCTAATATAAAAAGATATATAAAAAATACGCATCGCATTGATAACCTCCTCCTTTTTAGGATTCCTTATCAAAATGGTATGAAAGGAAAACTTATGGTGCGACTTCGTTCGTCCGACCGTCCGTCCGTCTGTTTGTCTGTCACAGCTGCTTATTTCAGGAACTACTAATGCTATTTACTGGAATAGTTTTGAAATAATGCTTGTGCATCTATATTACAAGTGAATGAATTGAATAAATATTTTTTATTTACATTGCATTAGGAACCGAAGTGGGGGCCTGACATTTTAAAATGTCAATCTTATGATTAAAAATTACTGTAAAAAACAATTCCCTCTCCTTATCTCCGAAATTTGCGAAGCGAAAAATCTGGAACAAATCAAGTTGATAGAGGTTTATGTAAATATTTCAGGATATATCAAACGATGTCTGTAACTAGCTCAGTTTAAAAAAATAACCTTTGATACATTTCCTTCTATAGTACGGAACCCTCAGAACATGAGTCTGACGCGCAATTGGCAGGTTTTTCGAAGTCGGTTAAATAGTTATTTTTTGATATACAATGCCCCAAATTTTAATGCCAAACAGGATCCTTCAAAGACATAAGAACAAACCACGTCTGTTGCCAAGGTCAATTTAACAAAGCATTTATACATTTTCAAAAGAGACAATATTCTTTACGGTACCAGAGCCAACGAACCATCTCTTTTGATCCTCCATAAGAACCTTGAAACAAATGCTTTGAAAAAGGATTAAGGCTCTATCCATCATACGAGAACCCTTTGTGAGTATGTTTCTATGTTGTTATGATCGTTCGTGCTGATCTATGGGATAAAAGAAAAAGGTAAAGCTGCTTGTCATCCCCGTGGGAAATTGTCAACTCCATGATCTTTTGTTCCGCGAATTTATTTATCACCTTTGTTTTACGCAATGGAAGTACGTGGAATGTATTATTGTGATAAATTGCTGGAATCAGTAAATTAATGAGGGACTTACGTACGTTTAAAAAAAACTGGCCAAGTGCGAGTCGGACTCGCGTACGAAGGGTCTATAAAAACGGCAAAAAAATCACGTTTGTTGTATGGGAGCCCTCTTAAATATTTATTTTATTCTGTTTTTTAGTATTTGTTGTTATAGCGGCAACAAAAATACATCATCTGTGAACATTTCAAATGTCTAACTATCACGGTCATGAGATACAGCCTGGTGACAGACGGATAGACGGACAGACAGCGGAGTCTTAGTAATAGGGTACCGTTTTACCCTTTAAAAATTATTTAGTTCTATGCGAAAATAATACTAGCAAACAGTGTTATTTCATCATTATGACAATTCTTTTTTAATATAATGCGACATCAAATCCATACTAATATTATAAAGAGGTAGAATTTGTTTGTTTGTTTGTATGTAGGGGGTAATCTCTGAAACTACTCATCTGATTTCAAAAATTCTTTCACCAATAGGAAGCTACGTTATTCCTGAGTGCTATAGGCTATATTCTAGTTATGAATAATTTAATAGTGAAAGACTTATCTCGATTGGCTTTTTAGTACCTACAGCACAATACAACTCAACAAAACATATGGCATCGGAAAACTTCGTAAAACCGATCTCTTCCGAATTGAGTGCGATGAAGTCATGTCATGTCAGACCATGTTAATTCGTACTGCAGTAGAAAATGATCTTTACGCTGATGCAATAAGTGTGAGTGGCGCGAAAATGAGCGACTGCCATTGGTTGTTCGATCAGGTACATCGATGTAACTTATTAGTTTATTGTACTGTACCTACTAAAGTTTTCGCGTTACCGGACTTTTTTAGTTCCCGGGAATCGGGACTTGTTATTTCATAACATTTAACCGTATCATGATATTAAATAAAGACTTTTCTTTTCATTATTGAAACTCGCTAGGTATCTCCCACAATGAAGGCCCGTTACTATTCCTCATAATACAATTATCCATTATTTTATTTTAATAAGAAAAGTTGATTGGTTTTTTAGTCAATTTTGCAATAAATCTTAGACGTAGGATTGCTCAAAACACAAGTTTAATTTTCAAATGCACGAGAAAAAGTAATTGTTTACACAAAACATGAAAATGCGCGTATACCTGGGAATTTCCCGTCCCGGGTACCCGACGGAAAAACTAGTAACTACGTTCTAAATCTTCGTTTATTATATATAGGTACCATATTTCTTCGCTATTGCTTCCAAACAATCTCCAAATACACATGCAAACACAATATCATCTCCTCGGCAACTCATTCCCTCATCACACAAACCGGCAAGTGTCAGCGAAATCTACCTTTATTTAGGTTATACGAAACTGACGTCACAGTGACGTAATCCACGTCAATGGCGACACCTAATATCCTGTTCGAGACACAGACTCTTTGCGAGTGGTTACGATGCCACAAAGTTAGCTCGACTCACCCTACTGGTATGTTTTTTTCATGAGTCGCAACTAAAATATTTAAATTTGACGCTGGGCAATTTTAGCAACGTAGTCACATTGGAAATCTTCCCTAATGCGTTGGAAAACGCCAGAACTATGGCTGATGCCACAGGATTTTAGTGGAATAAACTATTTTAAAAAGCAAATCATAACTATACAAGGTTAGTTTTAGTATATGTTAAACCTGAAACTAGTTTGTTCAGAATCACTAGGAGAATCGATTGACATATTTCTTAAACCACATTTTTTTTTTTCATAAATTTCAATTTTGTTGCAGTAGGTTTCTACACATAACAATTGACGGGAATAGACACCTTGAGGCTTGAAATGGTCTGCTCGGTCAGTTTCCGTGTATTAGACAACCCCTGCATAGCACATCTCAGGCATTTCACACTTTTTTAGCGAACTTAACGCGACATAAACTAAGGTGTAACTTGGAGATGTACTAAAAAAAACACATATTCAGGCAGTTCTGATGAAAATCTTGTTGGGGTGTCTCGGTTTTCGTATAAAGTAAAAATAACGTTGTATACAGGGTGTAAACGAATTCGTGTAATTCCTTCAAACCGCGTGATCTACTGGTGACACTGATTGATCCTGCATAGGTTCTTTTACAGAATCAACAAAAAAAAGTTTTCAAAAAATGAATCATGGTATTCTGTATCTGACTAATTTTAGCGTCCCAAGTTAACAGACAGCGTGGAGCAATATCGCGCTAGTCATGCCCGTCAGCTGTGTCGCTGTGCCTTCATTCATTCATGCATGGCAACGAAATTTTCTATCACACAAAAAAACTGTATCCCGTGCGGCGTTAATCTATACCTACCATTAATAGATCAAGTGGTTTGAAGGAATTACACGAATTCGTTTACACCTTGTATAGAAACTTACACTTAATATGCAATTGATTCTTATTTATTGATTGATTATGCAATGAGATTCGTGTGTAATGCGCGCTCGGAAACGGACGTGTTTCGCTGTACGGCTTGAATTATTTAAATTCGCGCTTGGCGCGGCATATTAGCCGCTGCCGTCGTCAATACCATGAGTTCCCAGAAACTCATAATTAGTGAGCTCCTGGCGTTCCTGCAGTACCAATTGGGCGTTACGGACGAGGTGAGCGTTATGCAGATCTGCACATCGAACTTCAATGAAGCAGAGATTCGCAGATCCAAGGCGCTGCTGTACGAGTCGCTCGATATAGCCGACAAAATGCCGTCCCGTAGGAGGGATGAAAAGGGAGAGAAGAGCCTTCAGGACATTATTAAGGTACTGAAGGAGATCGACCCGGATAACGTGCCAACCTTTGTTGACGTAACCAGGCTTCTAAAGGACGTAACAATTCTGAAAGCGAGTCTGGCTGAAGTGATGTTGAAGTTGGAGGCTTCACAAACCATCATAAGTGAACTACATACCGAAATGGTGGTCTTACGCAACACTGTTGCGGTAAGTGGGTCAACCGAGGCGTCCAACGTAAACATGCGTCGTGGAGCAGACAGTGCATCGCCGCCGAATTGCAAGTCAGCGAAATCGGACTCGCCACCGGCCGACGTTACTAGGAGCAATGCCCTACCTTGCCCCCCTCGTCTCACCTCTGCCGTTGCTGAGGTGACGTCAGGAATAAGTACGTCGACACCTCGTGCTTACGCAGCAGCCGCTAGACTACCTCCCGTTCAATATGAGCGGCCAAAGCAAACGACCATCGTAGGCGTAGGGGCGCAAAAGAGCAGAGCTCAAAACATTGTGCCCATCATGCATCAGTCCCTCAATCGGGGAAAAGCAGACGAAGACGGCTTCATAAAGGTAGAGAATAAACGAAAACGGAAGCCAACTTCTCGTAATCAATGCGGTACCGCATTGACAGGAGCCAATATGCTGCTGCGACCCGCAATACCCTCTACGCAGCTGTACGTGTCCCGTCTTCATCACTCCACGAAGGTTGAGGAGATCGTGGAGTACATTCTTATAAAGACCAATTGGACTTTGAGGGTCGAGAAGTTGGAGTCGCGCCATAACGTGAATTTTAAATCGTTTGTGGTGCGGGTTCCAACTAAACATCTGGATACCTTCCTAAAAGAAGAATTTTGGCCGAAGGGTGTCGTGTATCGTCGTTTCCGCGGAAGGTTACGCGACACCACGCAGCGCAACACGACGCCGACACTACGTGTACATTATTACATTAGTGCGTTATTATGTTATATTTAATTATGTATGAATTTATTTATTTTGATATGTATGTTAGTCTATAAGGTATTTATCTATGGCCCTTTGTAGCCTGTAATATGTATAGTATATGTGTATCTATTAGTTTCGGCTAGCTTCCACGACACAGGGAATCCTAGTGTGGAAGCTAGTACCAAATGTAATATTATTGTTATGTAAGTTTATTGAATAAAGTATTTGATTTGATTTGAATTACAATATTTGATTTTAATTCCGCCAAACTAGTTCGCTAGCTTGGATACAGTATGCAGCACCGCCCTCCCACCCCAAATGCAGGTGTGATTATTATAATGCAACATGCAACCCAATTCGATAGGACACGTGTTTCACCCCTCCACGGGGAATCCTCAAGCGATATTGACTGGTCGATTGCTCGGACGCGAATTTACACGACCAATATTATTTCTCTTTATACCAGGGGGGCTAATTAAATATATTCTTAATACACAATAAATTAACATCCAATAAATTATTAAATACAAAATGATAACGTCATCTCGTCACATGTAGCAGCCGTCACGTTTGGCAAATTATATTTCGCTCCTTGTTCCATCTTCGCTCCATGTTCGCATCCATACTGGATGCAAGGGAACTGCATCCAGTATACAGTTTTTATGCAGTTGCATTGACTGCATCTTAACTGCCTTCAAATTGCATTTTGCAGTTGGGATTCAGTCTATCTTTCTATCTAGGCCATAGCCTATTACTAACGCCGTCGCCAGACGCAGTCCACTGCGTTTGAAAAAGACCACGGCCTCATTATGGAAATGCATTATAGCTTTCTCTCTCACACGCCTGACGCGGCGTCTAATAAGCATAATAAGCATTCGTCGGCCGCGTACAGCGTTACACCAGGGGGTCTACTTCTTAAGCACGGAGTCCGTGGTTTCGGCCTTAGTTACAAGCGTTTCCTACTCCCTATCACCTACGGAGTTACGGACTTACTTACGGACGGATTATTTTGGGGCCGAACTAAGAATGAATGACAACACGATTTGACAATTGTCCCTACTACCGATGTGTTTTTGCCCGTACGAAATGTTGAACTTGACACTTGTTTTGTTCACTCCTACGTTTCGGGCTACTTTCGGACGGGCGACTAACTTCGTTGACGGACTTAGAGAGTAGGCCCCCTGACGCGGCCTACTGCGTTTATAAAAGACCACGGCCTTATTATGGAAATGCACTATAGCTCTCTCACACGCCTGACGCGGCGTCTAATAAGCATAATAAGCATTCGTCGGCCGCGTATAGCGTCACGCCGAACGCGGCCTACTGCGTTAATAAAAGACCACGGCCTTACAAATCCATTTAAACATTTATTTTTGTTACATATAACATTAACGAATTAGAAAGTGTAACAAGGGTTCCAGCTCAGTATTCGCTGTGCTAGCGCACAGCACTGATTTTCAGCTGGCCCCTGACATTTAAAATAACATTATAAATTACTAGCGACCCGCCCCGGCCTCGCCCGGGATACATATAAACCTCCCTCTTGAATCACTCTATCTATTACAATTATACCGCATCAAAATCCGTTGCGTAGTTTTAAAGATCTAAGCATACATAGGGACAGACAGCGGAAAGCGACTTAGTTTTATACTATGTAGTGAGGCCGGGCGGTATATTATACATATAAACCTTCCTCTTGAATCACTCTATCTATTACAAAAAAACCGCATCAAAATCCGTTGCGTAGTTTTAAAGATCTAAGCATACTTAAGGACAGACAGCGGAAAGCGACTTTGTTTTATACTATGTAGTGATACGCGCACATGAAATTCAACAAAATACAAAACAATTTACAAACAAAAACACGCATTAAACTTAAAATTGAAAACAACAAACACACTTATGTAAAGAAATCACGATAAGAAAATAAAAAAATGCCCATCAAATACAATGAAATAAAATGAATCATTTCTGATTTGTACGAAATACGTTTCATCAAAAGTGACGTCATTAGCCTCCCAAATCAATGACATTTAACAAAAATGCGCTCAGTGGAATAGCACTAATTTAATATCAAATAATAACTGCGCTTTCTTAACTTGAAGTTAATAAAAGTTATTGTGATTCACTTGCTTTCATCAAATTACAAACGAATCTATCTGAATAACATTCATACGATCATAATAATGAGAACTTTTTAAATTAACTCCCATTTCGTATTCAATAATGTTGAAATTCATATTGTATTAATAATATTCCGAATAAAATCACTTATATTAAAAGTTTGCCTTGACTTTTTAATAACGACAGCATTATTAGATGCGTCATTCAATACCCCGATTACTTATCTGTATGTCAAGCGAGTTGAATACACCAATACCTTTTTCTCGCGAACCGTTTATTATTACTTCGGGTGTGAGGAACGTTTTATCGAAAACTGAAACCGCTCTTTATTCGGATTTGAAAATAAGTGGAATTTCTCTTGGAATTTTCCGACTTTACGTGGTAGCGGTACCTAGCAAATGGAGCTTCTAATCCCGGTAAACACAGCTGATCAAAGTTGAGAATGGTTAGATTTTAGCGTATTTTTTATGAAATGTTTGAACAGCAATTTTTTTTAAACTATTGTCTTTTGGGAAAAGTTGTAGAGTAAAAGTTATTAATTATTATGGGTACTTTAACACCCTTTCGGATTAGTACCCCCTTTCCGACTGTAATTTTCAAAGTGTCATTGAATCCGGTAGTCCCTTTTAAGGTAAGGATACACGGCGACACATTACACTCGACACTCAGTGTCGATACCGAGTTTCGTAGTGTGTACATCGCCGTTACACTGAGTTGCGCATTAGCTCGGGTTTAATTTCAGTGTCGCGATTGCATTGTGTCGAATGTCAGTGTCACCGTGTATACGTAGTAGTCCAGATTTTCAAGTTTAGAGTATTAATAATCAATATTCTTTTATTTTAAATGCTTGATGACGTTCTCAATACAACGCAACGGAATTCTAAATTCGTAATCGAATTGACTGACAGAAAAAAAGAAAGGAAAAGCGCAGAATTCCACATACAATCGCGGTCCGGTCAGTGGAAGTGTCGCATCACACGAACTTTATCCAGCGGAAAGTGTCACGTAGCTCTGCCCACTAACATCCGGTCACCTGTAAAACCTTTTTCCGTGAAGTACTGTGTAGTTTACTGTTGTATTGTACAACTGCACAAAAATAACAATTGTCACCGCAATGTCACGTCACCATAGTGAACGCACTCCCATATATCTTCATAGCATTCGACTTGGGTAGCAAAAAGTCACCGTGATAAAAAATCACAATGAGCGCCCGGCCTTAAACTTTTAAAACATCGAAATTCATAAATTGAAACCTTTAATTTTTCATGGATTGGGTGATTGATCATCTTCATAACCTTAAAAATATTGTGTGTTCTAGAATTAAAATGTAGTATTACTGAGAGACTAAATGTTGAATAGATAGTCATGTGTTGTTAAATAGTCATATAGTTACAAGAAGGCTACATGAATTACATGAAAGAACAAAAGCAAAATTAAAACAACCAAATTGTGTAAATACTTTAGAGAAAAAGGCATTGCATTACAAAAAAAACAGTTCGTTTCAATCTTATAAAAAGTTAATCTGGATTTAAACCTGTATTTCTCTGAAGCATTCTCAACAGGTTTCAATTTAATCTGCCACTGATATTCTCTCTTCGCAATACAGGTTTTTCAAAGAGCGATAGTGGGATCTGCATTCCTCACTACAGTTGAATGCCATCGGTGCTCGATCATTTACGTTAAGCTAGAAACATCGACTTAAAGGTAAATGTATTACATTCTTTGATGGATGGTTTTAAACGAAGATGAAGCAAATGAGAGTTGATTTTCTATGAATAGTACGTAGGTCGTGTTGATTTTCCGTATGTATCTATAAATTAAAAGTGTTGATTGGGATCTGACTCATTAGCTTGTATTATAAATAACTCGGTACGCACGAACGAACACGAACATAGCGAACACGAATCACTATGAACGTGTTCGCCGAACACACTGTTTGGTAATGGTACTCACATGCAAACAACGTGTTCAATATTCGAGTTCGCTATGTTCAGCCGTGTAAGCACGAACGAACACGAACATCGCGAATACGACTTAACGAACACATTGCTTGCATGTGCGTAACATTACCAAACTGTGTTCGACTAAAGGTGGGTACTGACCGGTGTTACGGGCCTTAATTTACCATTCGCAGCGAACATGTTACGTTACGCCGTGTTCTAAACTCCGTGTAACATGCTCGTTTCGAACTCTTTGCTCGCCCATGCTCCAGATTTGTTGCCACTCGTAGTCAAGATGTCGGACGACGAAGTTGTGTTGGGATCTTTGATTTACTCAATTATTGTACTTATAATGCAAATTAAGAAGAAAAAAAAACGTTATTGGTTATCAAACTTGTTTAAAAACAGAAACGTATCTGGTGGTTTTTCGTTAATAACAATGAGTGTCGTGGTGGCCCAGAGGTTACAGACCCGCTTCTTAAGCACCGGGTTGTAGGTTCAAACCCAGGCATGTACCAATGTGACTTTTTCAATGTCATATGTACTTTCTTAGTTAATCTAAGACGCCACTGACATACGGTGAAGGAAAACATCGTGAGGAAACCTGGACTAAATGGTCTGAAATCGCCAACCCGCAGTGAGCAAGCGTGGTGATCAATGCTCGTTCCTTCTCTGTATGAGAAGAGGCCTTTGCCCAGCAGTGGGACAGCTACAGGCTAATATTTATTTTTTATTTATATTTTTATCAATGCGCTCGTGACTCTCGCTGCGACGTACTTACTGAAGCGCGTAACACTCAAAGGATTCGCCAAAAAACCAACACCAGGGTCTAGCACTCGCAGCGAGCAACGAGCTGCTCGTTGCTCGTTATGAGCGCCTTGTTTCCCCGTACTGACTAAACGAACGCTTGCTATGTAACACGTTACATTACGCCCTGTAACGCCGGTCAGTACCCAGCTTAACACGTTCATATAGAAATTTGTGTTCGTTGTTCGTATGAATTCGCGATGTTCCTGTTTGTTCGTGCGTACACAGCTTCATACTATCTACTCATGTGTTCATACCTAGAAACAAGGCAAACCATCTTATTACAAATAATCTTGTTCTCGTAAAGAAAACTTCAGAAACAATTCGGAACAGTTTGTTGTTCAAGGCTACACAGACATGTGGTGCTTCCACAATTTACGCCGCAACGGCCTCGAACTTGAGACGTTTCGCAAACACTCACACTCCTGACAACCTTACTTAGCAGTACACTGTGCGAACCCGCACGTATTTTCTGTCGTCTACGATCTAAGATATCATCCTTTGCCTTTCAACTTCAAGAAGTTATAAATTGACCTTGCTTTTTACTTGGTTAGCAGAAAAATGAATAAATATGTGTGTTAAGGTGTCAAGTTACTAAATCATTTTAGTAAGATTACGTTATGTAACGTATGTGTGGTACCGCACGTAAAGAATAGCACTACCCCATCTCTTCCCATGCGTATCGTAAAAGACGACTAAGGGCTTCACTAGAGGATGGGCAGCAGCGTTCTCTGAGTACTTTAACAAGGGTGCCTGTGTTTTTGCCGAAGTATTTTATATCGAATTTCATTACGCCGACAACGATTCGCTGACGTAATCTTTGCCGAAGCAATTTTTAGCCTAATTTGATTTCGCCGAATGAATTAGCCACCATAATTATTTGGCCAAAAAAACATCCAGAAATTTTGTTTTAGTCGAATAAAGTCAAGTCAAAGTCAAAGTTTTTTATTTCAAATAGACCAGATTACAGGCACTTTTAAAACGTCAAAACTAGGTGCACGGTTCCAAAAGGTAGGTTCTATGGAGAAGAGCCAGCAAGAAACTCCATGAATACTCTTTTTAAAATAGTAGATCATGACTATTCATGACAATTCCATTACAGTAGTGTGCGACATAGAATGAGAATAATGCAGGTTAACGTAACAAATAAACTCACAGTCATAAGAGTAACAAATAGAAAAATATGCCTTCTAGGATTGCCGTAGCAGTTAAGAGCCGACCAGTCCCGACAGACAGCACCCGTTCACGAGTATGACGTGCACATCCGCATCGCTTAGCTCAACCATATTTTAGGGAACCCAACGACCGGATATACAACGCCACCATCAGCAGGACATTTTTGTGAGCATGACAGACTCATACTGCCAGACAATAGGCAGTAAAATTATATGATTATAGGTGCATCATTAATTGCTGCTTAAATAATACTTATTTGGCTATTGTTTAATTTGCCAAATAATTATTGGCACAACATTATTTTCACACAGCGGAATGTTATGTTAATCTGACTCAGCGCACCCCGACTACACGACGAAATAAAAAGAGGCGAAAGGTTTTCGGCCCGATAAGAATCTGCTAATAATATTTCGATATCCAATAGAGAACCACTTTAACAACAATACTGCGATCGCCAACCCGCCTACCAAGCGTGGCGATTATGGCAAACCCCCCCATTTTGGAGGAGGCCTATGTCCAGCAGTGGACGTCTTTCGGCTGAATGACGACATAATGTAACTTATGTTTACTTACTCACTTATGTGGTTAAATTTATGTTGCTTGCTTTGTTGGTCTAGTAGTCGGCTGCTAAGAGTGAGGTCCTGGATTCGATCCCCAGGTCGGGCAAAGTGCTATTGGTTTTTCCATGTGGAATTTCTCAGTAGCAGCCCGGAGCCTGGATTTGTGCGTAGTTGATGGCTCGCCCCCCATTACATGGGACTTTGACATAACGGCGAAATGAGGGTGTGCTATACACCTCTGCACACCCTTCGGGGAATACAGGTGTGATGTTATGATGTTACATTATGTAATTGTGCGTCTTCCAGAGATATTTATTTCTATACGGCTCCTACGTATATTAGTGCAAGTGCAAAAACTCAACTTTACAGAAGAGCGGTTTAAAGGTTCTAAAGCTTTTAACTATAACATAAATCAATTGAAATTATAAAATTTTGAATAGGACCATAATATACCATTTCAAATATTTCTATTTATTATTATGACAATGTTAAAAGCTTTAGAACCTTTAAACCTCTCTTCTGTAAAGTTGTGTTTTTGCACTTGTACGAGTATTTGTAGGACCCGTCGTATAGTTTTTGTTATCTATTACCTTTTTTTACGTCCCACACATAATCCATCTTCTCTTCTCATGTCTCTAAAATGAAGTCGCTTTTCGGGTTGTCTGTTTGTCGGCTTACTTCTTATAAACTACTTAATGAATTTTGATGCGGCTTTCATCTCAATTTAGATAATTTCTTTCGGAAGGTTTAAAGCTATAAAGCGTATCCAAGCGATGCCAGGCGGGTTTCTAGTATTAAATAAATCTGAATTATAAACATGTGCGATTTCTTAATATTTCTCTCAGAATAACAAGTAATCTACAAGATGTACCTAACTTAAATAACGCACAACCTCTTAAGGGGTCACTGTACTCATCATTATGAACAACTTTTAATAAGGAACAAAAACTGAAATCGCGAAAAAAAAAACTGCTGTTCCCTACATTTATGTTCGCATAACTCGTCAAAGTGTAGGGAACAGCATTTTTTTTTTTCGCGATTTTGTTTTTGGTCCCATAGTAAAAGTTGTTCATATCTGGTAGATATGAGCTTAGCGGAGCGAGGTTTTTGTTCATACAAAACAAGTGAGAAAATGCGAGCGAGGGATGTGTTGCAAGGAATGTGTTGCGAGGAATGTGTGCAAGGATTTGAAAATATGCGCCTACCAGTCAGTCAATAGATGGTGTTTGGAGGAGGTAGATGATCATTTGTACACATTAAAACATTACGCATTACACATTCCTCGCACAGCTCTGGTGGAAAGGGTCAGACGTTTCACATCCTCGCTACACATTTTCGCACCGCACATTTTCCTCGCACAGCTCTGGTGGATTTCCAGCCTAAGTAGCTAGCCAAGGACTTAAGAAGTAAGTAACCAGTGCATTTTCCTATTAAGCTCTTAAAACATAGTATGTTATGGTCAGCTTTTCTTAGGCTTTTCCTTTAATATAACAGCATGAAGCTTTTTAATTAACACATTGATGAGAAGAGCCAACGTTAAGTGTCGATAAACTCATCGCACGACGTTACTTATTGCAAATATCTTGTATAACCCAACTAATATCTAAGGAACATAAATGAAAGCCAGTTTTATGGGGAAAAAAGCTGGCAAGGTGTTAGGAAATTGCCTAATATGGGCAAAAAGGTCTCGGCTTAACCGGATTGAAGCAAATTAGCTGTTGCAATGTAGATAGTTTGCTCTTTACGAGGTAAGTTTGTGGAGGAAAATACCCTGGGGATCGTTCATTAATCACGTGAGACTCGGAAGGGGGGATATACAAGGGGGAGGAGAGGTGTAGTGAGATATCACGTGTATTTATTATGTCTTTCTTATCGGTTGCGTCCCTCGTGTCGTCCCAGGACGACACCGCCATTGTTTATCCATTGTGTCTATAATTACAGTACTTGAGTAATTAATTGATATAAATGGTGTGTCTGGACATTTTTATCACGATGCTTAATTTACAAGAAATAAATTAGATTATACCTACCTGTATTTAAAGATAATATTCTGAAAGATATCTACATAAAAATACACGTGACTTTGGATAGGAGGCGGGCGGAGATTAGTCTATAACCTCACCTTGTATCACCAGGGGGGTGAAGGGGGGGGGGGTTAAATGTTGATAAAAAACATCACGTGATACGGTGATAGACGATCCCTTACGTCAATCAAATCTTAACCAATCTCACTTCAACTCAATCTCAATATTTATGAAAAACTCAGGGTGCCTCGTTGGTTCCATGCGCGACATCCGAGCGTGAGATCCAGGGTTAAATCCCCAAGTCGGGCAGTGTTATTGGGTTTTCCGTGTGGAATTCCTTAAAATCCTCAAATATGCATTCGCGTTTCTGTATTATTTTCTTAAACTACCCAAGAAGAAGGCACATCTATGTTCATGTTCATCATGAACCTAAGGTAAGATGGACTGGTAGAAAATGCCTGAGGCATTAAGCTCGCTTTCGCCAAATATTGTGCGAAAGCATCAATAAATAAATCTATACAAGCATTTAAATCTTTCTTTCTCTTTCTCTTCCTAAAGTTTGCTGACCTGTAAAACATTGTACATGACAGGAGAGGCCCGGTTCGCGTTTAAATATCATTATGACGATATTACTGCTATTGACGGTTTGAGTGCCTGCTGCGTCACTCAATATGATTGACATAATTAGATAATAAGCGGTTGACATGAAAATGATTTACTGTTGTCTACATTATTATGCGTTAAATAATATTATTGTTGTAAAATTATTTACTGTTGTCGACATTATTATGCATTAAATAACATTAATGATTTAAAATGATTTACTGTTGTCGACATTATTATGCGTTAAATAACATTATTGTTGTAAAATTATTCACTGTTGTCGACATTATAATGCGTAAAATAACATTCTTGTTGTAAAATTGTTTTATTCTGACTGCCTGTTTGGTCTAGTGGTCGCAAGCGCGACTGCTGAGCTTGAGGTCTCGGTTTCGATCTCCAGGTCAGGCATTTATAGACGCCAGCAGATGAAGCTACCCAAAACTGTCAAATTTTCTCAATCAACCTTGAACCTAAAGCTTTCGTGATAAAGATGAAAATATATTAAACAAATTTGATAGATTGTAGTAGCTTGATGTGATGGCGTCTATAGTATTCAGTTTTGCCATGTGAAATTTCTCAGTAGCAGCCCGGAGTCTGTATTCGTGCCTGGTTGATGGCAATAGGCTCGCCCCCAATTACATGGGAAATAATTAAACATAGCGGAGAAATGAGGGTTTACTATACTCCTCTGCCCTACCCTTCGGGGAATGCAGACGTGATTTTATGTTATTTTGTCAATTTGATTCTCTAGAGTCATAGTTTGAATAGCGTCAACCCACAGCTATTGAGTAAATTAGACATCGCAAGTTTTTCAGATGGTATAAAAACAAGCATGTTGTTTATGCATTTAGGTATATTATATTTTATGTTATAGCATAAATAAGTAATGTAAATAGGACAGTTGTACACTGGAGTTCGCCCTCAACCACACTATCAATCTCTCTCTATCACTCAAAGGTTTGCTGGTAGAAAACTCACTTTTGAGTTAAGCTCGCCTTTGTACACGACTTCACTGAATTGTAATGTTTTTATTGTAATTTTCTTGAGTACAATAAAGAATAAGAATAAGCATGCCACATTTTTCAGTCCAACCACCCACGTAACGAGAGCAATTTAGTTATGAGAAAACATTGCGAAAGCCACGCGTGCGTCTTCGCAGTGAAAGGTCGCGCACACGCATCCTAATAACCTTTCGCGCTTGCAGAAATGGAAACGATTCAGAGGAAACTGATCTAGCAGTGTAATATGTAGGAGGTCTATCCCTGCCTAATGGCATGCAAAGTAGTTCAACTTTCGTTGTATGAAAGTAGTTTGTTACGAATCCGCAACTGAATCGATTTCAGCCATTTTTCATGTGTATTATTTTAAACATTCTTTTTGCTTTTCAATCTTTTAATTGATATAAAGAATGTTGAGCCTTTCGCCAAAGCCATAAGACAGAGTTTTAAATGAAGTTATCAATGAAAAATAATAAAAATTTCTTAAATAAACAATTTTTAAGCACATGGCAAATTTCAGTGTATACAAGGTTAGTCGGAAAAGAGGTACTAATCCGCAGGCCACTTAAAGTATCACTGATGACGGTTTTAAAGCAAGTCACAATTCGATAATTTTTATTTCCTTGTAAAATTATTTTTATTTTACTGTTTTCCAAAAATCTTCAATTTTACTTTAGTTACGAATTCAGAAAAGAGAGCTTCTAATTCGTGGCCCTAAATATGACCTAAAATGTAAACACAGCTAATCATAGCTGAGGATAGATAGATTTTAGCGTATTTTTGATGCAATTTTTGAACAGCTATTTCTCTTAAACTACTGACTTTTGAGGAAAGTGGTAGAACAAAAGTTATTTATTACTATGGGTACTTTAACATTTTTTCGGATTAGTACCCCCTTTTTGACTAACCTTGTATAATTATTATGATTATAACTAAATATCCTAATTGGGGTGTTTGCGTTATTCCGGGGGCCGAATTCTCCTAAAAAAAATATTGATAAATCGCAACCGAACCAAGGCCGAACCGTTGAGTGAGAAAACTTTCAATTTCAAAAACTGTCAAAGTTTTGACACAAAAAACAAAATCGATCATTTTGACAGTTTTCGTAAACAAAAACTGACTGACGGTTGCGGTTCGTTTGCGTTTGGCAACAATTTTGTTACTCAAATTGGCCCCTGTTACACGTTGTATAACATACTAGCTTTTGCCCGCGGCTTTGCTCGCGTTAATTAAGCTCAAAAAAACTCTTAACACACTACTAAAGTTTCTATAATAATATAATTCAATCGTCATTCGAAAGACACGTGGCGCTATCTATGAACGTGATTGTTGTTTTCCTCGGGAACAGTACTTTTTTTCGGGATGAAAGGTACTCTATGTCCGTTTCTGTACACCTGACAACGTATATGCAAAATTTCAGAATGAACGGCTCAGTGGTTTAGGCGTGAAATGGTAACAAACAAACTTACTTTCGCATTTATAATATAAGTTAGGATAGGAAGTTAGGATACCAAAGGATTGTAAGCATAGGGTCGTTACCTCCCTCTAAAATGATACACACAATGAACGGAAATTTACAGCTATCCTCACAAAAGTTGTAGTTCTCATAAATATTCAGGTCTTCTAGATGAATATACAAAATACTGACAAAGCCACCGGCTTGTTTTATTGTTCAGCACTTAGACATCATCATTTGTATGCAAAAATTAAAATTCAACGTTTTGTATTACTTTGGGAGGTCAGATGTTAATAAAACAATGGGAGACCGATGAGATTCGTTTGAGTTATCCGAGCAGAAAGATTCCATTTCATTTTCTTGTTATCAAGGTAAATGAAATCGTGTTTACTTTTAAAATACAATGATTAAAGGCGCTTTTCGAGACCGAAACTATTCGAGCATTACCGAATACTAAGTAAACTGTAAACAATCATAAAATAATATAAACTAAAGGTCGCCAGCGGCTTCGCCCGCGTGGATGTCGTTTATTGCGTATTCCGCGTTTTTCTCTACTATAATATGCATGTATTATACATATAAACCTTCCTCTCGAATCACTCGATCTATTAAAAAAACCGCATCAAAATCCGTTGCGTAGTTTTAAAGATCTAAGCATACGTTGGGACAGACAGACAGCGGGAAGCGACTTTGTTTCATACTATGTAGTGATAGACAGTCACGGGCACCAACAAAGTAAATTAACGAAAGAATTGTAATGGAATACTTAAAATATTGTTTACATAGTATATCCAAACACGAATATACTGGATGACTTTTTTTATCGTCTGGAAAAAAATGGGTATAATAAGTGTAGGGAGTAGATAAGCATTGGCACAGTTTTATTTTTTCTTTGCCATTTTCTTAAATTGTCTATACAAGGTTAGTCAGAAAGGGGGTACTAATCCGAAAAGGTGTTAAAGTACACATAATAATGAATAACTTTTGTTCTACAACTTTTCCCAAAAGTCAATAGTTTAAGAGAAACAGTAGTTCAAAAATCTCAAAAAAAATCTCTAAAATCTATCTATCCCCAGTTATGATCAGCTGTGTTTACATTTTAGGTCATATTTGGGGTCACGAATTAGAAGCACCATTTTCTGAATTTGTGACCAAAGCAGGGATGAAGAATTTTTGAAAAAACTAAAATAAAAATCATTTTATTTGGAAAAAAAATATATCGAATTTTGAAATTTTAACACTTGCTTTCAAACAGTCATCAGCGATACTATAAGTGGGCTTCGGATTAGTACCCCCTTTCCGACTAACCTTGTAGATACCTACTATAGAAATTCAAATCATACGCAGATATTATTTAATCGATAATATTCTTAAAAAACATAACGTCTACGTTGCTTTTCGGACAGAACAAAGTTTGAGTCATCTTTGTAACGGTAAAGATCATTTAGAAAATTCAAAAAAATCCGGTATTTATAAGTTAGTTTGTAACGATTGTAACAGGGTCTATGTAGGTCAGACAGGCCGTAGTTTCGATATTAGACATAGGGAACATATTGCCGCATACAGGAATGGCCATCCGGAAAAATCTCATTTCGCAAAACATTTAATTGAGACCGGCCACTCCTTGAGCGACAATAATAGTTATAGTATTTTGCATGTATGTGATAAGAGTTTCCGGTTGAGTGTGTTGGAATAATTAGAAATTTCAAAATATAATAATGATAGATGTACACTGTTGAGTGACCAAACTATGTCGTGCCATAGTAAAATTATATTGGTCAGATAGCATTTTCCTGGGTTATAGAGTCTGCTTCGCTGTTTGTATTATGAGCAAAAATACATCCTGATTTCATTTGACCTGATCACGTTACTTTTTAGCGATTTTTTCATTCAGAAATACATTTATATAGTATTTGGATATTATAGGAATGTCAGAATGTCATAATATTTGACTCCTGTTCAAGTCTAAATAAATATTAAACACAATTTGTTTCTTAAGAATATCATCTGTTTATTGAATAAGACCAAGAGCCCTTGCTTTGTCCAGCCAATCAGAACGCGCCACGTAGCTTCCACCGAGTACCCGACTGCCAGAGAAACCGGTCCTGCCATGCAGTACTCTGAAGTTGTCCATTACCATGACTGTACCTGCAAAAACATGATAAAGAGATGTTTTGGTTATTCTTTTGTGGTAATAATGAAGTAATTAAATGTTTTTATATCACAAGAGAGCTTTATCCAAGAGTCAGACACACTACGAGCAGATTTATTTAAAAGACAATGGATTTATCTGCCTCGTTAGCCTAGTGGTCACAAATGCGACTGCTGAGCGTGAGATCCTAGATTCGTTAGTGCAGGTTAGGCAAAGTGTTACGGGGTGTCCTGCGTAAGCGACAAATGATGAGCAAAGTGTCGTATCTTCGTCAATTTTGGTTTACGTAACAAAAGAAAAACTACGGGTCAAATATTTTTGATAATCTAACTGACGGACTAATTAGATTTATTCAGTCAAATACCCTATTTGACAGCTTTTGAACACGAAAATTGTCTGAATGAACGGTTCTGTCTTGGTTCAGTTGCGATTTATCACGAATTATTTTACGACCCCATTCCAATTAGGGCCCAGGTGTTGTCTATGTAGATTCTCGTAATCGCTTGTAAAAATATTTTACCTGGTTTTAGTTTAAACCTCCATTGATTATTTTCGTCTTGATAGTACTTCGCTAGGCTTCTCAACGAGCGATAGTAGGATCTGCAATCTTCTCTGTTGCCGAAAGCCATTGCAGCACGATCGTACACGTTGAATCTGAAACAATGGATCGGATTCGTGAATGGGTTTAACCGAATTAAGGTTTAAAACCAAAAAGCACATGATCAACACCGCGTATTTGCGGCGGCGTCCATTGTTTATCTATTGTGTCTATATTTCAGGCAATTAATCAGTAGATTACTTATTAAATATTCCATTTATTCATTGTATAGACATGTAAAATCACTACATAGTATAAAACAAAGTCGCTTCCCGCTGTCTGTCCCTAAGTATGCTTAGATCTTCAAAACTACGCAACGGATTTTGATGCGGTTTTTTTTATAAGTAGATAGAGTGATTCAAGAGGAAGGTTTATACGTATAATACATTGCACCAGTGCAAAGCCGGGATGGGTCCTTAGTTACCTATATTTTTAAATACATAATGTTATGTAAGGAATAATGAATAATATACATTTAAAAAATATAAAAATAGTAGCCCACCGGCATCGAGAACAAGGTCCAAGCTACCAGTGGTGAGGGCCTTGGAGAAATAGACTTCCCAACAATACGCGCCGTGCCCAGAAGTACCGCTTTCTGTATCAAGCCCTAAGATCCAGCTGCATAATGAGAGCCTCGTCAGATGTGGTCGAGGCTCTTGCCTGTTAAGCTATTGGCTGTAACGACTATCAGCACAATGACTGCTGAGTCCACCTCCCGTTCCAGCCTCATCAGATGTTGGTCGAGGCTCTTGCCTATTGAGCTATTGGCCGTAATGACTATCGTCACAACGACTGCTGGGTCAACCTCCCGTCGACAACCTTGTGTACCAAGTCAAGGTAAAAATAAATAAAATATAAAAAAATAAAAATTTGCCTGTATCTGTCCCACTGCTGGGCAAAGGCCTCTTCTCGTACAGAGAAGGAACGAGCATTGATCACCACGCTTGCTCACTGCGGGTTGGTGATTTCAGACCATTAAAGTCCAGGTTTCTTCACGATGTTATCCTTCACCGTATGTCAGTGGCGTCTTAGATTAACTAAGAAAGTACATATGAAATTGAAAAAGTCACATTGGTACATGGCTGGGTTTGAACCCGCAACCTGGTTGCGATTATACTTGACTAAATTCAGTGTCGACTGAATTAAGACGACTAAATTCAGCCAAGTGTAATAAGCGCTTAAGAAAGAACACATGAAAAAAAAATGGTAGCTACTGGCCTAAATATATTATTTAAAAAGTTTTTAACGTGTTTTTAACTTTTTTTCATAACTGCCTTTGCCTTTTAATTTTCAAGATTAATATTGAAAGAATTTAAAAAGAAACACGCGCTCGTGAAATTGTAAGAACTATTAAAGAAACTTATATCGAATATTATATTTCATTTAAAATGCAAGTTGTTTTATTTCAACAGGGACCATTTCAGTTGTTCCTTCGCCGATTGTAACACCTGCGCTACTGTCTGCTCTCCTAAAGGCACGTCTTCTGTACGGAGGGCCGCGCGCCCTATATATTAAATATTACCATTACTTAAGTTCTATTAAGGAATTAGCTACCTACTGTCTAAAGGTGAACGCACACTTATCCGAGCCGAACGCATCGAACGAAACGAATTTTAGAATTCTGTGTATGAAATCTTATGGAACCTCGCACACTTGCCCGCGTCGAATCGTCCGAATCTAGAAGAACCCCAGAAATCCTAGAGGACTTCAGATGACGTCATCAGATTCGGCTCGTCTTATGCGGTCGACTCGACCTATGCGCTCGTTCACTGACAATAGAGTAGGTAATACACACACACAGTGTGACAGGCCTAAAGAAAATAGAAACGATTTATTCGGCGCGGTCGATTCTTTCGGTACGGATATGTGTGCGAGGCCTCCTTGACTTCAATTCGTTAGACTCGTTCGGCTCGGATAGGTGTGCGTTCACCTTAAACATGCCGTTCTGGAATAGACGCAAAAAACAACCACCCTGACGATGGTTTTTGTAAAGTTATTTTTTAAATAAATATTTTTTCATACCTAATTTGCACCAAATCCTGTGTCTCATTATCCACTCTAATAACAGGCGCAGAGTACGTGTGGTGATGCGCTTCTTCTATGTATTCAGCTTCCACGTTAAAAGTGGTCAGGAACTTGAAGTCTTCTGGGAACTCCTTTTTTAACTCCTGAGCGCCGTAGAACCCGTCTACTAGTAACGTTTCACCACCTGTTCCATTTGTATGCTCCAGACAGTGAAGGATTTGTAGACTAAAAATAAAGGCACTTGTTTTAAAAGAAAAAGTAATTAAAATGGGAATACGAATCTAATTATCTTGTAAATTGCAAAAGAATTCAACGTTTTAAAGTTTAAGTTAAGTATTTTCAAGCATCTCTGAAAATCAGCAAAGTTCAAGACCATATTTTAAAATTTTATAGCACAAATTTTTATCTTCATTTTATATCCCACATCCTCTATTCATGTAATATTTCTTTTGAAGCTAAGCTCAGATACGTCAGATTCTATCTTTATAACAAATTGTCCCCTAAAACAAATTTCATTAAAAGAATAAATGTCAAAACAATATATCATCGTAAATTCGCGCTAGAAAATACTGAAACATTTGTGGCGCGTAATAAGGGAAAAAGGAAATTGTTCGAACGGAATCCGAAAGGAAAAAAGTCAAAGATCTTTACGAATCAAACGATGTGTGGCAGGGTCGACGAATTTCAAGACTTTCTTTTACGTTTGCAGAATTGGGACGCGACATTCACTGTAAGGAGACCGCCATTAATTCGGCTCAAAGTACTGTTACAGAAACGGAAGCTGAATGCTTGAGCAGCCCTAAACGAATTGCTAAACAGAATTTGAAAGCAACCAACAAACGAAAGCTTTTTCGAATAGACCCTGAAATAATAATGAAGGAAAGGATCCCAGTTAAAGTGGCACACAAATAGGCTCTTGAAAAAATAACCAGCTTCATTATTTTTTGTAAATTATAATACTTTAACGAGCACTCGTTTCTTTCGAAGATTGAAAACGAATTCTGTTTCGCGCTTCAATTAATTTGTCGTCGAATTCAGTTGATAAACAGTTCGGGTGGGCCACTTAAGGAAATTGATTCCTGCGTAATTGTTATTCGTTCGTGTTTTTTGTTATTAATCTTTTTTCGTTCACGAATGATTTATAAGGGGTTCGAACAATTAATTAATAAAAAATCGTTACGAAATCCGAGGACTGAAGGGAAATTCATCAAAGGGGATTTTTTATTAATTGTTATATATAAAAATGTGAAGACCGGCTTTGTCCGATAAATTGCAATACCTTTTGTAGTTATTGATGAATATAAATTGGTAGATTTTGTAAGAAAACTGAAGCATGAAAATTAGGAGGTGGCATATGCGTAAACGTCACAGATTTAATTCAGTAAATCGGGCTCAACACTCACATCTGTAGTTACATCTGTAATCACAACTATTGTGCCTTATATCAAAAAGACTTAAACCGATTTCAGAACGCAACAAATTGACTAATTTTATTTCTATAAGGGCCGATATTTCAATCATCAGATATCTTTCATTTGAGGAATAATTTTGACGTTTTGACAGCTATTGTTTATAAAATATAATTATATCAAACCGCCATATTTATTCCTCAGATAAAACTTATCTGACGATTGAAAAATCAGCCCTAAGTTTAATTAAAATAGAACTCATATTTACCCAGCAGCTTCAGTGAAATACGTGTTGTCGTTATGGGTAGCTAAAGGTAGGTTTGTATACGCGGTATCAGCATGGTCAGCTCTCGTAGTGAACTGCCACATTCCTCCGAAGATCGTATGTTGAACTCCACCGAGCGCCTTGCAGACAACTTCAGTGGCTTCTAGCGATACACCTACCTGAAAAATAGTACGCATTTCTGTAAGTGTTGATATTAATCATAAAACTAAGTGCGATTAGACAAAGAATACCATGTCAGTGAAATAGCTTCCTTGTTGTCTAGATTCGTCGTTCGTTCTGCCCATCTTTTTCCAGTTTGTCACAGTTGGTGTTGGGGTCAGCTGCCAGTCTAACTAGATGTGGCTGAATACACGGATTTTTGATTGATTTTACACGGAGCTATTGCCATAACCCAGTTACTGGGCAATGCCGATATCCTGTGGTTAGACCGGTTGTCAGACTTTCGGACTTCTAACTACCCGTAATGACTGTCATAGGTATTCGTATGACACCCGACACGGAACGTTCTCGATGTGTAAGAAACGGTCACCGTGCGCATCATATGGCTTTGCAAATCATTTGATCCGCACGGTTAATACTTAGCCACTTACGAGCCTCTCGTGGTCATTTAATATCTGCTGATGCTACTGCCTCGATTGGCAACGCATTGTTTTAAGTAGTAATAAAAATGACATCTGATATAAATCAACAGTAAATGCAATTGCAATCACATAGTTTTCTACATTGGAGAAAGGAATCGCCAAGATTTTAACTAACAAACTTAACGTGAACCAGACATCTTTCTCTCTTTGCTCTCTAATAATAATAATTAACTTCAACAACTCTGCAAATGTTCAAAATGTATAATGTCAATTGCAAAATATCAGCTGCAGCACATGGTATGTACTAGATAATAATATCTTTGTTCATGGCTTCGTGAATTATAATTTTTAGTTATCATACTGCAACGGGAAATTAATATGCCTAGAAACAGTGTCTTTAAAAATGCTGTGAATATAGATTAATAGCGGTCACCCGCAGATTCGCCCGCGTAGATATCGTTTATTGCATAGATATTTAGCCTATGTCCTTTTTCGGGATCCAGACTATATCTGTACCAAGTTTCATCAAAATCGGTTCAGTACTTTGGGCGTGAAAGCGTTACAGAGTTACTTTCGCATTTATAATATTACAAGGGATTACTTCTGCAACCATTTCTGTCTTCATCATTAATTTCAAACGTCTGCCAACAACAACCGACAGTTGAACGACATTTCTAATTAGCGACACCTTCACAATTATTTATCAAATCAGCAAGATTAAATTGACACGATTCATTACCCCTTCTATCAACGCGACGCCGTAGTCGAGAAGTGACTGGAACACGCGCTTTGCTCCGTCCACAGACTTAAGAAACTCCTCCACGGGTACTTTAGGTATTTTTTTTCCTACATCTCCGTGCCACAGTACTGGCTTGAGTCTCCGGCTTTCCTTCCACGTTTTGTAGTCGAATTTTGATAGAAATTCGGCTGTGTAAATTGATTTGTGGTTATCACTCCCTGAAAGTAAAAGTTTTTTCTGTGAATTACACAAATTGGTGGAATAAATTAAGCAATTATTACAAATGCTAAAAGTTTTTATAGTATAGACTTTATTGTTTTATGATTTGCGAAAATCGTGGATTTTCCTTTGGACTTATTATTTTGTGAAACAGACTGGAAATAAAATTAATGTACTGAATTGTAAATGTAGGTTTTAGTATTTTACGCTACTTCTGCTCATTTATAAAAATGTATTCTTACAAAATCAACGAAATTGATTTAATTAAACAAATCATTCTCAACAGCGGGAAAGATCATAATTCTACTTACATTTTATTTCTAATTTTGAATTGTTATTTTCAAAACTAAGTATAGTAACATCAGGAATATCTAAGATATGATGAGCTCTCTGGAAGGTGTGCGGGTGGTAGCAAGACAAACACCTGAAACAATTTTCAGTTTACATTGATAAGACGGGGCTAACCTGAAGTTCGCACAACATTCAGATCCTTTCATGATGTAGGGTATGAATTACTGGAGATTGGATCCAATTCTCTTTGAAACCATGATGTGTGCTTTGGCAACTGAGGGAGTATGTTGTCTCAATGCTTGTTCGTACTGCTCAAATTCTAAAGCGTGATTGAGTGCGTCTTTGAAAACTAATCGTCGTCGGTCTAGTTCTATTGACACACAGATTTGATAGGACTACCAAACTGAATTTCGACAAATCGTTTTACGACAAGATTTTACTTCGACACTTTGGAACTCCGACTTTACGCTACTCCGAAAATTATGGAACTTCGACACTGGGGTTAAAGTAACCTAACACGAAGGGGATGACGGGGGCTTCGTTTGCTCGCTCACTCTAGTCCCCGTCATCCCCTTCGAACCTAACCTATACGTGTCGGGGTGCCCCAAATTAGGTGTCGAAGTTCCATTATGTCAAAGTAAAATCGTGTCGTAGAACGATTTGTCGAAATTCAGTTTGGGAGTGTTTTGATAGATAACCTATCTTTTAGGCTGGAAATAGTACAGAAATTACAGAATATTGTTATTTCCAAGGATTTTCTAGTCTCATTCGAAACCAACGTTAATTTTGGGACAAAAGACTTCGGGTTGTCAAAATTATATAGACTTTAAGTGGACTCTAGATATCTCTGCTTACGACACAAAGGGGATTTTGTGCCGGCCATTTTTAGCCGTAAGTATCGTCAAATGAAAATACCTCAATATGGCAATTGCAGCATACACACCTAGCCAACGGAGACCAACGAACGCCAACAAACGTTCGCCATTTTGTTAAATTTAACCAATTTTTTTATTGAACGAATCCAGTTTCATTCGGTTTTTAGCAGTATCGGCCGTTCGTTGGTATTCATTGGTTAGGTATGCATGAAAAATATTAAAGCTGGATTTCAGTTTGTCGCGGCTAATGCGACAGAAACGCGCGACGGACGCGCCGCGTCTTATGCTTGTTTCCCACGGTGCGTGATATAGCGCACCGCGGGAAACACGAGGGGAGCACGAGCTCGCACCGACGCACCATGGGAAGAGACTCATCCGTGGTAACGCGGACGCGTGCGAAGCGGTGCGCCGTATCCGCTGCGAGTCGGTAACTTCAAAGGTGCGGTGCGAGTTCTCTTTCACTTCGTATTTTGGAATGAAAAAATAGCTCCGAATCACACACCCTCATAATGTAGCTTCCCACGGTGCGTGATTTTACGGATGATCCCACGCAACAGCTGGTGCGCGCTACCACGCACCCTGGGAAGCCAGCTTTACGCGATACTACACTATGAAAATGTATAGTTGGCCGCACGCATCCATCGCGGGGGCATGGAAAGTTGGAAGCAGCGCCACACATTTTTATATTGTGTAGTATTGTCGCGTAAAGAGCAAAACGTCAGTCGCGCATGTCTGTCGCATCGGCCACGACCCACGGAAGTCTACCTATATATCACTATTCAACATTTTGCTGCTTACATTGATAAAACAAGACGTTTAAAATATCCAGAAATACTGTTAATTGATCTCATTGTTACCTGCAATGGTCTCTGAGCCAACAGTCCTCAAACCTGATTGACTTTCCATCTCCGAAGTGTACGTCGAGGGCTCTGTCCACTGCGATCACTCTCTCGATGGCTGTGCAAATACTTACTTGTTAATGAAATTGTACAAATCGATAGCTAGGAAAATTCAGTTAGAGCGGACGAATTCGTATTTTTAGGTACAGTCAATTCTAATAACATGTTTACATTTTGTAAAACTAAAAGATGGATTTAAGAACAAGGGGTGAATTTTTGAAATTAACCTTTACTTTTTTCAAATTATTTATTATTAAAAAATTGTCAGTCATTTTTTTTCTTAAATTCCTTGTTTCTACTTATTCGCTAATTGTATACAACTTTTTGCAGCCATAGCATACTATCCAATATTAACGGTTTGAAATAATATATTCTCTTGGAAATAATGAATAATGATTATGCCTGGATAGAGTTATGGTATATGTAGGTAGGTAGGTTTGTAATATGTACTAGGTAGTGTAAGTGAAAGTAAATCACACAATTTGATACAAAAAACAAAATGTAACCAAATGCTCATTCCCAATTATTTTATCGTAAAATAATGCTACTTAATACTGATAGCTTATAAATGGAATGCTATTGAGTAGATAATTGTTCTTGGACAAATATCATTGTCGCCATAATTGAATCGAATCGAATTAAATTGAATTCTGTCGAAATGGTTCTCGAATTCTACAATAGTTGAATGAGAGAATCAATAGAAGGTATTTTTTTTTAATTTCCTTTATTTTACATTCATGTGTATTTCCTGATAAAGAAAACCACGAATAAAAAGGTTACAATCCTAAGAAATGAGGGAATGAATAATGGCTGATTCCTATAATTTACCGAGCGTAATTGGTTAAAATTACGAAGATTGTATCTATACCAATAATGAAAAAGAACCTCTATAGCTTTGCAAAGTTGACCCTCGTATGAATGAATGAATGAGTGAATTTATTTTGCAAGAGCATGGTAAAAATATTCTTATTTTAAATATTGGTATGATAAAACTCTGCCAATACGCAGCCTGTATGTACGTTAGAACCTATCACATGTAAAATAAGCTTACCAGTATAAAATATATTATATCCAGTTTGGCAATTAAAATGCTACCATTGGTAAGCGAAACTAACCTTTTAGTTCATGAACATAAAAAGGCGATAATTCCGGGCTTTTATTTTCTGACATTAGATTTTAACTAGGTATAAAATGTTGTGTTGTAATATATAAGGTTCAAACAAAATACCTTGACAAACTTCTGTAGATTACTCATGAATACGAACAAGTTTTACTATGGGACCAACTCTGAAATATAAAAATAAAAACCAGCCAAGTGCGAGTCGGACTCGCGCACGAAGGGTTCCATACCATTATCGATAAAAACGGCATAAAAATCACGTTTGTTGTATGGGAGCCCCTTAATTATTTATTCTATTCTGTTTTTTAGTACTTATTTTTTGTTATAACGGCAACAGAAATACATCATCTGTGAAAATTTCAACTGTCTAACTATCACGGTTCATGAGATACAGCCTGGTGACAGACGGACGGACAGCGGAGTCTTAGTAATAGGGTCCCGTTTTACCCTTTGGGTACGGAACCCTAAAAAGCAGCTGTGCCATACATTTTGATCGTATTGCGCTTTTGTACGGTAAAGCAGATTTTTTTTATATTTCAGTTTCCCATAGTAAAAGTTGTTCATATTCGTGAGTACTGCGATCTGTAGAAGTTTGTCCTAGTATTTTGTTTGGACCTTATCCCCCTTATTACAACAGATGGTTTAAACCAAGACCAAGGTAAACCCAGGTTTAAAATGTACCCATCACTTTCTTTTGTCATATAACAAAAAGAGACGGGGCTATTTTAAAACCTAGGTTTTTCTTGGACCATCTTTTGTAATCTCTTGTAATAAGGGGGTGTATATTGCACAAATTCTATGAATTACCTACATTTATTTACTTAAATTCTATTCCGATAGCAAAATTGTAAAAAACCAACATTTTAATAAGCAACTAATTGGAAAGACGTTCAAAGCAAGAGGTTTCTTTTGAGAATGCCTCAATCAAACCACTTCAGAGCTTATTGAGTATTTTTAAAGGCAAAAAAAAATATTTTATATTTTGCACTATTTATAGGTACATAAAATTAATTTAATCTGTAGAGAACTTATTGGCATTTTACATAGGTACCTATGCTCGGTTCCTATGGACAAAAACGAATCGTTTTGCTTACCAATGGTAGCATTTTTCATTGCCAAACTGGGAATACGAATGGACACATAAGCTAATTTTACCTGTGATAAAGGTTACTAGCATAAGGAAGAGCGTATGCAAAGCTACGGGGCCTATGTTTCGTACAAGCGTGCCCGGTTCCTATGAAAAAAAAAAACGAATCGTTTTGATTACCAATGCAATGGTAGCATTTTTCATTGCCAAACTGGGCATATAAATGGACATGTAAGCTAATTTTACCTGTGATAAAGGCTACTAACTTAAAAAAGAGCGTATGCAAAGCTATGGGGCCGATGCTTCGTACAAGTATGCCCGGTTCCTAAAAAAAAAACGAATCGTTTTGCTTACCAATGGTAGTATTTTACATTGCCAAACTGGGCATATAAATGGACACATAAGCAAATTTTACGTATGATAAAGGCTACTAGCTTAAGGAAGAGCCTATGCAAAGATATGGAGCCTATGTTTCGTACAAGTACGCCCGGTTCCTATGAAAACAAACGAATCGTTTTGCTTACCAATGGTAGCATTTTTCATTGCCAAACTGGGCATATAAATGGACACGTAAGCTAAGTTTTACCTGTGATAAAGGCTACTAGCTTAAGGAACAGCGTATGCAAAGCTATGGGGCCTATGCTTCGTACAAGAATGCCCGGTTCCTATAAAAAAAAAAGTTTTGCTTACCAATGGTAGCATTTTTCATTGCCAAACTGGGCATATAAATGGACACGTAAGCTAATTTTTACCTGTGATAAAGGCTACTAACTTAAGGAAGAGCCTATGCAAAGCTGTGGAGTGTCTTCTTCATTATTGGTGAAGATATAAGAGTCTCAATTTTAACCAATAACGCTCGGTAAATCATATAGGAATCGGCCAATAAACCCTTTTTACCGTAAGTTGATTAGTGCCGTTTCTCTACAAACCGTTACCATACGAAAAATTTCAAATATTAAAAAAAAAAAACAAAGAATGGATTATACAGGCTGTAAACGAATTGGTGCAATTCCTTCAATCCGCGTGATCTACTGGTGATACAGATTAACCCTAAATGGGTAATTTGTAAAATAGAACAAAAAAAAAAACAAAAAAATCTTGGGATTGTATTTCTGAGTCATTTTAGAGGCCGGTGTTAACTGACTGCAAAGAGCGATATCGCATTAGCCGTGCCGGCCAGCCGTGTCGTCGTGCTTTCATTCATCCATGCGTGGGCATCGAAATGTCCAGCGAGAACAATAGGATTTTTGCAAAAAAAAAAAAAAACGTTTTTTTACTGAATCCTTATTAGGTCGTTTAGACAAGTGTAAACACGGCAACCGCATAAAAAAAAATGTTTTATGCTAAATTCCGTGTGGGGTCAATCTACACCAGTAGATCATAAATGGTTTTAAGAATATATATGTATAGTTATTTACGGTTTTTGGTTTACGTTTTTTCGAATTTACGAAATTAAAGCTCCGAAAATAAGGGCTCCGTTTGGGTCCGAAACTAGTCGGGCAATCCCGAAAAAATGCACGAGAGTAAACCGTAAATAATCACAAATTTACGAAATGACCGCTATGTCAGGACTCATATTTCATTGAACAGAGTAGAGTGCTATTTAAAACCGTTATATCATTAATTTAATTCTGCACATTATTGTTATTATAACCTTATTTATAACGTCCATATTACTCTAATTAATTGTAACTACGAATAATAAAAAAATCATATGGGTACGTACATTCTTTCGCCATTTCCGAAGATTTAACCTGTCACTGCAAAAATCACTGACCACACCTTTTTGGAGTAACACTACAATGTCAACTGATCTTTGGAATTACACGTTATCGTTGACAGTTATCCGAATGGTCAAAGTTGAATGACTACTATCACTGAGATAACTGTAGTTATTACATTCTTGTCATTGTTACGTATTATTACGTATTTTAAATGCGGTTTTAAGAAAAGTAAATAATAAACAATTTGGCATTTTTTTAATAAACAATAAAAAGAAGAAAAAAAAACTTTTTTTATGTATCATTTTTATTTTTTATTCAAGCTAAAAAATTGTTATTTTGCCAGGTTTAAAAATAAAAATATAAGAAAGAAGACATCGCGACGTATTCCAAAAAAGTGGGTGGGAAAATAGTTCCTTGTGCCCGATTAAGGTTAAGATCGAAAATACTAGATTTTAAGCATACATTGTAGGTTCCAATGCTGGCCATAAAACACGCAACTCATTAAGGCACCCGCCACATAATGTACAATTGTTGGATATCGTATCCGTATCGTATCAAGCTCCTAATCTAGTTGTGTACGCCTTGATTATCCCCGTATCAAATCAAGCTTCGAAACAAAAGCCGATCGCGAGTTGGAACGCGGCCGTATCGAGATCGCGAATCATCGTTCGTTCACACTACCGATCGTCATACGCGTTGGCGTAAGGCCCGGCAGCGTATAATTTTAAGGCGTCGATCTGTACTCCACAATGGTTTTTGGATAGATTATCGGCGATTTCAGCCCAAAACCATAGTGCAATACAAAACTGCCGAGCTCTGCACCACACAATGGTTTCGGGAGAAATTACATTATAAAGCATTGAGTGGTACAGATCGCTTCGGTTCTGAACAATACAATGGTTTCTTAAGCGGCCCGGCGCAGACGACGGACTTTTTGTCCGGCGGACTGCCGCGGACAGGAATTGACGTGGTTGGTAATCTTTGCCGGTCGCGGAATTTAACACGGACTCAAGGCACACGACGGTAATTTTGTCTGTAGTTGTCGTTAGAACTCTAGTGTCTAGCAATGCCAACAACTACTACTAGTCGCGCGCAGAAGGTTTGCCGATGACTGCCCCTCCCACTTCACCGACCGCTACCCGCGCTCGTCTGGCCTACCTACTAATCGTACCGACCATCGACGCGTGACGTCATGAGGCTATCGGCAAACCTTCTCCGCGCGACTTATAACTACTTTCATTCTTGTCCGTGGTAGTCCGCCGGACAAAATGTCGTCTGCTCCGGGCCTTACGGATACGATGATTGGATCCGCTAAATTATACATAATTATAATATGGACCCACCTTTAAATTATCTATTTATTTGGGCCTATTCTGAATAGGCAATACGCCCGACACTTGCAAATATGTGACGTCATTTCGCAGCTACTGTTCACCAACAAGAGTGTCAAACAATAAACTTTTTTTTTTGACTTCTCTCGATTTTCTTTGCGGACCGTTTCTATGTAACCGGGCAGTTATTGGCGAGATCTGAAGGGTCTCCAGCCAATGAGAGGGAAGTCAAATACTTAACCTAAGCTAACTGCTTGTACTAAGTACACTAACATCATGACTACTAGCAGCAACAGCACTACGGGCAAGGGCGTTGCTGGCGGGGGGGTTGAGGAAGAGACACATTGATAAGGGCTGAATTATCGGTGTGACTGAGCCTGAAGAGACGGCCGGCTCTACGACGGGAGAGCTCAGTGGGTCGTGACCGGCAACCTTAAAATCAATTCTTGGCAATTATAAGTACCGTTGCGAATTTGGCCATATTTTCGTACATTGATTTTGGGTTGAACTATGTATACCTAATGATTTAATGATCGATGGACGATCAATTATACACAAACGAAGAGTAAACTAGCGTAGTTCTGGGCTGACACAGTTTATATTGCCATCGACACGCTAAAAAGCATACATAAACTACAACATTAATGCGAACTTCGATTCAAACGTCGTCGTATTATCTATGTAAAAGTTTCGAAATCAGCAGACGTACGCTTTTAAGTACTTTTATAATAAAGCAGGCCTATTACAATAAAATTTATAATCCCAACAAAATATTAATAACCCCAAATTTTAGACAAAGATTTATATCCGTGATAATGGGAATCAATTCTGTCAAAAAAAATAATCTTTCAGAGCAAAAAAATTCTTTGCAATTATTATTTTTGAGTCATCTTAATAGATATGATCACTTACCCATACCTACCGCAAGAAAAAAGTTTTTATATATTTTTTTATTCTAAATAAAGCATTGTGCAGGGTTACTCTACGCCAGTAACAAATCATTTTGGTTTTAAGGAAATACACGAATTCGTTTACACCCTGTAGGTATATTGTAGCATAAATGATAGGTCAAATGATTGTAATTGTTTCACATAACCCCCGCGGGTACCATAACATTACACGATACGTATCGTTACATAATTGATTTTGATACTAATTTGTTTAAAGCTCACACTGTTAAGGGGCATTTATTTATAGCGTCCGATTCCGATACGATTTGTCATCGACACCAATGCTGATGTTAGCAAACGCAAAATATGTTAAGTACTGAAACTACTCCTTGCTGTAGGTAGGTACAGTCAGCAACAATAGTAGCTGAACATTTGAGTTTTTTAACATTGCATCAATTAGATAACTAATTGATAGGAAACGAAAACTTTAAGACATACTTAGAGCTGTATCTAGCAGCTCCAGGTATCTATTAAAGTTTTTGTTTTAAAACAATTAGTTTTTTAATTAATGCCAAGTTTAAAAACTCAAATGTTCAGCTACTTTTGTTGCTGACCGTACTGTACAATTTCCAGGATAAACAATGTTGCAGAATTTTATTGACATTGTCAGTTGACCTGTCAGAAATATCTACGGACCTGTCAAATGACGTCATACAGTCGTTCGATTATATAAAACAATTCAATAACAAAATCAAATTCAGTAACAAAAACGAAGCATTTCAAACGAGTAATAGAATAATTATAATTCTAGCTTAATGATGTGGACACGTGTGACGATTATTGCAGACATTTAGGCTGCAGACATATTGAGCGTATATTGCGTGGCTCATGTTACGCGTTACACGTATGCATCGCACTACATACAAAATCTCCAAAGCGGCCTCACCACGCGTATTTTAAGTCGTTACGCCGAGCGTAATAGGACCTAGAAGTTTCCAGATACTCGACGCAAGATATGTTAAGTGTGTTTTGGTTTATACAACTTTATTTCAAACATCGTATCGTCAAATGTAAAGCGTACTTTACATGTTGAACAAACAAGCCACTCACTCAAATACTTCCCCGTCACCCCGGGCGTTTTGAACTCCAATCCTCGTTGTTACATTTTATTAACTTAATTAGTTTTTATTCATCACACTCTTCAGTGTTACGAGTTCTGTTTTGTTTGGAACTGCAAAATATTAAAATAAATAAACATAAACGCTGCGGTGCGCGGGGCTACGTTTTTTAACGTTGACCGTAAGTACTTCAGTTTGTAAATACGCATTTGGTATTGGTATTGGTATAACGGGCTGGTATCCGCAACTCCACGTCTAAGCGCGTATTTTGCGTGATGGGTGGTAAGTAGGTATAAGTCGAGATTTATCGTCTATGGCGCACTCTTTTGGAGATTGGAGAAACGGATCTGGCAACACAACTCTTAACCCATCCCACTCTTAACAGATGCCGGAAATACGATAGCGCCTAGCACTTAAAACCAGCACTATCCTTTATGTCATCTATTCTTACGGCTATCTGTTTCTCACGTCACGTTTGGTTTTATCTCCCTATAATTGGTTTTCCATTATGTGGCAATTCCAATTCATTGTCATGTTTCGACACGTTCGCTTCAGATATTTCAGGGTTGTGGACTTATTAATTTGTATGCACAGGTTGGTCTGGGTACTGAGGTCTAGATAATAGCAATGTCTGGGATATTTGTTGGTTTGAGATGTTTTGTATGGCTATGTTCGTGTGGTTGGCTTGATTTTGGATTTTATATAAATAAAAAGAAAGGTCCTGACTGACTGACTAAGTGATTAACTCACTCATCAACGCCTAGCCCAAACCTTTGGACCTAGAAAGCTGAAATTTTGCACAGAGGTTTCCTTTATAATGTAGACAAGGAATAAGGAAGGATATTTCGAAATTCAACCCCTGAGGGAGTTAAATAGGGGATGAAAGTTTGTATGGAAAATCGTCACTTAACGGGTTCAAAATTTCACGCAAGCGAAGCTGCGGGCAAAAGCTAGTAATCTATATAAATAAAAAGAAAAGTTCTGACTGACTGACTGACTCATCAACGCCCAGCCCAAACCCTTGGACTTAGAAAGCTGAAATTTTGCACAGAGGTTCCCTGTATAATGTAGACAAGGAATAAGGAAGGATATTTCGAAATTCAACCCCTAAGGGATTTACAGAAGGCATGAAAGTTTGTATGGAAAATCGACTTTTAACGGGTTCAAAATTTCACGTAAGCAAAGCTCCGGGCAAAAGCTAGTATGACAATATACCTATACATCAGCCACTTTAAAGTGATAATTAACGTGCTTTGGGATTATGAACCTTAATTCAATGAATAATAGTTCAGTTTCCATGCATTCAAATTACTTGTAAGCCCTTTTTAGTAATTTTTGTCATTCTAAAATTAACTTAAAAACATGTCGTCAAAGTTGATAATTGCGTAATTAGTAATAACGTTTATTTCTCTTTCCATATTGGCTTTAGTATAAAAGATCATATTAAAATATTTGTGTGCTATAATACTTTATTCTTTGATATTATATCAAGGAGAGTAGCACCCTGAGTACCAAAAATATGATAGTTCTGCTTAGCCTTTTCCCAAATATGTTGGGGTCAGCTTCCAGTCTAACCAGATGCGGCTAAATACCAGTATTTTACATGGAACGACTGCCATCAGACCTCCGCAACCCAGTTGGGCAATGCCGATATCCTAAGGTCAGAGCGATTGTCAAACTTTCGGACTTCTGACCACCCGTAACGTCTGTCACAGGTATTCATATGACATGGACACCGACGGTTTAACATGCTCTCCGAGGTTAGGAGGGGTCTCGATGTGGAAAGAACAGTCGCTCGTCCAGGGACTGACTGCGGCAATCGCAGATTATCCCCCTTTGATCCGCGGGGTTGATTATAAATGATAAAAAATAAACCAAAAAAATGATGAAAAACATAATTTTAACGGTAAAGCTTCTATAAAAAATGTTTAAAACATAAAATATTAAAATAGTAACTTTATTAGTAATTACATTTTCGAGCCGTTTGGGGTCGAAACACGGGCCGTGGGGTCCAAGTGCCCAACTCTTGTACAAAGATATCACAAGGCGGCTGGTCGACACGTCCCGTGACCCGAAGGCTGCCCTCTACTTTGGTCAAAGGATATGCATTGCCATACAATGTGGCAATGCTGCCAGCCTTCTGGGCACGTTACCAGTCGACAGCGATGCGGAGGAATATTATTTTGATGCCCTATTTCAGTTTATAGTTTTATTAGGATATGTTTTTCTTTATTTGTATATACTGAGGTGTCGGGTAATATGGGCAACGGAATGTAAACACTCTCGCACACCCAAATCGTTCCTCTGGCAGGGTCGCCATGAGGTGTCGGGTGTAAATCAAACGATTGTGTCCAATGAATATACGTGTTTAATGTATGAAACCCAAATTAGAACTAACATAAGAAGCTTAGAACATAATGATATACTTAGGAAGTAGCCATATACTACAATACTTTTATTTGTAATTATGTAAATATTTTTTGTGTAAATATTGTATGGATAATGAGATAAAATAGTCTAGTAAAATATTAGTATTAAAAATTATTTGGAACATTTGGAAAATAAAAGCTTTGGGCGGTCACAATACTATTGCACCGTTATGTACTTTGATCACTTCATTTAGTACAGAAATAATTATAGAAGTCGGACACTTCCATAAAAGTATTGACATCTCACAACTCAGTAGGCAGTCATTGTATTAGTTATGAATGAAACACAATTTTATTTTTCTGAAGAATTTTGATGCGCACCAATCTTTCACGCATACTTTCAATTTAATGTATCCCCGAAACCTGACTTTTTAATCCAATATTTGTTATGACATGGCAGAAAGTAAAAAAAACCTCGACGAACGAAAAAATATCATTAAAACAGATTTTCATTTTGCTAAGCGCAATCTCTCGACGGCAGCGGATTCATACGATCTTTTATCATAAGCGCTCCCGTTGTACTCACTAAGACTCAAATGGTCTTCGCTTTTAGGGTCCCGTAATTTTATAATCTGTCAAAATCAAACCCAAAAACTCATTTATTCAAAATATACTAGAATTACTTGGTTCTTTTTGAACGGCAATTTAACAATTTCTAGCTCCCAAAAAATTTGTTCTGTCATTCGCTAATGTATCAGTTGTGTGGTTCTCGAGGCCACACGCCGTCTCTGTCTTTGTGCATTTCACCAGAGAATCCAACATATTTTTTAAGTAAATTGACTGTTTTTTACACTGACCACACTGACTCTTATTTAACCCTGTATTATATTCTCTGTTCAACGAAAGATGAGTCCTGACATAGCGGTCATTTCGTAAATTATAGCCGTAGACTACTATCGAAAAAACGACATCATCAAAAACCATAAAATACTATTTTAAGCATGATTGATTTGTTTTTTGTTAAATATTTGATATTCTTTGTACATATGGTAACGTTTTGTAGAGAAACGTCAGGATTCACCAGTCCTGACGCTACGTTACCGTGAAAAGGGTACAGGAACTGCTCGTCTATTGTTTCATAAGAAGGTACTTACGTAAATAAAAAAATCAAAGTGTCTGTAAACCCTGAAAAAGGTTACAGAGGCTAGAAGGTAGTAGCTTCATGAAAGAACACATAATATCGATATCACAATAATTTTCGCGCGCAGTTCGCATGTAATATAAATTACCAACAATCAGTTTCTGAATACTCCACTTTGATTGTTGGTAATCCTGTAATAGGACGGAAATCCAATATAAATAAATATACTTCAAAAATACGTAGAACTTACTAAAATCTACGGAACACATCTCACAAAATACGTATCAACTCTGGCATTTAGCTTCGCCGCGAAGATTTGTAATGAAATGGCGGCCGACCCACCATCTGAATTGTAAATGTTATTATTTCTAAACAAGGACTCCAAATACCCCCACCGTCTGGCCAGGGTCAATATCACCGGCTGAATAATTGCTGAGCCCCTATATTATTAGACTCGAAGGGATGAAACTTAAAGCTATAAATAAATCATGACTTGCAATGTTTTTAATCTTCGTCCAAACAAGTATTGTACAGAGACGCCAGCACATAAGGCAATCTTTTTAGTGGATTTTCATCTTTATCGCAAAAGCATTAGGTTCAAGGTTGATTGGGAAAGTTTGACAGTTTCGGGTAGCTTCTGTACGTGTGAACAAACAAGTTGTGACCGCGGCTCCGCTTGTGTGGAAAATATAATTTTCTCTAATCGGCTTAGCCGTTACAGTGGCGTGACGCAAATATATTTTAATAAATCGATCGATGCAAGCATCTGCTTGTATCTTTGAACAACAATCATAAGAAAAAACGTAAATAAATTAATTTTAAAGGGTATTATTATAATAACGATCAAGTACCTAGTTATTAAGCACTTGCTTAGATAGATGATATGATGGCAGGAGGTAACGATTTGTTTACAAATTTTTTTTAAACAACCAGGGATGCGCTACTTATGTAAATTTAATAGGTACTTAATTATATCCAATCACACTCCTTTTAATAATAATTAATAGTATAAGATATCGACAATATTTATAACTCTTGTTTTCAGAATTAATCAACGACGTTTGAAATGGATAGTTTTAGTGAACGACGGGATATGAAACGATAGTGTTATATGTTTTTGGAATCTACTCATCAACTTCTAGACAATGGTCATACAAATTAGTTTTTTTTATTTTCATGTATGGTTTTTATTCATGTACCATAGCTACTCCATTTTTTTCTAAATTGTATCTATCCTGTAACACCCGGAATAACGCAAGGATTCTAACGATACCACATACATCTAAATCGGTTCAGGCGTTTAGAAGTTATGGTAGAATAAAGAAACTCACACATACATACCTACATTAACCCTAAAAACATAATACCCCTTTTTTTGGACAGTGTAGAAAAAAATGTATTAATTTCATAACACTGTTCCAAGTTCAAATTAATGCTCCAACTTATTTTTAGATTAACGCGTTTATAATAAACACCTCGTATACAGTTTAGGTTTTACCTGAAAATGACGGGCACCTTTCACCTTGTAAGGGTTAAAAGCGTAACCGATACATGATATTTGAACTAACTTAAAAGGGTACACTCGGTTGCCTCTCAATTTCCCCCAACAAACAGGGTTTTATTATGTTTGGTTGGGACTCAAATCACTAGATACTTGATACCCAGCGTTCTGAAAACATCGTGTATTTGCTCTTCTAGTTTTGCTATTTTCAAGTTTGTTTCGACGTTTAGGAATCGGTTACAGAATTTTGATATTGTTTTAAACTCCTCTAATATAAAGTGACATTAATCGTATGGGCATGATGTTGGTTTATGTAGAAGTTAGTTTAGGTAAAATAAATATTTTTGTTTACTCTTTCGTGTCGTATGTCGTAGTGTCCCGGAGGATAGAGACCCGCTTGTTAAGCACCGGGTTGCAGGTTCAAACTCAGGCATGTACCAATGTGACTTTTTCAATGTTATATGTACTGTTGTGTGTACATTAACACACGGCACCACGTACCGCCGCGGTAGGCGGTGAAGCGGATCTCATGTCGCATTGGTTTCTAAGAAATCCGTTGATGCCAAACACACGTACACAGCCCGACCGCGCGGTCGAGCGGCGCCTCACAAACGGGGCGCCGGTGTTCTTACCAGTGTTTGTGATCGAACTGGTCAAAACCTCGTTAAATCTATCCGCGCGTACAGGCGCGGAAAGCGCCTTACCGCGCGGAGTACCGCAACGAAACCCGCTTTACCGCCACCGCCCTACGCGGCGATGCGCGGTGCCGTGTGTTAATCTAAGATGCCAGTGACATACGGTGAAGGATAACATCATGAGGAAACCTGGTCTGAATGGTCTGAAATCGCCAACCCGCAATGAGCAAGCGTGGTGATCAATGCCTGTTCCTTCTTTGTGTGAGAAGAGGCCTTTACCCTGCAGTGGGATAGTTACAGGCTGACATTATATTATTTGTTACTCGTGTCCTCTCTCTATAATTATAGACACAATAGATAAACAATAGCGGTGTCGTCCTCGGACGACACGCGGGACGCAACCGGTTAAGAAACTAAAGATAATATTGATCATAATTTGATTATCACTTGCGTTATCGGTGAAGGAAAACATCGGGAAGAAATCTGCTCACCTGAGAGGGCTCCAAACAGTTCTCGATGGTATGCAGTCCGCCAACCCGCACCAAGCCAACGTGGATGACTAAGGTATAAATCCTTCTCATTCTGAGAAGAGGCCCGTGCCCAGCAGTGGAACAGTAATGGGCTGATGATGATGAAGAATATTAATTTAGGGAGTTTCATGCGAATGAAAATCACATAATGATACATAAGTGTCATATTTTGGGGGCTGAGTCACCCTCGTCCGTGGGAAGGCATCCTTAGTTCAAAACCCCACACGTGGTCCCCAGGTGGTGCCAATCAGGTGACAACCTTTCGCTTGGTGGTAGCATCTTTACGGTCCGCCTGACTAGCTACCACCCTCTCATTAAAGTCCGGCGCCAAGCAGTTTACTGTGTTCCGTCGTATGTATGTGAGAGCCAGAGGGGTATAGGGGAATCTCTCTATATCTCTGTTACTTGGATTCGTGTGCTTCATCTTAGACCCTGTCTGCGCTTACCATAAGGTGCGACAAGGGTCAAATACGACCAAGAAAAGGAATGAAAAAAAAAATTGTTTTTTTTTTGTTTTACTAAAGACGGAAGTTTTACTGATCGAGTGTCGCTACTTTAATATTAGAATGCTGCATTACAACCACATAGAAGACCCCATTATTAGTGTAGAATAATGAGAATCTGGACTTAGTAGATACATCCTTCTTCTATGGTTCTCACGAGCTGTACGAGAATAGGTCATGCCGTAGTGAAGAGATTAGCCAGTCGGCAAAGTTGATAGCGCGGCTGACTGCCCAGGATGCGCCGGACGTATTTAAGTATCTTCACTCGTGGAGGCTCTTTTCATGCACCCCCGACCTCTAGTAATGTATTTAAAATAATAAATTTATTATCTAAAACTGCATCCGTGCTTTGAAAGTAGGACACAGCCAACGGAGTTACCATAATAGGTTTCTATCCTCATCCTTACTTTTTCCAGTCTTCATGGCTGGATTCCAATATAGGCAATTTTGTAGTGCCATTTCAGAAACTTTCAATAAATCCGCCCAACATTTTCTCATCAATATTTTCGTTCACTATTATTTTGAAATAAAAAACTATTTGGAACGAAACAAAAACTGTTACAGTACTTGAAATAGGATAAGTTGGGTTGGTTGGCGATTTCCCAAAGGTTTTGAAACAATAGTATTTTCCTTCAAAATTAGTCTCCAGAGCATCAGGCATGTTTTACTTACAACTTATCATCATTTTTCTGCGTTAGATGTATTTTACTGAGTTTTTCTGAGTATTTACGAAAGATTACCTAAAGCGCAGATAAATTACAGAAAAGAATAAAATCTCAGTGTATGTTTTAGTGAATAAAAAGAATCAATACCGCCCAATAGATGCTCAAAAAACCCGCCTGTATAAAAAGCGAACTAAAAAAATAGGAACTGAAAAGATGTAAACAAGACGTACTTCTAATCATAACAGAACGTAAAACTTACGTAGGTTTTAAAAAAAATATGCTATCAAATCATAACAAGCAGTCGGAGGCTGCGTATGTTTTTTTCTGCATGTTACGATTTATTTTGATAGCATGTTTTTTTTTTAAAACCTACGTAAATTTTACGTTATGTTATGTATGTTACGTCTTGTTTACATCTTTTCAGTTCCTATTTTTTAGTTCCCTTTTAATGCAGGCGGGTTTTTGATTTTTATCATTGAATTTTTTAATTTACTTCTTTTTAGTTTTATTTTATCAATGTATCGTACCTATTTATAATTACCTACCTTTGTAATGAGGCTTAAACAAATCTATCAACGGATATCTCATTTAATATACCATCACTCGCTCTAGCCCGCAATGTCGATCCTACACAAATTTCAAGTTATGTAATTCTTAAATGGAGCTTATGGCTGTAAAATGGTGAAGGAAACATCATATTGATTTTAAAAGACCTATTCAGTGATACCCAACATAATATGGTAGGCGACAATTTTCTTTTTGTTTCTCCCGCTTTTTCTTATTTCACGGGCGCCATTTTGATTTTATATAATCAAAACCTAGCCTATAACCATCGCACGACTCAGATGAATCGCTAAATACCTCATTCATTAAAATCCATCCAACCGTTCGGATGCTTCGAGGATATAAAGAATTCCACATACACAGATACAAAGATACGTAGATACGCGTGAAAAACATAACCCTATCTTTGCTGTCGCTTAGTCGGTTAAAAAGAAAAGAATATATTTAATATTGGTAATTGGATTAATTAATCAGGCATTTTCATGGCATATTGGAAAATTTGATAGCACTGGAACAGCGCCAAAGAGCTTTCCAATTAACACGAGCTAAGTGAATGAAATTCTGAAGAGCATGTTTTCAAGATGCGAAATGCACTCAATCATTCTGGTAATTTAATTTATACTCTCTCTTATATTTAATAAAGAAAAAGTTTCTTTGCAATTTCAAAAGTAATATTACCAGCATTTGCTGATTAAATTTTATTCTATTTTGATAAGATGGTTTCAATTTCAAAATCAAAAGTTTTTATTTCACATAAACCATTACAGGCGCTTAAGAAAAGTCGAATTTACGTGCACTGTTCCAATTAGTCTTTTCCTATAGAGAAGAGCCGGCAAGAAACTCCATGCTTAGGTGCTCTTTTAAAATCCATATCTTTAACAATTTGAGTGGGTACAGTTAGGACTTAGAATAGTTATGCGAGAGCAAAGTAGACTTAAGAGCAGGAACCACACAAAAAAACAAAATGAAAAATATGGTTACAAATTAAATAGGTACCCAGGCATCTAACTAGTAACTACAAAGCTCTCACATTTACAAAAGGTAAAAGGACGCTAAACTATATAAAACAACTGACATGGTAAATTGTCATCAAAACACATTACAAAGAAATTATGAGACATGGTTAATTGTCATCAAAACACATTACATTTTAAAGTTTAGATAATAATATAGTCAAAGATCGTATTGCGCACTCTGAGTTCAGTTCAATAATGCGTTTAGGGTGCTGGTCGGGCTGCCCCGCTTCTGTAGTGCATCGGGAATGTTCGCAGACGCACATGTCGATTGCCTCTACGCAACGATGGTAAGAGGTGCGCTTCTTTGGTGAGCAGGGTGTGGGCCAGCTTTAACAGTATTCTAAACATGATCGCAAGCAGATTAGATTGCATATATGTGAGTCGCTGTTGCGCCGTCTCGCATTATATACATCACATATTACATAGTTTATTTTAATGTATTACTAACTTATTGAGTCCTGGGGGCTTACCATGACCTCTTATGAAAACGTTCAAATGCCAGCCAGTCAACTTCCGTTCAAAAGCAGGCCTGCTTCTGAACCGCTAAGAATCGTACCATGACAGTACTAAAGGTGAACGACTAGTGAACCAAGCTGAATGGTAATACTGTTCATGGTACGAAAAGTCTATACAAAAAAAAAGGTGAACGGATTTCGGAAACGTCAACGTAGCAAGCCTGCCGCAGGCCTGCTCTTACGATGTCATAGTACAAAAGAGCAGGGCAGTTCAACTTCCAGGCAACTTCTGTCCTGATTTAAGAGGTAAGCCCCCTGGTCACTTGAATAAATATTTTTCTATTCTATTTTGTATTGTAATTTTATTTATGTTTACAATTAGGTAATGGAATGGAATTAGAGGTCGCCTCAGCAACCTCTACGTACAATGCTTTATATTTTTTGGCCAAAACATATCTAGTACCTTAACCCTCATTTATTATATTAAAAAGGTAAGAGGTAACATGTAATACTTACATATACACAAAAAATCCGACGCATTAGGGGTTGAAGTTCTGCTTACTATCATTACATTATCATCTTCAAAGATAAAATGTAACCTACTATTTTATTTATATTCTAGTAGCTGAAAATATTCAACGAATTTTGCTGATTTTATAGATAGTGTTATGTATTACACTATACTCTGTTTAACGAAAAATGAGTCATGAGAGCTCGGTCATTTCGTAAATTGTAGCCGTAAGGAGACTGCTATCGAAAAAACGTAAACCACATCATCAAAAACCGTAAAATAGCTAAATTATCTATGTTTTATTTATTAAAAACGTTTGAAATTCTTTGTATGGTAATGTTTCGTCGAGAAATGTCAGGACACCTTTCCGCGAAAACGGTATAGTCTATAAGTCTGCTCACATTAGGAACAAACTAAAAAGATTTCAAGTCGTATAAAAACTACTTTTTCACGTTTAATATTACTTTTTAAAGACGTGAGCTTTTGCACGCCAGACACTTTAACGATATTTTTGTCAAATAAAATTATAATACAGCGAGGTCGAAATTTATTTTTGCATGCTGCATAAATTGCCTTTGCAGTTGCAGGATTAGTGTAATGGTTAACTAGATTTTAATAGGTGTATTTTTGTCTTACAAGGTAAGACAAAAAGGGGGTACTAATCCGCAGGCCTCTTAAGGTATCACTGATAAGTCTGATAACTGTTTTAAAGCAATTATTATAATTACAGAAGATTTGTTTTCAAGCAAAATTATTTTTATTTTAGTTTAGTTTCTTCAAAAATTCTTCATCCCTGTTTTAGTTACGAATTCAGAAAATGGAGCTTCTAATCCGTGACCCCAAATATGACCTAAAATGGAAACACAGCTGGTGATAGATGGATTTTAGCGTGTTTGTTATAAAATCTGTGAACAGCTTCAAATATTGACTTTTGGGGAAAGCTGTAAAACAAAAGTTATTCACTACTGGGTTCTTTAACACACTTTTGGATTAGTACCCCCTTTCTGACTAACCTTGTATAAGAGTAAGGAGCTTTCAAGCAGGTCACATAACTTTCAAAATTTATTTATAATTTATTCTTTCAAAAACTTGCTGGCCACTATAATTATAATCGTTTTCGTTGAAACCATTCATCTTCAGTAATCCTACGAATTTGTTATCAGAAGCATATTAATTATGACTACGTACAATGAAACGCTTGCAAACTATGAAGTTGCCAATTCTATTAACCATTTACCTTCTTTTTATTTTTTCCTTCTACCCGCAAGTGCCGACGATTTGTGGTGATTTGTGCGCGGCTCGCACTCCATTCGTTTACGGCCGTCTAGATCGATGCATTGTCTCAGCGACTTTTTTGTGAAAAGTGTACTAAAACATGGAACTTTTATTAAACCGCTGTGTGGGAAATTATGCAGCGAAAACCTAGGGTTAAAGTATTCGCTATAGTGTCGTGAAGTACCCTTTTTTTTGTACTCTTGAAAAATCATCAAATCACTTCTTCCGCTCTGCGTGGAGCGAAAGAGTGTCAGACTCTTACTGACTAAAACCCATCCGTGTTCCTCCTAATGCCCTTTGCGTTCCAGGGCCGCAGTAACTCTTTCGAACAAATTTCGCAACCCTGGCAGGGTCGTGAAGTACCTAGTACCCGTTCGACGATCATGAGGCTGATGTTCTGCTGGTCCAATGGACGCCGCGTGTCGACACTATCACTTGCAGGTTAGTCCTATCGTATACCAGCTGATTATCCGAATCTTTTATCCAGGCAGCTGTACTGTTTGTGTAGGATGTTTGCAAAAATGATTAGGGATGCTAGACTCTAAAAATAAGGTCCTCTTTAATTCTCCTGCATAATTAGGTATGATTTACCTACACTACAATACGGCCGAAGTATCTTGGCGTTTCTGAAGTTAGTTGTTTGGCTGCGCAATGAATCTTTTAGAAACGAAATTGTCTACTGCGCAGCTAATCAGCTAACTTCAGACTCACCAAGATACGTCGGCCGTATTGCTTTTGATATTTATTTCATTTTATTTATTCTACATGCACAAAATTGGCACGGAGGTGGACGGAATGCCTTATACATGCCTGCCTAAATTCTTTACAAAATGTAAGGGAATTTTTTTTTGCAATTTGTGACTTTTTGAGTACTCCAACGATGGTTGGTCCCATGGAAGTTTTTGATCAGTATTAGAAACAGGATAGATTGGCATTAAAAAATGTTTTTGTGTAAAATGGCTATTTTCTTGCTAACTGTACATGTTTTTGAAAATTTGTGAATGGGGATCAAAATTCCATAAAAAATTATGGATAGTCTCCTAAGACCATTTTCGTGTAGCTGCAACGGATAAGATACTTCCCCTTACTGCCCCGCTGAAAGTTTCCACCCTGTATATTTTCTACCAGTTGACCTTAGGGTGACACAGATACAAAACATGGTATATCTATCAATCTTTTAAAGTTATATTCTCCGTAACCGAGATAGATCTCCCTGATCTCGTAAGACGTTAAATAAAAAGGAAATCTTGTTACACGAGATAGCAACAAGGACCTATTGTACCGCCACGTACCAAAACTATGTGATTGGAAATATCTCGACAGAATTCCATCCGAAATCCCTGGAATTTTGTATTGTTGTACAATGTTGGAGATAATGGAATATTGTGGCAATGTTATTTCCTATTGTCGGTATTGGATACAAAATTTAATGTAATACGTACGCACAGTTCAATTTAATATCAGCTACACGGTTATTGAATGTAAACAGTGAGTGTTATTCTTTTAGCATGAAACGAGTTCAATTTTTTTATAGTCTACCATTTTTTGAGAACATCGATATCACCTGTCTTGTTGAAAAAGTAGAAAAAAGGATGAGCTTACATATTGAAGCGGTTATATATTTTTCATAAATTGCGTTTAATTTCTGGTTTTCTTCCGGAAAGAAAGAAAAAGTCTAAGACTACACGAAACCGTTTTGCTAACCGTTTTGAAAACTTTTTTTAAATCATTTTTTATCTTCTCCATCTTTTTTAGGTGTAGATGTAGTAAATACACCAATACGACATAATTTGGAGGTTAACTTGGTAGAAAATTTTACTTTTAATTTTAGTTATTAATTTTAAGTATGCTTGAGCGTCGGTTTGGGCGTGAGAATAAATACTTTTTCTTTCTTTCTTTTCTTTCAAAATTCAAAATTGTTTTTTTCGAAAACTAAACATCTCCTAGGGGCGCGCGGGCGGGAGTGGTACCGATGGATAGCCCTCGCCACCCCCTCCCCCCTCCACTCCCTCCCACCCTAAATTCGTGCGGCCCGTTTCTAATGCACAACACAACCAAAAGAAGTTATGCTCAATATTTTAGAGCTGTATAAAGATATATTTGGGACAAAAATGACAAAAAATTCCTGAACAAAAATGTACGAAATGAGGGCTTCCAAGTGCTACTGAGTTTATATAAAATATAGACGAATCGGCTACAATAAAGGCCAGGGCTAGGCAAAGGCCAATTTTTTGGTGTCTGGATAATACTGGAGCCATCCTCGCACACGGCACGTCCGACTCTGTCGCGCTTTAACTGGCAACTGATTCAGTAACTAAATTTAGGACAGTGTGATCAGAAGCTTCTAATTTGCCCTTCTGAATTAAGACGACTAAATTCAGCCAAGTGTAATAAGCGCTTAAATTTTAAAAAGCACTCGACCAAAAGCAAAAGAAGAAAAAGGAATTCTTGACAGAGCGATGAAAGTCATTCGAGAGGGAGCCATGAAAGTGAGCGGACTCCGATTTACTTGAAGGAGTCGTTGTACTGCTAAGCTTCCGGCACTCCGCTTTACTTGAAGGAGTCACTGCACTGCTAAGCTTCTGAACTCCGCTTGACTTGAAGGAGTCGCCGTACTGCTGAGCTTCCGGCACTCCGCTTCACTTGGATTAATTCAAAATTTTACGTGTGCCAGTAGAGACTTTATTAATATTATAGAAGTTGTCCTGAAAAGTGTTTCCTTGTTTGTCCGACTAGTGGTAGGTAGGACCCCTTGGTCGGCAACACTCTTTATAACTGGTGTAGCAGACGTGTCCCTAGCTCAGGAGAACCTGGGTTGATGGTAGGGTCATCTGCTACATTACACGTTCTACAGGAGTATCTAGTAACCATAAATAAAAAAAATAAAAAAACCCCAACGCAAATAACAAAACAGCTGATGACCCTGAAACGGCTGAACCGATTTTGACAAAACATGTCACCACCGCTAAAAAAACAGCTTTTAAATAAAAAAAATGACACCTAAATTGGTTCACCCGTTTAAGAGCCATGATGCAACAGACATACACACAGACAGACAGACACACAGACACACATAGCGGTCAAACTTATAACACCCCTCTTTTTGCTTCGGGGTTAAAAACAGTAGATACTATTGTAACAACTGTTGTAAAAACGAAATTACTTTAATTACCGAAATCTTGTCCGAAATTCTTGCTTTCTTTTTCTTTTTGGAAAAAATCTTGACCACTAATGAAAGTCCACGTCTACCCACTTTTCTTTGAAATCAGTAAGGAATGTTCCTTCATTAAGCCCGTCACTCTTTCCTCGCGATGTTTTTTCACAGATGAAGATGGATGGTGGCCCTTAAACAGGAGCTAAAGCAAAAACATAAGAATAAATTAACGGAGTTTTCTCTTCGTTGTTAGTTTGCGCGCCGCGGCCCTGTTTGTGTCTGAAAACATCTTCTGAATAATTTTCTATTATGTTGTAATCATGGGATAAAACAATTGTTGTGATAAAATATATTTATTTTGTTTCCTCATTGTTATACAGATTACTAATACTTATCATTAAGAAAACACATTCATATTGCATAAAAATAGGTACCTTTTTAGTTAACAAACAAGGTAGGTACCTAATAGTAGCTAAAAGTGCGTACAGTACACGTAAAATAACTTTGCCCCTCTGAAGTGAGAAACAGAACGCCCAAAGACTGTTTTCAGAGCGGCAAAGTTATTTCACGGGTATCAAATAACTTTCACCCCGAAGTGAGGAACAAATTGCTAAAAGCCTGTTTTCAGAGCGGCAAAGTTATTTCACGAGTATCAAATAACTTTCACCAAATAACTACGCCCCTCTCAAGTGAGGAACAGAATGCTGGAAGCGTGGTTTCAGTGCTGCAATAGTAGATTGTTGCATCGAGCCCAAAGTGAGTTATTAATTAATGCACGAGTGTTATGTTGGTGCCCGAGCGCATGCGAGGGCACTAAATTAACACGAGTGCATTAATTACTCACTTTAGCAAGGTGCGTAATCTACTTTTCTTTCAACTACCAATCTACCTATCGTGATGAATAAAATATACCTACTCAAAATAAAAACTCAAGTTAAAGAAAACAAAGTTATCCTGCGACTTTTGCAGCAAAAGGTTATTAACAATTTCATTTGCAGCTGTTTTTATATTTTCTGGAGTTGAATTCATATCGCTATCGCGGTCTATTTGATCTATTTCCATTTTTTTTTCTTGCTAAATATGAAGTGTCAAAGTTTTACAATGGTACAAAATGCGCGCCATTTGTTTTTTTTTTTTACCGTGTCGGTTTTATAATTCAGCCAATTTTTATTTTCAGCCAATATATTTTTGATCTAATGCATACATTTAATATTAAACTTAATGGGAGACACTAAACCGTTGTGGTAAATTTATATCTAAATAAAAAACAGTGCGTTAATGTAAAACAGTGCGTTAATGTAAAACAGTGCAATAATGAGATTTCGTACAACATTTCTGCACTGTTTTGGGTCTAAGCAAAAAATACGTCCTTTGTGATCGGTTTGGTAGTGATTAATGGTAGCATTACTACGTAGTTGAATAAAATATTATTTTACGCGTAGTAGGTATCTGATTATCTCATTAACTCAAGCTTCAGTATTTTTAATTTCAATGTGTTCTCTTAATGATACCTAGTAACACTGTGATGTTTTGCCACTTTAATTTGCAGTAATCCTAAATACGTCAGAATTATGTATTCTGTGATGGTAGTTACTAAGGTACAGAATTGCATTACCTAAATAAACTAGCCAACGTATGCAAAAATTAAAACACGATATGTTAGTAATTCCTATAAAATGTTAAGCCAAGACGTACATAAAATACAAGTTTAGTCGGTAAGGGGGTACTAATCCGCAAGGCACTTAAAGTATCACTGATGACGGTTTTAAAGCAAGTGTTAAAATTTCAAAATACGATATTTTTTATTTCCATGTAAAGTTATTTTTATTTTAGTTTTTTCAATTCATCCCTGCTTTAGTTACGAATTCAGAAAATGGTGCTTCTAATTTGTGACTCCAAATATGACCTAAAATGTAAACACAGCTGATCATAGCTGACGATAGAAAGATTGTAGCGTATTTTTTATGTAATTTTTGAACAGCTATTTCTCTTAAACTGTTTTTGGGGAAAGTTGTAGAACAAAATTTATTCATTATTATTGGTACTTTAACACCTTTTCGGATTATTACCCCCTTTCTGACTAACCTTGTATATCTATGGGTTATGACCACATATTGTAGGAACATCAATCTTAGCTGTATTCCTATCATGAATATTAGCGGTTCCACCTTGGGGATGAATTCTACTAGGTATTAATTGTTGTCAAATCGCATACAAACCACATCCAAGCCATTCATTTTGACAGTTTTCATATGCGAAATCTATCAATTAATTTTGTTATAATCTGTTCAACAAAAGATGAGTCTTGACATAGCGGTCATTTCTTAAATTGTAGCCGTAAGGAAATTGTTATCGAAAAAACGTAAACGACATCATCTAAAACCGTGAAACAATTATACTATCCATGTTTTGTTTTTTAAAATATTTGGTACTAGAGGTCGCCAGCGGCATCGCCCGCGTGGATGTCGTTTATCGCGTATTCCGAGTTTTCCTCTACTATATTATGCATGTATTATACATACAAACCTCCCTCTTGAATCACTCTATTCGAAAAAACCGCATCAAAATCCGTTGCGTAGTTTTAAAGATCTAAGCATACATAGAGACAGACAGACAGCGGGAAGCGACTTTGTTTTATACTATGTAGTGATTCTTTGTATAGTTACGTTTTGTAGACAAACGTGAGGTTTGGTCCTTACGTTAAAAGGGTATCTACAGTAAAATTAGCCTACTGATAAGAAAATATCGATTCCTTTGTCCAATACTGCATAAAATAACAGTCAGTCTAAAGTGAAAAACTAAGCATGTTGCTTTGACAAAAAAATAAACTTTAAAAAAAGTAAAAACCGACTTCAAAGAAAAACTAAAAGGAGTAAAATAATTACCATAATATAAAATTAACAGTTTCAGAAGTCGGTGGCTTCTATTTGCTTCAGTGTAGATTTGCACCGACTTCTGAAACTGTTAATTTAAATTATGGTAATTATTTTACTCCTTTTAGTTTTTCTTTGAAGTCGGTTTTTACTTTTTTTAAAGTTTATTTTTTATTAAATACGTTTTAGTGTCATAAATTTAACCCCCTCCTATTCATAACCCTTCTTTTTGGCTTTGACGTAGTCGGGCATAAAAAGCCCTTTCAAATGATATCTTACACGATATAATGAAAACATTCCAAGGGGGGGGGGGGACACGCACCCCCTCTTCTTTTCCAGTAGTCAGTTCCCAACAACAAATATAAACAAAGCAATATTAGTAATTTGAGAATTATGCTTTGATCCGATGAGGAGTTCCGTTCCATATCTCTGAAATTCATGGTCTAATCGTAACAAAATTTATATGGGACCAATCGGGAAGTATACCCTTTCGAACAAGAAAAGATTTTTTCAAATCGGTTCATAAATGACGGAGATATGAGGTAACAAACATAAAAAAAAAAAAAAAAAATACAGCCGAATTGAGAACCTCCTCCTTTTTGAAGTCGGTTAAAAATCAATAGAACTAAACGTATCATCACCCGCGATGATGAAGCACAATATCTACTTGTTACAAATAACATGTTCACAGTTCACAGTAAGCGGTAATTATAGCGACGCGAAGTCCGATGTGACTGAAACATTTATACACCTTAACTTTTTGAGAAACTGCACGTGTTGAAATAAGGCTGTGCACAGATGTACCTGGTTTTGAATTTAGAGTCAATTGTGAATCTTTAGAAGTATATTTGATAGGAAAAGAGTTGTGGGGCGCTTTTCTTAATCGTCAAAATGCCTATTTCGTTGCATGCGTGTGTATATGTGTGGGGACTGAATTGAGGCGAAAACCCGCTAGGTGATGCCAGTTTAGACTGAGGTAAAAATAACAGAACTGATATTAAACAGTTGGACTGTTAAATAAGTTTAAAATAAAATAATTTATTAACATGTGGTCTATTCATTATAAATATATAAAAAAATGCTTATAACTGTCCCACTGCTGGACAAAGGCTTCTTCTCATACAGAGAAGGAACGAGCATTGATCACCACGCTTGCTCACTGCGGGTTGGCGATTTCAGACCATAAGTCCAGGTTTCCTCACGATGTTTTTCCTTCACCGTATGTCAGTCGTGTCTTAAATTAACTAAGAAAGTACATATGAAATTGAAAAAGTCACATTGGTACTTGCCTGGATTTGAACCCGCTACCCGGTGCTTAACAAGCGGGGCTGTAACCACCGGGCCACCACGACACTTAAATACAATACTTAAATACATATAAAATTATATTTTTAAATATTTCTAGAAAAGTAAAACATTAAGGAATTTAAAAAAATGCCCACCTGCTTCGGGAACAGGGTCCAACCTACCGATGGTCAGAGCCTCAGAGAAAGGAACTTCTTAACAGTACGCGCCGTATCGAGAAATACCGCTTTCTGTATCAAACCCTTGATCCAGCCGCTAAACGAGAGCCTCATAAGGTGTTGATTGAGGCTTTTGGCTATTAGGCCATTCGCCGTAACGACTATCGGTACAAAGACTGCTGAGTCCACAATTATTATGATGACGGAAAATCGCAAGAACTTTCACAGTTTTTCATTTTTTCACCTCGGTCCAAAGTGGAGCCGCCTGACGGATTTTATCTTTAAATTAGCCTCCATTGTGGCCGACTCGTTCTGATATCTAAAGGCTTCTACACACCAAAGCCGCCGCCGGCTTCACCCGGCGGGATACTGCGACCAACTTAGCGAGCGAACATGACGCAAAACAATTAGTGAGGTCCGCCAGGCTTGTTTTGCATCATGTTCGCTCGCTTAGTTGGCCGCAATAACCCGCCAGGTGAAGCCGCCAGCGCGGCGGCTTTGGTGTGTAGAGGCCCTTATAAAGGCAAAATACTATGCGACTAATATGCAACCATAAAGGCAGCAAAAGATTAAAGTTTATTTTTTCTCTTTTCTACTTCTTTTATTAAAATCGTCACAAAAAAGTTGCGACGTTAGTCCGCCATTTAACTCGCGCGGTGAAAGGTCGTGTCGTGTTGTTTTGTGTTGTGTTAATGCATTAACCTAAGCTAACTATACGAGTAGTTACTACACTAACATCATGACTACTAGCAACAACAGCACTAAAGGCGACCCCTAGTATGACTCGTACCTCGGCTTAGAGCGTTGCTGGCGGGGGGTTAGGGGAGACAGCTGGATGAGGACTGATTAATCGGTGTGAACCATTAACTTAATGATATTGAGGAGAACTGTTTATTTACTCTCTACAAGTGACACACACATCTGCAAAATCTTATGATCGATGATTGTTCCCCTTTGACCCTAGTCGCACCTGTAAGTAAGCGCAGACGGGGTCTAAGATGGAGCACATAAGTCCAAGTAATGGGGCATTTACACGGGTCGATTGTAGCCGTTCGGCAAGTCACCAGTCGCGTCGCTTGTCTAGACTAAAAAAAATGAAAATGTAAAATCGACCCTTGTAAATGCCCCATAACAGGGGATTTACACAGGTAAATTTTCTGTCTGGGGACTGTCTAAATGACAATTCGACTAGGCCGCAAGTAACTAAAATCGCAAGCCCCAAAGTTGGGTGACATCCGACTTTTACCGTGCGGCGACAAGCCACATGCGGCGGGTGACTAAAATCGACCGTGTAAATGGTCAGTTGCAGGCGATCGCCCGCCGCATGAGGTGTGTTCTGCGCTGTGTTGTTCCGGAACTAGAAATAGACAAGTAGAATAGACACGTAGAAATGAACAAGTCGCATGCGATTTTTATCGACCGGTGTAAATGGGGTGGCGATTCGATTTTGACAAGCGATGCGACTGGCGACTAGCCGCACGGCTAAAATCGACCCGTGTAAATCCGCCATAACAGAGGTATAAGTCTTAAAACGCACTAGCGGCTAGCCGCAATACGGCGTGCCGCTTGCGGTTGGCCGCACATCGATTTTTACATGAAACCGCATGATCTCAACGCACTGATTTCCGGCCAGCCGTCGTGCGCCAGTGCGTTGAGATCATGCGGTTTCATGTAAAAATCGATGTGCGGCCAACCGCAAGCGGCACGCCGCTTTGCGGCTGGCCGCTAGTGCGTTCTTAGGCTAATAGGATTGCCTTATAAATACCCCTCTAGCTCTCACAAGCACACAACGGAACTATTTTATGCGAGCATAAGTTTGTACATTCAGTTTCTATGTTGTTCTATGAAATCATCGTTATAGAAGAACAGACGCATACTCGTGCTGTGTATATTTTATCATTGGAAAAAGCCGTGCAGATAAAGCGTCGTTCAGAGTACGCTATACTATGTCGCTATACAGTAAAGCATATTGCGTCATAAACTATAACTGTATAGCATGACGTTCACACTATATGCTATATCACAAGCCGGTCAACTACGTATAGCAAGTTATTTGACGATCCGCCGGCGACAGACGGTAGAAGTAAGGTGGAGCGGGGACCAGAGGGAGAATCGTACTATATAGCTCTGAGAATCGCTCAAGTTTATCGCACACAGCAAGCCAATACTTTATAGTACCTATAGCATTGTGTGAACGTGTCCATATAAAATGTATGCTGAGCGATATCGCTCTGCTGTACAATATTTGCTATAAGCTATACAAGCTTAGTTTTAGTATAAACTAAACCTGAAACTAGTTTGTTCAGAATCACTAGGAGAATCGATTGACATATTTGTTACACAACTTTTTTTTTTCATTAATTTCAATTTTGTTTCAGTAGTTTTCTACACATAACAGTTGACGGGAATAGACTCCTTGAGGCTTGAGACGGTCCTCTCGTTCAGTTTCCGTGTATTAGACAACCTCTGCATAGCACATCTCAGGCATTTCACACTTTTTTAGGGAGCTTAACGCGACATAAACTAAGGTAAACTCGGAGATTTACTAAAAAAGCACATATTCAGGCAGTTCTGATGAAAATCTTGTTGGGGTGTCTCGGTTTTCGTATAAAGGTTGTATACTCGTATTATAGTGTACCTACTCCGAAATGCCCTTACAACTTTGACACTATACTTAAATAAAATTCTTTATGCGATACAACAAAGATGGTATAAAGGCATTTCTAGTATAATTATATCAAATCAAGCAGTAGCAGCTGCTCTGTAACAAAAAAACTTTTTGAAAAAGGAACGAAAGGACATTAACAAAACACGCAATCCTACTTACCGCTAGCATGTCTATTAAAATATCTTTGCTCTTTCAAACATTCTTCTTGAGAATACTTTCAACCATTTCGATAGGCTGGATCGTCGAGCGTCTCAATCATTCGTTCCGAGAATTTCGGCGGCAGGTGTCCATAACTTCGCAACTTTTATGAATTATCGTCCTACTCAAGCGTTTAGAAGCATTTTTTCATTAACAATGAGCTACGGAATTGCACAATTTAAAGTTAAAACGACTTTGATTGCTCATAAATTGACTGGAAATTGCTTAAGTTTTCATGTAAAAGGATTGTTTTGTATTCAGTGAAATAATAATGCTTGTAATTAAAAGATTGAAGAGGAATATTTTAGCTTGTTTCTTTTATTGACAAATATAGTACTTACTAGTATTTGTCATGTGGATGAATGTATTAAAATATTCACGTATTCGCATGCATCTAAAACAGCTAAGTCATCAATGTCAGTTGTAAATCATCCCTGAAAATATTAGAGAAACTGTTATGGAGCAAAAACCAAGCCAAGGAAGGTCAAATAACGTTCGTCATTTTGTTGAATTTGACCAAAGGTTGTATAGCACGAATCCGGTTTATTCGGTTTTTATCGGTAGCGAGTGTTAGCGACACTACAATTTAATCGATAAGGACTGATTCTATCATTACAGTTATCGCTAATATTGGTATGTCAGGATTGTGAGCAAGGTAAATGTAGTAAATAAAACCAACATAGACTCTCCACCACTGAGAGTACTTGTATTTTGGGTTAGTGTTAGTAACATGAACTAGATCACAATATAATACTTTAGATAATTATTACAAGTTATTACAAGATCATAAATTAAGGACAAGCTAGTCAGATATAAAAGGTCAGACTTCTTCAGCTGATCTACACAGAATACTCTAGACGAGTGTTCCGTCGTACGGTCCAAGAAGCAATCCTCCGGGCGCACCGAGCGAGCCGGTCTCCTCCCTCCAACGGGCAGTGGTGGTCCGATGTTGACGTCACAGTTAGTTATGCGGTAGACAACAGATGGCGCTCACTCCACGAAGTTCCCGACACGAGTCCCGCTCGTTGGCTAGGTGCTTACGCTGCATTACAGGAACAGCTCATAACGTGTTCATTTGGATAACCTCCTAGCTAGCGTCGCTAGCCTAATTTCACGTGTGTTTACAAAAAAATATGGTAAATACAACCTTAGGAAAATATTGCGATAATCTACAAGATAGTTAGTTGATCGCTGATCATGAAAAGTTGCTATGAGGACATCTATCAGATAGTATATATAGTAGTGTTACGGGTAAAAGTCGAATGGCGGTTACACCTTGGTTTACCCGGGTACAACTAGGTGCAACCAGAAGCAGTTGGTTAGAAGTAGGTGTAGCTTAAGTCGACGGAGCCCCGCCGTGCGCGGCTCCTATTTCTGTCTGCAGGGTTTAAAGTAACCTAACACGAAGGGGATGACGGGAGCTTCGTTCGCTCGCTCACTCTAGCCCCCGTCATCCCTTTCGAACCTAACCTATCCGTGTCGGGGTTCTCCTTAACTACCGGTGAGCGGCTGCACCTAGTTTTACCCGCTATGATGAAGGGTAAACCTAGTTCTAACTGAAAATAAGTAGGATACATCTAAGTTTAACCGCATGTTGTCGGCTGCACTTAGTTGTACCCGGCTAAAACTAGGTGTAGCCACACTTCGGCTATTACCCGTAACATATGTAGTCTAGTGGTTCGAGTGTCGGACTGCTGATCACGAGGTCGTGGGTTCAATTCCCACAAGACACAAATATTTATGTGATGAACATAAGTGTTTGTGTTGGTCTGGGTGTTTCTTATGTATTATAAGTATGTATTTACAAAAAAAAAGTATATAAGTATTATATCCATTGTCTAGTACTCATAGTACAAGCTCTGCTTAGTTTGGGACTAGATGGTGCTGTGTAGAAAATGTCCCAAAAAAAAAACCCATATATACCTAACAATACTACTTAGTAAACGATACTATATTACCCAATATATTATTAAGCCCCCAATTAATTAATTCCTCTACACATGATGGCCTGGGACCAGCATCTCGGGAACAGGTATCGAACCGTAAGCGTCACTTAACACATTCGAGTCCACCACACTTTTCATAGAGCTCATACGCCATGCCACCATACATATTGCTAGTGGAGCTTCCAGGAGGGTCCTCGGTATTACGTTTGCGCTAAGAGTGAACCCTCAAGGAGGGTTCTTGGCATTCGGTTGAAAACCATGAAAAATAAGCTACTACGTCGTAAAATAGGTGTTTCCTTGTTTCATGACGGTGAATTTTCCAAAAAACCTACATTTAAAATGAGCCCTCCACGAGGGCACCCGGCATGGGGAATGCGACAACAGGGTGCCCTCCTAGAAGGCACCCGGCACTGAACGTGTTAATTACATCAATTGCTTCTTTTTTTCCCTTATCTCATGTGATATCTAAACCTCACTTAATGGCTCTCAAATGAGAGCCCATTTATAATACGGCTCTTGAGTTCGAGCAAGGCTGAGTTAAGCTATGCTATGCTGATGTGCAGCTGAGTGTGTAGTAACACGTTTGCAACTATGCACCAGCTGTGGTTTCTCGGCGTAATTCATCTCAACTTGACAAGCTACCTGTCACTGGTATCATGAAATGGGACAAATTTTGAATGGTGTGGATTTGCAAATAATGTATGGTGTTTTACTAATAAAAAGAGTTACTGTCTCCTAATACCTTTATACATAACACCATTTCTTGATTCGTAGTCACACAGAGAAATAATTTAAAAACCTTTTCTCTAATTAAACTGTCTTCTATTTATGTAATCTACACAGCTGGGGGTACTAATCTGCGTGCCACTTAATGTGGCACTGATGATTGTCGAAAAACTCAAAATTCGATCTTTTTTTCTAACCATTTTTCTTTATTGATCTATTTTAATCGATAACCCTGATTAAGTTACGAATTCAGAGCTTGGAGCTATTTAGTTATGACCACAAATATGACCTAAAATGTGAACACAGCTGATAATATCTGATGATAGATAGACATTAGCGTGTTTTGTGTGACGTCTTTGAAAAGCTATTTCTCGTAAACTATTGGCTTTTGGGGAAAATTTTAGAACAAAACTTATTTATTATTATGGGTACTTTAATACCCTTTTAGATTGGTACCGCCTTTCCGAATAATCTTGTATATGACATTAACTTGTCAAAAAAATGATTTTACTTCAAATTCTACAGTTACTGCACTCATTTTATTCTTCTTCTTCTCTCGTGTCAGCACGAGCTATACGAAAATAGCTCATTTTATTTATAATGAAATAACACTCTAAAAACGTCATTATAAAACATAGAAACAACCAAACACAACAAACAGATACCTACATTTATAAAAACCAGAATATAAATTCGTAATCTGAAGGTCAATTCTCGTAACTAAAAATGTTCAAAATATAGTTTCGATCTAGTCTCAGTCTAGTCTCAATCTCATAAATATGACAAATGGTATTCTTGTTCGTTAACACACAACATCAAACGTGAGATTATATTGAAATAAGATTGAAAGTTGACTGAAGCCAAAATGTTAGCGACACTACAATTTAATCGTTAAGGAGTGATTCTATCATTACAGTTATCGCTAATATTGGTATGTCAGGATTGTGAGCAAGGTAAATGTAGTAAATAAAACCAACATACACTCTCCACCACTGAGAGTACTTATAATTGGGTTAGTGTTAGTAACATGAACTAGATCACAATATAATACTTTAGATAATTATTACAAGATTATAAAATAAGGACAAGCTAGTCAGATATAAAAGGTCAGACTTCTTCAGCTAATCTATACAGAATACTCTAGACGAGTGTTCCGTCGTACGGTCCAAGAAGCAATCCTCCGGGCGCACCGAGCGAGCCGGTCTCCTCCCTCCAACGGGCAGTGGTGGTCCGATGTTGACGTCACGGTTAGTTATGCGGTAGACAACAGATGGCGCTCACTCCACGAAGTTCCCGACACGGCCATCCTGCAAGGCGCATGCCCCAGGCGCCCCACGAGTCTAGGTAAAACACTGAAACAAAAGCAGCATCAGAACTAGTTCTGCAAGTATGAACCGCAAGCCACAATACGCTTTTGAAACATCAGCAAATGCCCACTCTATTACAGCTAGGTCAATTGTACTTAAAGGGGCTATATCACACTTAAGAGCCCTGGTTTTCCTAGAGCTTACCACTTGGAATCACTTGCATTTAAAGAGCTTTTCGCTGCACTTAAATGTACCAAGTTGTTTTCCAAGCTTTATTCACATTTGCTGGTGTTTCTATCCTGGCGAGGAGTATGGTACATCAAGGCCTAACTTCAGTGTCGCCTTCGGACCTTAAACAGAAACAAATAATACAGTACACATCTAAGTTACACCTGATCACTCATCTTTGACTCATCATGTTACTCATGTGCATGTCCATGACCAAAGCAACATGAAAAGCATAAAAGAATCTTTGAATCGAATAGAGCCTGATATCTCATCGTCAGCCAACAAGCTCATCAACCCTAGGTTGAACTAGTTGATATTTATTTCCGTATCAACCTGGTTGTATATGCGTTCATAACTTTTCATAACAAACATCTTACAAACATTAGATTTCAATATTTTCACTTCCTACGAAGCATTTCACAATAAAATACTATCTCAGACGCCAACTAGAAAGTTCTACTTTGGGTAAACATCAAATTATAGTTATTCAATAAATTATTATTATGCATAAACACTTAACATGAATAATAATAATTTATTATTTTATTATTTATACAGTATTGGAATAATTCTGACATTAATAAACGGGTCGGTGAGACCCACCCCATCGTCCGTGTAAAGCTTTTTTTCCACCCCCATGACGCCGGGTTAAAATATTTCTTTGTTAAATATCTCAATGATTCACAAAGCCATAATACGCATTGGAACCATCAGCAAATGCCACTATTACTGCTAGGTCAACCGCACTCAAAGGGACTATGCCACACTTAAGTACGGGTTTTCCTAGAGCTTACCACTTGGAATCACTTGCATTTAAAGAGCTTTCGCTGCACTTAAACGTACCAAGTTGTTTTCCAAACTTTATTCACATTTGCTGGTGCTTCCATCATGGCGTAGATTATGGTACAAATGTTTTATCTAGTTTCGCAAGTAAAATATAAGCAATACTATATGTGAGGCTGTGTGGCCACTTCATTTTATTTACAATAACATTATAAAGCACTGTATTTATTAATTATTTACTTTGAAGAGTCTTTGTGTCAAATTTCAAGTTTATAACCCCATGGAATAATGATTTAAATACAAACTTTCAACTCTTATAATTTCACCCCCTCATGGGTTTAATTTACAAAAACGCTCAAACACGTACTTCTATTTCTAACTAGAAACTTTAACATTTATTTCATTTATCAATTTATAGCAACACCCGCCTTGGATCGTGCCATATCATGGCATCACCGCCTGGGTTCCAGATCTATAACAATTATCACCAATAAAAAATACTAGGTATTTCCGTTTTCATCTACAAAAATACATTTTAAACTTTTTTTTTTTTGTGTACCTACAAAACTACTTTTTAATTTCAATAAACTATTTTGCACTATTCTGCAACAAGAATTATAGCAAAACCAATAAAAACAAATAGGTATCAATATTTTCAAGCATTCATTTTTACTGCATTTTCATTTATCAATTTATAGCATCACCCGCCTTGGATTTAGCCAACTTATTTGGCATCATCCGCCTGTGCTTTATCAACATAAATACATTTTAAACCATAAGTAATAACAATCTACTTTTAATTTCAATACACTATTTTGCACCATTCTGTAACAAGAATTATAGCAAAACCAACAAAAACATATAAGTATCAATATTTTCAAAACATTAATTTTTTTACTGCATTTTCATTTATTAATTTATAGCATCACCCGCCTTGGATTTAGCCAACTTATTTGGCGTCACCCGCCTGGGATCCTGCTTTCTCAACATGGCATCACCCGCCTTGGATCTAGCCATATCACGGCATCACCCGCCTGGGTTTCAGCCCTATAACAATTGCTTCGTCATGTTCCAACCCCGGTTTGCCATACCGGGTGGTGCCTCAGGTCAACCCTGGTTGCATCTCACGACAAACTCTAATGCGACTGCAACGCATTTATTTACAGAAACAAATATAGATACCATATTTTGTTATTTTACACGAATAAACACAGATATCATTTAATATTTATTGTACTCGAATAAATACCCTTTGATATTATATTTCTTTCGTCAAACTCCCTTCACACATAAGTAGGTATAATAAAATGGTTGCGACTCACCGGATTTATCACCTTTTCTCGGTCTCACCATTGTAATCTCACTCGTATAATCAAGTTTTCGTCAGTCCGTCTACAGGGGAGTATATCAAGTAAAATATTTATATGTGGGTATACAATCATAATGTGGACTGGTTTTTTCTTGTTCCACTTCTGATGTTAGCGACACTACAATTTAATCGTTAAGGAGTGATTCTATCATTACAGTTATCGCTAATATTGGTATGTCAGGATTGTGAGCAAGGTAAATGTAGTAAATAAAACCAACATACACTCTCCACCACTGAGAGTACTTATAATTGGGTTAGTGTTAGTAACATGAACTAGATCACAATATAATACTTTAGATAATTATTACAAGATTATAAAATAAGGACAAGCTAGTCAGATATAAAAGGTCAGACTTCTTCAGCTAATCTATACAGAATACTCTAGACGAGTGTTCCGTCGTACGGTCCAAGAAGCAATCCTCCGGGCGCACCGAGCGAGCCGGTCTCCTCCCTCCAACGGGCAGTGGTGGTCCGATGTTGACGTCACGGTTAGTTATGCGGTAGACAACAGATGGCGCTCACTCCACGAAGTTCCCGACAAAAATGGTATTCTGGTTACATTATGTACTGAGCCATTTTGACAAGTTAGAATTCTCATTTATGTCTAGAATTTTAGTCTATGACTGTTGATATCGATAAGCTATCGGTAATAGATTTTAAGTTGACTCATCATCATCTGCCTAGCCTTTTTCCCAACTATGTTGGGGTCGGCTTCCAGTCGAACCGGATGCAGCTGAATATCAGTATTTTACATGGAGCGACTGCCTATCAGACCTCCACAACCCAGTAACTGGGTAATACGATACTCTTGGTAAGACTGGTTGTCAGACTTTATGGCTTCTGACCAACAGTAACGACTGTCAAAGATTTACAAATGACAGCCGGGACCAACGGCTTTACGTGCTTTCCGAGGCACGGAGGAAACTCGCTATGGTAAATGGTCACCCATCCACAGATCAACCTCGGCAAGCGTGGCTTAACCCGGAAGATCGGTCTATGCGGCTGTAATTATTTAGCCACGAGCTCCTCAGATTTTAAGTTGACTGAATTGACATAATATCGAGATAGACTGAGATGATACTGAAACTGGACCGAACTTTAAGTGTACCGGAATACCACTTTTTATTCAATTCATAAATTAATCTCAGTTCGGTCAACCTTCAGTCTTGCTTCAAATTAATTACGAGAACCGGGCTTCTGACCTCGGCCACCCTTAAAAAACTAGGTTCCACTATTTATACCAAAGAAGGAAACACCCAACTAAAAATACGACCCAAAGAATAATCTGGAACAGTAAACAGTGTAGAGTTTCCACAAAAAGGTAGTAAAAGCCTCGGCCGCCAGACCACTTATCATGTTTGGCTAAGAAAGGGTCAGGTTCAGCTGCTGACCAATTTGTCAAACTGTCGCCTTATCTCCGATACGGATAGACGGATAAAGCCGCAGGTGGTGGTGTTTTAGTGAGTAAAAACGAAATCCGTAAAATTAATTAGGAATGTATTTAAACTCACTTTAAAATTAATGAAAATAGCGACAAAAATGTTTAAAGCACGCTTCAGAAATAACACTTTCCACTGCAAAATTAATGGTTCGTACTATAATCAATCATACACCATTTGTTTTTAACGCACCAATTAAACGAATCGTGGAAAGTGATCGGCGAAGTGAACCGTTGAGTGGTGACAGTTCTTACATCACCTGACCTTTCAACTTTCTGTTTCTCATTCTATTTCTCATTGCATAGGACTTTGAAGTTAGAAGCATTAAAATTAAAGTCCAAACTATTAATTTAAAAGCTAAGCCCTTTTAAAGTGAGAACTATTATTTTACAGCTGACGACACGTTTGGTGCAGTGGCTAAGCGATTGGCTTCTGCGCTACGGGTCGTGGGTTCGATTCCCACACGGAACAAAAATTCGTATGGCCTACAGATGGTTGTTTCGGGTCTGGGCGTTTGTGTATGTGAGATTTTTGTCTGTAAACGCACCCACGATACAAGATAAATCTTTATGAGGGCAACGTTTTTTTTTTATAAAAAAAAGTTCATTTGTTTATATCCCAATTAGCTATGCCTGCAAATTCGTCCGCGTGGAAGTCGGAAAACAACATTGTGTCGCAATTACTAAACAATGTATATGTACTCCATTTTTTTAATCTAATCACATTTATTTCCAATAAGGTTACTGCTCATCACCCACGCTCAATAGCGTGATAATTTGTACGCTATAACCTGACCCGCTCTTAAATGGATGTGGCTGCCAAATTTCATCTGGATCTGTCCAGTAGCACTGGCGTGAAGCTCAAACATACAAACGAACAAACAGAGACAAAAAATCTAAAAACTACATCTTTTCCTAGGGTGCGTTTCACTAACTTTTGATGACTGTTTGAAAACAAGTCTTATTATTTCCAAATTGCATAATTTTTATTTAAACGCAAATTGATATTAATATTAGTTTTTCCAAAAATTCATCTTCCCCGCTTTAGTAAATTGAGAAAATGGAGCTTCCAATTCGTGACCCCAAAGATAACCAAAAATGTAAACACAGCTGATCATAGCTGAGTTTAAATAGATACTAGCGTATCGTTTGTGGAAAGTGATAGAACAAACGTTATTCATGATTATGGGTACTTTAACACCCTTTCAGATTAGTACCCCTTTCAGACTAACCTTGTATACATAAGGTTTTATTAACAAAAAAAAATATTACGATCCTTTTAGAAAATCTTATGACTTTGTCTCCTTAGATGAGACTGTACAGTCCAACATACGGTAATGTATTAAATAAAACCGTAATATTCAAGTTCACCTTATTGTGCTGAATATGTAGAATTTATAAGCACGTATACACACATAGGTATAAGGATTAAATCTCTAAAAAATGAAGGGAGCAGATAATAAGAATGCATATTAAAGAACAATATGCTAATATTTGTACAACAACAAACCTTAATAATTTAAGGAAATATTGTTAACGTAAGCGCTTATGTGTTTTTGCTCTACCTTCCATAATAATATTGCTTGGTCCTTTTCTTGGTCCTTGGGTCCAACCAAGGCTACGTATTTTTTGTATTTGATACAATACACGGTATTGTTCTCAACTGTGAATAGGACCAATTTCTATTCTCCCTCAGGAGTCGTAAAAAGAAAACGTGGTCACTTACTTACCGGAATTACGAAGGTTACGGAAGGCTACACCAATAACGTCTGACTTCGATCACCAAGAAAAACCGATGATAGGCACTAGATGTTTGTTTTTGTATGAACGCAAAGAATCTAAGTAGATCACAAAACACATCGCTCTACAGTATTATGCCATAAATTAAGCACCTCAGAAATTTTCGTAATCCCAAAGAAATTAGTAGACATTATGCGACCAACCCTTAATACATTTCCCACCAACTTCAATCCTCTTTATTAGAAAATAAAAATTTAAAATTAAAAGTTTGTTTTTATCATTTACTAGCTTTAGCCCGCGGCTTCTCTCGCGATAATTAAGCTCAAAAAACTCTTAACACACCACTAAAGTTTTTATAATAACATAATTCAATCGTGATTCGAAAGACGAACGTTATTGCTGTTTTCCTCGGGAACAGTACTTTTTTTCGAGATGAAAGGTACCCTATGTCCGTTTCTGTACACTTGACAACGTATATGCAAAAGTTTAGGATGATCGGTTCAGTGGTATAGGCGTGAAAAGGTAACAAACAAACAAACTTACTTTCCCATTTAAGTTAGGATTATTTATAAAAATTGCTAAATTAAAACCTTAGCCTTAGCAAGGGTTAAGTGAACTATCCGGAATTAATCCGAAGAGGACAAAGCCGGAGTTGTATGATATTACAAAGATACACAAAGAAAGATTGTCCGGGTCGCATAATTCGGAAACACGAAGATTGTCGAGGCGTATAACTTATGTCGTAGTACTGCAGGAAATTATAGATCATTATGTTTCAGTAATGTATTTAAAAATAAAGTAATTTCCAAGTTTATTGGCAGTTAAATTCTCAATTACATTAATTGCTAAGCGGCCATAAATTGACAATACTAATTAACCCCATTTTGCGAGAAAACCTACCGTAAAGCAAAAGTATTTTCATCTAAGATCGAGTGAGGGTAGGTGAAAATACTTTTGCTTTACGAAGATGACAACTGCTCCGCAACTTCAATCTACCCGTGACCACTGCCGGTGTAATTCGGCCGAAACGTCGGGATAAAAAAGGTATTTAGTGCCTTTTAAGTTTCTACGCGACTAGACCCGAATCTGTACTTTTATAATGTGTATAAATCGCGAAAGTTTAAAAAGATTTTTATACTTACACGTAGTAAGATAAATAAGGTCCGCCTGGCTAGCTACCATCCTCTCGTTTAAGTCTGGCGTCTTGTAGTTTATTGTGTTCCTTCGTGTGTATGTGAGAGCCGGAGGACTATAAGGGAATCCCTCTATACAAGTTTAGTTTTAGTATACACTAAACCTGAAACTAGTTTGTTTAGAATCACTAGGAGAATCGATTGGCATAGTTTTTATGCCACATTAAATCTTGCAATTTTTTTTCATAAGTTTTAGTTTTGTTTCAGTAGGTTTTTATGCTTATCAGTGGACGGGAATAGACACATTGAGGCTTGAGACGGTCCGCTCGGTCAGTTTCCGTATATTAGACAACCCCTGCATAGCACATCTCACACATTTCACACTCTACTGGGGAACTTAACGCAACATGAACTAAGGTGTAACTTGGAGATTTATTAAAAAAAAATGTATACTCCGGTAATTCTGATTAAAATCTTGTTGGGGTGTCTCGGTTTTTGTGTATACTAAAAATAGTGTTGTTGCTACTGTTACTTGGATTCGTGTGCTCATCTTAGACCCTGTCTGTGCTTAACATAAGGAGCGGCTAAGGTTTAAACTTTTTTTTTTTTCGTAAATTTCAATTTTATTTTAGTAGGTTTCTACCCATAACAGTTGACGGGAATAGACACCTTGAGGCTTGAGACGGTCCGCTCGGTCAGTTTCAATTTTGTTTCAGTAGGTTTCTACCCATAACAGTTGACGGGGATATATACCTTGATGCTTGAAACGGTCCGCTCGGCCAGTTTCCCTGTATTAGACAACCCCTGCATAGCACATCTCAGGCATTTCACACTTTACCAGGGAACTTAATGCGACATAAACTACGGTGTAACACGGAGATTTATAAAAAAAACACATATTCAGACAGTTCTGATGAAAATCTTGTTGGGGTGTCTCGGTTTTTGTATATACTAAAAATAACGTTGCATAAACGAGGTAAAAATAACCCACAATAAAACTTATCACAAAGAAGTTAAATCTACAAAAAGGATGCGACTACTTCTTACTGGGCCGGACAAGTAGCTCTGATGGGATTCAAAGTAAATATATTTATCTGACCCAGTCCAGTCTCCACGGATTAAATGTTGATCAAAACTCGACGTCTTTGAGAAGTTAGTCTTGCCTGCACAACATACGATAAAATGTTCAAGTTTGGATTTTTCGTAATCTTTGGACTTATTTTATAACAAGCTTTTGCCCGCGGCTTCGCTCGCGTTAATTTAGAATTTGACAATCAACTCTTAAACACACTACTAAAGTATCTCATCATCATCATCATTCAGCTGAAAGACGTCCACTGCTGGACATAGGCCTCCCCCAAGCATCGCCACATCGACCGGTCCTGTGCTTCTCGCATCCAGCGGTTTCCCGCGACCTTCACCAGATCATCGGTCCACCTTGTGGGAGGCCTACCCACGCTGCGTCTTCTCACTTCAGTTGTCATGGGGGACTTTAACGCCATGTATGAGGATATCTCCAGAGCCATGCATGGCTCTAAAACTAGTTTCTATAGTAATGTAATTCAATCATGATTCGAAAAACACGTGGCACCATCTATGAACGTTATTGTTGTATTCCTCGGGAACAGTATTTTTTTTCGGGATGAAAGGTGCTCATGTCCGTTTCTGTACACCTGACAACGTATGGAAATTTCAGGATGATCGGTTCAGTGGTTTAGGCGTGAAAAGGTAACAGACAAACAAACATACTTTCGCATCGCATAATATTAGTTAGAAAGTTAGGATAGACAGTGGAAATAAAACTTAGCAACATTGATTTGTACATCAAAATAAATCATCAATCAATCCATGCAAAATGGTCTAAGTTTGATACCGGCCCGCATGTCTGATATTTCCAATTCACGAGCAAATCAAATGTTGATTATGACTTGTGTTAACGGTGTGGGAAATCGTTGTGAGGAGACCTGAGAGGATGCCAATGAGTTTTTGATAATGAAAAATGAGGGGGCTTAAAAAAAACTATGTTCTCGATGGTGTGTGCATATTCCGTGAACCCACACCAGATTAAGGCCTAAACCCTCCTCATTCTGAAGAGGCCTGTGCCCAGGATGTACTCCCTAAGCACGAAGTCCGTGGTTTCGGCCTTAGTTACGAGCGTTTCCTACTCCCTATCACCTACGGACATACGATTATTTCGGGACCCGAACTAAGAATGAATGACAACACGATTTGACAGTTGTCCCTACTACCGATGCGTTTTTGCACGTCCGAAAAGTTGAACTTGACACTTGTTATGTTCACTTTTACGTTTCGGGCTAGGTACTTTCGGACGGGCGACTAACTTCGTTGACGGATTTAGGGAGTAGGCTCCCAGTAGTGGGTCTGTAATAGGCTGATTACGTTAAAATAACGGTCCTAAAAGTATTGTCAAAGTATAGTCACGGAAAGGGATTGTCTAGCAATTTGACCGCCAACTTAAATTGTCCGCATAATAAAATCACAATTGTCATTCGTTATCAGTCGTATGAAATGGGTATAATACGACAAAATTACGTAGTGTATTAATTTGTTTAACAATTCTTTTCCCTGAACGTACTAATATCACTGCTGCACATAGTCTACGCCTTTCTTTCACACAATTTTCTTTAGGCCCGGACTCCACCAAAGTGGAGATGTGCGAAGATGTCCGAAGCGGAGACGAGAAGAGATGTTTTTCAGCTAGGGTGTATCCACCGAAACTGTGCGGAGATGCGTACTGGCTAGACTGTAGAGGAGATGTGTGCTGGCTAGGGCGGAGATGTGCGCTGACTAGATCGGAACTGAGCTGCGTGCGGCGAGTGTTGGATGTGAACGCACAGTTTAGTGCGATCTGACACGAAAGGTAGACGTCTGGGCACCACTCACTGCACGCCGCACACATCATCTCCGCCAATCTCCGCTGCGCGCCGTCGTCAGCTTGCGAGGCAAAGCTCACATATCCGCCTTTTACCGCGGCCCAGCTCAATCTCAGCGAGGAACAGGTCACTTCTCCGCTTCCATCGCGCCGTACACATCTGATACATCGTACACATCTGATACATCTCCGTTTAGTGGTATCCACTTATGCTGAGTGGAGACGAGATGTGTGTATAACGAAATTCTATTGGTTTTTTAAAACACATCTCCGCTCCGCTCGTCTCGTCTCCGCTCCGCTCGTCTGGTCTCCGCTCCGCTCGTCTCGTCTCCGCTTTGATGGAGTCTGGGCCTTACTGCTTGAAAACTGGAACTACCCTCAAGACCAGAAATACGTTCGCCAGTGTAAATTGTTTTGATTAAACCTTATGTAAAATAGAAAACTTTATGAATAACAGGCGGAAAATCGAAGTGTACTCTGCATAGAAATGCAGTGTAAAATCCGCCCTCGGATTTTAATTTATTATGAATAAATAATGCATGAGCAGCCAATCAGAAACTGAATAGTAATTAGTCTGAATAATTAATGCTATGCATATCTGTCTTGTTTTGAACGAGGGAACTGTAATCCGTTTCAGGAACAATGAGAACAAAGATTTTGAGAGAGTTGTAGGTGTTTTCTAAATTAAGTTTAGTTTTTTTTTATGCCGGGTGTGACGGACGGTAGGCCATTGTATGAAACTGTGAATTCAGCCTATTATCCGGAATTAAAAATAAGTGAAAACGCTCAAAATTTTCCGACTTTTCTGAATTTAACATTTCTCTAGTGTAAAATAACCTACCTATTTGATATTAAACCGATTTATGAAAACAAAATGTTTTTTTAATCGGAAAATTCGGAAGATTTCGTTGATAATATCCACGGATTTTCAAATCAAAATAACGGGCTGAATTCACTATTTCGAATTTTGGCAACCTGTCCTTTACACGCAGTTTATTTACCTTTCAAAACATTAATTGAAATACAATAGAATATAGGCAAATTAAAAATTTCCAGTAAATTCAATACTTTCAATTCAGAATAATAGGCTGAATTCAATGTTGAAATCTTCGGTAAACCATCCCTTACACCCGGTATTTGAATATAAGTATTTTAAAACAATCATTCTAAAGGTAAAGGTAATGTTTCGTGCAAATCCAAAATATAGGAAACTCATTGTTCTATTATACTCACCATCTAGCCCATTAGATAAAAAATCTGGCTAGTAGCCAACACTCAAATGTTTTTAGCGTTTTATTTCTTCTTTAACAAATGCTAATAGACTAAAACTTATTGACATAAACAAGAGGTGCCAAGGTAGTATCTAAGGACTAACACCATAGATTTTAATCAAAGTAGTCGACATAGCCCGCAGGAGGATAGGCAAGCTGGAGTGGCAATGGGGTGGCCATATTTGGTGTAGAACTCATGACCTTTGAGGTACCTAGACGTGTTCTTGAGTGGATTCCGTGAATCGGCAAATAAAGTGTGGTACTCCCTCAGGCCAGGTAGAGTGATGATCTTCACAAGGTGGCTGGTAGTAGTTGGATGAAAGAGGCCGAAGATCGAGTTAGAGACATGCTATTGGAGAGGTCTATGTCTAGCAGTGCACTGCTAATAATAGGTTGATGATGATGATAAATGTTTTGTTCCAACAAGATTAATATTACAAAAAACTGTAAGAGAAAACCTCCTGCGTCGCAAATACGATGACGTATTAATGATGACGTTTGATACAGAACACTGATAGTAAATTGCATTCTAATTGCGCTACGCACTCGTAATCTCTATGGATATGATTTTGATCAGTCAGCAATTTCCATAGCAACGTGTGTATAAACAATTCGACTACTCCACAACTAAGTATAATACCACTCAATGAATATTGTTTTTGACATCATGACATCAAATGTCATGATTGATATTGGTTACGTTACGCAATTGCCCTGCTGATCAGACAAAAGAAAATACATGCGAGCCACGAGCAAATTAGATATTACGTTGAATACATAATAACATAACATCATGCCTGTATTCCCCGAAGGGTCAGGCAGAGGTGTATAGTACACCCTCATTTCACCGTATGTTTAAGTCCCATGTAATAAGGGGCGAGAATATTTTCCATAATACAATCATTTCCATTTCTCGTACACAATCCTGTACAAAACATCCATTACCTGGATACCCAAAAACACCCTTTGATGGAATAAAAGCGTTAAAAATTACATCCTTGTATCGTAAAAAGAAAATGGCGCCTAAGTGATTTTTATTTCTGTCGGTAATGGCGTCTGACATACGGGAATGGGCTTTTAACTCTTGAACATGCGAAATGCGGCTGACACACTGTTGTTTAAACGGCTTTCTCTCAGATTTGTAAGTAATTTAAAAGATGAGACTCTTCGTTCTTTCCTTTGATAATTTAGGTACGCATTTTCTTGAAGATTTGTTTGTAGTATGAGGATCCAAATATAAGTTTTATAAGATACGGTAGGTATGTGGAGAAACTTGGTGTGGTGTTCCTCCAACCAAAGGGAGGATCCTCCAACCAGGCGGAGTCTTGTGCCTGGCGGGCTACTGCCCAACGGTTGATGTTGGGAAGTTGTATATATACAATCTGCGTGTTAAATCTTGATTGCGCGATGTAGGATAGTTCGATAGTTCGCATGTGGCGAGATAGATGCCGCCACAGGTACTTCGAGTGCGACTGTAAAAGCCATATTTTTATTTCTTATCATACTTTTAATGGTTACTTAAGTCGCTTCGTACAGTATAGTTTTATTTTTTGTTTATACTAATGAGCGACTTAAACGTAAAGCCACACATGCTACTAGAAAAGCACGCTTGTTTGCTACTAGGTAGTATGCTCATTTACAGCATGCTCTCCGAGTGTTTACATTTGCTCATAAAAGTACAGACCTCAGAAGTATAATTATTACGAGAATACGGCTAAGTTCATATGATCACGCGGTACCGCGCGGAACTACTAACCGCGCAGTGCAAGATCTTGCGCACGGGACGGAGCGCGCCGCACTGTGCCGCACGTTAGGCTAAGTTCATATATGACCGCGCGGAACTACTAACCGCGTGGTACAAGATCAAGCTAAATAGTGTTTATCGTCTACATTAACGCGGGGCACAGCACGGCGCGCTCCGTCCCGTGCGCAAGATCTTGCACTGCGCGGTTAGTAGTGCGATATAACCCCCGCGCGGTACCGCGCGATCATATGAACTTAGCCTTAATGTAGACGATAAACACTATTTAGCTTGATCTTGTACCGCGCGGTTAGTAGTTCCTTCCGCGCGGTCATATGAACTTAGCCTACTTCTTTCTAGTACGTCTGAGATACACATGCTCAATTTCGGTATAGAAATATAAAATTTTAAGTTTTGCCATCGCCCCATCGTCAATACGCAAACAAATCAAGTAGCATGCTCACATAGAACACGTTCAGACTTGCTTTGGAGCCGCCACCCCTCTCACCCGTGCCTTACATCGTGTGCTAGTCAGGACGAAAAAATAGACCGGCTTGTGATTAAGTACCGTGCTTATTCACAAGCATCCTCTTTTCGTATACACGTGCTAATTGTATCGAAACTAGCATGTTTATGTGCTACTACGTAGCATGTGTATTTCAGCCATTAAACGTCTCTGTGTGTGGCAATAAGTTGACGTTTACTTTATTACAAGTGATTGTAAAGTCACATGTACAATAGGTACGGCCGAAATGTTTTGGCCGTTCTGAACTTCGTGCCAAAAAGTTGCGCAATCTATTTTTTAGGAACTAAATGGCATTAATTATAGCTTTTAATTAACATCATTTTCACACTGGTATAATTTTTCAAATATATTTTTCCCTTTCTGAGTATACACATCAAAAAAAAATTGCGATCACTTTGAAAAATTATGTAGCCTTGTTGAAGCCGAATTTTCTAATCGGGATTCAAAGCGATAATTATCATGATACATATAGATTGATAGTTATCTAGATAAATATAGATCAGATTTCAGTTGGACTTTGAATTCGGAATCTTCACATACATAATTATGCTAGTGATCGCAAACTTTTTTTGATGTGTGTACATGCACCGTAGTTCAGAGAGCCTATGTTCAGGGCGGCTAAATTATTTCAGCCGTACCGTAATTTAAAACATTCGTTTATTCTATACTAGCTTCTGCCCGCGACTTCGTACACGGATCCTGTTGCTTATGCCAGCGACAACAGGGTCGTCAAAATCGAAGATCTGAAACGTCTGATGTCGAATTCTAAGAGCCCGGGGACGGAAAAACAACGGGATGCGCGAGACGATTCGAGACGTTCCAGATCTTTCATTTTTGTAAGTCAACGGGAAATGCTCATCAGACTAAACAACTTTAGCTAAGACGTCATTCCTATACTTATACGTTACAGTGTCGCTGGGCTTTGGAATTCCACAGCAGGTGTTCCAGATATTCAAATTTATTCTCACAGCAGAAAATGCTCTTCACGTGGAATAATTTGTGCTATGGCACCATTTTTATACCTCTTATACTTTAGCTGGTCTGTTGCAGTTCTGCATCAGGTGTTCCATTTTCCAAAATAAATTATAGCCTATATGTTGCCCAGACTTAATACCTATACAACAAAAAAACTTTTCTTCCCGTAATTCCGCAGCGGATCCCAAGGGTACACTGAATTAACAATAATATTGCAAATAACTTAAAAAAAAAACTTTATAACCTATATTTGGAGTTTTTCCTTCAGGAGCTAATATACAGGGTGTAAAAAGACCCATCACATAGCCGAAATCTACGCACTCTGTACATCAAACTAAACTACATTAACCAAAAATAATTGCCAGGAAACGACTTTTATTTTTTGGCATAAAAAAAATGGTTTTTTTGTAGCGCGCAATGTGTGGTTGTGGCGATGCCGCGCGTTTGCATGCGTACAGCGGCCATACAGCTGAGCCGAGCCGGTGCGTTTGATATTCGTTGCGTTTTTGTAACTCTAATGCGTAATTTGTGAGGAAAAATTTAAAATTTTGATAAGGTTGTTTGGAAGAAAGTTTAGTATTATCAATTAGAATACGATTTTGGAAAAAACTAAAAAAAAATGCATACTTTGACCTTCAATATCTCCAAAACCAATGGTTTCCCAGGTATGGTTTGGTAGAAAAAAAATTATCCCAATGATGGGTAGAATATGTGGTTTTCGTTATCGTTAAGGGTCTTTTTACACCCGATATAAAGACCGAAAGCGTTGCTGACCCTTCAAAAAGCAACTTCTCTATCCGTGAACGTCTCCGACTCGCGAGACAATGCGTGACGTTCACGATCAGCGGTCAGTCGCGCATCACGTTCCCCACTTGTCTCTAGAGACCTAGAATTCGATGCCTAGATATGCTTGGAACTCAAGCGCAATTCTCTATCCGTGAACGTCTCCGATTCGCGAGACAATGCATGACTTGCACGATCAGCGGTCAGTCGCGCATCACGTTCCGCACTTATCTCTAGAGACCTCGAAGTCGATGTGTATACAGGCTGTAAGGGTAAACACCGTTATCCTTGAAACCAGTGGTTTGGTTTCATTTATAGAACGTAAAATCAGTGAAAAATAATAAACATTTTTCCTCAAAAGCATTTCACCCTATGCGCGGGGGCTTCAAGCTACGGGAGGGGGCGCGGGGAACTCGCCGCGTGGCCTGACACACGGCCCCGCACAGTTTACTATCCCAGTCAGTCAGCTGTCTCGTCAGCGAGTGTGTGTACGCCGCGTCATAGCGCCGCCGCGCCGCTTATTTCTCGCGCGTATATTTTTTTATTATTTTTTTACTCGGTCCTATATTTTTATATTTAAGTCAACTATCCATGGTTTGAGTGATAACGGTGTTTACCCTTACATGCTGTATACGTTGAGAACTCAAGCGTAATTCTCTTTCCGTGAATGTCTCCGACTCGCGAGACAATGCATAACGTTCACGATTAGCGGTCAGTCGTGCATCATATTCTTCACTGGTCTCTAGAGACCTGGATGTAGATGCGTAAATACGCTGAGAACGCAGGCGTGCTTCGCGATCCGAAGAGGTTTCCACGGAGCGAGTTGCAGCCTGGTGTTCTCGAACAGCATCAAGTCTCTCCTTACGCTCTTCGGTAGATTCTTGGGATCTTATGATCCTCAATCTTTTAGCTCCTTTGGAACATTGGGAAAGATTTGACCTCTTTCTAGGCATGGTTATAGTTTTATTGTGAAGATAACTGATTAATTAAAATCTAAGTGACTACTCCCCTGCGTTACCGGGTAGGCTACCGTGTCACAAAGATAAATGGAAAAGAAAATTAAACACTCAAATAACATAAGCCCGAAGGCATATTTATTCGATAAAATAAAAAAAATGGGAGTTTTGGCCAGTAGAGTCAAATTTTCAATGATATACCAGCGTCATCGAAAATCAGTCCATACTGTTACCGCCTTCACCGCGTGGAGGTACTCCCAGTTTATGTTATTTGATTTCCACATCAGATTTCCACATCAGATATTTCTGATCTTCGATTTTTATAAGTCAACAGTAAATGCCCATCAGACCGAACAACTTTTGTTAAGACGTCATTCCTATATGTGTTATGGTGTAGCTGGGCTCTTGGAGTTCCACAACAGGTGTTCCAGATCTTCGATTTTTATAAGTCAACAGAGAGTGCTCATCAGATTGAACAACTTTTGCTAAAACGTCATTCCTATATATGTTATAGTGTAGCTGGGCGCTTGGAATTCCACAACAGGTGTTCCAGATCTTCAATTTTTATACGTCAACAGAGAGTGCTCATCAGGCTGAACAACTCTTGCTAAGACGTCATTCCTATATATGTTATAGTGTAGCTGGGCGCTTGGAATTCCACATCAGGTGTTCCAGATCTTCAAATTTATTCTCTCAGCAGAAAATGCCCATCACGTGGAACAATTTTTGCTATGGTACCATATTTGTATCTCTTATAGTTTAGCTGTTCTGTTGCGGTTCTGCATCAGGTGTTCAAGTTTCCAAGATAAATTATAGCCTATATGTTGCCCAGACTTAATACCTAAACAACAAAAAAAGAACATTCAAATCCATCCAGTAGTTCCAAAGATTAGCGTGTGCAAACAAACAGACAAACAGACAGACTTTTTTTTTTGGATTCGTGCTCTGTTACTGTTTCTGAACCCCCTTCAATCATTTTTTTTTAAATATGTTCAATGTACAGACACAGTTTTTTTACTGTTTTATTATATGTATAGATGTGTGATTAATATAATGATAGTTGGAAAGGGGTACTAACACAGAACAGATAAAGAGGTTAGAAAGGAAATAGTTCCTGATTTGTATTAGAACGCGTGTCGCCGCTTTTCTCCCACTCTTTAACTCTACTACAAGCAAGAGCCCAATACGTACGCGCATTACGCACACAAATAAACCACACGCACATAGATTTCGAGTTTGCTATTAGTTGTCACACTAACGCAAATACTGCGTTCGACGTTCACTCAAACACGCGCAAATTCAAATTTATTTCTCATACATGTTACGGCGACCAAAAGGTCGATTACTTATATCGATAAAATTACTGTAATTTTGTTACATTATGGGCCGATTTTTCAATCCTCAGATAAAATGCCTGATAACCACCTGACGAATAAAGTTATTTGGCTGTTTAACTGCCTGATAATTGTTTGTCAATTTTTCAATTGCCATTTATCTCACGAATTACTATCTGACCGATTTCATTGACTTTAGCAACGCTAACTTCAGGGAGGTGAGATAAATATATGGCATAAACGAACGTTAGAGCAGGCCAGACTATTTCAATTACCTGCACAGAGTCTAGAGTACAATAATTACCTGTATGGCAAAAATGACACTGTTAGACTATCTTCCTGTCATGTCGTGTTATATATTTTGATTGTAAATCAATATTATAATATATTTATATGTTTATTACAATGGAATCAAAAAAATAGAGAGCGTTCGGCGAATTTTAATAGTGCTGTAATTCAATTCCTCTTAGGTTTAATCGAAAAATACAAACACGTTATAGAAATAAGAAGACCGATGCGGTGACGAATAAAGACAAAGAAAAGGATCTGCATGGAGAAAAACTGAGAGCTCATTAAATTCAGGTGAAATCGCAACCAGTGTCCTTTCATGGAATACATTAAAACTTAAGTATGAGGGAATTAAAAAAAGTACCAAAAAAAGTCCTCTATGCAGACAGGAAATGTACAGAACCGAAGCCCGAAAGTCTGACTACCAATTCCACCAAGAGCTATCGTGTTATCTACTAACTGGGTGATGGAGGTCAGATAGGCAGTCGCTTCATATAAAATACTGGTATTCGACTGCATCCGGTCAGACTGGCAGACGATCCCAAATTCGAAGATTTACACTATCAATTACTACAGCTCTGTTATGTAGCCATGAACCCATTTCGCAGTAATTTTTTGTACAATAAACGATTGAAAACTTAACCTTTGTTTGATGCTTGATTTTATCCTCTACCATTATTTATAAGTAAATATTGCACAGACTCTAAAAGTCTGAATTGGCGATGGAATTCTTTTGAATCCCACACTGTAAAATGATTGGGCATGTTTTTTTTATCATGCCTTTATCCTCATTGATTCCCTCCGCCCGGGAAAGGCGAAGGGTTATGTATGCCGGACTCTCACTAGCTAAAAACCCACGGTGTGCCTTCTCCTCACCTATGGCCGGGGTCGTGGGATTCGCAGCTGCATGCACTGCATCCCCGGCAGGCCTCGGTCCGCCAGCCCCTGTCGGACCTCTCCTTCTGTGGGGCTTCGTTCCACGTCCTTCTGAGAGACGCGCACGGAATACTGCGCGCCGCCTTCTCGGGCCTGTTACTGGTCGGGCGTCAGGTCCAATAACCTGCCACCCGCAGGCCACACACTAGGGTGGCCGGAGAACGTCGCGTGCCCTCCGGCGGAAAATGATTGGGCCTGGACGTGACAATTCTTACTTTCCTTCCTGGATTTATGAATTCATTCATCAGAGCTTCTTGCTCAATTATTGCCAGATCATCAGTGCTATCAAATAATATACATCCATTTTACTTTGATGAAAACGCAAACCCTTCTTGGGTTCTTGTCTAGTAAAATTATATTTTTTGTTTACATCATCAGTCATAGAATAAAACTATCTACTGAATAAGCGGTTTACTGGCCGTCAAAGGAAAAGATAAAGTTATTCCTCAGGTAGTCAAATTATTCGTCGAATAAAGCCTATCTGACGATTGAAAAAATCATTTTTTTGCTATCTGTTGAATAAATGCTATTTGTCTGTTTATCTGAGGATTGAAAAATCGGCCCTAAGTTTTGCAATTTTTCGCTCCAATTTTGAGACCCTCGAACGGGGTACGAATAGTGTGAACTTCCTCAACACACACATATAAATAATAATGTCAAATTAAGGGGAACATCCGATATAGCCGTGAAATTCAAATTTTCTTTAGTTTTTTGCTAATTGCAGGTCTGTTTTACGTCATAATTATTTTGTTTGCACACGTAACGATACTAAGTTTGCTAAAAATAATCAATAAAATCATGTCAATTATTATGAATCATCATCATAATGCACTACATAACATGTTTTTTTCGGAAACAATTCTATTTTCGAGCAGCGTAAACCTAGAAAAGTAGGTATACTTACGACTTTCATATTGAATATATTATTGAGTAACCGTTACCGGCGCAAATCGCATTTTGAATAGGTAGTATAAACGTAAATAAAAGCTACAATTTGCAAAAAACTAAAGAAATTTCGATTTTTGTTTTCCCGTAGGCGTATTAACATAATATGTATAATTTAATTAATTTAATTTGAATAACCCTGTGAATTGTAATTGCATAATATACTGCAAAATGTTAAGAACAAATTGTGCCACATATAATAGGTATCCATTCAATTCTACCAGTTGTCTCAATCCAGTTTTCTTTTGTCTGGACCTGTTGGAAACCTAAAAATAAAATGTAACATATAATTCGTGGCAATAAACAAAGTTATTTTAATTATAATATTACTGATAATAATCATTTGTAGATATACACACATATTTAATACCGATATTGTTTACAACTTGGTACAACACTATCGATACGTATGGATTTCGCTGAATTTAAACAATTGCTCGCTGCACTCGACTTTCGCATTGAACGCAATACATTGCGCTGTCGCTCACGTAGTACAAGATGGTACCCATGTATTGCAAGCAATGTATAATTTTGCATCTGTGTGTGATTGTATCGTTTTTTTCTACAAATTACATAATACTATTGCAATAATTACAAATATCACTGATATTAAAAGGTTTTTGGACATGCCGGTGAAAAGAAATCCCTTCTCTGGCTACACTACTCAACTAGCTTCTTTTCCGTCACGTTATAATAATGCAAGACGGCATAATTCTTTTTTTTCGCGGATCTCCGTACGCTGTCACAATAAGAGCGCGACTGTTGACCGGTAAAACAAATTTCGGTAGACATATGAGCGTCTGCTCATATGTGCAGCGCGCCTGCCCCGCCCACAAGGCCCTTCTAACGTCTTTTATCTGTTCTGTGGGTACTAATCCAAAGAGGTAAAGATTCCATAATAATAGTTCATTATATTCAGTTCCAGTCATCTCTGGAGACTGGTACCTACGCTCCTACAGTTCCTAACAACATGAGTTACCCACCTGTTCCATAAATCAGGTAGAACTGCGGAACCCAAGAATGTTTGCCACCCTAGAATTATGAAGATTTGCGAAAACTGAGATCCACAATTGGAAGAATTAATAAAAGAAAAACCATTTTGTAGAAAACACATTTATTATATTAGATATTTTGTACTTAAAGTACTTAAAATATTTACAAACGAAATCAATATATCCATAATTCATTGAAACTATACATACAGCGAACAATTCAATTATATTATTATGTCAGAGTTTACTGTTTTACATAAATAGGTACTCGAATATCAATATCTACTTAATATCCACTGAAAACCCTGTTTCATACTATTAACATTGGCAACTTTAAGTAACTTCACAATACTCAAAATACTTTAGTTAAAATTATTTACATGACTCATAAAATATTTTTATTGAAAATATTATTTATTTTATTTATATTATTACGCTAGTAGAAGGTAACTGTGTTATTTTTAGTTATTATAGAAATTATTTAAGCAATAATCCCCATAATTTCTATCTCTTTATAAAATATTTAACTCTAAAAATATTATTGACAATGAATATTTTTAGAGTTAAATATTTTTAGAATTATTATTTTTAGGCATAAACAGTACAATGAATTTAATGAATCGAGACATTCCATTTAGCGCACCGATTTGAATAGCAATAATTGGAATCACACCAATAGTATCCTTATATCTATTGGTGCTCTTCAAATTGGTGCGCTAAAAAGAATGCCTCAACATTTCTATAATGTAAAACATTTTGTTCATAGCCTTCACGTTATGACGTCATTGTTTGCGAAACGCAATCATAAAAAATCCGGGTGTAAAATCAAAAGGAATCATCGCATATTGCAGACTTATGGCCAATTCCTATAATTTACCGACAACCCATCGTTATTGGTAAGTATATGCAGACTCTTGTATCTTTACCAATAATGAAGCAAAGGCCTTATAGCTTTGCCCTTACGAACGTTAGTAGTTATCGCAGGTAAAGATAGTTAACGAATCTATTTATACAGTACGTAACACAACATAGAGCAAACCTTAAAACTGGTTGATGGGTAGGTGAAGTATGATACAATTAAGGTACCTACAAGTCCGAAACGGGCTGCAAACTGCAGACTGCAACCGCAGACCGCAAGTCACATTGGTTTGTATGAACCAGTAGTATCGCTTGTCGGCTGCTGTCATCTGCGGTTGCAGTTTGCGGTCACCGTTGGAATACTACCTTTAAGGTGTGCATCTTAAAGGTGTTATTAGGCCAGCGAGTTGCGATCTGCGGATGCAGTCTGCAGTTTGCAGCCCGTATCGGATTTGTACCTTTACACACTTTTTGTCACTATCCTCGCTATTTAGATTTTTCTCAAATTTTAAATCGGTTCAGTTTCAAAATTTGCTCTTCGTTGTGTAACGTACTGTGTACCAAGTTTGGCAATAAAAAATGCTAACATTGGTAAGCAAAACGATTCGTTATTGGCTATTAGAACCGAGCATTACTCAAGCTATACTTCAATAACTCAAATTAATTCATAAATATATATGGCGGAATACAGTACCCGATTCAAATCATTAAAACATAAATCTACAATATGCGATCCCTCTAAAACTTTTAAATACATTATTTCATTTAAAAAATCCTTGCTAAATGGCAATACTGTTTCTCTACTGTTCTATTTGTTTTACTTGAATATCAAAATACGATAGCTTACTTCGTAGAGGTATCACTGAGCAAAACGTTGATATTTGGAATGTTTAATGTATTACAACATGTGCTCTTGTAGGAACTTCTCTATTGCGTGGTAGAGATGCGGCCTTACGCCGACTAGGCCGTGGTCTTCGTCTGTGTAGCTCTGGAATAAGAAAAAAACATTTTAACATGAGTATAATCAGCTCACTACTGTCCCACTGCTGGGCATGAGCCTCTTCTCGGGATAAGGCCTTAGTATACAGGGTGTTAACGAATTCGTGTAATTCCTTCAAACCGTGTGATCTACTAGTGACACTGATTGACCCTGCATAGGATTTTTTCAGAACCAACAAAAACAAGTTTTCAAATAATGAACCATTTCCGTTTTCAACATCACAAAATGCTCAGTCAAATATTTTTGATGCCAGTAATAAATCTATCAAACTAAAAAAAATGTTCCAAGTACCTATCGGCTAACTTACGTCACCATGTGAGACTACGTCATACGTGATTAGTATCTAGTAGTTATAGTTTGACGACACGTTTGGTGCAGTGGCTAAGCAATTGGCTTCTGCGCTGCGGGTCGTGGGTTCGATTCCCACAAGGAACAAAAATTTGTATGGCCTATAGGTGGTTGTTTCGGGTCTGTGCGTTTGTTTGTGAGATTTGTGTCTGTAAACGCACCCACGATACAAGAGAAATCTTAGTGTGGGGCAACGTTTTTAAAAAAAAAAAGAAAAGTAATCTATATAAATAAAAAGAAAAGTCCTGACTGACTGACTGACCGATTGACATCAACGCCCAGCCCAAACCCTTAGACCTAGAAAGCTGAAATTTTGCACAGAGGTTTCCTTTATAATGTAGACAAGGAATAAGGAAGGATTTTTCGAAATTCAACCCCTAAGGGAGTTAAATAGGGGATGAAAATTTGTATGGAAAATCGTCACTTAACGGGTTCAAAATTTCACGCAAGCGAAGCTGCGGGCAAAAGCTAGTAATACAGGGCGTCCCACGACTTTGCCACATGGATGGAAAGTACCTTAAATACTGTAGATAGAAAAATTACTAAATGAAGACTTCATTTTTATTTTAAAAACAATACGAACTGTATTCAAAGTATTTTAAATAATCACCTGTCTGAACCGGGAATCGAACCCGCTAAATGTGAAAACAAAAAAAACTGTAATTTTATTGTACTAATCGAAAGGCTCGATCAGATACATTTATTTCTTCTATTTAACATAGCATCTTAAATAAAAGGGACACCATGAAATTTAACTTGCTTGTACTTGACAAGGTAGACTGAGTAAAAAAAAACATAACGATTTTTAAAAAGTTTTTATTCTTTTACCCCAAAGAAACAGCAGATATTTTTATCTCTCAAACTGCATTAACTTACATTAAAGATAACAATACTTCTCTAGCACCTACTCGAACCATTACGTTATGTCGGACTTTAACCTCTACCTCACTACCTGCAGTATATCAGCTGAAGCGACCGTCCCAAGGGCGCGATCTGCCGAGCCAGCGAATGTTCGAGAGCCCATCATTTATATAAACGAGCGGATATTTCTCGCACATTACTTTTCTACGTTTGAGAGAGCTAACTTCTGAGAATTGCCTTTGAGGTTCCGCGTGTTCTTTTAATGTTGTGTGGGTTAAACGGGTTACGAAAATTTATTATATGGTATGACCACTCGTATTTTCATAGGACATTCGTTAACTAGGTATTCAAGTTATAATTTGACAAAACCTTTGACATAACGCACGTCACAAAAAACATGGCTATTAGGGAAGTCACGTTTAAACGTTTAATGGTATGTCTACACCCGTGCGCTTTCATGTTCATTTTGCGCTTTCAACTTTCAATTCCTCTTGCGTCAATATTAATTGCCATAAGACTCGAACTAGTATTAGGGCATGTGCTATTGCATGCGCTATGGCGCTTCAGGCATGCGTCAGACGAAAGCGCAAGATGAACATGAAAGCGCACTGGTGTAGACATACCATAAGTTTTTTCTTAACGAGGCGACATTGTCACAGGATACAAAGTACTAACATTGTTATAATGAAACTTGGAAGTAGAACTGTGGCTGCTTTTGCATTGTATGAAGTCAAGACAAAAGTAACAGATTTATAACTAAAATTATCCTTGTCGTCGGCAAAGTGCCTCTCTTCTGTTTATAAGAACCCATAGATTTAAATGTGTAATAATATAATACTGCTACAAAATCCATTATGAAACAAGTAATGTTACCCAGTATATCTATCTAAAGACAAAGATAAATAATCATTTATTTGGACACAGCACAAAGAGACACAACAGATAAAAAGTGTGATATAGGTAAAAAAGTCTTGGGTATGTGTCTCACGGCTGGACCAAAAAGGTGTCCAGATCAGCTAAATGTCAATCACTATAAGTACTTGACGCTGGTTTTCATCTGGAACCTTTGTGCTCTACGGATGTCGGTCAGCGGTCATGCCCGTTCACTTAAACCAACATGTGTGTGTATATGTGTAGTGTATGTATCTCATTGACTGATGGATATAGGCCATAGGTATTTAAATGTTTGAAAAGCGTTCTTCCAGATATTTGCCAAAGTCCACTTCAGTCATGATACATCGCATGCAGATGTAGGGAAGTTGCCGAAGTTTTAAGTAGCTGAACGTTTCCTTTTACGGTCCAAATTAAGGTTCTTGGCCGAAATTAAAATATTTTAAGTAATAGCAGATGACGTTTTTTTTAACAAGCCGTCGGCCGACCTGATGGAAATTGATTACCGTCGTCTACAACACCAAGAGAGCTGACGCGTTGCCAACGTCAGAGACGAAGATGGAAAATCTAATGTGCCTGTAATTTCACTGGCACCTCATACCCCTCAAAATGGAACATGACAACAGCTTGGCGGCAGAAATTGGTATGATGTTAGTACTTCCCCGAACGAGCTCTTTGACAAAGACCTCTACCACTACAAACAGCTTCCTATACCTATAGGGAAAACGGTACATAATTTAAATAATAAACTCACCATCTGCGTGAAGTACACGTCACGTCTTTGCAGCAACCTTGACAGTAACATAGCGTGCTGATAGTGCACGTTGTCATCTGCAGTGCCGTGGATCAAGAAGTAGCTCTTGTTGCGAAGAGAGTCCGCCTGGAGATAACAACAAATATTAAAGTTGTGTGGCGACATCTATATCTCTACGTATGGAACTACGCAGACGTGTAGCGACACCGATAGTACAATTCATTAAAGTGTAATTAAGCCTCCACAAATGACTATACTCAAGTACGTCCGGCGCACCCTGGGCAGTCGGCCTCGCTACCAACTTTTTTCTATCTAATCTTTCCACCCCGGCTTGAGCTATTCTCGTATAGTGGTACCTACACGAGAAGACTCAATTATGGCGGCAAATCGGGGGCGGAATGGCGAGTCAACATAATTATGTATACAGTCCAGCATGGCTCTAAATGAACGATGTCAAAAATCTATCAAATATAGTACATTTCATGTAAGTTCTCTCTTTGGTCACGTTCATTGAGATTTTAGATCCATGTCAGACTGTACTGAAGATAATATACAGACCACAGACGTCCAAAATAACGTCATCAGGGTTATTACCCATAGTCCACCTGTTCTATCTACCTAGATGAACTACAGGATAATTTTTGCACTCGATCCGCCGTCCTTGGCGGCCCGAGCAAACCTAGACGACGGGCAATATCCCCAATAATTCTACCCGAGGCCTCCAGATATACCACCAGCTTGGTAGGGGTCTTGCTCTTGACGTCATAAGAACACACTTTTCGATCGTCAAGTGGCCAAAGGTTTAGAAGCTTAAAATCATTTAAAGAATTCTGACAAGGTCTTCAAAGAGACTTGAGCTGATCAAGTGATAGCACCATATTACCAAATTCAATTTTCACAAATGTAGCAGGCTAGACAAACATTTCTACGTCCGGACACGTGTTTTATTCTAGTAATATCGGCTGGGAAGTGAAAGTGTTTTATTCTAGTAATATCAGCTGGTAAACTTACCACTTGGTCAGTGAGCAGAGATGACACTGCATAACCTTCAGCGTTTGTCGAGGGCAAGTCCATGTAACGTTCCGTGTAGATTGTGTCTGGAAACAAAATAAAAGAGTTTAGAATTATTCGTCTTGTATGTTGGATATTAATAGCTGCAGATACACGTGCGGTTAGCGTCCAGCTACGACAGGTTGTCTTGTTACTACTACTAGTACTACTAGTACTAAGCTTACCATAGAACCTCCAGTCCACGACGGGCGCGACGGCGGCGGCGCAGCGGAACACGTCGCCCCCCTCGGCGAGCGCCTTGCTGGCCGCGTACCCGCCGTACGACCAGCCCCAGATACACGTGCGGTTAGCGTCCAGCCACGACAGGTTGTCTTGTTACTACTACTAGTACTACTAGTACTAAGCTTACCATAGAACCTCCAGTCCACGACGGGCGCGACGGCGGCGGCGCAGCGGAACACGTCGCCCCCCTCGGCGAGCGCCTTGCTGGCCGCGTACCCGCCGTACGACCAGCCCCAGATACACGTGCGGTTAGCGTCCAGCCACGACAGGTTGTCTTGTTACTACTACTAGTACTACTAGTACTAAGCTTACCATAGAACCTCCAGTCCACGACGGGCGCGACGGCGGCGGCGCAGCGGAACACGTCGCCCCCCTCGGCGAGCGCCTTGCTGGCCGCGTACCCGCCGTACGACCAGCCCCAGATACACGTGCGGTTAGCGTCCAGCCACGACAGGTTGTCTTGTTACTACTACTAGTACTACTAGTACTAAGCTTACCATAGAACCTCCAGTCCACGACGGGCGCGACGGCGGCGGCGCAGCGGAACACGTCGCCCCCCTCGGCGAGCGCCTTGCTGGCCGCGTACCCGCCGTACGACCAGCCCCAGATACACGTGCGGTTAGCGTCCAGCCACGACAGGTTGTCTTGTTACTACTACTAGTACTACTAGTACTAAGCTTACCATAGAACCTCCAGTCCACGACGGGCGCGACGGCGGCGGCGCAGCGGAACACGTCGCCCCCCTCGGCGAGCGCCTTGCTGGCCGCGTACCCGCCGTACGACCAGCCCCAGATACACGTGCGGTTAGCGTCCAGCCACGACAGGTTGTCTTGTTACTACTACTAGTACTACTAGTACTAAGCTTACCATAGAACCTCCAGTCCACGACGGGCGCGACGGCGGCGGCGCAGCGGAACACGTCGCCCCCCTCGGCGAGCGCCTTGCTGGCCGCGTACCCGCCGTACGACCAGCCCCAGATACACGTGCGGTTAGCGTCCAGCCACGACAGGTTGTCTTGTTACTACTACTAGTACTACTAGTACTACTAGTACTAAGCTTACCATAGAACCTCCAGTCCACGACGGGCGCGACGGCGGCGGCGCAGCGGAACACGTCGCCCCCCTCGGCGAGCGCCTTGCTGGCCGCGTACCCGCCGTACGACCAGCCCCAGATACACGTGCGGTTAGCGTCCAGCCACGACAGGTTGTCTTGTTACTACTACTAGTACTACTAGTACTAAGCTTACCATAGAACCTCCAGTCCACGACGGGCGCGACGGCGGCGGCGCAGCGGAACACGTCGCCCCCCTCGGCGAGCGCCTTGCTGGCCGCGTACCCGCCGTACGACCAGCCCCAGATACACGTGCGGTTAGCGTCCAGCCACGACAGGTTGTCTTGTTACTACTACTAGTACTACTAGTACTAAGCTTACCATAGAACCTCCAGTCCACGACGGGCGCGACGGCGGCGGCGCAGCGGAACACGTCGCCCCCCTCGGCGAGCGCCTTGCTGGCCGCGTACCCGCCGTACGACCAGCCCCAGATACACGTGCGGTTAGCGTCCAGCCACGACAGGTTGTCTTGTTACTACTACTAGTACTACTAGTACTAAGCTTACCATAGAACCTCCAGTCCACGACGGGCGCGACGGCGGCGGCGCAGCGGAACACGTCGCCCCCCTCGGCGAGCGCCTTGCTGGCCGCGTACCCGCCGTACGACCAGCCCCAGATACACGTGCGGTTAGCGTCCAGCCACGACAGGTTGTCTTGTTACTACTACTAGTACTACTAGTACTACTAGTACTAAGCTTACCATAGAACCTCCAGTCCACGACGGGCGCGACGGCGGCGGCGCAGCGGAACACGTCGCCCCCCTCGGCGAGCGCCTTGCTGGCCGCGTACCCGCCGTACGACCAGCCCCAGATACACGTGCGGTTAGCGTCCAGCCACGACAGGTTGTCTTGTTACTACTACTAGTACTACTAGTACTAAGCTTACCATAGAACCTCCAGTCCACGACGGGCGCGACGGCGGCGGCGCAGCGGAACACGTCGCCCCCCTCGGCGAGCGCCTTGCTGGCCGCGTACCCGCCGTACGACCAGCCCCAGATACACGTGCGGTTAGCGTCCAGCCACGACAGGTTGTCTTGTTACTACTACTAGTACTACTAGTACTACTAGTACTAAGCTTACCATAGAACCTCCAGTCCACGACGGGCGCGACGGCGGCGGCGCAGCGGAACACGTCGCCCCCCTCGGCGAGCGCCTTGCTGGCCGCGTACCCGCCGTACGACCAGCCCCAGATACACGTGCGGTTAGCGTCCAGCCACGACAGGTTGTCTTGTTACTACTACTAGTACTACTAGTACTAAGCTTACCATAGAACCTCCAGTCCACGACGGGCGCGACGGCGGCGGCGCAGCGGAACACGTCGCCCCCCTCGGCGAGCGCCTTGCTGGCCGCGTACCCGCCGTACGACCAGCCCCAGATACACGTGCGGTTAGCGTCCAGCCACGACAGGTTGTCTTGTTACTACTACTAGTACTACTAGTACTAAGCTTACCATAGAACCTCCAGTCCACGACGGGCGCGACGGCGGCGGCGCAGCGGAACACGTCGCCCCCCTCGGCGAGCGCCTTGCTGGCCGCGTACCCGCCGTACGACCAGCCCCAGATACACGTGCGGTTAGCGTCCAGCCACGACAGGTTGTCTTGTTACTACTACTAGTACTACTAGTACTAAGCTTACCATAGAACCTCCAGTCCACGACGGGCGCGACGGCGGCGGCGCAGCGGAACACGTCGCCCCCCTCGGCGAGCGCCTTGCTGGCCGCGTACCCGCCGTACGACCAGCCCCAGATACACGTGCGGTTAGCGTCCAGCCACGACAGGTTGTCTTGTTACTACTACTAGTACTACTAGTACTAAGCTTACCATAGAACCTCCAGTCCACGACGGGCGCGACGGCGGCGGCGCAGCGGAACACGTCGCCCCCCTCGGCGAGCGCCTTGCTGGCCGCGTACCCGCCGTACGACCAGCCCCAGATACACGTGCGGTTAGCGTCCAGCCACGACAGGTTGTCTTGTTACTACTACTAGTACTACTAGTACTACTAGTACTAAGCTTACCATAGAACCTCCAGTCCACGACGGGCGCGACGGCGGCGGCGCAGCGGAACACGTCGCCCCCCTCGGCGAGCGCCTTGCTGGCCGCGTACCCGCCGTACGACCAGCCCCAGATACACGTGCGGTTAGCGTCCAGCCACGACAGGTTGTCTTGTTACTACTACTAGTACTACTAGTACTAAGCTTACCATAGAACCTCCAGTCCACGACGGGCGCGACGGCGGCGGCGCAGCGGAACACGTCGCCCCCCTCGGCGAGCGCCTTGCTGGCCGCGTACCCGCCGTACGACCAGCCCCAGATACACGTGCGGTTAGCGTCCAGCCACGACAGGTTGTCTTGTTACTACTACTAGTACTACTAGTACTAAGCTTACCATAGAACCTCCAGTCCACGACGGGCGCGACGGCGGCGGCGCAGCGGAACACGTCGCCCCCCTCGGCGAGCGCCTTGCTGGCCGCGTACCCGCCGTACGACCAGCCCCAGATACACGTGCGGTTAGCGTCCAGCCACGACAGGTTGTCTTGTTACTACTACTAGTACTACTAGTACTAAGCTTACCATAGAACCTCCAGTCCACGACGGGCGCGACGGCGGCGGCGCAGCGGAACACGTCGCCCCCCTCGGCGAGCGCCTTGCTGGCCGCGTACCCGCCGTACGACCAGCCCCAGATACACGTGCGGTTAGCGTCCAGCCACGACAGGTTGTCCTGCAAGTATCTGGAACAAAACGTCACTATTCATTGACATTGCTCATTTTTTACAGTAACTTACTGGCTCAAAAAAAAAAAGATTATCTACTCTTTGTGGAAAAGCTGATCTTGCAGTTTACGTAGAAACACTTGAGCCTCGGACCAGAGCGCTCAAAAATGTCCGCACCGAATGGAGACTATAACGCGAAAAAGAAAGACTAATTTACTTCAATGGGTGCAGTCGAATCTTCGTATGGTGAAAAGCTAAATTAGGCATTATGATCACGACATAGGATTTAAATTCGTTTGTTGGTACTTCTAAGTTAATATGGTGGTGCTCCTTGCATGCGCTCTGGTGGTGTACTCAGGACACTTTTTTGTGAATTTTGAACCCATGGTCCTTGTGCTTCTACAAAAAGTTTAAAATTTTGAAAAAATCGGGGGCCAATGAGGGCCCTGCTCCAGTTGAGGCTCCATGGTCTCTTCTTGGTTATTAGCGCTGAATAAAACCTTTTTTTACTCGCACTTACTTGGTAACACTGATCTGGTCTTCAACCTCCACAGTTCCCAGTCTCCTGTTCAAAGCGAACATGTTGGTGACTCCTCTAAGTCCGGAGCCGCGTCCATCAATATGCGCGATGGCGATGCCCCAGCGACTGACCAAAGAACTGCCCCAGTCGAGGCTCCATTGCTTCGTTACTAGCGCTGTGTCGGGTCCACCGTATCTGGAATTGGGAAATAGATGTAAATATTTGGCAATAATGAGTATTGTTGCTTCTCTAAGGAGAGATGTGAAAGTTTGTAACCCAATGATGATGACCAGTCGTACACAAACTTTTAAAGTGTGTTTTTTATAAGTTCTTAGTGTGTTTTCAAAACTGAGATTTGTGGTATCAACCGCACGCATCATAATAACTTGCGAGGTTAAGCTGCGCTTACCGCGGTCAATCCGTGGATGGGTGACTATTCGTTATACACCGAGACCCCTCGAGACCCCTCCGTGGCTCGGAGAGCACGTTAATCCGTCGATCCCGACTATCATACAAATATCTTTGACATGACAGTCGTTACGGGTAGTCAGAAGCCCTAGGGTCTGATAAATCGGTCTAACCTTAGGAGATTGGCATTGCCCAATAACTGGGTTGCAGACGTCTGATGATGATCCCGTGTCAGTATCCAGTCACATCTGGTTACAGTGGAAGCTGACCCCAACATAGTTGGGAAAAGCCTAGGCACAACGAGTGTTTTAAAAACTGACACGTAAACCAGAAGTGGTATAATGATGCAGTTCACAGTCTGCAAGAGCTTGAATATGAACAATCAGCAGCGGAGAGACCCACGTTGATAGACACTGACACTCAGGATGTAACAAAAGACGTGACAGTTTCAACAAAGTTTACCTTAAGTAAAGGTATGAAACTTACACATAAACCAAGAGAGGAACGTTGGTGCGGTTCGCGTAGTCTGGTGGCGCTTGTATGTGTACGTCAGCGGCCGGGAGCCCCACGCTGGTGGGCACGGACACCCGGATGGTGGTCGGGATCACTCGGTTGGTGGTCAGAGCACTCAGCTCTGCGCTGTCATCCCAAACACGGATTAGGGCGCCGTTCTGGAATGAATAATTTAAGGGTTTATTATAACAAACCAAGTACAAATCAAATTATGTACTATGCAAAAGTTACAACGTTTGCAGCATAATGGCAAAAGCCGTATCCAGGGGGTCTACTCCGAAAAACGAACGTCAAAGTTTTGGATCGAAACGAAAATACAACAAACATTAAACTTATAAAATATACGATGTAACTATGTAGATGTAAATTAAAATTTTAGGAGTAGAGTGAACGAAAGACAAAACGTCAAATCACGAAAATCGAATCGATCGTCGAATCCGGAGGGAGCACTTTCGTGATTGGATAAAGTGTGATCCGTCAGCTGAAACTCCGTTGTTCGGTTTTCGGAGTAGACCCCCAGAACGGCCAAACAGGCTTGCAAAGCTTTAGTGGTCAGCCGGTGTGATCTGAGCATTAACACACAAGCCTCGGATTAGTCGTAACCACTGTTTACACATTAAGAACCCTAGCTTTTAAACCTTAGAGAGCTCAGTTAAGCTTTGTCGGGTTCATTAAACTTCAAAGTTAAACTTTAGATACTCACAGTATATTATATGAAGCCTTGCAAGGCCAAAGTCTGGCAGTCATTACCTACAATTATGTTATCGGTATATTGATATGCCTACGTTGCAATCGCATCTTTTTGGACAAGATCAAAAAGTGAGCAGTGCAGCAGCACACTTTTGAACTCATGTGCTACAATAAACCTGAGTCCTACCGGAAGCCGACGCTGCGCTGTCCTTTAGTTAGTAGTCCAAAACACAGTACAGTTTTCTGCGATCCTGCTATCATATAACTTGTCAGCCCTAGTACCTCACCTGACCAGAGAGACCAGAGAGGCGAGGACGGTTTAAGATAGCTTTTAGATCGCCAATCCTACCGAGCGTTGTAACTACGGGGATTACGTGTGGGGGGATGGTGCCTACGTTCAGCAGTATATTGCTCAGGCTAAGTGGGCTTACAGTTTCATTAATGAAGACTTGACCACACCAGGACCGGCGTCGTTAACTGTTGTTTGATGGTTGCTTGATGGTTGTTTTATTGTACAGACATTCTCCACAGTCCTCCCGAAGGACAGGTGAAGTAGGAGATTACGCCGGTGCGAGAACGCTGACCCTGACGTCTTACGTCAGGTCGACAGTCGACTGTCGACAGGACTTGCTTACCCAGCCGTCTCTTTATTTGGAACACTCCTATGTGCAGCACTGAACTGCTAAAAGTTTATTAAACTTACAGTGTTATAAATGAAGACTTGAGGAACATCAGGACCAGCGCAGTTGATAGTGATTCTTTCGCCGGAGGAGCTGATGATGGCTTCGTTGTAGAGACACTCTCCACCGTCTTCCCGACGGATGGCACAGGTGAAGCAGGAGACGGTGCCAGTGGAGTTCACTGTGTAGATGTGCTGCTCTGCTGAGTCGTCTACACTTGTTGCTTTGTACCAGCTGGAAGAAAAAAATACATAAAATTGAGTAGGTACGCAAAATAACATTGCCAGTCTTAACTTTTTATCTACAACTTTCCCCAAAAGTCAATATTCTAAGAGAAATAGCTAATCAAAGATTTCATAAAATATACGCTAAAATCTATCTATCCTCAGTTATGATCAGCTGTGATTACATTTTAGGTCATATTTGGGGTCATGAATTAGAAGCACCATTTTGAAACGATTTATGAAGAATTTTTGAAATAACTGAAATTAAAATAATTTTGCATGTATCTAGGTAAATAAAAATGATCGAATTTCGAAATTTCAACACTTGCTCTATAACAGTCATCAGTAATACTTTAAGTGTCCGCGGATTAGTACCTACCCCCTTTCTGATAAACCTTGTATAGTAATGATATACTCACATAACGTCATCGTAGGTCCAGGTCAGGATCTCAAGCACGGTGTGTGCAGTACTGACGCGGTTCTGAGTTGTCCACACAGCAGTGCCAGTACCTTGTGACGCTTGAATTATTTGTTTGTACAGAACTCCGTCTACTGCCTGCAAATGTATTAAGTACATTAGTGAAAGTGTGAATGGATGTTTAAAGGTAGACTAAGAACCCTTGAAGCATGAGAGATAGTGAATGTCCAGTATAAAGCTGTTTGACATTATTACATGATGGGCAAGAATGAATGAAGATGTTGTGTTATCATTCCTGCATTTACTGACTCGAAGATAGGAAGGCCTGACTTTGCCATCTGTCGGTCACTGGGCGAAGTAATACGTAATTCAAGGAAAGTAATGCTACGAATCTCGAACAGATGGCGCTACTAGTACTATAATTTCTACATCGAAGCGAAAGTACTATGGCGATAGTCGTATGAAAATGACTAAAAACTATTGTAATATTTTACTCACCTGAGGCAAAATAGTGATGAAAGCGGTGCCTTCATCGTTGAAGAAAAGAGGGATGTTGTCGATCCAGCCATCAGCCTCCGTGTAAGAATAAATCTGGAACATTATTTATGGAGAACTTCAAGACTCATTTATTTAAAAATAGACTAGAATTACTTAGTTTTTCTTGAACGTCGATTTTACAAAAGACAGCCCACAAAAACGCCCGTCTTTCACCGCTTCCTAGTGTTTATGCTGTGAAGAAGAAACGGAGCAACAAACTCCCCAGCAACACGGTTCTGTCTGTTCAACTAACTTTTAAATCGACTTTAATAATTTAGATTTTTCTTTTAAATCCACTAATTATTAACTGTTCAATTCGTAATTCATGTAGGTTCTACTTTACTTCGCTTCAAATACAAATCATGAATATGTTTTTCTAAGACTGTTTAGTTTTTCGGGCGATAAGTTTTCCTACAAACCATCGTAGGAATGGGTCCATCTTCACAACTACTTATATCTTGTACATACCTGCGTGCAAGTAGCTTGGCCAGCGGTGCACAGTTGTACTCTGAGGGTAGTTTGAACTCTGTTGGTCCACATCAGAGCAATAGACTCATTTGTCACGAATTTCACTGTCTTCAGTATGGGCCTGAAAGAGATTAATGTGATGGTGAACAAACCTTACACATAGATGAACTATTCATTGTAAAAACTCACATCTAAGGTTCGTATTAAGAAACAACTCTTAACATGGCAGTCTGGGAGCTGACTCCCTTAAGGCACCGCACCAGATTTGTAATAGGGTATTTGACTGAAAAAATCTAATTAGTCCGTCAGTTAGATTATCAAAAATATTTGACCCGTATTTTTTCTTTTGTTACGTTAACCAAAATTGACGAAGATACGACACTTTTAAAATTGGCAAAACGTCACAAGCAAGTACAATTTTTACTTGCTTCTGACGTCACAAGCCCCCAACTCTCGAGTTTTGATGCGTTTTATCTTTCCAAATATTCATAGATTTAACAAAAGAAAAAATACGTGTCCATTATTTTTCAAAACTCTAACTGGCAGACTAATTAGATTTGCAATTTATTGATGCTGTCAACATGCCTAACAGACTCTAAAAAATTATAAGTGCTTGTTGCTAACAGACCTTTGCTTGGTGGCAGGATCTATATGGTCCGCCTGGCTAGCTACCACCCTCACATTAAAGTCCGGCGCCAAGCAATTTACTGTGTTCCGTTGTGTGTTTGAGAGCCAAAGAGGTATACGGGAATCCCTCTATCTGTTACTTGGATTCGTGTGCTTCATCATCATGACCCTGTCTGCGCTTACCATCAGGTGCGACGAGGGTCAAATGCGACCAAGTCAAGGAATAAAAAAAAAACCTGCGATGGATGTAAAGAAAGGGAAAGGGCGCGGAAAAAAAAACATTAGATACTGCATTACCCAGTAACTGGGTTGTGGAGGTCTGATGGAAGTGGATCTGTATAAAATAATGTTATTCAGCCGCATCTACTAACCTAGCGATACAACAATCTACAACTACGTTTGGTGCAGTGGCTAAGCGATTGGCTTCTGCGCTACGGGTCGTGGGTTCAATTCCTACACGGAACAAACATTTGTATGGCCTACAGATGGTTATTTCGGGTCTGGACGTTTGTGTATGTGAGATTTGTGTCTGTAAACGCACCCACGATACAAAAGAAATCTTAGTGTGGGGAAAAGTATAAAAAAAAAAACTGGGATCAACTTTCAGTCTAAAGTGGAAGCTGATCACAACTTAACGTTTTGACTGCCATCACTAATAAAAAAACAGATTTTTAATTGTTTTATGCGGAGTAGGCAGCGAACCGGTTAATTGGTAAGGATGATGATGAAATACAAATAATACTTACTGTACAAGATCGGCGGGAGCTTGGTAGACTGTGGCAACGTTGGTACCCACGTCGATCAGGCTGACTGAAACCGTCGGGTTAGCAGTACCGGACTGAAATAAAATAATAGGATTAAAATTAAGTGCGCGCTCTTCGTTACTGTATTAGTTCGGTATCTTGTTATTTAATTAACTAAAGTTTTGATCACTACATAGTATAAAACAAAGTCGCTTCCCGCTGACTGTCTGTCCCTATGTATGTTTAGATCTTTAAAACTACGCAACGGATTTTGATGCGGTTTTTTTAATAGATAGAGTGATTCAAGAGGAAAGTTTTAAGCTATAAAACGTACACGTGCGAAACCGGGGCGGGTCGCTAGTATTTTTATATTTGAATGTGTCGTATTAATGATTCCTAGAAACCTTGTGAAGTTTTGCCAATTCATTCGAAGTAATCCTGTCTACATAAGCAGGTAATTTAGTTGTGCATGAAAACCAAAGTAAAAAAAATGCGATTTCCTTTGATTTACCACATAACATTCCATCGCAGGAGCTAGACGTTATCAGATATTATCGATCGGTGCTTAATTAAATAAAGGTTTTTTATTGCAAAAACATCGGGTTATATCCCGGCTGAACTAAATGTTTTACAAATATGTGCCTATCTAAAAATGACTCCTCCGACTATCAACTTTTCACTTTTTTATAGTTTTGATTTAAGACCTACAATCCTATCTTAAAAACTGACCACGTTTATATGATTACTAAAATATTTAATTTAATAAAAAAAACGATGAATACGAGATGTTTATTTCCAACAACAGCACTCGCGACATAATGAAATCATAATAAAATAAAGAAACCAATCAATTGATATCCCTACGTCCACATCGTCGCTTAGGCACAAAATAAATAAGTACAGAAGATCTAAACCACACAATTATAACGAACAAAATTTATTGCTGAAAATTACCGAAGGTGCATCAGTACCTGACAGCTGATGGGTATGTCCGGAATTAAATAACCTGAACCATCAATACTGAGCGCATCAAAGACAAAAAGAGTCTCCACGAGTGACGATACTGAAGTACGTTCGGTACACTCTGGGCAGCCAGCCCCGCTACAAACCTTGCTGACTACTAACTATAGCTCATGCCTATACTAGAAAAGAAGAAGCGACAAAATGTTGTAGCATACGATTTGTCTGTTTCCATGACCCATATAAAACTTCTGCAATAATGCAAACACAGTGATCTGATGACGAAAACAGTAGAAGCACCGGTAAAGTATGTAAAGTCTTTGGCATAGTACTCCACAACACGAAAACATACGCAGTGCGAAGCAACGCACTATGCCTAAGCGAAAACGGAGGGACAGGCTGCGCAGGCAACACAGTTCAGCCACAGTTCTACAATCCACACAGTAGCGCAACACCTACACTAAGGCATTCAGTATACATTTTTATTTTTACCGTATTAAATCGTATTTACAACACCCTCGCATAGGCAGGCTCACACAGGTCAGCATGCGCATTATACATGCGAGAGATCGCAAATACCGAAATCTCTCGACATCAAAAATCATCAATCCTGCAAATTCAGAGAATACAAATAACCTGCGGGATTGGATCCCTACGTTCAACATCAAAGGCATTGCCCAATTGTATGAATTGTAAGGCTGTGACTGAACTGTGTGCCTGCGCTGCCTGCGCCTCTTTTAATGATCTCTACAACACCGTTGTTACGGTGCAACTCGCAACGCATAAGTTGCAGCGTACCTTGTGCGTTGCTGCGCTACACCGCTTTTTGTATTTACGCCCTAAGATGTTGTTGTTACGCAAAACTGTACGAGGGTAAACCTTCTGTTACATGTTTTGTGGCGTAGGAGAGTTTTCCATTAAAAGGGAAAAGAATCAATAACTAATTCCGCTCAGCTATCAATCGTCACGTTCTGAACAATACAATGGTTGTATCGAGGCCTCGTGTCATTATGTACGGTGTTATTGAGATCACAACGACTGGAAACATATGCTGGAATAATATTTATTTACGAAGAAGACTGGGAGTTACAGTCATTGAAATTGTATGATTTCTATTCTATACAATTTCTTATTGAAAGTGCCATTTTATAGGAAAATATCAAGACGAGATAATGGGAAAACATTGCATATTCTGCTGTCGCGTGTGAGATGATTAGCCAGTCACCAAGGTTACTAGCAGGGCTAGGCCCAAGGGGTCACCTCCCTAACGAAGTCCGTGGTTTCGGCCTTAGTTACGAGCGTTTCCTACTCCCTATCACCTACAGACATACGATTATTTCGGGGCCCGAACTAAGAATGAATGACAACACGATTTGACAGTTGTCCCTACTACAAATGTGCTATGTGTACTACAGATGTGTTTTTGCCCGTCCGAAAAGTTGAACTTGACACTTCTTTTGTTCACTCCTACGTTTCGGGCTACTTTCGGACGGGCGACTAACTTCGTTGTCGGACTTAGGGAGTAGGCCCCCAGGCCCAGGGTACGCCAGACGTACTTAAGTATCATCACTAGTGAAGGCTAAAATAGTGCCACAATCGTATTGTACAGTATCCATCTAATAAATATTAGCCTGTAACTTTCCCACTGCTGGGCAAAGGCCTCTTCTCATACAGAGAAGGAACGAGCATTGATCACCACGCTTGCTCAATGCGGGTTGGCGATTTCAGAACATTAAGTCCAGGTTTCCTCACGATGTTTTCCTTCACCGTTTGTCAGTGGCGTCTTAGATTAACTAAGAAAGTACATATGACATTGAAAAAGTCACATTGGTACATGCCTGGGTTTGAACCCGCAACCCGGTGCTTAACAAGCGGGTCTGTAACCTCCGAGCCACCACGACATTTATCCACCTACTTTTTTTAAAACTAAGTTAACTTTTAAAAGTAAACCTCCAAACGCTCCAGTTTTAAAATATCCGCATTAAAGCGAACGTGAACGTGTTGTATCTGACATGGATCTCGCGATTATCGGTACAGCGAAGCCTCGATCTCCGGAGTTCCTACCGTCGCGTTGGAGCGGACGCCAAACGAGTCCAATATACACTTTCACTTTTATCGCGTAAATCTTAGACATTACTTAAGCGTTAAGTAATAAGTTTAAGATTTTTAGATGGAGTATTAGATTAAGTCTTAAGGTGGCGTTGCTGGTAATTTGCGAAAAACTTCAAGTTATTACCCAGATTGGTACTTATATTGATTGTAAATATTCGTAATGATATTTTTTTTGCCATCAAACTCAAACTCAAAACTCATTTATTCAAAATGCATTAGAATTAGGGCTCATTCACACGGGTTCCGTCATTGACGATTCGTCATAAAACACGATACGTCATGACGGATGGACGTTCACATTGCATAAATACGGAACCGTGTTTTATCACGATTCGGCAAAATATCCGAATTGATGTTCGTTTCGTTTTGGATGAACTAGAACACGATGGATCCGGCACAAAAAAATGACGACTCGTGTTTTTCAACGAATGTGTTTTTTAAAAGACGATACGTGATTTAAGACGTGTCCGACATTTTTCACGATTCGTGATGCGTGTGAACACGGGCATTTAAAAAGAATAGCCGCCGTAAAAAAAAAAACGAATCGTGAAAAAAGATGATTCGTCAAAAAAAAACGAATCGTCTTCGTGTGAATGAGCACTTTCTTAGTTCTTTTTGAACGTCGAATAAACAGCCCCCAAAATAGCCCTCCGTTCGAAACGGAAAAGAACCGCTTGACTAAAGCCAGAATGAATAACCCCAAGAAGATGAAAAAGAAGATATTAGCAATTAGAAGCCTAGTTTCACAAATAATAACTGACATCTACTAGTTCGTTGTTTGACAATAGTTTGATCGTACATTTATAAGTTCGATGTGTGCCATTCGAAACATCAACGTTCGTTTTTCGGAGTAGGCCCCCAGGGGACAGATGCATTTGAAATAGATGATTCTATAGCCGGGTACGCACGAACCACAACGAATATCGCGAACACGAATTACTATGAAGGTGTTCGCCGAACACACTGTTCGGTTGTGGTACGCACGTGCAAACAATGTGTTCGATATTCGTGTTCGTGATGTTCGTGTTCGCTCGTGCATACACGGCTTATGGTCGCAGTACAGTATCAGGACAGGCGGACGGCTAAATTGATTTACGTTTTAGCTTTTGTTAATTCCAATGTTCTCAATGCTTTGTCCCAACATCTCAAATATTGAACTGGTTAAATTTTTAAGTGATACAATATTAAATATAACGATCTAGACTTGTTTGCGGGGCTGGCATGGTCAGAAACGGCACAAAATAGAGATGTTAGGAAGACAAATGGGGAGGCTTTCGCTCAGCATTGGGACAGTAAAAAGGTTAGTAAAAAAAAGTGAAATCTTTGAATAGGCATGTTATCAGCATCGATAAATTGCAAATCTAATTAGTCCGCCAGTTAGAGCTTTGAAAAATAATGGGCACGTATTTTTTCTTTTGTTAAATCTATGAATATTTGGAAAGATAAAACGCATTAAAACTCGAGAGTGGGGGCTTGTGACGTCAGAAACAAGTAAAAATTGTACTTGCTTGTGACGTTTTGCCAATTTTAAAAGTGTCGTATCTTCTTCAATTTTGGTTTACGTAACAAAAGAAAAAATACGGGTCAAATATTTTTTTGTAATCTAACTAACGGACGAATTAGATTTTTTTCAGTCAAATACCCTATTGAGAAGTCCATTTGTATTCTGTAGTAAGCAATTTATAACACCTATTCATGTTAAATAAAATGTTATCTTCGGACCTCGATCTGTATTGTTCGCCCTGCAGTGGGCACGATGCCAAACCAGTCGTGTACCCTTTCACTGGCTACGTCAAACTCAAATGTGAATTAAAGTAGCATGTTATTCTACTTTGTGGTAACGCTGCGCTCTTTATGTAACTATGCGCGTAAATGTATAATACAAGGTTAGTCGAAAAGAGGAACTAACCCGAAATGATGTTAAAGTGCCCTTAATAATGAATAATTTTTGTTCTACAACTTTTCCCGAAAGTCAATTTAAGAGAAGTTGCTGTTCAAAGATTTCATAAAAAATACGCGTAAGTCTATCTATTCTCAGCTATGATGAGCTGTGTTTACATTTTAGGTCATATTTGGGGTCACTAATTAGAAGCTCAAACAAAAAGATAAAAAAAATAATATAATAAACATATTGCAAGTTTTTTTTTATAATTTTTACTCTTTCTTTCGAACAGTCATCAGTGACACTAAGTGGCCCGCGGATTAGTACCTCCTTTCCGACTAACATTGTATTACACTTGTCTTAAAACACGAAGAGGTATCTTTGAAAGTCAAAAAGGGTACCTAATATAAAAAAATACTGAACAGTCATAAACTGCCCTATCATTTTTGTTTCCGGCTTGACGTTGAATTTCGGGATATCGTGTATATATATATTTTTTTTAATCTTTGCCCTACTCTCATAGGTATTTCTCCCGTATCGTGGGTGCGTTTACAAACACAAATCTCACACACAAACGCCCAGACCCGAAACAACTATCTGTAGGCCATACCTAGAAATTGTTCCGTGTGGGAATCAAACCCACGACCCGTAGCGCAGAAGCCAATCGCTCAGCCACTGCACCAAACGTGTCGTCAAATATGTGTATGGTCAAGATCGTATCACTACATAGTATAAAACAAAGTTGCTTCCCGCTGTCTGTCTGTCCCTATGTATGCTTAGATCTTTAAAACTACGCAACGGGTTTTGATGCGGTTTTTTTAATAGATAGAGTGATTCAAGAGGAAGGTATGTATAATACATTGCACTCGTGCGAAGCCGAGGCGGATCGCTAGTATGGAATAAAAATAGCTTATACTTTGTATCAATAATTACGAAGTACACCTTGTATTTATTTATACTTTCGCACAAAATCTGTACAGAGGCGGACTTAATGCCGTAATTGTATTACACTTGTAACGTACCACCGGACAAGGTATACCTAGACCGGTGTTTCACATGGCGCTATGTAGTTCCTTCCTACCCCATAGGAACAAGAAACAGACGTGATATTAATGTATGTAACTATGTATTATGCACAATAGCTTTCCGAACAAGCAACAAATGAACTTCTTCAAGGCCACCAATAATTTATCAATTCTGAGACCAGACTCCAAGCCAAGTTTTCCAAACTGCGTCACCTACCGTTATTAGAAACTTCAACAACCGGCGCAAGTTATAATGAACTGTTGCACCCAGAAATTCAACTGCATACAATCTCGAGTAACTCAATTCCTTCGGTTAATTGTGTCACCAGCCTAGTGTTAAGACGAATTGGATTGTATTTAATTATTTGATTGGGGGATTGACGTTGAAAGAGTTTTGAATTGCTTTTTGGATATGGTGCTGCTGTATACATTTACATGTGTACAGTATGACCGGTTAGTCGCTTTTCATCCGAAAACTATGTAATCTGCTTATCATTCTATACAACTTTTACTACGGGACAAATTCGCAGAAAAAAAAGGTTTTCCATACATTTTTTAAGCAACATTGATTATTTTGTATGGAACACTTGTTGGGCCGTGAAGAAGACGGATGAAAAAAGATTGCATGTAGCGGAGATGAGAATGTTGAGATGGATGTGTGGAGTGACCAGAATGGATAAGGTCAGGAATGAGTATATTAGAGGAAGTTTGAAAGTAGCGCCAGTGACAGAAAAATTGAAAGGGAACCGTTTGTCTTAATATGCGCATGTGAAGAGGAGGGATGAAACGCATACGACCAAAAGAGTTATGAATATAAATGTAGATGGATGGAGAGGAAGAGGGAGGCCAAAGAAAAGATGGATGGATTGTGTGAAGAATGATATAAAAGAGAAGGGAGTCAGTGATATCATGACGGGTGACAGGACGGAATGGAAGAAGAAAACGTGTTGCGCTGACCCCAAGTAACATGGGATAAGGGCAGGAAGAAGAAAACTTGTTTTTTTGCATGCTGTATATGTAAACTAAATAACGCCACGTAAAGATAGAAGAAGAACATTGTTTTACTGGAGAGCAAAACAACAGGGACATAAAGAAACAACATTACCAAAAAGACTTAAAAAATACAAGCTAAAACAAACCTAAAACCCTTTTTTAATTCTACTATCTACTGAAACCGACAGTACTCAGTGAGCAAGCGTGGTGATTCCTTCTCTGTAAGAAAACTTGTCGGCCTGCAGACCATTACACGCTGCTATTACTTTACCCGACCTGAGAACCGAACCTACGGACCTCCTAATCCAGTACTACCGCACTTATGACTCGTCACTGATGAGGTAGTTATTATTTTCTGGCATAATTTATATCAATTTCATAATCAACTAAGCACCACTGTAAACGACTAATGCTATCAAGAACAGTAATTATCACTTATCTATCTTTCAATATAATCGATCTAGGTTAATAAGATTAATTATTAATTACATATTTACCGAGACTGATACGTTTATTCCTAATAGAGCTTCAATAAATAATACATATACAACGTGTTTCAAAAATACCCCTAAAGCCGAAAGGGGATTAAAAGGTCCCATAAAAAGAGTCTATTGGCAAAATTTTAAAATAAAACACTTTTTTTTTTTTTTGACACCTCGTGTATTAAAATCATGACTGAAACGCAACCCTGAAAACATAAAAGTAAAGAGTAGACTACCCAGAAAGTTATTTACATTCTTACCTAATTTCCTCTGAGAGGTAAATGACAACAACCATAAAAGACTACTTGATTAACATTTTCTTTTTTAAGGGGAATTATGTAACACGTAGTATATTTACTGCTCGTAGATATACCCATATTATCATCACAGATCCGTCTGTTAATATCATCTGAAAGACGTCGCAGCGACTCGTAAGACAACGGTATAATAGAATTATTTGGGAGGCATTAAAAGAGCCTTCACAAGTGACAATGTTTGCAAAAGTACATCCGTTATACCTAAGCAGTCAGCCTCGCTACCGACCTCGCTGCTTGAGTATTTTTTTCCCTACGACATGAGCTATTCTAGGAAAGCTCGTAACACGAGCAAAAAAAACATTTATTCAACATACAATTTATTGAATAATGGCAATAGTCAAAAGCAGATTTCGTCTCAATTATTATCGGTGAAATTAACTCCCAAATCATCATTGGGACACCCGAGTCTACGATTCTACGTAAACGTCTTCCAAGAAGGAGTTAATGCCCGCAGTGATAACGCTTGACAAATCATCAGGCCCCATCTCTTCCTATGTGTGTCGTAAAAGGCGACTCAGGGATTCACTAGAGGATGGGCAGGACTTCTTTCGGCTGAATGATGATAATGAGGCCACTTCGGTATAATGACAAAGCCCAGTCGAGCGCCAAGAAGCCCTCACATTATACCTTGTTATCGTCCCTGACCGCAGATCTGACCTATGAGAATGATAAAGGGGTCTTACCTTAGGATATCGTATCTCATGGTGCTGCGTGTACTGGTAGTTGACAGAGCCGGGCACGCCGTAGTGAGGAACCCTCATCACTCTGACTCCAGAGTCATCGAACGTCACGTACGCCATCTTGGTGCCATCTTTGGAGAACCAGATCGCGTTGCTTGAGCCGAAGACTTCCTCTGTGAAGGTTTTGATACTTTAGTTATATGGACTCCAGGAATGTAATACCTATGCGTTAATTTTAGGGCATGTCTAGTTTCAAAGAAGTATAAGTACAAGAAAAATGTGTAGGTACACCTGGAAAGCGAACTCAACACATCATGGTGGATGGTTATACCTTTTAAACAATAACTCGTATTATTTAACTCACGGGCTTCAATTCAATCGAAAATCTCTTTGTATATTGGATATGGATGCATATGAAAGAAAGAAAAATTGTTTATTCGCGCCAACATGACGCACAAAAATAAAATATCCTACACAAAACCGAAAAGAAACTATTGAGAAAAATATGTGTCATCCGCGTAAAACGGTTATCGCTCAGCATAATGCTGTGACCAGCCATATCATATCGTTTCATTTACTTTGAGAAACCAGAGTACTAAACAAATTGATAGTTGAAACTCATTATAAGATATTACCATCTGGTGAGTTTGGTTGACTTTGATTGATAATACAAATCCCAATTGTGGAATTATAACTAAACATGAAAGAATCTTATTCTTTATTGTACGCAAGAAAATTACAATAAAATTACAATTTAGTGAAGTGATGTACAGACTTTAATAGATTTACATTTTTATCGCAATATCATTAGGTTCAAGATTGATTGGGAACATGTTATAGTTTCGGGTAGCTTGATGTGCTGGCGTCTGTACAAAGGCGAGCTTAACTCAAAAATAAGTTTTCTACCAGCAAACCTTTGAGTGATAGAGAGAGATTGCTAATATGGTTGAGGGCAAACTCCTGTGTACAAACTGTCTTCATCATCAATAGAATCATCACTATTATATATGACTTATCTATTTTAAGTTATTACATGACAAACAAAGAGCAATCAACACTTACCTTCATACACCCAATCCGGGATACCATGATAAATCACATTCAGTTGACCTGTAGTCGTAATCTGGCGAGGAGTACTGGTCAGACTGTCTTGGTAGTAAATGTTGTTCAAAAACACGAAGGCCAGGGAAGTTCCTGAGGGGCCCCAGACGAAGTTCTGAAGGAAGGCCTCGTCGGATTCGATACCAGTAGGGAGGATGTCGACTGTGTTGCCAGTCACGATGTTCACAGCTGCGTAGCGAGCTAGGAAACTGTACCTGTATACCTGGAAGAAGTGGAGATAGGTTAAGATTTATTGAATTATACAAGGTTTTCCCGAATTTGTGGTCAAACCAGACTACATTGTTCTCTCACAACTATCCTAAATCTTAGTAAGTACTGTATTCACTGAAATTGTTCAAGATATCCTTTTAAAAATAGTAACCATGGAGTTTCTTGCCGACTCTTCCCCATAGGAAACGAATAATTGGAACCGTGCACTTAAATTCGACTTTTCATAAGCGCCTGTATTGGTTTAAGAGAAATAAAAAAAAGGATTTGAATTCGTGATCCCATGATCGGTGACACAGATTGACCCTGCATGGGCACTTCGCAGAGTCAAACAAAAAAAAAATTCAAGATTAAAACATGGTGTTCTTAAACTGAGTAATTTTAGCGCCCCTTGTTAACTGACTGCGCGGAGCAATTTCGCGCTAGGTTGGCCGGCCAGCTGTGTCGCCGTACTTTCATTCATTTATGCGTGCAATCATTTTTTTTGTTTTTTAATTTTCCTTTTTCTTCTGTTTTTATTTGTACCTTATAAAGTGGTGTAGATACGGAATGAAACCGGAAGAAAAAAAATGTTTAATATATCCCTTGCGGTCTTAATCTATAAGTACCATTTCTGAATCTATTTTATTGTTTAAGATTTTTAATAATAACATTAATAGTTCCGATATTCTTTCCAAATTTTATTTTAACGTTCCCGGAAGGTCGAAGCGTTGGTACCCTCCGCTACGCGTTCCATTCTGCTCCACCAACTACAGGCTGAACTCGTTTATTGTGCGTGCAAGCAAAAACTTTAATACATTGTGTAAACAGCACGACTTTGATCCCTTCTCGACGAGTGTGTCTACGATTAGAAGGTGCTTGAGCCTTAGCTTTTTTACCTAAATTAAGTTATTAATAAATATTATGTAGGTATACTCAAATATTAACTCGGTAGATGTAAGTTCTAGTGCCTATGTTTGATTATGCTGTTTCTTAGTTTAATAAGATTTTGATGTTGTCCTGTTTTTTTTTCTTTTTCTTGTGTTGGCAGTGCTGTGTTGTTCACATTATCTTTGCCAGCCTGTTTTTTATAAGTGAAGACTTGTAATTGGCTGTCAGTTACACCGACTAATTTTTATTCTGTTTTGTTTAGCTGTAAGTCTTCCAGAGACCATAAATAAATAAATAAATAAATATAGATTTGGTTTTAAGGAATTACACGAATTCGTTTACTCTCTATATAATTTCGCATAAACTTGAGAAAGACACCATGATCTTCAGCATTATCATCAGATTAACCTTTTCCCAGTATATTGCGATTACGGCAGTACTTTACATCTGAAGTCAGTAACCAAAAAACGATGGAATCTAGAACTCCGAAAATTCTGACAACCGGTTTGAACTTAGGGTATCAGTGCATTTATAAAACACCTATGCTTTTTATGAGTTCAGCAAAAATTTGTAAAGAAAATTAAAACTACCTCTAAGAGGAAACATTATTTTTGAATACGAAATTCCATTTTGTATTGTTTATTTTGAAGTAAATGTTACTTCATTACTAAATAAAATTTCACTGAAACAGAAATGAATGCCGTCAATAGGACTTGACGTGTGCACTTAAATAAGCGGGACAAAAGTAGAGTGTTTTATTTTATTTTCATAAAAGTGCTTTATTCAAATATACTGTTTTAATTCTAAGTAAAAGGTTTAATAATAGTGCAGCCCTATAAAAGATAGATATATATTGATATACAACGAGATCGTAAAACCTTGAGTTTTTATATCGCAAATTAGTTTAGTATAAATTACCTAGGAGAATAAATGAAAAAAAAAATTTTTTTAAATAATATCGTCATTATTCAGCTCAAAGTTAAGAATGCAGATGTTTAAAACTCTAATGTCTCTAATTATGATAATGAAAACTGAAACTATACCACTGCCGTCACACACGCGTGTGCGCACACATACACACGAACACGCATACAGAAACATACTATACTTCTTACTGCATGCTTTTGTACCTAATGTAGTAAAAATAATCAGTGTCTTTACAATCTAAGGTCTCTAAATTGTTACTCATTGTAGAAGCAAATAAGGGAAGACCGAGACAGTCCCAATACAAGTATTTAACATTACTTAAAGGGGCTGCCTCTATTTCATGTGATTCTGTAATAATTTGAGACAGTAAAAATAATAATTTGAATCTGAAACTACTATAATGTTAACAACCGAGGAGAACAATGATTTGTTAAAAGAATGTAAATGTCCAAGGTAATTCGAATATTCACCCGCCTGCCACATTTGTCCACAATTTCGTATTTTATATTATAAATATTCTACTCTATTTCTTAAATTTCTTCCCCGTTCGTTCGTTCTGCCTAGCCTTTTCCCAAGTATGTTGGGGTCAGCTTCCAGTCTAACCAAATGTGGCTAAATACCAGTATTTTAAACGGAGCGACTGGCATCAGACCTTCACAACCCAATTACTGAGCAATGCCGATATCCTAAGGTTGGACTGGCTGTCAGACTTTCAAGTAATATGATCTAGGCATATGAAATTCGTGTCTGTAAACGCACTCATGATGCAGGAAAAATCTTGATGTGGATCAAAAGTAAATGAAAAACAAATGAAAGAAAATTAGTTACTTGAAAGAATATTAATTACTGTTAGTTACTTGTTATTATCTTTTGTTCTAAAATCATTATTTTATAAAGTTAATGAATTCATCAGCGTATTGTTTAGACTTCGAGGGTATCCACCCAATTGGTAAACAAATGACAGCTGAAAATGAGACGTCCAAACAGTAATAAAGTTAGTTTTATAGTCCTATAAAAATTGACGCAGACATTTTCATGAGATGCACGGTAAGGGTAACAAAATTTACCTTTGAAGGTTACCTATTACTTAAGGCGAATGACTTTTGAAAACTTTGAACCTTTAGGTAGGTATATACTAAAAAGTATTAGGCATTGTCTGTTTGTTATTTTTTATTTGTAAAGTAGAAGATAATACAAATCGGTATCTCTCACAGATATTGAGAATAAATGACATCATTTTGTTAAATTTTATAAAAACAATCGTTGTTAATCTAATTGTTCCTAGTCTGACGCCATCAGACACGCACACCCTGTGGTCATTTGGTAGATACGGAAACGGTTGAGAGCATATAGTTTTGTTGGTATAGGAGCATAACGAGTTGGAGAATTGCTCCATCTTCGGGCATGCATTGTCGGTCAACTTACGTTATGTTGAATAACTCTATCCTACGATACTTCAAGTGGAAATCTCACCATCTTTTATTTTAATTCCATCGGTGTTTACATTTAAGGTCATTTTCTGAATTAGTAACTAAAGCAGAGCAGAAATGAAGAGCTTTTGAAAAAAATTAAACTAAAAATCATTTTGTACGGAAACAAAAATTATCGAATTTTGAAATTTTAACCCTCACTTCAATACGGTCATCAGTGATAATTTAAGTGGCCCGCGAATTATTACCCCCTTTCCGAGTAACCTTGTATACTTTGACAACATCTAAATAAAGAGATATTATTCGAATCGAATCAAACATTTCCAAAAAGCGCACAGATCCAAAGTAGCAACGTTACCTAAATATGTATAACAAAAATTCAATTATCAAATTGGGTCAATTTGTTCAACTAGGTCAATGCAGTGCGGGAAGCTGCTAAAACTTCAGTTCTTGTCTTCTTTACTTAACTTTAAGTGCACGAACCTGTTACCTACTTAGTTTCACACTTGTTTCCCGAGGTGACTTGAATCCCAATTGCACTAAAACTGCATCAACTCGGATAACACGATGTAACGTAATATGGTTGTTAAGAACTTGTAGTTAAGTTTAGATTTTCTTCGTACTTACTTCTTTTTTTTATTTCGATGGAAATTAAAAGTGTTTGAGTTTGTCCCGTACGTCAACAGTAATCTACACTTTCAAAAAAGATTTCATAGGAATATTTCTTTTCACTTTTGTTTCTATCTTGTTTATTACGTGTAGTCAATATTCGTCTGAATATTGTCTAAATAATTCTTATTAATTTTTGTTTGTACTACTTGTTTTTCTTTTTTTTACACATACATGTAGCAGATTTTCATTAGCAATAGATTGTTAAAATATTGTACCTTATTTATTGTACCTTAAGTATTAGTCTGTAAGCTTTCCTCAAAATAAATAAATAAATATGTTTTACGCTCTTGGGAGTAAATTGTCACCTTGTAAACAAAATTAAATTTGATAGGAACTTAGAAACATCTCGTTCGCTAAGTGCCAGATCCGTACGTACGTATTTTATAGAACAAAACTGGCTTACTGCATAAATGTGTATTTACAAGATAAAGCACCTACAATATACCAACAAAGAGAAGGGACTCATGGCTAATTAACAACCGCGCCGATATTATGATTTGTAAGGTTAAGCAGCGCTTGCCGCGGTCAATCCATGGATGGGTGACCATTCGTTGAGACTTCTTAGTGCCGCAGAGAGCACGTCAAACCGTCGGTTCTGGGTGTCATACGAACACCTATGACAGTCGTTACGGGTAGTCAGAAGCCCGAAAGTCTGACGACCGGTCTAAACTTAGGATATTGGCATTGCCCATTAACTGGGTTGCGGTCTGATGTCAGTCTCTCTGTGTAAAATACTGGTATTCAGCCGCATCTGCAGGCTTACTCCCGACAGCATCCAGTTTTGAATCGAGTCGACTTACCTGCGGTTTCTGATTTGAGAATTCGAGATAAGCAAATACTTATGTAATATTTGAGTACAAATGTGTCAAAAAAATGCTTTAAAATCCGTCATTTTTTTGACAACTCCATACTCAAATGTTACTTAAGTATTTGCTTATCCCGAATTCTCAAATCAGAAACTGGAGGTTTGTGTCAATTCTTACTCTTGAAATCGATAAAAGCGCACAATTGTGCACCGGCTCGAATAAAAATTAACGACTGTTTTTGATATTTGTTAGTTTTAAATCAAACCTCAGCACGGTCGTGCAGTTTTGTCGATTTCAAGAGTAAGAAATTGACACTAAGTCGACTTGATTCACAACTCGATGCTGTCAGGAGTAAGCCTGCTGGTTATACTGGAAGCTGACCCTAACATAATTGGTAAAACGACGGGTCCTACGTATAGTAATGTAATAAAGTAATAAAGTTTATTGACAATATAAATGAACAAACCTAACACAAATCCCAACAATCCTGTGATTTGTGTCTACTAATTAATACAAGAATATAATTACATATGTCGTTATAAATACCTGTGTACGTTATGCGGTTGTTTGAGCTTAATTCACACTGACCTCCGTACTAGTGAAAACTGTATCACGGTAGGTCAGTCTTCCTCATTCACAAACACTCACACACTTCCATACAATTCCCGATAATTTGCATTACACTGTTAAATAAAGCACTGATTTATGAGTACCTATGGCTATAAGAATACAGATACTTAGTGGGTATTTTTTGATCATTTGATGATTTGATGACAATAATAACGAGGGTAATTACTAGTATAAGTGCAAAAATCAAACTTTACAGAAGAGCAGTTTAAAAGTTCGAAAGCTTTTAAACTTGACATAAATCAGTAGAAGTATTTGAAATTTTGGAATGGACCATACCACACCATTTGAAAATTTCAAATATTTCTTTTGATTTACGTCAAATTTAAAAGCTTCCGAACTTTTAAACTGCTCTTCTGTAAAGTTTGATTTTTGCACTTATACTAGTATACGTAGGACCCGTCGAAAAGACTAGAGAGAACAGAATAATATGGCAACATACTTTTGTAACATAAAAATCTTATCGTACTTGCTTATCTGGTTAAAATTTTAAAATAATAATACCTAATGTTCCAATAACTCACGCCTAAGTGAAAGGTGGCGCCACCTTTATTTACTGAACGTGCTTATGTATAAGATCAGGTATTACGAATTTCTGACGACATTGCTTTTATATTTTTATACGACTGTTTACACAATATGAAAAGCAATTTGCGAGGCTTTGGCCGGATTCAATGAAAAATGTTTAATGTTTTCAACTCGGGACTAAAACAGTGTGGATAATTTTGTTTTACATTGAAAGTACATATTTTATGACCATTTTTGTATGTTTATTATTAACTAGATTTTTCCCGCAGCTTCGCTTGCGTGAAATTTTGAACCCGTTTAGTGACGATTTTTCATACAAACTTTCATCCCCTATTTAACTCCCTTAGGAGTTGAATTTCGAATAATCGTTCCTTCTTTCTTGTCTACATTATAAAGGAAACCTCTGTGCAAAATTTCTGCTTTCTAGGTTCAAGGGTTTGGGCTGGGCGTTGATGAGTCAGCCAATCAGTCAGTCCGGACTTTTTTATTTTTTATTATTAGACTCGCGTTTGACCCTTCTCGCACTTGATGGTATGCGCAGACAAGGTCTAAGATGGTGCGCACAAATACAGAGAAATTCACCTATACCCCTCTGGCTCTCACATACATACACACGACGGAACACAGCAAACTGCTTGGCGCCGGACTTTAATATTTATGTGGTAGATAGCCAGGTGGACCGTAAAGATCCCATCACCAAGCGTGCTGGGTTTTGTTGAATCTTATAACACACGTCTATTCCCAGCATGTGGTGAGGAAGTTTTATATTCTAGCTCGTCCTTACACGAAGTTTAATATGTAGGCTATAAACGTAAGTAATTTTTTTAGCATGTTTTTTACGAACATACATGTAAATATGTGGTGTAAATACGTAAACTGCATTAAATACCTTTAAAACAACATATGGGACTTCAGGCTTCATATAAAAAGCCGTCTGTTTCAGCCATGAAATACAGAAAATCCGCCATGTATGGTGACTTTTTAGCACAAAGGTTGAATGCTTTTTGTATTGCTATTCGATTATATTTCATTAGATGGTTAAAGAAGGCAAAAAAATACAGTGTTTATTCAATAATTGAGATAGACTTGGGAGCAAATAAATCGAGCCACTTCTATTTTTCACGTAGGTATAATTGTTATTATTTTTGGTATTATGGAACAGATCCATTCTAAACATATATCGCCTAAAAGTTTATTTGATAACTTTTACAATGAGGGTATAGTTTTTTGTATTTTGAATGATATAATTCATGAAACCAAAACTAATAACCAAGACACGTGAAAAAAGGAGTGGCTCGATTTCTTTGCTCCCAAGTTTATAACTTACTGGTGCAACATTGTATGCCAAGACGACTTCACTGCCATCGGGAGACAACTCCATCAACCTCGATGATTGCTGCAGAATCTGAAAGAATATTGTAAATATAAGGTCATTGTTATAAAGTACCAAGACGCTCCTAAATGAGCCTTCACCTTGACTAACAAGAATCTAGGTTAAGGTTCTCAAAATAATTAAAGAAAATAATGTTTGACTGCAAAACAAACAAAATCATTATTTCAAAAGGTATTTTATTTCGTATCCTAATAACAGTCAATAATAATTAACATAACAGCGTTACATAACGTCTATAAAAATGATTGGCAAACATTTCCATGTTTTTTCCGCGAAAGAATTTCCTCCCCAAAGTGCTTTTTAAATTTAATTTTTGTGACCGAATTGCTTCGGTAATCGGTGTATTTTATTCTGAACGAGAAAAATCTTCATTCTTTCTCTCTTTGGATTTTTTACTATCGTAATCATATCCTGGCATTCTCGTGTGCATTTTGGTTGAAAGTCTAACTAGACATCTGGTTAATAGTCTTTCGGCTAATTATTATTTAGTTAGTTTTATACTACACTCGAGAGTTATGAATCCGACTTACCAACATAAAACTGTACTACTCAAATAAAATTAACATTCTTAAATAGCCTATAAAATACTTATTATTTGAATAAGCTAGCGTTCTTAGTTTCCGAGATATTAAGTTTATGTCGGTGACTCAGATTAATTGCTCCCGAGTGTAACTGATGCCCGCGGTTTCACTTGCATCCCAGGGAAACTACTACATGTACTCGGATAAGCATTATCCTATGTGTTAATCCAGGATTGTAGGGTTGCTGGTTGTGAAATTAAAGCCCCGTTGAACTTGATGATAATTTATTGGCAACTTATACTATGTTACACGTTACAATGATTCATATAAATATATCAAGTAGCAACCCTAAGTGGAGGGATGAAAGGGACTGCGTGGCTATCGCCCTTCAGACCTCCCCTAGCTGGCTAATTCCTGAAGACTGCTAGGCTATCGAACAGGAATCAGTCGTACTAAGGTTCAGAATTGGCTGCGTGGCTACCGAACTCTGTTCCTCTAGCTAGTCGAATGATCGAATGATGATTTGTTCGAAGACAGCTCTGCTTATAAAGGTTGATGCTTGTATGTGTGCACAATATCTACACGTAGTCGTCTGTAGTTGTGATTCGGATAACTAGCCGGGTGGCGCTGGCGCAGATGGTTTGACGCGAAGATTGTAGATGGCATCACTTGTCCACAGATATCGTTTGTAGTTGTTGTCTTCTTGTTTATGAAGCCGCTCATCGTAGTGCTTTGGATAAGTTACACTAGATGGCGCTTGTACGTTTGTTACATTCTCCCCCTCTGGTACTCTATAGTCGTCCCGACTGAGTACCAGGATCAGTATCCATCTTCCTTGGTCTCCCTCTTTTTCTTATGGGATTTAATGGTTTGGACACGTTGTCATCTCTTGGTTCAAATTTACATAATGCTGAAGTATGATATTTTCCCATTGATTGTTCTGGTGACTTTGTGTTTGCTACCTCATATGTGGATGCTCCATGTTTCTTTATGACAACATAAGGACCATCTCTGCGTGGAGCAAATTTTGCTGTGAACTGTTTTTCATTACTGCTTATTGGATGTGTCTCAACCAGTACTAAGTCTCCTATTTTATAACATGGATCTGGTCTTCTTCTTTGATTTGCACTGTAATTGCATTCCGCAGATGTGAGAAGTCTGCTTGCATATTCAACAGGGTGTTCGTTTTCGCCCTCCCCCTGCACTAAAGCTGCACCTATTGCATATTGACTTGCATCAGTTTTGATTGTACAAGGAGTATCACAATCTGCTTGTCTTAACACAGGGGTTGTTGTTAACGCAACTTTCAGCTTTTCGAATGCATATTGTGCCAAAATGATCGTACTTAGTAAACTGTTTAATTGTTCTTGCGTCATAGTAATTGACATCTTCACAATAATCAAAAATAATGTGGGTAACTTTAGCAAGTATTCTTTATAACTTTAGTGGGTACTCCATACAATTTGAAGGTAGGCCGTGCAAAATTTGAGGGTAGGCCGTCCAAATATATGTGGGTAACTTTAGTCAGTATGTGGGTACTCCATATAATTTGAGGGTAGGCCGTGCAAAATTTGAGGGTAGGCCGTCCAAATATGTGGGTATCCGTAGATTATTTACGTTGGGCGCCAATGTAGGGTTGCTGGTTGTGAAATTAAAGCCCCGTTGAACTTGATGATAATTTATTGGCAACTTATACTATGTTACACGTTACAATGATTCATATAAATATATCAAGTAGCAACCCTAAGTGGAGGGATGAAAGGGACTGCGTGGCTATCGCCCTTCAGACCTCCCCTAGCTGGCTAATTCCTGAAGACTGCTAGGCTATCGAACAGGAATCAGTCGTACTAAGGTTCAGAATTGGCTGCGTGGCTACCGAACTCTGTTCCTCTAGCTAGTCGAATGATCGAATGATGATTTGTTCGAAGACAGCTCTGCTTATAAAGGTTGATGCTTGTATGTGTGCACAATATCTACACGTAGTCGTCTGTAGTTGTGATTCGGATAACTAGCCGGGTGGCGCTGGCGCAGATGGTTTGACGCGAAGATTGTAGATGGCATCACTTGTCCACAGATATCGTTTGTAGTTGTTGTCTTCTTGTTTATGAAGCCGCTCATCGTAGTGCTTTGGATAAGTTACACTAGATGGCGCTTGTACGTTTGTTACAATTATTATTATTATTATACCGTTTATTCATTAAACGTACATAATTATTTACATTTTTAAATATTTCTATATAAAAAAAAAAACATTTAAAAATATAAAAAATAGTAGCCCACCGGCATCGGGAACAGGGTCCAAGCTGCCGGCGGTCAGGGCTCCAGAGAGAGGAACTTCCTAACGATACGCGCCGTGTCCAGAAGTACCGCTTTCTGAATCAAACCCTTGATCCAGCTGCCTAACGAGAGCCTCATCAGATGTTGGTCGAGGCTCTTGGCTATTAAGCCATTGGCTGTAACGACTATCGGCACAATGACTGCTGAGTCAATCTCCCACATGTCAACAACCTCGCGAGCCAAATCGAGATATTTGATTTTTTTCTCATTTTCGGCTTTCACGAGATTCTCGTCATGCGGGACAGTGATATCAACAATCATTGCGCGGCGCTCTGATCGATCTATCACCACTATATCAGGGTTATTGGCTACAATAGTCCTGTCAGTGATGATAGATCGGTCCCAGTACAATGTGACATGACCATTCTCGAGAACTGGGTCGGGCACATACCTGTAGTATGGTACTTCTGCGTCCACAAGGTTGTATTTTAGAGCAAGTTGCTTATTATTATTATTATTTTTTTCATTCAAATATTGAAATTTTTATATCCCACTACAATTTTATTTGTATAATACTCTGCCTTAATAGTCTGATATTGTTTTACATGTATAATTTTGATAATATCATTTTCTAAACTGTAAAGTTTGAGCATCATGCAGCAATTAATGATACACCTTTAATCATATCATATTACTGCCCATTGTCTGGTAGTATGAGTCTGTCATGCTCACTTAAATGTCCTGCTGATGGTGGCGTTGTATATCCGGTCGTTGGGTTCCCTATAATATGGTTGAGCTAAGCGATGCGGATGTGCACGTCATGCTCGTGAACGGGTGCTGTCTGTCGGGACTGGTCAGCCCATAACTACTAGGGCAATTCTAGAAGGCATATTTTCTTTTCCTATTTTCTACTCTTATGTGAATTTAATTGTTACATTAACCTGCATTATTCTCATTCTATGTCACACGCAACTGTAATGGAATTGTCATGAATAGTCATGATCTACTATTTTAAAAAGAGTATTCATGGAGTTTCTTGCCGGCTCTTCTCCATAGAATTTTTTCATTCAAATATTGAAATTTTTATATCCCACTACAATTTTATTTGTATAATACTCTGCCTTAATAGTCTGATATTGTTTTACATGTATAATTTTGATAATATCATTTTCTAAACTGTAAAGTTTGAGCATCATGCAGCAATTAATGATACACCTTTAATCATATCATATTACTGCCCATTGTCTGGTAGTATGAGTCTGTCATGCTCACTTAAATGTCCTGCTGATGGTGGCGTTGTATATCCGGTCGTTGGGTTCCCTATAATATGGTTGAGCTAAGCGATGCGGATGTGCACGTCATGCTCGTGAACGGGTGCTGTCTGTCGGGACTGGTCAGCCCATAACTACTAGGGCAATTCTAGAAGGCATATTTTCTTTTCCTATTTTCTACTCTTATGTGAATTTAATTGTTACATTAACCTGCATTATTCTCATTCTATGTCACACGCAACTGTAATGGAATTGTCATGAATAGTCATGATCTACTATTTTAAAAAGAGTATTCATGGAGTTTCTTGCCGGCTCTTCTCCATAGAACCTACCTTTTGGAACCGTGCACCTAGTTTTGACGTTTTAAAAGTGCCTGTAATCTGGTCTATTTGAAATAAAAAACTTTGACTTTGACTTTGAAAAGGACATAATCTACATCCAAGTCCGTTCAGCCATTTATGAGTGATTGAGTAACAAACATCCAAACTCGCAAACTTTTACATTTATAAATATATAGTCTGATATTGTTTTACATGTATAATTTTGATAATATCATTTTCTAAACTGTAAAGTTTGAGCATCATGCAGCAATTAATGATACACCTTTAATCATATCATATTACTGCCCATTGTCTGGTAGTATGAGTCTGTCATGCTCACTTAAATGTCCTGCTGATGGTGGCGTTGTATATCCGGTCGTTGGGTTCCCTATAATATGGTTGAGCTAAGCGATGCGGATGTGCACGTCATGCTCGTGAACGGGTGCTGTCTGTCGGGACTGGTCAGCCCATAACTACTAGGGCAATTCTAGAAGGCATATTTTCTTTTCCTATTTTCTACTCTTATGTGAATTTAATTGTTACATTAACCTGCATTATTCTCATTCTATGTCACACGCAACTGTAATGGAATTGTCATGAATAGTCATGATCTACTATTTTAAAAAGAGTATTCATGGAGTTTCTTGCCGGCTCTTCTCCATAGAACCTACCTTTTGGAACCGTGCACCTAGTTTTGACGTTTTAAAAGTGCCTGTAATCTGGTCTATTTGAAATAAAAAACTTTGACTTTGACTTTGAAAAGGACATAATCTACATCCAAGTCCGTTCAGCCATTTATGAGTGATTGAGTAACAAACATCCAAACTCGCAAACTTTTACATTTATAAATATTAGTATGATAAACAAGAAACATCCACTGTTGGAAATGAGTTCATCACATAGACGAATACAGATAACAATTAAAGACAAACAATGACATAATCATCACAATTTACAGATGCAGTAGGTAACGTTAGTAAAAAGTTAGATGTTGACATAATCAATTAAGGTATCTCTTGCGTCACTTGAAACAGCTCTGAGATCACACACTAGGCAAGAATCTGGACGTAGTATATTCTGTGCCTATATAGAATTAGCCCCAACTCGCTAAATACATTTAATGCTAAACATGTCAAAAAAGTCATTGTATTTCAGTCAATTATTTGAATTTGATAGAGACAGAATGATTATTTATTTTAAATATGTTTAGCACTAAATATATTTAGCGAGGCATTGTGCAACCTTAGTGTCAATATACAAACCATGTTTGTATGTAATTGCTTTTTGTATAATTGCTTAGCGGAGTGATTATGATTATGACAATAGTCTTTCACGATCGTTCTTTGCAATCTATGACGAGGCCGACAATTAAATAAATATGTTTACGGTTTTTAATATGTTAAATACCGTGGGCCCGACGTACCTGCAAGATTTTAACCACGCTTTTCTGATAGTATTATGAGTCAAAAATGTTATGTCAACATTAGTCCAATTTAGTCAATTTAACTATTTTATTTTTCTGAACAAAATAAATCAATTAACTTTAGTGCTTCCTTGTAAAAAATACCTTAGAACTGGCAACGTTTATTAACTATCGTGTAATTCAGGGATGGACAGACTTATTAGGACTTGGGGCCACTCGAGCGGACTATGAGCTAAAGGCGGGCCACCACAATTAAAAACAAAAAAATAAATAAATTAGATTTCTTATAGAATATGAGTATCGTAGTGTGGGCTTTTGACAAAATTCAAAATCTTGATTCAGAAGCTAAAGAGTTTAATTCGCTGCCGGGCCGCATGTATATCGACGGAGGGCAGCATGCGGCCCGCGGGCCGCGGTCTGTGCATTTCTGGTGTAAGTGGATAAGAAACTGCTCAGTTCACGAACCTCCCTGACAAAACACGACATACGTCTAGTGAGATATGGTATGACTAACGTATGACAAAAGTCGCAACGCCACGTTCATAGGGCGTGTTATCATAGAGATTTTTCTAGTTGTGAATTTCCGTAAATAATGAATATCTCTAAAACTAAGCTTTATTCAACAAACTATATCCTAGCTTTTCGTCTCCAATTAGGTATCGGAATCGATGCAGGGATGATTAAAATCTTTCGGGTACCTCGGCCCCACGGTGTATACATTACTATAAAAGTTATGTTAATAGAAAAGGGCGTTTAAAACTGGAACCTGCATTATTTTTACTAGAATCTCTATGGAGGTACAGAAGGTAAAGAGAGTGAAAGAGATAGCTGCAAGGTCTCCCAATTGGAGTGTTTTTGAGTCCTCACTTTTGCGCGCCTATGACATAATGTAATCTATTTCTTTTTGAACATCAAATCAGTATGGACTGATGTTTAATTTTTTGATGCAACTAAAAAAACACTGCGGTAATGCATATTAGATTAATCAACAATACCGCAATAAATAATATCAGTTTTTTCACTTTAATTGTTCGTTTGTAAAAAAACTGAACAAAAATTAATATAATAAGTGAATTGTTTATATGATCCATCACCCCGTGTAAATCGTACCTTTCTACAGAAATTACATAAAATGTTTATGTATTCTTACGTCATCAGCACTCAAGAAGCTGCTAGCCAAACGATTGACGATGACGGTGATTCAAGGCGGATAATGCTAACTCGTTCTAGTAATTATTTATATTGGGCAAGGCGTTGAGACTAAAACTTATTTTACCCCTGTACGGTATGTAAGGAATCTATGTTCCGTAAAATTGGCAATCGGTACACGTAATGAATCAGATATTACCTTCCTATGTTCTTTCCTAATGTTGACCAATTAAATACTTAATTAATGTTTGATTTGATTTTTTTTCACGACCAAGTCAGAAGTTTTCAATCACACATAATAAAAACCACTTGCGGAAGGTAATAAACTACTTTTTTCATACAAAAGAAAACGCGGTATGAATCTAATTAATCTGACAGCAGCCGGTCTGTCGGGCCTCGTTTAAATTAGATTTACCAGATAGCAAGTTCAATTTATAAAACTAAGTTAGCTTCCATATAATTTGTATTTCCCGTTGGAGTGAAACGTAATAAAGAATAAAAATAAAGCTACGTAGTCATTAGGGGACAAATGTCCCGCGACATGTGTTGCCCCAACGTCGCACGATGTCCGACGCCATCGTGTGACGTTGCCGGACATCGCGTGACATTTCTGGCAACATCGCGCGTCTTGTCATAACGCTGACTTTGATGTACGATTTCCACCAACCGGGCCACGCAGGAGCGGAGCGCAGCGCGTCGCAGCGGATGCTCGTGCACGCGCCCGTAGCCGACCGCGTCCGCCCGACGGCTACAATCTGCTGGAACCCGGGCGCATGCGCGCGCGTGCTCGTGTATCCGCTATCGCAGTCAGTTTCTACTTGCGGTGTGGCCAAGCAGAGCCGACCGGCCGCGACGACAGGCGAGCGCTGCCGTCCACGTACACGAGCAGCTGACCGGCTGCCGCGGCATACGCGCGGATCTAACTGAGTTCCAAGCAGTGTAATTTCCATGCAAACATGAAACTTAACTATTGTATCGAAGCCTGAATTTTGTTTAGCGCAGTGTGAAATGCGTTCCGGCGCGCTTCGGCGCAGCCCGTTTGATGGAAATCGAACATAAGCCGCATATCCATATGGGGACAAATATCCCATGACACGTGTCGCCAGCGATGTCCACCGACAACGTGTGACGTTGCCGGACGTCGCGTGACATCAACATCTCGCGCCTTGTCATAGCATTAGCTTTATGTTCCGCTTAAATCCTTTCCCTCTTTTTGCGCGGGTATAATGTCAAGAAGATGAACAATCGAAGAATATTTTAGCTATCATCATCCCAATTAAAAACTAAACAAATTTAAAAAAAAAAAAAACAACATACCTGTGAAGAATTATAAATTAGTGGAGTGGTGCTATCAGTGTCCACGTCATAGAGCACCAGGTCGCCATTACCGTTCCGGAACAACACCTCGCTTCCTGCAATTAACCGTTATAAATGAAGATATTAAAAGATTGTACACGATACCTCCATTTTCCTGTTATTCGCATGTTTTGCGATGTGCAATGAAACTGGTGCAACACATGCTTAGATGTTGGCCAATGAACCGGGTTGTGTCGGAAATCTGAATTTACGCGAGTTAAATATGTACTTTAGATAGCAGTTTTTTCTTTGCGTTTTTATATGCGGATTAAGTGCAAGAAAAATAGAATAGAATAGAATGTACTTTATTGTACACCAAAATTGTAAAACAGCTCTTATAAAATATCATACACTGAAGGGTACAATGGCGGTCGTATCGCTGATAGCGATATTTACCAGACAACCTTTGGATGAAAAGGAAGACAATGAATAGGATAGGGGGTAGTCCGTGGTGTACTGCTGCAAAATATATACTACACACAACACATAGACATAATACTTACATATAAAATTATTGTATTTACAAGAAAAACGTAATGATGTCTATTTACACACGGGGGCACAAGTAATCCGGGTCACAAACGTAAATCATAATATCTCGTAAACTAAGATATAAAAACTAAAACTAAGAACCTTATTCAAATAAAAAAAGTATTTAATAGACTATTTAAGAAGTTATAATATTCATTGTATTTGAGTAATAAACAGGGTATAAAATATTTTTTATTTTAATAAGCTATCATTCTTAAGTTTATTGTTTGTGACCCGGATTCATTGCTCTCTAGTGTATATCATACAGATTAAAGATTGTGTTTTTATAGTGATAAATGGTTTATTACCGAGGTCTTGTCTAGCAATCTCTAAAGTAATTACATTACACGTTTACTATAGGATCTCCAAGTAAGACGAATTGTTAGATTACAACATTGCATGTTGCACATTCATTATGGACATTAAGTAAATGTTCTTGGAGGCATTTAAATGATTATTTTAGATGGTAAACCAACGCGTTGGTTTACCATCTAAAATAATGATTTAAATGCCAACTGCAACGGCATATATGTTACTCCGCTTAAAATTAAAAAAAACGTTTTATCCGTACGACCAGCAAACAGATTCGATGCTCAGTAAGGCAATTGCGTAACGTAACCAACCTCAATCATGACAGTTAATGTGTCAAAAACTATATTCATAGCGGGGTACCTATTTGTGGAGAATTCGGATTGTTAATACAAAAAATGCTATGGAAATTTTTGACCTGTCACATGATAGCCATAGCAATTACGAGTGTGTTACGCAATTAGAATGCTGATCAACTCTAGAATGCAGTAATTCCGAAAAAAAACTTATATTACTCAAGAACTTAGATTTTTAAATCCACTAACACTAAAACAAGCATGAATATAGGATGCCTTTATAAATTCAAAGAAAAAAAAGCCCATCCATTCACTGGGCATCTCATTCAAGTCGACCGGAATTCCCAAAATGCGGCCACACTTCTTTATAAAATATATTTCCGTGTTCTCGTTTCATTAGGTTGTAATAATGTATGTATACAACTTTATTTTTAGTATATACAAAAGCCAAGTCACCCTTACAAGATTTTCATCAGAACTGCCTGAATGTGTGTTTTTTTTTAATAAATCTCCAAGTTACACCTTAGTTTATGTCGCGTTAAGTTCCCTAGTAAAGTGTGAAATGCCTGAGATGTAGGTACTATGCACGGGTTGTCCAATACACGGAAACTGACCCAGCGGACCGACTCAAGCCTCAAGGTGTCTATTTCCGTCCACTATAATAGTGGCGCATAATAATTATGCGTAGAAATCTATTGAAAGAGAGATGTAATTTATGACAAAAAAAGGAAAAATATAATGTGGTGTAAAAACTATGTCAATCGATTCTCCTAGTGATTCTGAACAAACTAGTTTCAGGTGTAGTGTATACTAAAACTAAACTTGTATATTCGTTTATAGTACAACTATTTTTTCAATGGAAGAACCAGTTCTATGCTAGGTATTCATGCGTGGTTTTGACTGCAATGCGCAACAAAAAAGTGTTGTTTTACAAATTCATTCATTTAAACTCATTGAATGATTTTTTTTTTGCTGTCGGTGGTCTCGTATGGATCAGGTTGTGAGTGTTGTAAGCTAAAGCAATTTGGGTCAGGTATGGATAACGGCCACCGACGTACTAATAATTATCACACTGCGAACTAGACTAATCCAGTTTCCGAGCTTAGTAATATTGCATTAGCTCCCAAAACTGTACAACCGTGTAGAGTCTTAAGCGCAGTTCTGACTACGGTATAATATATATATAGCATATAGCAAATATTGTATAGTACAAAGATATCGCTCAGCATACGTTTTATATGGACACGTTCACACAACGCTATGCTATAAAGTATTGGCTTGCTGTAGGCGATAAACTTGAGTGATTCTCAGAGCCTCACTTCTTTCTACCCCGTCCGTCGCCTTCAAATAACTTGCTATACATAGTAGACCCGTTTGCGATTTAATATATAGTGTGAACGTCATGCTATAGTTATAGCTTATGACGCAATTTTCATTTATTTATTTATTGATTTATACGGCTTCAGAAACCAATTACATAAATCAAAGTTTATAATAAGTACAAACATAAACTTATAACAACAATTAAATACTTTTGCTCTCACAAAAATGTAGGCACACAGCCATTAAATTGGCGAATTTGTTAGCGAATAGATCGTAGTCCGGGTTGGCTTCCACGAGCTTATTTAGTGCGGTCAACACGCGCGGTACGGGAGACGCAGCACGGGCTGCAGTCAGACAATAGCAATATGATATACTATACAGCGAAAGTGTAGCGTAGTCTGAACTGCGCTTTATAATATTTTGGGTATAGATAAATAAAAGCGCCAATGTCCTTTAATCTTATTTTGTGAAAAGATTTTAAACGCATACAGAGAAATAAAAAAAAAGAATTTTGCCATTGCTAACTTTTGAAAAACCTTCGATTTATCTGGCGACAACTCTTGCCAAACCGCTAAACTTTTAACAAAGGAAACTTTGTCTAACTCCGAACTGTTTTTTTTTTATTTATTCGTACTTGACCGACCTTTTTGTTACATCTCGGACATAAATACTTAATATGTTCGGTCCACGGGTGTTTTTTATTGGTACATTTTCTCCGATACCTTACAGGGTGTTAACGAAATCGTGTAATTCCTTCAAACCACGTGATCTACTGGTGACACAGATTAATCCTAAATGGGAATTTTTGAAATTCAACCAAAAAAAAATTAAAAAAAATTTTTGGTTTCCAAATTCTGAGTCTTTTTAGAGCCTTGAGTTATCTGACTACAAAGAGCGATATCGCGTTAGTCGTTCCTGCCAGCCGTGTCGCCGTACTTTCATTAATTTATGCGTGGCATCGAAATGTTCATAAAAATAAAATTATTTTTTTGCAAAAAAAAAACTTTTTTTTTTTACTGAATCCTTATTAGGTGGTTTAGATACGATCGGTAACAAAGCCGCATGAAAAAAAAAGAATTTTATTTTTTTATTTTTAATCAATCTAAATCCCGTGCTGGGTCTGTCTACACCAGTAGTAGATATGTGGTTTTAAGGAATTACACGAATTCGTTAACACCCTGTATATCTGTCTGAAGGTATACCTACCTGAGATATATCTATATTATTAATGATATTCATAACAAAAATTCTCTAGTCCGTCCCGTTTCTTTTGGCATTTTTCTTCGTATGTCTTCATTTGCATCTAAAATTTATCGGAATATTGAACAAAACGGGATTAAATTCATGAATTTGAACATGAATATTCAGGTTTTTTTATGTTTGTAGATTTTTAAATAAATTTGATAACTATACAGTATGGTAACTATCGTAAGGCGTTCCCGTTAACCAGCAATACTATAGTGTCAGGACATACTAAAAAAAAAACAAAAAAAATGATACCTAAAAGCAACACTTACTGTACATTCGTACTTGTCTATCAATTTGGAAAACACGGCAACATAGCATTTAACCTATCTACGCTACTATTTTGGTTTTAAACAGGCCGTTACGATATGTTTTTTTTTATTTTTTTACTTATTTATGTGTGTTTTATTATGTTAATGACAAGCGTCCAAGTGTACCGAAAACGGTACGGCCGCCATTGTTTATCTATTGTGTCTATAATTACAATACTACACAGGTTAATGATGTAGATTAACGAGTTTAAGGGAACGCCCTCTGTTATTTTACATCTTGTATATGTTTACGGCTTACGTGTTGTGGGATAATTATATAAGCAGTATTTATTATACGTAAGCGTCGTCTAGAAACGCTCGGCCTTGGTATTCCCGCCACAAAAGGAGGAAATTGTAAAGTGACGAGCTTGAAAAGTGACGCATCTTTTATAAATCTATTTGGCTGGTGTCTGCACCAATACTTTTCCGTGAACTTAACCACATGAGGCTTGAATTAAGTGTGAAGAGTCTTTTTATCTCCAGAAACAACACCAAAGGATTGATGTTTAGTGGTATTTTAATGGATTGCACCTTTTTTTTTATCAGACGTATCAGTTATAGGTACAAGGTTAGTCGGTAAGGAGGTCACTGACAACTGTTTTAAAGCAAGTGTTAAAATTTCAAAATTTGATTTAAAAAAATGTACAATAATTATGATTTGTATTTAAGTTTTTTTCTAAAATTCTTCCCGGCTTTAGTGACGAAATCAGAAAATAGCTTTTCATCATTGACCCAAAACATAACCTCAATTGTAAACACAGCTGATCAGAGCTGAGGATAGATCGGAGTTTAGCGTTTTTTTTTTATGAAATCTTTGAACAGTTATTTCTCTTATACTATTGACTTTTAGAGCAAGTTGTAGACGAAAAGTTATTCATTATTATGGGTACTTTAACACCCTTTCGGATTAGGTACCTCCTTTCCAACTATCCTTGTTTGACTAATATAAGTCTAATTTAATTTAATTCAAGTTAATTTATTCATTTTATGTTATAATACAGTACCTATGTAAAATAACAGAGGGCGTTCCCTTCAACCCGTTAATTTACATCATTAATACCTACATTAAAATAAAAATATAAAACTACAAAAATAAGCACAAAATACCCGAAAAAAAAAAACAATTCGGAACGGCCAAAAAACCAAATAGTAGCATAGATAGATTAAATGCGATGTTGCCGTATTTTCCACATTGATATGTCGCAGTTACATAGTTATAGCCGTTATATGATCATATTCCTAGCGATACGATCACATACCGGAAGATGCTTATAAGAAAGCGTTTCATAAGCATCTTCCTAGGAATATAAAGTTACATTTTGAGCCAAACTCTGTAACTTGTCTTCCAACAGACCAATTTCAAGAGCGAGCGAAGCGGGCTCGGTAATTTGGGGCACCCCGACACGGATAGGTTAGGTTCGAAGGGGATGACGGGATGACGGGAGCTAAAGTGAAAATGAAGTAGAGTCTAAACATCCCCTTTAAGTTTGATGAAATGCAGCTTTCTATAAGCATCTTCCAATATATGATCATATCACTAGGTATATGATCATATAACGGCTGTAACCATGTTACTGCGACAGATAGACAAATGCGCATGTACAGTAAGCGTTGAAATTACGTAACTTTTTATGTTTTTTTTTTTTGGGAATATTTTTTTTGTATGTACGGACGCTATAGTATTTCTGGTAAACGGGAACGCCTTTCGTTATTTAACATGCTGTTTATATAACGATTATTAATTTCGAATCTTGCTGGACGCACTGACGTTTAAAACTTCAAAATGCACGATTTACAGAACAGTGTATTCTATTCTTAGTTCCATAAAGCTTCGTAGCAATTTGTATTTAAGCACATTTTCGGTATGGCACATATAATTGACATCATTAACCCTACAAAGTAAACCTGTAGCATGCATATGTAATATTTTTATTACCAAAAAACTGCACGCAATGTTTACGCACACCAGTCGTTATGTACAATTATTATAATACTAGCTTCTGCCCGCGACTTCGTACACGGATCCTGTTGCTAATGCCAGCGACAACAGGGTCGTCAAAATCGAAGATCTGAAACGTCTGATGTTGAATTCTAAGAGCCCGGGGACGGGAAAACAACGGGATGCGCGAGACGATTCGAGACGTTCCAGATCTTTCATTTTTGTAAGTCAACAGGAAATGCCCATCAGACTAAACAACTTTTGGTAAGACGTCATTCCTATACATATATGATAAAGTGTCGCTGGGCTTTGGAGTTCCACAACAGGTGTTCCAGATCTTCAAATTTATTCTCACAGCAGAAAATGCTCTTCACGTGGAATAATTTTTGCTATGGCACCATTTTTTTATCTCTTATACCTACTTTAGCTGGTCCACATCCGATTCTTCAGATGATATCGACATTCTGTTCAGAGAATGTCGAAGTCGATCAGAATTCAAACGTTCGTTGCGCTCTTCTTCTGTCTCTTCATGCCGTACTCCAGCAATTCTTTGTCTCTCACTTTCTAACTGATTATGAATATTTTGTTTTGTGCGTGTTCGAGACAATGTACGATAATCTCGATCAGCAGTTAGTCGCGCATCACGTTCATCACTCGTTTCAAAAGACCTGTTAGTAGATGTACTAATACGCTGAGAACTCATGCGTGATTCTGTATCGGTAATCGTTTCCGATTCGCGAGACAACGCATGTCGCTCACGATCAGCGGACAGTCGCGCATCACGTTCCGCACTTGTCTCTAGAGACCTAGAAGCAGATGCGTAGATACGCTGGGAACTCAAGCGCAATTTTCTATCCGTGAACGTCTCCGACTCGCGAGACATTGCGTGACGTTCAAGATCAGCGGTCAGTCGCGCATCACGCTCCCCACTTGTCTCTAGACACCTAGAAGTCGATGCGTAGATACGCTTGGAACTCAAGCGCAATTCTCTATCCGTGAACGTCTCCGACTCGCGAGACAATGCATGACGTTCACGATCAGCGGTCAGTCGCGCATCACGTTCCCAACTTATCTCTAGAGACCTAGAAGTCAATGCGTAGATACGCTTGGAACTCAAGCGCAATTCTCTATCCGTGAACGTCTCCGACTCGCGAGACAATGCATGACGCTCACGATCAGCAGTCAGTCGTGCATCATATTCTTTACTGGTCTCTAGAGATCTGGATGTAGATGCGTAAATACGCTGATAACGCAGGCGTGCTTCGCGATCCGAAGAGGTTTCCACGGAGCGAGTTGCAGCCTGATGTTCTCGAACAGCATCAAGCCTCTCCTGACACGCTTCGGTAGATTCTTGGGATCTTCTGATCCTCAATCTTTTAGCTCTTTTGGAACATTGGGAAAGATTTGACCTCTTTCTAGGCATGGTTATAGTTTTATTGTAAAGATACCTGATCAATTAAAATCTAAGTGACTGCTCCCCTGCGTTACCGGGTAGGCTACCGTGTCACGAAGATAAATGGAAAAGGAAACTAAACACTGAAAACATAAGCCCGAAGGCATATTTATTCGATAAAATAAAAAAATAAATGGGAGTTTTGGCCAGTAGAGTCAAATTTTCAATGATATACCATCGTCATCGAAAATCAGTCCTTAACTGTTACCGCCGTCACCGCGTGGAGGTACTCCCAGCTTATGTTATTTTATAATTATACGGTGAAATTAGTGATAGCTTTTATTTCCACATGAGATGTTTCTGATCTTCGATTTTTATAATTCAACAGGAAATGCCCATCAGAACAAACAACTTTTGCTAAAACGTCATTCCTATATGTGTTATGATGTAGCTGGGCTCTTGGAGTTCCACAACAGGTGTTCCAGATCTTCGATTTTTATAAGTCAACAGTGAGTGTTCATCAGATTGAACAACTTTTGCTAAAACGTCATTCCTATATATGTTATAGTGTAGCTGGGCGCTTGGAATTCCACAACAGGTGTTCCAAACTTCAATTTTTATACGTCAACAGAGAGTGCTCATCAGGTTGAACAACTCTTGCTAAGACGTCATTCCTATATATGTTATAGTGTAGCTGGGCTCTTGGAGTTCCATATCAGGTGTTCCAGATCTTCAAATTTATTCTCTCAGCAGAAAATGCTCATCACGTAGAATAATTTTTGCTATGGTACCATTTTTGTATCTCTTATAGTTTAGCTGGTCTGTTGCGATTCTGCATCAGGAGTTCAAGTTTCCAAGATAAATTATAGCCTATATGTTGCCCAGACTTAATACCTATACAACAAAAAAATAATCATTCAAATCCGTTCAGTAGTTCCGAAGATTAGCGTGTACAAACAAACAGACACACAGACAAACAGACAGAATTTTTTTTTTTGGATTCGTGCTCTATTACTGTTTCTAAACCCCCCTCAGTTATTTTTTTTGTAATATATTCAATGTACAGACACAGTTTTTTTACTGTTTTATTATATGTATATAGATTGAAATCCAACCGGTTTCGTAACCGATGGACATAATGGCAACTTCGAATTATCTCAAGTTTGTAAAAGAATAAAGGATGAATATAATTTCAAGACTTTTTGGTGATTTCATCGTTCTTGACTTTCGCGATGTGCATTATGGAGGACATAAATTATTTCGTCATATTATCGGCTGGTTCTACCAAACTCGGATAGCTTATGTCTGAAGAATAAGATAGTCTTTTGTCTGTGTGGTGCCGGGAGTAAAGATTAGCACTACCCCATCTCTTCCTATGTGTGTCGTAAAAGGCGACTAAGGGATTCACTAGAGGATGAGCAGCAGCATTCTCTGAGTATTTTAACAACCATACTGCGATCGCCAACCCGCCTACCAAGCGTGGCAATTATGGCAAACCCTCCCAAATGGGGGAGGCTTATGTCCAACTGTGGACGTCTTTCGACTGAATGATGAAGTTAGTCATTTTGAAAGATTTTTATAAATAAGCTGCAGACACACTGAGCGTATCTTGCGCGGCACATTTTTAATTGCGTTACGCGTATGCATCGCGCGACATACAAATTCTTCTGCGCGGCCTCACCACGCCTATTATACGTCGTTACGCTGAGCATAATAGGGCTTAGAAGTTTTGCGCGCATTTTGCGTTCTATCCATGTTAACTGTATTCAGCGTATTTACAGTGGCTACAGCCACACTTAAGCGTATTTTACGCAGTACGCGGCGCAAGATACGCTAAGTCCGCCTGCACTTTGGCTGCGGATTTGTATCGTACGTAAACGTATGAATACTGGCCGCACAAATTAAATACGTTTTTCTCCGTCCAATAGGCAGTTTTATGTTCAACGCACCAAAGTGTATTCAAAATCCAAACAAGTTCGGATTGTTTTTGGACGTCGGAACTTCACGCACGTATACGTACGACTAACTCGCACCCAGTCTGCGAGCTTCCGTAGTACTTGGAAGGTCGGGATTGTTCGTGCGTTTTCGTACGTGTTCGTACGAGTCAAAATCGTACGAAAACGCGTCCAAAGTGCGGCCGGCCTAAATGTGTTTTGGCCCTAAAGCTGAAAATACGTTACATTTATTTCCTCAGATAAAAATTAGCCGACGCCGACGTTGGTAAAATCATCCTTAATATTGTGTTATTTTTATAGAAAGAGCTCTACGGTCAAACATTTAGACAATGCTGTAGTTACTATATTACGACTTTTGTTTTAAATATTTGTGCTAATGGATAGAGAACGGAACAAAAGAAGGACCCTGAATCTTTTAAAGCTAATTTTTTTCGCAACGTTTCGTATTTTTTTAATTTTAGTGTTCTCGTTTTTTTAACATTCAGTAGTGTTCTCTTAACATAAATTTACATTATAGGACGTAAAAGATATTTCATTAAACAATAAACCCGTAAATTCCCACCTTTTAACGGCCAAGCTAGATATCCTTTTTCAAACGCAGTATAGGTAGTTACACCACTAGGTATTCAAATATCATAGAACCCTTCAACCCGCACTTAACCCTAAATTTGCATGGGAACATTCAACAATATTATGCCAATGTTATGCTTGGACACTGCCCCCGAGCATCATAAAGATCTATTCTCCTCTGTCGACGATAAGTTTGAGCGGCAAATTTCTCACTTCATATATTTCGTTTTCTATCGTTCCCATGTGAGTTATTGAAATACTTTTTGGTACTGTAAAGTATTTTGAATCTACAGTGCTACTGAACTTGTATATCTTTTAATACTACAACTGAAGTAGGAAGTCTTTTTTTTTGTGGTATGTGATTGTTATTTTTAAACAATAAGTTAATTATACCTGTCCTTGTCATCTGTATATCAATGAATAGAGATGGCAATGGACTTAAAAGCCATTTCAGTTATCCTTTAAACATAGTTTATAAGAAAGGGTGTTATAGTTTAAGCGATGCTATTAAAACCGCCATAGCCTAAATAAATATGGCAGTTTGCCAGTTTCTTTATAGAAAATCTGTCAAAACACTGCATTTATTAACCACATAAGAGTTATCCAACGATTGTGAGACAAGCCCTTAAATAGTTTTGTTGTTTATTCTGTTAAAATTTCGCTCACTGACATTTTTCGACACCAATAACGCAATTTTTGCTATCATAATAATTATGTACGCGTTAAAATATGTCATCAATATGGTAATGATCATGAAGTAAGAACAAAGTTTCTGTCATACCTGTTGACCATGTGGCGTTGAAGGAAGGCGGCGCGTAAAGCCCTTCGATGATCTCTTCCAATTCTAGCGGAGAAGGCGGTGCCTCCGTCACCGGTGGTTCTGTCGGAGACACTGGAGCCTGTGTAGTCGTGGTGGTCGTGGTCGTTGTAGACGGAGAAATCGGAGTCGTGGGCGCTACAGTGGATGAGATAATAGGCTCTGCCACAGCAGCATCGTTGCCAGTTAGGACAACGACTAGAGTGATAACCACTCCTATTGCTACCAACATCGCGACGAATCCGATTATGTAACGTAGTGTCTTCTTGCGTTTGGTCGCGACCAGAACCTGAAAATATATTTGCGATTAGTAATCTTCGTGATGAGTGCCAAGCTACTAGGGATTGCTTATGTTTTGAAAAGCAATTCTTATGTCTCGTCGTCACCTAAGGCCAGCCGCACTTTGGATGCGAATTTGTATCGTACGTAAACGTATGAATACGGGTCGTACGAATTGAGTGCGCACACTGAATACGTTTTTCTTCTTCAAATAGGCAGTTTTATGTTCAACACATGACACCAAAGCGTATTAAATATACTAACAAGTTCGGATTATTTTCGAACGTCGGAATTTCACGCACGTATACGTACGACTAACTCGCACCCAGTCTGCGAGCTCCCGTTGTACTTGGAAGGTCGGGATTATTCGTGCGTTTTCGTACGTGTTCGTATGAGTCAAATTCGTACGAAAACGCGTAAAAAGTGCGGCCGGCCAAAATTGCGTTACATGTGCCGCCAACCTGGGGCACAAGTTGCAATAAATGTCGCGCGACATGTGTCTGGAGCATTTGGCATTTACAAACACCGTGATACCGTGTACCGCGAAAAATGTGCGGCGGCACAAGTGTCGGCAACAGTATTGGCGTATGTATCTGCGCTTGCATCGGTTGGGCAACTCTACGACATGCATGTGTTGTTGCGATACTGTGTGCCGTGCCGTGCCCGGTGCGGACGAAGCATTTCAGCTTCTTATTGCGCACACTATAAGTTTCACCGTATGTTGATTCCTGACGTTTCTCTACAAAAACCTACTGTACAAAGAATATCAAATATTAAAAAAAACAAAAAATGGATAACACAGCTATTTCATAGTTTTTGATGATGTCAGTCTCGTTACGGTTGCAATTTACGAAATGACTGAGCTGTCAGGACTCATCTTTGGGTGAAAAGAGTAGGATAAATAAGATAATCGTAATCGTGGTCAAAAACTAATTTCGTGCGATTAAACAAATCCCAAGTCTTCTTGTAATTACTTTAACGGTAGGTACTTAGGTAAACATAACGCACGAAAATACCAATGAACACTTGAATCGTTTGATTCGTGAAATTGGTATCACAAGTAGTCAATAAAATTGTTTTATTAATATACCTACTTGAACGACGAGTATCGTTAGTCAATTTGACGTAACTAGGAAGCTTGAGATACATTATAATTTATAAGCCTACGACAGAGCAAGCGAAGGTAAACAAGCGACACCAACGCCAAAGAGCAGAGCTCCAGGATCTCTTAAAAAAATATCCGTATAACTTTCTGATTAATTACAGAAGATATCTTATAAAATGAACAAATCACAAAAGAAATACGCCAAAACTTTTTATATAAAATTTTCATGCTTGTAAATAAGAGAGTATCTTCTGCAAATAATACGTTTCAATAGAACAATTTTAGAATTATAGATGTTGTAACAGATTGTGTAAACACTACACGTGTAAATATTGAATAACAATTTGCAATTAATTATAATTTATTATTCATACTTTACGATATTAAAATGCTAAGCTGAGATTCCTTGTTTTCAATCAACTTTTCCTTAAAAATTAGCACCGGGTATTTATTTATACGTATATTTAAAATTGATTTGTCATCTTTAAGGAATGATGAGTAGGTACTCACTGAGGTATACAATTTTTCCTACGCGTAACATATAACAAAAAACCTAAACAAAACGTAAAAGTTATCGTAATGTTATAATATTATAAAATATTGTACGTTACATGTTAGAAGACCTACCGTTGTATGAGAGCACCATAACAAATTAATAATTATAATTAAATCAATTAATAAACATTTCCTTGTTAGTAGTAACCACAAGTTAAGCTATGTAATCATTTATAAACAATGTCAGAAATAAGGACCTATACAATATATTATATTAAATAAGACCCATTTTAACAAGTAAATCTAAAGCCGCGTACGCACGAGCGAACACAAACATCGCGAACACGACTATCGAACACATTGTTCGCACGTGCGTACCACTACCGAACAGTGTGTTCGCCGAACACCTTCATAGTGATTCGTGTTCGATGTTCGTGTTCGCGATGTTCGGTGTTCGCTCGTGCGTACGCGGCTTAAAGAAATAAGCAAGATGTATTGTTAGCTTCCAGAAAGGATTCAGCACAGGATTATGAACCAACGGTCAATCAAGATGAGCTGAAATTTTACTTAAAGGAACGGTTTAAGAGATTTTCGTCTCTTGGTGGGCCATATTTTTCTATTGTTATAAGAAAGGGAGTATACGTGTTTGTAAAACAGTAATACATGTTGCGGTAAACACTACTGACCGTTTTTGATGCAAAAGTCCCGAAACATTGATTCAATAAACATTCTCGTGGTGTTTCCCCAACTATCTGCAATTTCCATCCGAAACATTGTTTACTAGTGAATTAAAAAATAATGAGTAAAATACTAGTAAGCTTTTGTAACCAAATTAGGTTCATCAACCAAAGATAACACCGTAGAAGATCTATAGACGAATGGATCGAACCCGGATATGAACTGACACAAAAATTCACGAAAAGTAAATAAACAAAACACATACATAACGTTCGTTTCACACAACTTCACAGCAATCCAAAATCACTGAAGATTTATTAAAAAACACTTGACATATTCAAACTCATTTTCGTTCTTATATTTTATAAAAACAATGTTTTATATAATTATTAAATTGCAAATGTTATTCACAAAATCGCGGCCATTCCGCTTACAGAACAAAAGTGGAATGGACTCGACCGACCGCGAATGGGGACCTTGATTAGGTTTTTTACTTGTGGTTACTACTCCACCGGGGGTTATCGAAGGTTATCTACTGTGTTCGTTGAACATTTAGCATCAATTACGTATAGGTTAAGCCTCATTGTAGTAGGTAAATAACGTGTGCAATTATTTTTTACATTCATTCAATTGTGTCTTTTTGTGGTTTTAACAATAGCACGTGCTTCTCTATAAGACAAAGTCGCTTCCCGCTGTCTGTCTGTCCCTATGTATGCTTAGATCTTTAAAACTACGCAACGGATTTTGATGCGGTTTTTTTTAATAGATAGAGTGATTCAAGAGGAAGGTTTTAAGCTATAAAACGTAAACGTGCGAAGCCGGGGCGGGTCGCTAGTACTTTATACAAGGATGGCAGTATTATTCAAACATTGGATTTTAAAATCAAAAAGAGCGTTGAAAAAAATATCACTTTCATTTTTCTTTGTTGGGGAGAGCTTCCAGTATTTGTTATAAGTACTAAATTAAATTTGTATACTTAGGTTTAACGAGTTTATTAGATACTCATAAAGAACACATCTCACTTGAAATGAGTTTATATACATAATAACTTCGATAAGTATTACAAACTAGCTGTACCCGCATGCGTTGCAATGCACTTTTTCCTACTTACTACCTACCTACTACCTACCTACTACCTACCTACTACCTACCTACTACCTACCTACTACCTACCTACTACCTACCTACTACCTACCTACTACCTACCTACTACCTACCTACTACCTACCTACTACCTACCTACTACCTACCTACTACCTACCTACTACCTACCTACTACCTACCTACTACCTACCTACTACCTACCTACTACCTACCTACTACCTACCTACTACCTACCTACTACCTACCTACTACCTACCTACTACCTACCTACTACCTACCTACTACCTACCTACTACCTACCTACTACCTACCTACTACCTACCTACTACCTACCTACTACCTACCTACTACCTACCTACTACCTACCTACTACCTACCTACTACCTACCTACTACCTACCTACTACCTACCTACTACCTACCTACTACCTACCTACTACCTACCTACTACCTACCTACTACCTACCTACTACCTACCTACTACCTACCTACTACCTACCTACTACCTACCTACTACCTACCTACTACCTACCTACTACCTACCTACTACCTACCTACTACCTACCTACTACCTACCTACTACCTACCTACTACCTACCTACTACCTACCTACTACCTACCTACTACCTACCTACTACCTACCTACTACCTACCTACTACCTACCTACTACCTACCTACTACCTACCTACTACCTACCTACTACCTACCTACTACCTACCTACTACCTACCTACTACCTACCTACTACCTACCTACTACCTACCTACTACCTACCTACTACCTACCTACTACCTACCTACTACCTACCTACTACCTACCTACATGATGTCGAACGGGATAAAAAGTATCCTATGTCCTTCTCCTGGCTCTAAACTACCTCCCTGCCAATTTTCAGCTAAATCGGTTCAGCCGTTCTTGAGTTATAAGTGAAGTAACTAACACGACTTTCTTTTATATATATAGATATGAGATGGTTTTTTTTTGAAATGCTTACATTGTTTTCAACAAATTATATGAGCTTAGTTTTAAAAAAAAATGTTTGCAGTCCTTGATCTCATTAGGGTAAATTTTTAAATAGTTGAGCCTCCTCAAACGTGATATTTCTTTTTCCGTATTCAGTTCTAGTTTGTCTTATGTAATTTTTATATTAAAATGGTCTCCTTCCTTTTCCCAAAAGTATAATTATTACCTATATCAGTTAATATGAATATTTAACGATACGGTACTTCTTATCTATGGGTCTCTGTAGTCATAATATAAATAAATCATAATTTGTATCATCACTATCACTACATAATATAAAACAAAGTCGCTTCCCGCTGTCTGTCTCTATGGAAGCTTAGATCTTTAAAACTACGCAACGGATTTTGATGCGGTTTTTTTTAATAGATAGAGTGATTCAAGAGGAAGGTTTTAAGCTATAAAACGTACACGTGCAAAGCCGGGGCGGGTCGCTAGTTGTCACTAAGTTAGCATATACTAATGTTTGAAATTTGAAGTGAAATATTTTTTTGCGGCTAAGATCCCTTTTTTCCTTATAATAGGAAATCTATTTGGACACCCTCCGCCCGGGGAAGGCGCAGGGTTATGCCGGACTCTTACCGGCTAAAAACCCACGGTGTTCCTTCTCCTGACCTATGGCCCGGGGCGCAGGATACGGCCGGGATCCCTAAACCAACTGTGAAAATAGCTGATAATTTTGAAATGTCTGCACCGATATATAGGGTGACTGATAATTAGTGACCGATACTTTAACACATGATTGTACTCATGATAACAAACAACTTTCCCAAAGAAATATTATATAAAAACAAAAATGAAATATTTCCATATTACGAGCCGCATCCATTCCGTAACGGTTTATTAATAAATTTTGAATGAAAAAAATCAAAACAAAAATAATGTTTCTTTGGGAAAGTTGTTTGTTATCATGAGTACAATCATATGTTAAAGTATCGGTCACTAATTACCAGTCACCCTATATAAACATACCGATTAACCCTCTTCAAAAATACGTTGATACAGACAAACAGAGTTACGTATCAAAAGACCTACGCCTAAATTCAAAACACCTAAGTTTACAATTCCCAATGGTTGATATACCTAAAAATAAAATTTCTAAATTCAATTCGCCTAAATTCAAAATACGAGTTTATAGCAAAAATTACATAACTTCAGAAATACATAATGGAGCTTCATGTTTTTTTTTGTTTGTTTGTTTAAAGATTATGGAATTCCGTACATTACTTAATTATTTATTTATGTAATAGGTACACACGGCTACTTAAAGAGTTGCCAACATTTTTTCGGCTAATTATATTCAAATTTTGGCTAATTATATTAGTATTTTTGTATTATAACTTTCGTGAGACACATTCGTGTTCATAATTATTTACGGTCTTGTCGAGTAATCCCGAAAAATTAACCGTAACAAAAAAAAATATACACCGTGGGCCCGAGGCACCCGAAAGATTTTAACCTTCGATTCCGATGCCTAATTGAAGAAGAAAAGCTACGATATAGTTTGTTGAATAAAGCTTAATTTTCGAAATATTCATTAATTACGGAAATTCACAAATCGAAAAATATCTATGGTAACAACTCCTATGAACGCGGCGTTGCGACTTTTGTCATACCATACCCCTCTCGCCGTATGTCTTATTTGTCGGGGACGGTTGTGAAGTGAGAAGTTTCATATCCACTCACACGATAATTTATAAATGTTGCCAGTTCAACCTAAGGTATTGTTTAGAAGGAAGTACTAAAGTTAATTGATTTATTAAGAACCGAAAAATAAAATGTCTAAATTGGACTTTTGTTGATATAACATTTGACTCAGAGTACCATCAGAAAGGCGTGATTAAAATCTTTCGGGGACCACGGTGTATACGTATTAGTATTTTTCAGAGTAAGCTATAAACATATAGCATTACGGAAAAAGTAAAAAAGACAAATCATATGTTTGTTATCAGACCCGAAATGCAATACAGAACCTCAATACTCAATATCTTTATTGCTTTACCATAATGTGTACTTAGGTGGTAACTATATAAATGAGATCAATTATGGACCCTGTAGGGCACAGCAAAAGTGTAGGAGAGAGGAAAGCCCTGTTTTAGGAGATAATGAACAGTAATATTATTGCTAAATTATTTAATTTATTTATTATTATTATTGCTAAATTATTTAATATATTATTACCTACTATGTACTATAATACAGTTGGCAACCCTAGTTACACATCAAGCTATATACATTTCCAGTATAAGCTGACCTCTCATTGTACGGAAATCCAATACAATGCGAAATAATAAATTTCAAAATTCGATTATTTCCATGTAAAACGACTGTCATTTTAGTTTTTTTTTCAAAAAATCTACATTTGTTAACTAAGAATTCAGATAATGGAGCTTGTAATCTGTAACCCCAAATATGACCTAAAATGTAAACATAGCTGTTCATTGCTGAGGATAGATAGAGTTCCTGCCGGGGTTGCGGTGCATTCAGCTGCGAATCCCGTGACCCCGGCCAAGGGTCAGGAGAAGGAACACCGTCGGTTTTTAGCCGGTAAGAGTCTGGCATAACTCTTCGCCTTCCCCAGGCGAAGGGTATCCATGAGGATTATCCCACGATAAAAAAAAGGATAGATAGAGTTTAGCGTATTTTTATGAAATCTTTGAACAGCCATTTCTCTTAAACTATTGACCCATGAGGAAAGATGTAAAACAAAAGTTATTCATTATTATGGGTACTTTAACACCCTTTCGGATTAGTACCCCTTATCCAACTAACCTTGTATAAAACATTTAATCACTTGCAATTATTTTTTATGATTATTTTCGGAAATACGTTAAACTGAGTTGTTTAAAAAAACCACGAACTGGAAAGTGATCCCGTAACCTAGCCGATTAGGGATGCTCAGACTTCAAGCTATTCATTAGATAAGCACGGTGATCTTATGCATTTTGTCTTTTTAATAATATGTAGAACTTAGGTCAATTAATTGACCCAATTAAATTACTTGGACGTAAGGCATTCCTACTTAAAATATTTCGACCATTATGTTTTTTGAACGTTATGCATTCCAAATTAGGGTATTTCGAGCACTATAAAAGCTCTTGAATGTTCCACGTTTTAACGTTAAGGTATTTGGAAAATTAAGGATTTCGAACAAGCCAAACGGCTTTATAAATATATTTTGTATACACATTATGGATTTTGATTACAGGTATTCTGATCCGTCACAGACAAACAGATAAAAACTTCAAACTCATAAGATAAAATAAGACATATTCCGTTAGTAGTACATAAAATCATTGTCATTATCAGCTAAACGTGTATCTCTTATCTCCTAACATTATGATATATGTATAGGTAATATAATGTGACAAAGCATAGCTAAAAAAAATGACAATTCATTCTACTGTGGGGAATTTATAAACATTTTTATTAATATTTTCGCCTTACCCGTTTGCGAATGTTGCGAAACAACTGTTATCTATACAAATATTCATCTGGTTAAACATGAGCATGACTGGTCCGCCATGGCCATCGACATAGTAAAATTTATCGCTGTGAGATACATCCAAGATGTAAGGGGATTTTTCCTTATCTTTAATGAGTTTTTATCTTTACATTGCAGTTACAAAGACATTAAGTCTATGCAGTAGGTAATTATATTATTAATGAAATGTTAATGACTTTTTAATTCAATACAAAAGTATACGCTACCTTTCTTTCATCAAACAAATGTCATTGTTTTTATAACTAATCAGAAAAACCTCTAAGTATTGTCGTCATTACAATACCAGACTTCTCGTATTGTTCTTATTTTTCCTTTATTCATTTTAAATACATAAAACATAGATTTTCTAAGTGAATAAACTTACCTATACTTATAAAACAGTCTTTTAAGATAATACCCCACCGGCATTGGGAACAGAATCCAAGCTACCGGTGATGGTCAGGGCACACGCACTGTGTCCAGGAGTATTTTTATACCAACTTATCGCATATACGAAAACGAAATTCTCAATTTCTTCAGATCAACAAACAAATGACAGAATGATATTTAACACATATCTTGTCTAAATAGTATAAATTGAAGTCGCTTTTCGCAGTGTACAACTGGCGAGGCGTAAGCTGAGCTTTGCATTTGTGTGAGTGCACATAGAATCGATTGCCAAAAAGCAGTATAAACCGAGTTAAACCAAGCAAAGGACGCATCTGCATTAATTCTCACACAAATGCAAAGCTCAGATTAGGCCTCGCGGACGGTATCCGCTTAGTTTTTCTAAACTACGCAATGAATTTTGATGCAGTTTTCATCTTAATTTAGGTAATTTCTTCCGGAAGGTTTTAAGCTATTGAATGTACCTGAGCGACGCCGAGGCTGGTCGCTAGTCTGATATAAAACCAACAAACACTGTACCGTGCTTATCATAATAATTAGTAATAGTTCTTTTATTCTCACCTGGTCACTGGTTCCCATCTCCAGAGTGGAGTTGCTGTTGTCCTGAGCCATCGTGTTTGGAGTAAAACTGTGAACAATAAGGACATCACGTTATTTTATTGTTTAGTATATGGAATTATCTCATCATCATCTTCCTGCCCTTATCCCACGTTACTTAGGCTTAAAACGCACTAGCGGCCAGCCGCAACGCGGCGTGCCGCTTGCGGTTGGCCGCACATCGATTTTTACATGAAACCGCATGATTTCAACGCACTGGCGCACGACGGCTGGCCGGAAATCAGTGCGTTGAGATCATGCGGTTTCATGTAAAAATCGATGTGTGGCCTGCCGCAAGCGGCACGCCGTATTGCGGCTGGCCGCTAGTGCGTTTTAAGCCTTAGGGTCGGCGCAACACGTTTTCTTCTTCCATTCCGTCCTGTCAACCGTCATCGTATGTGGAATTATCTAATACATATAAATTACATAAACATACATACCATAATCATGCTTGTATTCCCCGAAGGTTTGGGCAAGTACACCCTCATTTCGCCGTAATGTTTAAGTCCCATGTAATAGAGGGCGAGCCTATTGCCATCAACCGAACACAAATCCAGACTCAAGGCTGCTACTGAGAAATTCCACACGGAAAAACCCAATAACACTTTGCCTGACCTGGGCATCGAACCCAGGATCTAACGCTCAGCAATCTCGCTTGTGACCGCTAGACCAACGAGGCAGTCACACATATAAATTATTACGAAATATAATTATCTTCTACGGATTATCAAGTCATTTTATAGGTCGTTGATTATAATGTGTAAGTACGTATACACGTAGAAAGCGAGTTGGCGGCGCCGAACAGTCAGCGCTTGTCGGTGCTGGTCCGCACAGTTAGTCGACGCAGGTAGTCTCTATACTGTGTGGCGAACCAGCAGTGCGAGCACGGTTCTTCTTATCGAGTCGAGTCGAGAAATTTATCAATTATAAACGTCAAACTTGACATAAGATATGGATAAAACGACAGCTCTTGTCGTTATATCTATATCTTATGTCAAATTTGACGTTTAGAATTGATAAATTTCTCGAATCGACTCGATAAGATCTCGAGTCGATAAAAATTTAAACATACCGAATCTTATCGAGGGTCGGTAGCACGGAACTTGCTTCGGGAACTTTATAGAGCCTTGTCGACGGCTATGTTTTCTCGACAACTTATCAACTTTACAAATAGCAACACCAGAAATATGCAGATACACAAATACTATCACTAAAATATTTACAATACTATTAAATAATCTAATCAATTAGAAAATAACCACAGAATAATAAAAAAATACTCCGCTGTGGATCCTTTCCACGCCCCGACGCGCTCTGCTTTCAACATTAACAAGATGATTTCTCCAAAATCCATTTTTTTGCTTCAAAAAGTCTTTATCGACCAACTTTTTAAAGACGACAACAATTCGAGATAATTCGAGAAAATTACCAATAAGAACTGTCAAAAGTCGATATAATCGATAAATCTTATCGAGTATGTCGACTTCATATCGAGGCGTCGGTAAATTACATTGATGAAAGAAAAATAAGAGGATATCAGATGTGGTCACACGATCTGAAGCCAAGTTTTCCTCTTATGGCGTCGACTCCGCCCTCAGCAATGAATTACATCTTCTGATGCAACACTTTGTCATGTTAGGTTTTGTTCACTTATCCTTTGTAATACAACAAAAAATACCTAAACACCCAAGGTTCACTGTAAAACTGTAAATAAACTTCGAACAAAGCATGAAAAACAGACGAAAGGCATAAGTAATTCTCTAAAATGGCGTCATGTCAAAAAATGTCCTTCAAGGCAGAGCTTGGTGACGTTGAAAAACGATAATAGAAAATTAAAATTCATGAATAATAGTGTACACACTTTTACACTTGTAAATTATTACGTGTAAGAACGAGACAGATTATATTTTTTACTGCGATACATATTGGCATAGTATTTAAAATAACATCAATTTAGGGCTTATCCTCGTGTTTCTTAAATCAATGGTAAATTACGATCCGTGCTACCTTTGTCGTTTTATCAATATCTTATGTCAAATTTGAAGTTTAGAGTGGATAACTTAACGTCTCGATAAAATTTGATAAAAAGAACCGTGCTCGCACTGCAGTGCCGACAAGCTCCGAACTGCGCCGACAAGTTCCGACCTGCCCCGATGTGCGCTGGTAGGCCGTCATTTGTTGCAGTTTGCAATGGGGACAAGGCGTATTTTTGTTAAAAAATGCCAGCCCCTACTTCTACCCTCTTCCTTTATGTAGCGGTTACCTGCACGGACCATTACCGATAAGCGCTGGTGGGTCGGCGCTGGTTACCTGTTATGTGTACGCCTTAACAGTTTCAGTTACAAGGATATTTTTAGCGTGAAATTGGCAATTTTAGGGGCTCTCTCAATTTATTATAATAAATGGTTCTCACAATTATAGTAACTTTTCAAACTTTTAGGAGAAGAACGGGCTTGAAATTATGAGTCGCTCGCTTCAGTTAGAATTTGGTCAATCATATTGTCAAAAACGAACATAACGTAACACCACGCTTGTATTCCCCGAAGGGTTGATTAACCCTCATTTCACCGTTGTATTTAAATCCCATGTAATAGGGGGCGAGCCTATAGCCATCAAGTGGGCACAAATCCAGACTCAGGGCTGCTACTAAGAAACTCCACATAGAAAAACCCAATAACACTTTGCCCAACCTGGGGATCGAACTGTGGTCAGGACCACACGCGCAACAGTCGCGTTTGCGACTTCTAGACCAATGATGCAGTCAAAAACTATTAAATATTAATTATGTACTCCTAAGAAAATTTACTGCAGTAAGGTTGCACTGCATACTTCCTGAAGCATTTTAGTGTATCCCAATTCCCAACTCATTTCCTTAACACACTGACGGAAATTAAGTTCGCATTGCACTCAGGCGCAAAGATTCGAACAGTGCGCACGCGGAAATAACTAGTTTAGAATTTTAATTGAGTATTTTAAATATTACCTACGTACGTAGTAAGTTGGTTCAGATACATCTTAAATATTGGAATAATTGTCTGTGACGAATGCCATATCATCATCCTCCTGCCCTTATTCCAACTTATTTGTAGTCTGCGCAGCATGTATTTTTCTTCCGTACATCTCTATTAGCCGTCATCTCAGTAGTCACCCTCTTTCTAGTCATATCATCTTTTTAACCGACTTCAAAAAGGAGGAGGTTCTCAATTCGGTTGTATTTTTTTTTTTTTTTTTTATGTTTGTTACCTCATATCTCCGTCATTTATGAACCGATTTGAAAAAATCTTTTTTTGTTCGAAAGGGTATACTTCCCGATTGGTCCCATTTAAATTTTGTTATGATTAGACCATGAACTTCAGAAATATGGAACGGAACTCCTCATCGGATCAAAGCAAAATTCTCAAATTACTAATATTGCTTTGTTTATATTTGGTGTTGGGAACTGACTACTTAAAAAGAGGAGGGGGTGCGTGCCCCCCCCCTCCCCCCTTTTGGAATGTTTTCATTATATCGTGTAAGGTATCATTTGAAAGGACTTTTTATGCCCGACTACGTCAATGCCAAAAAGAAGGGTTATGAAGGAGGGGGTTAAAATTATGACACTAAAACGTATTAAATAAAAAATTAACTTTAAAAAAAAGTAAAAACCGACTTCAAAGAAATACTAAAAGGAGTAAAATAATTACCATAATATACAATTAACAGTTTCAGAAGTCGGTGCAACTCTACACTGAAGCAAATAGAAGCCACCGACTTCTGAAACTGTTAATTGTATATTATGGTAATTATTTTACTCCTTTTAGTATTTCTTTGAAGTCGGTTTTTACTTTTTTTTAAAGTTTATTTTTTATACATTATCCATTCATCGTTTCTTTGGTCTTCCTCTACTCTTATAACCATTCATACTCAAAACTTTCCTTACGACTTGTTCCTCATTCGTCCGCATCACATGCCCGTACCATGATAACGGTTTCCACATATAACGTCATCATAACCATAATGACGTAAACGTCTATTGCATGAACATCCCAATAGCGGGTTCTATGGACTGTTAACGGGAAAATTAGCATAATCAATTCTCTAGGTCGACGGATTGGTGATCACCGTTTACTGTTTTTAGCGGAAAGAATAATGTTGCTGCTCATTCTTCTGACATAACCCCATAAACCCACGGGGCGAAACAGGGGGTCTATTCTTCAAATTACTCGAATGAATTGTTGCCAAAACTGCAAACGAACCACACAAAAGTAAGTCAAAATGTTTGGTTTTGTTTTTGTTGTCAAACAATTTGACAGTTTTTATAAAAGAAAACTGCCCGAATGTATGGTTCGGCTTTGAATCTGTTGATCAACGTTTCTATTAGGTAGTAGATTTGGCCCACAGGACCCCTTAGGGTGTCGATTCAACATAGAGCTATGCTGAGCTGGGCTGTGCTTAGCTAAGTAAACATTCAAGTGCTATGTTTTTTTACAAACAACTTTGAGCTGCGCGAGTACCTGATAGACGGAAGACCAAGCGGATGAGCAGTGCGGAAAGGAATGAGTCAGCACGTATCGCGTGATCCCTGCTATGTCTTAAACAAAGCGTTAGCCACTTAAAGCGCAACGCAGCACGTTTTGTTTGTTTACTCATTATAATTTAAGAGGAGCGAATTTACTAAATAGTGTATAGCACAGCACAGCGTAGCTCAAAGTTGATTACTCGTCCTTAAGGTACAAGTCCGAGACGGGCTGCAGACCGCAAACTGCAAAAGTAGTATCGCTTGCGGTGCGATCTGCGGCTGCGGTTTGCGGTTGCAGTTTTGCAGTCGCTGTCGGAATAGCACCTTTAAAGTACACACCTTAAAGCGCTATTCCGATGGCGACTTGCGGTCTGCGGTTGCAGTCTGCAGTTTGTAGCCCGTCTCGGACTTGTACCTTTATTCTCTGTGACATTATTAATACAATCAAGCAAATGACGAAGTGTTCATGCAATCGAGTTATAATTATATCAGTCCCGTACATGTGTAAGAAAGACATTTTACTCGTTGTCATTTTATAACTTCATGCTAGTCGAAAGAACGATTACTAAACTCAACGTTTGTCTTTAGTAGCAAAATAATGGCATCGTGTAGCTCGCCTGCCACCAATTGCCTTTTGTTACGCCAATAATTGTATGTAATGTATTGGATCTCAGTACCACGACTCGGATAGGTTAGGGTAGAACTGGAAAGCGATTATTCGTGGCAATGTTGGCACGTCATTTTCCGGGCACAATAATTATGGTGCGAGGTTCTTCGCCTCTTACGACTTGCATGCCCGGAGACAGAGGAGAATTAAAATAAAGTCTCAATCTATGCATAACAAATATTAAATGAGAAGTAAACAAGTAGGTATATAAAAACGCGGTCAATTATTTATTCAGTAGATACTTCTGATATGACAGCTATCTTAATCTGTGTTATCATTATTGTTTGTCTTATCTCGGCGAGTGCTATCGATGATAAAATTATTGCTATAAAATTAATTATACTAATCTACTCGTAAATGGATAGATTTACATACGTCTAAGAATGTATGCGCCTAATCGATAAGACAATAAAAAAATGGTACACACAATTCCAGTTTATGGTGACCTCTCATTGTACGGAAAGCCTATACAATGCCAGATCAGCTCAAATTGGTAATGTATAGCTTGATATGTAGCCATGAGTACATAACACCAATGCTAGTCAACAACACACGTCATAAGTAAGTGCATGACAGGATCATCGCAGTAATGAGGGATTTACACAGGTCGATTTTAGCCGTGCGGCAAGTCACCAGTCGCATTGCTTGTAAAAATCGAATCGCCACCCCATTAACACCGGTCGACAAAAATCGCATGCGACTTGTCCGTTTCTAGCGGAACAACACAGCGCAAAACACACCTCATGCGGCGGGCGACCGCCTGCAACTGACCATTTACACGGTCGATTTTAGTCACCCGCCGCATGCGGTTTGTCACCGCACAGCAAAAGTCGGATGGCACCCAACTTTGGGGCTTGCGATTTTAGTCACTTGCGGCCTAGTCGAATTGTCAATTCGACAGTCGATTTTCGACCCATGTAAATCCCCTATAAGATAAAGCGCTATATCAGCAAGTACTGTGCAAGTTGACTTGTGCAACAGACTTTTAAACAGTGGACTCACAAATGTAGTAAATCGACTACTGCAAGTTTTACTAACTAAGCTAGCAATGACGTGCAATATCTCGCACAGTAAAAGTCGCTAGTGGATTTGGCGCTAAAGCGATGAAACGTGCTATAACCCTTTCACCGTAAAATGAGTCCTGACTTTTCTCTACAAAATGTTACCAAACAAAATATGAAATATTTTTAAAAAACATCGATAATATAGCTATTTTAAGGCGGGTCCGCTGCGCCGTGTTTTCGTGTTTGCAAACAGGATAACATTGTTTGTTAACCGAATAGGGGCGTGGCCTAACAGTTTTGTTCGCAAAAACACAATAACATGTTAGAAAATTGGCGCTGCGGACCCGGCTTTACGGTTTTTGATGATCTCGTTAACGTTTTTTTGATAGACTCATCTTTTGTTGAAAGGAGTATAGACATGCTTAACGTTCAGTTATGATCTTTAGTGAATTTGAGTTTTGTAATGTAGGTTACATTACAAAATTATTAGTACAGTAATTAGCAGAAATGCAAGCGTGTTGTTATTAATACGGTACTGTAGCCATAAAATATACACTACATACAGAGAACTGTAGCTAAACAAAATCTATAAGTAAAGAGAAATTCTACCAAATACCAGTCACACAATTTCTGTCTATATAAAATTCCAATACTTTTTACAGATCTCGACAATCTTAAAACACAATTTTCTTTCCCCTAAAATCCGATATTGCCTGCTCGCATCAGCGAGCGTTGAGATTTCTTATTTATTACCTATTCGCACTTCCCGATACAGTATTGGCTCAGATAGACACTTCCCGATGTGGCTTCGGATACGAATGCCGTCTGAAGTTTTAAAAAAAACTTCAACGCATTCATACGCGAACATCCGTTTCAGTTTGATATTTTATTAGTGGACATTCATAGCGTCCTGATGGTGTTTATAAACAGGATGATTTGTTTTTTTTTTTCGATAATGTCTTTATCTGCGTATTAGCAAAACTAGTTTTTGCCCGCAGCTTCGCTTGCGTGAAATTTTGAACCCGTTAAGTGACGATTTTCCGTACAATCTTTCATCCCCTATTTAGCTCCCTTAGGGGTTGAATTTCGAAAAATCCTTCCTCATTCCTTGTATACATTATAAAGGGAACCTCTGTGCAAAATTTCAGCTTTCTAGGTCCAAGGGTTTGGGCTGGGCGTTGATGAGTCAGTCAATCAGTCAGTTAGGACTTTTCTTTTATTTATATAGACAACCGCAAACGCTTTTCCATACTCTCGAGTTTTCATAGTTTAAAATTGCCTATAATAGTATAACATCACGCCTGTATTTCCCGAAGGGTGGACAGAGGTGTATAAAACACCCACATTTCGCCGTTATGTTTAAGTCTCATTGTAATAGGGGGCGAGCCTATTGCCATTAACCGGGCACAAATCCAGAGAGAGCCCGAAGGGCTGTACTAAGGAATTCTGCACGGAAAAACCCAATAACACTTTGCCCGACCTGGAGATCGAACCCAAGACCTCACGCTCAGCAGTCGCGCTTGCGACCGCTAGACCAACGAGGCAGTCTATAATACATACTTTCCCCAAATTCGTCATCAGCTTTTGGGCTACAATGACTATTCTGTGCTACAATGACACTAATGAATCGACTTCAAACTAAGTACGATCGCGGACTTGAAATGTTTACCACCCTAAGGTCTATAATTGCTTGCACATTACTTTTTCATAAGGCCGCTCGGTTGCTCGCAAAGATATGACATCTTGAACCTTATTGCGCACAGTGTGTCAAGGAATCGAATTTGAAATGTGATAAACATTTCGAGTCCGCGGCTGTACACGTGAATGACATCCATTACTTGGTAACAGAAAAATAGTAATGCATAGAATACTTAGATCACTGGAAAGCTACCTAAATATTACGTCTACGGCTTACGTCTATGCGCCTAATACTGCTATACTCACTAACCGACATTATTGACCACATTTTTACTAAAACAAAATGTTAAACATATCTTCAAAAGACGTCTTGTATAAATATTTCAATGATTTACTCACCACGTTGCAGATTCACAAAAAGAAAACTAATTACGGACCGGCCTTAGGCCGTCTCCCCGCCAAACTGAATATTTTACAGAACTAAAGAGATTACGATTATCTATCATATTATAAAGATAATAGTAGCATTAATTTCTAATCGACAGAGATATAGGAATAATAAATACAGATAATACTACAAGATTTTACAGAAATGCCTGATTAAAAAAATATCTGCTCATAAATTCCCGCCTTTCGATATTTAAATTAAATATTTACAAAAGTGCATTAGGTACTTTACAGCCAATGCACAGAACATATAAATGTGAGATTAAAAAAAAAACTAGCAACTGTTTACGATTTTTGAATTAATTTATGTTAAGAAATATGTACATTTCCATAACTTTGATTTGTTTTCCCTATCCAATTATTTAAACACTAGCTGTATTCTGAGGGTACTGTACTTAAAAACACATAAAAGATTAAACTAAATATTATTATAAAAACATAAACAACTGGATTCAGGCCATGATCTTAGTTTAATAGTTATTCGCATAATAGTCATTCCATACTATTTTCTAGGATATAGTACCGATAAGATTATTGCTTCTAATTCACCATGTTGTTATGTTCGTATTGAGACACTATTTTCTCAATTTTATTTTCATGAACTTTACTGTGTTCCATCGTGTGTATGTGAGAGCCAGAGAGGTATAGAAGTATTCCTCTTTATCTCTGTTACTCGGATTCGTGTGCTCCATTTTAAACCCTGTCTGCACCTACCATTCGGTGCGACTAGTTTCGAGCTGCGAATCCCGCGACCCCGGCCATAGGTCAGGAGAAAGAACACCGTGGGTTTTTAGTCTTCCCAGGGCGGAGGGCATCCAAGAGGATTTTCCCACGATAAAAAAGGGTCTAACGCGATCAAGTTAAATAATAAAAAAAACTTTTTATTATGATAGAAAATATTATGTTAACGCTACGTTCCATTAATTGCAATACCATTTCACGATCATTCCTATCTTTATATCTGATCGCAAAATATTTTACTACGATTTTTCTAATCTTATGGTGTGTGGTGGCATAGAGCCAGGATTTGTAAAAAAAAACTTTTTATTGTAACTAATTTTATAAATTGATTTGGTCCTTTTTATATTGTTGTTTCAATATAGCCCTCCATACAGAGTTTAAACGAATTCATGTACCTAATTCCTTAAAACTACGCGGTCTATTAGATATTGGTACAGATTAACCCTGCACGGGATTATAGCACAAAGAATTTAAAAAAAATGTTTTTTGCGTTGCTATAGTGGGAAGTCATCGTATATAAACCACAAGATAGGATTTAAATAAATGAATGGAAGCACGTCGACACAACTAAGGGCACAACTAGCGCGATATAGTTCCGCGCAGTCAGTTAACGGGCACGAAAATGATTCACGTTAAGAACACCATGTCTTTTTTTTGTTCAATCTAAATTCCAGGCACTGCAGGGTCATTCTGTGTCACCAGTAGATCACGAGGTTTAAAGAAATTACACGAATTCGGATACACCTGTATTATATTGACATTGCTGTAATCATTACGCCTGTTAAACGGATGATGATGATGTAATTCGTAATTTTGTTATTATAACCTACAATAATAACCCAATTAGGATTAAATCCAATACCAAAATTATGTAAGATATTATTTGGCGTACTTTTAAGTTAATAAGTATTTGCGGTATCTTTAAGTGACGGGAGATTTCCTCAACTAATCGACGAACTCTTAAATTTTACTGGCAGTTTGTTTATCGGCTCGGTTAATCTAAGAGCTAAGAGAGTCTATATTAGGTTTGAAAATGAATTTAAATTGAGCTTAATGAGCTGAAAGTCAAAAAATCGCCATTTTATTTGCGATGGAAATAATAACACGAATTGGTGAAAGATTGAGATTATTAAGTAAAGGTTCTTCGGGGTTTAGATGTTTTCCATTTGACGAACAGATGGCAACTTATCTATACTCTATCTCTTTTATATCTATGTATAATCCTTGGCATATGACATAGTATAAAACAAAGTCGCTTCCCGCTGTCTGTCCCTATGTATGCTTAGATCTTTAAAACTATGCAACGGATTTTGATGCGGTTGTTTTTAATAGATAGAGTGATTCAAGAGGAAGGTTTATATGTATAATACATTGCACCTGTGCGAAGCCGGGACTAGTCGCTAGTACTAGACAAATAAAACATATTTTTGCAAGGCAATGTATAGAAATAAAGCAAATTAAATTAAATTCATCTTACTATAAATTACTTCACTTATCACTATCAAAGTTCCGCTTAAAATTGTTTTAATGCCATTCAATTACTAGTTCTTTAGTCCAAAAACCATATCACGACATAATCTGTACCTGACAAAAATTAAGAACATAATTTCCATCGTCACAACGTAGAATCCAGACGTCAAACTACATAATACTACACAAGCAAGAATATAATTATAATGATTTCTTAAAAAAAAATGTTAAAAAAATACGAATTTACACTTCATTCTGTAAATCTATTTCCATTTAAATATAGAACGAATTTCTAAAATCGAAATCATTCAAACCTCTCTGCCACATAACATAAACCAGCCAATATTTTTATTGAAAATTCAAATTGCGAATTTCGAATGGCTAGCTATATTTTATTGAATATTCAGATTTAGATTTGAATCAAATCTTTTAGCCATATATTTACTGGTTCGATTCCCCCTATCACAAAATCGATTTCTTCTCATTTTAACCCTCAATTACCGGCAGTAATATTACGGAGCCCACATTTTTCCAATAAACCAACATTCTCTACCGCTGATCCATATAATTGGCCTGTCATTTGTACTTCACTCACGACCACTTTCATCACGATTCGTTCGAGCTGACTGGAATTAATAATTTAATGCGCTCATATAACGTAACACGAAGACGTACACTTTCTATTACATCGATTACGTTTTACATAAGAATCGATGCAAATAAGTGGTTATAAAAACAAATGACAAAAGGTATTGTTGTTTATTGTTTTCCAAGACATTATACGTTGTCATAATAAATCGAGTCGTTATTTTTTATGGCCCCATTAGCCTACTAATATTTGTTTTGGCTCTAGACGTTCATATGTGTAATTTGTATGTGTACCTTTATTTTTTGAATAATATAGTACCACAATGTACTTACTTACTACATAAAGTGAGTCAACGCCCATACATTTGACAGGTCCTATGAAATGTCAAAATTATGTAGGGGCGGAGGTTATGTCCCAAGTATGCAGTATGGCTACTCGGGACATAACCTCCGCCCCCTTCACCCCGCAACCCCCCGCACGATTGCTCTGCGACAATGTTCTACGTTGACCGACTGTAAGGAGTAAGATATAGTTATACTGTGATAGTACTATGACACGAGCATTCTTGGCGTGTTAATAAAAACATGTTAAAAAGGTAAAGATTTACATAAATTATTAGCGGTGAGTCAATATCTCATAACGGTACAAGTAAACCATGAGTCACAATGGTGATTCCCCAATTCTCTGTATCAATATCGCTTTTGTTTCCGAATGTTTTACCATTATGTTTTTCCCTTAGCAGCTAAGCGGGTCGGGATTAGGAGGGTTTTATTATGATGAAGGGATTTTTTTTTATGAGAATTAAATAATAGGATAATTTTACTACATATCGCATCAACATCACGCCTGTATTCCCCGAAGGATTGGGCAGAGGTGTAAGTACACTACTATTTCGACGTTATTTTAAGTCTTTAAATCTCACGTGAGAAGGGACGAGCCTATTGGCATCAACCGAGCACAAATCTTCCGGACTGCTACTAAGAAATTCCACTCGGAAATCCCAATAAAACTGCCCGACTTGGGGATCGAACCTAAGACCTCACGCTCAGCAGTCGCGCTTGCAACCACAAGACCAACGAGGCAGTACAATATAGGTATATAGATAATCTTACTACGGTAAAGTATATCAGAATAGCTAGAAACCACAACATGTTGAGTACTTAAGATTACGAAATATGCTCTGTATCAAAACCACAATAGCAAACCTTGGCTTAGTTATTCAAGTGCTGAAAACATTCAAGGACATTACCACGTTTTTTGCATTTAAAATAAGTATTTTAACACCTGTTCTAAGTGCAATAAATATGTAGAATATTCTTATTTTAAAAACTGTTCGAAATGCAAGAAAGAATATTCTTGTTTTAAAAATAGTTCTAAATGCAATAAATATTATGTAGAATATTCTTATTTTAAAAACTGTTCCAAATGCAACATACAGTATGTTAAATAACAGAGGGCGTTCCCTTAAACCCGTTAAACTATAACATTAATACATTTAAATAAAAATATTAAAATACAAAAATATGCAAAAAAAAACTGTTACAATTCATAGCGGCCTGTTTAAGACCAAAATAGTAGCGTAGATAAGTTAAATGCGATGTTGCCCTGTTTTCCATATTGATAGAAAAGTGCGCATGTACCTACAGTAAGAGCGGTTACGCACTGCATCTGATTCGAATCCGAGAAAATACGTTCCGAAGTAGTCATAGAACTATTTGTATGGTAGTTTACGCACTAGATCCGACTTCCGTCATCCGATTTCTCTCCGTGATCCGTGAGTTTCCAATTCGGAAGAAATATTGATGGACCGAAGTAGCCGTAGTAGGTAGGTACTGTTTGTATAAAAGCTTTCGCATTACCTCGGATTCAAATCGGACGCCGAATGGAAATGCCAAAGATGGCCTTTGGATTGTTTGAATTTGGATCAGAGATCGGTTACGTGCGTAAGCGATATCCGAATTCGGTCCGAGTTTTTAGACTCTAGATTCGTATTTTCACGTATTCGGATCGGATGCAGTGCGCAAAGCAATATCCGAATTCGGTCCGAGTTTTTTATATTCTTATTTTCACGGATCCGGATCGGATGCAGTGCGTAATCGCTGTAAGAGTTGTTTTTACGTACCAATTTTTTTTTATTTTGATAGTGTTTTTTTTTTGTCTACTAATGCTATAATATTGCTGGTTAACAACGGGAACGCCTTTCGTTAATTAACATACTGTATCGAATATTCTTATTTTAAAAACTTAACTTTAGTTACTTCCATAGTGTTATGTCGTACGGCATTTTGTTGTGGGGAAATGCCGCCGACATTCAAACTATCTTTGTTTTGCAGAAGAGAGCTATTCGAGCAATTTATAACCTTAGCTTTAGGCATTCACTGAGGGATAAATTTAAAGAAATTAATATAATGACGGTCGCATCTCAATATGTTTATGAAAATTTGATGTATGTTAAGAAAAATATTAGTTTGTTCTCTAAGAACAGCGACATTCATAGCGTCAATACTAGAAATAAAAATAAACTTATACTACCAATGACTAGGCTCCAAAAAATTAGTAATTCATTTAGGTGCCAAAGTATACGTTTCTACAACAAGATTCCAAGCAATATTCAAGAACTAAGTCTCAATAAATTTAAGTCCTTCGTAAAACAGAAACTTTGTAATAAGGGTTTCTATAAAGTTAAAGATTATATGGACGATAAAAATGCTTGGAATTGAGCCGCTCGCTCTTATCACAGAGACATCATTGAAATCATTGAAATTATTTCATTTTTTTTTTCCTAATTTTTGACATTCTGCATGGTGATTTATTGATAATTATTATTATTGAATTATTATTATTGAATTTTTTTTTTTTACCTTGACATTTTGTCGACTATTATTATTAATATGTCGTTTGTTTTATTTTTTATTTTATCGACTATTATTATTAATATGTCGTTTGTTTTATTTTTTATTTTATTAAATTGTGAATGTGAGTACAATGTAGGCTAGCTTTATATACGTTTCGTAAAACTGTTTGGGGGTTTGAGTATTATTTTTTTTTGACCTACGCAAATGTCCGGCTGATTGGTGTCGTCGTGCGTCGGGTCGTTGAGCTCCCTAAAATAAGGTTGAGCTACACGATGACTGATGCATGCGTGCCGTCAGTTGGGACAGGTCAACTCAAACCTGCTATGGCTCTTTCCTCAAAAGGCCATTCCAAACGTTGCCCTACACTGTTACACTCGCATAGTTTTATACCACAATGTCTGGACTTTAAAAGAGACGTTGACCTCTGAGTTTGTTTCGGCTTTTCTTCTCAGAGCAAGTCAGATAGGAAATGCCGGCGCCATCTAGTCTTAAAAAAACATTACATTGACTTGTAAAAGTGTCTGTAACAGATTTATTTACAGAAATAAATATCATTTATCATTTATCATAACAAATTCGAGTCCACCACACTTTTCATAGAGCTCATACGCCATGCCGCCATACATATTGCTAGTGGACCTTCCAGGAGGGTCCTCGGCATTACTTTTGCGCTAAGAGTGAACCCTCGTGGAGGGTTCCTGGCATTAGATTAAAAGCCATGAAAAATATGCTACTGGGTCGTAAATTAGGTGTTTGCTTGTTTCATGACGGTTTATTTTCCAAGAAAAACCTGCATTTAAAATGAGCCCTCCACGAGGGCACTCGGCATGGCGAATGCGACTACAGGGTGCCCTCCTGGAGGGCACCCGGCACTGAATGTGTTAACAGCCGTAAACAATGGAAAATGTTGTCACTATCATTTTCTTTGCAAATTGTAAGACGCCAATAATGCGTTTAATGGAGTTGATCAACTATCCACTCTAATACCTTGACCGTACTGTTGAAAAATACTATCTTTATGCATTCCTTTTTATAGATATTAATTTAGGGAAATGCCACCTGTTGTTACAATCAGACTTCTTAGTAACGATACATTTATGTCGTTACTGAGGTATATTACTGTTTTTTATTTTCTTATCATAATCTTTATTAGAAATCAACTTACCACTGTTGTATTATGTGACTCCATGTTTAAAAATAACAATCAGTTCACGAGTTTATAGACACTAAGTATTTTAATCAAAGAGTTTTTAAGTTTTTTTTATGTTTTCACGAATGGTTAGGTAAAAAAAGTTTTTACTGAAAATATTTTCAACGTTATTTTGATATTTTATCCTTGTATTGTTCTTCAGCTGATCCTATCTCCCTGAGAACTCTACTGACAATGACTTTATCTCATCACCATGATTTTATAATCTTACTTACAAGTGTCACTTATCTCATAAACCTATCGTGTAGCACATCATTGTTTTTATTGAACTTAAATATAACTCTCTGTGCATTTGTTTGAATAAGGCCGGATGCATATTGGATACTAGCTGTACCCATGACTTCGTCCACGTGGAAGTCGAAAGCAACATTGCGTCGAAACAACTAAACAATGTTTAAGTTAATTTTTTTTAATCTAATCACTTTTATTTCTAACCAATAAGGTTTACTGCTCATCACCCATAGTCAATAGCGTGATAATTTGTACCCTATAACCTGACCCGCTCTATATCGCATATTTTACCTCAACTAATTCTGTTCAGTAGTATTGGTGTGAAGCTCAAACATACAAACAGACGAACAGACAGAAATTCTAAAAAGTTCAGTTTCGGCATTCAGTATCGTTCCTAATAAAAGTAGCATTTTTTTTTTCAATATTATTTAATGTTCAGTTTTTGCTTCATTACGATTTTATTATTATGTATAGATAATAAAGTCATGACGCGTGCGCGAAGGCACTTTGCGCATACATTTTGTACTAGGCCTTACAGTGTCATATCAGATCAGTGTGAGGGGTCTATTACAAAATGTACCTATGCGCAGAGTAACTTCCGGCGTGCATCAGAAAGTTTCCGGTAGTTCTTTTTTACAATATTCGGCCATCCTAAATGTTTTATATCTTTTTGTATCACCGGATGTCATTCGATTAAAATCTCCGTTGTTAGTCGTCGAAATTTTGTAGTTTTTACCTAAATTTAATGTAAGAACTACTCATACCTTCACGTAGTCAAGCTACCCATTGCATACTGGTGTATACTAATTTATGTTTATAACGGCACATTAGGCATTTAATATGTTTAGATTAAGGGTTGCGCAGGTCGCAGGAACCGGTCTAAACCGGAACTCTATCATGTGTTTGTAGTCTATCTACGCTTTCTAATAAAGGTCCAGTTCCGTAAAGCAAAGCTGATCATGTCTTTAGTCTAAGAAAGTGTTAATAAAATGTTCAGTTTCTCCAAACACCAACTCATTCGCACGCCACGCTGTCCAACCTGCCGTGGTGAATACCACAGAGTAATGACGGACTGCGGTGTCACTGGTGCTGGATTGGCTCGAAAATAACCAACTAGCTCGCCGGCCCTATACCCTTTTCATTGTAAGATGATTCCTGACGTGTCTCTACAAAACGTTCCCATACAAAGAATATCAGATATTTTTAAAAAACAAACCATGGATCATATAGCTATTTTACGATTTTTGATGATATGATTTAAGTTTTTTCGATAGCAGTCTCCTTACGGCTGCAATTTACGAAATAACCGAACCGTCATGACGCATCTCAGGATGAAAAGAGTATAGTATCACCTTCACGAAATTTCGCTTCTTTTTTGGGGAAGCCTTTGTCCAGCAGTGAGACTGCTGATGATGCATCTAAAAAATGACAAACTGTTAGCATGATAAATGAAACAAAAACTTTAAAATGTAATTTTTATTGTAATTGATCTTTTGGCTCCTTTTATTTAATTAAGTACTGTTGAGTGGGTGGCTACAGGGATCGACAATCAAACTTCACGTTCAGTTTAAGACTGCATTTATTGGTCACTTCACAATACCCGCAACAGTTTATATCTACCCCTACACTAACAATTATTATCGTATAATATCAATCTACCGACAATTGTTCCATTCATATAAGAAACGTTTTCTTATTTCATTGAAATTGCTCCAACGGCAACGTGTTCATTGTGTGAAAGAGCCATTAGGAACGAAATCAGTCTTAATTTTCTTCTATCCAGACACAAACCTTGTGCTCAATTCATTGACCTGTGTCGGTGAAATCTAATTCTGTCGTTCTTATTGAATTTGTAACTAGTTGATTTGATCTCTTGTTAAGGATTATTCACTTACAGTAATATTTTAAGCTCGATGCTATAATGGGGGACCATTGCATTTACCTTTTTCTGTAAATAAGTACGACGCGAGTCTGGCGGAAAAAAGAGGACTTATCACACATTTTAGTTACAGGTAGGGTTGTCATCTTTTGTTACCTTGTATTTATAAGACGACATCGTCGTCAATGTCGACCGCGGAGTAGGTGGTGTGACGATCTAGACATGGTCAAGAACGACAGAAAGTAGACAGCTTTGGAATGCAAAAAAAGAGGTTTTGGTCAGCAGTGGGACACAAAAGGCTAATAAAAAATTAAGGTTGGAGAATGAAAATAAACAGTAGGTATTTAGGAAAAAAAACAGTATTTTACTGTTTTAATATTATACAGGGCGACCCACGACTTTGCTACATGGAGGGAAAGTACCTTAAATACTACGGATAGAAAAATTTACTGAATGAAGACTTCATTTTTATTTTAAAAACAATACGAACTGTATTCAAAGAATTTTCTCTGTTTGTCTGAACCGGAAATCGAAACCGCTAAATGTGAAAAAAACCTGTGATTTTACTGTAGGTACTGATCGAAAGGCTCGATCATACTTATAAATTTATTTCTTCGAAATAACGTAGCATCTAAAATAAAAGGAAGACAATAAAATTTAACATTTAATTTAAAATAGAGATACCTGGAGAAGGAATAAGCTACTTTTATCCCGAAAAATACAAACAAACGACATCCACGCTGGCGAAGCCGCGAGCGACCTCTGGTGATATACAGGGTGTTAACGAATTCGTGTAATTCCTTAAAACCACATGATCTAGTACTGGTGTAGACAGGCCCCGCACGGGATTTAGCTTGATTAAAAATAAAAAAATTAATTCTTTTTTTTTCATGCGGCTTTTTACCGATCGTATCTAAAGCACCTAATAAGGATTCAGTAAAAAAACAAGTTTTTTTTTTTGCAAAAAATAATTTTATTTGTGTAAATATTTCGATGCCACGCATAAATTAATGGAAGTACGGCGACACCGCTGGCAGGAACGACTAACGCGATATCGCTCTTTGCAGTCAGATAACTCAAGGCTCTAAAAATACTCAGAAATTGAAAATGAAATTTTTTTTTTTTTTCATCACGTGGTTTGAAGGAATTACACGAATTCGTTAACACTCTGTATAATACCGTTTTTAACAGTATATTTGGCAACCCTAGTTACAGGACGCATGGTATAATGTCCTCATCCGATTATAAACCTCCCCTATAGATTGTTACCATGAATGATAAATGTTTTCATTATGCGTCCGCACGAACCTTGTTAATAAACCGTTATCATGGCGCAGGCGTATAGTACGTAACTGCCAATCTCCTCAAAGTGATAAGTAGGCATTGCAATTAAAATATAATACAAGGTTATTTTTAGTATACACTAAACCTGAAACTAGTTTATTCAGAATCACCAGGAGAATCGATTGGTATTAAAACCACGTAATTTTTTTTTAAATATTATTTGTTTCATCTTCATAGGATTCAATAGGTTTCTACGCATATCAGTGGATCGCAGATAGATCCCTTGAGGATTGAGATGGTCTGCTCGGTTTCAATTCCTGCAAGGCACGTCTCACGCATGCCGTCCTCTACTGGGGAACTTAACGCAATATAAACAATCATGTTACTTATAGATTTATTTAAAAAAATAGGTATTGAGGCAGTTCTGACAAAAATCTTGTTAGGGTGTCTAGGGTTTCGTGTATATTAAAAATAACGTTGTATAACAGCCTATTGCAATATGGACAAAGGCTTTATAGAACACTGAAAAACGAGGTATCTGTGTTAAAAATGTGTAATATGTACAAATCGTGAAAATGTAAAAACATCGGTCTCACTGATAAAGTTGACATTAAAAGAAAGTTGGAACTAATACGTTTTCCGCTTGCCCGTTGATTTGCTTGTTGATTGATGATTTTGAGCGACAAGCTGTCTGCCTAAATATCGAAAAACTTTTCCGCGCAATATACTACACAAATTGCTCAGTTTTTTTTTATGTTAAGGTTAGCAAACACGCTGAGACGGCCAACTTGACCAGTCTACAACACCAAGAGGATTGCTGAATTTACTAATGCGTTGTCAACCTTACAGTAAGGATACACGGCGACACATTATACTCGACACTCAGTGTCGACACCGAGTGTCGTAGTGTGTGCATTGCCGTTACACTGAGTTGCGCATTAGCTCGGGTTTAATTTCAGTGTCGCGATTGCATTGTGTCGAATGTTACGCGACGTCTTACGTAGGCGGTTTAAAGCGACGCGAATTGCGAAGCGATGCGATGCGGTGACACGCGATGCGACGGCTTTGTCCTACGAGCTCGCGGACCGCTCGCCGCGCGCCGCCGTCATTCAGTAGCACTGTACGGCACCGCATCCAGTTCGCGTGAAAATATCAAGCCAACTGACAGCGTTCGCTTCGCACCGCGCCGCACCGCACTCCACGTGCGTTTGGTTACGTAAGACACTTCAATAGGTATCGACTGTTTGTTGTTTTCGCGTCGCGCCGCGCCGCTTTGCGTCTCTCGTAAATCGCTCACGTAGGATGACGCGTCAGTGTCACCGTGTATAGTATACGTAACCTTAAAGACATCATCATCTGCCTAGCCTTTTCCCAACTATGTTGGGGTCGGCTTCCAGTCGAACCGGATGCAGCTGAATATCAGTATTTTACATGGAGCGACTGCCTATCAGACCTCCACAACCCAGTAACTGGGTAATACGATACTCTTGATAAGACTGGTTGTCGGACTTTCTGGCTTCTGACCAACAGTAACGACTGTCAAAGATCTACAAATGACAGCCGGGACCAACGGCTTTACGTGCTTTCCGAGGCACGGAGGAAACTCGCTATGGTAAATGGTCACCCATCCACAGACCAACTTCGGCAAGCGTGGCTTAACCCGGAAGATCGGTCTATGCGGCTGTAATTATTTAGCCACGAGCTCCTCTACGTAACCTTAAAGACAAAGTTGGAAAATCTCATATGCCTGTAATTTGACCGGCAGATATACCCTTCAAACCGGAACACCGCAAAGCTGCTTGGCGGCGGTAATAGTACTTCTCAGGACGAATAATTTCACAAGGAGCTCTATTATTTCTTAAAATTTATCGGCAAAATTGAGTTAGCATAACACGAAAGTTTAATAAAGTAATTTCGTATAAATAATATACCATAATGTTTGTAGTGTATAATCAAATAAAGTTTCCGTAACACCTCGGGTTCTCATAACCGAATTAGGTCAGTTCTAGGGCTTTCAAATACCGGACTTTTTCAATACCGGTATCAATACCGGTATTAGTGTGATCAATACCGTGATCACGTGATCACGGTATTGAACACAAGTTTAATTAGGACATTAATAAAACCTTTAGAATACGTGTTTTTATTTTCAAATCAGTCTTTATTATGGTTACTTTCTGAAAATAATAATACAAAACACTCTTAGTAGTATAACAATTTGGTATTGATTGATTATAGGACTAGGAATTAAGAACGTAACGTGCGTGCAAAATGACTAAATTTATTTTAAGTTTTGAACTTAAAATAAATCTAGTCATTTTGCACGTAGGCATTTCACATAGACTTTATAACGTATATATAAGTATGGCCATTTCGGGAATCAGCTTAGGCGGGGCGCGGGAGGGTGAGATAGAGATAAGAGCGGGCGCTTGCGCTGGTGAAAACATAATTATATCCGTTTAAAGAATTTCGCTGACTCCCGTAGACTCATCCCCGAACGGTTCGGTTTTCGAAACCAAGCACTGTTGCATTCGGCAATTGCACCGCATGTTCAAACACATTAGCTCCCGCTTCATGCGCTCGTACAAAACTGGCATCATATTCTTTGATGTAGCGACCTTTGACAAGGTTTGGAACAACGGTTTATTACACAAACTGTACCAATTCAACATGCCGTGACGGTCTCGAGCCCATCATTCGAGACATTCTGTCGGATCGCACCTTCCGCTATCGCCTAGAAGGCACCCTCTCGTCCCCTCACCCCATCCGCGTCGGTGTCCCTCAGGGCTCCGTGCTATCGCCCCTTCTTTTCACGCCGTACACCAGCGACATTCCCAAAAGTGGCTTGGCCAAGTTGCGTCTCTTCGCCGATGACACCATACTCCTACCGGAATAGTAGATGACCATCTACTATTCCGGTAGGAGTATCGATAGCATCACTCAAACCCTCTAAACCGCAGCCGTCACCCTCGGGGTCTGGTTCCGGTAATGGAGAATAGAGGTGAATCCCGAAAAAAGCGCAGCCGTTTTTTTCGAGAGACACGGTGACTCCCACATGCATCCGTCCCGTCCTCATGATCAGCAAACAGATCCCTTGGGAGATGAAAGCTAAATACCTGGGGGTTATCCTCGACAACCGTCAGAAATTCATAGACCACATCAAAACGGTGTGCGCTCGCGCCGCTTTTGCTGTCGGTCGCATCCACCCCATCCTTAGAGCGCGCAGTAAGTTGTTACTTAGAAATAAGCTGAGAATCTACGTGACGTGCATCCGCCCCATCTTGACTAACGCTAGCGTCGTGTTCGCACACGTTAAGCCTTCCCGCTTCAAATCCTTCCAAACCCTCCAGAATCGAGTGTTGCGCAGAGCCGCGGCTGCCCCGTGGTTCATGCGTAACGATCAACTCCATCTTGATCTAAAAATGCCAACCGTCAGGTAATACCTCAAACGCGTTTCCAAGCGTTACTTCGACACTGCCCCCCGTCATCCGAACCCCCTAGTCGCCGCAGTGGCCGACTAAAGTCCCTCTCTCATCAGTAAAGTACGCCGTCCCAGGCACACACTTTTAGAGCCCGATGACGAAATTACCCTCCTTATGGAGGGAGGCGAGTAAATCGACCAGCACATTACACAACGTCCGCCACCATCCAGCTTATCGTCCTCGCAGACGATGCCCGTCGCGACGTCTCACCGCCGCCGGTCACGATCCACCGAGCTCTCGCGTCGTAGAGCCGGTTGTCTCTTCTGACTTCGCAGTCACGCTGATAATTCAGCCCTCATCAAGCTGTCCCCCCCCCCCCCTAAGCCCCCGCCAGCAACGCCCTAAGCCCCGTGCTCGTCCCACTAGGGGTCGCCCTTAGTGCTGTTGTTGCAGGTAGTCATGATGTTAGTGTAGTACAAGTTGTATAAGTAGTTAGCTTAGGTTAAGTATTTTACGTAGAAGGGGTCCGCAAAGACCACCGAGAGCACCACAAAAGAAAAAAAATGGCAAAAACAAGTGTGAGAGTAACATCACATCGTAAATTGTACCACATAATACAATTTCTGACTACTTATTACAACAAACCGCAATAATATATATTAATGTTTGTAATACCGTAATCACGGTATTGGCTCGTCAATACCGTGATTAAAAAAAGACCAATATATATCCGTGATCACGGTATTACGGGATCCCGGAATACCGGTATTGAAAGCCCTAGTCAGTTCCCACTAGATAATATAATGAGTTAATGTCATTAGCGTTCGTCTCTTTGTTCTTCAGAACTTTTCTCTCGGGTAGAAGTTATTAAATTACAATGAAATTATACACCGCACAGTAGCTAGGAATATTTGAGGGATGGATAATACTGGTTATTGAAGGAAGTTTTTCATTCGACTTTTTAATGTTTTGTCAAATGCTTTTTATTGTAACTACACTTGGTAGCAATGTATCAGGGTCATCAACATAAACCTTAATATACACTTGGGAGCAAATAAATCGAGCCACTTCTATTTTTCACGAATAATGGTTATTATTTTTGTTATCATGGAACAGATCAATTCTAAACATATATCGCTTAAAAGGTTATTTGATAACCTTTACAACGAGGGTAGTTTTTTTGTTAGCTTTTCATTTTAAATTAAAAATTAAAGGGTACAATAAAATTATCGCATTTAATTTGCTTATGACATTTTGATTGCACTCCAATAAGAAAAGGTTAAATTCGGGGTTTTTGTTAATTATAGTGATTGTTACAATATTTTGGTTTTTAACTGTTTTTTGCTGGAAAGGTGTGCCTGGGAAGTATGTGCAGTTGATCCGAGCAATGTACAGTCGATGCAGTACCCAAGTCCGGTCTACAGTGGGCACTACTGGCAGCTTCAATGTGGCTGTCGGCTTGCATCAGGGGTCGGCCCTCAGCCCTTACCTCTTCCTGGTAATAATGGACGCTTTGACGGCGGACATCCAAGAAGAGGCCCCCTGGTGCATGCTGTTTGCCGATGACATTGTGCTGGTTGCCGAGAGTGGCCTAGAGGTCCAGAGCAGATTGGAGGTGTGGTGGCAAAGACTGGAGAGTGTTGGTCTGAGATTGAGCAGAACCAAAACAGAGTACCTGTTTTGCGATTTTGGCGGTCTCTCTAGTTCTGTGCCAATATCTCTCGCCGGAACGCCCATACCGACCTGCTCCGACTTTCGGTACCTCGGGTCGCTTGTCCAAGGGGATGGCGGAGTAGACCGAGACGTTACACACCGGATCAACTCAGGATGGATGAAATGGCGACAGGTCACTGGAATAACTTGCGACTCACGGATGCCTCTCAAGTTAAAGGGGAAAATCTACAAGTCCGTGATAAGACCTGTCGTACTGTATGGATCGGAATGTTGGGCCGTGAAGAAGACGGATGAAAAAAGATTGCATGTAGCGGAGATGAGAATGTTGAGATGGATGTGTGGAGTGACCAGAATGGATAAAGTCAGGAATGAGTATATTAGAGGAAGTTTGAAAGTAGCGCCAGTGACAGAAAAGTTGAAAGGGAACCGTTTGTCTTGGTATGGGCATGTGAAGAGGAGAGATGAAACGCATGTGACAAAAAGAGTTATGAGTATAAATGTGGATGGATGGAGAGGAAGAGGGAGGCCAAAGAAAAGATGGATGGATGGTGTGAAGAATGATATGAAAGAGAAGGGTGTCAGTGATATCATGACGGGTGATAGGACGGAATGGAAGAAGAAAACGTGTTGCGCCGACCCCAAGTAACATGGGATAAGGGCAGGAAGAAGAAGAAGAACTGTTTTTTGCTGGACTGTTTTAACCTTACCCAATTTTCTATCAAAGTTACTGTTTTTCTTCATGAACCAATAAATTATCATTCAAAACGGTTATCATTCAATAATTTACCCTGATTTTAAAGATTATTTAATAAACTTTCAAATGACAAGTATTTTATACTTAGAATTATATGTATAATTCATGAAACCCTAATAACCAGGATACGTGACAAAAAGGAGCGGCTCGATTTATTTGCTCCCAAGTGTATATTTGTTTTAATAAGCTGTATGTTCTATGTTTCCGACATAATAAGGTTTATGTTGGTGATCCGGATTCATTGCTTCCGAGTGTAATAATGTCCGACCTAACCCTATTAACTAATAAAGCATTGTCTACACTACACTATTAATACTCCTGTATCGTCCTAGCCAGACTTTACAGACAGATATCCACATGCAAAAACACATACATACATAAACTCACGCCTTTTTCCCATGAGGGTAGGCAGAAACTGCAGTACGCCACATGCTACGATCCTTACATACTCCTTTATCTTCGTCCACGTTCATACATCTTGTCATACACGCACGCTGGTTGAGAGTACTACGCACCTGTCCTTTTTAGGGTTCCGTACCCAAAGGTTAAAACGGGAACCTATTACTAAGGCCCCGCTGTCCGTCCGTCCGTCTGTCACCAGGCTGTATCTCATGAACCGTGATAGTTAGACAGTTGAAATTTTCACAGATTATGTATTTCTGTTGCCGCTATAAACAACAAATACTAAAAAAAACAGAATAAAATAAATATTTAAGGGGGCTCCCATATAACAAACGTGATTTTTTTTCCGTTTTTATAGATAATGGTACGGAACCCTTCGTGCGCTAGTCCGACTTGCACTTGGACGGTTTTTAAGAAACACCTAGACCCGAAACATCTACTGTAGGCCATACAAATATTTTGCTCTGTGCGGAAATCAAACCCGCAATCCATTGCGCAGCAGCCAATCACTCAGTCATTGCGCCAACCATAATTATCGTTGTTCTAGTAACGCTTTTGACGATACGTTTTGTGAAACAAAAATCTTTGGAATACTTAACGTTGTATAATAAACTAGCAACCCGCCCCGGCTTTGCACGTGGACGTTTTATAGCTTAAAACCTTCCTCTTGAATCACTCTATCTATTAAAAGAAACTGCATCAAAATCCGTTGCGTAGTTTTAAAAATCTAAGCATACATAGGGATAGACAGCGGGAAGCGACTTTGTTTTATATTATGTAATGAAGTATTTATATACTGTATACAGGGTTGTAATTTGAGATGGGACATAAAGGGTTAAGGTAGCTGCCGTTATAAAAAACCTATCACATATCAGTTTTTTAGCGATTTCTGATGTTTCTAGTACTCCAACATAATTTGGTCCAGAAGAGTCCTTTGATCCTTATGGGAAATAGGGTCGATTGATATCATAAAAATGATTTCTGAAAACTGCCCTTTTTCTCGACGGCTGTGTTTTTTTTTTCAAAATCTTACCATGCAGGTAGATGTTATTCCAAAAGTAAGGGGTGGTTTTCTAAGAATGTTTTCCTGCAGCTACAATGGTTAAGGTAGCTGCCCTTCATGCCCCATTTTATATTAACACCATGTATACTGCTATGGAATATACACATACTAATCGCAATGGGAAATAGAGCGTGAAGACAAAATATATTCTCATTTCCCGTCGAATATGGGACAAGTGGAAAGAACCAAACAAAACAACTACCTAACTGAGGGACATGAATAAAAACACGCACTTCTCTAAGCCACGTACACACAAGGCGAAATAATATTCTTTCCCAGTCGTCAATTTAATTTTCTACTTGCGATTCTGCCTCCTATATCGGAAACCAGTCATAAGCCCTTTGCCAAGAAGGCGTTAATCCGGTAATCGGCTGTCGCTGAAAACCAGCGCTGTGTCACTGCTCTGTGCATATGCGGTACCACAGCAATGTGCTGAGCGATGTCCGATTTGCTCGGATGCGTTGTGACGCATATTCTCCCATTTGTTTTTGTTTCCTTTGTTTTATTGTTTTTTTTTTGTTTTTAATACAGGTTTATTGGTAAAACACCAACAACCTCTTAAGGGGTCATTGTACGCATCATTATGAACAACTTTTACTATGGGACCAAACACGAAATCGCGAAAAAAAACTGCTGTTCCCTACATTTATGTTCGCTTAACTCGTCAAAACGTAGGGAACAGCTGATTGTTTTTTTCACGATTTCGTGTTTGGTCCCGTAGTGAAAGTTGTTCATAATGATGAGTACAATGACCCCTTAAGAGGTTGTTGGTGTTTTACAAATAACCTTGTATAAATATCCCTCACCTCAAGACACAAATAAATGTTTTCTTTCTTACTTCTTACAAAATCATCAATTAAAAGCATCAAAAAAGAATTATCCGATTGCCCAACATTGCCAGATAAAGTCCAAAATGCCATCTCGATTTTTCTTTTTCATAAAGTCAACATCGTGTGATACTCGCTGTCAATGCCGCGGGCACAGTCCCCACAATTTGTCGCCCAGTGAACACACAGCTTTACGTTCCCCGTCGCCTTGACAAAGTAATATTAATTCCGTAGAAAAGAAGATTAATTTCATTGTAATCTTCTTCTCGCGTCGACAAATAAAGCAATTTGTTTGGTCGGTTTAATATATTTTTCATGAGTAAGAATCTGACATAGAAAAAGTCATGACCATGAGTGTTTTGTAGCAACAATACTGAGTGATAAAAGTGTTTTATTTTTATGTTTTAATTTATTACAATAGTATATTTGTTTATTTAAAGGTCACAAAACACTTTCATATTCTCAAAACTTCTGTAAAACATCGACTCTCTTTTACGAGAATTGTAAAACATTGCTCCCAATTAATGAGCTGAAGTTCTAATTACTATGAGTCATCGTCATGATGACGTGATGATGGAAAAATAGGCCATACTTTCGAGATAACTAGGAGCAATTGGTTCGGGATGCAACTGTTTAACGCAAGAAGATACTATTGACTTTTTCCATAAAAACGCTAAAATTGTTTCCTGTAAAGATGACCTAGCAATATGCAGCACTATTCCTGACAAGTATAGAAAGGGGTTCTCTGTTGGAATATCGAAATATTATTAGCCGATTCTTATCTGGCCGATAACCTTTCGCCAGTTTTCATTTCGCCGAATAGTTAAAACGCCGAATGATTAAAGTCCCTAATTATGTTTTGTAAGTTTTTGTTACGCCGACTAGTCTGCTGGACACTGTTTCATTAGTCAACTGTATTATTGGAAACTTTACACTTGTTAGATGGCTCATTTTGCCATCATGCAAGCAAGCTTGCAAGTATTTCTGGGTTTGCTCCGCCAGAAGTCGCCCCTTCGCTTCGCACGCACTCTCCTCCGGCTCCACGCTTTTAAATAACACTCTAGGGTAGGACAGAGTCTGACCACGTGTAGTCGGGTGCGCTGAGTCGGATTAACATTACATTCCGCTGTGTGAAAATAATTTCATGCGATTACTTATTTGGCAAATTAAACAATAGTCAAATAAGTATTCGACTAAAACGAAATTTCCGAATCATTTTTTGGCCAAATAATTATGGTGACTAAAATCATTCGGCGAAATCAAATTAGGGTAAAAATTGCTTCGGCAAAGATTACGTTGGCGAATCATTGTCGGCGTAATGAAATTCGATATAAAATACTTCAGCAAAAACACTGGCACCCATAGAAAGGTTTTACGTAAAAGCAAACTGAAGCGACTATTTTGTTATTCTTTCAGATGTCAGCACAACATCGGGTTTTTGGAGTTTTGTTTTCCATGGACCTCTCTCCAATACACATTCACACATTGCATAGTTCAGAGGTGCAGTCCGGAGAAGTATGTACATTTTTTTTTTATTTGGTCATAGGCCTGCGTTTTACCGCCATCTCGCCTGATGTTAAGCGATGATGCGGTCTACGACGGAGCACGCTTGCCCAGAAGAAACCGATTCACTCGTGACTTGAAGACACCCAGATTGAAGCTGTCGGGGAACACCCACTCGGGCAGCGTAATCCACTGTTTGGCGGTTTTCCCAGTGAAAGTGAAATCAAAGCGCTTCGTTCAGGTTTTTGGTATATCAACCATGAACCGATGGCGCTTTTTCGTGCTTCTGGCCGTCCGATAGAAAAAAAGGGCAGGGGGGAAGTAGATCATGCAGATCTGAAGCACACTCTCCGAAATGCATGCAGATGCATACATGCAAATGAAACCAATCAAACCAAAAAAAAAAAATTTCACATAAACCAATACAGGCTCTTATGAAAAGTCGAATTTAGGTGCACGGTTCCAATTAGTCGTTTCCTATGGAGAAGAGCCGGCAAGAAACGCCATGGTTACTCTTTTTAAAAAAAGGATATCTTTTATAATTTCAGTGAATACAGTAGGTACAGTCAGCAACGAAAGTCCATGAACAGATACTAATTTACAAAACACCTAAACACTAAAACGGACCATAAATCACTTACCAGAATAGAGTACAGAATAAGGTTATCATTTCAATGTTTCAAAAACGCTAAGCATTAATATGTTATAAGTCGCTAAACATCATTACAGCATAAGTCGATTACTATCATTTTACCGTAAGTCGCTAAACATCATTACAGCGTAAGTCGGTTACTATCATTTTATCGTAAGTCGCTAAATATGTTATGCGCGAGTTTTTTAACTTGATAATGCATGAGTTGTTGAATCTCATAATTGAATACAAGATAGGTACTACAGAATTACCTTTTTTGCGCAATTACGAAGCTGATCAATTTAATTTGCTGTCAAATCTTATGTCAACGAATGTGATTGGTTGACCTAACATCGTTCTGATTTATTTCACAATTAAACAGTTGTGATCATGTGGTTTTTAAGGTATATGCTATTATTTTATAGTAAAGCCTACAAATTAGTGATGTTAGGCCGTGGTCCCATGTCCACGGTGCGGCGCCGCGCCGCAACACGGCGCCGCGCACGGTGCCGTTTACGGCGACACGGCGCCGCGTACGGTGCCGTGCGAGGCGACACGGCGTGGTGTACGGTGCACCGCACGTTAGTTCCGTGGCTGGCGCAAATGTGACATGTCTAAAATTGCAATTTTTCAGGGCGACCATTTTAAAGTTTTAACCTCTTCTGGTAAACCGGTAAATTAGTTTAACGTATGTATTTTAGTGTTTTAAAATATACAGGATGTTAACGAATTCGTGTAATTCCTTAAAACCATATGATCTGCTACTGGTGTAGATTTTCCCGGCATGGAAATAAGGCAGATTTAAAAAAAACCTTTTTTTTTCATGCTGTACCTATGGCTAAGTGATCGAATCTAAACCACAGGATTCAGTAAAATACAAATGTAAATGACGTCAACGTCAAAATCCAAGATGGCGGCTGTGAAATTTTACAAGATAAGCATCATTGGTGTCGTTTCCGTGATTTTCGGAGGGGTGCTGATGACGAAAATGAGGTCAACGTCAAAATCCAAGATGGCGGCTGTGAAATTTTAAAAACCGAACGCACGTATAATATGCTACTGTTCGTACTGCCAGTGGGTCTCTGTAGCAGTATGGATTCGACCTTTTGCCAGTGTGTTATCGCTGTAAGGTGTACAGTGTCCTGTGACATTATTAAGATTAAAATGCAGGCAATGCAATTAAAGGCAGGCGGTGAGCTACTAAAAAATGTAACGCGTATGGCTTTCTATACCAGCGCACGCATAAGCGGTTCTTTTTAAAATGACTTTCAAAACGTATCGTGCTAGATTTTGGCTAAAGACTTGTATATTCGATGCGATTCGATGATAACTGGCTACTAAAATCAGGCTACAGTGCATCATAGATAAGCTGTATGGCGCTTTTAGCATTTGAAAAAAAAGGGGTGCATGAAAAGAGCCTCCACGAGTGACGATACTTCGGTACGTCCGGCGCACCCTGGGCAGTCAGCCTCGTTACCATCCTTGCTGACTTTTCACCACGGCATGAGCTATTCTATATATATATATATATATGAGCTCGTGCCGACACGATAGAAAAAGAAGCATTTGAAAACCGCTTGCGTAAAATCATATAGCAACTCAGTGCGTGCTTAGTCGGACTGATTTTACATCGTTAGATATCTTTTAACCGAGTAATTAAATTGACGTTTAACAGATTTTGTACTTTTTTGAGCACGGTTATCAATCCGAAACATGGTTAAAATGAACCGAGGTATTTTGTAGGTATTTATTACGAATTCAATTCCTGAAGATATACTAGAAAATGTAGCAAATTAAAATGTCAGTTTCATTCAAACTGATTGTTTCGAATTTAATGGCTTTCGCGTGGAATAAATACTCGTTTCAATTTCCATAAGATGTTTTCCTATACCTTGACTATCAGATTATATTATAAACAAAAGACGTCAATGACGTCACGCACGAAATGAAAGGGATATAGCTATATGAAGAAAAAGAAAAAATGCTGTATTGACACAATAGTACACATTGTATCTATTTTTGAACTTTTAATTTATGACTCAAAGTCAAAGTCAAAGTCAAAGTCAAAGTTTTTTATTTCAAATAGACCAGATTACAGGCACTTTTAAAACGTCAAAACTAGGTGCACGGTTCCAAAAGGTAGGTTCTATGGAGAAGAGCCGGCAAGAAACTCCATGAATACTTTTTTTAAAATAGTAGATCATGACTATTCATGACAATTCCATTACAGTTGCGTGTGACATAGAATGAGAATAATGCAGGTTAATGTAACAAATAAATTCACATAAGAGTAGAAAATAGGAATAGAAAATATGCCTTCTAGAATTGCCCTAGTAGTTATGGGCTGACCAGTCCCGACAGACAGCACCCGTTCACGAGCATGACGTGCACATCCGCATCGCTTAGCTCAACCATATTATAGGGAACCCAACGACCGGATATACAACGCCACCATCAGCAGGACATTTAAGTGAGCATGACAGACTCATACTACCAGACAATGGGCAGTAATATGATATGATTAAAGGTGTATCATCAATTGCTGCATGATGCTCAAACTTTACAGTTTAGAAAATGATATTATCAAAATTATACATGTAAAACAATATCAGAACTATTAAGGCAGAGTATTATACAAATAAAATTGTAGTGGGATATAAAAATTTCAATATTTGAATGTAAAAAATAATAATATGAAAATTGATAAAATAATGTACAGGTTATTTTAAGTCAATAAAAAAAGAAGAATAATAAAAGTAGGTAAACATTAAAAGTAATGTTAGGTCATACAACCAACCAGTTAGACGGGGCCAGAGGGTCGCAATGTGCAGGACGGAGTTGTATGCCAGGCATCTTTATCTTCGATATACTGATTTATGCTATAATAAGCTTTAGATATCAAAATGCTCTTAATAAATGATTTAAACTTTATATCCGGTAAATCAGTAATACTAGATGGTATTTTATTGTAGAACCTAACACTGTTCCCCATAAACGACTTGCTGGTTTTTCTTAGTCTAAAACCAGGTACTGTTAGCTTGTGTTTATTGCGAGTATTTATGTTGTGGACGTCACTTTTCTTGTTATACTGGGCAATGTTCTTTCGAATGTACATAATGTTACTAAGTATATACAGAGATGGTAGGGTTAGTATATTTATTTTCTTAAATAATTCACGAAGCGATTCACGGCAGCCTAGATTATAAATAGCTCGGACTGCTCTTTTCTGTAATATGAAAATAGTACCTACATCAGCAGCCGAACCCCACAGTAATATGCCATAAGACATAATACTGTGAAAGTATGCAAAGTACACCAACCTAGCCGTAGCTACATCAGTCAACTGCCTAATTTTCCTAACGGCAAATGCAGCAGAACTCAATTTGCCTGCAAGTGCCTCTATATGAGGTCCCCATTGCAATTTAGAGTCTACTGTGATGCCCAGGAAGACAGTCGAGGGAACCGGATCTAACGCTTTCCCGTCAAGTTTCACATTTGAACTAATGTGGGGTACATTTGGGGTGGAGAATTTAATACATTTGGTTTTTCCTGCGTTTAGGAGAAGATTATTAGCAGAAAACCAATTTGAGATAACATTAAGTGTATTATTAGGTTCTACAAGATCCCTGTCCTTCCTATCTACTTTAAATATAAGTGACGTATCGTCAGCAAATAGGACTATGTTAGACATTGTATCCTTTATTATGTTTGGAAGGTCATTGATATATACAAGGAAAAGAAAGGGGCCTAAAATTGATCCTTGAGGAACTCCCATTTTTACTAATGAGCCTACAGAAGTAACGTTACCAACAGCCACCCTTTGTTCCCGATCCGACAAATATGAATTTACAAGATCTATTGATTTACCTCGGATTCCGTAGTATTTTAGTTTTAGAATGAGCGTGCGGTGATCCACACAGTCAAACGCCTTCGAAAGATCACAGAACACTCCCACCGCATCCCGTGCCTCTTCCCAAGCCCCTAATACTGATTTGATTAAGGTGGATCCAGCATCCTCCGTTGATCGTCCCTTCGTGAATCCAAACTGACTCTCGTGAAGAATCCCATTGTTGTTAAAATAAACTAACATTTGATTTAAAATGATTTTTTCAAAAATTTTACTTAGTGCTGGTAACACAGATATTGGCCTATAATTAGATGCGTTGTTTAGGCAACCTGTTTTAAAAATGGGCACAATTTTACTACATTTCATAAGATCGGGAAAAATGCCATCCATGATGCAAGTATTAAAGATCGCCGCCAAAATAGGCGCGATGTTAACTATTATTGACTCGACAGCTTTAACTGACAATCCCCACAAGTCCTCGGTTTTCTTAACTGCTATTGTTTTAAATGTTTTTAATATGTCTGAGTGTGAAATAATACTAAATTCGAAATTTGCAGTATTAGGTACATGCAAATTTGTATTTTCCTTTAGGAGTGTCTCAGCTGCTAGAGGGGACGATGGAAGATATTTAGTAGTCTCAATGGGAATATTTGTAAAAAATTGCTCGAAAAAATTTGCAACTACAGATTTATCTGAAACCAGTTTGTCATCTATATTTATGTTTAATACACTATCCGTAAGCCTACGATTACCAGTCTCAGTATTTATTATTTTCCATGTCGTTTTTATTTTATTATTTGATTTTTTTATTTGATTACTAATATAAGCAGCCTTTGCTTGCATGCAAACCTTTTTAAAGATTTTTGAATATTGTCTAACGTAAATATGAAACTCATTATTAGATGTATATGACTTTTTGTCATATAGATCGTACAAGACATCCCTACTGCGTCTTATTCCTTCAGTGGCCCAGGCACTGAACAAGATTTTACGTTTTATAATTACTTTTTTTACTTTGCAAGCCTGTTGAAACTCTTCACATATAGCATTAAACAGTGTACGATACATTTCATTGGGGTTGTCAATTTGTGGCTTTAATGTAAACAATTGTGTTTCTAAATTTTTACAAAATTTTTCTAGACTCTTTTTTGTCAATGTCCTACATTGTATTATTTTGGGACCTTCGACTGCTTTATACAATAACTTAACAATCTGACATTTATGGTCGGAACGAATGCCGCCAATAAGACGCTTATCTATTAATTTAAAATTAGTCATAATATTATCTATGCATGTGGCTGAGGTGGGTGTCACTCTAGTTGGCTCAAAGAACATATGTTTCAAGTTGAATGATTTAAAAAAAGATAAAAGGTTTTGTTTGTCTGTGGTATTTACTAGAATGTCAATATTGAAATCTCCACATACCAATAACTTTTTGTTTATTTTTATTTTCCTAAGGGCATCCTCCATTGTTAAAAGAAAATGAGAGGTATTAGAGGAGGGAGGCCTATAAACACACAAAATGACATACTCCTCCGTTTCTGCACACGCGAGCTCGCATACTCGTTCAACAGAGAGATTGCGAACATCTAGTCGCTCTTTGCATTTCAGGTGATCTTTAATCATGATTAAGGTTCCTCCACCTTCTGCTGACACTCTCTGGAACGAACTGGCTATTTTAAAATTATCTATATTAAATGACATTTTATCTGGCTTCAGCCAAGTTTCTGTGAGGCATAGAATGTCTACGTTATATTTCTCAACAAATAATTCTACATCTAAGATTTTGCCAGAGAAGCGATTTATATTTTGATGTGACAATATTAAACAGTGACTATGCTTCTCTGTTGTCGAACTGGCTAGTTTAAATTATGTTGGCTAACCACCTTATTATTAGTACTATTACTAAAAGTTGTGGTAGTGAAAGAAGACTGCGTCATACTACTTATGACTGAGTTAATATTAAAAGCTAACAATGTTGTTAATTGACGTTTATATTTAATGGGTAGGTACACAGTATCCCTAGTTAATTTTAATTTACCAACAAAACTGTTGGTGTCGAAAAACATAAACTTGTCACTATAGTGACTTACCAAGAAGTGTATGTGCATATTCAGCTTATGTATATACTCATTTTGTGTATCTGACAAGTGGTCGAGATAGGGAAAAGCACACAATATTATTTTGTGGCAGTTTAGTTTTAACATTTGGGCAACAAAGTCTGTAATGTCTTTTTTCCTAACATTAGAACTATTACCTATTAATACAGTTAAATTAGTCTGCAAACAAAATTTATTTTCTAATAATGAACTAGTTATTTGTTTATATGTTGACCCAGGCATACAATTATTGAGAAACGAATGACTCAGGCTGTTGCCTAGTAGGTCACCAAATCCTTTACCTAGGTTATCAGAGTACATTATGGAGCGGTAACATAACTGATTTTTGGAGATGTCACTGGTAAGCATATCCATAACAATAGATGAATCCTGAACCAATAAACTAGGTTCCTCTGAGTGAGGCTTACAGTCATATGATGTCCTAACCTGGGACAGGCCCTCCGTTACCTGTGGTGGGAAATCAATTCTATTGTAATTTTTCATGCAAGTACACGGAGTGTTGTTATATAAAGTTGAGTCCACTCTGTCTGCATTATAATTACACATGTCAACTAATTTATTAGCAGCTAGGATGTGCTCCTCAATTTGCTTCTGAGAGGTCACATATTTAATGTAAAGGGAGTTTAGTGAGTCCTCTAATATCTTAATGTCAGTCTGTAAGCGCTGAGTATCTATTTCATAAATATTTTTGGAGTCTTCTAATTTAATTTGATAGTTGTCAAGTTTATTCAATAATTCTACACGTTCTTTCCTTAATTTAATATTTTTAGAAAAGTGATTTTGTTGTTTCCTAAACTTTTTGCACTTTTTAATTATTCTATTAAGCTTGAGGTATTTTTTAATTTTATTCTTACTTAATTTATGACAACAATTATGAGTTACTAGGGATTCTTGTTTTATATCGTCAATGGTAACTAATGGATTCCCTGAGATGTTGTCAGAGTTAAGATTAATTAATTCATTAAACAAACTTTGATCCGCAACAGCCTGGGAGCATTCTATTTCCTTCTTTAAGCCTAATATTTCTAAATTTGCGCTCATTAAGTCCTCTTCTAATTCCCTAACTTTCCGTAAGGCGCCTTCGTACACATAACTACATTGACTGAAACCATCCGTTGTTGCCTGGAGTTTGTCCCGTTCACCAACAACATCCAGGAATTGCGCATGAAGGTCTACAAGCTCTCGTTTCAAGGTAGTGTTCTTGTCAACAATTCTCTTGACTTCTTCCTCGCTTTCCTCTCTTTCCTGCAGTAGTTGTTGACACTGGTCATTGGAGGCTTTAAGTTCCTTTAGGGCCAAACTTAGCTTATGCTGCATTTCCTGGGATGTGGCCTTACGGGTCAGCATTGGCATGGTGTCAAGAGTAAGTGCACTGGAAATGGAAATAAAGAAGTGATCAGTGGAGTTTAAGTAGAAAAGAGGTTATGGAACAAGAGATAGGGATAGAGTGACAATATATAAAAGCTCTGGTAGATAATACAACAGGGTGTGGATGTTGGAAATTTAAATGAAGAGTTAATCTTGAATTTATTTATATGTGGGTATATTTTTATAAGTAGGTAATAGATTAAAAATTTTCAATTATTTATATTGAGATTTCAGCGTTGTACATATTATTTATTAATATTAGACACTATAATAAATAGTAATAACGAGTGTGTACAACACCGCCAATATCCAGTGTTTTTAGAATTCGACAACCAATCCGGTTTAGCTATTTACTAGCTAGAAGTTCTTTAATATGAGTTGAGAAGCTAATAAGCTAATAGGGTCGCGTTAGGGCTATACCTAGTTTGTGTTAGTTAAAAGTAGTGAAAGTAAACAATACTCCCCCGTTAAAACGATGAATTCGAACTTCAGCGGTTGACAGGTCACCGGCATCGATGGGCTACCAAATACTATGGTTGTACTGTAAATTTTTCCCGGAAAACAATAATCCTGGATATTTATCGTGGCTTGATTCATTTAAATACACAAAAACACTTATATCACATGAAAATACAAAGATATTAATTTCTAAATACGCTAAGAAAATTTGACATGTCACTCAAGCAGTGTTGCCAGGTCGAGTCCACTCTTCTTTAACTCTCGAAAACAGAGTTTACAGTACCTACACATTTGCCTATCCCTCCAAAGCAGTGGCGTGCACTCCATACATGCAAATAAGCTCTGCATACCCTGCCGTTCCATACATAATACATGCCCCTCTAAGTGATAAATTAACTATAATTAAAAGAAATCATGGTAATTTAGTTTTCACGCCATCTATTGCTTTTTTTGGAACTAACTCGGAGCGGGGAATACCCGCCGCATGCCGCCGCGACCGCGCGTTGCAGCGCCTCCCGTGAGCATAAGCTGTACTACGCCTGGCTTATTCTTCATACAACGCATCTCGTGTAGTACACAGCAAAAGAGTGACTGTGTGCGTGAAAATGTGTGCGTGTGTTGGAGTTTTGGAGGCATAGCTTACATTGCAAACCGTCCAAATTGAGAACCCGTAAATGCACCGTTTAATTGTTGATTGCAGAGAGTCGACTTATTTTAGTCGGATTAACCAAATGATTCATTCGTTCGTATTAATTAGTTCGTAACGTAATAAATTGCAAAGTTTTTTCGCCTTATTGTTTTTTTTTGGCGCAAGTGATTGACTGTCGAGTAATTATTTAGTAAGTTTATTGTAAAAATGGAAAATTATACCTGTGAGACCTGTGCTGGCGAAATGTGTTGAAATAAATTAAAATCGGCCGCGTTTTCACGTTATCTTTTGAGGAAACAGTTAAATTGATTGCAAAGGGAAGGCGTGTACCCGGGTTGGATTTAACTCAAAGAAAAGGTAATAAATACTACTCGTTATTTTCATAAAATGTTTTATGCTGACTATTACTGGCTAATTCGTTGTGTACACACAAATACATTGGATTGTTTCCCTTGCATTTTGTTTATAAATCAAGTTAAAAATAATGTTTGGACCTAGCGGATACTCAGATTTAAATAATTTTCACAAAGCGGCTGCTAAGCATGATTCTTCAGAAAAACATCTAGAATCCTGCTTAAAAGTTCCAAACTTTTGATAAAGGTAGAATAGAGACTAGTTTGAATAGCCAGTTAAAGTTAGATATTGTAGGGCACAACGCGAAAGACGACAGAAATTGAAACATCTTCAAACGGTTGATTGATGTAGTTTGTTTTCTAGGTAAATCTGAATTAGCATTCCGTGGTCATGACGAACCCAGCTTTTTTTTTGTGCATACCCTGTCTGAAATCTCTGTGCACGCCACTGCTCCAAAGCAAACAGCCGTGATTCCAAAGCAAACAGCCGTGATTCTAACCGTGACTCTAAGTACAATCAAATACAATTCATTTTACGTTGCCATCCTGATTTTCTGAATAACGTGTTGCTTAGTTACCTTTGAATGTTTAGCTTGACCTTTAGTTTGTAAATAAATATTTGACATTTTGACTGCTCAGATATATTTGGAGATTATGATGCTCAAAACAATTTGAACAGTTTTGTTGCATAGCTGTTTTTGGTATCTTGAATGAGTTTAATTATTTGGACACCTGAGTTGCTCATCTACTTCTGAAACTATCTATAAAAACGGCAAAAAAATCACGTTTGTTGTATGGGAGCCCCCTTAATTATTTATTTTATTCTGTTTTTTAGTCTGTGTTGTTATAACGGCAACAGAAATACATTTTTGTGAAAATTTCAACTGTATAACTATCACGGTTCATGAAATACAGCCTGGTGACAGACGGACGGACGGACAGCGGAGTCTTAGTAATAGGGTCCCGTTTTACCCTTTGGGTACGGAACCCTAACAGGATCGCATGTAAACATATCGTAAACTCGTAATTGTTTTTTAAATATTGTGATATTACTGTCTAATATATTTTTATGTTCTGTGTTTTATTATGTATGAGATGCCTACACATTATTGATATTTGTTTTATACTAGAAATAAATAAATATTGTCCTTGTTTTTAATTTCAATATGTATTAATATTCGCTTATTCATTGTAAATACATATTAAATTATATTTTTAAATACATACCTACGTTATAAAAATAAAAACAATCCACATTTAAAAATATAAAAAAATAGTAGCCCATCGGCACGCGGCATCGGAAATAGGGCCCAAGCTACCGGCGGGGCTCCAGAGAGAGGAACTTCCTAACAAAATGCGCCGTGTCCAGAAGTACCGCTTTCTGAATCAAACCCTTGATTCAGCTGCCTATTAATAGTATTTAAATTATATTTAATTTATATTCTGAACTAGTAGCTGTGTTTATTCGGCAATGTTTTGATTATAAAAATACGGTGCGCTGCGCTTCGCCAGATAGTGGCTTGGAGCAAACGGGTTTAACGAACAGGAAATATAGGAAATTAGCTATGCTCAGCGACTTTTGTATTTATTACAGATCATACAATTTTGTCGGTAGTAATGTACAGCAATTAATGGTTTAACCGAGTTCAGCGACTTTTGTGATTCAATTATGACAAGTTGTTTTATAATTTACTTTAGTCAGTAACTTATGATAAATAATAATGATTACAAAATATTGGAAATAAATTATGTTCAACGACTTCTGTTGCTGACTGTACTAGTACCTACTATGAGTTAGGGTGGTTAAGAGAGAACAATGTAGTCTTGACCACAGACCTGGGAGTAATGTATTACCAAGTCTTGAGTACAAAAATTAACCAAAAAGGAAAAAAAAACCAATATGAATAACAGTAATTTACACAATTATACATGTATGTATAGGCAAGTCCACAAAGTTCTCACATTTACAAAAGATAAAATGAAGCTAAACTATATAAAACAATTGACATAATTAAATGTCATCATGCAATAATATACCTACACAAATATAACTAGGTACCTTTTTTCGTGTAGAAAACTTATGAATCAAAATCCACCGTGGCTATTCTCAGCACGTAAGGGCGCCAGGATATTTCACAACAATACCTACATCACTTTCTGTTTTCATTGAATTGGGACATATTTTTCAAGTAAGCAAAGCCGCGGGCACAACTAGTAAATATAATGTACTTACCAAGATTTTCGTCCATCAAAGAAAGAACATGAAAATATACTCCAACTGTGTTTCAATAAAGGAAGCTTATCCATCGAAGCCATACGGAGTTTTATATAGTTACATTACCACAGTTAGTAGGGTCCTTCCGACCGACCCAGCGGTCGTCCAAATGTTATTGAATTATCAACACCGGGTATTATTCACGTCCCAAATTGAACCCGGGGCCTAAAGGATAACCCCAGGCTCAGGGGTAAATACAGATTTATTATTTTTTTGTTCAGCTGACAGAACTTTTTGGTGGTTTTACTAGAAAGGTGAACGTCGTCAGTAGAAAAATTTATGAAGGGGTTTTCTGCATAAAACGGACTGTTATTTGGACACATCAGAGAATCCGATTATTGAATTTGTTCTAGCAACGGGCGTCCGCGCTTAGGATAAACGATTTCGACAGAAACGAGAGGTTGTCCGAAACAATAACAATATTCTGAGCTGAAAATATGTTCAACACTGAAATGGGTCGATACCACGTGTGTAATCTCAGAATTTACTAATTTTACAGGAGAAATATTTCAATATTTAGTAAAAAAATGTATTAGTGAACTGTAGTAGATGCATTTATCTTTTATTTTTTAATAATTGAATCTTTTATCTTCAAAAATAACATTGAAATGAATAGTATTTTGAAAGCGAATTTTTAAACATATGTATACTTGGGAGCAAATAAATCGAGCCACTCCTTTTTTCACGTGTCCTCGTTACTAGTTTTGGTTTCATGGATTATATACTAAGTTAACAAAAAACTACCCTCTTTGTAAAGATTCAAAGAACCTTTTAGGCGATACATATTTCGAATTTGTTATCGGTAGCGGGTAGCACTGGGCAATGTTGACAAGAGAGGGTAGTCGTCGATATGGATCGGCCCACCCGAGGTTATAAAGGCGGTGGTCATTCGACGAAGCGGGAGCATTCCGTGTTGAGCAGCTGAGGAAGTCTGACCTTTTATATCTGATTAGCTTGTCCTTATTTTATGATCTTGTAATAATTGTGTAAAGTGATATACTGTGATCTAGTTAATGTTACTAATATTAACCCAAATGCAGGTGCTCTCAGTGGTGGAGAGTCTGTGTTGGTTTTATTTACTGTGTTTACCTTGCTCGCAATCCTGACATACCGATATTAGCTGGAGCTGTAATGATAGAATCACCCCTGAACGATTGTATTGTTGTGTCATTTACATCAGAAGTGGAACAAGAAAAAACCAGTCCACATTATGATTGTATACCCACATGTAAATATTTTTGAAAAGTTAAATCCCCTATAGACGGACTGACAAAAACTTGATATTACAATGGTGAGAAGTGTGAGAATGAGAAAATGTGATAAATCCGGTGAGTCACAACCATTTTATTATGTGTGAAGGAATTTTGATGAAGGAAATATAATATGAGAGGTTATTTATTCGTGTAAAATAAATATTAAATGATATCTTTGCTTATTCATGTAAAATAAAAGAGATGTTATCTGTATTTATCCGTGTAAAATAAATGAGATGATATCTGTGTTTATTAGTATAAAATAAATATGATGGTATCTGTATTTATTCGTGGAAAATAAATACGGCATCTGTATTTATTCGTGTAGGAAAATACATTGCAAGTCGTATTAGAGTTTGTGGTGAGATGCAACCAGGGTTGATCTTTGGCACCGCCCGGATTGGCCAGCCGGGGTTGGCCAAAGGCTTCGCCTGGGGAAAACTGAAACTCTAACGTGGCGAAGCAATTGTTATAGGGCTGGAACCAAGGCGGGATATGCCATGATATGGCTAGATCCAAGGCGGGTGATGCCATGTTGATAAAGCAGGATCCCAGGCGGGTGATGCCAAATGAGTTGGCTAAATCCAAGGCGGGTGATGCTATTAATTGATAAATGAAAATGCAGTGAAAATGAGATTCTGTTTTGAATTAATGTTTTGAAAAAGTTTTGAAAATATTGATATTTGTTTTGATTGGTTTTGTTATAATTCTTGTTGTAGAATGATACAAAATAGTTTATTGAAATTAAAAAGTAGTTTGTTATTATTACTTATGGTTTAAAATGTATTTTTTGTAGACGAAAACAGGAAATTGTATTTATTATTGATGATAATTACTATGATGACTTCCGTTAAAGATTAATTTGTCAAATTTATTTTAAATAAGAAATAATTTGACTTATTTTCGTTAAAGATGTGTTTAATATGTATTGTATTGTTGTAAAAAGGTTGGATTATTAGCGCAATATAGAAATGTTATGTTTAAAACATCATGTCAGTTTTGTAATAAGAGTTTGTGAATAATTGAGATATTATTTTGATCATGAACAGTTTTAAAGGTTATTAATTTAAGTATTATGATTTTGGGAATAATTGAGATAATATTTTAAGTGTTTATAATTATGTACTATGATACTGTGAATAATGATTATAAGGTATTTAACCATGAAACATTTAGGATGTTTGTTTTATGATTTCGTGAAGAATTGAGATATTTAAGAATGTAGGATTTTGTGAATAATAATGAGATAATAATCGTGAATTATTTTAAGGGTGTACTATGAGTTTATGAATAATGAGATATTTAATCTTGAAATATTTTAAGTGTTTAACCTACTATGAGTTTGCAGTGTTTATATGCTGGTACAATGAATTGTGAATAATTGAGATGTATAATCATGGAATATTTTAAGTGTTAAATGTACTATGAGTTTGTAAATTATTGAGATATTATGTTGTGATTTTGTGAATAATTAGGTATGAGATTTTTACGAATGAAATATTTTAAGTGTTTATGTATTATGGCTTTGTGAATCGTTGAAATATTTAACCAAGAAATATTTTAAGTGTTTAAGTATGTATTATGAATTTGTGAAAAACTATAATGAGATATTTAGCCCTGAAAAATATTGTAAATGTATTTAAATGATTTTATGAATTTGTGTATAATGAGATTGTGTGTTTATGTACCTATTATGATTTATTGAATAACTAAAATTTGATGTTTAACCAAAGTAGAACTGTCTAATAGGCATCTGAGATAGTATTTTATTGTGAAAATGTTGAAATCTAATGTGTGGATGTTTGTAAGTAAGTAAGTTTGATACGAGAAGTTATGAACGAATATAGAACTAGGTTGATACTGAATGAATATCAACTAGTTTAAGTCATGGGTGATGAGCTTGTTGGCCGTCGATGGGATAACAAGCTCTAATCGATTCAAACATTCTTTGGATGCTTTTCATTTTACTTTGGTCATAGACATGAACACGAGTAAAATGACGAGGTCAAAGATAAGTGATCAGGTGTGGCCGAGATGTGTACTGTATTATTTGTTTCTGTTTAAGGTCCAGAGGTGTCACTGAAGTTAGGCCTTGATGCACAATCTTGACGATGGGGTTGATGGTGCGTCAACCACCAACCACCAACACACGAGGACGTGTGTTTTGCAGGAGGGCCGTGTTATCGGTAGCGGGTAGCACTGGGCAATGTTGACAAGAGAGGGTAGTCGTCGATATGGATCGGCCCACCCGAGGTTATAAAGGCGGTGGTCATTCGACGAAGCGGGAGCATTCCGTGTTGAGCAGCTGAGGAAGTCTGACCTTTTATATCTGATTAGCTTGTCCTTATTTTATGATCTTGTAATAATTGTGTAAAGTGATATACTGTGATCTAGTTAATGTTACTAATATTAACCCAAATGCAGGTGCTCTCAGTGGTGGAGAGTCTGTGTTGGTTTTATTTACTGTGTTTACCTTGCTCGCAATCCTGACATACCGATATTAGCTGGAGCTGTAATGATAGAATCACCCCTGAACGATTGTATTGTTGTGTCATTTACAAATTGATCTGTTCTATAATAGTTACCAAAAATAATAACAATTTTATGTGAAAAATAGAAGTGGCTCGATTTATTTGCTCCCAAGTATATTTTGGCGCGAAGAGATGCAAAATGCCGCCAACGTATAACTAACCATTAGATCTCCGAGCGGCGAATTTTGAAACTGGGTTTTTTTTTGTCTTTATTCAGGAGAAAATATAGGTGATACTTAGAATTTCTGTATACTTAACTCGATTTTGCAAAACTTTTGAGATTACACACATTCCATGCGAAGAAGCGATTATGAGAAACGTAACTCATAGTAAGTAATTGAGAAAATTCAATTCCTTACTTTACACCGCTGTTCTGCGTATACGGCCCGCAATTTAGAAATTCAGTAATTAGGTTCCCTCATCAGTATAGTCGGTGAAGCACAAAATTAGTTTGGGTCCCTTTAATTGGTATAACTTTATCTGATTGCAAAACCTGAGTTATTTTAGTAACGTGTCGTCCATCGAACGTTTTATTCGAAGGCCCATAATCTTGATTAAATGGACTTCACTTTCGAATCCAACGCTGAAGATTTAGTTAGCGTTATTTTTTAACGAAGCAATTAATCAAAACGACTCGCATTGCTGTTTTAATAGCTACCAATTAATTAAACTGAAGCCGATTCCTGTACTACAAATGAATGACTCACGTTTTTTCTTCTACGTTTTATTCATAGATGTCGTGTTGAATCAAACGGTTGAACATGGCATATAAATAGTTCCCTCGGGTTTATTTCGATTCATCAACCAAAGAGCTATGACCCTGTTTCCTTATTTAAACACTATACTACAGAACAATCATGTTTTCTTTCTAGTTTATTATTGATCAATGAAATGTTTTTCTTAAATAAGACTTCTTAAATTATTACGTAGATATTAACAGCTAGAAAAAAGCCTTCAAGAAGAAATAACTGCTACTTAGACTCTTTATTTAAAAAGTATACAGTGGTGCCGATTTTCTTGTTCAATAACTAAACTAAAATTGGAGAATTGCTATCTTTTACGTCTGTTCAACGAAAGATCAGTCATGACGACTCATGACATAACGGTCATTTCGTCAATTGTAGCCGTAAAGCTATGTCTAAACCAGTGCGCTTTCATGTTCATCTTGCGTCTTCGTCTGAAGCATTCGTGAAGCGCCATAACGCATGCAATAGCGCATGCCTTAATATTAGTTCGGCAAAAGCGCATGCCCCTAGCGTACGCAAATCCGTCTATTATATGTCGACTGACGACTGACCGAGGCGCACCGATGTAGACGATAAGCTGCATGCGTTTTATGGCAATCAATATTGCATGCGCGCTTGTCACAAGAGGAATTGAAAGATGAAAACGCAAGATGAACATGAAAGCGCACTGGTGTAGACATAATAGGTATAAGGAGACTGCTACTGAAAAAACGTAAACGACATCATCTTATACCGTAACATAGCTATATTATCAATGTTTTGCTTTTTTACAAATATTTGATTTTCTTTGCATGTATGGTAATGTTTTGTAAAAAAAAACCCAGGACTCACCTTAAGTTGAAAAAGTTATAATTTATTTTTGATCAGTGAAATGTTTTCCTCAAAAAAAAACTCCTTAAGGCTTAAAACGCACTAGCAGCCAGCCGCAATGCGGCGTGCAGCACCGCAGCCCCAGAACAACCGGAGCGGTTGACGGCTGGCCGCAAATCAGTGCGTCGATATCATGCGGTTTCATGTAAAAATCGATGTGCGGCCTGGCATCACGGCCAGCCGCTAGTGCGTTTTAAGCTTAACAGCTATAAAAATGTCTTCAAGAAGAAATAATTTAGAAATCTGTAGTATTGTATCTCTATCTTTTGTCAACCCTATGTGTATGTCAAACACATGATGTATGATTTGTTTGTAAACATGGCTTTGACAAATAGAACCTATTTGTAGTAACTCGCAGAGATAAAAGGAAAAAGCGATGTTTAGGAGTGTTGTCGTTGTTTTCTTGCATTCAGTTTCCTGTCCATCAATATGATTTGCGTTGACAACGTAAAAATGTAATGGGCTGTGAAAGTGCGTCAGTGAAAAGACGTCGAGAAAATTCGAAGACTTGTTTATGGAAAAAGAAACGCATCCTGTTCTTTTTATTATTTGTCAAACTACACTTGGGAGCAAATAAATCGAGCCACTCCTTTTTGTCACGTCTCCTGGTTATTAGTTTTGGTTTCATGAATTACATAATTCTATAAAATACTTACGTCATTTGAAAGTTTATTAAATAATCTTTAAAATCAGCGTAAATTATTGAATGATACCGATTTGAATGATAATTTATTGGTTCATAAAGAAAAACAGTAATTTTGATAGAAAATTAGGTAAGGTTAAAACAGTCGAGAAAAAACAGTTAAAAACAAAAATATTGTAACAATCACACTACATTATGGGTATAATTAACAAAAACCCCCAATTCCTTTTATTATTGGAGTGCAATCAAAATGTCATAAGCAAATTAAATGCGATAATTTCATTCAACCCTGTAATTTTTAATTTAATATGAAAAGTTAACAAAAAACTAGGTACCCTCATTGTAAAGGTTATCAAATAACCTTTACGCGATATATGTTTAGAATTGATCTGTTCCATGATAACAAAAATAATAACCATTAAACGTGAAAAATAGAAGTGGCTCGATTTATTTGCTCCCAAGTAATGTTCATTCTGCCTAGCCTTTTCGCAACTATGTTGGGGTCAGCTTTCAGTTTAACCAGACACAACTGAATACCAGTATTTTACACGGAGCGATTACCTACCACCAGACCTCCGCTACCAAGTTATTGAGCAATGCCGATTTTCTAAGGTCAGACTTTCGGGCTTCTGACTACCCATAACGACTGTAATAGGTATTCATATGACACACAGAACCGACGGTAAACGCTTTGACTGCCGTCACTCATAAAACAATAGGTTTTTAATTGTTTTATGCGGAGTTGGCAGCGAACCGGTTAACTTGCTCTCCGAGGCACGGAGGGTCTAGAATCTAGATGTTGTAGGAACGGTTACCCATCCGTGTACTAACCGTGGTAAGTGCAGATAATTAGCTACGAGCCCGTCTAATAATGTTGTGTATTTTAATACATTTCAAAAAAACATTTTCGCCACATAGTATTTATTCTGCTAGAAATTATGTATAGGTATGGAATATACATAATTTCCTACCTACGTATTCTTTTATTTACATTTTGGAAAGACTGACTGTCAACGAAGCAATATAAATACCTATATGATTAATTAACTCATTTTAACAGATCATTTAACTGGCTTCATATTGACGTGAAACCAATTTACCACGCGTCATTGGTTTCAGCTGTTAAAAGTTTAATTCTTTTGTCAAGACGAGCGTCATCCGTCCATTAAACTAAATAAACACAAACATCATCTTTTATTTTATCACCATGCAGGAGTGTCCGTGTCCGGTCCGAATAGCATCCCGGCCTGCACCTCTAACTTTTCGAATGTAATATGCGGATCATAATTTAATTATCACTTTCGTTAACGGTGAAGGAAAACATCGTGAGCAAACCTGCACTGGAAGGGCTCCATAAAAGTATCAGTGGTGTGTTTAGTCCATCAATCCGTACCAGGCCAGCGTGATGGACTAAGACTTAAACCCTTCTTGTTCTAAGAAGAGGCCCATGACCAGTTGGCCTAGCACAAATGTCTTGAAGTGTAGTAACGTAAACGTAACGTTAATCTGAGTGAATTTTGAATCAAAAATACAATTATTCTATAGCATTTTAGTTTAAATTTATGCGACAACTACAATTTGTATCATACGTAGATATGAATAAAGTTTTCAATTCGATTAAATATTATGTGCGAAAAGAGTATTTCCAATTCAAAATTCACTCGCGTTAACGTTACGTTTACTTTACCATACGTCACAACATTCGTGCTAGGCCTACTGCAGTGGAACAGTTAGGCTAAGCGTATGCTGAGACGCAGGTGACGCAGCCCAGCACAGTACAGATTTTGCCGCGCAGGGCAGGCGAGGCAGACATCGGCCATGACCGCATGCTGCGACGCAGCTCGAAGACACATTCGAGTTTGAACTAGTACAAAGAATAGACGCGTTCGAGTTGACGAACGTTTTTTTTTTTAATAGTCTGGATGATTAGTATCATACAAACAAGGTTCACAACGCACTAATTTAATTAAATGTTCTGTCATTACAATAAAATTAGAATTAGTTGTAAAATATACGTGTCGACGTGCACGCGTCGCGTAGAAATCTGTGTCGGCACTACAACGCGGCGCAGAGCAGGGCAGACGCATGTCTGCGTCGCACGAGTCTGCGCCGTAGCGTACGCAGGTCTTAGTACGTTCATACATTACAAAATCTGCTCTGCGCTGCTCTGCGTGCACCTGCGTTACCTGCGTCTCAGCATACGCTTAGCCTAATGGTCTGAATATGCTTATGCTTATACATATCGCATCCCCGGTGCAATACTGTCAACTTCGCAAAACGTTTTTTCAGGAGTAGCATTTAAAGATTCTAGTATCGTATAAAATGATGACATTCCCTGATTTTCCATGACACTTACACCCTCATACGAAAACTATACGTACCAAACCAGTGACATTATCGCACCAAGTGCAGAGGTACTTTAGGCCACGTAAAACGCTCATTTTTCCCTAATATTGCAAAAGTGACAGTGTTGTACGGGGGGTGCGATATATGTAATTGTGCATCGCCTATAATGAGTCAGGTAGAATTTTTGATTTCCGAAACCGTTCTTGTGGTTTCGGCTTTACTGGCTTACTTTGCTGGCTCAGCGTCATAAAGACGATGCTGGACTTCGGCACCTAACGTAACCAATCGCCTTCCATTACACCGCGGCCTCATTTGCACCAATGTAATGTTTTGGACCCAATAAACCAATCTATGGATAGGTCTCCAGCGAAACTTGGACAGTGATGTGAACAGTAATTGGAATTAAAATTTCCCATATAATCTTGGATCCAAGATTGGACTCAAATTTGACTCCCTATGTGTGGCCAGTTCTTTCTTTAACATAAGGGCACATAGGGCACAGGCCCAAGGCCGCCAGCCTGATGGGGTCCCCGAAATGCCGAAACCCAGTGCCTATGCATTTTTCATCAAATAAATCGATTTTAAGAAAAACATTTGTTTCTTAGTTCACCGCATAGTTAGCAAAGTTTAGCAGAAGTTTCTTTTAATTTAGGACAAACTGCCAACTTCAGACCTTCCAACTTTTCTCTATCAATCTAATATCAATAAAGTCACAGAACAATGGTACCTACTTTCTGATGTCTTCGGTCATGTTTTTTTGGCTTTCTTAAAGGGCCCCAGACTCTGTGCGCCCCAGGGCCCCAGCATGGCCTAAGACGGCCCTGTGTGTGGCCGCAGTATTACCAATTGGCTGTTTGAAGACGTCTCAAATCCAGAAACCAAGATATACTCTACATAACTATGCTATTAAACATTAAACCCATTTTATACGACACACGAAGTCACACTAACCAGCTGCCACGATCGACTTTATTTTTTACCCATACATCACAAAGACAGAACAATAAAAAACAATGTGTTGTCATTATACAGTATCACCGTATTTGTATGTACCACGTGTAACTATAAACCACAAATAAAAAGGCAACCTTCACACGTAACTCTTAAGTAACAGCAGACGCGTAGACGGCTGTAATCTACATGCGAACAGCGAATAATCTAGCTAACAGTCCGTCCAAACAAATTCGGAATTTATTCTTTTAAAGATAGAGCTGATATTAGAATGTAGAGTGGTATTCAATGAGTAATTTTGTGCACTTCACTACTATCAACCTGTTGGCTATTAAAGGTATTCATTCGGAATGCCTTAACTAGAGCACAAAGGAATGGCAAAGAGTTTGTTTGGGTTTAGTGGGGATTAATACAGACAGACATCTACTGGAACTTGTTTTGTATTTTAATGTTTTACGTCTTTGTGGTAGCATATTGGATTTTAATGTGAATTTTAGTATGTTTTGTGTATTATTTGGACTAACTTGTAAACTGTTTGATAAATATACATTTTGCTAATAAAATCATGTTATCGTACTTAACCGTTATTACTTTATAAATATAAAGTCCAATCACAATAGGTGGACAAACTTTTACAGATCACAGTACTCATGAATATGAACAACTTTTACTATGGAACCAACTCTGAAATATAAAAAAAAATATCAGCTGTTCCATACAAAAGTGCAATACCTACACGATCAAAATGTATGGAACAGCTGATATTTTTTTTTATATTTCAGAGTTGGTCCCATAGTAAAAGGTGTTCATATTAATGAGTACAGTGATCTGTAAAAGTTTGTCCACCTATTTTTATTGGACCTTAATTACAGGGTGTTAACGAATTCGTGTAATTCCTTCAAACCACGTGATCTACTGGTGACACAGATTAACCCTAAATGAGAATTTTTGAAAATCAACTGAAAAAATAATTTTAAAAAAAACTTGATTTTCTATTTCTGAGTCATTTTATAGCCTTGAGTTATCTGACTGCAAAGAGCGATATCGCGTTAGTCGTGCCTGCTAGTCGTGTCACCGTACTTTCATTAATGTATGCGTGGCATCGATATGTTGACACAAATAAAACATTTTTTTTGCAAAAAAATAAATTCTTATTTTTTTACTGAATCCTTAATAGGTGGTTTAGATACGATCGGTAACAAAGCCGCATGAAAAAATAATAATTTTATTTTTTTATTTTTAATCTAGCTAAATCCCGTGCGGGGCCTGTCTACATCAATAGTAGATCATGTGGTTTTAAGGAATTACACGAATTCGTTAACACCCTGTATATAATGAAGTTTACTGGCAACAGGAACAAGCCTATATACAAATCCCAACTATCCTGTGACTAAGTCCACTAGTAGAACACGTAAGGTCAAAATACACGTCCGATAGTTGCTTCCGGGAGCCGGATTCGACTATCTGATATTCATGAAATACACGTACGATTCTCGTGTCCGATTTTTTCTGGATGACGACGACGCCCAGACGGTGCTTACGATTCTGACATCCGATCCGATAGTCTGATCGTACGTGTAATTCATGTTCAAACAAATGTATGACGCGGAGGCCTTCAGATAATCTGATCAGACTATCGGAGGCAAGTATCGGATGTGTATTTGAGCTCTAATAAATAGGTATTTACTTATTTAAACTTTATGCAACAAAAAAAGTACAAAGGCGGACTTAATCCCTTAGGCATTCTCTACCAGTCAACCAAAGGTGGTGAAGAGATATCAAGGCAGGTGCAAATGTACCAAAGGTACCTATGACTATCAAAACTGGGTATAAGCACCTATAATGTGGTTGTTTGAATGTGATTTAAACTAACCTCCGTACTATTAAATACTCACGGAATATGGTATAGAACACCTTACACCATAAGTATACAGGGTTCATAACATTGGTCACGATCCCGTGGCAGGGTTGTAGGACACGTTATCCACTATCTAATAACCCAAAAATAGTGTGATCGGTTGCGTCCCGCGTGTCGTCCCAGGACGACACCGCCGTTGTTTATCTATTGGGTCTATAATTACGGTGATTGAGAGGTTAAGCAAAAATGAAACAAGAAAGAGAAAAAAAAATTGCGAAACTTTGGTCACTTTACAATAATATCTCGGAAATGGTTCACTTTTGCATAAAGCATTGCTGGGTTATTAGATAGTGAATATCATGTCCTAGAATCCTGCCACGAGATCGTGACCAGTAACCCTATATTAGAATTATTAACGCAGGTGAAGGAGCTCAGCTATTAATATCTAAATTATTCATAAGTGTGTCCACTTAAACACGTGTATGCATTTATAATCAGCTGATATTCCTATTTATAGAAAGAGAAATCAATAGCCATACAGTTTATTACTTCTTTGGTTCTAGAATTAGAACTAAGTACCTTACTACCAGAATTACCAGTCCTTCCTTATTATTTATTATATCCTTCTTCACACGTAAAAGTCAATAGTTTAAGAGAAACAGCTGTTCAAAGATTTCATAAAAAATACGCTAATATCTATCTATCCTTAGCTATGATCAGCTGTGTTTACATTTTGTAAAAGACACAACAACATAATCGTTCAGGGGTGATTCTATCATTACAGTTACAGCTATTATCGGTGTGTCAGGATTGCGAGCAAGGTAAACACACTAAATAAAACCAACATAGACTCTCCACCACTGAGAGTACTTGTATTTGGGTTAGTATTAGTAACATGAACTAGATCACAATAAGTATAATACTTTACAGAATTATTACAAGATCATAAAATAAGGACAAGCTAGACAGATATAAAAGGTCAGACTTCTTCAGCTGATCAACACGGAATGCTCTCGCTTCGTCGAATGACCACCGCCTTTATAACCTCGGGTGCGCCGATCCACATCGACGACTACCCTCCCTTGTCAACATTGCCCAGTGCTACCCGCTACCGATACCAATTTTAGGTCTTATATTTTGGGTTACAAATTAGAAGCTCCATTTTCTGAATTCGTAACTAAAGCAGGGATGAAGATTTTTTGAAAAAACTAAAATGAAAGTGATCTTTTAAGAACATAAAAATTACCTAATTTTGAAATTTTGACACTTGCTTTAAGACGGTCATCAGTGATACTTTAAGTGGCCCGCAGATTAGTACCCCCCTTCCGACTAACCTTGTATACTCGTGGAGACTCTTTTCATGCCCCATTCATTGTGTTAACACATGGCTGTTCCTTATGAATAGAAGAAAGTACATGCCTATAGATATCATACGGTTAATCGTTCACGATCACGCTACTTATATGGGAAAGAAATGCTATGACGCCATGATGCGACGTAACGTGGTTGTTTGTTCCGATTTCGTAACGTAACTGTCATTGTTATGCATGGAGTTTAGCTGACTGTACCGTGAGCCCGTTACTTTTACCGGCATACAAATTTTAGACAACCAATAAATCGACGGAGTTTTCTCAGATAGCGTTGCGAACAAACTAAAGCAGTTACAGAGAGAACTGAGTATTATCGTTTAAAAGTTATGAAAATAATGCTTTTCAAAGAACTCTCTTAGTTACGATGTTGCAATTATTTTGAACTGCTTTCATAGATTTTTGAAGACTATTTTTCAATCGATTCTATTTCTTATAAAATCGAGGTTAGTGTACTAGACACGTCCCATACATTTCGCATGGAAATCAATCAGTTATCACAGCTTAGCATGACAGTCTTTAACAATGTAAGTACTGAAGAAAAGAAAAATAACAAACTTAGTTCAAAATAACAATGAAACATAATATCAAAAGAAATAATAAAGAAAAAATATTGTATAAAGAAAAGAATGACTAGAATTAAAAATATGTATCGGTAAATAGTAAAAACCTTACGTTCTACGAAAATAGGTGCTGAAAATGTGTGCTGTTTTAAGCCTATTAGGTACTTTTTCCTGCAAAGACAGCATTTCGGGCGATAATGTACCCGGAACTCTTCCATGCAGAATTGATCCAAGTGCATCATTCAATTATAGAAATATTACTTTTTGATAATCTTATTTTTTGAGATAATCCCACAAAAAGAAATCAAGTGGGACTACGAGGTGGCCCTTGAGACCATAATGCTCCTATCCAAATAAGTAATTCCGAAAATCTTCCTTGAAATTCTTTAAAAGACTTTAAATATTTACCTTTCAGCACCATTCGCGTTGTACATTTGATGCTCCACTACACCAAAAAAGCTGACGGGTTTTAATAAATAAAAAATAAGCTCCTAGCAAGACAAAGTGTTCTAGATTTGAGGCTACAAAATAACTATACCTACCCTTTTCACCGTAAGTCCTCGCGTTTCTCTACAAAATGTTACCATACTAAGAATACGAAATATTAAAAATACATGGATAGTTTAGTTATTTTACGGTTTTTGATGATGTTTTTTTTACGTTTTTTCGATAGCCGTCTCCTTATAAGTACAATTAACGAAATTATCGCTATGTCAGGACTCATCTTTCGTTGAACAAAGCTTAAGCAGGTTTTTGCTTAAGAAACAAATCAAATAAAAAAATCTTTTAATGTAAGCAGGTACTTTTTTGTGGCTTCTTTCTGGTGGCCAGCCTCTTTCTAGGACTTTTTTTTTAGGTAGACCTAACTTTAAACTTAATTTCAAGCAAAAGTAAACTAGTAGTAACTAGTGAGTAGAACAAGTATAGTAATCTTGCAACTACTGAATAAAAATAATAACAAAGTGAACGTAACTTGTAACACGAATACACGATTTAACAAACAACTCTGGCGTTAACTCAATTTCAAAGCAAAACCGTATTAAGTATCTATTCTGTGGCAAAACCCACATCATAACCGCCTGTCTTCCTCTAACCACATCAAAGTAACAACGAGATAAAACCAAAATGTTTTGCAACACTGACTGAATAAAATATAGATAAATAACATGTTTTACCCCTGATCGCTGCGTCATAAGTCATAAACGTCACAAATATCCAATAGTTGGAAATTAACGGAGGTAAACAAACGTCACGACGTGCGACGGAGGAATCCCCCAGTTTCAGACATGATGACGTCAGTTTAAAGATCGTAGAATACTGTGATGTGCAATCTGTCAAATTTCTTTAATAGATTTTCATCTTTATTGCGAAAGCATTAGAGTTCAAGGTTGATTGGGAAAATTTGACAGTTTCGGGTAGCTTGACCTGCTGGCGTCTGTACTTGCAAAGTGTACATTACATTACACGGTAATTTCGTAGCTAACCTTGATATCTCATTTCATTAGTCTGCCTCTCTATGATTACTGTACCCTTTTCAACGTAAGGTGATCAGTGACGAATCTCTACAAAATGTTACTATACAAAGAATAACAAATATAAAAAAAAAAACATGGATAATGTAGCTATTTTACGATTTTTGATGATGACGTTCACATTTTTTCGATAGCAGTTACGGCTACAATTTACGAAATGACCTCTATGTCAGGACTCATTTCGTTGAATAGAGAATAGCTTTTTTTTACTTATCACATGTTAACAACCAATTAATTAGTCAGATAATCTAGTAGAGTAGTTGTTTACACAGGTCAAGCCACAAAGCTTTAGCAACGAGCGACTCGTCCTCTACTAATGCAAACATGTAAATATACACCAACGACACCGAGTGCCGACAAAAGTTAAAAAGTACGTAATAAAAAAACATGAAAAAAAACATCTATTCCTTAAATAAAGGGATTTTCATAAAATATTCCTAGATCTAAATACACATTGATTGTTATTATAAAGTTGAAATACTAATCATTGAAGGAGATGAAAAAATAATTATACTGAGTGTAAATATTATTCATAGAGACCCTGGATGCTTAGAAGATAACACTTTAGATGTTGGTGCGCTATGGGCGATAACGCAAAATATCATCATCATTCAGCCTAAAGATGTCCACTGCTGGACATAGCCACCCCACGCATCGCCATACCGCCCGGTCCTGTCCTTCTCGCATCCAGCGGACTCCCGTGACCTTCGCCAGGTCATCGGTCCACCTACACTACCTAAGGGCCGACCTTCGCAAAATATGCTTAGATATCAAAAAAGTATCGATGAGACCCAACTCCTTTTTTTAAACCTTGCCCCTCTGGTATTTCTTCTGTATCGTGGTTGCGTTTACATACACAAAACTTCCGAAGCAAGCAACATCCGAAGCAACTATTTGCAGGCCATACAAATATTTGTTTCGTATCGAACCTGCTCATCCACTGCGCCAAACTACTTTTTTTAAATTCCTTCTCATAACTGCTGCCCAAACTCTTGACAGGATCCATTAATCAAGAACATAATCATATATCATCATAATCATGAACGAAATACGACACCCTCAGGAATAGGTGACCCTCGGCTTATTCTTCTCCAGAAAAACAGTATAATAAATAATACTAACTAACAAAAACCTCACTTCTGAACTGAAACGTCTAGCTTAAGAAACTGATACGTCAAACTTCGGAAATATGCTACGCGCATGCGAAAGGACGTGGCCAACTTTAGTAAGGACCGTTACCCCATCAGTGAAATATGAAGTACACAAAAAAAACTTATCTCATGTCAAAGCGTTTGACCTCAAGACTTATAATATGGAAACAAAAAGCGTCTAGAACATCTGAATTTTTTTAAACTTTAATTGTTCGGCAAGAGCGCTCTTACACTCTGGAGGTGATGCGACACGTAGGTATGCTATTTTACCTAAACAGTAGACTGACACAGGTCTACCGAACGGTTACCCCACCAATGAAATATGATGTACACAAAAAAACGTATCTCATGTCAAATCGTTTGAACTCAAGCCTTACAATATGGAAACAAAAAGCGTCTAGAACATCAGAATTTGTTCAACTTTAATTGTTAGGCGAGAGCGCTCGTACACTCTAGAGGTGACGCGACGCCAAGGTATGTTTTTATACCTAAACAGCGGAATGACACGGGTTTGCCGGAACCACATAGTAATTCTGTCCTATCGATATCAATCCAGCTCGCGGCATAAAAATTTAGACTAAGCGACGGCCGTTGACAAATTCCAAAGTGATTGATGAAACGATGACCAAACCCTTCACAGACTTCAATGAATAATGATCTCAGTGTTTCTTTTTGAACTGAAATCAACATTGTGTTGACAAGTACATAGATAGAAATATAAATACGCTCCATTCAAAGATGGGTAAACAAGGTTCGTGGTATCAACACATCTCTAAAATTGATGTCACAGTTTATTTTTAGCCTAGACTTTTCCCAACAATTTTTGTGTCGGCTTCTAGTGTGGTACAAACAGATTTTACATGAAAATGATGCCGTATGAGTGCCTAGTGAGAGTTTTTCTTAATATTCATTCGCGTTAACGTTCACGACAATTTGTAAAGAATCGAAACAGCGCCAGCTAGTGATAATAATGGGAAACAACATTTGCGAGTGCAAGTATTTTTTAATCCACGACGCAAAAAGAGGGGTGTTATATAAGTTTGACCGCTATGTGTGTCTGTGTCTGTCTGTATGTGTGTCTTTCTGTGGCACCATAGCTCTTATACGGGTGAACTGATTTAGGTGCGGTTTTTTTTATTTAAAAGCTGTTTTTTTAGCGGTGGTTCTTAAAGATGTTTTATCAAAATCGGTTCAGCCGTTTCAGGGTCATCAACTGTTTTGTTGTTTGCGTTGGGGGTTTTATATTTTTTTAATTTATATGTTATACTTCATAGTGAACGACTATCGAACGACGATTTACATTCGTAAGTGAAAACGTTAACGCACGTGATTATTTTATTTATTATTTGACTTGGTCACGCTTGAACCTAGTCACACCTGATGGTAAGCGTAGACAGGGTCTAAGATGGAGCACACGAATCCAAGTAACAGAGATATAGAGAGATTCCCCTATGCCCTTCTGGCTCTCACATACACACGACGAAAAACAGTAAAAGTAACTGCTTGGCGCCGGACTTTAATGTGAGGGTGGTAGCTAGCCCGGCAGACCGTATAGATCCTACCACCAAGCGTGCTGTGTTTTGTTGAATCTTACAACACGCGTCTATTCCCAGCGTGCGGTGAGGAAGTTTTATATGCTAGCCCGTCCCCACATGGGAGAAATTATTGTTTGATTAAACAATCAAACAATAATTTCTCCCATGTGGGGACGGGCTAGCATATCGCACTCGCGAAATGTTTCAAGCATTTCGCGAGTGCGAGTTACAATTTTGACAGTAACTCACACTCGCTTGTCTATGATTCTCGATGCGTTTGACATTAAGTGTCTAAACATACTATGCTGAAGATAAGCGACCGAAGTTCGGCATGATTCCGCCTGCAATACTATTTGAATTACTGACGACATATTATGCCGAAATTACGTCGCGTTAGCGTACAGCCGAACTTCGGTCGGGCGTAAGTTCAGCAACAATTCGGCGGCAACGTATTCTGTAGAGCACACATTATACGCGACCGAAGTTCGGTTAGATTGACGACGAAGATCCGGGGCGGGTAGCAGCGGGAGGCAGGCCTGCCCTCGCCCCGCGTGTCCGCCCACAAGTTTGCGCAATTGAATTTCTGCCGCGTAAGTTCGGCACTTATGGTGTGTCATATCAGCCGAATAAGTCGGAACATAAAATCAGCCGCGGAACTTCGGTCGCGTATCTTCGGCATAGTGTGTTTGGACACTAACTCGATTAACGCGATAGTGAAGTCATTCGAATAATTTTGTGCAACTCGCACTAGGCACTCTCACAGTTAACTACGGCTGGACATCAATACACGTAAGACCAGCTGTTTAATAGAAAAAAAATAATAGAAATACAAAAGAAATTGTTATAATAAAAAATATTTGTACAAGTGTAAGCTGTCGTACTTACTAGGTATTTGCATATTTTATTATGCTACTTAGTCATAACAATCTAATGACTTAGGATCTTCACGATAACTTACGGTGAACGTGTACAGTCGGCCTGATGTTTTTTTTAATTTTTGTACATAAAAACTGAAAATCTTTACGATGTAATTTTATTATTAGCGCAAACAAAGTATTGCATTGTATTGATATGTGTATTTATTTTACCTTTCAAAACGACACATATTGTAATGGCGTCAACATGATATAAACAACTTTTCTTTTGTTCGACGCCATTCACCTCAAAGAATGAGTTAATATTTGCCGTTCGCTCACAATGAATGTGCATGAGCGAGATGCAAATAACAACAACAATAGAAGAGCCGCCATTTTCAATCTTATTCTTTAAGTCATAGGGTTGTAAATTGATATTTAAATCAAAGGCAATACAGAACCCAATATACAACATGTAACAGGAATAACGCAAACACCTCAACTAGAATATTCAGTTATAATCATAATACATATACTGAAATTTTAGTTTTATGTGCTTAAATATTGTTTACTAAGAAAATAGTATTACTTTTTCATTGTTATATGCATATAAATTTCAGTCTTATAGCCCTGATAAAAGGCTCGATTTTCTTTATTTCAATTCAAAGATTGATATGTAAAAAGCTCATTTTAAAAAAAAATACATATTAAAAATGCCTGAAATCCGCTGAAGCCGCTTAGTAACGATCAGTAGCATTGTATTTTTCTTAACAATTCTTTCCATCCAATGGTTGTCTAGAAGAAATTGCTATAAGCGATAAGACCGCCATTTGTACTGTTCTTAATTATGTGTATTCCTTTTGTTTTATTTCTTTTAGTGTACAACAAAGTATATCTATCTATCTAGCTGGTTCTTAACAAACTAATTACAAGGTTTGCCTTTATTATGTTACACGTTGTATAATAACTAACTATACAAAATGTAAGAAATGTATCGACTTTCCTACGTATACTAGCGCAAGTGCAAGAACACAACTTTACAGGAGAACGGTTTAAAGGTGCTAGGGCTTTTGACATAAATCAATAGAAATATTTGAAATTTTCAAATCGACCATACTTACCATACCTTTAAAATTATTCAAATATTTCTATTCATTTAAAAGCTTTAGAACCTTTAAACAGCTTTCCTATAAAGTTGTGTTTTTGCACTTGTACTAGTATACGTAGGACCCGATATGATCACAGTTTATCTACTAAAGAAAATAGTGAAACAAAGAAAAACATCCGGGACGAGGGATTTAGTTTGAAACACTAAAACTTGGATATAAGAAAAGTTTTTTACTGTTTGTTTTGGAACACCAACGTCTTTCCTAATTAAAATAGCTGCGTCTATGTTTTATGGCCTATAATATTAAAGGATCCTTTGTTCTTCGTACCCTGAACCTGAAATGTACTGAAATAGATGTGGAATATAAATTATTTTCGATTTATTGTGTGTTGTGCTTACAAAACTTTTACGTATACATTTTTCCAGCGTGTTCGTTGTACACGCGCCTGCACATGAAGCTACTACAATCTGTCAAATTTCTTTAATAGATTTTCATCTTTATCGCAAAAGCATTAGGTTCAAGGTTGATTGGGAAACATTTACAGTTTCGGGTAGCTTGTTGTGCTGGCGTCTGTACCTAGCCTTTTCCCAACTATGTTGGAATCAGCTTCTAGTCTAACCAGATGCAGCTGAATACCAGTATTTTACACGGAGTGACTGCTGTCAGACCTCTGCAACCCAGTTACTGAGCTATGATGATATTCGAAGGTTAAACTCAGACTTTCAGGCTTCTGACTACCCGTAACGACTGTCATAGGTATTCGTATGACACCTGGGGGTACTCCCTAAGTCCGTCAACGAAGTTAGTCACCCGTCCGAAAGTAGCCCGAAACGTAGGAGTGAACAAAACAAGTGTCAAGTTCAAGTTTTCGGACGGGCAAAAACACAATGGTAGTAGGGACAACTGTCAAATCGTGTTTTCATTCATTCTAAGTTTGGGCTCCGAAATAATCGTATGTCCTTAGGTGATAGGGAGTAGGAAACGCTCGTAACTAAGGCCGAAACCACGGACTTCGTGCTTAGGGAGTAGACCCCCTGGGACGGGCATGGAGTGGTCTCGATGTGTTACAAATGGTCACCCATCTCCGGTTTTGACCGCGACAAGCGCAGCTTAACCTTGCAACTCCTATAAACCACGTGATTGTTAATTACCTATGAGATCCTCAAACTTTTTTCAGCGTGTTTGTTCGTAAATCCCCTAACAAATAAAATGACCTGATTTAAACACACGTTGGTATTTTTACAGGCCTTCTAATCCGTCATAATACAAGTAAACCATTGTAATAATAAATTCTTTGTCTTATCTAAACCTTTATCTGACTTTGACGTTTCTCTTTGACGAGAAGTTTAGTCCACAGTTATTCCATACATTCGAAATTGTTTATTTATTTGTCTAATAAAAACACAAAGTAGAACGACTGATTTTCCTTCGTAAATATTGTCTAAGGCGCCATCTCCACGAGCGAGTGAATCGCGGCGATATTCTCGCCGTACCATTAAATTCAATACCAACTATCGCCGCGATAACATCGCCGTGTGTAGACACGTTCTAAGAAAGTGTATAGAAACACGTGGCACGAAGATAATATCGCCACGATTCTCTCGCTCGTGGAGACGAACCCTAAGACTAACATTGTCATCTTCATCACAAGTCGGTAAAATTATGAGAAACTAGAGGTCGCCTGCTGCTTCGCCCGCGTGGATGTCTTTTATCGCGTAGATATTTCGCGGTTTTCGGGATAAAAGTAGCCTATGCCCTTCTTCGGGTTCCAGACTATATCTGTATTAAGTTTCATCAAAATAGGTTCAGCGGTTTAGGCATGAAAGCGTAACAAACAGACAGACATAGTTACTTTCGCATTTACAATATACTAGCGACCCGTCCCGGCTTCGCACGGGTACTATAATATGCATGTATTATACATACAAACCTTCCTCTTGAATCACTCTATCTGTTAAAAAAAAACCCATCTAAATCCGTTGCGTAGTTTTAAAGATCTAAGCATACATAGAGACAGACAGCGGTAAGCGACTTTGTTTTATACTATGTAGTGAAGTAGGAATATTCCCATGTTTCCCAGACGGGCAGAAAGGATCAGTGCTTATGATCATCTAGTATACAGTGTGATTTATTCACCTTTAACTATGTGAGAAAACCCTAAAACATTGGAGCGTGAAATTTCCATAAAAATCGATAAAGTTGTAATTTTTTTATTACACTCTTCGACTCAGTTTTATGTTAGGTCCAATTGAATGTATAAGAGAAAAAAAATCTGAGCAGCACAAATTGGTCAAATTGAATCATAACTTATTCATACAATTTGTTCTACCTACAGTCATCTAAGTACGATTGATCATTTGTCGATTCTTCGTACTTGAAGTTATAAAATCAAAACTTGATTAAAGTAGTATCACTACATAAGTAGTATAAAACAAAGTCGCTTCCCGCTGTCTGTCCCTATGTATGCTTAAATCTTCAAAACTACGCAATGGATTTTGATGCGGTTTTTTTAATAGATAGAGTGATTCAAGAGGAAGGTTTTAAGCTATAAAACGTGCACGTGCAAAGCCGGAGCGGGTCGCTAGTAAAGTATAAAGTCTCGATCTATAACTCAAATCCGTAGTAAACATTTTTTTCGATTTACACGCGGCAAAGTTATTTGTGCAGTCATCTAGGAATAATGTGTTAGGACATTTTTGTTTTAAAACTAATTGAACCTTACAAGAAACCGAATCGATTGGTATAATAAACAAAAATTACCAACTTTAATAATTTTTATGGAAAGTTTACGTTTGAGCAAAAAAATTAACATGGCAAAATTGTTTTCATACAAACTTAGTAAATAGAATGAAAGGAAAGAAAGAAAACAAATTTATTCTGCTAAGGACACAATAACAGCATAAACAATAAACAATTATAAAGAAAAACTTAAAAGAAACACACATATTTTATGCTGTCGAGCATGCCCATGCCGAAAGGGTCACCAACTTAGCATATGCCGGGCGTCAAACACCCAGCGCTGATTTTCAGTTGGTGCCCCTGCAGTGACACACGGATGAAGGTAAGGTAAATGTCTCCAAAGAAAGTTTTCCTGTAACTCCTTTGGTTTAAGATTGCCCCATACAGTCCCAGTTAAATAAATCACACTGCATAATCAATCAATCCTCCTGTTATGTTATAAACTAAGCTGTGCCTGCGACTTCGTGGAAGTTGGAAAACAACATCGTGTCGCATTCTTTAAATCTAATGACATTTACATAAACTCACGCCTTTATTCCCCGAAGGATTGGCAGAGGTGTATATTACACCCACATTTCGCCGTTATGTTTACGTCCCATGTAATGGGGGCGAGCCTGCGAGCCTATTGCTACCGACCGGGCACAAATCCAGACTCCGGGCTGCTACTGAGAAATGCCACACGGAAAAACCCAATAACACTTTGCCCGACCTGGTGATCGAACCCAGGACCTCACGCTCAGCAGTCGCACTTGCGACCGCTAGACCAACGAGACAGTCATTTCTAAAAAAGTCTAATCACATTTATATCCAAATAAAGTTACTGCTCATCACCCACACACAATAGCGTGATAAATTGAATCCTATAATCTGACCCGCTCTTTAACTGGTGTAGCTGCCTAATTTCAACTGGGTCTGTCCAGTAGTACCTACTGGCGTGAAGCTCAAACATACAAACGGACGAACAGGCAAAAATTCTAAAAACTACATTTTTAGTATCGGTATTTTTGTTCCCAGGATGCGTTGTACTTATTTTTTTCCAAAAATATTAAATGTACAGTTTTAGCATTGTTCCGATTTTATTTAATGTATGATGTACTAAGTTTTGCTAGTGACGATTTTCCATACAAACTTTCATCCCCTATTTACCTCCTTTAGAGGTTGAATTTCGAAAAATCCTTCCTTATTCCTTGTCTACATTATAAAAGGAACCTTAGTGCAACATTTCAGCTTTCTAGGTCCAAGGGTTTGGGCTGGGCGTTGATGAGTCAGTCAATCAGTCAGTCAGGACTTTTCTTTTTATTTATATAGATAGATAGATAGATTAATCCCTCAATCAGCTCTCACAATACTCTTTGTCAGCACTCTATTCGTATGTATTCTATTCGTAATCAAGACCACAATACCACATTCAATATCCCGAATCAATTACACCATTGAGGCCACCTATTCCGCAGTGACCACTCTATTTCATAGTACAACAACACGCACATTTCGCTTGTAACAAGGTGGGTTGAAGGCAAGTGATTTGAGTGATTTCACAACATTTGTCCTACATTAAAATGTCCCTAGTTGCCCTTGGCTTTTGCGTACATAGGTACTAAAACACGATGACATACAATCATGCAAAAATTAAATTAATGTGAAGTAACAATTAAAAATCCTAACAAGTTTTAAATATCAGATTGTTAATCTTGCCTCAAAAACATCTAGATAAAGAATGAAATTAGTAAGAGATGCCTTAGGCCGCTTGTACACGCTAAGAAAAGTCGCCGGGCATATGCAAGAATTCGTGTCGTTTCTACACACGAACTGTGTACACTACATCGGCGCTGATCAAGAAAAAAAATTTGCCTGCGCTAGACACGACGCGTGAACGTTGCTGCGGTGCGGTGGGGGGCAGCGTAGGGTAAGGTGGTTCAGGTAGTTTTTGTAAGTTTGTTTGCGTGGACGTAGACGCACGACTGCCCGAAAACTATTTTAACGTTTGCACGTTCCTATCCGTCTTGTCTGCAGTAGACACGAGAAGTTATCGTGCCTAGATCCGACAAAATTCTTGTCGTTTACATGATAAATTGGTCCTATCTGCAACAGACAAGGTGAAATTTCTTAGCGTGTACAAGCGGCCTTATAGGTTTTATAAGACGTATGGTTGCCGTTTATTTCTGCTTATACCGATTATTCAACCCTCACCAAGCCGTCTCCTTCCCAATCTCCCATCAATAACTCCCTAAGCAGAGGTCCGAGTTCCACTAGGGCTCGCTCTTAGGACTGTTGTTGCTAGTAGTTATGATGTTAAAGTAGAAGTAGTTAGTTATGTTAAGTAGTTTACTCCCCCTCCACTCTCCCGTTGGCTGAAGACCCTTCAAGTCTCGTCAATAGCTGCTCGGTTAGGTAGAAACGGTCAGTCCAATAGAATAATAATGTTTAGTTTACCGATAGTTGTTACGGTGAATGGCCTAATAGCCAAGAGCCTTGATCAACACCGTATGCGACTCTCGAAGGGCTTGCTACAGAAAGCAGTACTCATTGACGCGGCACGCTTAGTGAGGAGGTTCCTTTCTCTGGAGCCCTGACCGCGGGCAGCTTGGACCCTGTTCCCTATGCCGGTGGGCTAGGGCTACTATACTTTAATATGTAGTAACGATATCATAATGTTTAGTATCTGGCATAAGATAGACCAGGCACAGACAGCCCTCTGTCTGTCTGTGAATGTCACACAATAGCAACTAAAGCATTATATCAAGAAGAATTGCAGCATACTCCTTGTGTGCTAATAACAATCTGTTGTTATTAGCGCACACACAATAAGTGTTAGTGTTGTAGTGTTATTATTACAATTTTTTTGCTTTTTTATTATTATTTTTTTGCTTTGCTTTATTTTATTTAACTTTACTTTTCTTTATGTGGTAACCCATTGTACCAATAGCCGCGTTTCGTCCCGCTGCAATGTAACTCTCTGTGTTTCACCTTCATGTGAGAGCGCTGGTACCCATAACACAAGTTAAATCTTACATTGGGTACCAGAGTTCATCGAAACACTACATACTATTGTTACTTGTATTAATTCCACTCTAAGCACAGTGTTCTTGTAAGTGTTTATTGTCCAACTTTTTGGAAAATAAATTATTATTATTATATTATTAGTGTTGTCTTTATTTACATTTTCATTTGTCATTTTACAACGATCCGTTAGGAATGACGTACTGGGTTCGATTGGCAAAAATGTATATCAAAATTGATTACTTAATCCAATCAAATAAAAAAAACACAGAAACCATTACAGGCGCTTTTGAAAAGTCGAATTTAGGTGCACGGTTCCTAATTGTCGTTTCCTATGTAGAAGACCCGGCAAGGAAGTCCATGGATACTCTTTTATTCTCGCTTCTAATGAAACCCAGAACCAGGCTCGGATTGTAGGATCCATTTAGAATTGGTACAGGAACATTATTCATGTCGCTCAGATGAATGAACCCTTATCATACAAAACTTTCGTCACTCATATCAGTATGACATAATAAAGGAATAATAACTCACTATTTTATCATCAAACTCTTTGTAAGTACATACAAGTCTTGACCACAGAGTCAGCGACAAATATAGAAACGGAAACTAGGTTCTTAAGTAATTAAGATTTTCAGTTCAATCTGAGACGCGTACTTCAATTAGTATAAGTTATCTCACTTAATCTGCATGTAGCTATTTGAAATAAACAAGCAGACTGTTAATTACTATGAACCTTCTAAAATAGGATAAAATAAACATTTACAATGGTAGGCAAAAAGATCCATGTATAATTCGGCCATTAAAATTTCGTGTGTGGTAAATTAACTTTTGATCGTGCAACATTCATTTTGCTTTAAGAATCCATTAACCCATTTTAATGGTTATAAGTTAGTATGAGTTAGGGCATAAGGTTTTATGAAAAGTACATAACAGATATTTGTTTTTTTTTTTTTCAAATAATGATTATTTTTATGTAGGATTTTATTTTCTTTTAAAAATAATAGTAAAAAAATGTAATTTTGTTAGGTATAAAAATGTAATGTAGAGGTTTCGCGAAATCTTCCAAAAGAGTTGGTGGGAAATACAGGGTGCAAACGAATTCATGTAATTCCTTCAAACCACGTGATCTACTAGTGACACAGATTGACCAAGCACTGGCTTTATTAAGTTTAAGAAAAAAAAAACATAAAAATAACCTGATTTTCTGTTTCTGAATCATTTTAGCGCCCCTAGTTAACTGACTGCACGAAGCGATATCGCGCTAGTCGTGCCTGCCAACTGTGTCGTCGTGCTTTCATTCATTTATGCGTGGCATCGAAATGTTTTAATGTCACATAAAATAATTTTTATGCACAAATTTTATTTGCTTGTTTTTTTATTGAAACTTTGTTAGGTGGTTTAGGTAAGATGACTGACCCCTACCGCAAGAAGAAAAATGTTTTTTTATTTTTAATCAAGCTAAATCCCGTGCGGTGTTAATCTATATCAATAATAGATCATGTGGTTTGAAAGAATTATACGAATTTGTTTACATCCTGTATATTCCCTATGCCATATTAAGGGTTATAACAAACACGTTTTTAAACAAAGGATCGTAGAAAAAATTATAAGTATTTAAAAAAATGTGTAAATATTGTTAATGTATTTAAAGCAAAATTAATGTTTCACGATCAAATGTTTGTTTACCTTTTATACAAGATTTAAATGGCTATACTATAAGTACGTTCTGTGATAATTTAGGCCAGTCAGTACAAAAAACTTAATTACTTTAATGAAATTAAGAACAGCAATCTATCTAGGTATATGCGGTAATAAAACCAATTAAGTTACAGTTGAAAAGCTGTCTGTCAGTTCTTAAAAGACACCTCATCTCTATCTTCATGCACGTGACTTCCAGCAAGACTGACAGCAAACCTCTGCATATAAACCAGAATGCCTGATTTATGTGAAGAAACATTCGCTCTAGTATGTCTGACGGAGTTCGAACACATCACAATACTGGTCAAGTGAAAAAAACCGGCCAAGTGCGAGTCAGACTCGCGCACGAAGGGTTCCGTACCATTATCCATAAAAACGGCAAAAAAATCATGTCTGTTGTACGGGAGCCCCCCTTAAATATTTGTTTTATTTTAATTTAATTATTTATTTTTAAAGTGAATATATAACTAAATATTCTGTGAATATTTCAAGCGTCTACCTGTTGCCGTTATCAATATCTAGCAAAAACGAGCAAAAAAATCACGTTTGTTATATAAGTGTCGTCCTGGGACGACGGGCGGTACGCAACCGGTTAACTATCACGGTTCATGAGATACAGCCTGGTGACAGACGAACAGACAGACGGCAGCGGAGCCTTAGTAATAGGGTCCCGTTTTACCCTTTGGGTACGGAACCCTAAAAAAGAAGAAACGGAGTACTCCGGCTCAATATCGGCTTTATCAAAATAAAGACATAGAACAAAGATGGCTGTTCACTGGCTAATGAACGCACGATTGCATTCGCGTCTCAAGCGCTTCTTTCCAATAAGTGCCATTCGTACCTACGCCGACGACTACGCCTCGTTCACCTCACTACACTTCTGGCAGTTCTGGCCACTCATGAATATTTGAATTTAGAATGATGCGTATAAAAAAATTAAATGTAAACGTTTTTGGTGGGAAATCTGTTATCAATATTTTTTTATTACTAATGCCCCGGATCCTATGAACAAAAACAAATAGTAATAGTAGTATTCTTCATTGCCAAACTTGACATACGAATAGACTCGTAAGCTAATTTTACCTGTGATAGCTACTAATCTATAACCCTAGGCGCACACTAGGCGACACGCGACAACGACAGCTCGGCGACTAGACGCGACGACAGGCTGCAGCCGACAATTTTCATATATTTTGTTCAAAGCTCCGCACACTTGGCGTCAGAGTCGCGGAGTCGCGACGTCAAGCTAGGGGAGTCGCGTGCGCTCGCTATTTGTCGCCGCGTCTAGTCGCGCTATGCACGCACACACACGACGACAAACGCGCGACAGTGCAGCGCTCGCTGTGAAACAACACAGCCGTCTCTCTCGAATACTCTACTACTAATGATCGCTTCCTGCACGACGTCTGTCGTATCGACTAGTCGCCGACGCAAGCGACAGCTCCGCGTCTAGTCGCAGCGACAAGTCCCCCAGTTTGCGATGGCCCTTATAAGGTGTACTATGCAAAACCGGTCTTTGCTTCATATTGGTAAAGATACCAGAGACTTAATTTTAACCAATAACTCTCAACAAATCATAGGAATCGGTCGTAAATCAAGTTTACCTTGCGCACTGAAAATGGATTTAACGAGAAAAGATTTTAGAGCAATATTTTTTAACGATTTTAAAATTTCTCTATCGCCACAAGAGTACAGTGTTCGCCTTCTAAATGCTTTTCACCAAAAAGTAAGTATATTGGAAAGCAATAAATATTTTACTTTCGTTCTAAATACGTTTAACGAGTTTCACAAAACTTTCAGAGTGGCCCACGTAACAATCATGCAAGTCATTAAAACTAAATAGAAAAATTACCTATACTGTGTAGACTTTACTTATAAATACTAACAGTATTGCCTCCCATATATGAGAAATCCAAAGAAATATGGACTGAATCTCAGAGGCGTTATCCCAAAGGAATTCCTCGAAAAAGATCTGACGCCAAAAGGGCCTATAGAATACGTATCTATAAGAAATAATCTCTCTGGCTCAAATAGGATATAACCTTTTGGAATTGAGTAACAACATAATCTATCACGCTAGAAGTTGGCGTCTGTTTACTGAGCTACTATGAGCTTGATTTGGAATTAAATTATAAAACCAAGATCTGAAATAAATTATTCTGTTAACACATTCGAGGTCAGCACACGTTTCATAAAGCTCATACGCCATAAATATTGCTAGTGGACCTTCCAGGAGGGTCCTCGACATTACGTTTGCGCAAAGAATGAACCCTCGTGGAGGGTTTTTGGCTTTAGGTTAAAAACCGTCTCATAAAACACGCTACTACGTAATATAATAGGTGTTTTCAAGGAGTCTTGTTGCTTGTTTTATGATGGTGTATTTTCCAAGGACAACCTACATTTATAATGAGCCCTCCACTAGGGCACACGGCATCGCAAATGCGACTACAGTGTGCCCTCCCGGAGGGCACCCTGCACTGAACGTGTTAACAGCTTAGCAGAACAACAACAGTACACTGTATGCAGTGTGTCTGCAATCGTCAATCCACATTATTAAGCGCGTTGTCACTGTAATACCTATGCCTTGTGCATCGTGCACTCACTTTGCTAATATGTAAAATGCATCTGCTTCTTATCTATCATCCTTCACAGATCATAAAACAAGCAACTAAAGAGGAACCTCACATGTTGTTACTAAAGATTACGTCAAATGATCACACTTCACAATGATTCATTGATCCTACACTTTCGCAAGAAGTCTCGCCAGTCAAAAATTTGTCATCAAAACATAAACTGTGCTTTAAAAATTTGGTCTTACATTGTCGTCCTGTGTGCATGCTATAATTTTAATTAACTTACAAATTATATAATTTTATACTTAAATACATATTGTGATGTTTGCCTTTAATTGGATATGCATTTAGCTCGTAAGTTTTGGCATGTTATCATTTTTACTTAAAACAAGGTACTTAATAACAACACATGAACATGCTGGCCCGCAGGTTCGCTCGATGTACGGACGCGGTAAAAGTAACTTTATTCAAAGCGTATTGCACGTCTCTGTACTCAGCGAGCCTGTGGTTCAGATATACCCAAAGGGCTTACAATTCTCTGCGCATCCAGTTTAACAATTCCTACAGGGCGCTGTTACGTCTGCCGCGCTTCTGCCGTGCGTCAACAATGTTCGCTGAGTCACGCACAGACAGCTTTGATGGCACCTGGCGCAAAAAGACAGCCTCACTGCTAAGCAGATTGCGTGGGAGCAGTAACAGCATCCTAAATGTAATAGGCAATAAGTTAGACAGCCCACTGGTGTGGAGCCTCACCCAGAGGACTAAGTCTCTCTTAGTTATTAGGTACTAACATATTTTGTAAGTACTTACTAACAATTTTAATGTAATTGAAATGGATCAATGATTGTCTGAATAAATAAATAAATTATTATTATAATAACTGTTGGTAATCCAAATAATAAATAAATTCCATGATGCAAAAGAAAACTTAATGTGCGATAAAGTTTAAAAAATGAAGTAAACTGTCAACCTATTCGGTTGTTTTATTTCGTTTTATGTATGAGAAAAACTATATAATAAACTGAATCGATCGACAACCTGACTTATCCAAAAGGTTCTGAATTGGGATGCTGATCTTGTGAGTTCCCTGTTCACTTCATTTTTTTTTTTAAGTAGCTTTAAGGTTTCTTCTGGAGCCTGGCTCTCTAAGCCCGGCTGCACATTATAAGAAAAAAAATATCTGGCAGCCTGTGGGCTCTATTACATCGTATGCGCAGAGGGCCTTCGCGCACCTGTCAGAAGATTTTCTGACAGAAATTTCTTAGAAGTGACCGGACTAAATGTTATCTTCACTTACTGTGCACTAGTGTGCACCCTGACATTGACTCAAGTGTTATTGATAGATGACGAAGTAGCTAATCAATTACCGTTTACAGGACCAGCTTTACCAGTGCAAAAACTCTCTTAGCGGTTACATACTAACGCGTTAATTAACAGCATGAACATGTTTCTCGTAGAGACTTATTATTTTATATAACAGTACATAGATCGACATGAGAAATTTTGCCGTGCGTCTAAAGAAAACCCCATGATTATACGTTCTCACTACACATTGACAGGTGTCCACAGCAGTAATTGATGTTTCAAAGCGAATTTCACTTAATTACTAATAACAGCCACTCTAGGAACTACACACGCGACACAAACATGAAAATAAAATGAAACCGTACTATTTTCACGCGATGGAAACGGTAAAAACCCGTGTACGGAATAAATTATACCGTTAATCCGTACTTAGCTTTTCTTTGATCTTTAAATTTAGAATTTTTGACCCACTTTTTGATGTCCTCTTATACTTGTTTGCGGAAACGCTTTCGGTATAATTTGGTTATTTTTGAGAGCCGAATACTCTGAAAGTATTTCTGCTATGAATATGTTTTGGATAGCTATGCCGTGGTGAAAAGATTAGCTAGTCAATGGGATTTATAGCGAGAGGCCCAGGGTGCGCCGGACGTATTTAAGTACTCTTTTAATTTAATTTTAGGATTCGAACTCAATGAATAAGAAAGGTAAACTTTGTTATTGATCTGTCGTTAAAATATATTTCAATAAAATCGATGTATTTTCTTCACGGTCAGTCCGAGGCTATGCTAATTCCAATCGAGACAGATGTCTTGAACAGTTCTCAAGGCCCGACACCCGCTCAAGTGGAAGAGTCCTTGGAGTACGGTCACGTGGGTTTACCTTGTGCTGTCTTGTGCAGTGTCAAATTAAAGAATGAAAAATAAATTTTAGTCGCCGCTCGAGGTTTTAATATTGTCCCAGGTAAATGACATTTTTTTTTTGTAGCCCCGCACTAGTATTTCTCCTATATGGTGGGTGCGTTTACAGACACAAATCTCACATACACAAACGCCCAGACCCGAAACAACTATCTGTAGGCCATACAAATTTTTGTTCCGAGTGGGAATCGAACCCACGACGCGTAGCGCAGAAGCCAATCGCTCAGCCACTGCACCAAACATGTCGTCAAATATGCTTAATTTTGATCAGCTACCATAAAAAATCTGCTTAACACTTCTAATAATACAGTCGTGATGTTTACACACCATTTCTTCTTAGCTGACGTCACAATCAACAATTTTATTCTTGCATATGCACATCTTATCCTCTCAGTGACGTACAAAGATGACATTGTGTAGCTTTTCATTATTGTCTAGAAGACCGCATTATTCTTCTCTCGTGTCAGCACGAGCTATAGGATAATAGCTCACGCCATGGCGAAAAGATTAACCAGGCTAAAAGGTTGATTGCGGGGCTGACTGCTCAGAGTACGCCTGACGTATATAAATTCCTGAGCTCAATTCTACTTAGAGAAACGTTGATCAAACGCAACCGAACCAAAGCCGAATCATTCATTCAGACTGTTGTCATTACCAAAAACTGTCAAATTGTTTGTCAACAAAATAAAACCAAACAGTTTGACAGTTTCACAAACAATAACTGACTGACAGTTGTGAATCGTTTGCGGTTTGACAGCGATAGCAGCAGCAATCGTTAGCAAAATAAATTAGCCTCCTCGCGGCTAACTGACTGCATTGTTAATTTTGAAGCTAGTTATTAACGCTAATTATTTGTTTAATTTTTAATAAGCTTCTAACCTACTTATGTTGGTTTTCTCCCACTACTTACCGATAGGTGTCATTAGAAATAGGAAAGTGATTTTTCCATTTTTTCATGGCTACGGCACGACACTACAAAATGTCGTGACGATTCCAAGCGCCATATAATATGTCTAAGCACCGTTTACTCACGAAAAGGTTCATACAAATTATATAGCCTTAAGCATTATTAACATCGTACTTAAATCGGTGCATTGACTCAATTAAAAATTTCATTAAATTCTGTATAATGTAAAGAGCCAGCTTCACACCCTCAAAGGTATAAATTTAGTGCACTGAATTAAGCTTAATGCTGATCAGTGGCGAAGGGTGAATTTTCTTAAAAGGGAAGCCGGACCAAAAAATGCTTACCTTGCTCAAGTGTGATGCGTGAATTCTCGTTTCGAAAGGGAAGCCGATAGGAATCAAGTTGTATGGAGCCTTCGCCACTGATGTTGATAATTATGGCATGATAGATCATGCCGTATAGCTCGTGCCGTCACAAGAGAACAAATAACAAAGAAGATGGGGGTGCATGAAAAAAGCTTCCACGAGTGACGATACTTAACCGTCTGCGACTGACGTGGTAGTCCAACAGACACCGGGAAATATAAAATTCAGTTCATTACCGTTAATTTTCAAATTTGAACGCCGCCGCTCTTAGTACCTTACCGTAGTGAGCTCGCGCGGCGGTCTGTGTGCGGGGGGCGGTCGTAGCGAGCGCACATGTGTGTAGCGAGAGGAAGGTGTCCACGAGACTACCACATCAGTGTTAAGGTAAGTGTCTAGTATACTACCACCTCAGTAAAATTGTTATATTTTCATAGTGTCTCCTAAACAACCACATCAGTAAATAAATTTAGTTAACTTACGATATGGTATTTTTTTGTATTAATTCGTGTTATTTTAGAATTTGATTTTATTTACATAATTTTATTATATTATAGATTTATAAATATATCTATACTTCTTTCTACAGGGCCGATTTAAAAAAAAATTTCACTAATAGAATGCTTTGTTTTCACTGAGTAAGACAGGCTACATGGCGAAAGGTGGAAAGCTAATGGGCATTGTGCATTTTTTTTTAAATCTGTTAAGATATGAAAACCATTTCGAGGAATAAGGTTACTGATCACATCTCACTATTTAGAAATGGAAAATAATCATGGATTATTGGTATTTCGGCTTATATGTGAATGACCTTAATTTATCCTCCAAATGACGTCATTGCTGGCAGTATGGCAGTAATGCCTTTGCCTACCCTACGATTGTAAATAAAAAAATGATAGACGTGGTCACGTGACGTGAATGTCATAAATAATAAACAATAAACATAACCTCAATCCTCAACAGAAATTCAACTTTTACTATTATAGTGTTTTATTGAGACGGTCAAGCAATAACGATGGAATATAGGAAGTGCTTTGTTCCTACCTGCAAGAACGACACTAAAAATAGCCCAAACAAAATGTTTGTTCGTGTTCGGGAACTCAACTTTCGGAAGGTTCCGCGAGTCAGCTTTGATAAAAGTATCACTCATGGCGATTGGTTGATCGGTAAATAATATGAAGGGCGTACGATCGAGATTAATTGCAATAGCGGCGTAACGTGGTATTTTGTTTGTTATGAATTAAAAGCAAGGAACTTAGTAATGTGAGGTTATTATTTCATTGATTTGACAGTTGACACTATTGACATTTGACATCACTGTTACAGTTTTTAGAATATGGATTGAGGCAAAGGCCCAAAGATTTTATGCCACTTATGACGTCATAGATCAGAAATGATATTGAATTTTAAATAATTAATAAAAAAATAATTACAATGAAAATAACAAAAATATTTAAATTGGTTTCTTAGATTACTCTATATTTACAAAATCTAAAATAAAAAATTGTGGTCAAGAATTTTGCTTCATCCCCATTGTACCTACATAATTTACAAGAAAAACTTGTTTTTTAGATGGCTGACTCAAATAATAACCCTAGGCCAGGCACTGCTTCTAATCATAAGAGGACGTCGGCTGGAACTTTTGTAGGTCAAGAAGATCAAATAACAGAGTGGCTGGAAGAGGAAAGTGAACATGAGTTTAGCGATATTGATGATGAAGAAAACTATGTTCTATTTGTCCAACAAAAATAAAAAGACAAACTAAATATTGTTGCTGTGATTGTTCGAAGCTAATTTGCCTTCAGTGCTCCAAGCCACTGTGTGAAAATTGTCAAACAAAGCTGTGATTTTGAAACTGTGTAATTTTAAATTCAACAAATGAATGTATCTCATGTTTCCAAGACTGATTATTGTAATTGTTAATTTTTTAAATGTCTAATGTTAAATATAAAAAAAGTTGATTTTGTTATTTTTTTCATGTCATTAATGTTTAAGTAGAAATTCATAGACTGATTTATGTGAAGTCAATAAACACTGTTTAATTTTGAAAATACATATTGCTTTTTTTATTTAAAGTTCATTTAACATACAAAATAGGCTAAAGATCTAATAAATATCAATAAAATAGCTGCATAATTTAATTCTATAAAAATATTTGCTGTTGAAATGGTGTCTCGTGTACTACCACGTCAGTACAATTGTAAAAATTGAGCCACGTCAGTCGCAGAGGGTTAAGTACGTCCGGCGCACCCTGGGCAGTCAGCCCCGCTACCAACCTTGCTGACTGGCTAATCTTTTCACCACAGCATTGAGCTATTTTCGTATAGCTCGTGCTGACACGAGAGAAGACGAAGAAGATAGAACTTAGGACAGCTGCAATCAGCTGTGTGTTAATAATAAAATTAGTAGTCATTGACGCAGAAACACATGAACGAAGGATCTAATACAAAATTCACGAAAGTGTCCTGAGTTTACACACACCACCAGTGCGCGCGCCAAGGGACACTATAAACTTAGAAACAACAACAAACTAATTTAAATCCTATGTCGTTATCACAATGCCTAATTTACCTTTTCACCACACGAAGATCCGACTGCACACATTGGCGTAAATTAGTCTACATTTTCGCGTTTTAGTCAACGTTCAGTTCGGACATTTTTGAGTGCTGACCAGAGGTCCACGTGCTTCTACGTTTATGTTAGTAGTAGTATAACTCTTTGTGAAGAAGAAGGAAGGAAGAAGGGGATTGGTCCTACTACTATTCCTATTTCTGTCGCCAAGCAGCATTGCTATGTTCCGGTTTAAAGGGTATGGGTGCCGGTGAAATTACAGGCAAATAAGACTTTTCAACTTTATCTCTAAGGATGGCAACGCATCAGATTTCCCCTCAATGTTTTAAGGTCAGCTTGTTTGCCAAACTGTTATACAGCGTGAGGTACCCAAAAGATTTTAACCTTTGATTCAGATGCCTAATTGAAGAAGAAAAGCTAGGATATAGTTTGTTGAATAAAGCTTAATTTTCGAAATACTCATTATTTACGGAAATTTACAAATCGAAAAATGTCTATGGTAACAAGTCCTACGAACGTGGTGTTGCGAATTTTGTCATACCATACCCCTTTAACTTATTTGTCGGGGATGGTTGTGAAGTGAGAAGTTTCTTACCCACTCACGCGATAATTTATAAATGTTGCCAGTTCACTCTAAGGTATTGATTACAAGGAAGTACACGTACATATTATGTTCCGAAAAAAATATGTCTGAATTGGACTTTTGCTGATATAAAATTTGACTCATAATACCGTCAGAAAGGCGTGGTTAAAATCTTTCGGTTACCTCGGGCCCACGGTGTATAAAAATATATTTCAATGCGACTATCTATTACTGTAACAGGCGTTTTTACAGTGGGAGTTTCTTCAACTTGCAGGATGTTTTTGACATCTTTTAGATCTTTAATCGTAGCACATATTGACGATTCCAGTGTTTCGTAATTGAAGTTAAGGGTAGAGCCAATGCGTCGGTTTAGTATCAATCTGCTTCTAACTTATGAAGGGCAAGCTAACATTCTGCTGTTAAACTATACAAGGTTAGTCGGAAAGGGGGTACTTATCTGAACGGGTGTTAAAGTACCTGTAATAATGAATAACTTTTGTTCTACAACTTTTCCCAAAAGTCCATAGTTTAAGAGAAATAGCAGTTCAAAGATCTCAAAAAAAAATGCTTATATCTATCTATCCTTAGCTATAATCAGCTGTGTTTACATTTCAGGTAATATTTAGGTCACGAATTAGAAGCACCATTTTCTGAATTTGTTACTAAAGCAGGGATGAAGAATTTTTGAAAAAACTAAAAATGTAAATATGTTTGCACGGAAATAAAATTACCGAATTTTGAAATTTTAACACTTGCTTTAAGACAGTCATCAGTGATACTTTAAGTGGTCCGTGGATTAGTACCCCATTTCCGATTAACCTATTATAATTAATTAATCACACTTAACGTTTATTAACACATTACTGAAATTTAAATGAAGGCGTATACTTTTCTATCGTTTTTAGAAAAAAAATGTGAATAATTATAATAAAAACAACGTAAGTACTATTACAGTAAATTGTTTATGAAAAATGCGAAGTATATTTTCTCCCTAAGGTTTTAGGTTAAAATGGAAGTGTGTGATGTTTACCTTTAACTTTTATATTCGATTCCGTTGGTATTTTAACAAAAGAGTCGATTTTTCCATAGAACGTTGGTTGTTTTATTTTAAGAAAATTAAATTAAAGTCTCGCAATTTGATATAAAAAGAAAAAAAAAGATAATGATAATGCTCCAGCATGAGTCAAGCTGCATTTTTTTCTTTATTTTTAAAAGATTTAACCTCAGTAAAAATGTCTTAAAAATAAAGATTTTAATAAAGATGCAAATTTATCTACCGTGCATCGGATGCTACGAATAGCTGAACTTTCAAAGTTTTGTCTCTCATTTACATTTAGGTTCGGACGCCAACGCTGTACCTACTCTTGTGCATAAATAGAGCGTACTTAAGTTACGTCACTGGAAATTCAAAATTGAGAATAATTCATTCTTAATTTGAATCACGAGAAAATGTTTTACTACCCGTAAACACAGAGTAGCTACAAGGCTACGAGAAACATTCGTGAAAGATGATGAGATAATTAATTGCCACGCTTGACTAGTTTATTGGAGATAGGTGTTTTTTTTATAGCATCCCGCCTTATTCCCCGATGGGTTAGCAGAGGTGTATAGTATACTCTCATTTCGCGCTTATGTTTAAGTTCCATGTAATAGGGGGCGAGCCTATTGCTATCACCCGGGCACAAATCCAGACTCCGGGCAGCTACTGAGGAATTCCACACGGAAAAACTTAATGACACTTTGCCCGAACTGTGGGGATCGAAATCCGAATCTCACGCTGGTGTATTCCCGCTATCCACAACGCCCGTGTCCCCATTAATGGGGACAAGGGGACTTGAATGAAATAATGAAAAATTGTTCCCGTTGTCCCCATTGCTCTGTCCCCGTTGATGGGGACAGCGGGATTTGAATAAAATAATTAATAATTGTTCCCGTTGTCCCCATTGCTCTATCCCCATTGATGGGGACAGCGGCAGCAATCGCGCTTGCGACCGATAGACCAACGAGACAGTCTTATTACACTATCATTATTTTATTTTACTATTTGACGCGCGGACAAGGTCTTACATGGAGCACACGAATCCAAGTAACAGAGATATAGAGGGATTCCCCTATACCCCTCTGGTTCTCACATACACACGACGGAGCTCAGTAAACTGCTTGGCGCCGGACTTTAATGTGAGTGGTGGCTAGCGAGGCGGACCGTATAGAGCCTTCCACCAAGCGATGTTGTTGTTTGTTTTTATAAGAGCTATGGAAGATAATAATACTTACAATCTTGGTCTGCGAGTCGTCCTTTACGACCGACTTACGAGAAGAAAAGAAGTGTTGTATTTTACTTAAAAGTTAGGTAGAGTCTTCTTAATGTTATTTTTTAGTCGGAAAGGGGGTACTAATCCGTGAGCCACTTAAATTATCACTGATGACTGTATGGAAGCGTAAAAATTTCAATATTCGATAATTTTGATTTCCATACAAAATTAACTTTAATTTTTTCAAAAATTCTTCCTTCCTCTCTGCATTAGTTACGAATTCTGAAAATGGACCTTCTAATCCGTGACCTCAAATTTGACATAAAATATAAACACAGCTGAATATAGCCGAGGATAGATAGATTTTACCTTTTTTTATCTTTGAACAGCTATTTCTCCCTTACTTTTGAACAAAGTTGTAGAACAAAGGTTATTCATTTTTATAGGTACTTTAACATCCTTTTAATGATTATTACCTATCCCCTTTCCAACTAACCTTGTACAGCCATAAAACAACAATATAATTTCATAAATAATTATAAAGATAATCTTCTACCTAAAAAGCTTAGAAAACTAGAACAATATCGTAAGTTCGTAACACACTTTTTATACCTCACAAAAACTTCATTACGCCAACAATGAATCCCAAACTTGTCTCATTAAAATCAACATTAAATCTTAACAATAAAGGGGCGTACTTAGACCGAACAAGCCTTAACATAGCCCCAGGGCTGAAACTTTCCGGTCTCACTTTAATAGTCTCTGTAAAATTTATGACTCTTGAGTTAACCTGGCCTTGCATAGACACCATGTACCCATTGTTACTATCACAGAATTATAATGTTACGTTATGTACTTTGCATTTATAATTGGAAAATGCACGTGATGTAAACTGAGATAATTGTGATATATAGATAATTTGATATATTTGCTGCACAATGACGAAGTTTGAGAGTAATCGCTAGATGCATGTTTATTTATTCATAGTTTCTAATAAAGACAGGTAATCATATTTGAGAATAATTTAATGAATTATAAAAATATTGAATCGGGTCTTCTCGCGTAACAAACTTTAAGAGGCACAAAATACCTTTTATCCCGACGTTTCGACGTTTCGGGGTAGACAGGTCTACCCGTGACCACGGCCGGTGAAATTCGGCCGAAACGTCGGGATAAAAGGTATTTTGTGCCTCTTAAAGTTTGTTACGCGAGAAGACCCGATTCAATATTTTTATAATGTGTACAAATCGCGAAAGTTTAAAAACATTAATTTAATGAATGTTTATAAGACTTACCTTCTTTTGTGTATAGAATTTATCACTTATTTTATAGAGATCTTAATTTCATCCCTGGCAGTTCCACTTACATTAGCAATAATTTTACTAACGTTTCAAACTCGATTTGTATATTAAAACACTTAATAATATATTGGAAACATATATTACACTCCACTTAATAATACTTTGTCACTAATATTGTAATTTTTCACTTTGAAAACTGCGAAAAAAAGTTTTCTAAGAGCGGTCAGCGAAACCGAATTTCCATAGCGTTCTGACTAAACATAAATTTATTATTAGTTTACAATTGCGGCCCAACAAATGGGCTTAGTTTAAATGAGCCCATATTTGTAAACATAAACAGTTGGCGTGTTTATAAAGTATACGCACGCCAGTGTACAAAACAAAACATAAGGCTAGGAGTGTAGCGCGGTCGACGAATGGCGGTAAGCGACTGCCGCGCGCGCTATGTCTAATGGTCGAGTAACGAAGCAAGTTCACTTGCATTATGTTATGGTAAAGAAGTTATATAATATACGTTAATAGGAATATTGGTGTAATAGTTCTTGTTACCGCATGTATAGTAAATAGAGCCTAAATTCCTAATGATACGGTTTCGATTTCGGTTTAGTGTTAGAAACTCCCAATTAGGTTTTTATGATTTTTGCTGACAGCTCAAGTATAGGTTAAGGTAAAGGTATAATATAGGTATAAAAACTATAAGTAACTATTTTTAGCTTTTCCTTAAAGACAATTACAATAGACACGATAGATTAAAGCCGGGTCCGCAGCGCCAATTTTCTAACATGTTATTGTGTTTTTGCGAACAAAACTGTGAGGCCACGCCCCTATTCGGTTAGCAAACAATGTTAAGCCGGGTCCGCAGCGCCAATTTTCTAACATGTTATTGTGTTTTTGCGAACAAAACTGTTAGGCCACGCCCCTATTCGGTTAGCAAACAATGTTAAGCCGGGTCCGCAGCGCCAATTTTCTAACATGTTATTGTGTTTTTGCGAACAAAACTGTTAGGCCACGCCCCTATTCGGTTAGCAAACAATGTTAAGCCGGGTCCGCAGCGCCAATTTTCTAACATGTTATTGTGTTTTTGCGAACAAAACTGTTAGGCCACGCCCCTATTCGGTTAGCAAACAATGTTAAGCCGGGTCCGCAGCGCCAATTTTGCTAACAAAACTGTTAGGCCTCGCCCCTATTCGGTTAGCAAACAATGTTATCCTCTTTGCAAACATGAAAACACGGCGCAGCGGACCCGGCTTAAGGGGGTATTTCACCAACATTATCAATAAATTGGTCCATAACTATTGACCAGTTAAGCTAAATGTGGCCTACAAATACGAAATTTATGTGTTCAATAATCTTGTCGTTATCACTATTGATATGTGGTGAAAAGTTTAGAGACTGAATTAGCGTAATAAACAGTTAGTGATAGGTTGGTGAAATACCCCCTATATAATTGAATTGTAAGTACTTATATATGTAGAAAGCGGGTTACCGGCGCCGATCTATCGGCGCTTGTCGGAGCTGGTCCGCGCAGTTAGTCGGCGCAGGTAGTCTCTATACTGTGTGGTGAACCAGCGCCGACAAGCTTCGAAGTTCGCCGACAAATTCCGACCTGCTCCGATCAGCGCTGGTAAGCCGTAATTTGGTGCTGTATTTGCAAGGGAACGAGGTGTATTTTTGTTAAAAAAATTCCAGCCCCTGCTTCTACCTGCTTCCTTTATGTAGCGAATACCTGCACGGACTAGTACCAATAAGCGCTGGTAGGTCGACGCTGGTTACCTGTTTCCTTTATGTATACGTCCTAATGCAACTTTCCTGTTTATATCTATTTTAAATCACACTTAAAGTTGATCGTTGTTTAGCCCGAGGGAATGCTGAAACTAGTCACCACTAGCGATGGGCGATTATTACTAAAACCAATCGACTTAGTCGATTGTTCAGTCCAGTCGATATGAGTCGATAACAATTGATGTTAGTCGATTGTTATCGACTAACGGCGAGCAGCAGGCGACAATCACTGATTTAATCACTTTAACTACGAATTTGTATTGAATTGTGGCGCAGCGCACGTATTACTATACCTACGCGTACTGCTAAATAAGTAGGTAATTACTAAGGTGGTGCGTGCGCTGCCGCTGCGCCACAATTCAATAGTTAAAAGTCCGTGCGCCACTACTTACAAGTACAACTGCAGTTATTAAGCGATTGGCGCTAATAGATTATGTAATTGTCCTCTACTGTCTCAGTGTACATTTATCAGTTCGTCGATTGTTATTCGAATAATTATGGTGAGGAATTACTAAATCGACAATCGAATGCGCAACAGTACAATTTTCGATCCAGTCGATTGTTTTTTTGCAACAATCACCCACCGCTAGTCACCACCCTGATTTAGTAATTCAATAGCCAGTCCTCTTGTACCGGTGATGCTGCTCCTAGTCATCGATCTGGAGTATTTGGGCTGTGGAGGCTCTGCCTCCTTGATTAGTAGCAGGTAACACTGTGAACAAATGAGGTAGATTTACTGGAGCGAGATGTACGCTTACCATTTTTATGTAATCGGTTAGCAAACAGGCCGGCGGCCTACCCGGTAGTAAGGCTGAAGCCAGACGAGCGTAATTTACGCGGCTCAAAATGAGTCGGCGTAATGTTTTAGAAGGATTTACTTACTAAATCCTTCTAAAAACTTACGCCGACTCATTTTGAGCCGCGTAAATTACGCTCGTTTGGCTTCAGCCTAAGTGGATACCACCGCCTATATACAAGGTGTAACATAAATAACGCACAACCTGTATGTGTGTCAATATGTGTGAAAAAAAATCAGCTTTTCCCTACATTTATGTTCGCATAACTCGTCAAAATGTAAGGAACAGCTGTTTTTTTTCGCGATTTCAGATTTGGTCCCATACTAAAAGTTGTTCATAATGATGAGTACAGTGACCCCTTAACAGGTTGTGCGTTGTTTATGTTACACCTTGTATATCGACAACACCAAGAGGTTGATGTGAAAGAAAGAAAGAAAATATTTTTTTTTCAGCCAAGGACACAATGACAGCAAGTAAGAACATGTGTTGCCAACTCTAGAGACAAAGTTGAAAAATCTCATCTGTTTGCAATTTCACCGGCACCTATTTCCTACAAACAGGAACACAGCAATGTTACAGTACAGACGCCAGCACATCAAGCTACTACAATCTGTCAAATTCGTTTAATCGATTTTCATCTTTATTGCGAGAGCATTAGATTCAAGATTGATTGGGAAAATTTGACAGTTTCGGGTAGCTTGACCTGCAGCTGGCGTCTGTACAATGTCGTACTGTACTAGGACTAAGAAAGAGTGTTAGTACTTCTCCGAACGAACTGTGTCGCAAGGATCTCTACTACTACTAACTTTTACACACCACTTCACTCTAAACATTGTTTTTTTTTATATTATTCACATTACATACAAAAATTGTTAGTTTAGATAATCTGTAACACATAGGTATACAGGGTGTTAACGAATTCGTGTAATTCCTTCAAACCGCGTGATCTACTGGTGACACTGATTAACCTTGCATAGGTTTTTTTTCAGAATAAACAAAAAAAAGTTTTCAAAAAATGAACCATGGTATTCTGTATCTGAGTAATTTTAGCGTCCCAAGTTAACTGACTGCGTGGAGCGATATCGCGCTAGTCGTGCCCGTCAGCTGTGCTGCCATGCCTTCAGTCATTTATGCATGGCATCGAAATTTTCTATCACATAAAAAAATATTTGGGAAAAAAAAAGTTTATTTTTATTTTTAATCAATCTAAATCCTGTGCGGGGTTAATCTATACCATTAATAGATCATGTGGTTTGAAGGAATTACACGAATTCGTTTACACCCTGTATAACATAGAATAAGTTTACAATACAATTATGAATAATTCTACTGGAGCTGGCTACTTTCTGTAAAATATGTAATAGTCAAACTAATAAAAACTGTAGGTATAAGATATGGTTAGGATTTAAGTTTAACTGCTACAATTATAAAGTTTCATGTACTAATTACCTAGGTAGGTAGTTCAGTAGGTAATCAGTATGTTAATATTTCGATATAATGAATATGCGATTCGTTGAACGTTCGATCAAACAAACATTCGAAATTTTGAACGTTCGATCAAACAAACATTCGATATTTTGAACGTTAGATCAAACAAACATTCGATATTTTGAACACTTGATGTATTGATTGTTCGATTTATTGAATGTTCGATTTATTAACCATTCGATGAAATGAAAGTTCGACTATTTAAACATTCGATTTATAGTGTTCGATCAATTGATATTCGATGTTTTGGCATTCGATATGACGTAGTACACCCCCTCTGCACACATTTATTTTGCTCTTTTATGCGAACGTCAAATCTAACCTATTACAATACAATACAATACTCTAACTCTGTACACAAAACAAACAAGAAACATTACTACAAAATGGAGATATACAAATGGCGGTCTTATCGCACTAGGCGATTTCTTCCAGACAACCTTCGGATGGACATGATTTGCAAGAAAAAAGAGAGGGGTAGGTATTACGTTGGTTGAACTATAATTAATTAATTACACACAATATGTAGAACATAAACGAGACAGTATCACAGGCAAGTAACTTTCTTGTACCGACATACTAAACGCAGCACAACCGTTGTAGAATATTCATAGTATGCTAACGAATGTAGAACGGTTACTTTACAGATATAAGGTAGCAAGTGCCATCGAAGGTGATCTTGGTTAAAACATCAATGGGAATAATTCGTTATTTTTTTTTTGTATTTTTAGGGTACCGTATGAAAATGGTAAAAAGGAACCCTTATGGTGCGACTTCGTCCGTACATCAGTCTGTCACAGCTGCTTATTTCAAGAACTACTAATGCTATCGACTTGAAATTTGGAATAATTTTAAATAATGCTTGTTTTTCTACATTGTAAGAGAAAGAAATAAAAAAAAATTTTTTTTTTCTTTTCTACGTCGACCGAATTGGCGGTTGAAATTTTAAAAATGGGGTTATGAGGTCAAATGAAAAAGCTCCAGTTGCACATTATGAAACATATTTTTATACACATTTACGCCGCATGCTTTTTGTCTTATGATGAAAAATGTCTATAAAAATACCATTCCCCCCCCCCCCCCTTATCTCCGAAGTCTGCAAAGCGAAAAATCTGGAATTAATCGAGTTGATAGAGGAACGACATTACAGTAAAAATAAAACAAAGTAGGTAAGTAACTAGTACAGTTTTTTATAAATCAGCAAAAATCCAAGCAAACTTGACCTAGGTGCGTGAGTCCGACTCACGCTTGACCGGCTTTTAGTTTCTTATTTGTTATTTAATTCTTTGAATCTTACCATACACAAAAATACCGAGACTCAGAACTTGTCACACTCATGGCCAAATACTAAAACGCTACTCAATTTTAAGTTGCCGTTAATTTCGTGTTGTCACTGTCACTTTGCCTTAAAATGACAGTGACAGCACGAGATTTACGGCAACTTAAAATTTTGTAGCGTTTGAGTATTTGGTCATTATGAGAATGCGTTTATTTACCCACATGTGGAGAACTCTTAGTTACGTAAGCACCTAGCCATAACACCGCTTATTGTGTCGTCAAAAACTTTATTGTGTTAAATTGCGTCTTTTTTTTCTATTGGACTGCTGTAGATGGTCCTTGGGGACCCCTTCTACGTAACCGGGCAGTTATTGGCGAGACCTGAAGGGTCTCCAGCCAATGGGGGGAAAGTAGAATACTTAACCTAAGCTAACTACTTGTACTACACTAACATCATGACTACCTGCAACAACAGCACTAAGGGCCTAGTGGGACCCGGACCTCGGCTTAGGGCGTTGCTGGAGGGGGCATGGGGGGGGGGAGACAGCGTGATGAGGGCTGAATTATCGGTGTGAAATGTGTTAAATTGCAAAACAATATACCTCCTCCTATTAAGCTAAGCGTTCACAGGAGGCATATTCTATTAGCAAAATTGTTTATGATCGCAATCGAACCGGATCCAGCTCAACCACGGCCGTTCGATCGTTATCTCTATAAGGTTAGTCGGAAAGGGAATACTAATCCGCGGGCCACTTAAATTATCTCTGACAACTGTTTTAAATAAAGTGTTAAAATTTCAAAATTCGATAATTTTTATTTCCATGCAAAATAATTTTTATTTTAGTGTTTTCAAAAATTCTTATTTTTTTTTATAACATTGCCCCACGCTAAGATTTCTCTTGTATCGTGGGTGCGTTTACAGACACAAATCTCACAAACAAACGCCCAGACCCGAAACAACCATCTGTAGGCCATACAAATTTTTGTTCCGTGTGGGAATCGAACCCACGACCCGTAGCGCAGAAGCCAATCGCTTAGCCACTGCACCAAACGTGCCGTCAATTCCTGTCTTTAGTTACGAATACAGAAAATGGAGCTTCTAATTCGTGACCCCAAATATGACCTAAGATGTAAACACAGCTGATCATAGCTGAGGACAGATAGATTTTAGCGTATTTTTTTGTAAAATCTTTAAACAGCTATATCTCTTAAACTACTTACTTTTGGGGAAAGTTGTAGAACAAAAGTTATTCATAATTATGGGTTCTTTGACACCCTTTAAGGTTAGTACCCCCTTTCCGACTAAGCCTTTTCTAAAACAAAAGTTCTTCTTCTCTCGTGTCAGCACGAGCTATACGAAAATAGCTCATTATGTAGTGAAAACATTAGCCAATCAGCAAGGTTGGTAGCGGGGCTGACTGCCCAGGGTGCGCCGGACGTACTTAGGCATCGTCACTCGTGGAGGCTCTTTTCATGCACCCAAAACAAAAGTTGAAAGGCCGTTGTTGGGCTGATTTTAACAATTTTGCTAGTAGTATTGACCTCCCTGCACCGTACGCTTCGGGCTAATCGTATCATACGGTTTTCAGTAAGTATTCCTTGTATGGTTACGCGGCGTCTTACGTAGGCGGTTCAAAGCGACGCGAATTGCGAAGCGATCCGATGCGGTGACACGCGATGCGGTGCGAAGCGGCGGCTTTGTCCTACGAGCTCGCGAAACGTCCGCCGCGCGCCGCCGTCAGTCAGTAGCACTGTACGGCACCGCATCGTGTTCGTGCGAAAATATCAAGCCAACTGATCGCGTCGCTTCGCGTCGCGCCGCGCCGCACCGCACTCCACGTGCGTTTGGTCACGCACGTAGGCCACTTCCATAGGTATCGACTGTTTGTTGATTTCGCGTCACGCCGCGCCGCTTCTCGTCGCTTCTAGATCGCTCACGTAGGATGCCTCGTTAGTCCTAATTCGCAACGGACGGATCGCACGCATTGAATGGACAGCAATACCGATGAAAATGTAGTATTCGATATCATAATATTAGATAATGGTTGTTTGATCTGATTTATTGGAGTCTCGTGTAGTGCCTGACTTAAAGAATAGCACTACCCCATCTCTTCCCGTGGGTGTCGTAAAAGGCGAATATGGGATTCTCTAGAGGATAGGCAGCAGCGTTCTCTGAGTACTTTAACAACCATACTGCGATCGCCAACCCGCCTGCCAAGCGTGGTGATTACGGCAAAGCCGCCCTTTTTGGGGAAGCCTATGCCCAGCAGTGGACGTCTTGTGGCTGAATGATGATGATGATGGTGATGTTTGAACTGTATCTGCAATGGGCCGAAACTATATCAGGTACCTACCTATAAGTTCTGCTTGTTTGTATGTAGTAGTAACTATGTTGATACCTACTTATTCAAGGTACAAAGTAAACAGAAAGAAGTGAAAGTTTGACGACACGTTTGGTGCAGTGGCTGAGCGATTGGGTTCTGCGCTACGGGTTGTGGGTTCAATTCCCACCCGGAGCAAAAAATTGTATGATCTACAGATTGTTGTTTCGGGTCTGGGCGTTTGTGTATGTGAGATTTGTGTCTGTGAACGCACCCACGATACAGGAGAACCTAGTGTGGGGCAACGTTTAATCTAATAAGAAAAAAAAGAAAAGAATAGTATTAAAGAAATCTTGACTACAGTTCGGACAACGTAATAGGCCCGATTTGACGTTTGCTATTACAGCAAAAAATAAATGTGTACGGAAGTTGTACGCTTACGATCTTAAAGAAAGTCGCCTTTTTATTTATCCATGATAAAATTTAACTAAACGCCACGCATTGGAGTAATTATTATTGGTGTTGACATTACTACAAGTATTTTGACAGGTGTCAAATCGGACCTGTTAGATTGTTACAAGAATAGTATTAATTATGTAGGTACCTACTTAATCAAGGTACAAAGTGAATGGTATTATAAAAATCTTGACGAATGTGTGAATTTATCAATAGCCCTATTTTTTTGATATAACTACGTGTAATTTCTATTCTAATGTATGAAGTCAATTTCAGTGAAGAAATGTAAATTTCAATGTTTCGCAACCTTTTTAAATGTAATGAAAAGATACGTAGAAAGGTACGAGTAGTTAAGACAGATCTGATGTAACTAATTTTCAAAACATTAATATCTCGTTACTATCCGATGACAATTTCCCCGTGTATTTCCAGTTATACCATCTTTCACACGCGACTTAGGACGGAGTAGGGCTGCCATCATTGCCGACATCGGACAAAGATTTCATAAAACCTAACATATATGGTAGAAATTGGAATTTTTCCGGACGCTTTTAAAAATATTATAAAATATGAAATTTTCTTTTTTCATGTAGGCATTAAAGTAGCCAAAATGTACGTGTTTTATTCTTTTGCTCAGCTTTGCTAAGTCAGACAAACAAATCTTCTTCATAGCGTTTCGATGACAAACTAATTAAAACTTATTAAAATATTGCGGCCCAGAACTTGGCCACTTGGACTGCATTGTCATTGGCAATCATTAAGTCTTCCTGCGTGCACCTGTTAGGGCATGCACGGCATGATGTGAGATGGGCCATCGTATGGGTTGTACCGCACAAACAGCTCAAATCGGTACCATCACTGAATCCCCACCTAAACATGTTGTCTTTGCTCCGACCGATCTGAGTTCGAAGTCTATTTAATGACTTCCAGATCGGCCATGGCAGTTCATATCCAGGCGGAGGTCTCTCCGCAGGTGGCACGAATGGGTTTCGTAGGGAGACCCCACCTCTCCAAAGGTTGCACCTCGCTCTTGGCAACTCTGAGGCCAGAGGTTCGACACACTTATAAAAGACAAATTAACACCTGAAATAACTCGAACAACACAATTTAACTATATCTGTCGTAAGTAGTCTACTGAAGAAGTTATTGTTTCCGGGGACACTTTGAGAACTTCTTCCGGACAGGCCCGGACACCTTCCGAAACTTAGACAAATCCGGGGAAACTCGGACGGATGGTAGCCCTAGGACGGGGGCAAGTAGGGTTTTGGCTAGGTATTTCCCAGGGGTGCGTGTGTCTTTTCATTGCAAACATAACATTACGTGTATCATCCCTGATGGGGTAACCCGACTTACATTCGGTCTCAAAGTACAACACCACTACCACTTTCAGTATTAAAAAGATGGATTACAAATTGATAAAATTGTACTGCGAAGTGGTAGATTCCACTTGGCTTACCATACCTTTAACCATAATTAACACATAAAGGTGCGTTAGGCAAAATAGATTTGCCGCAGAATTTGTTGGGTTCGTTTATAGAGACAATCTATACTTATAATAATTTATACACTTATTATAATCGTAACTGTGCTAAAACCGAAAATTAATTAAATTTGAAAAAAAAAGTAATTGCAACACATCATATGGGGCTATGACGCATGCAGCTTATCATCTACACCGGTGCGCCTCGGTCAGTTGTCAGTCGACATACGATAGACGGATTACAATAGGCGGCATGCGCTTTTTTCGAACTTGTATTAAGGCATGCACTATTGCATGCGCTATGGCGCTTCACGCATGCTTCAGACGAAGACGCAAGATGAACATGAAAGCGCACTGGTGTAGACATAGTGATAGATCTATGATCCTAGATATATGATAGTAGCCCCCCTAAGAACGATACTGAAGCTAAAAATGTAGTTATTAGAATATTAATCTGTTTGTCCGTTTGTATGTTTGAACTTCACGCCAGTGCTTCTGGACAGATCCAGTTGAGATTTCGAAGCCACATTCGTTAAAGAGCGGGATTGTTTATAGGATACAAATTATCACGCTATTGAGTGTGGGTGATGAGCAGTAACCTAATTGGATATAAATGTGATTAGATTAAAAAAATGGACAAAATATACTTTTTTAAATCTTTTCCCCACACGTAGTTCAAACATATATAATATAATTTATATTGACGATATGATGCAACGATGAGAGCATTTAAGCTAGAACAACATTAGGCAGAACGTAGGCCACGTAGGTACGCCGATTTGGACGCATCGGAGTCCTTATCATTATCATCTTCCTGCCCTTATCCCACGTCACTGCATTGGGTCGGCGCAACATGTTTTCTTCTTCCATTCCGTCCTATCACCCGTCATGATATCACTGACTCCCTGCTCTTTCATAATATCATTCTTCACACAATCCATCCATCTTTTCCTTGGCCTCCCTCTTCCTCTTTTTGAAACTGAAACTGCAGTAGGTCGTCCTGAGGGACGGTTTATACGTAACCGGGCAGTTATTGGCGAGACCTGAAGGGTCTCCAGCCAATGGGGGGAAGTAAAATACTTAACCTAAGCTAACTACTTGTACTACACTAACATCATGACTACCTGCAACAACAGCACTAAGGGCGACCCCTAGTGGGACTCGGACCTCGGCTTAGGGCGTTGCTGGCGTGGACATAGGGGGGGGGGAGACAGCTTGATGAGGGCTGAATTATCGGGGTGACTGCGGAGTCTGAAGAGACGACCGGCTCTACGACGGGAGAGCTCGGTGGATCGTGACCGGCGGCGGTGGGGCGTCGCGACGGGCCTCGTCGGCGAGGACGGTATGCCGGGCGGCGGCGTTTATTGTGTAGTGTGCTGGTCGATTTACTCGCCTCCTGGAGGAGGGTAATTTCGTCATCGGGTTCTAAAAGTGTGTGCCTGGGACGGCGAACTTTACTTATGAGAGAGGGACTGTAGTCGGCCGCTGCGGCGACTAGGGGGTTCGGATGGCGGGGGGCAGAGTCGAAGTAACGCTTGGAAATGCGTTTGAGGTATTGCCTGATGGTTGGCATTTTTAGATCGAGATGGAGTTGGACGTTACGCATGAACCACGGGGCAGCCGCGGCTCTGCGCAACACTCGATTCTGGAGGGTTTGGAAGGATTTAAAGCGACAAGGCTTAACGTGTGCGAACACGACGCTAGCGTAAGTCAAGATGGGGCGGATGCACGTCACGTAGATTCTCAGCTTATTTCTAAGTGACAATTTACTGCGCGTTCTAAGGATGGGGTGGAGGCGACCGACAGCGAAAGCGGCGCGAGCGCGCACCGCTTTGATGTGGTCTCGGAAACTCAGATGGTGGTCGAGGATAACCCCCAGGTATTTGGCTTTCATCTCCCAAGGGATCTGTTTGCCGAACATGAGGACGGGACGGATGTGGGTGTGGGAATCACCGTGTCTCTCGAAAAGAACGGCTGCGCTCTTTTCGGGATTCACCTCTATTCTCCATTTCCGGAACCAGACCCCGAGGGCGTCGGCTGCGGTTTGAAGGGTTCGAGAGATGCTATCGAGACTCCTACCGGAATAGTAGATAGCCGTGTCGTCGGCGAAGAGAGCCAACTTGGCCAAGCCACGTTTGGGAATGTCGCTGGTGTACAGCGTGAACAGAAGGGGCGATAGCACGGAGCCCTGAGGGACTCCTGCGCGAATGGGGTGAGGGGACGAGAGGGTGCCTTCTAGGCGATAGCGGAAGGAGCGATCCGACAGAAAGTCTCGAATGATGAGCACGAGACGGTCCGGCACGTTGAATTGGTACAGTTTATATAATAAACCGTTGTGCCAGACCTTGTCGAAGGCTTTCGCTACGTCGAAGAAGAGCATGCCCGTTTTGTACGAGCGCATAAAACGGGAGCTAATGTGTTCGACAATGCGGTGCAATTGTCGAATGCAACAGTGCTGGGTTCGAAAACCGAACTGTTCGTCGGGGATGAGTTTACGGGAGTCAGCGAAATCCTTTAAACGGATATAAATGAGACGCTCATAGATTTTCCCAATTACATTGAGAAGACTAATGGGGCGATAACTAGTGGGCTCACTCTTGGGTTTGTCGGGTTTGGGGATACCGATAACGGTGGCTTGTTTCCAAGCTTGCGGAAAGATGTTATTACTCAGAGCGCCATTGAAGATGGCGGCCATGAGAACTATGAGCGGGGCGGAAAAGTGTTTGATCACCTTATTGGTGATACCGTCTGAGCCGGGGGCTTTCCTAGGTTTGAGATTCCTCACTATCGTGTGGACCTCGTCTACGGTGATGGGGGGTAAGGGATCGTCGGGGTCTTCATCGGGAGGGAGGGAGGCCTTACGTTCGACCTCGCGATCCACCTTGGAAAGATGGACCGGGTCTGCGGGTTGGGTGCTGGGAGTACATTGGGCTTCTAGACTGTCGGCTAGACATTCGGACTTTTCGTCATCTTCAAAGGCCGGCCTTTGGTTCGGACGATTGAGAGGGGGAGTTGAAGCTACACAATCGGATTTCAGATTACGTTGCAATTTCCAGAAGGCCAGATGGGATGGCTCTAAGTCGCTCAACATCTTGTCCCAGCGGGCATCCCGAACCTCCCGTACACGTTTCTTTACAGCACGCTGTAGAGAACGCATATGGGCGCGGTTAGCTTCGCAGGGAAAAGTGTCATAGGCACGGATGGATGCGTTCTTCTCCGTCAGCAGTTCACGCACATCATCCGGCAGCTTCCAGCGGTGTTCGTCCACCGCTGGAACTTGCCGTGAACACTCGTTCACCACGGACTGTACGTGACTGGTAAGGGAGTCGATCGCGCCCAGCGTGTCGGCAATCGTAACGATATCGTCGGGGATGGAATCTAAGTGAACGGATGAGGAAGACTTGAGGCGCTCCTCTAGTTTTCCCCAGTCCGTGACAGTTTTGGTCGGGGCGGGTTGACCAGGATCCGTGGGACCACCCCGGGGACCTAGGTGAAGGACTACGGGGCGGTGATCGGAGTCTAGCTCTTCATGCGTCTCTATAGAGCGTAGACCGAGGTTTACGTTCTTTAGGAGCGCTATGTCAAGGATATCGGGCTGATGGTCAGGGTTATGGGGGTAGTGAGTGGGACACATCGGGGCGATAACGTCGAATTCGAGCTCCGGGCTCAACTCTTCGAGGTTACGACCCGCGTGGTTGTTGGAGTTGCAGCTCCACGAGAGATGTTTGGCATTGAGGTCGCCCGCTATGATAACGGAACCTCCGCCGAGGTCAAAGAGGGCTTTAAGATCGCTCCGGAGTTGGATCTTATTACTGGAGGGAGGATTATACACCGAGACGATTGTGATCGGCTGGTGTCCTGTCATGCCTAGTCTGCATATGGAAGTTTCCAGGAATTGGAGACCAGGAGGAGGGTCTAAGGGAGTGCAGTACAGGGAACGTTTGTAGTAGATGAGAGTACCACCGCCCCTACTACGGGTCCTGTCGTTGCGAACTAATTTATAGTTAGCAATTCCAGGGTTCCTGTTGTGGGGCTTGAGAAACGTTTCCTGCACTAAGAAGATGTCAATTTGATGATCACGCAAAAAGATTGCGATCTCATCTCGTTGACCGTTAACGCTGTTAGCGTTGAAGAAGCCTAATTTAAGGGATCGGGGCTTAATTCTACAGCTTTCTGTATCCATTGGAATTTATTGGATGAGGAAAATGACTATGTCATCTAGTTCGCAGAGGACATTGATGCGAGCGATTGGATCGCCTTGAGAGGCGTTCCAAGCGGAGACTATGTTGATCGCCCACTGCGTATTGCAGGAGGAGAGGGTTTGGATAAGGCTGGGGATCGTGTCCCTAAGGAGCACTTTAGTGGACGAGAGGGAAGTGGAGGGAGCAACCGCTGTCGGCGCTGGCCTGGGAGCGAGTGCGGGGGCGGGTGCGGGGGTGGGTGCGGGGGGAGCCTGTGATGTTGTGGGACTACGTGTAGGCTGTGAAGCAGCTAGCACTATAGTGGGAGCGGGGATGGTGGAGCTCATCAGGGCGGGGATAGCCGGGATTGGGGGTCTTGTGGTTGGTTGCTGTTGCTGGGGCAACTGGGTAGTGGGCCTTAAGGCGGGGAACGCCTGCTGATGGTTCAGCGCATTCCATGGGGACGGCCTTTGGGGACTGAGTCGGGCGGGGGGTTGGGATGAGAGAGGGGGGGGAGCCGTGGAGGGACTCTCTCTTTCGTGACGGGCGGCTGAACGTTTAGCCAGCTTGGGGTTGCGCTGTTTTGGCGCTTTGGCACACCCGCGATAATTCGCCGGGTGACCAGACTCGCCGCATAAAACGCAGCTGGGAGGCTCGAGACATAGGGACCTATCTTTAGGACGTTCACAGTCGCTAGTGCCGTGGTCGCCCAGGCACTTGACGCACCTGGGTTTCGCGTAACAATTACGCTGTGAATGGCCATAAAGCTGGCAACGGTGACATTGACCAGGCGGACCGGACTTATTGGGGCGCTCGACGCTTATGCCAGACAGGTGGCACAAGGTCTTAATATTATAGACGGTCTTAGACTCGTCTGAAGGCTCGCATACTGCGAGGACCATGTCGTAGGGGGTGCCACCGCGGCCGCGGTGCATGCGGTGGACTTCCAAGGCGGGGATGTTTTGCGACTTAAGGTCGCTGAGGATAGCGTCGGAGTCAATCTCCTTGGGGATGCCGCGGATAACGACTCTGATAAGTCGCTCATCGGGAAGGGCAAAGGTGTGGAATGACACGCTTTTTTCCCTTAACATACGCGTGAGATCGCGGAAGTCTTTTGACGTGGGGACCATGACTTTAATGCCCTGTTGGGTGGTGCGGGCACTTAGATAGTTGATCTTGCGATCAACACACATCTTGGACACATCGGTCCACTTCGCCTTGTCCTGAATGTACAGAGGCGGAGGAGAGGGCTCTTTCCTCGGAGCCGAGGTTTTCGAGCCGGTGACGGGGCGGGGGGAGGAAGGACGACTGGCCTGCGGGGAGGTAGCCGGGACGGGACTAAGGGAAGCAGCCGACGCGGGGGTCGCAACGTTTGTCTTGGGGGTTTTAGCCGGGACTTGGCTGGAGGAGGTCGCCTTATTTTTGCGGGCACGCTTTTTCCCCTTACCGACTACGGTAGTGTAGCCTTCTGAGGAAGAGGAAGCCGACGAATAGGATTCGGACTCAATATCGGAATCGGGGACTAAGGGCTCTGACGTGTCCATTGATGACGTCATCTCTGGAGCATGTCGGAGGGACGGGGAAGGGGTGTTTAAATTAGCGGAAGGCGCGGCTGCGGAGTGCAGGTGCGAAATTTCCATTGTTTCCGGAGACAATGGACCGGGAGAGAAAGGCGGAAGCGATAAAAGGCTTGGAATGCCATTGTTCTCGTCGAACAATGGCTCTCCTTCGCCGAAATAATCAAAGTCGGTATCGCAGGTGGGCGATAACGGATTAGTAGTGTGCCTTATGGGCCCACTACTAGGAATACGAGCGCCATATTTAGCGAGAAATTCGGGGTCCTTTAAAAGTTCCCGGAAGAACGCTAACAACACAGCGTCAGACATCTCGGAAAAGATGCCTGAGCCGTGTGTAAAAAATGGGAATTAGGCTTAATAAAAACGCGGCGCGCACAAGTACGCGACTATTTTTAGTAACGGCCTATAAGTCCTAACAATTTAATTTTTAAAAAAAACGCGATTCCCCGGGTGGATGAGCCCGGGGGTGTGTGAAAACCCTCCCTGTCGGGTATAGACAGGGAGGTTGAGTGCCTATTGGTGAGCCCTAAGCTTGTAATCCCGTCGCCAGTCTTATTGTGCGAACGGGTTCCTAAGTCTCTAGTGAGGTGCAATACTAGAGAGTGCTAGATGGGAGAGAACGGGGTTAGAGCTAGCGTCGACTAGGAGACCCCCCAAGGCCGGTGGTACTAGCTCCTTCCAATTTTCGCCTTGCCCTGAAGGGGCGCAGCTGGTGTATTGGGTCAACACCCGCTCGGTTTCGTTAACACTGCAAAGTATCAGCCGAGGACCACGAAACTGTGGATTTTCCCTGAAGGGGCACACGCGTTTAACAAAGAAATAGGCGTTCAGCCACCGCCTTGAAAAAGGCAGCTTTTGAACTTATAGTCGTGAAGTGGAGAACACTACGGCGGGGCGTAGCGATATTCGTGAGCGAGCACGTCGAGAAAGTACGCAGCGCGAGTTGCGGCACGTCCGTCCTCAGCGAGCGTCGGAGCGCGAATGTCCCTCCTCTTCCTCTCCATCCATCCACACTTATATTCATAACTCTTTTGGTCACATGCGTTTCATCCCTCCTCTTCACATGCCCATACCAAGACAAACGGTTCCCTTTCGACTTTTCTGTCACTGGCGCTACTTGCAAACTTCCACTAATATATTCATTCCTGACCTTATCCATTCTGGTCACTTCACACATCCATCTCAACATTCTCATCTTCGCTACATGCAATCTTTTTTCATCCGTCTTCTTCACGGCTCAACATTCCGATCCATAGAGTACGACAGGTCTTATCACGGACTTCCTTATCTACATTAATAGTAAAGTTAAAAGTTTGTAAGTTTGGATGTAGGAGGTAATGTCCGAAACTATTCATCCGATTTCAAAAATTCTTTCACCTATAAAATTTAGAATGGATCTTCAGGATGGACATAGACTATATGTTATCTACCACGCGGGCAAAGCCGCGGGAACAGCTGTATTTGATACTAGTTTTTGCCCGCAGCTTCGATCGCGTACATTAGAAATTGCCAATCAACTCTTAACACACTACTAAAGTTTCTTTAATAATATAATTCGATCATGATTCGAAAGACATGTGGCGCCATCTATGATCGTTATTGTTGTTTTCCTCGGGAACAGTACTTTTTTTCGGGATGAAAGGTACCCTATGTCCGTTTCTGTACACCTGACAACGTATATTATGCATTCAGGATGATCGGTTCAGTGGTTTAGGCGTGAAAAGGTAACAAACAAACCTATTTTCGCATTTATAATATTACTAGCTATTGCCCACGGCTTCATAATAAAAAAAACTCTTAACACACTACTTAAGTTTCTTTAATAATATAATTCAATCATGATTCTAATGACACATGGTGCCATCTATGAAAGTTATTGTTGTTTTCCTCAAGAACAATACTTTTTTCGGGTTAAAAGGTACCCTATGTCCGTTTCTGTACACCTGACAACGTAATGCAAAATTTCAGGATGATCGGTTCAGTGGTTTAGGCGTGAAAATGTAACAAACAAACTTACATTCGCAATAATAATATTAGTTATAACTAGTTGTGTATAGTAGTAGAACTACATACATTAGATCCACGCCACGCGATGCAAGGCTACGTATGCGACTCCGATCCAGCGATCCCAGATTTTCGTCGGTTGGTGTTAGCGACATTTTTCCGCGCGTATTATTTGAATTTTAGTTGTATGTAGTGATAAAGACAGACCGCGGCGAAAAACGTGTTTGTCCTGCATCTCCATGATCGAGGCCTAACGACCGAAACGAGAAACCGATCTCAATTTTAAAACCTCTGAATTGATTTAGGGTTTTAACAGAAATTCAATAGAAGTAACGTATGATTGAATTTGACCGAATCAGACAATAAATAACATAACAACAACAAAGCCCATTCGATAATCATAATTCACGCGTTTATAAACAAAAAAATATATTACTGACAAACTATAGACATAGGTAATTGCGTATTTACAATGCTATTATGAAATCATAACCATAATTTAGATCAAAATTCTATAAGGGGCAATATCCTTAGCCCGTCTTATCAAAACCCCTCTTGACGCTCAAGACGATCTCTCCAAATGTACCTAAACGTGATCCAAATTTAATACATTTGATGTTTTAAAATGATTTTATTAATCTCATCAGCATATCAAGAGCTATCAAAACAATACTTATGGTAACCGGTAAAGGCCGTTGTCACTGACAACTATCAACTCGAGCCTTCCGTAGTCCAGTGCTGGACAAAGGGCTTTCCAAAGTTGTATAACAACATTGACGTCACAATGGGTGCATAGCGCAGTGGCTGAGCGATTGGCTTTCTGCACAATGTGTCAAGTATTACCTATAGAGATTTGTTTCGGGTCTGGGCGTTATTGCATGTCTGGCTATTAGCGGCGTCGTGCGTCGGGTCGTTTAGCTCCCTAAAATAAGGTTGAGCTACACGATGGTGCGTGGATGGTTCGTCTGTGTGGTGCCGGACGTAGAGAATAGCACTACCCCATCTCTTGCCATGGGAGCCGTAAAAGTCGACTAAGGGTTTCACTAGAGGATGGGCAGCAGCGTTCTCTGAGTACTTTAACAACCATTCTGCGAACGCCAACCCGCCTTTTTTTTTTATCGTGGGAAAATCCTAATGAATACCCTTCGCCCGGGGATGGCGAAGGGTTATGCCGGACTCTTACCGGCTAAAAACCCACAGTGTTCCTTCTTCTGACCCTTGGCTGGGGTCGCGGGATTCGCAGCTGCATGCAGCGCGACCCCGGCAGGCCTCGATCCGCCAGCCCCTGGCGGACCTCTTCTTCTGTGGGGCCTTGCCCCACGACCTCCTGAGAGGCACGCACGGAACATTGCACGCCGCCTTCTCGGGCCTGTTACTGGTAGGGCGACGGGTCCCCTAACCCGTTGCCCGCAGACCACACACTAGGGAGGCCGGAGATTGTCGCGCGCCCTCCGGCGGCGCCCGGTGCGTCTGGCGCGGGAAGGGAGAGTGGCCGTCGCCTCTCTCTCCCTCTCCGCTCCCTCCTTGGTTGATCGCCAACCCGCCTGCCAAGCGTGGCGATTATGGCAAACCCCCTCCAAAAATTGGGTGAGGCCTGTGTCCAGCAGTGGACGTCTTTCGGCTGAACGATGATGATGACACGATGGCTGATGCATGTGTATCGTCAGTTAGGATAGGTCAACTCAAACCTGCTATGGCTCTTTCCTCAAAACGCCATTTCAGACGTTGCCCTACATTGTTACACTCGCATAGTTTTGTACCACAATGTCTGGACTTTAAAAGAGACCTTGACCTCTGAGTTTGTTTCGGCTTTTCTTCTCAGAGCTAGTCAGATAGGAAATTCCGGCGCCATCTAGTCTTAAAAAACATTACATTGACTTTTAAAAGTATCTGTAACAGATTTATTTACAGAAATAAATATAATTTATCATTATATAAGTAGGTACTTGGGAGCAAATAAATCGAGCCACTTCTATTTTTCGCGTATAATTGTTATTATTTTTGGTACCTATTATGGAACAGATCAATTCGAAACATGCATCGCCTAAAAGATTATTTGATAACCTTTACAATGAGGGTAGTTTTTTGTCAACTTAGTATATAATCCATGAACTAAAACTAATAAATAACCTGGACATGTGAAAAAAGGAGTGGCTCGATTTATTTGCTCTCAAGTGTAGATTTGTATCTATAAACGCACCCACTATACGTGAGTAGGTATAACAAGAGCGGGGCAAAGTTAAAAAAACAACATTTTCAATAACCAATCGCAGAAATCTAGTACCTAGTTAATTTATAAAACAATAGAAATCAATTTTAATTTCGTTTAATATTTAATTTAGTTGAACTACACAGCGTGATTACATTAGAACAATGTATTTTTAATAGGCGTTCATAAAATAGGGTCTACTTTGCTTAGGACATTATGTTCAGTTAATGAATATTTACTATTATAAAGATTAACTTTACTACGTACAAAGGCTTTGTTTAATTTTTGCTTAGTTTTAAGATTAGCTTTGTTCTATTTTATATTTTATCAAAAAATGTTACAGAGCTAAAACATTTTAGTTCTAGGATAAAGAATTAGAAAATTAACTAAGATAAACCGCGTTGCAATTTATCTCAAACAGGGAATTTATTATCATACTATTGACAACCTACACTCACTAAAAAACAGATGACGGTGACAAACCGATGAGAAATTCACAAGGTCATCAAATGACCTGAATCACATGCCCGCTGCTGGGTACCTACGTTTCTCTTCTCAGAATGAGAAGGGTTTAGGGCTTAATCCACGACGCCTGGTCAGTTTGGCGGAATACGCACATCATTGAGATCTTATTTTTCAGAGCCCTCTCCTTTGTGCTTGTTTCCTCATGATATTATTATATAAAACACTTACGCCTCTGTATTTTTCGAATTCTGACCCTCACATGAATCCGAAAAAGACAAAGCGAACGCAGACCCTCTGTTAATCACCTTTTTTTTCGCTTTTGAAGTCTTCACGTATGTCCTCCGCCCTGGGGTGGGCGGAGGGGTCTGTCAGACTCTTACTGACTAAAAACACCCCGGTGTTCCATCTCACACCTGCGCCGGGGGTCACGGGAACTAACGATACTTCCGCAACCCCCGGCTGGTGCCGGCCCGCCACCGCGGGCCGCCTTGGGTTAGCGGGGGGAGTGAGGTGTTAGACTCCCCCCGCGCCGTCTAAGAGGGATGCGCTCGGAACACTTCGCGCCGCCGCCTCGAGTCCTGATGTGTGGGGGGCGACAGACTTCCCCAAGTCCGTCGCACCTGGATCGATTTAGGAGGGCTGGAAGAGGGCGTTGTCCGCCCTCCGCCGACGCCCGGTGCATCTGCTGCGGGCCGGGTGAGTGGAGGTGATCTCCTCGGCATCCTCCTTCCGCGACATGACCGTGTCGCAGAAGGATACCACCGCGTCCCAGGACTCCTCGCTGTCGACCATGGACTCGACCACGGCCGACAGCGACAGGTCACCGCCTACTCCTGAGATGAGGGCACGGCGCGGCTCCTCCCAAGCGGCACACTCTGCCAGCGTGTGCCACGCCGTGTCCTCCCGGCAACTGTTAACCACCCTCCTCGAACGTTCCATCGTCGCTAACCTATCACTGTCAATCAAATTAAATGATACAAATAATAACATAAAACGATGACAAACGTGACGCAGTCAACTGTAGTCCAAACATCATGCACCGCTGTTCATCCCCCGTCCTGAAAAAGAAGAAGAAAACCGTTTATTTAAAACAATTTCCTGCTGCATTGTGGTAGTTTCATTTCGCTCATTTCCCCCCGTTAAAATGCTCGCCTTGACTGAAGGCATAGGGACCTTTATTGTAATCGTAGCATGTTAACTTCATGCGCAAGAGATAAGTATAAAACACATGTGAAAATATGGCAAACGTTTAACTTTCCACAGATTATAACATAAGATTGTATTTTATAAATAGGTTATGTAGGTAAAATGTTTTAGCGCTTAGGGCTGTTGGCGTTTTAAGCGTCTGAACAACTTCTTTGTTCATCTTCTGTGTGATTGCGTATCCGCGACGACCAACCATTAAAGATATTCATATTTTATTTATAAAGATTTAATGTTTTGCAGAAGGTTTCCAATAATTGCGTAGCGGTAATGAAGCCGGAAGGGAATTTCTTGCTAATATTGTTTTTCAAGAGTCTGAATTTCGACGCTAATTGTTATAAATCATAATAGGTATCATAATATCTAATTACAATAATTATAATGATTAAAGAGGCAAGCTGAGGCAAGGAGAGATGGGCATCCGGATGAATACTGAATAAGTAGTATACAAATATTCGATAAACAATTTTTTGTTATAAAATTATCTTTTTATTTTTACTGTGTTCATAAGTATGTACTCGACTTCAAATATTTATTCGAGTAAGAAAGAACCCATGTTTAGCCCGTAGACATGTATTGAATGATTTATTGAATATCACATTAGCATTCGATATATAGGCTTATACGGTCAAAGAAATGTATGACGGTACTTGAAAAAAAATAAAAAAACGAGGCTGAAAAAACCTCTACTTCACAAACGGTGCAGATTCGCTGGTAGGTACTTCAGTTCGCTCGTGACCACGTTCTATGCAACTGGTCGGAACGTAGGGCGAATAAAGGTAGATTCGCATTAATTACCATTCATTTAATTTATTTTGTTTACTTATCCTATAAAATATCTCGAACACCAATGAAAAGTAATGAAAAAAAAAATTGGTACAGTCATCACCACAAAAATTGGCAGTTTTCACACAAAATTTTATGATGCCAATCGATCAATTTCCTTATAAGGATCAAAATACTTTTCCGGGCCCACTGAAGTAGGAACGTCAGAAATCGCGAAAAACAAAACGCAATGTAAAGTTCAAGTGCTTTTTTTTTTAAATTTTTGTCTGTGAATGCAGTTTGAAATATTTTCAAAAATTATGGACAGTCTCTTCTTAAGAACAATTTTCTGTAGCCACAACGATTAAGGTAGCTGCCCTTATTACTACCCATCTCAAATAAGTTTTTGGCGTTTTCTGACGTTTCTAATAAGTAGTCCAACATCAGTTGGTCCTAAAGAGTCTTTTCATCCTTATGAGAAATAGGATCGATTGGCATTATAAAAATGTTATGTGAAAACTGCCCTTTTTGCAGATGTAAATTATTCCAAAAATTAAGGGTGGTCTCCTAAAAACGTTTTCCTGTAGCTACAACGGTTAAGGCCCTTCATACCCCATCTCAAATGAACGGTTCTCTGTTGGAATATCGAAATATTATTAGTCGATTCTTATCTGGCCGAAAACCTTTCGCCACTTTTCATTTCGCCGAATAATTAAAACTCCGAATGATTAATGTCCCTCATTATGTTTTGTAACTTTTTGTTACGCTGACTAGTCTGCTGGCCACTGTTTCATTAGTCCACTGTATTATTGGCCACTTTACACTTGTCAGATGGCTCATTTTTCCATCATGCAAGCAAGAAAGCAAGCAAGCATGCAAGTGTTTCTGGGTTTGTTCTGCCAGAAGACTCGCTTTGTTGCCCGTTCGCTTCGCTCGCACACTCGACCAGCGCTACGAGTACGTTCGGGGGGTCGCCGACTCGCTTCGTTCGCCACCTCCCCCCACTCGATGCGCTTCGGCCTCGTGCACTCGTTCCACTCAGGACCTCCTTCGCGATCTTCTGGCTCCACGCTTTTAAATAACACTCTAGGGGTAGGACAGAGTCTGACCACGTTTGGGATGGGTGCGCTGAGTCGGATTAACATTACATTCCGTTGTGTAAAAACAATGTTGTGCGAATACTTATGTGGCAAATTAAACAATAGCCAACTAAGTATTCGACTAAAACAAAATTTCTGAATGATTTTGTGGCCAAACAATTATGGTGGCTAGTAATCATTCGGCGAAATCAAATTACGGTAAAAATTGCTTCGGCAAACATTATGTCGGTGAATCGTTGTCGGCGTAATGAAATTCAATATAAAATACATCGGCAAAAACACGGGCACCCCAAATTAACACCACTGTTTATATCGTCAGCCGCATCTGGTTAGACTGGGGCTTAATTCTCCTAAAATAAATCTTGATAAATCACAACCGAACCAAGGCCGAACCGTTCATTCAGACAGTTCTCAATTTCAAAAGCTATCAAATTGTTTGACACAAAAAACAAAATCAATCATTTTGAAAGTTTTCGAAAACAAAAACTGACTGACGGTTGTGGTTCGATTGCGTTTGGCAACAATTTACTTTAGGAGAATTTGGCCCCTGTTAGCTGACCCCAATGTAGCCAAAGGCTAGACAGAACATATCATTCAGATTGTTTACATTTAATCGTACAGAGTACCCAAATAAGTTAACAGATATACCTACCTTGTGGTAAAAGATGAATTGGGTGCCTGTAAAGTTAATTTAATTCCCTGACCCCACGTCAGGTAGAACCAATTCGTTTTGCCTCCATTTGTATCTTATACGCTTAATCTTATCCTGGAGCTCATTTATTGGATTCTCAGACGTATCTGCTGAAATTTTATTTAGTTTAGGTAGAAAAATATCCTTGAATGTACAGTTGACGTGTTTGTTTAGTATATTAATTAATTTCTTACTACGTTTACATACATAATTATTTTCAGTTTATTAATTGTATACAGGCTGTAAGGGTAAACACCGTTATCCTTGAAACTAGTCGTTTGGTTTCATTTATAGAACGTAAAATCAATGAAAAATAACAAACTTTTTTTTTTTTTAAATTTTCATTTTTCCTCAGAAGCATTTCACCCTATACGCGGGGGCAACAAGCTACGGGAGGGTGCGCGGGGAAGTCGCCGCGTGGCCCGACCCACGGCCCCGCACAGTTTGCTACCCCAGCCAGTCAGTCAGCTGTCTCGTTAGCGAGTGTGTGTACGCCGCGTCGAACCGCCGCGCCGCCGCCGCGCCGCTCATTTCTCGCGCGTATATTTTTTTATTTATTTTTTACTCGTTCCTATATTTTTATGTTTAAGTCAGTTCTACACATGGTTTGAGTGATAACGGTATTTACCCTTACATGCTGTATAATAATAATGTTGGGGTCAGCTTCCAGTCTAACCAGATGCGGCTGAATACCAGTATTTTACACGGAGCGACTGTCATCAGACCTCCGCAACCCATTTACTGGGCAATGCCGATATCCTAAAGTTAGACCGGTGTAGACTTTCGGGCTTCTGACTACCCGTAACGACTGTCACATAGGTATTTTATGTGACACCCGGGATTGACGCCGATGGTCTCTCCGATACACTAGTAACGAATGGTCACCCATCTACGGACTGACCTCGGCAAGCGCAGCTTAACCTTGCAAATCATATTATTATGATCCACGCGGTTGATATTTAGCCACGAGCCCCTCTATATTATTCATTGATTCATATAAAGATAAAGTAAACTGAGGAATATTTCTGTCGTCAAAGCACAGGTACAACTGGCGAGGCGTAAGCTAAGCTTTGCATTAATGTGAGTGCACATAGAATCGATTGCCAAAAAGCAGTGTAAACCGGTTTGAACCAAGCAAAGGACGCGTCTGCATTCATTCTCACACAAATGCAAAGCTCAGCTTGGGCCTCGCGGACTGTACGCTTAGTTATTCCAGTTATTAAATTCTGTTCAACGAAAGATGAAGTCCTGACATAACGGTCGTTTCGTAAATTGTAGTCGTAAGGACACTGCTATCGACAAAACCGTTAAATAGCTACATAATAGGTACCTACATGTTTTGTTTTTTTAAATATTTTATATTCTTATGGTAACGTTTTGTAGAGAAACGTCAGGACCCGCCTTACAGTGAAAAGGGTTTAGTAGAAATTAGCTAATAATTGTATTTTGGGAGTGCCTCCGCTGCCGGCACCGGTACCCAAAAATAACGCCATTGGCAACCGGCGGTACATTACTGCCGGCATCCGAGATTAAAAACATCGGCTGCCGGCACCCAAAATGGACACCGGCGGCGGTAACAAGTTGTTTGTTTGTTGTTGGTATGTTAGTTGAAAAGTGGGTCAGATTTTCGGCCAATGACTGTAACTTGTCTTCCAACTGACTAATTTCAAAAGCGAGCTTCTTAATTTAGGGCACCCTGACATGGACTCCCCTTCGCGTTAGGTTACTTTAAACCCTGCAGATAGAAATAGGAGCCCCGTCGACTCTGCTTCGAAAATCCAACCAACAACCTTACAAACATCTCCTTAAGTTTTTCATTTGTTTTTATTGTGAAAATCAAAGTGAGTGACGAATAATCGTGTCATGAAGAGTTTGAAGAGGACTTGAAGTTGTAAAAAAAACGGCGCCGGCAGCCAGTTTGGAAGCCGGCGCCGGCACTCGTAATGGCAACCGGCGCCGGCAACGGAGGCACTCCCAATATATTTTAATATTTTTTACGCAGAGATGTCAAAATAGTATATTAAAAGTATTTAAATTCAGTTGCGCGTGAGCAGCCGAGTCGGACGCACACGTTTGGAACGTTCAGACCGTAATATTACTATCGCGCGGCTTGTTTTTTTTAAGTCTACCCTCTTAAAGATAATGTTTATTTCAAATGGATGAAATACGTAATAATGTGAGTTCGTGTGACTCAAGTGATCATGAAACGATGGAGCACGACATAGTTATAGAAAGTGAACAACCAGTTAATGCTACTTTACTGGAGATGATGAGGAAGAGTGAAGATTGTGATCAACGAGTTTTAGGGAAGAGAGGGCGGCAGGATGATGAAGAAATTGTGGAGGAAGATGATTTTGTAACAGTAATTAGGGGACATAAAAAACCAAACAGGAAAGACTCGATAAACAATAGTTTGGTGCCAGAAGGTGATAAGAATGAAGAAAAGCATATTATTTGTGTGACTGGAAAAGAGATGCTGCCAAAACAATTTGGAATGGCTAAACTGTTAAGATCACATAATATCCCGAATATAATTAAAATGGTATATAAAAGCGCATACAGGGTGTTGATTCATTTTCAAAACAGAGAAAGTGCTATTAAGTTGATAAATTGTGAAAATATTACCAATTTAGGTTACAGAGTACAGATGACTGATGAAGTTAGTTTATGCTATGGGACTCTGAGGCAAGTAGATTTGGAAACAGATGAGAAAGAAATCCTTGAAAATATTAGTAGTGACAACGAAATTTTATCAATTAAAAGACTTAAAAAACTATCAGAGAATGGAGAATGGATTGATTCGGAAACAGTTAGAATATATTTTAAAGGTGCCACTTTACCGCCGTACGTATACGGCTACGGTTGCAGGTTCAAAGTGGAACCTTACACGTTTCCAGTGTCACAATGCTCCAAATGTTGCAAATTTGGTCACCTTTCGAGATCATGCCCAAGTAATAAAACAATATGCCCCAAATGTGGCAATCAACATCCTAACTGTGAAACAAATGAATATGTATGTGTTAATTGTAAAGGACCACACATGGCGATGTACAAGAAATGCCCTAGCTTCTTAAAAGAGAAAAGAATTAGAGATATTATGACCAAAGACAATTGTACGTACAGAAAGGGATTGGAAGTATATCTAAAAGAGAACGGAACTCGACAACTAAACACTACAACTACAAACACAGAGACAAATATGAATGTTGGAAGCCTAGAAAATGATAATGTAAATTACACACAGAGAAAAACATACAAGGATGCGGTGACAGCAAATACAAATGTTCAAAGTTCGAGTTTTGCATCTGATAGTATGACAGAAATAGACAATTCAGAAAATATAAATAACCAACAAAAATATGTACCGAGGAAGAAGCATAAAGATACTAGCCTTATGAGTAGTAATAGAGAAAAAGAAAGCTACAACACCCAACCTGCAACTACAGGCGAAAAAACCGGAAAAGACCGACTTTCAGAGACAGTCAATACAAGCTCTAAAGTAGATTTTTTTAGTATATTTCAAAAAGTTAAAGATATATGTTTTTCAGATGATAGTTGGCAGTTGAAACTACAGGAACTAGGCAAAATAATGTTTAACGTATGTAGTAAATTGTTCCTTAAAGTGTTTAGAAGTGATGATGTGTGGGAAAGAATAAAAAGTATATTCAATAATGGCTAACGATAATAGAAATATGTTATTTCTTCATATTGTACAGTGGAATGCACGTAGCCTGTTGCCTAAACGTAAAGAATTCGAACTTTTACTTGCACAAGAAAAAGTACATATAGCACTAGTATCTGAAACTTGGTTAGAAACGGATACACATTTAAATGTAAGTACATATAATATATTTAGAAAGGATAGGTCAGATGGTTATGGTGGGCTAGCTATTTTAACACATAAATCTATAAAAGTACAACTGTGTCACACTAATATCAATAATCCTGGAATTGAAATTATGAGCGTAAAACTTTTAAATTGCAATGAAATTAAAAATATAGTGTTAATATATTGCCCTTCTTCGGTTCGTACTTGTCTTTCTGACTGGGAACAAATATTTGCATTATTTTCAAGCAAATGTATCGTTGCCGGAGATTTTAATGGACACCATGCAACTTGGTCTTCCAAAACTGACGCAAGAGGAATTCAGTTGTATGATTCTGCTTTAGACTCGGGGTTTATTGCCCTTAATGACGGTAATATGACGAGAGTGACCTTGGCTGATGGAGTTGCACAGATTACATCTCCTGATGTCACATTTGTATCTACCGATTTATCTGTTTTGTTGGATTGGAAGATTATAAACGAAAATTTAGGAAGTGATCATTTGTTTATAAAAATCTCATATAAATATAATAGCAGCTTAAATTCTTTTGGTATAGTTAAAAAGCGGAACTTCAAACTTGCGAAATGGTCAGTGTACAGCGAAATCCTAGAAAACTACACTGGACCGCAATGAAAAAGGGTCGGTTAGAAAATCTTCAATATCTTCAAAAGTGCCTGTTCTAGCTTTATGAAATAAAGACTTAATTAAAGAATATTTAATGCCACATAAAATAATATATAAAACCTTTTTATTTATTTTTGATAATTGTATAAAAAACTGAAAATGTAAAATAATGGTCATTTCTGAATTTAGTACCAAAAAATTCAAATCAATTGTTTCGCGTTTGTTTTAGTTTTAAAATAAAAAAAAATATGAATATGGTGTCTCTGCCTTATACATTTTATTATTCTGAAGTCATCATGTCGTTAATCCCTGAAGAATGTACCAGGATCCTGACAATGCTTGAAGATGGGCACAGTCAGCGAAATACAGCGAGAACTGTTGGTGTGACTGTTTCTACAGTTCAGCGAGTACTCCAGCGTTTCCATGAAATTGGATCCAATCTTCGAAGACCAGGAACAGGCCGAACAAGGTGCACGACAGCGCGGGAGGATCGCTGTATGGTGTCAACAATTTTGAGAAATCGCTTTCTTACTGCTGTTAAAGTAAAGAATCATCATTTACGAGCTGGAGGAAACCATCTGAGTGCGGATACAGTAAGGCGGCGTCTGGCTGAAGCAAATTTAAAGCCATTAAGACCTGCAAATGGCCCAAAACTAAAAAGACACCACAGAAACATAAGGTTGTTTTATGGTAGAGAACACGAGAATTGGACTCTGAATGACTGGTCAAGAGTTATGTTTTCAGACGAGTCTAAATTCTGTTTGTACAAGTACGACGGGAGGAAAAGAGTGTACAGAATACCGGGAGAGCGTTATAACCAAGCCTGTATAGAAGAAAAAGTACCATACGGCGGAGCCTTTGTTCACGTGTGGGCTGGGATTTCTTCCGAAAGCCGCACTGAGCTAGTGGTGATAGAAAATGGAACTTTAACTGCAGAAAGATGATGTCACTGAAATTCTGAATGACTACGTTGGTCCATTTTTAGTGGACATGGGCGAGAATGCCTTTTTTATGCAAGACAATCCCGCCCGCATACAGCTCAGATAGTGTTTGCCTATTTTCAAGAAGTCGGTATCAAACACATGGAGTGGCCAGCACGCAGCCCCGACTTAAACCCCATTGAGCATGCATGGGACGAACTGGGACGACGTGTACATCAGTGGAATCCGCTGCCAATCACGCTACGTGAAATGAAAGAAGCTCTGATAGTGAATTGGCAGAATATTCCGCAGCATCGCCTCAAAACCTAGTAGAAAGTATGACAAATCGCATAACAGCAGTATTGCGAGCTCGAGGAGGCAACACAAAGTACTAAAATTTGTGAAAACGGCACATCTGTAACCAATCTACATTTACGAAAATACTGGAAAAGTTACGCATTTTTATTTATTTTACATTTATTAAAAATGAAAGGCTTGAATTCTTTTTTTTTTATTTTCATTTAAGTACATTAAAATATTCTTTAATTTAGTCTTTATTTCATAAAGCTAGGTCAGGTACTTTTGAAGATATTGAAGATTTTCTAACCGACCCTTTTTCTTTGCGGTCCAGTGTATTTAATGCAAACTGTCGTTCCAAGAAATGTACAATCTTTGTATGACAACTTTTTAGAACAGTTAAATAAAGCCGCGGATCAATGTATTCCTTTCATTAAAATCTGTAATAATCCGACAAATGGGTTTCGGCCAAAATCCTATTGGAATACTACTCTCTCCCATTCGGTAGCACAACGTAGATTGGCCTTGAAAAATTTTAGGAGAAATCCCACACCAAATAATTTAAGTGTACTGGATCGTAAAACAGAAGCTGCTAAAAAAGTCATCAGTCAAGAGAAGTTGAAAGATTGGCAAAATTACTGCAGTAGTGTTAATGAACAAACATCTAGTTCTGAAATGTGGAAACGTATGGGATGGATTAGGGGACGTGCAACACCCAGGTCATCTGTATCAAACGAACACAAGGTTGATCTCCTGTGTAGTCTGGCTCCTGATTACGTCTATCCAAAACACCAGCAGTTTAAATCAAATAATACAGTACTAGAAGATGAATTTACTTTACAAGAAATGTTAAATTGCTTTAAACGAAAAGACACAGCTCCTGGTGCTGATGGGATCACATATTCTTTAATATTTTATTTATCTCCTGTTAGCAGAGAATATTTACTAAATCTATACAATCTCATTTTTAGTACGGGTATTATTCCAAAACAATGGCGGAATATATTGGTAACACCAATACCAAAATCCTCGCCTGATAATACTAGTTTTAAATTAAGACCTATTTCCTTAATATCCTGTATTTGTAAAATCTTCCACTCAATGCTGACAAAGCGGCTTGAGTGGTATATTGAAAAAAATAAGTTGTTATCTCAGTATACGTCTGGATTTAGGAGAGGACAATCTTGCCAGGACTGTTTAGTTAAATTAGTTAGTCAAATCTATATAGGGTTTTCAAGTAAAACCCCAACGGTAGCCTGCTTTCTTGACATTACTAATGCTTATAATAATGTATTAATTGATGTCCTGGTAAATATTTTAGACGAGATAGGAATCGGAAAAACGTTTTGCCAATATTTATGGAATTTTTTGAGCGAGAGACATCTTATGATTAGAGATGAAACAGATAAATGCAAATTTTTCATAAGATATACAGATAGAGGATTGGCTCAAGGAGACCCAATTTCACCCCTACTTTTCAACATAGGCACAATTAAGTGCTTTCAAGAAATTCAAAACGTTACTATGTGTCAATACGCAGATGATTTTGTCTTATACCGAACGTCTAATAATTTAAAAGAATCCCAGCGCGCACTTCAAACAGCGCTAGATAGATTGTGCTATGTGCTAGATGAGTTAGGATTAGAATTATCGGCCGCAAAATCTAAAGTGTGTATTTTCAGCAGGGGTTTTAGAAGGCCAACGGTTGAACCTTAGAATAATAACGCCTAGAAGGATAGTCTCATACACGCTCCCTACAAAAAACTGAAGCAACATTCGTAATTATATGTGAGTGAGCGGCATGTAATTACGGAGACTGACACGCACACAGACGTAAAAAAAATGTTGCTCGAAAATATAATTTCCCCTAAATTGGGGGAAAATTGTATGTATTTGGGCCATAGCATAGATTGCATATAAAAAATGTTACGTATGTAACTTATGTAATGAATCTATTTTTTTAACTAAAAAAAAATTCTGTCGGAAGTACATACTTATCGTAATACTTTATAAAAGTTTTATTGTTGTGTATGTCGCGTATCTATTTAAACTAGTTTAATGTATACGCGACAAACCTTCGCAAATTATGATAACTTTTTAAATATTTCAAAATCGTCACCCTATAATATTAAGCCGGGTCTGCTGTGACCATGTGTTTGTTATTTTTAACATATAATCACGTTTTTTTACAGTAAAATGGGCATCAAATACAGTAGACTCCAATTAGTGTTAGTGTCTACTGTATTATGGGTAATTTTTCTTCACAACTGGCAACACTTCGTTGTAATAAATTAGGTTAAGAAAATTTTGATTTGGAGATCGATTTACGTAAAAATAATGGATTTAATGTTAGTATCAATATGTGAAATGCAATTTTATATAATTTTTTATGTTTTCCGGATGTGCTATAGCATCTTTATACTCAACAAATTGTCGTTTTGAATTATTTCTTGGGAGCTGTGTTCAACAGAGCGTGACATTGAGCACTGACGGCTCGATTCGCTAACTTTGCCGTATCCGGCATAGTTTGAGTTGCTTCACTTTTGGTGCTCGTACTAGGTTTCTAGGCGTTATTATTCTAAGGGTTGAACTTAAAATAAATAGTCGCAATTTAGATACAGTTGATAGTTACAAATACTTAGGTGTATGGCTCGACAGGTGCTTGCGCTGGAGTAAGCATATTAACTTAACTGTGGAAAAAGTCCAAAGACACCTTAGTTTACTTAAAGTTTTGGCAGGTAGGTCCTGGGGATTGCACCCTCAGCATTTGAGACATATTTATATAGCTTTAATTAGAAGCCGTATAGATTATAGTTGTTTCATATATGATGCTAGTGCGAAGTGTCACTTAGATAAGTTGAATAAGTTACAAAATCAAGCTTTACGGGTTATAGGAGGTTTTATCAAATCCACTCCTATACACGTTATGGAGCTTGAGCTTTGTGTGGTTCCGCTGTGCATACGAAGAAAGTATTTAGCTTATAAGTTTTGTCTTAAAGCCAAATCCGTAGAAAATAATAAAACGAATACCTTGTTAGATGAACTTTATGCTCTTCGACAAAATAGTTACTGGCGAAATAAGGTTATTCCTATAATCGCCGCAGCATTTAACGAGGTTAAAGAAATTGAGGTAGCATCTTCTTACCCTTTATTTATGTTTACCCTAAGAACATGGGTCACTAACATTAATGTGAACAAAATAATTGACTGTAGTTTAGAATCAGTAAAGTTACCGAAGGGGCATTATGATTGCAGTTTACTAAAACATGAAGTGACGAAAGAACTATGCACTAAGTATAATGGTTGGTTTACTATATTCACAGATGGGTCAAAGAGTGAAGAAGGTCGCGGAGCGGCTTACTATATACCTTGTAAAGATGTAAATAACATAAATAATAATTGTTTTAAAATAAGTAAACCAGCATCCATTATGACGTTGGAACTCATTGCGATCTCAGAAGCATTGAATTTTGTCATAAATTGTCAAAACAGAAATATTGTTATTTGTACTGACAGTAAAAGTTCCCTACAGCATATAGCTCGATGCGCCTCTGGCCTCAGAGGTGCTTCGATAGCTTATGGCATTCTATCTAAGATAGACGAACTTAATCAAAAAGGTGTTCAGCTGAGATTGCAATGGGTCCCATCGCATATTGGAATACGGGGTAATGAGCAGGCTGATATGTTGGCCAAATACGCAGCCAAACACGGAAAACAAACCAATATTACTCTTGATTATTCTGAAATATTACCAAAATTCAAAAATGTTTGTTATGATCATTGGAAGGAATACTTTGACAGAACTTCATTAGAAAAAGGAATTTGGTATAAAACCATACAGTGTCAGCCTCCCCGTTTACCCTGGTTAAGCTCGATGCGCCTCTGGCCTCAGAGGTGCTTCGATAGCTTATGGCATTCTATCTAAGATAGACGAACTTAATCAAAAAGGTGTTCAGCTGAGATTGCAATGGGTCCCATCGCATATTGGAATACGGGGTAATGAGCAGGCTGATATGTTGGCCAAATACGCAGCCAAACACGGAAAACAAACCAATATTACTCTTGATTATTCTGAAATATTACCAAAATTCAAAAATGTTTGTTATGATCATTGGAAGGAATACTTTGACAGAACTTCATTAGAAAAAGGAATTTGGTATAAAACCATACAGTGTCAGCCTCCCCGTTTACCCTGGTTTCTAAATTTTAACCTAAGCAGAAAATTTGTGGTGACAGCTCACAGACTCAGATCGGGACATATTCCATGTAACAAATTCGCTTTCTTGATGAAAAAGATAACCTCTCCCAACTGTGAGGTGTGTGGAGTTGTAGAAGATATGCATCATTTGTTGATGGAATGTGTCCAGTATGAGGCTGATAGGAGTAAGTTGTTCAGGGCTGTGAAGTTGAACAAGAACAATATAGGTTCATTCCACCATATATTAAGTAAGCCGACTTCCGATGATGCGAGAAAGTTGTTCGAGTTTATGGCCCGGATCCATTGATCTCGTTTGATTTGTAACTTGTCTTAGGGTACGATGGGACTGACATACGCTGTGCGTTATAAAAGTCCCTAAATTTTAAAAGAAATAAAAAAAAAAAAAAAAAAAAGTATTTAAATTCAAAATGCAAATGCTTGCTTATATTTTTATTTCAAATAAAAATACAAAATGGTTTTCAATGAAAGTATTGAAATACAAAATGCAAAATACGTATTTTCAAAATAGGTTTTTCAAATAAAATACCTTTTTTCACTGATCACTAGTATTTGATCAAAGACTTCCTATTTCATGTTGAATCTGCAAATCATCATTCATGAGATATAGCGATTTAAAGATTGGAAAAATCATCTATATACACATACATGCATATAAAGAACAAGTCCTAATGGAAGATTCTCGCACAGCCTAAACCGCTAAAGGTAGAAACTTGAAATTTGGAGAGTAGTTGTTTTTTATAGCGAAAGCGCACTCTAAGGGAGTGAAAAGGGGTGAAATAAAGTTTATTTGAAAAATCTTATTTCCAGTATTTATAAACTTGAAACTTTGCACAAATACTCTTTACAAGAATTTAAGAATTAAAAACTTGAAACATGAATTAAAAAAATAACAAAACCATTTTGCATTTTACAAATATTGTTTAAAAGTATTTCAAATAAAATAGAAAATACATTTTGAAAGAAAGTATTTCAAATGCAAAATAAAAATAGGTATTTTGCATTTTGTATTTTAAATACATGTATTTCAAATAATTTACATCTCTGTTTTTACGTAAATCGTATTGATGCAAACAAATTTTCGGATTACTATAAGTAAGTCGCTTGTTTTTTATTACACGTTATTTTACGATGCTGCACGCTGGTACTTAAAATGTATAGTAGAAAGGGAAAGCGATGTAATCCGTAAAGTTGTTTACCTACATCAATGTATTTTAATGTTTATTTGTTCCAATCCCTTATGTGCTAAGAGTTACACGATTTTCATTGTTGCTGAAGACAAGTCATCTTTGTTTCACTTGTCTGTTTGACATTTACGTGCACCAGCAAGTCATTCTACACAATACCTTTAGAATTGACGACACAATTCAATTCATTCTTCCCTTTATATTATTAGTATCTACAATCTGGTTTTAGCTCAACTGTACGTACACAGTACATAATATTCTTGTTATTCCTTAAACCACATTGTCTATTACTGGTAGGTATAGATTAAAAATATACGTGTTGTGATACTTTAAAAAAAAAGTTTTAATCGCCTTTTATATAATTCGACGTGTTTTTTTGTATGTTTTTAAAACTTTATCGTTGCCACTAATTGTGAACCGATTATAATGATTCGTTTTTTTTTTTTGAAAGACTATCCTCCCTCTTTTTTAATTTGGTGAAGATCTGATGGAGACCTTCGAAGATAAACAATAATAACATTTTTTTTATTTTCTGTTCACTTATGTTGCAGGTAGGTACAGAAAGTGCTTAAGCTAATAGGTATATAAAACATTTATTTGTGAGAGACTGGTGCCCGAAGAAGGCATTGAATACCTGTGTTACGGGTCACCAAAAACAATGAAACTCTTCAATGGGATACTCTTCAATAGCAAATCACTCGCAATTGTTGTAATCGCTAGTTTATGAATTGTTTACGCCACTGAAAATAGAAAAATAAAAGAAAAACCGACTTGAAATAAATGAAAAATAATTATCTTTAGTACAGTTTCGGAAGTCGGTGCCGTCTCGGTTTTGTCTTGCGATATGTGTGGTAAGTGATCGTACCTAAATCAGGAAACAAGGTTTAAAAAAAAAACATTTTATTTATTGTTTTGTTTGTTTGTTTCAACATTTCAATGCTACACATAAATCCATTTTTCCCAACGTTTTCTACGAACAAAAACGTTTGCATGTCGCAGCCAAATGATTGAATACTACATGAGTGAAGTCCAGCTGTTTAGTTATATTCCTCTGAGGTCTGTGCCCGCACGCAACGCTAGTCAAACGCCTTTCACTCGCGGAAATAAGTTATATTTGGATTAAATTACGCCTGTAATTGATAGCTTGTGGCTTAAGTGGCTTTGTTATAATTGATATGCACTTTTACGTGCTGGTATGCTACTTCCTATGGAAAGTTATTTGATTTAACCACCACTTAAGCATTCCCCATACTAAAGTGGGATGCAAGCGGGTTGTCTCATGTGTCGTCGACGGGCCGCAATGTATTTATTCATTTATATACTCGTTGTTGTACGTTACACCAGGTTGACCAGTGCGTGTTGCCAGTGATTACATACGGCACTGAAACGTGGTCGCTCACAATGGGCCTCATAAAAAGGCTCAAGGTCACTCAAAGGACAATGGAGAGGGCTATGCTCGGAGTTACCCTGTGTGATCATAATAATATCAGAAATGATGAGATCCGCAGGAGAACCAAGGGAACCGACATAGCTCGAAGAATTGCCAAACTTAAGTGGCAGTGGGCGGGGCACATTGTTCGCACTGTTCGCAGAACGGATGGCCGTTAAGGCCGAAAGGTTCTGGAGTGGCGACCGCGTACCGAAAGACGCAGCGTGGGTAGGCCTCCCACAAGGTGGACGAGAAGCATAGGACCGGTCGATATGGCGATGCTTGGGGGAGGCCTATGTCCACCAGTGGACGTCTTTCGGCTGAATGATGATGACACCAGGTTAACACAACAAGAAAAAATAATTGAAATACAAAAATGCACAGTGGGCGGTCTTATCGCGCAAGGCGATCTCTTCCAGTCAACCTTTAAATGGACTGGCAGAATGGAAAGAGGAAAACGGGTAGTAGGTATATGTACATTACGTACTTAATATTACCACAGTGTACCTACTTACTACATACAGTGGGTCAACGCCCATACATTTGACAGGTCCTATGAAATGTCAAAATTGGTAACACTTGTCATAGGGTTGTCACATAAAACAAATTACACAAACTGTCAAACAAACGTCCAAATTAATTAACGTTTTATAGAAACAGTGACACTCAAAAAGAAAACCACGCATGCGTAATTTTGACGATTGACAAAATAATGCAAAGGTATGTAGCAGCAACTTCGCCCGCCATCTTATCCTGGAATTTTCTAACAATATTTAAAACTACAAATTTTGTCGAGGTTACAGTCGCAGTGGCTAACGCTTGCGGGGGTAGGTAAGAGTAATAAATGATTCCCAAATCCAGGAAGGAGCCATAGAAAATTACTTATTATTCATGGTTATTACTTCTATGGTTTTCGTGGGTACTGATGCTGGAAATAAAGCCTAAGTATTCCTGGACAATATACGGCGGTCAAAAAAATTTACCAGTTAAATGTAATTTGCCAGGTAAAACATGGTCCCTATCTTGGTGTTTGAGAATGGATCTCGTTTTTGTAATCAGCGTCCCAGAAAATCATGGATTTGACACCCATCACGGCTAATTTGAAAATTTTCATGGCCGCCGTCTTGAATATAGATTTTGACCTCATTTTCGTCATCAGCATCCCCGAAAACCATGGAAATGACACCCATGATGGTTAAATTGAAATTTTAAAAGCTGCCATCTTGGAAATGGATTTTGACCTCATTTTCGGCATCAGTACTCCCGAAAACCACGGAAATGACACCCATGACGACTAATTTGACATTTTATTGCCGCCATCTTGGATTTCGATTTTGACCTCATTTTCGGTATCAGTACCCCCGAAAACCATGGAAATGACACCCATTACCACTAATTTGACATTTTTATTGCCGCCATCTTGGATTTCGATTTTGACCTCATTTTCGGCATCAATACCCCCCAAAACCATGGAAATGACACCTATGACCACTAATTTGACATTTTTATTGCCGCCATCTTGGATTTCGATTTTGACCTCATTTTCGGCATCAGTACCCCCGAAAACCATGGAAATGACACCCATGACCACTAATTTGACATTTTTATTGCCGCCATCTTGGATTTCGATTTTGACCTCATTTTCGGCATCAGTACCCCCGAAAACCATGGAAATGACACCCATGACCACTAATTTGACATTTTTATTGCCGCCATCTTGGATTTGGATTTTGAAGTTATTTTCGGCATCAGTGACCCCGAAAACCATGAAATTAACACCCATGATGATAAGATGAAAATTTTCCTGGCCGCCATCTTGGATTTGGTGATTTGGTGATGACAATCATTTGAAAATGTATGTATGCCGCCATCTTGGATTAGTAAACAGACTTTATAGTAAAATTCTCGTAATAGGTACATACAACATAAGTACATACTATTAATAAATTAATATAATTTCTATGAACGATATCAATCAAATTCGAAATCAAAAAGTGCGAGCCCTGGAATTTATGTCCCGAGTACGCAGTATGGCTACTCGGGACATAACCTCCGCTCCTTCACCCCGCAACCCCCCGCACGATTGCTCTGCGACAATGTTCTACGTTGACCGACTGTGTGACTGTGATATTACTTAGCTTTAATAATACAAAATACATGGCAATATAATTACATATATAATTTAAAAAAAAAACATAAATATAATAAACCAATGAATAAGAACGGAGAAGAGGAATAAAAGAAATAGCAGATTAGACCGACAAGTAATGCTCCTTCACTGACTTTTTTAAAACTGGCAGCGATTGTGCACGTCTCACAATGTATGGAGTCCATACATTGTGAGACGTGCACAAAAGAACGTATTTGTTTGTCAGGTCCATACTATGGACCTGACAAACAAATACGTTCTATTTGAAGATAGGTACTTACAACCAGTGTTGCCAGACGAACTGCTTTTGGCGGGACGTCCCGTTTTCCAGCCTTCTAAGGACGCGTCCCGTCAGCACTCTGAGCGGGACGCGGAAAATCCCGCTATGTCATCTTAGTAAACTTGCATCTCACTCATGCACATACTCTGTGAGCGAAAGGCAAATAGTGAAACCGCGATTTTTGAACCCGTTAAGTGACGATTTTCCATACAAACTTGCATCCCCTATTTAACTTCTTAATTCCTTGTCTACATTATAAAGGGCACCTCTGTGCAAAATTTCAGCTTTCTAGGTCCAAGGGTTTGGGCTGGGCGTTGATGAGTCAGTCAGTCAGACAGGACTTTTCTTTTTATTTTTATAGATTTGTTCACAGTGTAAATGCAAAGTCAAAGCATTTATTCCAATTAAATTAGACCATTTTAGACACATTTGAATTGTCGAAAAAAAAGAAGTTACCTACTGCCGCGTTCCAAAGTGAAGATTCAATATTTTTTAAAGAAATATTTTTCTTGACTTCACAAAGAACTACCCCAAACAGGAAAAAAAACTTCTAAGAGCATCGATTGTTATCTTCGATCATTAAATTGATCGAAGATTGTTACCGAAGCGATTTGTGTTGGAATTTGTCGTGTATTTCCCCAATGTTGGTGAGTTGCATGACTCATCACTTATGATTCATTATAATATCATTATAGTGACGGCCGATAAAGAGTCAATCCCGAAGGCATGTTTTATTGCATCATCACTCGTGTTTTCGTATTGTTACTTTCGTGAGACATATTCATATTTATGATTAGTTACGGTTTACTCACGTGCATTTATTGCACGTGAAAACTGCACGTGAGTAAACCGTAACTAATCATTAAACATCACTTGTGTTATCCGACTTGTGGACTTTGCTTGCCTGAATTTGGACAGTAAAGAGTTACCACGGCCCTGGAACGCAAAGGACACTAGGAGGAACACGGATTGGTTTTAGTCAGTAAGAGTCGGACACTCCCTTCCGCTCCACCCAGAGCGCTCGAGCGGAAGAAGTCATATTTGATGAATAATGAATCCTAAAAAAAGCATACCTGTCATTATGTATTTATGTCATTATTATTCACCTTTACTCTTTACTTATTACTTTCTTAAAATTATCAATGGTGTTGACTTTAAAGATTTACCTAACCCCACTCTAGGGTTTCTCCTGTATCGTGGGTACAAGAGAAACCCTAGAGTGGGGTAACTTCAGATACACAACCACCCAGATCCGCAACAACTAATATCTGTAGGCCATACAAAAATATTTGTTCCGTGCGGGCATCAAATCCACGACCCGCAGCGCAGTGACCAATCGCTCCGCCACAGCACCAAATGTGACCAGTGTAGTCTCTTCTTTGATATTCGCGTCGAGATGAAACTATAATAATGCAGAATTCTGGGTGCCTGGGTGCATTTTATTTATTTTTTTCTATTGCTCTTCTTGTAGATGGTTCTTGCGGATCGTCTCTACGTATTCGGGCAGTTATTGTCGACACCTGAAGGGTCTCCTGTCAAAAACGTGTTTAAGTACCTAACTATAATTTTTAACCGACTTCAAAAAGGAGGAGGTTCTCAATTCGTCTGTTTTTTTTTTTTGTTTTTTTTTTTTTGTGTGTTTGTTACGCGATATCTCCGCCAATTATGAATGGATTTTGATGATTCTTTTTTTGTTTGGTAGGCCATACTTCAGAGGTGGTCCCATATAAATTTTATTGAAATTGAATCAGCACTTTTTGAAAAAATCAACAAAAACAAAAAAAATATACACAAATCGTATATAGACGACATACTAGTTGTAGTGCTGGTCCGAGAATTTGTACACTATTATAATTGTAATAATTGGCACTAAAAATTATAAAATAAAAAAACTTTAAAAAAGTAAAAACCGACTTCAAAAAAAACTAAACGGAGTAAAATAATTATCGTTTAATAAAACTACCAGTTTCAGAAGTCGGTGTTCTACGCTGAAACAAATTGAATGCACCGACTTCTGAAACTGGTAGTTTTATTAAACGATAATTATTTTACTCCGTTTAGTTTTTTTTGAAGTCGGTTTTTACTTTTTTAAAGTTTTTACGCATATATTTATGTACCATAATACTCCTTTTCATACTCCGGTTAAGGTGTAAGCAGTGCGCATTACAACTATATCAAACAATAACCATAATACGTTGTACCTACGTACTGTAACTGTAATAAAAAGTCCACAACAACCTAAAAACGGTCGCGTACCGCTTGAATAGAGTGCAAGATAAATAGCGATGCATTATAAAAGTTATTAAGTGGCTGCAGGGCTAACGGCAACTCATTGTCTTGTCAACCCCTTGACCCACTTGCAACAAGACTATGAGCCACGTTATTTTCGTTGTCACTACGAACAAAGGGCATTCTGTGTTGTGTGTGGTTTACACGTTAGGTAGGTACTCATTCCTGTAGAAATGTCCGATTCTTATTATTACAATTTTTAATTTTGAGCGTCATTTATTTCTTCCATCGATGTGAATAAATCACGAAGCAGATAAATAGCCCGAAAAATCCTTGTACTGTCAATAAAGCCTATTTTATGATTTTTATTGTTGTAATTTTGTAAGGGACAATCGATTTTAATTTTGAAACCTTTATAATAAGTTAATAATTCGGCGCCTTATCAGTAGCGCCACCCCGAATCGACGACGGAAAATGTATGTAAACATTACTTGACAGTGAGAGACGACTATGACATGAGAGTTATTAATAAAATATCCTAAAAAATATAATTCTGCATTGCCTTAATATCATTGTTATTTCATTTTGTGAATAATTACCACAGCAATAATTATTATGATGTAAGTGCTTTATTTTAAGTCTGCATGAACAGGAATGCGAAAATATAATTTTGACAGCTGTCAAAAGTCCAAAGTGTCAAACAAAATCAAAGTGAAATTTTCTGTTTACAAAATTATATTGTAAAATTTTTACAAATTTATAATAATTTGACGATTGAAAATATATGTGATTTGTAACAATGACTTCTACAGCAGCATCTCCTCCCCGCGACTGCCTGTCGTGCAGAGTTGTGGGGGCAGTCGGTATGGTCGGCATTGGAGGTTACCTCGCAAACTCTGCCTGCAAAAATAAAACTTTACCTGGGAAATACCTTTTGTCTATCCTGTCGTTTGGTAATATTACTTGAGTATTTATTACATAATTTAACATTTATTTTATCATCATCATTGTCAGTCATTCCGTAGCCGTTGCATCTAAATAACAATTCCTCATAAGATTTCAACAAATAAATTTTGTTGAAAAATTAAAACACCAACAGCGTCAACCCTGGTTTAATTTGAAACAATTATTATGAAAGTGACATAGAATATTTATGTGCACCAAAGAGTATACAAGGTTTATTCATCAGGGGTCACCGCAGTTGATATCAATGCAATAACTTATCAACAGTTAATAACTGCACTGTTAGAATATGATAAAGTATTAATGTAGTATAGTGGCCTAAAGCCTTCATGGAGTGTGCTTTATTTACACCTAAACTACATTAAAAAGCTCCAGCCATCCCCGAATCATCATCACCTTTAATGAACTTTGCTAAACTTGATTATGTAATAAATCTTTTTATTTTTACTGATAATATCCCAATCTATAAGTAAAATATTTTTTTAAAATTAATTTGCTAATATTGTTAAAAGTTATATCATGTTTTCATTCATTTGTCATGAAATAGGTTAAAAAAAATACTTACACCTTATAGACACAGAGTATAGCTCTGTTCAATGAAAAATGAGTCGTGATATGTAGCAGTCATTTCCAAATAGTAGCTATAAGGAGACTGATATTGATAAAACTTAAAGGATGTCATCAAAAACTGTAAATTAGCTATATTATCCATGTTTTTTTTAAATATTTGATATTCTTTGTATGGTAAAGTTTGTTGAGAGACATCAGGATTCACGGTGAAAAGGGGACCTATAGTGTGGTACTCAATAAAAATATGACCTAATTAGCATGTACACAAAAATCTATTTTGTTCACAATATAACCATAACAATTGTGTCTAAATAATTAAATAATGTCCCACTGCTACTCAAGTGCCTCCCAGTCTTGCCAATTATTGCAGTCTTTATTTCCTCCTAAAAACTAACAATACAATTATTTTGTTGCAGGTTTCATCGCTCTGGGAGTGGCAAGGTACCGACAAACATTCCCTTTCAACAAAAACGAACAATTCAAAAACAAATCATAATTGTGGGTACAAAAATGTATGTAAAAATGTTAAATATTTAGTTTGTAAGTTGGAATACTGTTGTGTAAATAAAAATTAATTTACTTAGTTTCGTTATTTATGTTAAATGTAGAATTAAATGAGAACAAATAAAGCTTTCTTTATTAAAAGTAATTTTACAATTTAATTCAAAAAACTAACATTTTTAAAATAATAAATTTTACATACAAAGTTTAAGTTGTTGTTGATTGAAACAGCACCATCTATTATTTTATCACTGGACTATTTTATGACTTCTTTTGCTTTGTATTGCTTTTGAACTTGAAATTGTCTTCAGTCAATTACTTAAGTAGCAGAAGTATTACACAGATGGCGCTGACTTAAAATATATCGGTACATGAATATTAATTTTCAAATATTTACAATCAGTTATTGGTTTTTTAACAAAATACCTGGACAAACTTTTACAGATCACAGTACTCATAAATATCAATAAGTTTTACTATGGAACCTGAAATATAAAAAAAACAGCTGTTCCGTACAATAGTGCAATACTTACACGATCTGATCGATTACGAATGCATGGAACAGCTGTTTTTTAGGGTTCCGTACCCAAAGGGTAAAACGGGACCGAATTACTAAAACTCCGCATTCCGTCCGTCTATCCGTCTGTCACCAGGCTGTATCTCATGAACCGTGATAGTTAGGTAAGTAGACAGTTAAAATTTTCACAGATGATGTATTTCTGTTACCGCTATAACAACAAATACTAAAAAACAGAATAAAATAAATATTTAAGGGGGCTTCCATACAATAAACGTGATTTTTTTGCCGTTTTTATAGATACAAGGGTACAGAAGACTCGCACTTGGCCGTTTTTTTTTTAATATTTCAGAGTTAGTCCTATAGTAAAAGTTGTTCATATTCATGAGTACTGTGATCTGTAAAAGTTTGTCCAGGTATTTTGTAATACCTTGACCCAGGTATAATAACTAGCAGCGCCCTCGCAGCTCCGCCCACGTAAAAAGTTATTATATTATGTCCAACAACGACCGTACAAAATTTCAAGTCAATCCATCAACCACTTTTCGAATTTTGCGGACACAAACTTACGTAAGCTGAGTTTTTATACAGGGTGAACCAAAAAGCAGTGTCAAGCGGAAGTTCAGAGGTAGAGCATTCTTAGAGGTACCCGAATCATCCCCAAGTATTTTCCGCGATTTTTTGTAGTCGAGTTAAGTATGATTTCTTTTCATGTTTTAACCAAACTGACTTTAATGACATTTTTGATTTCTGGGACGCGATCTATTGAAACATTATTTATTAGACGAAAGTTAAGCATTAGTCGCGTAGGTACTGACTGAGCGAGCAGCCTCGCGAGGCAGCCGCGCGAGGCAAATCCTCGGTCGGTCAGGACGTGCCTCGCCCGAGGCAAACGCACGCGCTGCCTCGCCCGAGCGTGCCGTGACGCCCGCGAAAAAGCGCCTCAGTAGGTTTGCCGCGCGCACTCAAGATGGTTGCGTTTTGCCTCGCTTGTTCGACAAACAACGGAATCGTTTGCGTCATGGATAAAGAACGGTGTCTTAAATTAATACAATTATATGGCGAACACACGGCCTCATGGCGGTCTTCAGCAAAACTGGCTATAACCCGCGTTACGCACGCGCAGTCTCTGTTCGAATTCACGTTTAACTAAGCGCTCGATGCTGGCTCAGCCTCACCATGGCACGGCCTTGCCGCGCGCGGCAACCTCATGCAAGAAATTTACAGACCGATGCGGCCTCGCGCGGCAAACGTCCGAAGCTGCCTCGCGAGGTTGCTCGCTCAGTCAGTACGCGGCTATTGAAGCAGTCGGCCAAGAGGCCCGTGATTCGCTGTTGACATTTACGGGTTAATATTCGATGATAAAACACAGAACGCTACTAAACTAAGTAGATACCGCGGCACCTAAATCTATCTAAATCAGGGGGCACGGCAGTGCCCTCCCCGCCAACTCGATCAGTTACGGCCGTTCACCCTATTCTTGAAGCAACTCTAGGCACTTTTATGCCTCATATTATTTATCTTTGTTACAGATGAGAGCGAAAGTCTGAAAATTATGTTACAGAGAGTAAGTAATAAAAGCTAAGCCTTGCAAGTCTTTTGCCGTAAAAACTTCTGAGATCTCATGTAAAGCCAAGTCTTGCATTCATTTATAAAGATACTAGCTTTCGCCCGCAGCTTCGCTTGCGTGAAATTTTGAACCCGTTAAGTGACGATTTTCCATACAAACTTTCATCCCCTATTTAACTCCCTTAGGGGTTGAATTTCGAAAAATCCCTTCTTAGTGGATGCCTACGTTACAAAAGGAACCTACGGTCAAAATTTCAACTTTCTAACCCCAGCGGTTTAGACTGTGTGTTGATAGATCAGTCAGTCAGTCAGTCAGTCAGCTTCTCCTTTTATATGTAGGTATAGATTTTTCGAACTTCGCAATCGCGCAGCATGTAGATGTATTCTGATGCGAGTGTACCTACTTGTTTACTGTAATACTGATTTGTTTAAAAATTAAATAGGTTACCTACATTAAAAATACTATTACTTTCGCAGTCGAGTACAATACATCCTTAAGCTGTGTGATTACAAAGTCCGAAAGATATCTTTAGAAATGAATTGCTTGAAAAGACTGGGCTTTACATGAGATCTCCAAACTTTTAACGGCAAAAGACTCGCGATAATTGGCTTTTTTTACATAAATGTTTTTGATGGAATTAAAATGACGCGCCCTTCAACCGCATTATAGCGCGTATTTTATATTGTACCTATCTAATCGTCAATGCGGAGGAGGAACGCATAATTTTTGTTTAGACGGTCTCTACTTGGTAATCTAATGCAGTCTACACACCAAACCCCGGCCGACCCGCCGACATAGGTAATAAGTCGTCGGCTTTTTTATCGGCGGGTTAGTCGGCGACTTCACATCTCGTTCAAGTAGTAAAACTTTGTCGGCGGCACGAAATCAGTAACTCTTTTGGTAGTTAGTGACGGCCGCGTTTAGGAAAGTGATGTGTGTTGTGTTTCTTGAATAATTCAGCCTACATTTACCTCAACAAGGATAGTGTTAGTGATACTGCTCCAATTATAGCAGAACAAAATTGCAAAAAAAAGCACTAACACGTCACTTAGCCCGAGTGTCGGCGGGCAAATGAGCGCGTACGCATGTCGGCATCCGACATGGTGCCACAAGTCGCCGGGCGACACGCGCGGGTACAAGTCGCCGACACGATTCTTTTGAAATAAAGCCGTCGACATCAAGGCTGTGTCGGCGGGTGGGCGGGTTTGGTGTGTAGACTCCTTAATAAAATCATAGTTAGGTACTACACAATACCTTTACTGAATAAAATCAGTGTTATCATACATTTTTCGATGTATACCTAAGCTTGCATAAGCAGTGATAGCCTAGCAGTTGAACGATTTCCTGGAAGGCAGGAGGGTCCGAGTTCGAATCATGGGGCCTACTCCCTAAATCCGTCAACGAAGTTAGTCGCCCGTCGGAAAGTAGCCCGAAACGTAGGAGTCAACAAAACAAGTGTCAAGTTCAACTTTTGGGACGGGCAAAAACAACGGTAGTAGGGGCGACTGTCAAATCGTGTTGTCATTCATTCTTAGTACGGGCTCCGAAATAATCGGATGTCCGTAGGTGATAGGTAGTAGAATACGCTCGTAACTAAGGCCGTAACCACGGACTTCGTGCTTAGGGAATAGGCTCTTTTGCACCTCTGACTTGTCGAATTCATGTGCGAATCAGAATTTGATTGTTAACGCAAGTGATAGGACAGGTGAAGGAAAACAACGTGAGGAAACCTGCACACCTGAGAGGGTTCCATAAAGTTCTCGATGGAGTGTGAAGCCCACCAACCCGCTCCAGGCCAGCGTGGTGGACTAAGGCCTAAACCCTCCTCATTCTTAGAAGAGGCCCATGCCCAGCAGTGGGACAGTAATGGGCTGATTTATTATTTATGTTATATAAACTTATTATAACTTTATTTAGCGTTTATTAGATAGAGCAACACAATATAAATACCTATCAAATGGTATGTCTATACCAGTGCGCTTTCATATTCAAGGTACAAGTCCGAGACACGCTGCAAACTGCAGACTGCAACCACAGACCGCAAGTCGCCATCGGGATAGCGCCTTTAAGGTATGCACTTTAAAGGTGCTATTCCGACAGCGACTGCAAAACTGCAACCGTAGACCGCAGCCGCAGATCGCACCGCAAGCGATAATACTACTTTTGCAATTTGCGGTCTGCAGCCCGTCTCGGACTTGTATCTTTATCTTGCGCTTTCAACTTTGAATTCCTTTTGCGTCAAGCGCATGCAATATTGATTGCCGTAAGACGCATGCAGCTTATCGTCTACACCGCACCGGTGCGCCTCGGTCAGTCGACATACAATAGACGGATTAGCGTGTGCTAGAGGCATGCGCTTTTGTCGAACTAGTATTAAGGCACGCGCTATGGCGCTTCACGCATGCTTCAGACGAAGACGCAAGATTAACATGAAAGCGCACGGGTGTAGACATAGCTAAAAGCATTTGTGAAATTCAATTTGAACTCTCAATACCTACTTAGATTATGTTCCAGATATGATTTTATGCACATGATCCAATATTTCGACCTCGTCGTCGCGAGTCAAATTATGAAGAATACCTATACGTAATGCTGAAAGCACGGCTTTCATTCAATTAAGTGGATACTGAAATAATGTTACTTTGCGTAGTGATACGCGCTATGTGTATGAAATATGTCGTTTGCTATGTCTATGTAGATGCACGTTCATTATAGTTAATAGAATGTGACTTTGATCTGCTAAAGGTGCAAATATCTTTTGAGGAAAATGTTTACTCCGATTTCGTCATTAATCGCTTAACTGTTTCGTTGATATGCCTGGGATTGATATACAGCATAAGGGTGCCTTTTCACCAGAGATGTGCTATGCAGCTATGCTGCGAGAATGTAAAAGCTAAGCTACGAAACTATGTGACCGTTTCCACTGATGCTAAGCTATGTAGCTGTGCGAGGAAGATGTGTGTATCGACAATAGGGAAGGTACGGGGAGCGGCGGTGCGGTGCTCTGCACATAGTTCCACCACTCGCGACCATCAATAGCACGCATCCATAGCACACATCGACATCACGCATCCTTCCATATAAAAAACGTAGCATAGTTGAATCCGTTTCCACCAGTGCGATGCTATGTAGACCGATGAATATGATTGGTGGATATCAAACGCATCCATAGCAACGTTGCATAGCACATCTTTGGTGGAAAGGCACCCTAAGAGCCGTAAGACTCACAGTTTTTTTAAAAGACTAAAGATTGAAATTGTCTAGATCAGGGGTGGGCAAACTTCAAAGGCCAGAAAAACGCAAGAAATTTTCTATGGGGCGAGCATTAAAAAAAAGGATTTTTTTTTGCTAAAACTAACATTTTTAGCTCAAATAATTAAGGTTATTGTTATGGCCACAGTAGCTTAGCTACTGTATGGCTAGGCGGGGCAGTGCACTGGGGCCCCCAATCTCGAGGGGCCCCTCGGCCTCCATGAACGATGTTCGAAAAAGTTATATAATATCCTAGTTGAATAAAGAATTTTTGACTGTAACTTTTTGGCCCCTAACCAACGACTTTTACGTGAAAGCGTGACAAACAAACAAACTTTCACATTTATAATATTACTAGCGACCTGCCCCGGCTTCACCCGGGTGCAATGTATTACACATATAAACCTTCCTCTTGAATCACTCTATCTATTAAAAAAACCGCATCAAAATCCGTTGCGCAGTTTTAAAGAACCCAGCTTTTTTTTTTCTATTTGACTGCTGTAGGTGGTCCTAGGGGACCCTTTCTACGTAACCGGGCAGTTATTGGCGAGACCTGGGGCCTAATTCTCCTAAAATAAATTGTTGCCAAACGCAATCGAACCACAACCGTCAGTCAGTTTTTGTTTTCGAAAACTTTCAAAATGATTGATTTTGTTTTTTGTGTCAAACAATTTGATAGCTTTTGAAATTGAGAACTGTCTGAATGAACGGTTCGGCCTTGGTTCGGTTGTGATTTATCAAGATTTATTTTAGGAGAATTAGGCCCCTGAAGGGTCTCCAGCCAATGGGGAGGGAAGTAAAATACTTAACCTAAGCTAACTATGTAGGTACAGACAGCGGGAAGCGACTTTGTTTTATACTATGTAATGATTAGGAATTACGATTAAATAATTATCTGCTGCGTTATACATAATGCTTACTATTAAATAGCTTTGCTTTATTATGCCCTACAGTGGGAGATAAGGAACTGATGATGAAGTAGTTTTGCACCTTCAAAGTATTTAGTTTAAATAGGGCCGCAATTTCATTTTTGCCCCGTGGCCCTTGGTTACATAGCTACGCCACTATATGGCCATCATTCTTGCTAAAAGAGAGGGTTGGTGGGCCGGATTTAATCCCTTCGCGGGCTGGAGTTGGCCCGAGGGCCGTAGCTTACCTACCCCTGGGCTAGAGAAAAAGTTATTTTAAATTCCTAAACTCTCGTTTACTAATCACTCGGAGTACACACATCAAAAAAAGTTTGCGATCACTAGCATAATTACGTATGTGAAGATTCCGAATTCAAAGTCCAACTGAAATCTGATTTATATTTATCTAGATAACTATCAATCTATATTTATCATGATAATTATCGCTTTGAATCCCGATTAGAAAATTCGGCTTCAAAAAGGCTACATAATTTTTCAAAGTGATCGCAAACTTTTTTGATGTGTGTACGTCTCTAGATCTCTACCCTAGTGAGCATTTTTTTAAACTCAGTAAACATTGTATTTGTAACGATTACTAACAATAAAAAACAAGGAAAATAAAAAATGTCGTATGCAACGGTAACTTTTAAAGCTCCCTGTGAAATATACAATTAGAAGTTAAAAGGCTGCAGTTAACAATGAACTCAAGCTACACAGCACTTACGTAATTTGAATTACTGACTTAATGAAGTTGAACTTTCCGTCGGCGAGGTACATTCTCAACACCTCACCCACGTAATTATACGTATTCTACGTACCTAACCTCCACTTACGTAGGTACTTACTTCTTTAAGTCTTCGTAAATTAAATCATGTCGGTATAGTATTACAAATGCTCTTTTTCAAACTTAAAAGAATTTTTTATTTTCATTTGCATTACTTACCGAAACCATTTAAAAAGTTTAGCTTTATAAACTACTAGGGGCGCTCTCGGCGTCGCCCTCGTAGATGTCTTTTATCACGTTTTCCGCCTTTTTGGGGTAAAAGCCCGCAGCCTAAATCCTATTCCGGGAACCAGACTATCTTTATACCAAGTTTCATCAGAATCGGTTCAGTAGTTTAGTCGTGATGAAGTAACAGACAGATAGAGTTACTTTTGCATTTATAATATTACTAGCGACCCGCCCCGGCTTCGTACGTGTACGTTTTATAGCTTAAAATCTTCCTCTTGAATCACTGTATCTATTAAAAAAACCGCATCAAAATCCGTTGCGTAGTTTTAAAGATCCAAGCATACATAGGGACAGACAGTAGTGATTAGTAAGGATAATTATTTAGTTGTTTATTAATATCGGGCTCAAAGCAACGGCATAAATAAAAACGGCCTAATAATTTCGAAATAATCACAGATTCTAATTGTGTTTTCCAATGAGGTTCTCGAATTACATTAAAAAGTTGTTAATAAAACTTTGACCCACTTCACAGTCAGTCACTCAATTAATTCATACCTGCGTTGGTTTGCCAAAATTCTAAAACATTCGTTTCCCTGAACAAATTATGCACAAGCCGGGCTTTGTGGCAGGTACCAATATCCCTTAAAATCGCAAAAAAAATACGATACAAATTCCATGAATATTAACACCGACAACGTCAATTTTCATAGATATGCAAATTCTTTTATCATTACCTACTCTCTGTTTTGTACTGTCTCCACAGGTTGGTGAATGAACTTCATACATTGCTCCCTTTGTTTAAAAAAAATCATCACGGACAGAACTAAATCAGCAATGATTGCTATCCAACTACCAATGTATGCCGTCTTGGACCAATATGTACAGCATTGGGATTCCGAACACGAAATCGCTCTGATAAATAAAGATACCGGACAATCAGTCAAGCTTAGCCTTGTTGATTATGTTTGAGTCTTTTATGGAACGTTAATTTGTTTTTGTTGGCACAGCTGGAAATAGAAAACAGAAATCAGTTGTTTTTGAATTTTAGGATATTTGTATTATTTTCTTAGTTGGATTGTTGACGCGGGTTTGCGTCCGCGGTGCGTGCTGCGTGCAGCGTAACTTTGATTAGAATAGGGTTAACCTGGGGCCTAATTCTCCTAAAATAAATCTTGATAAATCACAACCGAACCAAGGCAGAACCGTTAATTCAGACAGTTCTCAATTTCAAAAGCTATCAAATTATTTGAGACAAAAAACAAAATCAATCATTTTGAAAGTTTTCGAAAACAAAAACAGACTGACGGTTGTGGTTCGATTGCGTTTGGCAACAATTTAGTTTAGGAGAATTGGGCCCCTGTTCACACATTTTCTATACAATGCCATGCTGCACCGTCGTCATCATCACTACATAGTATAAAACAAAGTCGCTCCCCGCTGTCTGTCCCTATGTATGCTTAGATCTTTAAAACTACGCAACGGATTTTGATGCGGTTTTTTTTAAATAGATAGAGTGATTCAAGAGGAAGGTTTATATGTATAATGCATGCATATTATAATGGAGGAAAACGCGGAATACGTGATAAACGACAACGCTGGCGATCTCTAGTTACAATAATAGGTATAATCTGTACGTATTACTCTAACACGAGACCTTCGTTTCAGAGTAATATAGACCTTTGTATGAAGGGCAAGGGTACCAACTGAAAATCAGCGCAGACCTTCTTTCTCTTCTCCGTGGCGCAGACCCTTTTGGCATGGGCATGCTCGAGAGCATAAATAAGATGCATGTTTGATTTTTGTATGTTTTTTATGGTTTATGCTGTTATTGTGTCCTTGGCTGATTTTTTTTTTCTTTCTTTGTTTCTTAAACGTCCCGTAGCCTATTTGAGGTACCTACTTACTTGTTCTTCTCTCGTGTCAGCACGAGCTATACGAGAATAGCTCATGCCGTGGTGAAAGAGCCAGTCAGCAAGGTTGGTAGGTTGGGCTGACGCCTAGTAGCCTAATTCACGTGATTTCATGACGCGCCGATCAAGTTACAGTGACGCTGCAGTTAAGTTCATGCGAGCGTATCTGACAGCTATCGCCTATTGCGAGAATAGTGCTACTACACTGCAACTGAACTTGTATAGCTATGTCTACACCAGTGCGCTTTCATGTTCATCTTGCGTCTGCGTCTGAAGCATGCGTGAAGCGCCATAGCGCATGCCTTAATACTAGTTCGACCAAAGCACATGCCCTTAGCGCACGCTAATCCGTCTATTAACAGATCAAAGTGTATTAACTCCGTCAATGTAACTTGTGAGATAAAGTCATAATCCATAATACTTTAAAGAGAGCAATATAGCAACAAACCTGTATTTGACATTGTTTGAAACGATGTGCACTTTTGGTTCTTTTATAAGTAGAATAAAAAATAATACAGTTTGGTGCGTCATAATTTGACATTAGTAACAAAGTTTGAAATAGATAAAAATCCGTTTGTACTATTCTTATTACGGTGGGTGGAGTTAATACACTTTGATCTGTTACTCCTCTATGTCGACTGACGACTGACCGAGGCGCACCGGTGTAGACGATAACCTGCATGCGTCTTATGGCAATCAATATTGCATGCGCTTGACGCAAGAGGAATTGAAAGATGAAACCGCAAGACGAACATGAAAGCGCACTGGTGTAGACATACCATTTAGTTAGGTGAATCAGGCCCCTGGATGCGCCGGACGCGGGTACTTGCTTCCAGAATTAGAATTTATCCAAAGTGTGCGTCATATCATACACAAACACCGCACAACTAAAAGTACCTAAGTAATGTTAACTCATTGGCCTTCTATTCTGGGATTAAATAAGAGAAATCACGTTATTACCGCTTTCATGTCATGAATGGGCACTCAGGCTATTCAGCGCGGCCGTGCAAGCTTACATAACGATGTGTTTATCCATCACCCTATTATCCGCTATGGGGTCCATAGAAACTGTTGGTAGGAAGTGTGAAATGTGAATGAGCTTAACAAGTGAATAAAAAGATCTTTTTAAATTGTATATTAGCTAAATGGCATTGGTGGTCGGGAAAATTAAAACAAACTGCAAAAAAATTCACTTCTCAACTCGATTTTTTGCCCAGGAAGCCGTTTTTCCTCGTTGCGATAACGACTAAAACAGCCAATATTATACCCTAACCTAACCAATCATGCTGTATTTTTGTGGACCATTTACTCATGGAACAACACGACACTGCTATTGTAGTAAACGATTCATAAAAATATGTGGCGCTCGGAGTCGGTACTAAAGTTTGCCGTGACGTGCCGCGAGCTGTGAAAAAAATAGGCTTACTCATTAATTACGTGGAACTGAATATCGTCACTGCCGAAATGTGGGAGCACATACCAGGGCACGTCTGCCTTTCGTGGAATATCAGTAGGTATGTTCTGTGTGTTATTTTTGCAATATGATTGTATAACAAACTGTGTTCAGGGATGTCCCCGCAAAGATCGCCTCTGTACTAATTTTGTGCATATAGAATAATATTTAAATAAAATAATCAGCCCATTTTTAACCGACTTCAAAAAGGAGGAGGTTCTCAATTCGGCTGTATTTTATTTTTTATTTTTTTTATGTTTGTTACCTCATATCTCCGTCATTTATGAACCGATTTGAAAAATTATTTTTTGGTTCGAAAGAGTATACTTCCCGATTGGTCCCATTTAAATTTTGTTATGATTAGACCATGAACTTCAGAGATATGGAACGGAACTCCTCATCGGATCAAAGCAACATTCTCAAATGACTAATATTGCTTTGTTTATATTTGTTGTTGGGAACTGACTACTTGAAAAGAGGAGGGGGTGCTTGTCCCCCCTCCCCCCCTTTGGAATGTTTTCATTATATCGTGTAAGGTATCATTTGAAAGGACTTTTTATGCCCGACTACGTCAAAGCCAAAAAGAAGGGTTATGAAGGAGGGGGTTAAAATTATGACACTAAAACGTATTCAATAAAAAATAAACTTTAAAAAAAAGTAAAAACCGACTTCAAAGAAATACTAAAAGGAGTAAAATAATTACCATAATATAAAATTAACAGTTTCAGAAGTCGGTGCAACTCTACACTGAAACAAATAGAAGCCACCGACTTCTGAAACTGTTAATTTTATATTATGGTAATTATTTTACTCCTTTTAGTATTTCTTTGAAGTCGGTTTTTACTTTTTTTTAAAGTTTATTTTTTATATTAACCGACTTCAAAAAGGAGGAGGTTCTCAATTCGGTTGTATATTTTTTTTTTTATGTTTGTTACCTCATATCTCCGTCATTTATGAACCGATTTGAAAAATTATTTTTTTGTTCGAAAGGGTATACTTCCCGATTGGTCCCATATAAATTTTATTATGTTTAGACCATGAACTTCAGAGATATGGAACGGAACTCCTCATCGGATCAAAGCAAAATTCTCAAATGACTAATATTGCTTTGTTTATATTTGTTGTTGGGAACTGACTACTGGAAAAGAGGAGGGGGTGCGTGCCCCCCCCCCCCCCCCTTTGGAATGTTTTCATTATATCGTGTAAGGTATCATTTGAAAGGACTTTTGCCCGACTACGTCAAAGCCAAAAAGAAGGGTTATGAAGGAGGGGATTAAAATTATGACACTAAAACGTATTTAATAAAAATTAACTTTAAAAAAAGTAAACACCGACTTCAAAAAATACTAAAAGGAGTAAAATAATTACCATAATATAAAATTAACAGTTTCAGAAGTCGGTGCAACTCTACACTGAAGCAAATAGAAGCCACCGACTTCTGAAACTGTTAATTTTATATAATGGTAATTATTTTACTCCTTTTAGTATTTTTTGAAGTCGGTTTTTACTTTTTTTAAAGTTTATTTTATTACTATCCAACTATGGCGCACGGGCCTCTTTTTAGCATGAAAAGCGTTTAGGCCTTATTCCACCCAGGGTTGGCAGATCGAGAAACCTTTGGAGCCCTCATGTGTACGGGTTTCCACGCGATGTTTTCCTTCGCCATTAACGCAAGAGATAGTCAAATTCTTACCCGCTCATGACTTTGAAATGCAAGAAGTACGGAACTGGATCGAACTTGGTACAAACGTTCGGTAGGCTATCAAATAATCCAACTATCACACAATGGTGCCGATTCTCTTGCTCACCAACTAAACTAAAATTAGAGAATTACTATCTTTTACTAACAGACAGCGCGAGAAAAGGACGGTGATGGATGAACTAAGTTAGAGATGTCAAATTAGTTTACGCAGTGAACTTCGCCGTGTTTTTAGTCGACACGTTCTACCGTGTCGTCTATTTTAGTTCAACTAAATTTTACAGCGCTTATTTACGTCCGTCTCTTTCTTATTTCATTAGAGTGAAAAAGATGGCAATAGCCTAAATTAAGTTTAGTTTGTGCACAAGAGAATCGACACCAATATCTCTCAGCCGCCTCTTAGGGCCACCTTAATTTGCACCGAAACATCAAAGTATACTTCGTTTCTAAGAGCAGATAATGCCAACGTCTAACGACTGAGAAATAAAGATGTTTTGACAGCTTCTTCTTCTGCCAGCCCTTCTCCCAAGTTACTTGGGGTCGGCGCAAAGTGTTTTCTTCTTCCTTTCTTCTCTATTATCCGTCCCGCTACTATTTCATCATATCATCATATCAGCCTATTGAGCCGCTACTATTTACTCCCTTTTAATTCATATCATCTCTCAGGGGGCTATTACACTACCATATATCTAGGATCATATAAACTATGTCCACACCAATGCGCTTTCAAGTTCATCTTGCGTCATCGTCTGAAACATGCGTGAAGCACCATAGCGCATACAATAGCACATGCCTTAATACTAGTTCGAGTCTTATGGCAATCAATATTGCATGCGCTTGACGCAAGAGTAATTGAAAGTTGAAAGCGCAAGATGAACATGAAAGCGCACGGGTGTAGACATGCCAATATAGGATTATAGTTATGTCGTATTTGACCTCATTGAGTCATATCTGTGTATAAAGAAATGATACACTGGAAGACACTGGCTCCTGTAACACAGGTTGCTACCTAGCTCAGGAGCCAGGGCTTCAAATAAGTTGTAACACCTGTATCTTGTGTCAATAAACGATTTATTATTATTATACATACATATGTCCATAATACATTATCATATATCTATGATTCATAGATCTATGATCCTCGATATATGATAGTGTAATAGCCCCCTCACACAATCCATCCATCTTGATCCACGTTTTGACAACTCTTGCATAGAAGTTCTGTCAAAATGTCTAAAGCTGGGTATCGACTCGCGAGATCGAGAGAGTTTAGTCGCGAGGCAGCCTCGCGATATGCTCAACTTTCGTCTACACAGTTAACACGAGCCGTGCTGAGCCTGCGAGGCGTCAGTTTACGTTTGACCATGTATCCAAACGCTTATGTGCCTTTAGAGCGCGCATACAATAAACATGCGTCCATTGCAACTGAGCGGCTCACAATGAGCGACTTTTGAGCACCGCACTTTAACAAAACCGCGGCGGATCGCGCGGGGCATGCTCGCGCGCGGCCTCATCACGTTGCCTTACGAGGCAAACGCGTCTACACAATTGGCTTGCCGTCGCGGAGCAGCCTCGCGATGTCGATACCCACCTTTAATATTACTCAGATAAAAGTTATCCGATTTCGATAAAATTGGCCCTTAGAGCTGTAAATGTTTAAAAATAGCGACAATATTATTCCGTCGCCACTTTCATAATATTCCATTTCGTTGCCTATCTTCCTGCTGAGTACACCTATCTATAGCAAATAAGTATAACAAATGCAATAAAGTCGAAGCGGTGTCCATTTTGTTAACTAGATTTTCTGCAGCGAGCAACTTGCATTTTTTTGCAGTCGCAAAATGTGTTTGTATATTATTTTCATTTTAGTACAACATTTGTTTACGAACTCTGGTCAAAAACTAAATGTTTAAAAGATAAAATGATCCGATCAATAAAAAAATGGCTGCTATTTATATTGGAAAATGTTAGTAATAAATGTTACGTGTAACCTACCGGAAAAGGTACCTGTACACACGGCTACATATCAAATTATACAATTCCAATATAAGCTGACCTCTCATTGTAAAGAAACCCAATACAATACAAGATCAGCACATACTGGAAAATATAACTTGATATTAGTCATACGTAAGTGTCAATATGCCAGCAAATTCCCATTACCAGCTTTAAAGCTTATAACCCGTACCTAGACAGGAACATACTCGTAAGTAGATACTAGAAACTCGTAGATACTTACTCGAATAATAATTCTGTGGTCCTAGAAATAGAGGGCATAAGTCCCTACTGTGGACAATAGGACTTATATCTTTTTTCTATAGAACCACAGAGTTCACAGAACTTGTTCTTGTGCTAGTGATAGGTATAATGAAGTATTAGAAAGGCCGGCCGGCCGCACTTTGGATGCGAATTTGGATCGTACGTAAACGTATGAATACTGGTCGTAAGAATTGAGTGCGCACACTGAATACGTTTTGCTCCGTCAAATAGGCAGTTTTATGTTCAACGCACCAAGGTGTATTAAAAATTCCAACAAGTCGGATTTATTTTCGAACTTCGGAACTACACGCACGTATACGTACAACTAACTCGCACCCATTCTGCGCGCTCCGATAGTACTTGGAAGGTCTGGATTGTGCATGGGTGTTCGCACGAGTCAAATTCGTACGAAAACGCGTCCAAAGTGCGGCCGGCCTAAAAGTTAGATCTAAGTGTTGGGTCACCAAGAGGATAGATGAAAGGATGGATGTGTGAAGTGACAAGAATGAATAAGACAAGGAATGAGTATTATTAGAGGAAGTTTAAAAGTAGCGCCAGTGACTGAAAAGTTGAGGAGTCATAGTTTAGCGTGGTATGGACACGTTAGTGTGACGTTAGGCGGAGGGATGAAAGTCATGTTACTAGAAGAGTGTTAAATATAACTGGATGGATATATAACGTGACCGTTATTTTTTTCCCTCAGAACGGGACGTTTTCAAATTTTAATAATTTTTATAAGAATGAAACACAGACTCAAGGAAGACAAAAGAATATTTGAAAAAAAAAATGGAAATAGGATATCTTTTGTAGTCTGTGTCTTGGTTCTATATTTTTCTATGAGCAAAGTGCTTTATAATAATTTTGGTTTTTTGATATTACGAATGTGGGCATTACTTAATATTGATGTTATTCTTGGCTATCAAAATGTTTTCTGAAGCGATTAATAATTGTGCGTTCTAATATATATTGAATTCATTGCCACGGATTGCCTTTTTATCAAAACGGGACATTTCTGTGTTTTTTGGGGACAACGGGACACATAGCTCAAAAGCGAGACGTATGGTCACGATATGGATATACAAGTAAAGGCAGCCCAAAAAAAAGATGGATGAATTGCGTGAAGGATGATATAGGTAAGAAACTATGAAATGAGTGAGTACTGAGATAACGGTTGATGGAGGAGAATGGAAGAGGAATACAAGTTATGCCGACCCCTAATGTGGGACAAGGGCAAGGAGATGATGATGATGAGAAAGCCTAAAAGTTCACCTCATTAATGGAAAACGAATTTGCTTGAATTTTAATCTGCAATAATGAAGGTAAAGCCTAACAAGTGCAGCTTATAATTTTCTTCCGCTGTGATGTAAATAAATACACAAGTTAATAAAGGTCATAACTCAACAACGTAATATTAACGCTTTACCTCAAACGCGATGACGTTAAGTGCACAACTCAAGCGGTGTATTTCTGCCATTAAATGCACTTAACCTGGCTTTAAATGAAAATAATGAACGCGTGAACGTCATAGTTGGTTTGTAATATTCAAGGACTTTGTGTAAATAACGTAGTACATATTACTTCTATGGTACCTATGTATAAAATGTCACATGTATCTATCTATCTATACATATAAAAGGAGAAGCTGACTGACTGACTGACTGATCTATCAACGCACAGCCTAAACCGCTGGGGTTAGAAAGTTGAAATTTTGACAGTAGGTGCCTTTTGTAACGTAGGCATCCACTAAGAAGGGATTTTTCGAAATTCAACCCCTAAGGGAGTTAAATAGGGGATGAAAGTTTGTATGGAAAATCGTCACTTAACGGGATCAAAATTTCACGCAAGCGAAGCTGCGGGCGAAAGCTAGTATGGTATGTCTACACCAGTGCGCTTTCATGTTCATCTTGCGCTTTCAACTTTCAATTCCTCTCGCGTCAAGCGCTTCCAATATTGATTGCCTTGACGCATGCAGCTTACCGTCTACACCGGTGCGCCTCGGTCAGTCGTCAGTCGACATACAATAGACGGATTAGCGTGCGCTAGGGGCATGGGCTTTTGTCGAACTAGTGTTAAGGCATGCGCTATAGCGCTTCATGCATTCAGACGAAGATGCAAGATGAACATGAAAGCCCACTGGTGTAGACATAGCTTTACGGACGTATAACCTGTTTTATAGAAAGAAAGGAAACAGATTTATTTGCAGCTTGAAGTGACGCATATTATTATAACTACCAAAAAGAACGAATACAAAAAAAAAATTATTAAAATTTTGATTTGGGAAAATGTGCGTCACATCCGAGCAACTCGCGGGCATCGCTCGCCATATTGATGTGGCACGTATACACAAAGCATAGCCACAACTACAACGCTGGTTTTCAGCGAGAGCCTACGTATTCCAATCCATATGTGTTTATTTTTATTATTCAAGAATGTATTTTACTGTAGATCGTAGTAAGATCTTATATTAACGAGGTTTACTTGATGCTAGATAATGCAACTATCAACGTATTTCATAATAGTGCATACATAGTTTATATTATGTTTAAGCAAATTGTGTTTAATTTCTTAAAAACTAACAGTCTTATCCTACGTACCTATGTATTAGCACAAAGTTGTTAAGTTTGGTATCTGGTTTATTGTGAGCGATTCAAATCTAACCTAACCCATACTTCTGACGGCTTCAGTCGTCTCGAAAGGTTGACACAGTTTTGAGTGATTAGTAACTTTACATATGCCTTTTTTTACGTAAAGAAATCCTCTTGGATAGGTACCCACCGCCTGGGGTAGGTAAACAAAGGGTTGTGTCGGACTCTTACCGATTAAAATCACCATGGTGATCCTCCGAGGACCTATGACCAGGATCGCGGGCTTCGCAAGTACATTCCTGCCTATAATCAATCATGATCAACTGAAACCTTTTCCAACTTTGTTTTGAAGCCGCTTTCAAGTGTAAACTCAACTAAAATATCAATACTTCGCACCTTTAGCCTTTCATACCAATACAATGTCAATAAACCAACAAAATTCAATACATCAACCGCTGTAACGTCATGACGTCACAATTTTATCAAGCCTAAAACGCGCCGTTCATTCTTTTACCGCTTATTACATCATGATAAGTTGTGACAGGTTACTTTCAGAGCACTACGGTAACTTAGTTTACCCAATCAATTATTATGGGCACGTGTGTGGAATAATAAATTTTATTTAGTAAGACTTTTCCTTGATTCCGTTATCAACAAGTTAGGTCTACAGAAAAAAAAACATACTATTTTTTAAACTGTGATTCTCTATGGTCATTTTCCGAACAATTCGAAAGAAATTCGAATTTTGAAGTTGCTTTTTTTCTTAATTTTCACGTCAGTAGTATGCAAATGTATTAGCAGTTTAACATTGAACGATTACTTCGACGCAATAAAGTCAACATCGCGACACAGATCACGGCGTGCCGTCGGGGTAAACAAGTCGGTTTAATGATAAGAAGAGACCCGCCGCCAACCAGTCGCGCGCGCCCGCCCGCCCAACGCACGTGTATAAAGTTGCAACAGATAACAACAAATAGTTTAATTCAACCTTATGGGTGAGTCACCTCTTTTTAAAAACGAAATAAGGAATTTTATTTTTAATTTCTCGTGCAATATGGAACGTGTTCGAATTTGGAATTACTTTTTTTTTATTGTTTTCAATATTTTCTGTTTCCAAAGTGCAAATAGATGGTTAAGTGTTTTATTTTAGTTTTCACGCAAGTATTAAAAGTGAATGGTTTTGGACGTGACAAGCAAATTTTATGGTTTTTTGTGCGCGAATGGATTTATGAGTGATGCGTGATATTAGTTCGCTATCTCCATAATGTAATGGGATCATTTCACTTAGAGAAAGTGTATTTCCACTATGTTTGCTTTTAGCAATAAATTTTGACTTCATTTAAGTTAATAGCAACGTGTTTGTGTTTTAATTTCTTTATTTTGACTCGTTATTATTTCAGGTATACATATTTTGCACGGTTGTAACTTACTACTAATATCAGAATCTCTATAAGTTTCTAGCCACAAATTGTAATCCTAGATTACCTTTATTATGTTAGGTTCTATCATTACGTAGTATATTTCAGAGTCATATTCGCGTTACCTTCACTTACGTTAAATAAATAGATCTGAATATGACCCAGAGAAAACGCGTGGCAGATGACACGTCCACATTGTTTATAGAATCTACTAGCTTTAAACAATACAGTGACAGAATCCATTTGAGTCGAGAGTAATATTCGTGATATAAAACCTCACATTCCTTATGAAAAAGCAGGTTTTATATGTAGTAACAAACCTCCTTAAAGAACAAAAACTAAATTAGTTTTGGTCCTTATATCCGCAACTATCTCCAGTTAGAAAACAGAGCAAACGTTGTTTTCCGCTGAAACGTGTAATCCATGCACGGCACACACAATGGATCGATGTAACACTATTGTACGTAGCTAATTTCGTTATCTACAGATAAGCAGTGGGCTGAGAGACGCGAGCATGAGACACCATGGGAGTACGTGTATAAAAACATGGAGAAGGAATCCACCACGAAGGTCGTAGAGGCCCTGTCTGAAGCTCGGATTGGGGCTTCATCATGGGAGGTTCATGGGAACGTGTGGAGTGCTGCTGTGGGGGCTGTAATTGGTGCTGGCACTGTGCTGCTGATTGCTGCTATTGTCCTGATGTGGAGGAAACCTCGGAGACCAGAGCTCCCGCTGTTGGCGCCTATGGATGTGGGGCATAATGTGAGTACATGTTAAACTAACTTTTGGTTGTAGTTTGCGAATGTGTGTTTGAATGTTTTATATGAATCACTACAAAATAAGGTATTAATACCAGTTATAATAACATAAATTAAGACTTTAAAGTTGCGGTCTTGACTGTTCTGTACCAAATTGGCAAGATGGAAGACTATAGTTAGAATTAAGTTTTACGGTTTGCATAAAAACTTTACGTGTGAAAATTATTCTGCTACTTCATCGTTCCCTCATTGCTGAGGATTACGTATTAGGAGGAGGTCTTCGGTTAAAAGCTGAGGGTATATTCCTGGCAGATTGATTTAACTTTATTATGAAAGTTCTCTCCAAATTCTAAATTAAATACGATTCAGTACTTGATACTACCAGTCAAATTCATTGTCGAATGTCCGTTGTTTATGTATTGTGTGTATGTTTCCGGCTGTGGACGAGTCAAGGCCGGATTTAAGGCCGGGCAGCAGGGACTTTAGTCCGGAGCCCCCTTCCCCCCCCCCCCCTCTTGTGGAGGCCATGACAATAAGATATTATTGTTTTTTTTTAAATTGCCACCTTTTCTATAAAGAGAGAAAAGTTCATATTCTCGAAGTACTTTTTAAAAACTTTTCAACAGATCCTCTTCTTAGTTGCCCTAAGGCCTCCCAACCTTCAAATCCGGCCCTCATCATCATCATCATTCAGCCGAAAGACGTCCACTGCTGAACACAGGCCTCCCCCAAGCATCGTCACATCGACCATGTTTGCCATAATCGCCACGCTTGGCAGGCGGGTTGGCGATCGCAGTATGGTTGTTAAAATACTCAGAGAACGCTGCTGCCCATCCTCTAGTGAATCCTTAGTCGTCTTTTACGACACCCATCGGAAGAGACGGGGTAGTGCTATTCGTTACTCACACGGACGAAAAATCCGGCCCAAGGACGAGTTAATAGATGCAACAGACGAAGACACCTCATAGCCTCGCCTCAGCTATCTCTACATAGTATAAAACAAAGTCGCATCCCGCCGTCTGTGCCTCAGATCTTTTAAACTACGCAACGGATTTTAATGCGGTTTTCATCAATAGACAGAATGATTCAAGAGGAAGGTTTATATGTATATTACATGCATTATGGTCGTATACATAAGGAAACAGGTAACCAACGCCGACCTACCAGCGCTTATCTGTATTGGTCCGTGCAGGTGACCGCTACATAAAGGAAGCGGGTAGAAGCAGGGGCTGGCATTTTTCAACAATAATTCGCTTTGTTCTCTTGCAAATGCAGCAACAAATGACGGCCTACCAGCGCTGATCGGAGCAGGTCGGAACTTGTCGGCGACGTTCGAAGCTTGTCGGCGCTTGTTCGCCACACAGTATAGAGACTACCTGCGCCGACTAACTGCACGGACCAGCACCGATTAGCGCCGGCAACCCGCTTTCTACGTGGTATACGCACTATTATAGTAGAGAAAAACGCGAAATACACGATAAACGACATCGACACCCGCTGGCGACCTCTAGTATTGAATAAAACATAGATCGTAAATTGCATTTCAAACAACTGCAGAGTGGATTTAAAGCTCACTCTGCTTCCATTTGTTTGTAGAACAATAAAAAAGAATAAGAATCACCTGATTGTTAGTAAACAAGAAACTTTAGCGTTGTAGAAGATGCTGTCTTTATAAACAGACGGCTGGGAAATCGATACCTGGAAAGAACTGCGTCCAATTAGTTAGGTGATACTTTGAAAATACAAGATTAGTCAGAAAGAGGGTACTAATCCGAGAGGGTGTTAAAGTACCCATAATAATGACTAACTTTTGTTCTACCACTTTTCCCAAAAGTCAGAAGAAAAAGCTGTCCAAAAATTACATAAAAATACGCTAAAATCTCTCTATCGTCAGCTGTGATCAGCTGTGTTTACATTTTAGGTCATATTTGGGGTTATAAATTAGAAGCACCATTTTCTAAATTCGAAACTAAAGTAGGGATGAAGAATTTTTGAAAAAACTAAAATGAAAATAATTTTACGTGGAAATAAAAACTATCGAATTTTGAAATTTTAACACTTGCTTTAAAACCGTCATCAGTGATACTATACCTGCGGATTAGTACCCCCTTTCCGACTAACCTTAATTGTAAATGGTCGTAACAAAACAGTACTCATGAATATGATCAACTTTTGTATTTCAGTGTTGGTCCCATAGTAAAAGGTGTTCATATTCATGAGTACTATGATCTGTAAAAGTTTGTCCAAGTATTTTGTTAACACCTTATATTTTAAAAGTATCTGGGCTAATATTTGAGTACGGAGTTGTCAAAAAAAATACGGATTTCAAGGCATTTTTGTGACAACTCCGTACTCAAATACTAGTTAAGTACTACTTATCCTAGAATTCTCAATTCAGAAACCGGAAGTCAGAATCCTAGCAAGGCTGGGTGCTTAATATAGGTAAGCGGTTCCTAAAAATGTTTTTGGAGTTACCTACTTTATTAAAACCAACACAGATTTTGTTGACTTTACTTTAATCTAAAAATATTCCAACATGAAATATAATATTTAAGTTACTAAGAGAAACACGTGAACGTGTGGGACGAGCTTATATTCTTCATATTCAGTAGCTTATTCCATTTTCTTTCTGTCTTCGAAGTCTCTATAAAATGTCAGTGGTGGCTTAAACTTTACTCAACATTAACCCTCTTTATAGCATCGTGTTTAATACAAATATTTTTATTATTTTCTCTTTGCTTTTACGTGAACTTTAAAAGTAAAAACTTTGAAATGACTTGCCGTGTTAATTATATCGTTTTTGAAAACGGTTTAACATGACATTTACTGAAAATGACAGAATTACGGTGAAGATAGGATCGGAAAAAAAGTTTGTAAATGATATTGATAAATGATATTTATTTCTGTACACAAGTCAATGTAATGTTTTTTTTTTAAGACTAGAGGCGCCGGCATTTCCTATCCGACTAGCTCTGAGAAGAAAATCCGAAACAAACTCAGAAGTCAAGGTCTCTTTTAAAGTCCAGACATTGTGCTATAAAACTATGCGAGTGTAACAATGTAGGGCAACGTCTGTAAAAAAACTATCTACTACTAAAATTCCAACTATTGTCAGACAACCTTCAAAATGGACAAATCACGTGAACAACAATAGCACCAACTTTAAAAACTTTCATTACTTCATCCCTAATCCGATCCAATTTACGACAGAACGTGTTCTGTTCTACAAAGAGTTCGCATATCAACAAATGGAGGCTACGTGCTGGTGCTGCACCGTTTAGCTTGTCTATGATAACTTTACGAAGACACGTCTCTAAGGACCAAGTTCGCTGGACTTTAATTGTGTTTCGACTTTCCCACTTTTACAGTTTAATCGTAGACGTGAAGCCGGAGGTATGTCTTCTGACTTTTATAATTAACTAGATGTCACCAGCGGCTTTGCCCGCGTGTATGTCGTTTATAGCGTATTCCGCCTTTTTCTCTACGATAATATGCATGTATTATACAGGTTGAAATTGTAAACAGTCGACAAACCGAAATGGGAGATTGTACTCATCACTATGAACAACTTTTACTATGAGAACAAATCTGAAATCTCGAAAAAAAAAAAAACAGCTGTTCACTACATTAATGTTTGCATAACTCGTCAAAATGTAGGGAAAAACAGTTTTTTTTTTCGCGATTTCATGTTGTTCTCATAGTAAAAGTTGTTCATAGTGATGAGTGCAATCTCCCATTTTGGTTTGTCGACTGTTTACAATTTCACCCTGTACATATAAACCTTCCTCTTGAATCACTCTTATCTATTAAAAAAAACCACATCAGAACTCGTTGCGTAGTTTTAAAGGTCTAAGCATACATAGGGACAGACAGACAGCGGGAAGCGACTTTGTTTTATACTATGTAGTGATGTTGTGTAATCTTGGCAAAATATTTCTCCTGTACTGTCCATACAAATCTTATAATTGCGAGCAATTTCTTAAGGTATGTTCTTGAATATTACTTTACTTCTGGTGGCCATGATGCTGCATGGTTTGTGTAATAATCGATTTGATTGTATTGAAATTACTAATAAGTTACGCTATACAGTACCTAGAACTGTTATAAGACGGGCCGGCCCGCGTGCCCCGGCTGTTCCACGTGGATTCATGCAGGACCAACGCCGGGGCACGAGTGCCTCTTCGTCAACTTGTGGAAACCTATAACACACACTTCATGGACATAGACATCTTCTCTCTCTCTCTAGTAAAAAAATTAAAACACTGGCTATAAATATTCTTTCACCACAATCTTAATCTAAATTAACTCATACTTACACAAAATTTTCAATACATTTCTGTTCCGTATATATTCATTTATTAATCCGTGGACAATGGTGTGGGTTATATGTTTACCAATTTTTGTAACGACACATAATTTTAAACTTGAACATGTAACTGTTTTTTTGTCCCTAATAAATAAATAAATATTAGTATTTTATACAAAACAACTACCAACTGGCAAGCCACCACCCAACTAACAAGTATATCGTTCTGACTAGCCTTTTCCCAATTATGTTGAGGTTAGGCGTCCAGTGTAACCAGATGCAGCTGAATACCAGTATTTTACACAAAGCGAGTGCCATCAGACCTCCGCAACCCAGTTACTGGGCAATGCCGATATCCTCAAGTTAGGCCGGTTGTCCGACTTTCGGGCTTCTGACTACCCATTACTACTGTCATAGGTTTTCGTATGACACCTGGACCGACGGATTAACGTGCTCTCCGAGGCACAGATTAACAAGTATGGGAAAGTGGGGTAGAACCGGGTCGCTAAGGCAAAAATTCAATAAAACACAAGTTTGAAGAATACTAAATCAATTTTAATAGGCAATATTTAGTTTAGTTTATAAATCACTTATTTAGTACTTGAGATCACTTTATTCTTAATTCTAAAACAAAAAATAAAAATCAATTTAATTATAAAAGTTATGTTTTTACGGTTTTGCCCCACCCCTTGTCCAAAACCGGGTATACCCAAATCTTATACCCGATTTTGGCCCTTAATAGTGGTAGAAATGAAACTCATCAAGACCTTCGGGTTTCCAACTCGTACAGCCTTCATGGGCCCTGTTCTTACATTTAAGACATTGCACCTTGCATCGCTCCTTCGCGAGTATAAAGATACACTTTTTAATTCCAAAGAATATTAGATCAATTGACCGCAAAAGCATTTTTCTTATTTATTGTCGTCGAGCAGGCACAGACGCCATTGAAAGTTTGGTGACAAATTGATCAGGGTGGCCAAAAGCAGCTAGCGATCGCGTGCCTAAATTTGAAACGTGTAAGAGGCTATACTGCCTTGTCCCAGTTTTACTCCCATACCCGGTTTTGGACAAATCTCCCCTATATCGATATATTAATTTAATTAAAGTTGTAAAAACCTATCACTATCTTGAACAATGTAATATCATTGTAATTCAATTAGGAAGAAGGGTGAATCCACTATTTATTGTACGAACTAATAACATCTTATGCGGCCACAATATCCCCCTGCCACGCGTGTTAGTTATGGGAATGTCCCTGGGGCTTCCCGCGGGGTTTCAGTAGCCTCCTGTTGCATTTAGCTGAAGACATTGGACTTTCAACCGTAATGTCGTCACTAGAATAGAGTAGCATATTCTTTAGTCCACACACATAATAAAACAGACAAAGTTAATACAATACAAAGGGCGGTTCTATCGCTAAAACCAGACAATCTTTGGATGGACAAGACTTGTTTGGGAGAACGAATAAGAGCCATTACGCACTGTCGACTGGTCGCTGGAGACTTGGTCGACGGCGACTGTGACTTTCTATAGTTTAAATAGGTGTTTACGCACTTGGTCGCCGGTCGCTCGGGCGATTATGCTTATGTTTTGGTCGCCGAGAGACCAAGTTTCCGGAGATCAGTCGACAGTGCGTAATGGCTCTAAAGGACAGTTTGAGGTGTACTAATATACAATACATAATTAATTATAATAAACATACATATGTATACAAGATGTAAACGAATTCGTATAATTCCTCCAAACGGCGTTGGTGACACAGATTGACCAAGCACTGGTTTTTTGCAGAATAAGCTAAAACAAAACTGTTTCTGAATCATTTTAGCACCCCGAGTTAACTGACTGCACAGAGCAATATCGCCCGTAACCGCCAGCTGTGTCTCCGTGCTTTCATTAATTTATACGTGGCATAGGAATTTTCATATATTTACTAAAACAATATTTAAAATATTATATACAAGGTTAGTCGGAAAGGGGGTACTAATCCTAAAGGGTGTTAAAGTACCCATGGTAATGAATAACTTTTGTTCTACAACTTTTTCCAAAAGTCAATAGATTAAGACAAATAGGTGATCAAATATCTCAAAAAAAAAGCGCTAAAATCTATCTATACCCAATTATGATCAGCTGTGTTTACATTTTATTTCGTATTTGGGCTCATGAATTAGAAGCACCATTTTCTGAATTTGTAACTAAAACAGGGATGAAGAATTTTTGAAAAAACTAAAATAAAAATCATTTTGTATGGAAAAAAAAAATCCCGAATTTTGAAATTTTAACACTTTTTTTAAGACAGTCATCAATGATACTTTAACTGGCTTGCGGATTAGTACCCCCTTTCCGACTAACCTTGTATACTGTCAATAAGAAACACCTCATTCATAAATCCCTCACAATGCTTCTGACATACTAAAAGTATGTTCTTCCATTCATCCGCAGGGGCCCTACTCCCTAAGTCCGTCAACGAAATTAATCGCCCGTCCGAAAGTAGCCCGAAACGAAGGAGTGAACAAAACAATGTCAAGTTCAACTTTTCGGACGGGCAAAAACACTTCGGTAGTAGGGACAACTGTCAAATCGTGTTGTCATTCATTTTTAGTGCGGGCCCCGAAATAATCGTATGTCCGTAGGTGATAGGGAGTAGGAAACGCTCGTAACTAAGGCCGAAACCACGGACTTCGTGCTTAGGGAGTAGACCCCCAGATTACAATTCAGATATACATTTACTTATTAATTGACGTACAGCACTTATAATTACACTACGTAACATTAGATTGTATCAGGTTGTGCCTTTGTGTATTGTGGTGTGTCATTATACGATAGACTCTATACAAGGTTAGTCGGAAAGGGGGTACTAATCCGAAGCCCACTTATAGTATCGCTGATGACAGTTTGAAATCAAGTGTTAAAATTTCAAAATTTGATAAAAAAAATACTAAATAAAATGATTTTTATTTTAGTTTTTTCAAAAATTCTTCATCCCTGCTTTAGTTACAAATTCAGAAAATGGTGCTTCTAATTCATGACCCCAAATATGACCTAAAATGTAAACACAGCTGATCATTACTGGGGATAGATAGATTTTAGAGTTTTTTTTTTTGAGATTCTTCAACATCTGTTTCTCTTAAACTATTGACTTTTGGGAAAAGTTGTAGAACAAAAGTTATTCATTATTATGTGTACTTTAACACCTTTTCGGATTAGTATCCCCTTTCCGACTTGTACCTTGTAGATTCGCAATGTACTTAAATAACATATACATAATTACTTATTTAATCGAAAACTTCATATCGAAGAATTATTATACGGACCGGTTTTAGTGAATGAAAATTTAAACAGTCACACAGTTATTATTTATAGCTTCATAATTTAAGACCCAAGTTCGGCATTGGACGTTTATATGGTGAATAATATATGTAATCTATACAATTTATATTTAACTAGAGAAGGCTCGCGGCTTCGCCCGCCTGTATGTCGTTTATCGCGTATTCCGTATTTTTCGGGAAAGCAGTCATGTCCTTCTACAAGTTCCAGACTATCTCTGTACCAAGTTTCGTCAAAATCGGTTCAGCGGTTGAGGCGTAACAGACAGACAGTCAGACAGATAGAGTTACTTTCGCATTTATAATACCGTAGATTACTTTGATAAATTTTTTGAGCTTCATGTGTTTGTATCTTATTTATTTTCGCTTTTAGCTGCTACATCAAAAATGTTTTATATAGACTGAATTAACTGAGATATATAAAATCACATAGACGAGATAAAAAAAAAACTACAGAGCATAGTCTATACTAATATTATAAAGAGGTAGAATTTGTTTGTTTGTTTGTATGTAGAAGGTAATCTCCGAAACTACTCATCCGATTTCAAAAATCCTTTCACCAATAGGAAGCTACGTTATGCCTGAGTGCTATAGGCTATATTTTAATATCAAAAATTTAGGGATCCATAAATAAATTACAATAATGTAACCCAAGGTAACAAAAATTAGCTTATCTGCATAGAAACTTTAGTACTGTGTTAAGAGTTTTTTTTATTAAAAAATTAACACGAGCGAAGCCGCGGGCAAAAGCTAGTTTTCGATAAAAAAGGGAGAAATGTTCCTTATCAAAGTCGGACCGCAGGCTTTTACTTTGAAAATGCCTGTTTTATCATTCAGTGTGTAGCCCCAATTAGGACTCGAATTTTGTACATAATCAGGGGTGTGATATAGTATTTTTATCTTCGCCATGTAACTTTGCAGACACCTCTATACCGTTAAAGTAGGAAAACTGTCAATGTTGGCTATACAGTTAAGTTAAAATGCATGAGTTCCATTTTTACAGAGATACATGACCAAATGCAATATTTGTAGTAACTATCAATGTCACCCCTTGATATAAAAGTAACCCCAATCGCTGATATTAGTAGGGACGTAGGGATTCTCATTTGTAAGTTCCATCTCTACATTAAATTTTAAGCAAAACATGAAATTATTACCAACCATTCAAACATGAATCCTCTGTCTTTATTTTGCACAACACAACGCTTCGTATTCATACCACGTGCCATCATAATCAACAGTCAATCTTGCACACTTCCTTGATTAAACTCCCTGGTGTTATGACTCGCACGTTACTGTCATCGTAGGAGCAATGGCGCCATACATTATTGCTGGATATCGTGTTTTGTTGTTTACATTTAGTGGTGAAGACTTGCTATATCTATTTCGGGTTAGGGGGAAACTCGCCTCTGGTCCGCGGCCCAAATTACACGGAGTAGGAACAGTAGTGGAAAAGTTGGCCGAATGCGTGGGCCAGAATACCACGGGAAAAAAGTATCGTAGTTAAATCGACCCGTTGGGATTTAATTTCATTAAAATGAAAAAATGTGCGAAATAAAACGTAAGTATCAAAATTGATTAATTCAAGTTCAAAACCTGTATTTTTACCATTATTGAGCTAAGGAGAAAGTTGCTAAAGCACCTAGCTCCAGTTCATTTCTGCTTTCCTGGTAGTTTTAGTAAATAAACAATTAGGACCGTTGAATTTTAAAACGTCTATCGATATCATTAAATTTAGTACGTATCCTTTCATGCTCTTCTCTATGTTTCATCAATGGTGCGTTTCGAGGAATACCCCATATTTTGACATATTTGTCAAAAAATTTCTCATTTCGCCGTTGTATTTAAGTCCCATGTAATAGGGAGCGCGCCTTTTGCCATCAACATATATAAACATATATAACACAACATATATAATAAAATCTAGACTCCAGGTAGCTACTGAAAAATTCCCCACGGAAAAATCCAATAACACTGCCGGAACTGGGGATCAAACCCAGGACCTCACACTCAACAGTCGCGCTTGCGATCACTACACCAACAAGGCAGTCAACGAAGTAGTAGATACAGGGTTTTTAGAATTCAAAGTCATTACAAAGTCATTTATTCTCTCGTCACATTATTTGCCTTAATATAGTTTAAAACTAATGTGACTAACCATATTTCACCGCTGTAAGAGACTGGTGCCTGAAATAGGTTTTGGAACAAAACCTGTGGTACAGGTCACCAGAATCTGATGTTAAAACAAATAATACAGATGAAGGACGTAGCTAGTATGATTTTCAAATGTCGTCTGATTAGACATCAGGGGCCCAATTCTCCTAAAATAAATTTTTGCCAAACGCAATCGAACCACAACCGTCAGTCAGTTTTTGATTTCGAAAACTTTCAAAATAGAATATTTTGAATGAAAACAAAATTATTATTATGTGTTGAAAGAAAAACACACAGCGTCGATATGAAGATGATTTTGTGAACGTACTTATTAATCCCTGCTCTATGGTATTATACCTGTTTGTCACCGGCGAGGGGCCAATATTTTTTCATATTTTTATGAGGTATGTATGGCAACCCTTTTGAACTGTCGTAGTCTCTTCACCAGGAAGATATTCCTGCGACGCTGTGTGTTTTTCTTTCAACACATAATAATAATTTTGTTTTCATTCAAAATATTCTATTATGTGTTTACTTAAAAACACACAGCGTCGATATGAAGACTTGTTTGATATCTGCTGGTGACAAACACAAAACGCTATGTGATAGAATAATAAATGTTTAAAGAAGCACAAGAGAATTTCTTTATTAAAGTAATCTCACTGTTGATGTTCAATCAGTCTTAGAGAGAATAAATCTCTACAATTTCTTAACAGAAATGTCTTGTAATAATTGTATATCATAAATCAAAAACAATTTAACTTCTTCATAATAAAATCAACACATGCCATTACATCAATTAATCCTTAATAATATGAGAAAGCTGAAGATTCTCAAAGAGCAATAAGGTTCCTTTGTAGTCATTCCTATTTCTTTACAATAGTATTTCCTGAAAATATGTTAACTTCCAGTTTCTCCTACACATAAGACATATAGACAGCATATCATGCGTAGGACGGGTCTCTAGCCAGCCGGTTGAGGCTACTGTAGACCTGAATGATCCTAAGGTAGCTGCTACTCCTATATCACTCAAAACAGGTCTTTACCAATCCCTCGCAACAGTTTAAGAGGTAGAGACTAATTCGCCAATTATTGTAATATATAAGTCATACTGTAATCTTCTTGGCTTATCATTTCTCCTGATAGGAAAATTAGATGCTTGATACATTTAACTGGGTAAACCTGTTGTATTGGGTGTTAGCAATAGCCATCCGGATTGGCTATGCCAAACCAAGCTCGTCCTAGAAGCTAATACTAACTAGCCTTAGGATTATATTATTTGCTGAAAGAAATATATAGAATTCTCATGTTTTTCAAGTAAGGTGAGACCATACACTTGTCTTTTAAATACTAAAACAAGAAAAGCTACATTGAAGACAACTTGAGGATGCCACACTGGTGGCTTCAGGTCCAGTAGTTGTGCTGTGGCTATAGCCTTATTATTATATAGCACTACTTGCTTCAGAAGTGTATGATCTTCTGCTTGTTCTTGTTTCATCTGACAAAATGTAAAAAATTGACGATTTATGTGATGCCAACTGAATTATACATGTGTAGCTAACATTGTGCTGTAGGCAAGATCTGTACATGTAAATAGGCAAGAAATCTAGCTATCTGTTGTATCTGTGACTCTTTGAGTATTGACTTCATCATCAACACATCAAATCACCAACTTCTAATGGCTGGATAGTAGGTGTCAATTATCCATGCCTCCATCTGGTATTTAACAGCTGTTTTTCTATCTCTGACCAACAGTGGGTTTATTCTCCCCACCTCCAACAAACAAAGCCTGAGGGGTCAGTTGGTGTACATAAGCTATGAGCTGGAGGTAAGCCTGATGCTGGGTCTATTGGACTCTCCGAAAGTCTTTCTATGGTCACTGGCGGCTCTAGGGCTAGGCTTTCGTGACTTCATATCCGCTACGCTAACCAATAGGTTTATTCCCACAGTAGTAATAATAATAATATTGGTCTTTGGCATTGTTTAGTTGCGCTATAACTCGAGGAGTGAAATTGGGGGGAGGAAATATCCCCCCTAGGCGAAATTTCCAATTATGAATGACGGAATTCGCGAATTCAAAATTCATGTTAAGTGATGTCTGCAATCTAGCAAGACGTATCTGTTGAACACGGTTGTTTCTGCAGACGAGAAGAGATCTGCGTCTGAAGTGCCCCAACGATGTAATAATCGGTTTGTTGCAGTGGGAAACAGACTCCACTTAACTAGCCGTTGTCTTGAGAGGCAATCGGCTGTGCAGTTGTACCCCTCCGAGAGGTAATGAGCTGATGGAAATCTGGTTTCCTTGTCAACTTCAACAACTTGCGATTTATATTGAGAAAACTCAGGGATCGTATTCCACCTTCGATCCACACTGTCCGAATATCAGACTGGACTAAAAGGTTATAACAACCAAACAAAAAATAAACATTACAGACCATGCGATCGATTCCGAATTGACACATAGGTACACTGTTAACAGCTCTTTCCAATTAAAAAGGATATTTACCCTGTTCTCCCATTCAGATGCCTGACATCTGAGTATCGATCAACTGGGCGTCCCAAACCCGCGTCCGCTGCGACGTTTGTCAAGAAGAGAATGCATGACCGTTGGTGTTAAACCGTCGTGGTCTTGGCGGCCTAAAATTGTTTAACACCTTTGGTGGTAACACTCGACTCATTCTATGGTTGCGGAATAAGCATCTCGCTTGAAGCATTCCAGGAAAATTTTAAGGTACTGACAGTGTAGTCAGCCCCTTGAGGACCAAAAACGGCGAAATCCAATTGAATTAGTAAATTTTTATTTACTTTAGCTTAAATTCTCTTCAGAGTATCGCCTAATAAGCCCTATCTTTCCATATTTTTTCTTCAGGCAATGCTATTTGGTTTATTCTAGTATTCCATTTGATGTACTAGTTTCAGTATCAATTTTGGGTACTTTAGTTGCCTTCCCAGTCATTCCAAGAGTCTGAAGACTTCCACAGTCTGACAGATCAACTTGCACTGGTTCATTCCAAGAGTCTGAAGACTTCCACAGTCTGACAGATCAATTTGGACTAGTCCTGGTGGACCAAGGAGAAATCTTTTAGATAGACTAAAGATTAATGGCAAATTGGCATGAATTTTCTTATGAGCAATACGTACCAATTCATCGCCCAAAAGGGAGAGATGAAATTTGTAGTAATTCACCCTGGTAAAATAATACTATGTGTTAACAAGGGGATTTTGCTCTTGGCATATAAATAATATGCATTGGAAATATCCAATTCCACTATGCAAACTTATGCCTGCCAAGCCTCTGATATTACGGCATGAAAAATTAGTCAGAAATTCTTGGTATGAATGAACATACATGTTCAGTACACGGAGATCGAAAACAGGGCGGAGGCCACCGCTGCTCTATGGTACTAAAACATTTTCAACAGGAAGCGTAGGCTTGCCAGTTTTTTATTTTCTGATGCCTGTCTGTGTGGGTGTGCACCTGTTGCTCCTTCAAGTATTTTATTATCTGTGTCATTTCCGGTGTGACTTTGGTACTGTATCACCTTATTATACTTGTGGAAGGATATATTATTATCAGAGGGCTCATTCAAAAATTGAATGTATATGTATAATTATAAAGCAGTCTGTTCCTAGAACTATTATATGCTGTTTTTCTTCCCCTTAATATCTAAATACTGACAGTAATTTCTTATTGGAAGGAAAGGACTATTATTCTTATTATTAAGTCTGGTTTCCTTTAGGAATCTCATAAGGAGTCTTGTTTTATCAGTCTATAGGTTATCCTATCTGAGTTGCATTGATGTAGGTGGGGTAGGCATGTTCTCCGTTAAAGACTTTATATTGTTTACTTTCTTTCAGTAAGTAGTCATATTGAGTTAGGTACTTGTACCCCAAGGATTGTATAACTGATGTTAATGTACAAAATGTGCCAAATCACAATGCAATCAAAGAGATGTTCTACAGTTAGAACTCTTCTCATACCTTAGAAGTTACCATGTATTAGGTACATCCACAACTACCTAATTGTAAAAGCTGATCAAAGCCAAACAAACTTATTATTTATTCATTTTTAAAATAAAATTTCTTTACATTAATTTGCCAAGTGAGTTGTTGGCTCAATTTACCATTTTTAAGATTCCAATTAAATAGTCCTTTCCCCAATTGATAAGACAAAACTCTTTGTTTAACTTCAGATCTTTGAAATCTGTCTATTAAGTCCACACTTTTGAACATTTTAGTTCCATCCAATCATAAGTATTTAAAATTTTAAAATTAAGATTTCAACACTAGACCGCTGGTCCACTGACCATTAACTAGAGAATTCAGAACTCTGCTACACTGACTTCCTGTGTAAAAAGTGTCTGAACAATGCTTGGAGTTACACTTTTGATTATCTTTGCAGTATCGGTCACCATCTCGTGGTTTTCTTAGTCCAATTGCCCAGAGCTAGGATTGACTAAAAACTCCGCCGTGGAGCATGACGGTACCGCCTTATAAGGAACGGTCAGAGTGGATGCCCACTCAGATATTAAGTGAGATTTAGATTGCATAATTTTATGGGACAGAATATTGCAAATAATTTGAAATCTGACTTACTTGGTGGTTTGACTTACATTCGTGAGTCAAATATGTCCTGTAGTGGTTTTTTCTTGTCCTCTAGCTGGGCGGGAACGGCTTACTTACCACCTGAGGTCCTGACTGTAAAGTTTGCCTCTCCATTGATCTGATCTAATGTATCGGGACTTTACTTCTCTCCGTGAGAATACGATTCGAAGTCACGAATCGTCGCATTTTCACTTATTTTACTAACATATCCGTAACTTTGCACTTCCGCACTCCAAAATTACGTCGATACGTACGGGAAAACTTAAGAAAATTCACTTTTGTCGAAGCGAAAAAAGTTTTCGACCGGTGAGCGGGAATTTCACAAAACTCTATGACAGTTCAAAAGGGTTGCCATACATACCTCATAAAAATATGAAAAAATATTGGCCCCTCGCCGGTGACAAACAGGTATAATACCATAGAGCAGGGATTAATAAGTACGTTCACAAAATCATCTTCATATCGACGCTGTGTGTTTTTAAGTAAACACATAATGATTGATTTTGTTTTTTGTGTCAAACAATTTGATAGCTTTTGAAATTGAGAACTGTCTGAATGAACGGTTTGGTTGTGATTTATCAAGATTTATTTTAGGAGAATTAGGCCCCAGGTGTAACATCTACAAAGACACCTAAAACAAAAAGAAAACAATTTTGTAAGCCGTAAAACAAAGCCACAATCTTTTCTAAGCCAAGTAGCATTTAATTTAAAGTCACAAGGTCGTTACACAAACACAAAAATTCATCCATTACACGCTCAAACCTCGCTAGCAACGTCATAAGTCACGTCATAAGTCACATCATAACTTTCATGACTTTCTTGTTTCCTTTTAAATGTGTTTATAGGATATCGTCGAGTTTGACACTTCACATTTGCCTTCAATTTCGGGTCTGACACATTTATTATATGAAACCCTGTGCTGCGGGCTACAAGCTATTTTTAGAATAAAAGGTTATTAATATTGGGGTCCTTGACTTGGTCTATAAATAGATTGCGCGTTTAATTTCGTTACTTAAAAAATGTAATATCTGATTTCAAATGAGCAGACGAAACGCGGAACTTAGAACTTGCGTTTATTTATCCCAATTCATACAGAATTTATTTATATGCTTACTTTTTTTTTTTATTTTTACTTTTCCTTTATTTGCATAATTTTATTATTGTAAAAAATTTTATGATTTTATTTGTATAGAGTCAATTAATTTATTCACTTGACAGACATATCTGTGTTGCTGGGGAGTTTGTTGCGCCGTTTCTTCTTCACAGCATAAACACTAGGAAGCGGTGAAGGGAGGGCTTTTTTGTGGACTGTCTATTGTAACATTGACGTTCAAAAAGAACTAAGTAATTCTAGTCTATTTCGAATAAATCAGTTTTGAGTTTGATATTAGCAACATACCGAAAAAGTTGTAGGATCAAGATTTTTTTATGAGTGTCGTTTACACTAGGTTTGTCGGAAAGGGGGTACTAATCCGCAGGCCACTTAAAGTATCACTAATGACTGTTTGAAAGCAGTGTTAGTACTTCAGAATTCGATAATTTTTATTTCCACGCAAAATTATTTTTATTTTACTTTTTCAAAAATACTTCGTCCCTGCTTTAGTTACGAAATCAGAAAATGGAGCGTCTAATCCGTGACCTTAAATTTATCCTAAAATGTGTACGCAGCTGCTCATAGCTGAAGACAGATAGATTTTAGCGAATATTTTATAAAATTTTTGAACAGCAATTTCTCTAAAACTATTGAATTTTGGGGAAAGTCGTAGAACAAAAGTTATTATTATGTGTAATATTACACCCTTTTGGATTATTACCCCCTTTCCAACTAACCTTGTATTAGAGTAAGTGCATAGTCTATAAGATAGCCTCTTCCACTAGCCTATTCCTTTTACAATACGCTACTAATGCTATTTTCTAAATGCCGCCTGTTGGACTTTTAGTAATAAAGATCGTTGTGAAAAAGTTCGTCCGGGGAAATGCTACGAGCTACGACCATACCTATTTCAGCCGCCAAAAAGCATTACTGTGTTCCGCTTTGGCGGGTATAGCCGTGGTCTGTTACCAACGCAGTAGGCCGACGAATGCTTATAATGGAAATGCACTGTAGTGTTTTCTTTCTTAAACGCCTGACGCGGCATCCAAAAAGCATTCGTCGGCCGCGTACAGCGTCACGCCGGACGCTGCCTACGGCATTTGTAACCGACCAGGGCCTAAGTGGCCAAACACACTATGCCGAAGATATGCGACCGAAATTCCGCGGCTGATTTTACGTTCCGACGTATTCGGCTGATGTGACATACCATAAGTGCCGAACTTACGCGGCAGAAATTCAGTTGCACAAACTTGTGGGCGGTGCGCGGGCATGCCTGCCTCCCGCTGCTCCCCGCCCCGGATCTTCGTCAACAATCGAAGCGAACTTCGGTCGCGTATAATGTGTGCTCTACGGAATACGTTGCCACCGAACTGTCGCTGAAATTACGCCCGACCGAAGTGGGGCTGTACGCTATAACGCAACGTAATTTCGGCATAATGTGTCGTCAGTAATTCAAATAGCATTGCAGGCGTAATCATGCCGAACTTCGGTCGCGTATTCGGCATAGTGTGTTTAGACACTAAGGGTACCGCTAAAATTACAGGCACACTAGACTTTCCGACTTCGTCTCTTAGGTCAGGTCTGGTGCCAATGCACCAGCAATCCTTCAGGGGGCTAATTCGACTAACAAAATTGTTGCCAAACGTAAACGAACCACAACCGTCAGTCAGTTTTTGTTTAAGAAAACTGACAAAAAGATTGGTTTTGTTTATTGTGTCAAACATAGTGACAGCTTTTGAAATTGAAAACTGTCTTAATGAACGTTTCGGCCTTGGTTCAGTTGCGATTGATCAAGATTTCCTTTAGATAAATTGGGCCTCTGGTGTTGTAGATGTTTATAGGAGGTGGTAACCGCTTCCCGGTAGGCCGTTAGCCTGCTAACCAATTAAATAAAAAACCCCGGCCAAGTGCGAGTCGGACTCGCGCACGAAGGGTTCCGTACCATTATCTATAAAAACAGCAAAAAAATCACGTTTGTTGTATGGGAGCCCCCTTAAATGTTTATTTTATTCTGTTTTTTTAGTATTTGTTGTTATAGCAGCAACAGAAATACATCATATTTACGATTAGTTGCGGTTTACTCACGTGCAACGTGCTGATCACGCGGCGAGGTCGCGAGTCGAACTCAGTTCGCCGCGTGATCAGCTCAGGATTAAGGACTCCGATTGGGTCCGAAACTAGTCGGACAATCCCGAAAAATGCACGTGAGTAAACCGTAACTAATCGTAAATATGAATGTGTCTCACGAAAGTTATAATGATAAAAAAGAAATACATCATCTGTGAAAATTTCAACTGTCTAACTATCACGGTTCATGAGATACAGCCTGGTGACAGACAGACAGACGGACGGACGGACGGATGGACGGACAGACCGACGGACAGCGGAGTCTTAGTAATAGGGTCCCGTTTAATCCTTTGGACACGGAACCCTAAAAAGAGTACAGTACTTACTTCACCAACGTGAACGCGTCCTAAACATTGAAAGATGCTATAATACCGCCATACGTTCAACCTATTTGATTATTGCCTTACTGAATACAATTGTACCTGCCAATATTACGTAGCCGCATTGACATGGATATTGAAACATGATTATCGGTAAACCAGATTTGTAAAGACGTCCAAGATTGGATATAACTTTTCCACATTATTGTGAATATTTCGCATATAAACTTTTTCATCCTAATTGGAATAACACAAATTGTGTTGCAGATTTTTTGGCGATTTTAGCCGAAATCTACGCACTCTGTACATCAAACTAAATTACATTGACCAAAAATAATTGCTGGGAAACAACTTTTATTTTTTGGCATAAAAAAACGCTTTTTTTTTGTAGCGCGCAATGTGTGGTTGTGGCAATGCCACGCGTTTGCGTGCATGCAGCGGCCACATAGCTGAGCCAAGGCGGTCATGTGCGTTTGATATTTATTGCGTTTTTGTAACTTCAAATGCGTAATTTGTTAGGAAAAATTGAAATTTTTGATAATGTTTGTTTGGAAGAAAGTTTAGTGTAGTGACTTGGAATTCGTATTTGGAAAAAACTAAAAAAAAATGTGTACTTCGACCTTCAATATCTCCAAAACCAATGATTTCCCAGGTATGGTCTAGTAGAAAAAAATGATCCCAGTGATGGGTAGAATATGTGGTTTTCGTTATCGTTAAGGATCTTTTTACACCCGATTTACATACGGCTGCATATCAATCTACACATTTTCAGGCTGACCTCTCATTGTACGGAATGCGAGATTAGCTCATACTAGAAATGTATAGCTCGATATTAGCGGTGCGCACCAACAACAAGATATAAAATAACTAAGACAACCTACCGACATATTTCTGTTCTCGACACATTCTCGTTCTAATGAAACGAGAATTAATTAATGGTGAGTCTAACTCAATTTTAAATAAGGATGATGCTCTACAGCAGGGCTGTCCAAACCACAGCCCGTGAATCACATGCGGGGCCGCCACTCATATTTTTTGCAATCCCCGAAGCGATTTTTAATCTTACATTTTTAGAATAAGGGCCCGTAAGAACGTGAATCACCTTTTTATGTATGCAGTTTGACGTGAACGCGCGTCGACGGTGCGTAGAAGAGAGGTCGTGTACATAGGCTCTTAGCTTGAGGCGGTTCGCACAATCGAGTCGCAATTTTATAATAAGTTTCTACAGTCTAATTACGACTGGCATGCAATTTGTATTGGCCCGTAAACATCTCCGGCTTGGACAGTACTGCTCTAAATAATAGAAAATCATACAACCATAAACTGATGACAAAATTTTACAAACTACACGAAACTGAAAACACTGAACATATACCTATTTAAGTTTCTCAAAATTTCAGTTAAGTCTTTACCACACTAGAAAGTAAAAAACATAGGCGTCGCCCCGTGTCGGTCGGGCTCAGGGGGCCTACTCTGAAAACCGAACTACGAAGTTTCAGCTGACGGATTGCACGTTTTCCAATCACGATAATGTTTCGGATCAGACGATCAATAAAATTTTTGCAATTTGACATTTGATCTTCACCATGCAATTTTTTTTTTTAAAGTCCTCCTTCTCTACCTCCGCCTGGCGAAGCCGGAGGGTTATGCCGGATTCTTACCCGTTAAAAACCCACGATGTTCCTGCTCGTGCATTTATGGCCGGGGACGCGGGATTCGCAGCTACATGCATCACAACCCCATCCCAACTCAGGCCTCGGTCCGCCAGGCTCTGGCGGACCTCTCCTTCCGTGGGGCCTTGCCCCACGTCTTGAGGGGCGCACGCGGTACACTGCGCGCCGCCTTCTCGGGCCCGGGGGCCTACTCCTTAAGTCCGTCAACTAAATTAGTCACCCGTCCGAAAGTAGCCCGAAACTTTGGAGTGAACAAAACAACGTTCAACGTGTCAAGTTTAACTTTTCGGACGGGCAAAAATATATCGGTAGTAGGGACAACTGTCAAACGTGTTGTGATTCGTTCTTAGTTCGGGCCCCGAAATAATCGTTTGTCTGTAGATGATAGGGAGTAGGAAACGCTCGTAACTAAGGCCGAAACCACGGACTTCGTGGTTAGGGAGTAGACCCCCTGTTACTGGTCGGGCGACGGGACTCCTAACACGCCGCCTGCAGGATCTTCACCCTACTCCTAAAGTCGCGATTCCATTAGGCAAGTTACTTGAACAAACCTGAATACAAGCTACAACTTGTATGAGGTAGTTTGAACTTGTACATTTTTTTATTCAGTGACGTGCAAATTGAACGCGCTTAGGTTGGTTGCATTTTTCGAATTGCGAACGAGTGATGTGTACGGGCATGGTATCTCTCGCTGTACAAATGATCTAAACATAATGGCTGTTAGGTGTGGGCACGAGATAATAATCAACTTTATTGAGGAGTATCAAAATAATATCAATTGATGTCCAACTCAATTGTTGAACATCTCCACTTGTACACAAGTAAAACCTGCATGCAATTAGCACACTCTCGAAAAAAAAATCCAATGTACTTAAGTAACTTGTATGCAAATGTGACGTCATACTTGCATGCAAGACTTGCCTAATGGAATCGCGCCTTTAATGTATTAACATTACTACTATGATGTCAATTATGTCATCTCGTAGTGCGTTGTTTGCCAATACTTTGATCGTATATTTATAAGTGCGTTGTTCGTAGTTTCGTTTCAATCCGAAACTTCGACTTTCCTTTTTCGTAGTAGGCCCCTTAAGCTCAAAAGATACATGCCCGAAAGAACTTTGTCTCTGAAAAGGGCTAATTAACTACAAAGCGAACGACTAAGCGCCTGTTTACACACTGAAGTATTTACTTCTCATTAAAAATAGACTCACTGAAATAACCTCTGAGCTGCAGAATGGGCTGTTATTATTTCTATTTTTACTTTCGTTAATAAGCTTCTCATCGTCGTCCAATCATGACACCTACGGAGACAGAAAAGGTGACTTATTTAATTATAACTTCATTTTCTTCGAAGTAGTTATAGGTGACGTGTTATACCTACCTACCTAAGACACATTGTATCGTAATTAGAAAAAATAATTAGAGATCATTCGGCAAATGGAAGAGCCATTTAAACAGAAGCATTTATTTTTATTTAGCGTAAGGCTCGCGTTTGACCACTATCTCGCCTGATGGTAAGCGATGTTGTGGTCGACAGTGAAGCACGCTTGCCTAGAAGTAACCTTTTCACTCTTGACTTAAAGACCCCAAAGTTGTAGCTACCAGGAAACACAGACTGCGGAATTCCACTCCTTAGCTGTGCGAATAATGAAAGTTCGCAAAACGCTTTGTACGTATGAGTGAGATGTCCACCATGTACCGATGGCGCATTGCCGTACGTCTTGTAGTCCGATGATGGAAGCATGAACATAATAAGCCCATTACGATCCCACCATTGGGCATGAGCCAGGGTTATAGGCTTTACTTCACCACGCTGGCCTGGTGTGGGATGGCGTAATACATACACCACTAATAGTTTTGATTATAATCATATTAATTATTATTGAAAACATTAAGTTCCAGTAAGCACAGACTCGTTCACACAGAGGTCTGTTTTACAGGTCCAGTTTATCGTATACGTTTTTATTCGGCCAACACGTATGTAGTTGTATGAGCGAGTTCACACACATGACAGTATTCCAAATCCAGTAAAAAATACCGATCCGACAAAATATACAGCAGTCCGATTTACAGGTCCGTTTACCGTGTACGTTTTTATTTGGCAATGGCGTAGATATGTCATTGTATGAGCAAGTTCACACACACAACAGTATTAAAACATCACCTCTAGTAGCAACGGACCCGTTAAAATGATCCCGTGAATACGGATGCTCTGTGTGAACGAGCCCTAACAAATACTACTTACTGTGTTTAAGTACGTAATGTGCGTAAAACCTACTCACCCCCGAACTGTGTGAAATACCTAGAAAAGTGTTAGGCGAGAACGCTTATAAACTCCAGAGGTGAAGCGACGCGCAGGTATGTTTTCATACCTAAACCGCGGAGTGACACAGGCCTTGTACCTCTTAGCACGAGTTTACAAATTACGAAAACTGCTATAGTTTTCGAGAGCTCGCTAAACTCTATCTGTCTCTCTTACAAACTCCCAAGAAAAAGAAACAAATATATTATTCAGTTTAGCGAGCTCACGAAACATATTTTAGTTTACTGTTACCTCCGGTTTCTGAATTAAGAATTCGGGATAAGCAATACTTGTGTAGTATTTGAGTACGGAGTTGTAAAAAAAATGCTTTAAAATCCGTCATTTTTTTGGCAACTCTTACTCAAATGTTACTTAAGTACTGCTTATCCTAGAATTCTCAATTCAGAAACCGGAGGTTACTGATGTCAAAACGTGATACGTCATCGTAGCCTACTAGGTTCACGCTACCACAGTCTGTAGAGACGTTGTACGTAGTACTTATTACTTCTATGGTATAGACACACATGCGATATAACAAATCAACGTAAAACACTAAAGTCGTCTCAGCTCAGATGAAAATATAAATTCAAACTATTTTACAATAAAAAGAACTCACTAGCTATAGCAATCTAGTTATCGGTTGTCAGGACCACAACTCGGTCACACGGCTCTCTCTGTTATAAAAAATAGAAAACACGTGACTACCCTCCATTTTTATCCTGCCAATATCTGTCAAATCATTTTCCCATTTTATTTTATATGTATATTTGTTCTAATCATGTTTATTTGTTTTCTCTTTATCCTTTATTCAGTACTTGACCAAAAATAACAAAAGCAATACACGTCCCCAAAATATAAATGTTATCATATTTTTATCTGAAAACAGAAATTATACTGTAGATTCGTATGTAGGTTTTTGCCATAATGTAGAATGATGACTGATTAAATTATTTTTTAACAATATAAAACATAAAAGGTCATCATCATCTGCCTAGCCTTTTCCCAACTATGTTGGGGTCGGTTTCCAGTCGAACCGGATGCAGCTTAATATCAGTATTTTACATGGAGCGACTGCCTATCAGACCTCCACAACCCAGTAACTGGGTAATACGATACTCTTGGTAAGACTGGTTGTCAGACTTTCTGGCTTCTGATCAACAGTAACGACTGTCAAAGATCTACAAATGACAGCCGGGACCAACGGCTTTACGTGCTTTCCGAGGCACGGAGGAAACTCGCTATGGTAAATGGTCACCCATCCACAAACCAACCTCGGCAAGCGTGGCTTAACCCGGAAGATCGGTCTATGCGGCTGTAATTATTTAGCCACGAGCTCCTCCAATAAATAAAACATACAAAGGTATTTTTTTAAATAAAAACTTTACTCCCCTCTGTTTTTTCTTCTGTTTCGTCGGTACGTTTACAGACACAAATCTTCACATGCAAAAACACCCAGACCCGGTCCAAACGATCTGTAGGCCATACAAAAGTGCTCCGCGGGAGAATCGCAACCCACGATCTGTAGCGCAGAAAGCCAATAGCCCAGCCACTGCACCAAACGCGCCGTCTACTAAACTAAAGACAGTTTTGCAACAAAAAAAGCACAGTGTATTTTTGAGATCCTACTCGTACCGCTCATACCGCTATATAGGACGTTACAAGAAGCGTATGTGTATATTAGAGACTGAAATCATATGTTATGTCTCTTTGCTTAAATTAATATGCAATAAAATGCATTAAATACAATAAATTATACAAGGTTATTCGGAAAAGGGGTACTAATCCGCGGGCCACTTTAAGTACCACTGATGACTGTTTAAAAGCAAGTATTAAAATTACAATATTTGATAATTTTTATTTCCATAAAAAAATATTTTAATTTTAGTTTTTTCCAAAATTCTTCTTCCCTGATTTAGTTACGAATTCAGAAAATGGAGCTTCTAATTTGTGACCCCAAATATGACCTAAAATTTAAACACAGCTGATTATCAGTAACGATACATAGATTTTAGGGTATTTTTTATGAAATCTTTGAACAGCTATTTCGCTTAAACTATTGACTTTTGGGGAAAGTTGTAGAACAAAAGTTACTCATAATTATGGGTACTTTTACACCGTTTCGGATTAGACCCCCTTTCCGCCTAACATTTTATACAAATGTAGATGTATATAAATTACAAATAATTTCTTTATTTCAAAACTTCTTTTAAACATTCACCTTATTTCAAGAATCTAGTCACAGGCAAGTCTGAATTCAGTAGGTTACTACTGTAAACAGTATTCAGCTTCAGCTCATATAGCCGTTATAGCCTTTTAACATGCTGCATACATTTTCAAGTTCAAATATAACTCACGAAGAGAGGCAAAGTCGTGGCTTAGAAAGTTCAGTAACTATGTAAATAAATATAAATATGTATGAATCAGCCATGCGTACATTCTCTGTACTGATTGCTTATACAGGGTGTTAACGAATTTGTGTAATTCCTTAAAACCACATGATCTACTACTGGTGTAGACAGGCCCCGTAGGGGATTTAGCTTGATTAAAATTAAAAAATGCAATTTCATTTTTTCATACGGCTTTGTTACCGATCGTATCTAAACCACCTATTAAGGAATCAGTAAAAAAATTGTATTTTTTTTACAAAAAATTTATTTTATTTTTATGAACATTTCGATGACACGCATACCTAAATTAATGAAAGTACGGCGACGCGGCTGGCAAGAACGACTAACGTAATATCTCTCTTTGCAGTCAGATAACTCAAGGCTCTAAAAATACTCATAAATTGAAAATCAAAAAAAAAAATTTTTTTGTGCTTGTTTTCGAAAATTTCCATTTACGGTTAATCTGTGTCACCAGTAGATCACGCGGTTTGAAGGAATTACACGATTTCGTTAACACCCTGTACAAGATGTTGATCTGTCTCCGTGCCATACTTATAGAACATATTTAAGTAAGTTTAAAAATGTGCTTGATCATCTAAAAATACATTTATCCAATTCTACGGTTATTTAATAACTAAATTTTCACTTAGAATATCCCGAAATGCCCCAAGTAATAAGTAATATAAAATAATAATAAATAATAAGTCACCAGCGACGTAATGATCCGCAGAGCTCTCCCGTCGTAGAGCCGGTCGTCTCTTCAGACTCCGCATTCACACCGATAATTCAGCCGTCATCAAGCTGTCTCCCCCCCCCCCCCCCCCCCCCACCACCAATCCCTGCCAGCAACGGCCTAAGCCGAGGTCCGAGTCCCATTAGAGGTCGCCCTTATATCTACTCATGTGCCCTTAGTGCTGTTGTTGCAGGTAGTCATGATGTTAGTGTAGTATAAGTAGTTAGAATAGGTTCAGTATTTTACTTCCCCCCCATTGGCTTGAGACACATCAGGTCTCGTCAATGACTGCCCGGTTACGTAGAAACGGCCTGCAAGGAATATCTACAGAAGCAGAATAGAAAAAAAAACATTCTCCGCGCCGAATTCTGCCAATTCTTTTGGTTGACGGTGGAAAAACAAAGCGTGCAATTTTTTTTTGTGTCTCGCTAGTCTCTCTAGGGAATCTGTATGTTTTAAATACAGGATGTAAAAAGACCCATCACATAGCCGAAATCTACGCACTCTGTACATCAAACTAAATTACATTGACCAAAAATAATTGCTGGGAAACGACTTTTATATTTTGGCATGAAAAAAAACGCTTTTTTTTTGTAGCGCGCATATTATGGTTGTGCCAATGCCGCGCGTTTGCATGCGTGCAGCGGCCACACAGCCGAGCCAAAGCGGTCATGTGCGTTTGATATTCATTGCGTTTTTGTAACTTCAAATGCGTAATTTGTTAGGAAAAATTGAAAGGACATGGCCGGATCCTGCCCTCAGAATCAATTCAGAATTCATTATGTACATTAATTATTATTATATGAAAATTACTTCTAAAATAAATAAAAATAAATCGCAACAATTACATTTCTCTAGAACAGGCGACGAAAAATCCCAAAAAAATATGTGTGTTAATTGTTTTTGTGTGGTTTTTTTTTCATGACAAATAATGACAATGCAATAAAAATTGCATTTACGTTTGGATACACGCATAAGACAAACACTGTACCTATCTGTAGTACGCCTGAAGGTATATAAAACACCCTTGACTGTCAGAATTGTATTGCCAAAAAAAGTTAACGGTTTCACGATTATCGCAGACACCACTTTTTTTTCGAACTTTTCGTCTTGATGCCACTCACGTTACACATTATGAATCGACAATATATTCAAGAGTGTGTATCCAAACGTCCTACAGTTATTTTGAATTTTTGACGTTTATGTTCTGCGCTCGCTAAACTAAACTGTCAAAACTGTATGTGCAGTCCTTGCGTTGATCTTATCATTTAAACTGTGTTGTCTTTTCGTTACTGTATTGGATATTTTAACTTGACCCCACGCTATCGTTTATCGGACTTTCGTTTACGTTTCGTTAATATTCTGCTGTGCATAATATTGGACTTGTTTGTTTACGATTTGGATTCTGACGCTCACAATGTCACGGTGCCTGAATTGTAGTGTGGCTACGAATCGAATGCGAAGGCATATTGTAACAACTTTATTACCGCAGTTACAAAATACATTGACTGAATGGTTATCTATACAAGAGGTATGTATCCACATAGTAATTATTTGCATATTTTACCAACTTCACCTGCCATTATAAACAGTTGAGTTCTATAATCCGAAAGAGTAGCACAATATAACGATCACGTATTACTTTACTGAGTACAGTATTTCGTGTTTTACAGCTTCCCTCAGATAGGGTGATTTGCAATGCGTGTTATGTATTGTTAAACCAACGCTCGGAAGAAGGTACACATAGCAGAGTACTGGGCTACCCAATGGTGTGTATTGGTTGTGGATGCTCTGTTATGGGGAGGCGTTACTCAGTACGACACCACACACTTGAAGGAATCAGTCCATTAATCGATATTTTCTTCTCATGGAATACCCACAATCAGGTTAGTGTGCGCTGTTGCCTACTTTACCCTGGCTGCTATAAATTGTTATTGTATTGTTCCCATGATGAATCAAATTAAATTAATTTATTAAATTACAGGATCGGAGGACAAATCTGCTAGCATGTCATCCCTGTTGGTTGGCCTGTCCCTGGCTTAAGAGTGGATGAAAACATTGAAGGTGTCTTGTCTGAGTAATTGCAATGATTTTGTTCTTAAAATGTCTGTAAAACAAGTAGAAGTAGATAATTATATTTTACATGCGAATGGATACCCTACCTACTTAATTAGATAAATAAAAAATCAAATACCATTTTAGTGTTTTATTGCCTATCCAATTGTATATTGTTTGCAAAGTGACGGCTTATAACGTCAGTGGATGTCGTCACTAACGTCAGTGGATGTCATGAGAAATTTTTAGGCACATTTTTTTTGTATCCTATTTATAATATCTCTCGCTTCTTCTCTGATCATAAAACTTAATCTTTTAGGATTACATACCTGTAAGCTTTACTACTAAGACGTACTGTATGTCAATGTACATGAATATTTTTTGTAAGGGAACAGCTCTATACAAATTCCGGCCATGTCCTTTTTAATAATGTTTGTATGGAAGAAAGTTTGGTATTATGACTTGGAAATCGTTTTTGGAAAAAACTAAAAAAAAATGTGTACTTTGACCTTCAATATCTCCAAAACCAATGATTTCCCAGGTATGGTTTGTTCAAAAAAAATGATCCCAATGATAGGTAGAATACGTGGTTTTCGTTATCGGTATGGGTCTTTTTACACTCGATATTTAAAATAAATAAAAATTTAATTTTTCGATATTGTTTTTTTTTTATTGATTCGTGTTCAGTATCGGTGGTATAGTGGCACGGATACAAATCGAACATGTGTCAAGGTCACTAAAATAAATCGATCCTATTGGCTGGTTTGAAACCGCCTTAACGCGAGTGATAATCAAATTCTGATTCGCTTATATGAATTTGAAATGTCAGAGGTCGGGATCGAACTCAGACCATCTCAGCATTTAAGCCAAGCGTTCAACCTCTCGTATACTTGCGTCTACTAACTAATTTGAAACTTTTCTGAAAAGCGCTTTCTTTGGAAAAACTCCATCTCTCGGTTCTATGTGTAAACTAAATAGCCAAGACGCTTTCGACATCCCTGTCCTGAAATAAGCTTTGCTGAAAGCTCTCGCCTTGAACCATCCACTTCGAAGCGTTGCTTAAAACTCTCAACAGGTGGCGTTAGTAGTATCAAAGTGAATTTAAATCCGTTGCACTTACTGTGGCTTTTGATTATACATGGTTATTTTAGTGTAATACTAAACCTAAAACTAGTTTTTTAGGTTTTTTTATTCAAAATTGTTATTATATTTCAAGTTGGATTCATTAGTTTTCTACGCATATCAATGGATCGCGAAAGATACCTTCAGGTTTAAGACGGTCTTGGTAAGTTTCCGTGTATTACGCCCGGACTCCACCAAAGCGGAGATGTCCGAAGCAGAGACGAGAAGAGTTTTTCAGCTAGGGTGTATCCACCGAAACTGTGCGGAGATGTGTACTGGCTAGACTGTAGCGGAGATGTGTGCTGGCTAGGGTGGAGATGTGCGCTGACTAGAGCGGAACTGAGCTGCGTGCGGCGAGCGTTGAATGTGAACGCACAGTTTATTGCGATCTGACACAAAAGGTAGACGTCTCAGTCATGTCGTCATTACAAAAACAGTATATTATTTTACTCACTGCACGGCGCACACATCTCGTCTCCGCTGCGCGCCGTCGTCAGCTTGTGAGGCAAAGCTCACATCTCCGCTTCCATCGCGCCATACAAATATGGTACATCTCCGCTCTGTGGTATCCACTTAATCTGAGTGGAGACGAGATGTGTGAATAACGAAATTGGTTTTTTAAAACACATCTCCGCTCCGCTCGTCTCGTCTTCGCTTAGACAACCCCTGCATGATACATCTCACGCATTTCGTACTCTACTGGGGAACTGAACGCAATAATAAACTAACAAATTGTCGCAATCTAATAGGTCGGACTTGACACCTGTCAAAATAATGTCAAGTCAACACTAGTGAGTAATAATTACTCCAATACATGTCGTTTAGTTTCATTATAACATGCGTGAGCGATATTTAGATAAATCAAAAGGCATTCTTTAAAATCAAAGGCACAGGCAAAACTTCTGCACCTAGTCATTTATTTTGTGCTTTTATGTATATTTAAAAAAACGTTGTAGAAAATATATAACTGTGGCATTAGTTTAACATAGCCTCGACTAGTCTAACAGATGTAGGTCATTTCACAGCTCGTAAACTACGATCTAGAATCAAGTAAGAACAACTAGCGAGGCGTAAGCTGAGCTTTGCATTTGTGTGAGTGCACATAGAATCGATTGCCAAAAAGCAGTATAAAATGGTTTAAACCAAGCAAAAGACACGTCTGCATTCATTCTCACACAAATGCAAAGCTCAGCTTAGGCCTGGCGGGCGGTACCTGTGTGCATATTTCCGATGAAATTGCATAAATTTCTGAGAAACTTCGGTACACCTTGATAGAGGAACAACTACAAGGATTTGTTGTTAGATAGTTTAACTAAACTGCTGTAGTGTAAAGACTAATTTAGACGAGGGTATTTTCTCGAAGCGAGAGTCGTTCTAAATTTGTCTTTCACGGCGGGGGAAAGAGAGATAACATGAGATCTGCTTCGAGAAACTCTCCTCGTGTAAATCAGCCTTAAGTCGTAGTATCGTGTGCGCTTCTTCTTTTTATTTATTTATTTATTTATTTAATACTTCAATGCACAATGGTGGTACATAAGGCGGACTTAATGCCACAAGGCATTCTCTACCAGTCAACCTTTGGGTCAGAGAGAAACAGCATCGAAAAGAGGTACAAAAAAAAATATATAAAAAAGGATATTTGCGACTTAATTAACTATTCTTTTGTGTCGGCACGAGCTATACCTGTGAGAATAGCTCATGCCGTAGTGAAAAAGATTAGCCAGTCAGCAAGGTGTGTAGCGGGGCTGACTGCCCAGGGTGCGACGGACGTACTTAAGTATCGTGTAAGCTCTTCTCATGCACCCCAATAATGGGTGCTAAAACTAAACTCCATTTGTTTAGGTACTTAACATAACATACGTAAGTGCGTATACACGTAGAAAACGGGTTGCCGGCTCCGATCTGCCAGCGCTTGTCGGTGCTGGTCCGCGCAGTTAGTCGGCGCAGGTAGTCTCTATACTGTGTGGCGAACCAGCGCCGACAAGCTCCGAACTTCGCCGACAAGTTCGACCTGCTCGAATCAGTGCTGGTAAGCCGTCATTTGTTGCTGTATTTGAAAGGGCACAAGACGTAATTTTGCTAAAAAATGCCAGCCGCTTTCTTTATGTAGCGGTTACCTGCACGGACTAGTACCGGTAAGCGCTGGTAGGTCGGCGCTGGTTACCTACTTCCTTTATGTATACGCCCTAACACCACGCCTGTATTCCCCGAAGGTTGGGCAGAGGTGTATAGTACAACCTCGTTTCGCCGTTAAGTCCCATGTAATAGAGTGCGAGTCTATTGCCATCAACCAGGCACAAATCCAGACTCCGGGCTGCTACTGAGAAATTCTACACGGAAAAACCCAATAACACTTTGCCCAACCTAGGGATCGAACCCAGGACCTCAAGCTCAACAGTCGCAACCGCCGGACCAACGAGGCAGTAGGTATTTAACTAAATGTAAATAATATTAATCAATTTTTAATTAAATGTTACTACAGTACACAGCTTCGAACAAACGAATAATATCTGAAAATCAAGTAAATTGTGTTTAGGGTATTCTTCATACAAATTCATATAAAAAAACCGGCCAAGTGCGAGTCGGATTCGCGCACGTAGGGTTCCGTACCATTATCTATAAAAACGGCAAAAAAATCACGTTTATTGTATGGGAGCCTCCCCCATAAATTTTTAATTATTTTATTCTGTTTTTTAGTATTTGTTGTTATAGCGGCAACAGAAATACATCATCTGTGAAAATGTCAACTGTCTAACTATCACGATTCATGAGATACAGCCTGGTGACGGACGGACGGACAGCGGAGTCTTAGTAATAAGGTCCCGTTTTACCCTTTGGGTAAGGAGCCCTAAAAACGTATTTATCAAATCATCCGTAATTCTGTCTAAAACATGATCAGTATTTTAAATACTTAGTCTTTCAGCTAAAACCGAATTATCGTAATAATAATACGACTCCATTTTCGTTGAAAGCACTCTCAATTACATTGGGGCCCTTTTAATGGGGCATCCGCTACGAACGATGATAACTGACTAGGTACATCTGAAAATTTACCTATACAACACATCTGCAATTAAAATTCAACCTTATTTCAAAACGATAAAATTCATAATCCTCTGTTTTACGTATTGATAAGAGCGGTTTATGTTGTACCTATTGGTTGGTACGTTCATAGTAGCTTAGTACATATGTATCCCGCTAGTGTACTTGACCTACAAAACGTTATCCAAGCGATTTTTAATTAACTTTGCCAATATGGGAGATATTCGTGCCAGTATTTTGCATATTTCAATATTTGCAGCGTACTGCATTTGAAAAAGGCTGTGGTGTGGTCCTTGGTAACGAAAAGGCCACCCTTAAGTACACTAGAAAGTAGACAAGGCTAAAAAGACCAAGCACTGGAAATATATTCTCTGTACGTGTACGGTCTCATCGCCGTACATTTTTCTGCTTACTCTGTAACCTACTTTAGGCTAACGATGTGCGTCATAATTTAGCATTGTAAAATAAACTCAAACTCAAAACTCATTTATTCCAAATGGACTAGAATTACTTAGTTCTTTTTGTACGTCAGATTAACAATAGACAGGCCCCCAAAAAAGCCCTCCCTTCACCGCTTCCTAGTGTTTATGCTGTGAAGAAGAAACGGCGCAACAAACTCCCCAGCAACACAGATCTGTCTGTCAGGTGAATAAATTAATTGACTCTATACAAAGCAAATCATAATATATAAACAATAATAAGATTATGCATATAAAGGAAAAGTAATAATTAATAATTATAAAAGTATATAAATCAATTCTGTGTGAATTTAGCTAAATCAAAATCATATCTAAATAATATAAATACATTCATAAACCTACACATAAAACCTAATGGTTTCCAGGGAAGCCACATGTGCAGAAAAGAACTAGCGCCACACGTCCCTATCGTCAACATAGTCGTTTACCTTATAGTATGCCTTTTTAATGAGAACTGATTTAACGTAAGATTTAAATTTGCCATCGGTCAGATCCGTAATTTTTTTGGGAAACTTGTTATTAAATCGAACACAATTTCCTAGGAATGACTTATTCGTTTTGGATAATTTAGGGACTACTAATTTATGTTTGTTCCTAGTATTTATTTTATGAGCGTCGCTTTTTACATAATACATTGGCAGATTTTTACGTACAAACATAATATTTTCAAAAATGTAAAGGGAAGGCATCGTCAGAATATTAATCTCTCTAAAGAAATCTCTAAGTGACTCCCGAGGACCTACAATATAGATCGCGCGGATTGCCCTCTTCTGTAATATAAATATCGAGTCGCAATCGGCCGCTGCCCCCCACAGCAGAATACCATATGACATAATGCTGTGGAAGTACGCAAAATAAACAAGTCGGGCAGTAGGTACGTCAGTTAGCTGTCTAATTCTTCTGACTGCAAAAGCAGGAGAACAATGCGACTAACCAATTTAAAGGAGAATGCTCAAAAAAAACCCAGAGCGAACAGACACAGGATGTAGCTCAGAATTTTAGTGATATTTAGTGATATCATTCTGTAAATATTTCGCTTTAAGATTCGATGGCTAAATGTGTGATATTGTGCTATTTGTTTTTCATCAGGAATGGTTTTTTTTCTTTAATATATCTTAGAATTGGGTATACCCGACGATCTAATTACATATATACATACCTACAGTCATCATCATCATCTGCCTAGCCTTTTCCCAACTATGTTGGGGTCGGCTTCCAGTCGAACCGGATGCAGCTGAATATCAGTATTTTACATGGAGCGACTGCCTATCAGACCTCCACAACCCAGTAACTGGGTAATACGATACTCTTGGTAAGACTGGTTGTCAGACTTACCAAGAGTACCATACATACAGTAGATGTGTTAATTAACGAAGGGCGTTCCCGTTAACACGCAATATACTATTGCGGGTTAACGGGAACGCCCTTCGTTTCGCGTCCACAAATGCAAAAAAAAAACCATAAAAACATTCGAAAAAAAAAACTGCTGTTCCCTACATTTTGACGAGTTATGCGAACATAATATGTAATATATTGTATGTAGGGAACAGCAGTTTTTTTTTCATGTACTTTTCAGTTTTTTTATCTTGTTTGTACGCTATACTGTTGCGGATTAACGGGAACGCCCTTCGTTAATTAACATACTGTATGTATTTATGTATGTAATTATATCGTCGGGTATACCCAATCCGAAGATATCTTAAAGAAAAAAAAACATTCCTGATGAAAAACAAATAGCACAATATCACACATTTAACCATCGAATCTTATAGTGAAATATTTACAGAATGATATCACTAAATATCACTAAAATTCTGAGCTACATCCTGTGTCTGTTCGCTCTGGGTTTTTTTGTTATACTTGATGATCATTCTCCTTTAGTGAACTCATAACTGTAGCTATCAACAACTGAGAAAGATAATCGCCTTCCACTCTAGTACTGTAACTTACTCATAACTTTAATGAACTTAACTATTGCATCTTAGTGGAAAGTGTTTCTCTATACTTTACTGAATTTACAAACCTTCACAACAAATCGGTGTACGGAGTTAACTAAAACAACCCGTATAGTACGTAAAATAAAATATTTAAAAATGTTTTTAACAAACCAACTTATTATAACCCTATTAAAGATAGACATTTGACATAAACTTTATAGAACTATGTCAAATTACTATTAGTAGCGCAAACCGCCGACAGATAGGTTATATTGAAAACGGACGTTAGTGCCTACGCCGTAGCTATCCTCTACGCGATAGCTACGTCATCTACGAGAAAGAAAAAGCGAGAAATAATGATAATAGGTCCAAATGGTACGTACTTTGAATACTCTATACAGCATAATTGCTTAGTCACTTTTCGATCCGAAAACCACAAACTCTGCTCATCATTCGGTACAACTTTTACTATGGGACAAACACTGAATTCGTGAAAAAAAAACAGCTTTCAGTTTACAGATAGTACCATTCACAAACTCGCGCCTCACTTTTTGTCTAAATTGCTACAGTGCAAAAGTGTGCATTATATTATTGCTATTGTGTTACTTCTATCGCCACACAATAGATGTGTGCATCATCATTCAGCTGAAAGACGTCCACTGCTGGACATAGGCCTCCCCCAAACATCGCCACATCTACATGTTGGGGGGGTTTGCCATAATCGCCACGCTTGGTAGGCGGGTTGGCGATCGCAGTATGGTTGTTAAAGTACTCAGAGAACGCTGCTGCCCACCCTCTAGTGAGTCTCTTAATCGCCTTTTACGACACCCATAGACGGAGTAGTGCTATTCTTTACGTCCGACACTACACGGTACATACATACGGTGTGTGCATACGCACACTAATATAAGATAACTAGCTTTTGCCCGCAGCTTCGCTTGCGTGAAATTTTGAACCCGTTAAGTGACGATTTTCCATACAAACTTTCATCCCCTATTTCACCCCCTTAGAGGTAGAATTTCCAAAAATCCTTTCTTAGCGGACGTCTACTAACTATAAACTACCTCCCTGCGGAATTTCATCTTTATACGTCTAGCGGTTTTCGATATTTCGTGATGAGTGAGTGAGTGAGTGACCTTTCGCTTTTATATATTTAGAAGATGATAAGAGATGTGTGCATACGCGCCACGCGGCTACCAAAAAGGAGTGGAGCGCGTCTTCGTGGATGAAACGCACTGTAGCAACAGTCATTATTTTGTACGGAAAAGTAGTTTTTTTTTTCACGAATTCAGGGTTCGTCTCATAGTAAAAGTTGTACTGAAAGATAAGCAAAGTTGGTGATTTTCAGATGTAAAGGCTGAGGCCAGACGAGCGTAATTTACGCCGCGTAAATTGAGTCACTCAATTTCTGTTACGTTCGGTCTCATACAATATCACAATTCATGCCACACGATGACGCAAAATGAGTCTGTTAAATCCTTCAAAAAAATTACGCTGACTCATTTTGCGCGGTTTAAATTACGCTCGTCCGGCTTCAGCCAAAGTGACTAACCAATCATGCTATATAAATAAAAAGATTTGTTTAAAAGACTAGTGCGAAGTTGATTCTGTTTTAACAACCGATTTAACTCACCGAACACCGACAAAGGCGATAGCGAGTAAAAATAATTTAAGAAGCTTTCCTAACAGAAGCACTATGATTTACTTACCCCTTCTTAAGTTGGCAAAAAATATTATAAGTACGTTTTTTTCTTATATACTTTATTTAAAGGTACCATCCTCCATAATACCTGTTCGAGGTAAATGTAATTTTACCCTTTTCCGGATTACGTTACCCTATTTTCATCCTATCACAATACAAACGAACAATAGTGAAAAGTGCTTATGTGTAAGAACCGGTTTTCAGACTTTTAAAGTAATAAAATGTTGTGGGAATAAAAACCGTAGTTTGTTTAGTGCCTTATAACACTATGCTTGAGGATATTATACAAGGTTAGTCAGAAAGGGGGTACTAATCCGAAAGGGCGTTAAAGTACCCAGAATAATGAGTAACTTTTGTTCTATCACTTTCCCCAAAAGTCGATAGTTTAAGAGAAATAGCTGTTCAAAAATTACATAAAAATATGCTAAAATCTATCTATCCTCAGCTATGATCAGCTGTGTTTACATTTTAAGTCATAATTGATGTCACGAATTAGAAGCTACATTTTCTGAATTCGTGACTAAAGTAGGGACGAAGAATTTTTGAAAAAACTAAAATAAATATTATTTAACATGGAAATAAAAAAATATCAAATTTTGAAATTTTAACATTTGCTTTAAAACCGTCATCAGTGATACTATAAGTGGCCTGCGGATTAGTACCCCCTTTCCGACTAACCTTGTATATCGGGTAAAAGAGTTAAGTGCTGAAGTTTCTAAGAGCCGATTTTTCAGGAGTAAGTGCGTATACACGTAGAAAGCGTGTTTCCGGCGCCGATCTGTCAGCTTTTGTCAAATCAAATCAAATCAAATCTTTTTATTGTGGGCATAGATTAAACAGATGTTGATATAAATTACAGTACCATTACGTCCTGCCTAGCAGGCATACAATAATTATTAGTTTGAAAACATTTCAAATCTTTCTTAATAATTTCAAAACATTGAATATTACATATAAAATTTTAACATTAAACATCATTACTATTTATTTAGGAAATCTTGGATCGTGTAGTAAGCTTTTTCAATTAAAAAAATTAAGTCAGTGCTGGTCCGCGCAGTTAGTCGGCGCAGGTAGTTTCTATACTGTATGGCGAACCAGCGCCGACAAGCTCCGAACTGCGCCGACAAGTTCCGAACTGCGCCGACAAGTTCCAACCTGCTCCGATCAGCGCTGGTAAGCCGTAATTTGTTGCTTTATTTGCAAGGGAATAAGACGTAATTTTGCTAAAAAATGCCAGCCCCTGCTTCTACCCGCTTTCTTTATGTAGCGGTTACCTGCACGGACCAGGGGCCTAATTCTCCTAAAATAAATCTTGATAAATCACAACCGAACCAACGCCGAACCGTTCATTCAGACAGTTCTCAATTTCAAAAGCTGTCGAATTATTTGACACAAAAACCAAAATCAATTATTTTGAAAGTTTTAGAAAACAAAAACTGACTAACGGTTGTGGTTCGATTGCGTTTGGCAACAATTTATTTTAGGAGAATTAGGCCCCTGTACCGATAAGAGCTGGTAGGTCGGCGCTGGTTACCTGCTTCCTTTATGTATACGCCCTTAGATAGCTTTTATCTGATGAATTTTGTCATTTTAACAGGATCTGTGTAAATCTGAGAATTGAAAAATCGGCTCTTAATGAAATTACCTTAGATAACATCAAGCCTGTATTCCCCGAAGGGTTGGCAGAGGTGTATAGTACACCCACATTTCACCGTTATGTTTAAGTCCCAAGTAATAGGAACGAGCCTATTAACATCAACCGGGAACAAATCCAGACTCCGGGCTGCTACTGAGAAATTCCACACGGAAAAACCCAATAACACTTTGTCTGACCTGGGGATCGAACCCAAGACCTCACGCTCAGCAGTCGCGCTTGCAAGCACTAGACGAACGAGGCAGTCAATTACCGTAGATATTAGTGACCTTATAATTACTATTACAGTCGACTTTTAAATTTTTTTGACGACACGTTTGGTGCAGTGGCTAAGCGATTGGCTTCTGCGCTACGGGTCGTGGGTTCGATTCCCACACGGAACAAAAATTTGTATGGCCTACAGATGGTTGTTTCGGGTCTGGGCGTTTGTTTGTGAGATTTGTGTCTGTAAACGCACCCACGATACAAGAGAAATCTTAGTGTGGGGCAACGTTTTTTTAAACAAAGAAAAAAGAGAAAAAAAAAAATGATTTTTAAATGACATCTCTCTTAAATGTTAATTTCTGACCTAGGAGTGAGTCAGCTCACTCAAATTAATTTTCTTCAGGTACATTTTTATAGGCATTTGGTTCCTACTTTCAAATAACGTGGATGCGATCGGTCGGCCCGCGAAACGACATATTTTTGTTTTTTTTTTTCAAAAACGAAATTATCAACTTTTCTTTTGTTTGAAAAGAAACACAGTTAAATATGTAGTTTTAGAGCCCAAATACACGTCCGATACTTGCCTCCGATAGTCGGTTCCGATAGTCTGATCAGACTATCTGAAGGCCTCCGCATCATACATTTGTTTGAACATGAATTACACATACGATCAGACTATCGGATCGGATGTCAGAATCGTAAGCATCGTCCGGGCGTCGTCCGCGTCTAGAAAAAATCAGACACGAGAATCGTACGTGTATTTCATGAATCCGATCAGATAGTCGGATCCGACTCCCGGAAGCAAGTATCGGACGTGTATTTTGACCCTTAAAGATAAATAAATACACACATTAATACAAAGCAATTTGGTATGTGCAATTAATAAAATAAAGTTGTCACTAAACATAAAGAAAAAAAATACTAGGGCAAGACGAAAGCAATCAATTTAACATCACGTGTTTAAATAAAAAAGGAAAATAGCTGTAACGAGAACGAAGCCTTTGAATTCATTTGAAAAGAGTCCGCAACCCTGGCAAGTTAGTACCTAGCTAGTTACACAAAATTATCATGAACTGAACTTAACATTTACAAATTTAAATTAAGTTATCCTTACCTATCTATCCTTTTATCTATATACATAAAAGCGAAATACTATCTCAGAATCTCGATGTTGAACATTCGAAATTTAGTAATTTATAATAGTAAGCTTTCGGAGTTCCGTACATCGCGATGATGAACATTCTTAATGACGTAATTCGTAATAGTAAACTTTTGGAGTCCCGTACATCGGAATGATGAACATTCTCAATGACGTAATTCGTAATAGTGAACTTTCGGAGTAACGTACATCGGAATGATGAACATTCTGAATAAAGTAATTCGTAATAGCGTACATTCTAACTCACGTAATTCGTACTTTTAAACTTTATGAATACAGTACATCGGTATTTTAAACTTCGAAGTTCAGTAATACAGTCCCTCCATCCAGGCGGAGTCTTATGCCTGGCGGGCTACTGCCCACCGGTTAATGTTGAGCGGTACTATCTGCGTGTTAAATCATGATACCGCGATATAGGAACTGTGATCTATGTGTTGTCGATATTGTCGCTGTAGTCGTCTACATCACCGGTGTGTTGTGTAGTTCGCATGTGGCGTGATAGATGCCGCCACAAAGTGTTTCACATGTCGTTAAATTTTCAATAGTCCAATATCTTAAATACTGTATAAAACTCGACCTGTTACTACTTTCAGATATAAAGGTGTGTACGGACTGCCTGTTCCTGTGTACGCGTAGTCGGTTACGCGTACACAGGAACGCATAGTAATAGCACAGTCTACCTATATCTTACTCCTTACTGTCGGTCAACGTAGAACATTGTCACAGAGCAATCGTGCGGGGTTGCGGGGTGAAGGGGCGGAGATTAGATATGTCCCGAGTAGCCATACTGCGTAATTGGGATATAACCTCCACCCCTACATAATTTTGATATTTCATAGGACCTGTCAAATGTATGGGCGTTGACCCACTGTATGTAGTTAGTAGGTACACTGTGGTAATAGTATGGAGGTACCTGTCTTAAGCCTTGTACGGACTAAGCGTTCCTGCGTACGCGTAACCGACCACGCGCACCAATGTACGCGCTGTCCGTACACACCTTTAGAGCCATTCAATTTTATTGTGAACCTATGAGTTTCTTCACTATATTCGCTTTCTCCATTTGAATACATAAAAATAAAAGTAAACTGTCGTGTGATCCCCTCTAAAAATAAGCCAACCTATATTTTCCAATGGATATTGCGAATGGTGACTAAAGAAAATACACGATGATTACTACTTTGTTTTTTTTTTTGGTATTATTCCTTTCGTGAGACACATTCATATATATAATTGTTTACGGTTTGCTCACGTGCATCCGTTCGAGTCGCAATCTCGCCGCGTGTTCAGTACAATACGGCCGACTTATCTTGGTGAGTCTGAAGTTAGTTGTTTGGCTACGCAATTAATCTTTTAGAAACGAAATTGTCTACTGCGCAGCTAATCAGCTAACTTCAGACTCGCTAAGATACGTGGGCCGTATTGTATCCCTAGTTCGAGTTTACAAATTACGAAAAGGAGATGTTTGATTTTGGGCCACCACTATGTATATAGAAAAATAGGAAAAAAATAGGGGATTATCATAAAAATACAAATAAAATAATTTGAAGAAGAGTACAATTGTACTGGAATTATAATTTGGGGACGTTTTTTAGTATGTTAACCTTTTTTTCTGGTAGCCATGACAGTTGTGTTTGACATTAACATGATTTTGACAACTTTGACAGTCCTAGGTTTCGTGATGTGTGTGTGACACAATGGAGTACAACACATATGTTTCTATTTCATTATAATTATAACGAAATCCAAGTATCTTTGTCTATAAACAACGTAGATAGGTTATATAAGTACACAAGAAATATAAACACTATGGAGTCATTGACATGTCAACAGTTGTCAAAATGACATTTCACATCATTTCGATCCGCCTTATTTTCATGTGTTGTGTTGCTCTCCTTGACCAAGATAACTTGAATGTACAATTAAACAAAGTAAAATTATAGAAAATTAACATTAAAAAACGGTTACTTTATTGTAAAGCTATATTTACATATAGTGTACATGGTGCTGGCCCAGGCTCCATACATTTCTGAAACATCTCCTTTGCTATACTCTATCTAGAGAGATGAAGTTCTTTCTTTTTCTTACGGGCAAATACTCTTACTTAGAAAAAGAGAAATTATAATTCAGTTTAATTCAATTACTTAAAGATTTAATATTTGAAAAGTACCTATTCCATCTTTTTAAAGAGAAATAATTCAGTTCATTCTTTACATTATTATTTTTAACAATATCTCTTAATTATTATGAAATAGCTTTTGCCCGCGGCTTCCCTCGCGTTAGTTAAGCTCAAAAAACTCTTAACACGCTACTAAAGGTTCTATATCAAATAATTAAATCGTGATTCGAAAGACACGTGGCGCCATCTATGAACGTTATTGTTGTTTTCCTCGGGAACAGTACTTTTTTTCAGGATGAAACATACTCTATTTCCGTTTCTGTACACCTGACAACGTATACCTATGCAAAATTTCAGGATGATCGGTTCAGTGGTTTAAGCATGAAAAGGTAACAACTTTCGCATTTATAATATTAGTTAGGATAAGGATGTTAGGTACCAATAATGTGCAAAAAAGGTTTATGTGTAGATTAGACTAATAAACTCACATCAATCGACAAATTGATTATAGAATATAATTTCTCATCAATGCTCTAAGATCAGAATGAAGTGTAAGTACATAATAAAGTGTACTGATGCGAAAATGCATTATCGTGAGAAATACCAACAAGGCAAGGATTCGCTTAGCGGGAATTCTTGGAAGCGAAATTTATCCGGACATGGCTCGTAGAATTCACAAGTATTTTATTGTGTGCTAACAATCACTTAGCTCGTAGCAGTAGCAGCGTGAAAGCGCTACGCTTGTTAAGTCTTAGCACGTAGGCAAATAAAACTGAACTGCAGCATACTAAACCTTTGAACCTTACGTCATAAGTCTTCAAAAAGATAATCGCAATACACCGATCGTACCGTAAAACAGTTTTGGGGCTCGTCAAGCGGCGCGGGGGCGGGGCACGACGTCGCGGGGGACTTGAGGGGCGCTGCTTACGTCACTGATCGATGCAGCACTTGTTGCCGCGTTCAACAGGCACCAAATATCTAAATACAATCGCAACAGGCTCCGAACTCTTCACACACTTATGTTTTCCTGGTAACTGAGATTCCCGATTTCAGTTTCGTTAGAGGATAATAGAAAGAAAATGTAGCGACAATACCATGTAGGAAGTTTGAGTACTGTTTATGCGAAGCATACTTAAATGGTGTAAACGTTAAATGTCAACAGGCGATTATTCCATCAATATAATAGGTAGGTACTGAAAAACGTATAACTAATATCAAAACTAGGTTGCCAAAGGAACAAAATGACACGTACATTTTTTATTAAATCGCTTTATATCCAAAACTTGGTACTACGCCCATTCATTATGCGAAAAATAAAGTTTTTATGGGATTATTCTGTCAACAAACAAGCTGTTTAAAAAAATGTACTAGTTTCGAAACCAAATTCAAATTTGGAACAAAATGGCGATTTAATTTCGTTAAGATATTGTTGTCATTTTATTCCGTAGGTAAGCTAGTTTTGATATAAGCAAACAGTTTTTCAATATCTGTTAAAATAACTAAGTTATCGCCTGTTGACACTTAACGTTTCCACCCTGTATAGTATTTAATTATTAACATGAGGCTGTATTAAATATTTGGATATAGCAATGAAAATCTACAAGTACTCGCCTCCGGTACATGTAAGAAAAGATGCATAAATATGGAACCAGATATAGAAGTATGCAATACATGATAGCACTGAGCGATCTATTCTGTATTCTTCTTCTGCCTTTTTTTTTTTCTTGGGAAAATCCTCATGGATGACCCTTCAGCCGGGGAAGGCGAATTTGTGCCGGACTCTTACCGGCTAAAAACCCACGGTGTTCCTTTTGACCCCTGGCTGGAGTCGCGGGATTCGCAGCTGCATGCACCGCGAACTCGGCAGGCCTCGGTCCGCCAGCCCCTAGCGGAATTCTTCTTCTGCCTGCCCTTATCCCAAGTTACTTGTGGTCGGCGCAAATTGTTTTCTCCTTCTATTCCCGCTATTATTTACTCCCTTTTCATTCATATCATCTATCACACACTCCATCTATCTTTTCCTTGGCCTCCCTCGTCCCTTCCATCCATCAAATTTATATTCATCACTCTTTCAGTCATATGCTTTTCGTACCTCCTCATCACAAGCCCTTACCAAGATAATCAGTTCCCCTTCAACTTTTCTGTCACAGGCGGCACTTTTAAACTTCCTCTAGTATACTCATTTCTATCGGTGAATGATGTAATGTACGTAGGTAAATTATTGTTGCACCGTTTAAATTAGCATTTTCATTCTCGACTGCGTACATAAGGACCAAAAAATATTTTCTCTAAAAAGGACGAAACTTTATACTGTTAGTTCTTTAAAATTAAGTACGATAACATAAATCTAGTACCACCCCGCAGGTACCTTTACGCATTTAATAACTAAAGCAATACTCGAATTAATTAGGTGCTTTGTTACGAACGGCAATGCTCGGCGAACCGCCGCTTGATTATATTGTTCCTGCAAATTGAAAAGGTGCTAAGCTAAATTATTAAGCCTTACATACAAATATACGTTGGGTTTTCTGTTAGGAAATTCTCGGTAGCAGGGATTTGGAATTGTGCTTTGTAGGTAAATGGGTATAGGGTCGCGCGTTTACTCGGGAATGGAAGTCATAATAGCGTTATCGTGAAACGTTAGTGAACAATATACAAGCATGGAATACAGCATTAACATTAGTATAATCAGCTCATTAATGTCCCAATGTTGGGGCCTAATTCTCCTAAAATAAATTGTTGCCAAACGCAATCGAACCACAACCGACAGTCAGTTTTTGTTTTCGAAAACTTTCAAAATGATTGATTTTGTTTTTTGTGTCAAACATATCGAAAGCTTTTGAAATTGAGAACTGTCTGAATGAACGGTTCAGCCTTGGTTCGGTTGTGATTCAAGATTTATTTTAGGAGAATTGGGCCCCTGGCCACGGGCTTTTTCTGATTATGAAAAGAGTGTAGGCTTAGTCCACCATGCTGGCCAGCAGTGCAATTCTGTAAAAATCTCACCTCGATCGCAACTGTCAATTAGACACTTGTCGTGACACAGCGTGGATAACAAAACTACGCGTTATTGATTATACTGTCGATTATCTGTGTGTTATTTGCTTGTATTATCCATACTGTGACATTATGGATATCGAGCTAACCGTCGATATTGAGGTGGGTTTCTTACAGAATCACACTGCTGGTGCGGGTTGGCGGTCTATAGACACTATCGAGAACTTCATAGAGCCCTCTCAGGTTGACAGGTTTCCTCACGATGTTTTCCTTCACAGTTAAGGCGAGCTGAACCCTGGCGCGGTAATCGGGTAAGCGACGGCAATCGGGTAAGCGACGACGCGCGGGCCGAAAATCACTTTAAAAAATCGATAAAAATATACAAATGTAATAAAAAAACGATCGGGTAAAATCGATTCCAAAATTAATTACCTATAAATTAATATTAATTATAAAAATAGAGTATTATAGTAAGTACTTGTTTAAAATGAAATTTTGCTTGTAAAAAAACTGCAAATCGAAGTAACTTCAGTATTTTTTTCTATCTAGAAAACTATATTGCATCGTGTATTGAACGGGTACATGGTATAGAGAAGGAATGTATCCTAAAATATAAATTTATTTTGGGTTCTAAATGTTTTAATTTGCCTATCAAAATTGAGTTCTAAAACAAGCAAAACCTACCGCGCCAGGGTTCAGCTCGCCTTAACGCATATAATCAAATTCTGATCCGCACATGAATTCGAAAAGTCAGAAATATGGAGAGGATTCAGTTCCTCCTGCATGAAAGACAAACGTTCAATCGCTAGGCTATTTATTACCTTGCTTTTCAGACGATATTTTCAAGTTAGCTAATAAAGTGTATAGATACCGTTCTGCGTGGCGTAAAAATGATACATTCACATCAAGCCTATTTGTTCCCGAGAAGAGAGAGAGGTATAGTCAATTTTGTTGTAAATAAAAAAGAGTAAAATAATTACCATTTTTTCTTGTATTTTACTATTTTCAGTTTATTTAATGTCGTTATTACTTTTTTTAAGTAATTATAAGTTTTTTTTTTCATGTGCAATTCCTAAACGTTCGATAACAGCTATCGCGAGCTATTTGCTATTATCCATTAAAGAGTTTCATTGTCTATCTCCGAAGGAATTCATCAAATCTTCACCAAATTCGAATGAGACCACCTCGAGAGAATACTCTTTCAAACAAAAAACATTAAAATCAGTTCACAATAGGCGACGATATCGCTGAACGAACATACAAAACAAATACACCTCAAAATGTGAAACTCTACGTTTTTCTATTATAACTTTCGTGAGACACATTCATATTTATGATTATTTACGGTTTACTCACGTGCATTTTTCGGGATTGCCCGACTAGTTTCACACGCGGCGAGATCGCGAGACGAAGTTCAGCTCATGCTTAAGGGCTCCGTTTGGGTCCGAAACTAGTCGGGCAATCCCGAACAATGCACGTGAGTAAACCGTAAATAATCAACTATACGTTTTTTTTTGGAAATCGGTTTTGAAAGGGCTTACCGCCACTTGTCGGGCACTATCCAAAGTTCCAAACCCTTGACTATAACTACTAAAAGATAAGTATTTTATTAACTCCACCCGACCTATACAATGATCCCACGATCTCATTAACGCAGCCACGCTCATAACCATTAAGTATAATTATAAACTCATTGTTTGCATATTACCAAAAAGATTATCACCGCAAAGTAATAATCTTTTAATATTATTATCCATACTCACGTAGACGCCTGAACGTTACCCGTTGCGTGAATGCCTATGTTGTAGATCCAATTATGGCGTCGTATCGGATGCCGTATAAGATATCAATCAGTGCGCGAAGCTCTATCATTTGTTTAGCATCTATAGCACTGTGAAGCCAGCGTTCCCTATTATGTTGAACTAGCTAACGCCCGCGGCTTGGTTCGCGTGGTATGTTTATAAAAAGTTTTGTATATCCTTCTCCGGGTTTTATACTATCTCTGTGTCAATTTTCATTAAAATTGGTTCAGTAGTTTAGTCGTGAAGACGTAAGAAACAGACAGATAGATGGACAAACTAAGTTTTAATTTTTCTAACACGAAGAAAATATATTACGAGTACTTTGGGATTTTTCATGTATTGTGAGTGCGTTTTCAGACACAAATCTCACATGCACAAACGCCCAGAACCGGAACAATTACCTGTGAGCTATACAATACAAATATTTGTTCCGTACGGGAATCGAACACGCGATCCGTAACGCAGAAGAAAATCCGTCCACTGCACCTAACGTGCCGCCTTTATAATATTGTTCTGCCTAGCCTTTGCCCAACTATGTTGAGGTCAGCTTCTGGTTTAACCAGATGCGACTGAATACCAATATTTTACACGGAGCGATGGCCGTCTGATGGCAATCGCTCCTGAACACAATTATTGAGCAATGCCGATATCCTAAAGTTAGACCGAACATCAGACTTTTGGACATCTGACTACTCGTAACGACTGTCGTAGGTATTCGTATGACACCCGGGACCGATGGTTTAACGTGCTCTCCGAGCCACGAAGGGCTCTTGATGGAATCGAAACAACTCCAATTAGTGACAATAATGGGAAACAAATGGGAAACAAAATTTGCAAGTGCCAGTTTTAACGTCGTAGTCAACAACCATCGAAAAACGACTAGCATTCGCAAGTGAGAACTTCGACGCACGTGATTGGTTGCTTCAAGCATTTTCCGAGTGCGAGTAACTCACACTCGCTTGTCTATGATTCTCGATGCGTTTGACGTTAACTCGATAAACGCGATGGTGAAGTCATTCTAATATTTTTTTACAACTCGCACTAGGCACTCTGATCTAAATTGCTACAAATGCGAAAGTGTCTCATGTAGTGCCGGACTTAAAGAATAGCACTACCTCATCTCTTCCAGTGGGTGTCGTAAAAGGCGACTAAGGGATTCTCTAGAGGATGGGCAGCAGCGTTCTCTGAGCACTTTAACAACTATACTGCGATCGTCAACCCGCCTGCCAAGCGTGGCGATTACGGCAATCCTTTTTGGGGGAGGCCTATGTCCAGCAGTGGACGTCTTTCGACCGAGTGATGATGTGTGATGATGAAAGTAACTCTGTCTATCTGTCTATTATGCTTTCACGCCTAAACCGCTTAACCGATTTTGATGAAACTTGCTACAGAGATAGTCTGGAACTCGAAGAATATGATGTCCTTGTTCGGGGTACTTTTATTCCGAATACCGCGAAATATCTTCACGATAAACGACATCCACGCGGATGAATCTGCGGGCGATCCCTAGTGTTATAATAAACGCAATAGGTGCTAGTCTAGTGTACGAGAAACATCAACACAGGTTATTTGTGAAATCTTAGTTCGTAGTATTCGGCTTGGTTCTAAGATTACATCTCTGTTATCCATTCAGAAGCCCGACTGTTACGTCAGCCGTATTAGGTACTATCCGGCCGTTTCTAGGAATACTGAGCTTTCAGGCAGACTGACCCATTCATGATTACACGAGGTTAGTTCGAAAGGGACTGTTTTAAAGCGAGTATTAAAATTTCAAAATTCAATAATTTTTATTTCCACGCAATGTTTTTTTTTTAGTTTTCCAAAAATTCTTGATACCTGCTTTGGTTACGAATTCAGAAAATAAAGCGTCTAATCCGTGACCTTAAATATGACCTAAAATGTAAACACAAGTTTTTTTTTCTAATATTTGTACATCTATTTCTCTTAAAGTATTGACTTTTGGGGGACGCTTTAGAATAAAAAATAAAACATTACTGTGGATACATCCACGCGGGCAAAGCCGGGGGCGACGTTTAGTATATAAATAATTGAATGACCGCATTTGAAATCGCTGAATTGAACCTTACACACATACAGTTCATATTTTATGTGTTATGCAATAAAACCGCAACGGCTGGCATACAGGCCGGACAAACTAATCAATTAAAACCTGGGAACAGGGGCCCAATTCTCCTAAAATAAATTGTTGCCAAACGCAATCGAACCACAACCGTCAGTCAGTTTTTGTTTTCGAAAACTTTCAAAATGATTGATTTTGTTTTTTGTGTCAAACAATTCGACAGCATTTGAAATTGAGAACAGGGGCCTAATTCTCATAAAATAAATCTTGATAAATCACAACCGAACCAAGGCCGAACCGTTCATTCAGACAGTTCTCAATTTCAAAAGCTATCAAATTGTTTGACACAAAAAACAAAATCAATCATTTTGAAAGTTTTCGAAAACAAAAACTGACTGATGACGGTTGTGGTTCGATTGCGTTTGGCAATAATTTATTTTAGGAGAATTGGGCCCCTGTCTGAATGAACGGTTCGGCCTTGGTTCGGTTGTGATTTATCAAGACTTATTTTAGGAGAATTAGGCCCCAGTTTTCAATTAATTCTGTTTAGGTCTTTATTTATAGTTTATTTATCCACAGTTTTACCAGAAGCGTTAAGGTAATATTCCGAACCGTGCTGCCAACTGCAACTGTGGACAGCACGTGCAGCGGCTAGAGGTGACGCTGGTGTGACGAGTGTCGTGCGTGGTGCGAATTCATGCAGTCGCTGCACGTGCTGTCGGCAGTTGCCGTTGACAGCTCAGTTCGGAATAGTACCTTTAGTGTATTTATTGTTTGAAAGCTTACAGTACTGATTCCTTTGCTTTCAATACACAAATACAATTATTTTTTTATTTGTATGGAAAGTAATAAAAAATAAGCGAATTTTGAAAATGTGTTCTACGTAAATTGATCAATTTCACTGGTCAACAACAAGAAAGGTGCTTACTTATTTTGAATTACCTACCTATCCATATTCTAACACCATATTTATTTTGATTTGATCAGATCTCATTTTTTTGTTACAACTAGGTAGGTACTACCCACAAAATTGAAGATTAACCGCTTTCAAGTTTCACGTTCACATTCAGAGTATTTATTATTTGAAGAGCCTAGTTGTGTTTTCTGGTTTCCGAGATATGTGATTCTTAAATAATGTCAAGAAAGTGTAAAAATCCTGACAAGTTTTATTACATTTGTGGCGTCATTACTTTTAAAACTCAGCCAAGAAATTTTACGCCATTAGTAACTTAGTTATATGAACAGTATTTTAGCTTTACCATCGGACAACAAGACAAAGCGTGAGTTCCACACATCCGTTGTGTAATACATGTGTGGGTCATCTCACTGGATAGGCGAAAAGATCTCTATCTATGCCTTTTCTAAAATATAATGAAATCAAATTACAAAAAAACTATTCGTATTTGGAACATTCTAATTTTATTTCTATTATCCTTAACCTTGTTCTAAACATAACTAGACAAAAGTTTTCATGTTACATACAAAAAGTGTTTTTTTGTTGACTAGAGTTCGATACCGAATAATGAGTAATTTTTTTTAATAACCTTTATTTATAAACAAAAGACAAAAACGCTAACAGTAATAGTGTAAGCTGGCTTCAAGACATTCATAAGGTCTTCTAGAATTTCAAGCTATAATATCAGAATTAACTTCACAGCTTCGTTTTCATAGCAATTTCCAAGAACATCTCAGCTACTAAGGCTCTTGTTATTTCGAGGGACCTTTATCTGTATAACAATTACAATTGTAATACAAGCATTTTTATGCCTAACTCAGACATCAGCTCCTGACATATTCTAGACCAAGGATGGGCTAACTACTTCCCGCGGGCCACCTCCGGCCCGCAGAAGGTTTTAACCCCCTGGCCGGAAGGGCTGGACGTGGCCCGTCAGCTCGCCAGCCCTCCCTTTTAGAGCAAGAGCGAATGGCCCTCGGAAACATATTTTTGAAGCCTCATCGCCACCTGTTCTCAGTGTTGAAAGTCTCTTCGTCGCAGCTAGCCATGATACCTATACCATATGATAATATATGCACCTATATACGTCAATTAAAAGCAGTTCCATACATCCTATACACCTAGGACTAGTTATTCGAACCGCAGTTTTTATTTATTTTATAATTAGTTTCTTACAAGAATTGCATTTACAGTAAATTAATTTAAAACAAAATGCTTTTTTTGTATCTCTCCCCTAATTAAAAAGTTTGCCTACTTCCGTTCTAGAATATGAGGTGGCTAATATCCCTGTATTAAAATAGATAGGTACAAGTATCATAATCTATGGTCTGTTTTTGTGAGGAGAACAGAAAACTTCGGCAGCTGTCCCACCGCCGCGCCGGCGAGGAAGCGACTAATGGCTCATTTACACGAAGATATTTTCTCGAAGCGAGACTCGTTCTTACTTTGTCTTTCTCAACGGTGAAAACAGAGACAACATGAAACTCGCTTCGAGAAACTATCCTCGTGTAAATCAGCCTTAACTATCGGCTATTTTCTCGCTCAAGAAACGTACAATAGATGTACATTCCGCGTAAACAAAAGAGATGCATATATTAATAGCTGATCGCTGACTGTTCACACTGCCGGCGAGGACTCGCTCCACTAGTTTGTCGCTGAGCGATAAGAGCTGTCAAAGATGATACTCGCTCAGCGATGCTTGCTTGGCGGTCAGAACTCATGCCGAGAGACCAACCAGCGGTAATTTGCGAGTGGTGCGAGTAATCGCCCGTCGCACTCGCACACTCGCAAATAGCCCAGCAAGAAAACTATCGGAACTACACACTTGCTTCTCGCTGCTCGCCAACTCGTTTCTAGCTTCTAGCTCTACTCGCTGCTTGCTCATCGTTCGCGGTGGGACAAGTGCCTTTATCTATTAATATTATTTCCGTTCAGTTTAATTTCGCAGCACCTAATATTTATGTTTTCTAGTCTACTATGTCTTCTAAGACGCCCCTCAAAAGAGCTTTTCTAATCGTAATTGTACACAAACCACTTCCCAAAAACACGGAAGTTTCAAGTCCAAGTAGTCTCAAGAGTGAATAGAATTCAAACAGTGAGTAGTAATGTGCTTGCACACGTAGGGGAGGCTCGGTCAACAAAGGCTCGATTGTTACATACACTTGTAGTGAGTGAAGCGCAGTTCAGACTACGCTATACTATTTCGCTATATAGTAAAGCATATTGCGTCGTAAGCTATAGTATACAAAGTTAGTCAGAAAGGGGGTACTAATCTAAAAGGGTGTTAAAGTACCCATAATAATGAGTAACTTTTGTTCTACCACTTTCCCCAAAAGTCAATAGTTAAAGAGAAATAGCGGTTCAAAGATTACATAAAAAGTATGCTAAAATCTATCTATCCTCAGCTGTGTTTGTTTACATTTTAGGTCATTTTTGGGGTCACGAATTAGAAGATCCATTTTCTGAATTCGTCACTAAAAAAAACTTTGAAAAATTCTTCGTCCCTAACGAAGAATTTTTCAAAAAACTAAAATAAACGTTATTTAACATGGAAATTAAAATTTGAAATTTTAACACTTGCTTTAAAACCGTCATCAGTGATACTTTAAGTGGCCTGCGGATTGGTACCCCCTTTCTGACTAACCTTGAATAGCGTGACATTCACACTATACGCTATATCGCAACCGCAAAATATAGCAAGGTATTTGACGGCTATCCGTCAGGCGACGGACGGGGTAGAAGTGAGGCGGGGCGGGGACCGGAACATCGTACGATATAGCTCAGCGAATCGCTCAAGTTTATCGCGTACAGCAAGCCAATACTTTATAACATAGCGTTGTGTGAACATGTCCATATAAAATGTATGCTGAGCGATATCGTTGTTATACAATACTTGCTATATGCTATATAATATAGCGTAGTCTGAACTACGCTTCATACACTTGTAATGAGTTATATAGTGCTTGGTGTTCGGGATAGTAGACGAGACGTAGTGTAGGTTCTTGGTTCTTCAATTACGCGCTTGTTTTACTGTGAATTGTAAGTAAGACTCCTTAAAAAATCATTGGTGATCGGACAAATATGGAGGGAACGTTCTTAAGAACGCTGTTATTTTATTTTGCTTGTTGTGAATAATTTATTTGATTATCAGAACAGATCCTTACCTCGAAGACAGATTTTTTTGCTACTAAGAAACACTCAGTCAGTGATTTGGTAAAACAGTCAAAATACATAACATAACATCACGCCTGTATTCCCCGAAGGGTTGGGCAGAGGTGTATACTTGTATAGTACACCCTCATTTCGCCATTATTTTTAAGTCCCAGGTAAAAGGAACAATCCCAAAAACACTGCCCGACATGAGGATCGAACCCAGGACTTCACGCTCAGCAGTCGCTCTTGCGACTAAACCAAAGAGACAGTCGAGTTGCACGAAAAGAAAATCTCATCCTTTAGGCCTCATTTACGGAGACGCGGGGCGACGCGGTCCGCACTAAATTCAAACATATGACGTTGTATGAGAGCGTTTACGGAGAAGCGATTTTACACGCATTTGCTTGAAATGCAGGCGGAGCCCGCGGATGGCATCGCCGCGTTCGACGTATATCGCGGCGACACACGCAGCGTTGCGACCAGCTATTCCTGCAATTCTCCGTTTATGGTAAAACGTAGCGACACCCGCGGCGGGTACCGCGGCGTTGCACGCCCCGCATCTTCATAAACAACATCGTACATTGCCATATGTTTGTGTTTGCGCGTGTGATGATGCGGGCCGCTGCACACGCCGCCTGTCTGTAAACTGAAAAAACGTTCGACGCGCCGCGAAACGCCACGCCGCACGCGACCTGCGACGCCCCGCGTCTCCGTAAACGAGGCTTTAATGTGTGCCTAAAATGATAGACAATACGTCACTTTCAGCCTTTCATATGTCACAATTTATACGCCACGTGTTATTTCGCGCAAATGCATTAGTCGTCCATCATATTTCAGAAAACACACACAAAAAAATATATACACGTGTCATTCCTTCATACAACAGTTATTTATATCTCAAAATTATTATTGTGGCTTTCAGGCATGCAAAAAAGCCAGTCAATACGTCACTTGCAAGGGCCATCGAAAATGTTTTTGATAGCTATCTATTCCGCGAGATCCGGTCTGGGCCATATCCAATTAAAACATCCTATTTGAATGTGTATCTCTTGTTTTTCTTGTTTGTGGAGTTGTGAGTGGAACCGTCAAACCCGTATGTGGACGTATTCTACGCTTCTTTATAATTATGATTTCACTACATACGAGTAGTATAAAACAAAGTCGCTTCCCATTGTCTGTCTGTCCCTATGTATGCTTGAATCTTTAAAACTACGCAACAGATTTTGATGCGGTTTGTTTTTAATAGATAGAGTGATTCAAGAGGATGGTTTATAGAATAGAATAGAATAGAATATACTTTATTGTACACCAAAATTGTAACACAGCTCTTATACAATATCATATATTGAAGGGTACAATGGCGGTCTTATCGCTGATAGCGATATCTACCAGACAACCTTTGGATGAACAAGGAGACAATGATTAAGATAGAGGGGGTAGTCCGTGGTGTACTGCTGCAAAATACATACTACACACAATAAATAGACATACCGTTTATATGTATAATACATGCTTAGTATAGTGGAGAAAAACGCGGAATACGCGATAAACAACGGGCGAAGCCGCTGGCGACCTCTAGTACTTTATAATTATAAAGAAGCGAGGATCTCGTGGTTAATTAACAATCGCGCGGATCATACAATTTGCAAGGTTAAGCTACGCTTGCCGCGGTCAGTCCGTGGATGGGTGACCGTTCGTTACACATCGAGACCCCTCCGTGGCTCGGAGAGCATGTTAAGCCGTAGGTCCCGGGTGTCATACGAATACCTATGACAGTCGTTACGGGTAGTCAGAAGCCCGAAAGTCTGACAACCGGTCTAAACTTAGGATATCGGCAATGCCCAGTAACTAGGTTGCGGAGGTCAGATGGCAGTCGCTCCGTGTAAAATACTCATCCGCATCTGGGGGTCTACTCCCTAAGCATGAAGTCCGTGGTTTCGGCCTTAGTTACGAGCGTTTTCTACTCCCTATCACCTACGGACATACGATTAATTCGGGGCCCGAACTAAGAATGAATGACAACACAATTTGACAGTTGTTCCTACTCATCATCATCATCATCATTCAGCCGAAAGACGTCCACTGCTGGACATAGGCCTACCCCAAGCATCGCCACATCGACCGGTCCTGAGCTTCTCGCATCCAGCGGTTTCCCGCTACCTTCACTAGATCATCGGTCCACCTTGTGGGAGGCCTACCCACGCTGCGTCTTCCGGTACGCGGTCGCCACTCCAGAACCTTTCAGCCCCATCGGCCATCCGTTCTGCGAGCAATGTGCCCGCCCACTGCCACTTAAGTTTGGCAATTCTTCGAGCTATGTCGGTTACCTTGGTTCTCCTACGGATCTCATCATTTCTGATATGATCTCGCAGGGTAACTCCGAGCATAGCCCTTTCCATTGCCCTTTGGGTGATCTTCAGCCTTTTTATGAGGCCCATTGTGAGCGACCACGTTTCAGTGCCATATTCACTGGCAACACGCACTGGTCAAAGACTTTCGTCTTGAGACACTGCGGTAGTTGGGACGAAAAGATTCTAGGCAGCTTCAGTTGTCCCTACTACCGATGTGTTTTTGCCCGTCCGAAAAAATTAACTTGACAATTGTTTTGTTCACTCCTACGTTTCGGGCTACTTCGTTGACGGGCTTAGGGAGTAGGCCCCCTGGTTAGACTGTAAGCTAACTCCAACATAGTTAGGAAAAGACTAGACAGAACAACTTTATAATTATATTCTGTATTCTAAATGACTTTAATTTCAGATCATAACTAGCATATTTGTAAACTGATGAAAATATCTCCACCTCTATCAATATCTACATAACATTATGTAAATAATTCAAGAGTTAATTAGTGCTCTAGTGTATTCATGAAGATACTGTTGATATAATCTGTTATACCCGATTTCTATAGATAAAAAAAACTGGCCAAGTGCGAGTCGGACTCGCGCACGAAGGGTTCCGTACCATTATCTATAAAAACGGCAAAAAAACACGTTATTCTGTTTTTTAGTATTTGTTGTTATAGCGGCAACAGAAATGCATCATCTGTGAAAATTTTAACTGTCTAACTATCACGGTTCATAAGATACAGCCTGGTGGCAGACGGACAGACGGACGGACAGCGGAGTCTTAGTAATAGGGTCCCATTTTACCCTTTGGGTACGGAACCTTAAAACCACATGATTACTGGTATAGATTAACCCTGCACGGGATTTAGTTAGGCTGAAAATAAAAATTCTTGCGATACTGGTAAATAATCGTAAAAATCTAATAGCCCAATCGCCAGGTCGTAATAAAGGGGTTTCAATTGCAAAAGGTCCGTCAGTCCTGAATTTTGGATATGTGTTATGTTTAGGTGTTCTTATGAAAATATCAAGTTTTCGACCTTGAGCGACTTCGGCACGCTCCGCCATCTTGGATTAAACACCCCAAAAATGAGTTTTTATTAAATAACTCCTTATTTATGGGTTTTACGACTAAAATAAATCACACCAATTTCGTAGAAAATGTAATTCCTTACAATACCTGCCGCAATATCTACATACAACATATCCAAAATTCAGGACTGACGAACCTTTTGCAAGTGAAACCCCTTTATTACAACCTGGCGACTGGGCTATTAGATTTTTACGATTATTTAGTACTACCGCAAGTATTTTTATTTTTAGCCTTACTAAATCCCGTGCAGGGTTAATGTATACCAGTAATCATGTGGTTTTAAGGAATTACGAATTCGTTTACACCTGTATAATAAGAATCTGCCATAAGCCACTGCTTTTGGTACCCACGATCAAATATCATTGTAGTATTTTCGGAGCTTAAGTACATCGCAATCTTCTCTTAATAGACAATTAGTCTACATAGTTGCAAAACATACAAAACATTATTGTTGCATTTCGTCATTACCAACCAAACACTTGTTGACAATCCTGTTTTCTAAATCCTCTTGACACGCCATAAACATCTATTCAAATACATGTTCTGCTACATAAACAGGTTAAGCCGCAGTTTCAGAGCGGCGTGTAATTTTCAAAGTTTGGACAAACGCCGCTCGGCTGGAAGTCAAACATTCCATGCATAAAGGACCGACTTGGAATGCCGCATATATTTTATAGTTTAAGCTTAGCAGATCCAGGCTTTTAACACGTATTTAGTAATATTAACGCTGGACACTACTCATAACACTAGTATTATACATAAACCCACGCCTTGTTCCCATGGGGGTAGGCAGAAACTGACTGACTAGAACGCCACATGCTACGATCCTTACATACTCCTTTAGCTTCGTCCACGTTCATACATACAATATTATTGTCAGACATGCACGCCGGTTGAGAGCACTACGAACCTGTCCTTTTTGAAAAAAATCACCAATGACATCGATGCATACATCGGAAACGCCAACAGGACTCCCTAGAAAGACAAATCCTTCTAGGGCGTCTTCTACTAGCGTTTCCACTGACATTCGCCTTATAAATTCCTTTTTTTAATCGCCGTTCACTCGTTCACTAATGTTGTGTATGCGTGGATAATGTTTGTTGGTTTGGCACTAAGGGTTTATATGATATTAAGTTTTCTTCTTCCTGCCCTGTTTCCAAATTACTTAAGGTGGGCGCAATATGTTTTTCTCTTCCGTTCTTTCCTGCCAGCCGTCACTTCATCATTTACTCCTTTTTCTTTCATATTCCCTAAACAATCCATCCATCTTTTCTTTGGTTTCCCTCTCCCCGTCCTTCAATCGATATTCATATTCATCACTCTTTTAGTCACATGCGTTTATCCTTAATCATCACATGCCCATACCAAGACAAACGATGTCCTTTCAACTTTTTTGTCATTGGCGCTTTCAAACTCCCTCTAATACATTCATTTTTCACTATATCCATCTACGTCACTCCACATATCTATTTCAACGTTGATATTAAGTATAGTAGTAAAATATGTTTAGGTAAAGATAATACACTGCGTAAATACTTTTTCATTCAGGAAAACTATGAATATCTCAGGCGGGGCGTAGCTGTGAGAAACAAGTTCAAAATGATCATGTGATGTTCTTGTAACTCATCTAGGGTCGTCAAGTTTTAATAATGCATGACACCAATAAACAAATGGATTACTATTTGTACACCAAAATGCTTTTACCAACGTCATCTACAAACAGAGATGAGCTGTGTGATTGCCACTTAACGTGAGCTAGATGACTTGCAGCGATGCAGGACACATTAAACACGTGTCTACGTTCCATTTCGTTCCAAAATTGATACGACCTAACTTCACTTTGAAGTGAGGGTCACTAAGCACTTTGACGTACAAACTGACGTGCAATAATTAACCTACCTCACCAGTATTTGACACTTGATTAGTTCTCGGTAGGTACAACATTCTATAGCTATAGAAAGTGAATCTAATATTCCTTTAGACGCGAGCCGATTAAGCATTCTCTTCGACGCTACGGTACATTGGAGTTTACTCTCTGGGAACAATAGGAATACACTAAACATAGTTATAGAAGTTCTACTCCATACAATAGTAGTAGTGTGTTTATCTCATGAAGACTCGTGAATCATTGCAATATGAACCTTAGGTCTTTGAAATAAAAGTCACACGACGCGTCTTCGTGAGATAGAAAGACTATAATATACAAAGAGTACTAGTTTTTAACCGACTTCAAAAAGGAGGAGGTTCTCAATTCGTCTGAATGTTTTTTTTTTTTTTTTGTGTGTTTGTTACGCGATATCTCCGCCAATTATGAATGGATTTTGATGATTCTTTTATTGTTGGGTAGGCCATACTTCAGAGGTGGTCCCATATACATTTTATTGAAATTAATTCACCACTTTTTGAAAAAATCAACAAAAACAAAAAAAAATACACAAATCGTATATAGACGACGTTCTAGTTGTAGTGCTGGTCCGAGAATTTGTACACTATTGTAATTGTAATTTGTGGCACTAAAAAGTCTAAAATAAAATAAACTTTAAAAAAGTAAAAACCGACTTCAAAAAAAACTAAACGGAGTAAAATAATTATCATTTAATAAAAGTACCAGTTTCAGAAGTCGGTGTTCTACGCTGAAACAAATTGAATGCACCGACTTCTGAAACTGGTACTTTTATTAAATGATAATTATTTTACTCCGTTTAGTTTTTTTTGAAGTCGGTTTTTACTTTTTTAAAGTTTATTTTATTATATCAATAAGAAAGAATACGAGCGCGATTTTTGTTGTTCGATACATTCGATCAAAGAGTATCGAACTAATGTGTAGGATACACGATCATCGCAACTCAACTATAACCAACTATGCCCACGACTCCGTCCGCATGGAAATCGAAAATCAAGTGTGTCGCAATAACTAAATTTCTTCTTGATAACTTTAAATTCTCATATCGTTTGATTGAGCTGACCGATTACGATGAAATAAAACTAAATGTTACTCCGAGATACGCACAATATTTATCTATAAAAGTCAACCGCATTGTGTCAGTACTTTTAATGTGATAGGTGCACAAACAAACCAACAAACAGTTAAACAAACAAAAATTCCAAAAATAATTCAATGTATAGATATTTGTATGCACCTATGAAATGATTTACTTAGAAATATTTAGCTGAGCAAAAATGTCGAGCAAATGTGTAGACATTTTTATCGAAATGTCGACCGCACGTAATTGCTTTTAGCGATATATAATGACGCGTTTACCGCCTCTGTGTGAGAAAACTTGCCATCAAACATGGCGTAATGGACTTTCTGTAATCCTTCATTTATTTGTGTATAAACGTTGGTAAATAATTTAAGATCGTTTTCAGCTTTACTGGACAAATAAATCCCAAACAACTAGTGTTGAGTGCACATTGTTTGTAGTTATGTGAAGGCTTAGTTTAAGCTCAGCAACTTACTAGCTATACCTCCGGTTTCTGAATTGAGAATTCGGGATAAGCAATACTTAAGTAGTATTTGAGTACGGACTTGTCAAAAAAACGTTTTAAAATCCGTAATTTTTTTGATAACTCCGTACTCAAATGTTACTTAAGTACTGCTTATCCTAGAATTTTCAATTCAGAAACCGGAGGATAGTCTACGAGCCTACTAAGCACGGCTACATACAGGCTATCCCAAAAAGTAGTGTCAAGCGGAAATTCAGAGATAGAGCAACCTTAGAGGTACCCGAATCGCCCACGTGTATGTTCCGAGATTTTTTGTAGTTTTCGAGTTATGATTTATTTTCATGTTTTAACCAAAGTCTGACTTTAATGACATTTTTGATCACAGTGACGTGAATAGTTATTTTTTCTAAGGGCTGATTTTTCATTCGACAGATAACTTTTATCTGGGGAATAAGTTTGACGTTTTGAAAGCTTTTGTATAGAAAATATGTCAAACCGTCATATTTATTCCTTGGATGAAATTTATCTGACGATTGAAAAATCGGCCCTAAATTAAATAAAAAGAGAATCTAATTTAAAAAAAAGAAACACGCATTTGTCTCAACTATTCATGACACTATGATCGAAAATGTCATTAAAATCTAAGTTTGGTGATTCGAGTACCTCTAAGGGTGCTCTACCTTTGGACTTCCGCTTGACACTACTTTTTGGAATACCTTGTATAAAGTTATAAATTTCTAGTATAAGCTGATCTCGCTTTGTATAGGCTTTTCATACAGTAAGAGGTCAACTTATACTGGAAATAATAGCTTGATATGTAGCCGCGTGTACGCCTCCCTCTGAGCTTATAAGCTAAGATTATAAGTTTTATTAAAAGTTTGTTGTTATGTCTATTTGTGCTCATTATTAAACAATATTGATGGAAGTACATAATAACGTAGTTAAAAGTTATAAAGGGAGCGGAATCTTATGGCAAAACAATTGAAAGGTGATAGAGACGGCTCATTATTTTTTTATCGAGTATTCAAGCTATTGATACCATAATAGAGCTTACCATAACATCTAGCTAAGTTTCCCGGATTGATCGGAAAATGTGCTGAAAAACAGCTAATTAATAGCAGTTTTATAAATACCCCCTTAGAACCGAATTGTACCCTGAATGAACTCTGAACTCATAATGACCTAGACAAGTCAGACGCCAGTTTCAGCGGTCCAATTCGATTAACAAAATTGTAGCCAAAAGTAAACGAACCAGGGGCCCAATTCTCCTAAAATAAATTGTTGCCAAACGCAATCGAACCACAACGGTCAGTCAGTTTTTGTTTTCGAAAACTTTCAAAATGATTGATTTTGTTTTTTGTGTCAAACAATTTGATAGCTTTTGAAATTGAGAACTGTCTAAATGAACGGTTCGGCTTTGGTTCGGTCGTGATTTATCAAGATATATTTTAGGAGAATTAGGCCCCAGAACCGTCAGTCACTTTTTGTTTACGAAAACTGTCAAAATTATTGATTTTGTTTTTTGTGTCAAACAATTTGATAGCATTTGAAATTGAGAACTGTCTGAATGAACGGTTCGGCCTTGGTTCGGTTGCGATTTATTAAGATTTCTTTTAGAAGAATTGGGCATAGCCAGTCTTCCGCTTCTTCTCGCGTCCTATATAAGAATACAATACGGCCGACGTATCTTAGCAAGTCTAAAGTTATCTGATTAGCTGCGCAGTAGACAATTTCGTTTCTAAAAGATTCATTGCGCAACCAAACAACTAACTTCAGACTCGCCAAGATACGTCGGCCGTATTGTAGCTCATGCCGTGGTGAAAAGATTAGCCAGTCACCAGGTAGCGGGACTGACTGCCCAGGATGCGCCGGACGTACTTAAGTATCGTTACTCGTGTAGCCTCTTTTAATGTTGCCAATACGACTTAAATACATACATTAAGAGTCTTATTCTCCATTAACAACTTGGAAATATCTTAATTAACTATTCCCTTTCACGGGTAGAGCTGAATTAAGCATTCCTTATTAGAGAGGTGAATTAGATGTCTTTGGAAATACTTACTAAGCTGTTAATGCGTTGAAAGAAGCCCGAATTTAGAATAGTGAGTTCTTTCTTAGATATTCATCAATGTTGTAGTTTTGTTAGTAACTCCTAGCAGTAATATATTAACAGATTTTCTAAAAAAAAGAGTCTTTGGAAATATGGTTTAAGACATTTATTTCTCAAAACAGAATACAATTTATTCAGTTTTCACGGAATTCACGGAATTTATAGTAAGGTCTAATCTACAACTTGATAAAATGACGCTGACGGTTAGTTTAGCTTTCACAGCAGCTTATTGAGCAGTAAAGGTTAGAGGCAAAAGTAACAGTAAAAGCAACAGCTAAAAGTGTGAAGAAACAAATTTTACCGTTACTTCGGCTGTTACTTTTGATGCAGAAACTGGCCGTGAGTCCAGGTTTCCTCACGATGTTTTTCTTCATCGCATGTCAGTGTCTTAGATTACCTAAGAAAGTACATATAACATTGGAAAAGTCACATGAGCACATGCCTGCCGCAACCCGGTGCTTCACAAGCGGGTATTTAACCACCCGGCCACCACGACCTATACGATATACGATAATCGCTACTAATATTATAAATGCGAAAGTAACTCTGTCCGTCTGTGACGCTTTCACGCCTAAACCGCTGTACCGATTTTAATGAAACTTGGTACAGAGATAGTCTGGAACCTGGAGAAGGACATAGGCTACTTTAATCCCGAAAAATACGGAATAAACGACATCCACGCGGGCGATGCGCGACCGACCTCTAGTAAGTAATAAAAATATAATGTACAAGTAATAAGATTTACGAGGCATACCGTTCGCTAGAGTACCTGACGTAATTGGACGTAAATGACGTACAAAGTAGCAACGTTACCCGGGGCTAGGGTTGCCATCCATCCGGGTTTCCCCGGATTTGTCCTAGTTTAGAGGGCATCCGGGGAGCGACCGGGCGGGGCTTCATTTGTAGTCCGGGTTTAAAAATTTAAAGTTTTGGGCCGCCCGCGACACACGCACTGCGTCCTCACGCCGCGATCAACCGACGAACCGACTCACTAAACTACTGTTTTTTATTACACTGACTATGTTTAAAAAAACTTGTTAACATGTCCGGGTTCTGGGCTCTAAAATCCGGGGTTTTCATGCGTCTTGTCCTGGTTGCCAAATTTTAGAGATGGCAACCCTACCCGGGGCCATATCCGAGTGTTAATTATTGTGTCGGCTAGTTTAATTTTATCGTGTTAGCTTTTCGCGCACTTTTATTAACGCTGCAACAGAACAGATTCTTTGTCTAAGTAATTGGTTCACTCCTTTATTAACTAACTAGCTTTTGCCCGCGGCTTCGCTCGCGTTAATTAAGCTCAAAAAAACTCTTAGCACGCTACTAAAGTCTCTATAATAATATAATTCAATCCATCTATGAACGTTATTGTTGTTGTTTTCCTCGGGAACAGTACATGAAAGGTACCCTATGTCCGTTTCTGTACACCTGACAACGTATACGCAAAATTTCAGAATGATCGGTTCAGTGGTTTAGGCGTGAAAATGTAACAAACAAACGAACTTACTTTCGCATTTATAATATTAGTTAGGATGATTCATATCGAACTTGTGAGCTGCAATAACTTTTGAGCGCTGTTCACACTACGCTATACTATTTCGCTATATAGTAAAGCATGTTGCGTCATAAGCCATAACTATACAGGGTTAGTCAGAAAGGGGCTACTAATCCGAAAGGGTGTTAAAGTACCCATAAGTAGTAACTTTTGTTCTACCACTTCCCTCAAAAGTCAATAGTTTAATAGAAATAGCTGTTCGAAACGTAAAAAATATGCTATTTATCTATCCTCTGATACGCTCAGCTGTTTACATTTTAGGTCATATTAGGGGTCACAAATTACATACTCCATTTTCTGAATTCGTAACTGAAGTAGGGAATAAAAATTAAAAAAAAAACTACAATAAAAATGATTTTACATGGAAATAAAAGTTATCGAATTTTGAAATTTTAACACTTGCTTTAAAACCGGCATCAGTGATACTTTAAGTGGCCTGCGGATTAGTACCCCCTTTCCGACTAACCTTGTATAGCATGACGTTCACACTATACGCTATATCGCAAACCGGTCTACTATGTCTAGCAAGCTTTTTGACGGCGATCCATCGGGCGATGAACGGGGTAGAAGTGAGGCTGGGCGTAGACCGGAGAATCGTACGATACAACTCTGAGAATCGCTCAAGTTTATCGTGTACAGCAAGCCAATACTTTATAGCACAGCGTTGTGTGAACGTATCCATATAAAATGTATGATGAGCGATATCGCTGCGCCATACAATATTTTCTATACAAGGTTAGTCGGAAAGGGGGTACTAATCCTCAGGCCACTTACAGTATCACTGATGACTGTCTTATACCAAGTGTTATAATTTTAAAACTCGGTATTTTTTTTCAATGCAAAATTATTTTTATTTTAGTTTTTTCAAAAATTCTTCATCTCTTCTTTCGTTACAAATTCAGAAAATGGTGCTCTAATTCATGACCCCGAATATGACATAAAACGTTAACACAGCTGATCATAACTGGGGATAGATAGATTTTAGAGCTTTTTTTATTGAGATCTTTGATTACCTATTTCTCCTCAACTACTACTGGCTTTCGGAAAAAGTTGTAGAACAAAAGTTATTCATTATCATGGGTACTTTAACCTCCTTTCGGATTAGTAGCCCCTTTCCGACTAACCTTGTATATTATGGCGTGGTCTGAACTGCCTTTTACTCTGGGCTGTATCCGAGTGTTAATTGTGTGGCTAGTTTAATTTCATCGTGTTAGCTATTCGCGCACTTTTATTAACGCTGAAACAGAACAGATTCTTTGCTTAATTGATGCACCTCCTTTATTTTATAGAAGTAGTCGTTAGATTATCTTAACAAATCTACAACAACATACCATCACGCCTGTATTCCCCGAGCGACTCGGCAGGGATGTATAGTAAGTACACCCTCATTTCGTCGTTATGTTTAAGCCCCATGTAATAGGAGGCGAGCCTATTACCATCAACCTGACACAAATCCAGACTCCGGGCTGCTACTGAGAAATTCCACACGGAAAAACCCAATAACACTTTGCCCGACCTGGGGATCGAACCCAAGACCTCACGCCCAGCAGTCGCTTGCGACTACTAGGCCAACGAGGCAGTCAGTATCTTAACTAATGAAATAAGATTCATATTGAACTTGTGAGCTGCAATATCTTGTAGGTTCTACACAGAGCGACAGCCACATCTGCAAAGAATCCTAAGAACTCAAGTTTCCCTACTAAGATTTTTCTTATTGTCGTTTTTACCTTATCTTTCGTTATGACGAATTTCATGCACCCCTTCATCCTCGTATCTATGGCTACGAGGATGAAGGGGTGCATGAAAAGAGTCTCCACGAGTGACGATACTTCAGTACGTCTGGCGCGCCTTGGGCAGTCAGCCCCGCTACCAACCTTGCTGACTGGCTAATCTTTTCACCACAGCATGAGCTATTTTCGTATAGCTCGTGCTGACACGAGAGAAGAAGCCACAAGGATGGCATTTTTTATATTGATTTTGCTTGAAATAATCGTCATAACGACGGGTTTTACACGTATCTAGTGCAACCTGCAAAATGACGAGAACTATTTTTTTGCATCAAAAGCATTAAAATATTATTTTGTATCCTGTAAATTTTATTTTCAAATATCATCATAGTTTCGAAAATACAAACTTGTAAAATAATGTAAGTAACATTATTTTAAGCCAAGCGACTGTCAACACAGATGTAAGTTATTTGCACCGGTGTAGGTAGTTGCGTTTCATGCGCCACGCGAGCGCAAGTGAACTTCGCGGCGTCTTACGTAGGCGGTTCAAGGCGACGCAAATTGCGTAGCGATCCGATGCGGTGACTCGCGAATTCAATGCGATGCGATGCGAAGCCGCGGCTTTGTCCTACGAGCTCGCGAACCCCCCGCCACGCGCCGCCGTCATTCAGTAGCACTGTACGGCACCACCACCATCCAGTTCGCGCGAAAATATCAAGCCAATTGATCGCGTTCGCTTCGCTTCGCGTCGCGTCGCGCCGCACCGCACTCCACGTGCGTTTGGTTACGTAGGCCACTTCAATAGGTATCGACTGTTTGTTGTTTTCGAGTCGCGCCGCGTCGCGTCGCTTCTAGATCGCTCACGTAGGATGCCGCGTTACTCCAGTATACGCGCGACGACGTTCGAACGTGTTTTAATATTTTTAAGAAAACAAGCTACACAAATGCAAGTGATGCTATTTTCTAAATTATAAAAAAATATTGAAAATTAATTATGCAGTGTTTTTCCTTTAATATTCGGGTATACCATATCAACAATTTACAAGCTGTAGAACCTTTAAACCGCTCTCCTGTAAAGTTGTGTTTTTGCTCTTACACTATTATACGTAGAACTCGTCGATAAGTTCTGCTGACTCTTCCAAACTGTGTAATAGTTAGAAATAACTCAAATCCATGCCGGAAAATTAATCGTATCCCCAAATTAATAAATGAATAAACTCTCCCGGCATAAAGTTGGCCATTAATCCATCATAATCATTTACAATTCATCAAGCCGCTAGTTATTTGTTCGGAGTTAGCCATTTGTGGGAACATTCGATATGCCCACTCCGCACGGGCATTTCAATTTATTTTTGTATTGATTTTAGGCAACTCGATATAAGAGGCGCGTCTTATTAAGTTGATAGAGATCAGTGTTATGTTATTTAAATATAGTTGGGCATTAAATGAATCATTTAAAATATTTCAAACTACTGTTTGTTGGAAGTTGGATATAAAATTTGTGGGAAAATTCAATATGCTGTCCGGATATTTGTGGGAACATTCAATATGTCTTCCGGACATTTGTGGGCATTCAATATGCTATCCGGATATTTGTACTGTGCGGTTGAGAATTGTCAATTTCCACCGGCACATGTGGAGTGCATTGGTTTAATATTATTTTCAATACCAACATTAATTTTGTTTAGGTAATTTAAAGTTATTATACTTTACCGGGCGGGTTAGGACGGTAACACAACTTTCGATATTCGTATTGAACAAGCACCTACCATATTTACCTACAATTTAAGCAAACAAGAGCGCACATCATATATTCACGATATTGGTCGTTATTCGTCAAGCGAGCGTCAGTAGGCTTGAGACCCAACCTTTGTCCGGTTAGGCAGAAATAATTACTATGAAATATCTGCGAGAAATCAATCAAATATTTAATTTAACTTTTAAAATAACAGTTCCCACTTTAAAAAGGCTTAGCTTCTAACTTCAAAGTCCCTCGCAATAAGAAATAAAATGACAAACAAATAGCTGAAAGGCAGGCTAGGTATGTCAGAACTGACCACTCAATGCACGAGCCGAGCGAGCGAAGCTAGCGGTGCCGCGGCAGCGGCCGGCGAGTGCCAGAAATGATTCGCATCGCCGATCACTTTCCACCATACGTTTTATGGGTGCTTTCAGAAACGTATAGTTTTTATTGGTACCATTAACTTTGTAGTGGAAAGCATTATTTTTGTAGTGTACCTTAAACATTTTTTGTTGTTATTTTCATTAATTTTTAAGTGCTTTGTGCCCTTTAAAGTACATCTCTATAAAATGTCAGTAAGGAGTCGTGTCAAAGTTCTGTCCTGTTCAAGTTAAGGCTTGTCGCAGTTTCTTTTTGCTATTTCCTCGCTTTTGACCACTATCTCGCCTGATAACAAGCGATGATATGGTCGACGGTGAAGCACGCTTGCCTAGAAGTAACCTATTCACTCTTGACTTAAAGACCCCAAACTTGTAACTATCTGGAAACACAGACTCCGGCAGGGAATTCCACTCCTTAGCTGTGCGAACAATGAATGTGTTCGCAAAACGCTTTGTACTTATGAGTGGGATGTCCACCATGTACCGATGGCGCATTGCCGTACGTCTGGTAGTCCGATGAAGGAAAGAGCCAGGCCAATTTCGTTGCGTCTGTCGATCTTCAACCTTACACTGAAAGGAGCACGCTACACGTTGCCTATTTAAATGATTTGCGTTCACAAAACTCCCTAATGAATTCTCTACATTCATCCTTTCATTTATTCTGCCTAGAAAAAAGGGCATGTAGAAACTATCACTGATGGGTTCGTGGAAGGCGTTTATTACCAGCAACAAAAACATGAAAAAATCGTTGTTTAATTGCCCTGATATATTGTTTGTGCTCTGCTACTAAAAGTAGTCGTCCTTTCTTATGTATTAGTGCAGTCTTATGTGCTAGATACAGTCATCTAGCAGAAAAACACATTTCTGAAGTATTAGTCAGAAATAGTCGGTCGACATAGCATCTCTTGAATAAAAAATGATATTATTCTAAAGTATTATTTTTCTCAAAACTGCCGGGTCAGATTTTGATGCTCCTTCGCACGTAAGTGTAGTTGAGGTATCCCCTCATAAATACCACAAGTGTCGCTATTGGTACATAGACCACTTTCGCCCAGTCTCCTTTTAGTGGCATACGACATTGCAACAGTGTTTGTAAACGCTAAATGTGCATACATGTTGCGACACATATATCGCGAATTGTGTACGTTGTGGTCACGGCATTAGTACGCAATTCAAGCCGTGTGGCCCCCAGCTTAAATATTCCACCCCACTCTTAAACAAATATTACTTTTCCAACCGGTTTAACTTAAGTTAACCTCCTTTACGGTTTTTATTCCCTCAAAGCAGTTGGCAGGGGTACACTAACAGTTATTTCTTGGAATTAATTTTAGTTGTTCTGTTTGAGTTCCATAATCACATCGCTCTCTTTCTTTTAGTAAAAAAACTTTTATTTATTTAAACTAGTTACTTAGTAATGTTTAGTAGCTCTTACTTAGATTAGATTTGATATTGGTTAGTATGGAATATAAATACGTGTTGCAATCGCTAACAGATCTCTTACATTACAATTTTAGAATCAATAGTGTTTAAAGCATGACTTTTTGCCACCATTTATTTTCTGTTTTATTTGATAAGAAGCAAATAAATTATTTCTTTCCTTTCTTTCTTTAAAAAAAAACGTTGGCCCACACTAAGATTTATCTTGTATCGTGGGTGCGTTAAGAGATACAAATCTCACATTCACAAACGCCCAGACCCGAAACAACTATCTGTAGGCCATACAAATTGTTGTTCCGTGCGGGAATCGAACCCACGACCCGTAGCGCAAATGCCAATCGCTCAGCCACTGCACCAAACGTGTCGTCTCCACTTAATATCCCTCTAAAGTTTTTTTTTTATTTTCCTTTATGTTGCCAATTTGTAATCAACAAAAATGCAACACGAATAAGAGTCTAAGAATCTTACTTAGAATCTGCGATGTTACTCGTAGATTTTAAATGTATCAAACCTATTCTCAAGCAGTTCATACACATTAAACTACTACTTTATAATTCACAAACAACCTTTTTCACTAAAATTTTCATCTCGCATTCTTAAACCAACTAGATAAAATCGATGACGACTATCGATTATCCCAAACGCTACGATTCACTCGAAGCAATTAAGTCGGCTGTTAAAAAGAAATATCATCGATATCCTTCGCGACCTGCGACGGGCGCGAATGATATCCGTTGTCTACCAGCCTGCCACTCTTACCTGTTGCTCGTGCCTCGAGAAAGTGACGCGACCGAAATGCGCCACCGCCCTGTGTTGCCAGGAAACTGACATCGCCCAAAAAATGGGAGTTTCGAATAGGTTTTGACCTTCAAGGTATTTCATGCAGAGAGAAAAGGATGGCGAATGGCTACAAACAACTCTCTACACACACACAATGTTTCAAAATGGGAAAGTATATAGTTTGTGAGAAGCATGTACACACGGCTTATTAATTTCCAGTTTACATTGACCTCTGACTGTAAGGAAATCCTATACAATGCGAGATCAGCTTATACTAGAAATGTGCAGCTTAATCTGTAGCCGTGCGTACTAGGCAAAAATTAAACGAAATTGTTTTCCGCTCAGAACTGCCTCAGATTATGCGACCTACCTATTTCACGTGCAGACAACGACTTGTTTGCTTAAAGTCGCGTACTTCGTGAGATAGATACGCGACTAAAATGCACCACTGCTACACCCAGGCTGTGTTACCATGCAAGCAAATAAAAATTGCAGCGTATTGGAAAATGCGACATTCATGACTTTCATGCATGACTGATGCACTATTTTAAAATAGTTAATAAAAAATTACGAGTAACTCGACAATTTCAACGTGTAGCCTGAAATAGTAATGAAAAAAATAAATGTTAAACGTGATAAAACCGTGTCATTACATCGCATACCTATACTTAACTATCGACCGCTCAATGAAGCGAGGCTCTTTGCCATGTGAATGAAAGTTATAAACAATCCGGGACACGTAACCTTTTTATCCAGTTATGATGGGGATGCACAAAAAACAAAAATCTCAATCATCGATTTCTCAATCTATGGTAGATACAAATAAGAAGATAAACGAAGATGTTCCTACGATCTGTACGTGGTTAGGATAAACAGGACTTACTTCGAATGCTAACAATAACCACGATTGTTTATAATAATAACCAACGTCCAAAGATGCCAGACTAGCCACAAAATAATAATAGTAAACTATAATAATAAATATAAAAATGTCCAGCATCAAAGGCCTGATACAGAAAGCAGTCTCCTCGATACGACGCGTAATGTGAGGAGGTTCATATCTCTGGAGCCCTAACCACCGGTAGCTTGGATCCTGTTCCCGATGACTGGGGGCTAATTTTTTTTTGTTTTTCTTGTAATTTTTAAAAATGTAACTAATAAGATGTAAAATGAATAAAGGACATAATAATATAAAAATAATAATAACTAACCCCCTCTGGGAAAGGCGTTACCTCATCATGAGATTAACGTAAAACCGGGGGGAACATTAGACTAGCTTTTTACAACCCCATCATATAATAAAAAATGTATCATGAGGTCTACTGAAACGCTTACAAACCGCAGGGCAGCTTGTGGCGAGCTGTTGGTGAGTGGCGACACTGCGTACCTTATTGCCTCAGAGAGTCGGTCAGGGCCTCGTCTCCAGTTTGCCTTTATTGGCTGGCTGGAGTGGAACCCCAAGAGTGCCCGCAGGATTCTCAACTCTGTCTTGCCTTTATCGGCCGGCCAGAGGGGGGCCGCCAGAGCTATATGCTCGGGGGTGGAAGTGTCTAAAGGCGTAATAGCGGGGAAACCCACTCCGGGTCTCTTAGACCCGCGACGGCGAAACCGGGGCCACACCTCTCTACACCTCTAGCCACTCACACGTATGTTGCCCCCTTCGCCTATGTACTGGCGGCTTTTCAGGGGGCCCAGCTAGTGAGCTGGCGAGTCACCGTCTGCCAATATATTTCAAATTTAAGCTTGAAAGGCAGACGCCGTTTTCTTCCGGCAATAGAAGTTATCCAGTCCATTTAACACCCCCTCCCATAGACCAGTTTTATTTTTACCATACTTCACAATAGTTTTGCGCCCACCTGGGACGGTCCATGACTGTACTCCAATAGTGCAGCCGTGGATTGTCCCGGGTTGGTGCCCCACCCCATTTTAGATTAAAGCTCTCAAAGGGGCCTCTGCGCGTTGGACCTGTGTCCCCGTGTATGCCTTCCAAAGGACCGGACATCTTCCGCACGGAAGATGAGCCGTGAACTGAAAGAGATACAAAATAATAACTAATAATAGCGCTCACACGTTTGTTGCGGGATACCTTCTTTTCGCATAATGTTCTTTGTCCTAATATACTTCGGCATAACGATTTTGGCACAATTTGTTTTGGCATAATAATAATTAATACTTCGGCATAATTTTTTTAGGCATACATTTTATGTTGGCATAATCATCTTAAAGACTAATTTGTTTTGGCATAAATTTGATTCGCATAACGTTAGTAGGCCTAATGACTATTAGCATAACGTTAATTATGATAATCAGAAATGTTTTTACCATTGTCTAATAATCTAGTCGCAGGCGCACCCCGACACGGATAGGTTAGGTTCGAAGGGGATGATGGGGGCTAGAGTGAGCGAGCGAAGCGAGCGAACGAAGACCCCGTCATCCCCTTCGTGTTAGGTTACTTTAAACCCTGCAGACAGAAATAGGATACCCGCGCAGCGGGGCTCCGTCGACTCAGCTTTGGAGCCTCAACCTTACAAACATCTCCTTAAGTTTTTATTGTGAAAATGAAAGTAGGTGACGAATAATCGTCTACCGTATAGGTACCTATAAAAATATGTTTTAATATATGCGTAAATAAATTTATGCTTTAGGATATTATGCTTAAAAAAGTTATGCTTTAGAACTTTATGCTTAATCATTATTATGGTTAGAGAAATTATGCCAAACAAAATTAAGTTATAATAGGTCTTAAAATTTTATGCAAATGGATAGGGAACCGTTTGTTGCCCCCTTCGCCTATGTACTGGCGGCTTTTCAGGGGGCCCAGCTAGTGAGCTGGCGAGTCACCGTCTGCCAACACAATTTAATTTCAAACTTCAAAAAAAAACAAACAAAAAAAAAAAAAAACATTCAGATGAATTGAGAAACTCTTTCACTTTGAAGGTTAAAAAAAAAATTAAAAAAAAAAATGAAATGTCTAACTATGTACAGTAAAAATTGAACCAAGCTACTAGTTAACGCTAATCGTCGATTAACTATGCTATTTGGTGTAATCGTCCAAAAATTTTGATGTACCCACATTAACTATTGTAATTCTCAACAAAAATATTTATCTTGTACCTACTTTATAACTACGCTCAGTAATATACCTATCATTTTGTTGTATTTAAGTTATTTTCTCATTTAAGCGATTGTTGTCTTTTATGAGAAATAAAGAAATATTTAACCATAACTTGAAAGGCAGACGCCGTTTTCTTCCGGCAATAGAAGTTAAATAGTCCATTTAACACCCTCTCCCATAGACCAGTTTTATTTTTACCATATTTCACGATAGATTTGCACCCACCTGGGACGGTCCATGACTGTACTCCAATAGTGCAGCCGTGGATAGTCCCCGGTTGGTGCCCCATCCCATTTTAGATTAAAGTTCTCAAAGGGGCCTCTGCGCGTTGGACCTGTGTCCCCGTGTATGCCTTTCAAAGGACCAGACATCTTCCGCACGGAAGATGAGCCGTGACTAGAGCGATACTAATAATAGTAACTCTGGAAGACTACTTTTTAGTATACGTACATATTTATTTGATTTTACTTAGAAGTTGTAAAGTATAACGATTAACGTTGTAGCAACTATTGTAACTACCATATAAACCACACCAACATTTAAAAATTCCAATCCACATGTTACTGAATAAGTCCGCTCATTCGCGTCCACGTAACGACTGACAATTAGTCTAAATCCTGCACATCCGCACTGACCCGAAAGTCCCGATTACACGGGTGGGTACATTTGAAACTATTACACGGCGTTACGGTAGTGCTGTGGGGGAGGGCTGGCAACACCGCCCCGGGCGGAGGCAGTGTGCGCGAGCCGCCAGCCGCGTCGACCGCTCCCCGACAACCCTAGTAATAAGTGACAACAGACTGTATAGTACATCTCTTATTAGTTATACGTGTTTTAAAAAACTCTGTGTTATCCTCAACTCACTTGCACAGTGCTCAAATCAGTTTTTAGGCATCGAATATAGTTTGATATTTTTTTAAATCGCTTTTTGAAGTACGTGAGTTGCGTGTTATTAACATAAAAAATATTTATTATACGTTAAAAAAAATCTATGATTTATGTAAAAAAAAAACAATTTTTAATCTACTGTTTGTTATTATAAATTCTAGAGGTAATTTGTAAATTTCTTCGTGTTTCGTCGCGAGTCTGCGCACATTTACATTTTATAGAAATTTACATATTTACCTACTTAAAGTGTCAGTGCATGCTGCTCTGTGAACTTCGGTGTTTGATTTTATTTTAATAACTAAAAACGTCGCAGTATTTAAAATAATACAGGACCAAAAAAAAACTCAATGATTTGTCACATTCAATCGAATATTCAGACTTCTAAAAAATCATCAGCAATACCATTCAATTAATCCTTCAGACGATAAAACCGCAAACTCATTCATACTTAAAACGTAATCACAACATCAGTAACTCGAAAATTTAAATAAATACGAAATCTCTGCGATAATATCCCACAGGGGAGCGTTAGAAGCGCAACAGTTAGCTCATAATCCTGCCCCGAGTTTTATCACGGCCGTTCGCATTACCTATGTATGAACGAACCTCCTTCAAAAGTCTCACATCTGGGGAGATCTGGGGAGCTAGATTCGAAATTGAAAACTTCTAACCTTATTTTTAATATTACTTTCACAACGACGCCTTTAAAAGATACGAGTATTACTCGTTTCGTACGCGTATATGAAAGTCCTCGCATTTGCTCAAAGTAATTAAAATTCTGTCAGATAATAATTGAATTTATGATGCTCCCGTGGAAACATCTCTCCGTTGCTTGTGCCGAGAGTCGCTTTTAATTACTTTTAATAATGTTCGACGAATTATAAGATAATTTAAAAGTCGTTAGTGCGACGCTTCTATTTCTGGCGCCCAACGTGGGACCAAAATGGATTGATGTCCTTGACTGAAACCTTCACTAAATAAGTAAAGAAAAGCAATTATACGCGACGAGAACGTATTACGTTCACAAAATGTCAATGTGAAATCAATATTGTTCACAAGAATTGTATCGAAAGGCGCCTGTCACATGTACTTTCGTATTAAATTACTGAACAGTCTGTTTTATTATGTAGATAAAAAATCAAATTACAAAATCCATCTCGCAGTTCTAATTGGCTAGCACATCCAATCCATCAAAACTTGGGATTTGTTTTTCAACTTTCGATATACTGTTCGTCGTGGTAATACGCCGTTGAACTTATAGGAAGCTATGAAATATGGATTTTCAGTGAAACGCTCCGGTTCAGAGCGGAGCATTGATTAGAGACGGGGAGTAAACAACACCGACCTTTAAGGTCGTGAAATTACTACGATACGTAGTAACTGCCATAAAATAAAATAATGAAGAAGGTCCACTTTTTTAAACGACTATTATAGACTCATAGAAGTTGCTACGGTGAAACAAAACACTCTCAAATCATAAAGGTTTGAAGTTGCACGCGGTAATTTAATTCCGGCGTCTTTCTTTTTTGTAATTGAATATTGTATAGAATTGAGCTTTTGAATTTCTTCCTGTTGTGTAAAGAGTACGGTTGCACGGCGCCCACGCAAGTCAACGGCTGTCTGCGACCTCGCTACCGAGGGCGGCACGCTGTCTGGCTTAAATTTTAAAATATTACCAATATATCAATATCTATTAGAACTTTGTTTTATCTTTTTGATAATTGCTTTGATAATTAATCTATACATATAAAAGGAGAAGCTGACTAACTGACTGATCTATCAACGCACAGCCTAAACCGCTGGGGTTAGAAAGTTGAAATTTTGACAGTAGGTTCCTTCTGTAACGCAGGCATCAACTAAGAAGGGATTTTTCGAAATTCAACCCCTAAAGGAGTTAAATAGGGGATGAAAGTTTGTATGGAAAATCGACACTTAACGGGTTCAAAATTTCACGCAAGCGAAGCTGCGGGCGAAAGCTAGTTTAAAATAAGGGATTTAAAGCTATGTCTATGTGTGTATCGGTTAGAGTTAACGCGAAAGATTTTTATCCACGCCTTTCTAATGGTTTTATGAGTCAAATGTTATATCAACGAAAGTCTAATTCTTATTTTATTTTATTTTGTTTTTGGCTACTTACTAAATCAATTAACTTAAGTACTTCCTAGTAAACAATACCTCAGGTTGAACTGGCAAAATTTATAAATTATCGTGTGTGTGGATAAAAAACTTCTCACTTCACAACCCTCCCCGACAAATAAGACATACGGCGTGAGGGGTATGGTATGACAAAAGTCGCAACGCCGCGTTCATAGGACTTGTTACCATAGATATTTTTCGATTTGTGAATTTCTGTAAATAATGAATATTTTGAAAATTAAGCTTTTTCAACAAACTATATCCTAGCCTTTCTTCTCCAATTAGGCATCGGAATCGAAGGTTAAAATCTTTGGGGTATCTCGTGCCCACGGTGTATTAATCGTATCTTTTGCATATGCATATATTTGCAAGCGTGAAGACGGTGATGCATACTGCATCCTAGCTTAATCAACTAGTTTAGCGGAATTGAAACTACATATTTTAATTTCATATTTATACGGGGTGTTAACGAATTCGTGTAATTCCTTAAAACCACATGATCTACTACTGGTGTAGACAGGCCCCGCACGGGATATAGCTTGATGAAAAATAAAAAAAATAAAATTCTTTTTTTTTTCATGCGGCTTTGTTACCGATCGTATCTTAACCAGCTAATAAGGATTCAGTAAAAAAATAAGTTTTTTTTTTTGCAAAAAAATAATTTTATTTTTGTGAACAATTCGATGCCACGCATAAATTAATGAAGGTACGGCGACACGGCTGGCAGGAACGACTAACGCTATATCGCTCTTTGCAGTCAGATAACTCAAGGTTCTAAAAAGACTCAGAAACGGAAAACCAAAAAAAAATTTTAGATTTTTTTTTGTTTGATTTTCGAAAAATCCCATTTAGGGTTAATCTGTGTCACCAGTAGATCACGTGGTTTGAAGGAATTACACGATTTCGTTAACACCCTGTATATGTCTACTCTATAAAATTCTGGCTTGATTTTTTAAAACGTTACTTTTTTCCAAATGTTTGATTTATGCAATGAAAATTCGAGTGTTAATCGATACTGTTCAATGCCAAATTGATTTATTTAAAGTTTATGTCAAAATTACAGTTAAAATAAGAAAGATGTAGGTTATCCGACAAATTGCCAATTAAAACACCCAATTAGAGTTTCACTAATCAAAACAGAGTAAATGGCAATTAACAAAATACCTATATTGATTGATACTACTGGCTGATACAAACTGATCACGTTTTTTAACTAATTGAATTTCAGAAATCACTTAATTTACCCGGTTTCAGAATTTAGCAGAGTATACAGGGTGTTAACGAATTCGTGTTAATTCCTTCAAACCGCGTGATCTACTGGTGACACTGATTAACCCTAAAAGGGAATTTTGGAAAAACAACTGGAAAAAAAAACAAAATAAAATCTGAACTGTTAGGAATTGTATATGATATGAAAATTAAAATCTTAGTTTTCTACTTATGAGCCATTTTAGAGCCCCGAGTTAACTTAGTGCAAAGAGCAATATCGCGTTAGTCCTGCCCGCCAGCCGCGTCGCCGTGCTTTCATTCATTTACAGCGGTTACGCACTACATCCGATCCGAATCCGTGAAAATACGTTCCGAAGTAGCCGTAAAACTATTTGTATGATAGTTTACGCACTACATCCGGTATCCGTCATCCGATTTCTATCCGTCATCCGTGAGTTTCTAATTTGGAAGAACAATTGACGGATCGAAGCAGCCATAGTACTGAATTGTTTGAATTTGAATCAGAGATCGGAATAGTGCGTAAGCAACATCCGAATTCGGTCCGAGATTTTTACTCTAGATCGGTATTTTCACGGATTCGGATCGGATGCAGTGCGCAAAGCAATATCCGAATTCGGTCCGAGTTTTTTATATCCGTATTTTCACGGATTCGGATCGGATGCAGTGCGTAATCGTTCTTAAGCGTGGCATCGAAATGTTCAATAACACAAAATTATTTTTTTTGCATAAAAAAGTTATTTTTTTACTGAATCTTTATTAAGAGGTATAGATACGATCACTTACCCCTACCGTATGAAAAAAAGTTTTTTTTTTTATCTGTCTTTTGCCCGCTACTTCTTCCACGTGAAAGCCCACAAGAGCCGTGCAATGGCCAAATGCATTCCCGAGGTTTTCACTCTACGGCGACGATTTACAAAATGACCGCTTTGTCAGGACTCATCCTTCGTTGAACAGAGTATAAACCCTTCGTCCATGTGTTTCTACGTTAGTAAGGGCCCGTCCACATCTCCACGTCACGACGTCGTCAACGTGGAATGGTGCGATAACGCGGCACAGTGCGTTGACATAACGTGCAAATTTACGTTACCGTATCGTAAAAATGCACGTCAGGATCATTGTTAGATTTATCGTTGACCATGTAGATCCTGAATTTTAATAAGAGAAACAGTAACAGTTGACGACACGTTTGGTGCAGTGGCTAAGCGATTGGCTTCTGCGCTACGGGTCGTGGGTTCGATTCCCACACGGAACAAAAATTTGTATGGCCTACAGATGGTTGTTCCGGGTCTGGGCGTTTGTTTGTGAGATTTGTGTTTGTAAACGCACCCACGATACAATAGAAATCTTAGTGTGGGGCAACGTTTTTTAAAAAGAGAAAGAGAAAAGAAAGAGTAAGGTATGGTTTTAAAGCATCGGAGCACATAGACGGCGAATAACACGCGGGCGTGGAGAGCGCGGGCGGTGCGTATATACGTGTGCGCTTGCGGCTAGATGCGTAACGTGTTACGATACGGTAACGTAAATTTGCACGTTGTGTCAACGCACCGTGCCGCGTTACCGCACCGTTCCACGTTGAGGACGTCGTGACGTGGAAATGTGGACAGGCCCTAACTATACATTTGCATGACTGCAGACGATCGAGATCAAAGTGAGCCATTTAATTGAAAGCAAACTATCTCAATATACGTATTCTCTTCTCCAACACGTTTCTCATTTCTACCTCACATTTATTATCAAAGGCTACTTCATAACTGCCATTAATTATCTCCAGGAACACGGTTGGCGGGTAGTTTGTGGACTGCACAGCTACTACGTACAAAACGTGATCCGTCATAGCTTTTAATTAAAGTAATAAGCTTTGTTATACCACTTTTTGTTCGCTCGGCTTAGCCGCGATAATTTGTAGAACGGGTATTCAGAGATTTGGCTTGGTTACATATTTCTCTCGTGTATTTAACACGTTTTTGTAAGGTTAACTGTTTTAATGTGTGTCGCATTTTCTAAACGTGTTTTATTGTTACAAGCGATTGCTTAAGTAAAAAAAATACGGAAAATAATGGGGTTTTTGATTGATGTAGACCATTGGTTCAGAACCTGGAGGTAATTACCCCTGCGGGGGTAAATCGGCTATTTTCTGGGGATAACAGAGTTGATACCTAGAACGAAGGAATAGGTAGAGTAAACAATTTAATGATTATTATTTAGTACTCTTCCGCGTTGCGTGTAGGTAGGTCGGTATAGTCAGGAAATTATTTACATAACTGCGTTATTTTTTTTTTATTATAAACTGTAAAAGTGTAATTTTTTGATTAATAAAAATATTTGTATTTGCCTATTGTTGTTTGCTTGAAATAATTGTTAGTTGGGGGTAAAGTTCCTCTCCCTACACATTCATATGGGTATATTATATTATGGGTATATTGAAGAGGTTAGGAACCACTGATGTAGACTATACTACTAAATAACGGAGCATATATTATACTAAAAATAAACATAACAAAACATCACGCCTGTAATTCCCGAAGTGTTGGACAGAGGTATATAGTACACCCTCGCCGTTATGTTTAAGTCCCATGTAATAGGGGGCGAGCTTATTGTCATCAACCAGGCACAAATCCAGACTTCAGGCTGTTACTGAAATTCCACACGGAAAATCTAATAACACTTTGCCCGACGTGGGCATCGAACCCAGGACCTCACGGTCAGCAGTCAAACAAAGAGGCAATCTACTAAAAATAAATGTTAAATTAAATATCAAAAATAATTAAGACACTGGTAAAACCAAACATGTCCTGAGTTTTCATTAATCACTAATCAAAATATATTTCCCAGCTAGCCAAACAAAATAATAACACTACAGTCAACAACGAAATAAACAGTACCTAATAAATCCTAGTATAAGTGTGTAAACGGCCTAATAGTCGTAAGTGCAGAGTGATGGTATCAGTGTAGTCGCAAAAGTCGCGATGAGTGGGTTAGGCCCGCCTGGAGTTTGGGCCGCACAGAAACGGCTGGAGTCGTGGGCCCGGGCCGCACGGGAGAGGACATCCAGTGCCAGTAGCGGCCAGAGCCATAATTCTACGGACAGCTTTGGCGATGACAAGTCTCACGGCAGCCTTAATGTAAGTACCTAATTTGGTGAAATCTTCCCTAGGGAAATATGTATAAGATGTATCGAGGAATTATTCATACTAATATTTCCGCTTTACTATGCAGAAGACGTAGTAGCTTTATGCGATGTTCAGACTACGCTATACTATTTCGCTAAATAGTATAGCTTATTGCGTCATAAGCTATAACTACCTATATAGCATGACGTTCACACTATCCGCTATATCGCAAGCCTGTCTACTATGTATAATATTGTGTCACAAGTTATTTGACGGTCATCTGTCGGACGACGGACGGGGTAGATGTGAGGCGGGGCGGGGACCGGAGAATCGTACGACATAACTCTGAAAATCGCTCAAGTTTATCGCGTACAGCAAGCTTACTTTATAGCATAGCGTTGTGTGAACGTGTCCATATAAAATGTATACTGAGCGATATCGTGGAGCTATAGAATATTTGAGATATTTTTATATTATAACTTTCGTGAGACACGTTCATATTTATGATTAGTTTACGCTTTACTCACGTGCATTTTTCGGGATTGCCCAACTAGTTTCGCCCTTAATCATGAGCTGATCACGCGGCGAGGTCGCGATTCGAACCATTCAAAAATGCAGCATCCAAAAATGCACGTGAGTAAACCGTAGCTAATCATAAATATTTGATATATGGTATAATTATATTATAGCGTAGTCTGAGCCCTATAGAGAAAATACCATTAAAAACTGTTTATATTTAATAATTTTCTAGATAATGGACTCTTCACGCTGTGCAAGCAAGTATAATTATTGAACAATCTTAATTAAGATAAATGATTACCTTTCTTTTGTAGGACTTGGAAATTACTTTTCTCGAGTTCATTTTAGGATTCCGTAGTCGAACTAGGAACCCTTATAATTCCGCCATGTCCGTCTATATGTTACAGCCATTTTTCTCGCAGACTATTAGTGCTATAAAGCTGAAATTTGGCATAGCTATACGTATTTATGGAGCCTACAAAGTTATGCAATGTAGTCGTTAAAACATTGTTTAGGCTATATGGCGGCTGGCCTGCATGTAAAGTGGGAGTAATCATTTTTCTTATTTGCATACCCCATCGTGTACGATGTCATTAAATAGATCTTATAAAAAATACTATGCTTTACAGTAGTAATTTGTATTAGAGTAAGTAATGTTTTTCTACATGTACAGTCATGGGCACTAAAATTTATACACGTAGTGTTAATAAAATTGTGCATTAACGAAAGAATTGAAATGGAATTCTTGAAATATTGTCAACATAATATCTACGGACACTTACGAATACATAGCATGTAAAATATTTCATGAATTCAATCAGCATTTAGTAAGAAAATCACTTGAATTTCTCTACGTGCATACATGTTAGTGCTCATGACTGTACAAGCTAAACCGCTATTTTTGAATCACTAAAAAGTATTCACAATAGTAGTATTATAAATTACAACGAAATTAAAAGAAAATCTATCACAGTAGGGTTTACTAGTTAACGAGAAGTAGGCAACCAACTTAGTTAATGATGAAGTTGGGTCTATAAAAGTTAATAAAACTTCATACAATATGATTTAAATCAACTGCAAAAATAAATTTGTACTTTATCATGCGTATTTATCTTTTAACATGAATTGTTTACACAATTACATTTGATTAAAACATCTTATAGCCGTACTGACCACGGAACCATACACTGTGCGTGGTCCTACAAACACTTGGCTGGTATTTTCCGTTTATTCTCTATTCTCTTTTTTTAATAAAACGTTGCCCCACACTATGATTTCTCTTGTATCGTGGGTGCGTTTACAGACACAAAAATCACATGCACAAACGCCCAGACCCGAAACAACTATCTGTAGGCCATACAAATTTTTGTTCCGTGTGGGAATCGAACCCACGACCCGTAGCGCAGAAGCCAATCGCTTAGCCTCTGCACCAAACGTGTCGTTATTTTATTTTGAATTCGAATAGACACGTCCCATTTAACAAAAATAAGTAATTCTATATTCAACAACGAAATGGAAAACAAATAAGTTACGTAATTATTTATTTACATTGAATTCGAAGTGAGAGAAAGTAACTCCAGTAAAGAATCCACATAACATATATCATTGAAATTGGTTTCTATGATGAAATACCCACTATTAATTAATGCGAGTCAGCTTGTCTGTTTGTCTGTTCTAGACCAATTTTCTTGTAAATTGGCACAGAGATAGCCTAAAACCTGAAGGATATAGGATACGTTTTATCGACGTACCACACGCAAGCATATCCGGGCATCATCTAGTACCTATAGGTACTCCGTTCACCCAAAGATGGGCCAGACAGCTCGGTCATTTCGTAAATTGTAGTCGTAAGGGGACTGCTATCGAAAAAATGTAAAGGAAATCATCAAATACCGTAAAATAAATATTTTAAACATGTTTTGTTTATTAAAAATATTTGATATTCTTTGTATGATAACGTTTTTTAGTGAAACGTCAGAATTCAGCTTACGGTGAAAAGGGTATCATAAAATAATTTCACCCATGGATGACAAAATATTTATCTTTTATCTATGTATTTAAAAATAAATCCCTATTTCCCTTGGTCACGGCATCACGAGTGAGCTGACCGATTTCGCTTTTTTTTATTGTGTTTATAATTGTCAGGAGAAGGTTCTTGTGAAAGAGAATGTAGATATTTAAAATAAAACAAATTATCTCAGGATGTTCATATTCTTCATTTGTTTACCGCATGCATGAAAATAAATGGTTTTAACTTTTTGTTACTATTTTGATTTTGTTTCTGAAGGTAGGTAGTAGGTAAGTAGTAGGTAGGTAGTAAGTAGGAAAAAGTGCATTGCAACGCATGCCGGGTACAGCTAGTTGTTCAAAAAATGCTAAACGTTCTTTTAAACATTCATAATGTTTAAAAGAACGGTTATACTTTGAAGCATATTCAGAATTTCAGACGATATCTACAGAGGATAAATGTAATAAAAATACGCTCGAGTTCCGTTCAGTGATTATTCAAAGATATGAAATCAATCCGTGTATGTACTCGTAGTTATTCAGGCGTTCATTACATTTATTATAAAAGAATGGTTCCGTCTGTCTGTGTAATACATAAACGTAATATAATATCACACCTGTATTCTCTGAAGGGTAGAGCAGAGGTAGAGCAGTAAAGTAGCATAAGAAGTGAGCCTATTGCCATCAACCGGCCACAAATCCAGACTCCGGGCTGCTACTGAGAAATTCCACACGGAAAAACCCAATAACACTTTGCCCGGCCCAGGATCCAGGACCTCACTCTCATAAATTGCACTTTCGACCACTAGACCAACGTATACCCGACCAAATAATTGCATAAACAATTAATTTATTTAACTAATATTGGTTGGTCATGGTCCGATTTGGACTACCATGCCAACCCGCCATAATTTCGTTGACTCACTATTACAAGGTTCTATATTACAATTTTAGCACCTAGTGGTTTGTTTTTGGAAAAGTACCTAATGACACATAGAACCTTATCGCATTCATAACTCAATAGGCATGTTGACAGCATCAATAAATTGCAAATCTAATTAGTCCACCAGAGTTTTGAAAAATAATGGACACGTATTTTTTCTTTTGTTAATTCTATGAATATTTGGGAAGACAAAACGCATCAAAACTCGAGAGTGGGGGCTTGTGACGTCAGAAGCAAGTAAAAATTGTACTTGCTTGTGACGTTTTGCCAATTTTAAAAGTGTCGTATCTTCGTCAATTTTGGTTTACGTAACAAAAGAAAAAATCGGGTCAAATATTTTTTGATAATCTAGGTAACTGACGGACTAATTATACGTAGATTTTTTTCAATCAAGTACCCTATTGTAACACAGAACTTTGTAATAGTGAGCCAACGATTTGTTATCACTGGCCACAAATGAACTTCCGGCCGATATTAATAATCGACCCCAATGCAAAATCTATGGATTGGTATAGCTTTTTGACATTAATTATTATTATTGAATTTCTGTCAAAAAACTACGTCGATCCAGAGATGTTGAATTGAGATTGGTTATCTCCTAATATCGGCCGTTAAGAGCCTTACTGGCCTTTTGTATGGCCTGCATTTGTCCTACATTTTAGGGAGATGATTTATAATGTTTGTCGAATAAATAAAAATTCACGAATCGAATATCATACCAGTATTCGAACTTTCAACAAAAAATTCGTACTCGTATATCGAAAATAAAGAGTAGGCCCCGAGTGCCAGTTCGGTTTGTAGAACATGTTTTGACGGGCACAGCCGCGGGCAATCCACTAGTTGGAAAAACAAGCCCGCGTAGCTTATTATTTTTACAATTCAAGAGTTTGAAATAACGAGATGCCCAGTGAAACAAAAGATGAAATCTTTACTATGGTAATGTAGATTATATTTTTTTGTGTTTATTTAGGTGGTTTGTAAATATTGTTAGATAGGTAGACGTACCTAAGTGAGTTTTGTTTTTATATAAATATTGTAGTATTATAAATCTCGGGAACGAGTCAAGGGTAGTTATATTTCACATACCTACACACGGTCACGACACGATTGCCGTGCCGTGTATGAGCACGGCGACCATGCCATGTAAAAGCTGGGGCCTAATTCTCCTAAAATAAATGTTGATAAATCACTACCGAACGAAAAGTCGAAAGTTTTCGAAAACTTTCAAAATGATTGATTTTGTTTTTTGTGTCAAACAATTTGATAGATTTGAAATTGAGAACTGTCTGAATGAACGGTTCGGCCTTGGTTCGGTTGTGATTTATCAAGATTTATTTTAGGAGAATTAGGCCCCTGTACTAATAGCTCATACATAACGTGACCCTCATTTAGTTCACTCAGAGTGGGACGTTCTTTAAGTTTTAATAATTTTTATAACAATGTAACACATATTTATGAAAGACTAGATGTCGCCCGCAGCTTCGCCCGATTTGATGTCGTTTATCGCGTAGATATTTCGCGGTTTTCAGGATAAAAGTAGCCTGTGTACTTCTTTGGGTTCCAGACTATCTCCGTACGAAATTTCATCAAAATCGATTCAGCGGTTTAGACGTGAAAGCGTAAGAGACCGACAGAGTTACTTTCGCATTTATAATATTAGTAGGGATTTAAATAAATTAATTTAAAAAATAGGAACTATTCTTGTGTAATCTGGTCGGCTGCTTCTATGTTTTTCAGATGAGCTTTAAAACAACTATCTTGTTTGATTTTTAGATAGGAATGTGTAATAAAAGAAAATATGAATACATATCCTACGAGCTGTCATCGATTTTTTATATAAAACCAATTTAAAATACATGAAAGGTCAAAAGCCTATATGAGTAACATACGTAGCCATAACGCACAAGTGGTTCGGTTTAATCTCTATTTCGAGTTGGCACTAAAATTTCAATATGGCGGCTACAACGATGCCCGCAGCAGGCGACCCCTACACCAAACAGATATAACAGAAAACCCACTCTTACACGAAACGATACTGAAAAAATGGTCCACTAAACTCGTTTAGTGATTAGGTGATTACATATCATGGTGCCAGTTCTCTTGTTCACCAACTAAACTAAAATTGGAGAATTGCAATATTTTACTAACGGCCAGTGCGAGAAAAATACCGTGATAAATAAGAACTAAGTTAAAGATGTCAAAATATACGCCTTGCGCTTTATCGTGTTTCAGTCGACACGTTTAGACGTGTCGTCTAAATTTGTACGGAAATTTTAGATAAACTAAATTTGACAGCTCTCACTTACGTCCGTCTCTTTCTTATTTTATCGGAGTGAAAAAAAGGTAATAGCCTAAATTAATTTAGTTTGTGCACAACAGAATCGCACAAATGCCAAATTGTGGCAACTATCAAACAAACTTTAGTTATAATTAGAAAATAGCTGTTTATTGGTAGCTTTTTGAGTTGTGTTACTTATCACAAAAATAAAGATTTTTCTATCAAATAACAAGCCCAAGTAACACAAGAGCCAGGAAACACTAAACTATTGCAATCATACAACTTGAATTTTAAAACCCTCGACATTGAAATGGCTGAAGTTAATTTAGTAAAACATAGCTAAGAACCAGCCCGATTAGCCCAGCTAAGAAATAACTTTTAAATAAATATAGGTACTCGCATTGAAATCGGTGCTTGCGTTTGGGAGCAACGGTGTCACAGACAGGCAGATAGACAGACAGAGGCATCAAACTTAAAACACCTCTCTATTGCGTCGGGGGTTATTGAAATGAAAGAATGAAGAATGAAAGATGTCGAAATGCGATACAGCATAGATGCTCATTAAAGCATGCAGTTCTGATACTATAGAAGTTTATGCTATAAATCATATACATATATCGCAGACAAACTCGGTTATAGAATTTGGTAGCAGTGATTATAGCATTACAGTTCAAACCAATGTCTGCTTATCAGGGGCAATGTGGGCGTGGTAAATAAAACCAACATAGACTCTCGATCACTGAGAGTACTTGTAATCAGATTAGTTGTTAGTTACATGAGCTAGATCACACCACAATATAATTCAAATACGATCATAAAATAAGAATTACAAACTAGTCAAATAATAAAGGTTAGACTTCTACGAGGGTTCGACACAGAATGCCTCATCAGCCTGTTCGTCGTAAATCGACCACCCACATGGGTCACACCGATATCTGTCATCGCGCCACAACCAAACACTGATGTAGTGTGTTTAGCAATAATTTAAAAATAAGGATTAACAAAAAACAATAATGCTTGACATTTCACAGTTATGACGCTCGCTCTGCGACATATAGAAATAAAATGATCACGGTTTTGGGCGTGATATGATGTTGTATTGTCATTCCTGACATTTCTTTATGGTGGAGCTCGTGGCTAAATAATTACAGCCGCATGGACCGATCTTCCGGGTTAAGCCACGCTTGCCGAGGTTGGTCTGTGGATGGGTGACCATTTACCATAGCGAGTTTCCTCCGTGCCTCGGAAAGCACGTAAAGCCGTTGGTCCCGGCTGTCATCTGTAGATCTTTGACAGTCGTTACTGTTGGTCAGAAGCCAGAAAGTCTGACAACCAGTCTTACCAAGAGTATCGTATTACCCAGTTACTGGGTTGTGGAGGTCTGATAGGCAGTCGCTCCATGTGAAATACTGATATTCAGCTGCATCCGGTTCGACTGGAAGCCGACCCCAACATAGTTGGGAAAAGGCTAGGCAGATGATGATTCCTGACATTCCTTTAATGTTGCCTATTGCTATATTAAACGGAATATAAATACATAGACCCATTTATTAGGCATTCATGTAAACCTTCTATGCTTATTTATTTGTTGGTGTTTATAATTGAATATTGTTCGTGAATACGGTTCGCAATTGTTTACTTTGTATTTATATTTATACGTTTGGACGTGAATGTAAATAAAAGCCGTAGGTACTATGTCATACTGGTATTACAAAGAAGAGCTTTGTGTGTATAGGATTTGCGTAAAAACGGCTTACAAAATTGATGTTTTAATTATTCAGCCGCATTGAAACTTGGGGGACTAAATTCAGATCCCAATGTACTTGAAAAAGGATAAAATGATGAGTTTAATGGCTTCGTGTTATGAATAATATTGAAGTGAAAGAAAGTAATATCGACATGAGTTTGAGAGGAACAAAAAGCTACGTGAGGGTCAAATTCTAGTCATTTAGTACCTGACTACGCTCGTGAGAAACGCCTTTCGTCAGAAAGGATAGTTACGTTAATAATATTATCATAACTATCCTTTCTGATGAAAGGATAGTTATGATATATTATATAAAACCTTAATAGTTGGATAGCTTGTCCCTCGTTCTCTTCATTTAGGCATAGGCAGTGATGACAAACATCCCGCTTTTGGTGCCCATCTCGTTTTTCAGCCGTCTCAAGATACGACCCGCGCCGGCACGCTGACACTTGACACCTGGGGCCTAATTCTCCTAAAATAAATCTTGATAAATCACAACCGAACCAAGGCCGAACCGTTCATTCAGACAGTTCTCAATTTCAAAAGCTATCAAATTGTTTGACACAAAAAACAAAATCAATCATTTTGAAAGTTTCCAAAACAAAAACTGACTGACGGTTGTGGTTCGATTGCGTTTGGCAACAATTTATTTTAGGAGAATTGGGCCCCAACACTACTTGTACTATTCATTCTGTGACCCTGAGCGGGACGCATAAAATCCCGCTACTTCACCTAACTAGGTAGTATTGCCGCCATAATTTAAAAAGTATGATTAAAATTCATAAAACTTGTCAGTGATTTCGTTTAGGGAGTCTTATTAGAATCAAAGGATTTTAACCATTGCTATGCTTTTCTTCTACACCACGATTCTTTCATCACAGTCCCGCTATTTTTAATTTAAGTTCCAATATTTCGAGGTGGAAAACATGCCTTAATCGCTCGGAATAGTCATAGAAGAGTTTTTTTTTAAGTATAGGTTGGTAAACAAGCTGACGGCCCTTGTGATGGTACGTGGTTATTATACCGCCACTTATACATACAGTGGTGGACATGTAATTAGAAACACCAAGTATGGCTTTTATTTTTAGTACAAAATAACAAATATGATCCAAAGCAAACAAACAGCGTTAGAGCATTTCTAAGAGACTAATTAATGTCGGTGTTAGAGTGGTCTGCAAATAGTCCGGATTTGAATCAAATTTTTGTGGTACATTGTAAAGAAAACATTGCCAATAAACATATCACTAATCACTAACATTGTACTACTACTAGTATCATACTACAACAACTTTAAGACGCATTTGTAGAAACCTGGAGAAATATTCCTCTGGTTTATGAAACATTGATAGAATCAATGCCACGTCGTTGTAGAGCTGTAATCGACAGCAGAGGCTTCCCAACCAAATATTAATTGTTTATTATAAAACGTTTGTAACATTTAACTTCATTATATTGTTTCGTTAATTTTGTTCATATTTATGCTAATGTTTTTTTTCTGTTTCTAATTAGTTATCCAGCTTAGTACGTTGTGCTGCTTAATTTTATTTTATAAAGTATACCAGTCTTTACATAAACGGTTACTCAATATTTTCTTTTCAAAACTGACATAATAATACTTCATGATGTGGATACATTATAGATAAATAGGTATAAGCCCTCTATGATGCGTAAATCATTAATTATCAAGTTAATTTGTACTAAAAATAAAAGTCACACTTGGCGTTTCTAATTATATGTCCACCACTGTATACACCCACAACCCCAAGAGGATTTCTGGTGCGTTGCCACCCCTGACAATGTTGAAAAATTTCATGTGCCTGTAAATTCACCGGTACCTATACTCTCAATGGGTGACTACACCCCATTGACTGTCGCTCGAACGAGCTGTCGAACCTCTGACGTGTCGTCCCAACATCCTGTCGAACATTAATTTGACCTGTCGCTTTAACGACCAGTCGACGTACGTGCCATGTCGCACACTTGTTTGCACAATCTTTAACATGTACACTGCTTGGCGATAGAAATAGTAATATCCCTGGAAGAACTGTTCAAGGAGCTCTATTACACATTTTTAGTTTATATCAAACTAGCGACCCGCCCCGGCTTCGCATGTGTACGTGTTATAGCTTAAAACTTTCCTCTTGAATCACTCTATTTATTAATAAAAACCGCATCAAAATCCATTGCGTAGTTTTAAAGATCTAAGCATACATAGGGACAGACAGACAGCGGGAAGCGACTTTGTTTTATATTATGTAGTGATGTCTAAAAATATTGTAATGATTGTAATCTAGTTGTAATAGGATTTCCTAAAACATCTTCTATTGAACCGTACCTAGAATGCTCTCAAATAACGAAGTTAATATTCAAAGCCATTTGAATGAAAAAAATATTTTTAAACAGACTTAAAACTCGCTGATGTATTCGAGAAAAGGCGAGGGATAGACAGGCAAGTGTTTTTAGGCTCGATTGCATTATGTTGTAATATAGTTTACTCAGACACAAACAAAGCTTTAAAAAAAAAAAACTCAATGTTTTTGCAATTTTTGCAATGTTATTTGTAGAAGTGCCACGCAAATAGCTACTTGCTGTGACACAACTTAAACTCATACGTACACACGGCTACACATCAAGCTATACATTTCCAGTTTACACTGACCTCTCATTGTAACGAAATCCTATACAATGCGAGATCAGCTTATACTGGAAATGTATAGCTTGATGGGTAGCCGTGTGTACAATATTAGAATCATGCCTTAGGGCGTTTGTCCACCGCTGCTGTCACCGAGAACGAGATGACGTTGCCGAAGTAGCGATACATGCATTACTATGGCTGGCTGTCCACCAGACGTCCGTCATCCGAGCGCCGTCATCTCGGCCGCCGAAATTGTGAGTAGTTCGGCGCTACCGCTAGAACTCGGCCGAGATCATGACGGACCGAAATGCCGGCAATACAAAACGCGTCTGCTCTTTGTCCACTATGTCGTTCCATCGAACAAAAATTTGTATGGCCTACAGATGGTTGTTTCGGGTCTGGGCGTTTATTTGTGAGATTTGTATCTGTAAACGCACCCACGATACAAGAGAAATCTTAGTGAGGGGCAAATTTAAAAAAAAAAGAAAAAGGGCTCATTCACACGGGTTCCGTCATTGACGATTCGACATAAAGCACGATACGTCATGACGGATGGACGTTCACATTGCATACGGAATCGTGTTTTATCACGATTCGGCAAAATATCTGAGTTGATGTTCACATTCGTTTCGTGATTCCGAGTTTAGTCTTGGATGAACTACCGAACACGATAGATGTGAATACGAATCACGATTCGTGTTTTTTGGCGAACGTGTTTTTTAAAAGACTATACGTGATTTAAGACGTGTCAGACATTTTTCACGTTTCGAGATGCGTGTGAACACGGGCATTTAAAAAGTATAGGTAGACGCCGTCAAAAAAAATGTTTCGTGAAAAAAGACGATTCGTCACAAAAACAAATCGTCTTCGTGTGAATAAGCACTAAAGGCACTTCTACTCGTTTTTTTTATGTCGTGGTTCCAAACAAAATGGAAACATTGACAAAATATAATGGACGATGTACCGAAAACCAAAGAAAATGAGTAACATTATCCCCGTTCATATTTCAAAGGGCCTTTTACTGATATCAAATTCACAAACAAATCTATAAATATCACATTTCATGTTCAATGTTTTCGTTTAAAATAGCCTTTTACGGGCACTTGTGAAAGGTGATAAACCGATTATACAACAGTATTGTTTTACAGAGTTGTTAAAATATATATTGATCGTCATCTCCCGGCCCTGATCCCACTCTAGGTAGGGTCGGTATTCCATTTCTATTCTCCTCCATCAGCTGTCTTCTAAGTGCTCACTCCTTTCTAATGGGGGATTTACACGGCTCGATTTTAGCCGTGCGGCAAGTTACCAGTCGCATCGCTTGTAAAAATCGAATCGCCACCCCATTTACACCGGTCGATAAAAATCGCACGCAACTTGTTCATGTTCATGCGGCGGGCAATCGCCTGCAACTAACCATTTACACGGTCGATTTTAGTCACCCGCCGCATGCGGCTTGTCGCCGCACGGCAAAAGTCGGATGGCACCCAACTTTGGGGCTTGCGATTTTAGTCACTTGCGGCCTAGTCGAATTGTCATTTAGACGGTCGATTTTCGCCGTGCGGCCTAGCCGTGCGGCGAAAATCGACCCATGTAAATCCCCTATTACCCATATCATCTTTCACAAAATCTATCCATCTTTTCTTTGACCTATCTCAACTTCTATCCATCCACATTTATACTAACACTCTTCTAGTAACATGAGCTTATGTCCATACCACGCTCACCTATTACTCCTCAACTTTTCGGTCACTGGCGCTACTTTAAAACTTCCTCTGACGCGTGAATCTGAAGATTTAAACATATTAATGAAAAAATAAAAACAAATTCGTGATAAAAAAAAATACTGTCCTTACTTTTTACATACAGGGAGTGGCGTAAATAGTAGTACAACGTTATGGGGTCGAAACGCGATAAGTTCAGCTATCACACATCACAATTTGAAAAAAAAAATACCATAGGTCTAAGAATAAAACATTTTTTTCTTTTTTTCGAAAAATTAACACCACGCGTTACTAATTTGGCTGTAATTTCAACGAAAAACATTATTTTCCTGTTATTACTTGCACATGTATTCAGCAGTTATAAACAAAATAGGAAAATAATGTATTTGGTTGAAATTACAGCCAAATTAGTAACACGAGAAGATAAATAAAAAAAAACTGTGATCTTTTGTAAAAAATGGTTCAAATTGTGGTATGTGATAGGTGAATATACGGTGTGTCGAACTTTGGACCACTATTTACGCCACACCCTGTATACTTATCACTTCATATTATTTCTTAAAAGACTTAACGTTCCTAATATTAAACAATTTAACATTTTTGTTTGTATTTTCATTAGAAAAGCTGCTATTAAACTAATAACATTATATTTTCGTCTCCTCATTTAATTTTACTTGTCACGACGAGTCGTCAGACTTCAAAGGAAAGTTAATTGAATTATTTCCTCTTGAATCATTTAGATAAAGGCAAACAACAGTGATTAGTTTCGGCGGGCTTCTGAGAAAAACCGACACTGGATTTGATAAACACGGTATAATTAAATATTGTAATTATTCTTTTCAACTTCATTCATCCTTTGGCTGTTGTCCCACCGCTGCACCGCCGGCGAGGAAGCGACTAACAATCAGCTATTTTCTCGCTCAAGAAACGTACAATACAGGTTTTATAAAACCTGTATGGACATATGGCATTGAACTGTGGGGTTCGGCTAAAAACTCCAATGTAGAGATCCTACAGCGCTTTCAGAACAAAGTGCTAAAAACCATTACAAATGCACCATGGTTCACTAATATGTCAGAACTACATGAGTCTCTAAAAATGAAAACTGTGAAAGCTGAAATCGAGCACAGAGCAACGAGTTATAAACACCGAATATGCTCCCACGTCAATAGTCTTGCCACGGCTCTTAGTGAACCCTTCAAAACCCTAACCCTTACAAAATAGAAGATTGAAACGTCAATGCATATGGGATTTCACAAACTAAAGCCGCAGGCTCCTTATGAGAAGTAGAGTCTTCAAAGGAAGGACAGACCTCACGCGCCATAACATCACAGAAATCATCTGCTAATAGCATGGAAAGCTGATTGCACGATAAATATATATATATATATATAAAAAAAAACTTACACTAGATACGAGTATACATTCCGTGTAAACAAAAGAGTTGCATAATATTAATAGTTGATTGCTGACTGTTTACACTGCCGGCGAGGACTCGGTCCACTAGTTTGTCGCTGAGCGACTAGAGCTATCAAAGATAATACTCGCTCAGCGATACTTGCTCAGCGATGTTCGCTTGGCGGTCAGAACTCACGCCGAGAGACCAACCAACAGTCATTTGCGAGTGGTGCGAGTAATCGGCCGTCGCACTCGCACTCTCGCTTATAGCCCAACGACAAAACTATCGGAACTACACACTCTTCTCGTTGCTCGCCAACTCGTTTCTAGTTTCTAGCTCTAATCGCTTCTCGCTCATCGTTGGCGGTGGGACAAGTGCCTTTGGTCGGCTTCCCGTTAAAACAGATGCGACTGAATATATTAAAGGTCGTTTTTTTCCTCGAAGCGAACGCCATCGGACCTTTGAAAGAGCTTTTTCTACTATTCGTCCAGCTGGCGACATTTTTATAAAACGAATGTCATCGATTTTTGCTACACTGCAGAAGATGAAACGATGCAGTCTCCAGTACCCCAAATGTAAGTTGGTTAGTTTACTACACCTTTTCGTAGCAAATAGTTTAGGGCTCTTGTTCACGGCACGGTTTCTTAACCGTACGGCGTATTAGCCGCGCCGTAGAAAAATTGTGTGAGCTTGTACACCACACGGTAAACCACCAGTCGAAACTGATTTATGTCCATTTTGTAACACAAAATCAGCATTGGAAAGCTGTCATGCAATATTTGCCCGTCGCGAAAACGTCCGGTGCCGTTAACAAACTCTCATGGACTGTCATACAACACTAATGTAAATCAAACCGTGAGCAATAGAGGAGTAGCCACGGTGTATACGGCGGCGCAGGCATGCCATTGAGTCGCCGTGTCCATCAACAAACTTTTATAGTAATCAATACAGCACTGATGACCGTGCCTACACACGGCTAATTGACCGTAGGTTTTTACGGCGAAATAACGTGTGTGAACAAGAGACCTTACCATGATAAGTGTAACAAATTTTTAGTCACGCTATTCGCCGCTAGAGGCTCTGCCTTTTTCATACATTTTTAACGTGACGCAACTACAGTAGTAACTTAAAAAACTTATACTTGGGGTACTGAAGTATAAAGTTATACAAGGTTTGTCGAACAGGGGGTACTAATCCGCGGGCCACTTAAAGTGTCACTTATGACTGTTTTAAAGAAAGTGTGAAAATAAAAAATCGATAGTTTTTATTTCCACGCAAAATTATTTTTATTTTAAGTTTTTCAAAAATACTTCATCCCTGCTTTAGTTACGAATTCAGAAAATGAAGCTTCTAGTCCATGAAATTGTAAACACAGCTGATCGTAACTGAAGATGAGGATCGTAACTGAGATTTTAGCTTATTTTTTATGAAATCTTTGTACACTTATTTCTCTTAAACTATTGACTTTTGGGGAAAGTTATAAAACAACATTTATTCATAATTATTGGTACTTTAACACCCTTTCGGATTAGTAACCCCTTTCCGACTAACCTTGTATAAAAAACTCTAACCCATCCAAGACTTAACCGCAGCAATGTTGCTCGATCTGGAAGACTGATCTTTATACACGGGCAAAACAGATATAAGCTAATTAGCGCAAATGCATATTTAAACGCTATATTAAAAATCGCGTTTAAAATGACGTTAAAATATCAATTTATCCTTTAATAAAAATTGAATCTATCGGGTTCTGTCACCCCGCTGTGAAAGTTAAGCCGGCCAATGTATTTTAACACATATTTTACCGTAAGCGAACTAACCGATATGTTATTGACCGCACTTCAACGTGCATTAACGGTTCACTCTATATGCTTTAATAAATACAGTATGATCATTAAAGAAAGGTGTTCCCGTTAACCAGCAACACTATAGCGTCCGTACATACTAAAAACCGGCCAAGTGCGAGTCGGACTCGCGCACGAAGGGTTCCGTACCATTAACTATAAACACGGCAAAAAATCACGTTTGTTGTATGGGAGCCCTCTTATGTATTTATTTTATAGCGGCAACAGAAATACATCATCTGTGAAAATTTCAACTGTCTAACTATCACAGTTCATGTGATACAGCTTGGTAACAGACGGACAGCGGAGTTTTAGTAATAGGGTAACGTTTTACCCTCTGGGTACGGAACCCTAAAAAAACATTCCAAACAAAAATCCAAAATAAATCACAAAAAAAAAAAAAAAACACGTAAAAGCAATGCTCACTGTACATACGCACTTGTCTATCAATATGGAATACATGGCAACATCGCATTTACCCTATCTATACTATTTTGGTTTTAGATAGGCCGTTTATTTTTTTTTCAATCTATTAATGATGTAGATTAGCTGGTTTAAGGGAACGGTTTCTGTTATTTTACATACTGTATATTGGTATAAGATGCAGCGATAAAGATGTATCTTACAGTGACCTATGTAGAACCTTCTTTATATGTCATTCATTCACCGATACGATTAGTTATCTCCTTTTGCGTACGAAAAAACCGAGATAACAAACCGAATTATTCGCAACTGGATTATCGAAAAGATTCTGAAATCTCGCTGTGATAGAAAACCTATATCCAATAAAATAAATCAACGCATGAGATGAGTGGAGATGGGCACATTCGTGCTATCCGTCCGTGCACGATGCACGACGCAAACGGTAGTGACAATGCGTAGAATGCTTTAAATATACAATGAACGTAATGTCCAGCTGTTTCTGCGAGGAACCCAATTTTATCTGCGGACGCTACGAACTATGGTTGAGTTGAGAGGCTGCTACGCTTCGCTACGGAGGCTACGCTTTTTCGTAGCAGGTGCACGAATCGTAGTTTTATCCAATGTCGGAACTCGGCATTTATTCTACCTGGCTGTTACCTACAGCTGTGTGCTTGTGTGAAATGCGATAGGCCTGATCAAAATAGTAGATAGACTCTCTATACACAAGGTGTTAATTAAATAACGCAAAACCTCAGACGCCCCAACTGATTTGTATTTTAATCAAATGATGTAGCTTTAATTTGTTTATTTTCATTGGTGATTGTAGATTTTGTATTTTTTGTTGTTTTGCTTCGAATTTTCCGTTCTAATTATTTTAATCGGAGGACTACCCCACCTCGTCCCACTGACCACCCCTTACTTGCCTACGTAAAGTTGAACACTACAGGTTGAAATTGTAAACACTTGACAAACCGAAATGGGAGATTGTACTCATCACTGTGAACAACTTTTACTATGAGAGCAAACCGGAAATTGCGAAAAAAAAACAGATGTTCCCTACATTTATGTTCGCATAACTCGTCAAAATGTAGGGAACAGAAGATTTTTTTTCGCGATTTCCTCTTTGGTCCCATAGTAAAAGTTGTTCACAGTGATGAGTACAATCTCCCATTTCGGTTTGTCGAGTGTTTAAATTCAACCTGTTTATTAAATAATAATTGAAAAAACTAAATAATAACCAATATTCGGGAGTAATAAATCCTGGTCTCCAACATAAACCTTGATAACTTCGAAACTAAGAATGCTAGCTTATTCAAATAAAAAAGATTTTATAGGCTATTTAATAACTTTTATTAATTTTATTTGAGTAGTATTAAATATTCTATAAAATACGTTCTATTTGAATACGCTATCATTCTTAGTTGCCGAGATATTAATTTCATTGCTCTCGAGTGTACATTAAAAATTAGTTGAATCAATTCTACTCTCGATACTGAACAAACTACTCACAGGTTTTGCGTTTTTTCAATAAAACGTTGTATATGAGCCATTCCCCCTTACTTATAAAGTAAAATGAGCATAAAAATACATATAAGTATAATAAGACATAAAAATGCTCGTTTAATAAAGTTATAAAGTGCGATATTGCGTATAAGAAAATGTTAAAGGAAACCCGAGGATTTTCCACCGGAGGTCGAGGATTTTATAGACTTAACACTATTGCAAGTAGAATATAATATTCCTTAAACCTCTTATATTTTTAATTTGCCAGACAAAGATTTTTATTATACTTCTAAGAAACACGTGCCTGTGATTTTTATTAAAACATAAATAGTAAATAATATTATGAAATAAGATAAAAGTCGAGGATTTATCAAAGGAAGTTTTTCCACTGTTTACGACACGTCACGTAAAATGTGGTGTCGATTCTGATCGCTATCTTTAACCGATACGACACTATTGGGGATCATATGTACCTAGTAATTTAAATAAATTGTCATACAATTTGTCATGACAGCCTATTGAAATTCCACTACGATTAGATATTTTGCAAAAAATTCAATGAATATTGAAGTAATAATTCAAAGTTCAAAGAATGACAGTTCAATGGAAAGTCAATTTAAGACCACTGGCCTAAAATCAACCAGCAGAATACCTGGGCCCCTGGTGTCGTAGTAAATGGTTCATAAAAATATAATAACGACGTTAGGAGTCGTCATCGCATTTTGTCGAGTCGTGTCGGGTCGGGTCGGGAGCCGTGGAAAAACGGTCTAAAAGGTCTTAAGCTCTTAACGTAATGTACTCTTAAAGGGAATTATTAATAGTTTTATATTTACCTTCTTTGATTGAGACGTTCAAAATTCATGTTTATATTCTGAAACTTCGCAAAATGTGATTTAAATCTAATTATAACATCGTAATGACGATACATATTCATAGCAGTATCGTAGTTTTAGACATTATTATAATAATACTTATATACAAGCTTAGTTTAAGTATATACTAAACCTGAAACTAGTTTGTTCAGAATCACTAGGAGAATCGATTGACATATTTTTTAAATCACATTTTTTTTTTCATAAATTTGTATTTTGTTTCAGTAGGTTTCTACCCTTAACAGTTGACGGGAATAGACACTTTGAGGCTTGAGATGGTCCGCTGGGTCAGTTTCCGTGTATTAGACAACCCCTGAGATATGCTATTTTCAGGCATTTCACACTTTACTAGGGAACTTAACGCGACATAAACTACGGAGCAACTTGGAGATTTATAAAAAAAACACATATTCAGGCAGTTCAGAAATCAGAAATCGTTTATTTGTCAAACATAGGTATTTACATTGTAAAGATCTTAAAAATAATATTGAGTGCGCTATGCTTTGTCAACAATGACATACAAATAAGTTATTAAAAATTAATTAATAATAAAGAAAATATATTGTATTTATTAAAAATTGGTAAATTAAATAAGTTAAATTATTAAAAAATAAATTAAGGTAATTAAAGTATTGCAGTTCTGGTTAATTAAAATTGTCATTTAGAAATTCGTCTAATGTGTAATAGCATTTTTTAAGCAGCAGCTGGTTCTGACTGAGTTCTGATGAAAATCTTGTTGGGATGTCTCGGTTTTTGTATATACTAAAAATAATGTTGTTAAATCATAAAAAAATATGTAAATGATTTAACTGTTATAAATAATTTACGTGGATGAGTGACCATTCATTACACTTCAAGACCCCTTCGTGCCTAGAAGAGCACGTTAAACCGTCGGTCCCAGAATACGAATACCTATGACACGACGTTACGGGTAGTCAGAAGCCCGAAAGTCTGATAACCGGTCTAACCTTAGGATATCGGCATTGCCCAGTAACTGGGTTGTGGAGGTCTGATAGCATAGCAGTCGGTCCGAGTAAAATACTGGTATTCAACCGCATCAGGTTAGACTGAAAGCTGACCCAACATAGTTGGAAAAAAGGCTAGGCAGAACAGAACACGTACAGAGTAGATACTCATGTACTCATTACAATAATAGGCATGTTGACAGCATCAATAAATTGCAAATCTAATAAATCCGCCAGTTAGAGTTTCGAAAAATAATGGACACGTATTTTTTCTTTTGTTAAGTCAGAAGCAAGTAAAAATTTTACTTGCTTGTAACGTTTTGCCAATTTACAAAGTGTCATATCTTCGTCAATTTTAGTTAACGTAAAGCTGGCTTCCCACGGTGCGTGGTAGCGCGCACCGGGTATGCGTGGTATCATCCGTAAAATCACGCACCGTGGGAAGCCACATTATGAGGATGCGTGATATGGATACGGCGCACCGCTCCGCACGCGTCCGCGTTACCACGGACGAGTCTCTTCTCATGGTGCGTCGGTGCGAGCTAGTGCGTCAAGGTGCGCGATATCACGCACCGTGGGAAACAAGCATAACAAAAGAAAAAATAGGGGTTAAGTAAATAGTTTTTGATAATCTAACTGACGGACTAATTAGATTTTTTCAGTCAAATACCCTATTGTTCTTACCGATCTAGATAAACTTCAATCTTTATAAGAAGACTTACATATTCTTACGGGTTTCAAAAAATTACAGTATTTACAGGTATTGTTATTGTCGACAGGAGATGCTGATACCCAAAGAGCAATGCCGCGTGCAGCCGCTCGCCGCTGAAGGCCGGGCTGCCAGCTCCCTGCCGCACGCCAGGCTTGCCAGGACTCCTTCGATATCTTCGCAGAGCAGCCTTGACAGCGGGACATCTAGAGCTACTGTAAGTACAAAAAAGCCAACGCACCATTTTTTTTCATCAAGTTTTTTTTTCATTCTATCTCCCGTGCCGATTGAATCTATACCAGTACTAAATCATGTGGTTTTAAGGAATTAAACGAACTCGTTTACACCCTACATATGTATTAATAATGTTACTGTAGGCATACTTACTACTTCTAAGTTTTAAGTTTGAAAGAAGTTAACCGTTATTTTAATTGCAACTTTCAATGAAATAATTAAATATAATTTGTGACAGTATTATTATTTATATTTATGACTATTTACGGTTTACTCACGTGCATTTTTCGGGATTGCCCGACTAGTTTCGGACCCAAACGGAGCCCTTAATCTAGAGCTGAACACGCGGCGAGGTCGCGGGTCGAACTGGCAATCCCGAAAAATTCACGTGTGTATGTAACTAATCATAAATATGAATGTGTTTCACGAAATTTATAATACATAATTATAAAAAAACAGTTACTAATTAGATAACCCGACGTATTCTACTCTATTCAAACAACAGTTTGTCTGCTTTCTCATTAAACATTATCTAATAACATTCATTCGGAGATTAAAGCATCGTATATGAAGCTGCAATCTACCGCATAGATAATCTGCTCTAAAACAATGTTTACCTATTCAATTTGCCCTGCGGCCGCCTCGCTGCGATATGCCGTAGGCATTAATAAACTATATATACCAGTAGATTATAGTGTAGGCATCGGTATAGCATTATACAAGGTTAGGTTAGGAAACGGTTCGGAAAATCATTTTCTTTCAACTACGTAGTAATGTTATCATTAATCACTACAAAACCGATCACAAAGGACGTATTTTCTGCTTAGAACCAAAACAGTGCAGCAATGTTGTATGAAATCTCATTACTGCCCTGTTTTACATTAACGCACTGTTTTTTATTTTTTAATTAGATATAAATTTACCACAGAGTTAATGTCTTCCATTAAGTTTAATATTAAATGCATGCATTAGATCAAAAAGATACTGGCTGAAAATAAAAATCGGCTGAATAAAACCGACTTGGTGAAAAAAAAAACAAATGGCGCGCATTTTGTACCATTGCAAAACTTTGATACTTCATATTTAGCAAGAAAAGTTTAAAAAAATGGAAATAGATGAAATAGACAGCGATAGCGATATGAATTCAGCTCCAGAAAGTATAAAAACAGCTGCAAATAAAATTGTTAATAACCTTTTGCCGCAAAAGTCGCGGGATAACTTTGTTTTCATTAACTTGAGTATTTATTTTGAGCAGGTATATGTTATCACGGTAGGTAGATTGGTAGTTGAAAGAAAAGTAGATTACGCACCTTGCTTAAGTGAGTAATTAATGCACTCGTGTTAATTTAACACATACACATACACACAACATAACACTCGTGCATTAATAACTCACTTTGCGCTCGATGCAACAATCTACTATTTCTTCTTCATATTTCGGATTAGTATGTATCCCCACAGACTAATCCGAAAGATGAAGAAGAAAATGATTTTTTCTCTAAACTTTTAATGACAACGAATTATGTCAATTGTTTTATACGAGGTGTAACATAAATAACGCACAACCTCTTAAGGGGTCACTGTAATCATCATTATGTTATGAACAACTTTTACTATGGGTCCAAAACTGAAATCACGAAAAAAAAACTTTCTCTTCTGCCTACCCCTCGGTTCACAATGAGCACAACGGCTTACTAATAGTTAAAATAAATTAATAATTTACAGTATCCTATACTAATACAGGTAGTGTGATACCCACAGTATACATACACCACAGTGTACATATTTCAATAAGCCAACCACATTAAGTACATTCAGAATTAATCATGAGGCCCGGGGGCACTGTGAAAATTATATCAAACATTGTTTTGTTTTCGTTATTCTGTGGAATACTTATGTTGGCTGCATATGCTGTGTCTGTGTTTTTGTAGAGGTTACGAAAATAGTGCTTAGGTCTTTGCGGAGCTTCAAATAGATAGAGAAAGAAAGATAGATAAATTAAGATGGATAAATTATTTCATTTTATTTTTGGTTAGTCATCTTTTTTGGTTTGAAAGATTGTATAATATATGCTACACCAGGAGCCCAATTCGACTAACAGAAACTTTTATCAATTGCAACTGAATCGTTTATTCAGTTTTTGTTTACAAAAACGATCAAATTGTTTGACAACAAAAACAAAACTAAACCTTTTGACAAAGGAGGATGGGCGTTTTGGTACTCATATCCAATCAAAATGAATTTACCATCGTTGGATAGCTCTTTTCAAGAGTACAAAAAACCACTATGGCAACAAACCCGTAGATATCAATTGTCCGTTTTGAAATATAGTCTTCAGAAGATACTGGATATTCAGTTCGAAATAGAATTTTAAAAAATCATATCGCTTGACCGATTTTGATGATATTTGCACAGATTTTGAGCTAAATAAAATTCAGTTAACGGATGAAAATCACAACAAAATCGGTTTAGTATTTTTTCAGTTAAGGGTGATCTATCTATTAAAAAAATCGGACGCGTTTTTTATGCCTAAAAATAAAAATCGTTTCCCAGCAATTAGTTTTGGTCAATGTAATTTAGTTTGATGTACAGAGTGCGTAGATTTCGGCTATGCGGGTCTTTTTACACACTGTATACTTACATACATTATATGATGAAACTTACTTCGAACTTGTTTTATTTACCTAGGTAATGAAAAATATTAATAATAATTATTGTAATACCATGCCAAAATGGAGAAAAATGACAATAAAAGTATATGTATTTCAATACAAATAAGGAGATTTTTTTATTCATAATGAATGCAAAATAAATTGCCAACTAGCAACTATCTCGTGTTATTCATCTATTTAGTGACAAAAGTAAACTATAAAATTACGAGTTTGAAATTGCTTCTTTATAGAAAACAAGTAAGTGAACAAATAGCATCTTTCTCGGGTAATTTATGTCCTAGTGGCAGCACTCACAGCCGCTGTCTTGGGCAAATCACGTTACCTTTAGTCACGGGAAAAGAATAACTGCCGTATCGCGGTCGTGAAGTGTTTACCACCCTAAGGTCTATAATTACTTGCACATTACTTTTTCATAAGGTCGCTCGGTCGCTCGCAAAGATATGACATCTTGAACCTTAGAGCTCATACACACCACGTTTTTTTCAGGCGCCGTCGACGCGCATTTCGCGATCGCGCGTCGACGGCGCTGCTAAACTTGAAATAGGCAGATTACTTGCGATTGCATCGCTGCAAACTCACGAGAAACGCGCTACAGTCGCGCGTCAGCAACTCTCCTTGCAAAGTAAAACGCGTGTAGCACGCGCGCGAAGTAGCGTGTATCGCGCTACAGACGCGCGTGAGCAACTCCGATTAAAACGCGCTGTACGTATGTGTTTGCAGCTAAAGAGACGCGCTGTGACAGCGCGTCTGTATCGATGTAACTCCGCGCTACGAGCGCGTAAAAGCGAGCTCGCGAAAAAGTCGTCGTCTGCATACTACAATTTTATGAACATGTGAATAGGTAAATTGGTTGCGATAACATCGCGTTTGCAGCGCGTTATAGTTGCGTGCGACGCGCGTTGACAGCGCCAGAAAAAAACGTGGTGTGTAAGAGCCCTTATTGCGCAAAGTGTGTCAAGGAATCGAATTTGAAATGTGATAAACATTTCGAGTCCGCGGCTGTACATTACGATACTCGCAAGAGACGATACTTCAGTCGCATTCCAATACAATACATGTTCGCTACTCGAGGTTCGTACAATATGCTACTAAAAACAAAGAAAAATTCATCATTTGCATCACATACCGATATGACGTTTTTTTAAAAATTATGTCGAGTGATTCCAGTGAAGATGAAGCACTTGCAGTATATCTTTATTACAGAAATAGAAGACAAAATAGAAACAATAGAAAATACTGGGTTCACCCTTACATTACCAGAAACATGAATTCAAGCAATTTAAAGTTGTACAGACATGGATATTTTTCTATTTCTTGAATAAAAATAATATTGAACTGCTGTTCCGCCGTCATTTTACCAAGATGCGAAGACGCGACGCGCGGGTGACCGGCACGGCGGATATCGCGAGACAAGTAGCAGACGCGTAGGAAACCGGTAGTGAAGCGTGCGAGTCACACTACAAATGTATGTGAGATACTCCTCGGCGACTCATCTTTGAGACTCGCGTACGATACTAGTCGTCTGTATGTATCGTAATGTTTAAAGGGCCTTAGAAACAACAGCCGCAAATAGACGCTTGGCATGACTGCATGTCTGAATTTCAGCATAGTTCACACAAACTTTACGCAGTTTAGAGCCCATACGGGGCTCCGATATGGATACACACTCAATTACACGGCATCCTACGTGAGCGATCTAGAAGCGACGCGAAAACAATAAACAGTCGATACCTATTGAAGTGGCCTACGTGACCAAAATCACGTGGAATGCGGTGCGGCGCGGTGCGAAGCGAAGCGAACATGATCAGTTGGCTTGATATTTTCGCGGGAACTGGATGTGGTGCCGTACAGTGCTACTGATTGATGGCGGCGCGCGGCGGGTGGTTCGCGAGCTCGTAGGACAAAGCCGCCGCTTCGCACCGCATCGCATTGAATACGCGTGTCACCGCATCGGATCGCTTCGCAATTCGCGTCGCTTTGAACCGCCTACGTAAGACGCCGCGTTAGATTTGGTGTACAGACCAACAATAAGAATATTCACATCAGTGTTAAGATTGTATCAATAACTCAAAAACACATCCGCTAACTCGTAACTAAGCTAATTCATATTTTGCGTGTTTCAAGAAACACAAAGCTTTGTTTGCGGCTTATTTCGTACTAAACATCAAAATGTTTATCCAATATAGGTAACGAATAAACAATACGCTAAAATACACAGCAATCTATCATCGAAAAGCAACGAAACTGACACATTTATCGAATTAAATCCGATTCTGTATGCAGAATGCCAAGTTCTGAATTGACGAACATTTGCCTGCAGCCAGATTGGCAATAAAGCGCTTTCTAATTAAATTCGCCCCTTTTTCCCATTAATTTAAAGTAGGTACGGGAAAAGGTGTGCAATAAGGTTTAAGATGTCATATCAACTTACACAAGTATTTGTTTTTAAAATTGTGAAACGTCGATTCTAGCAAAAAGGCTATTAACCACTTTTTGATATTATGAACTCCTTTTTAGGTATGTGTGTCTAGTCAAAAGTTGTATAAGAGCGAATTTGATTGAAAACGATCTTATGAAACAGTAATGTGCAAGCAATTATAGACCATAGGGTGGTAAACATCTGCGACTGTACAGTCGTAGTTTGACAATTAGGCTAAGCGTATGCTGAGACGCAACTCGAAGACACATTCGAGTTTGACGAGTTCGAGTTGACGAACGTTTTTTTTTAATAGTCTTGATGATTAGTATCATACAAACGAGGTTCACAACGCACTAATTCAATTAAATGTTTTGTCATTGCAATGAAATTCGCATTAGCTGTAAAAACCACATGTCGACATGCACGCGTCGCGCAGAAATCTGTGCCGGCCCTACAACGAGGCGCAGAGCAGGGCAGACGCATGTCTGCGTCGCATGCGTCTGCGCCGCAACGTACGCAGCTCTTAATACGTTCATACATTACAAAATCTGCTCTGCGCTGCGCTGCGCGCACCTGCGTCACCTGCGTCTCAGCATACGCTTAGCCTTATTGTGTATTTTATTGTAGACTAGCTGTGCCCGCGACTCCGTCCGCGTGGAACTCGGAAAACAACATTGTGTCGCAACAACTAAATAATGTATATGTATTCCATTTATTATAATAATAGACAAAGGTGTCCCACCAAGGCACTTATATCTTTTAAACCATTTCTTTAGGTAGAGTTTCAGCTCTTCATGATTGACCGTAAAGGTTCATATAACCATAATACTAAAAACGCGTTGCTTATTTCCATACATTTCCTTGCTAAAATGGATTATAATTGAATATTGATATTTATTGTGATAATGTAACGAAACCTTATGGCGATACAAAAATGGCTTCAACGCCATCTAGTCACAATCGGCGAACTAAATCAAAATATTTTACGCAGTGCAGTCTATAAAATGATTTCATTCGAGGTGTGGAATAGGAAATTACTTTAAATATATAAAAATTTCACCTATAGAAGACTTCATTTTATTTTTATAAGTTAGAAATAGGTACTGCTTTCAAAGATTCCAAAAAGTTTGATCTGGAAATCTAACCAACACAAATGCGAAAAAATATCAACTGTATTTTTATTTCACCAATCGATAGGATCAATAATACGGATTAAATCGCTCCAATAAACATTGTGTCTGAAATTGATGGAAGACCATAAAACGAAAATTGACTAACTAACTTGAACATTTAAATTCAAGCACTTAGTAATTGTTGATATAGTTCTTATTTTTTCCACTTCGTTCAATTTAAGACAGTGTGTTTGTTGGAGAGATTTGATCCTGATTATTGACCATAAAGATATTATCAACAGGTGCCACCAGATGGTATAACTTTGTCAGTTTGATTCCCGGTTCAGGCAAAAAAATCAGTAAAGGCAATATTTCTTACTTTTAAAAATAAAATGAAGTCACCTTTGAGTGAAATTTGCAATTTATACTATTTAAAGTACTTTCCCTTCACGGCTATGTGTTTCGGGACATTACCTAAGGCTTAAATAAACTTAATAAAACGGCGACGACAGGCTTTGAATAGTTCTGACAACAATGAACAAAATAAAATATATAAAAAAATTCCAAAAAAATTACAAAAAGTGTATTTTTTTAAAGTGAGGTTTTAACGCAGGACACTGAGCCAGCGACCGTTCACTGCAGCACTTACTTCTGTCTACAGCTTATACTACGCAGTATATGGAAATAATGTTCCGTTGCTCGGCATCTATGAGCAATAGCGTGATAGTTTAAATACCAGCTTAAGCGCAGGCCCATCAAAATCGATTCACGCGATTTTACGATCCGAATATTAAGCTTATACTTCGCAGTATGTGGAAATAATGTTCCGCTGCTCGGCTCCTATGAACAATAGCGTGATGATATATGTACCAGCAAAATTGTCGCTCTTTACGCAACACATCAGCGAAAGTCCCATCAAAATCCATCCACGGAATTTTACGTGATGTCCAGACGGAAAGACAAACAGATACAATAATTCTAAAAAAAGAAATGTTATGGTTTCTGTATCGATATTATAGTACCACCGAATCGAAATTTGGAAAAATATTTAGTTACAGACAAAGTGCACTTTGAACTTTATTAATAGTAAATAGATTTATAAATACGTATTTAAGTATACCTACATAATAAAATAAATGAGTATTTCAAATTAATCTATCGTTTTGGCTTGCACAATTAAAAATTCAGAATAAGATATGAAATTGAATGTTTTTCTCTTCCACTGCCATTCAGATAGATAGGTACCTACCTAATAAATTTTAAATAACATTATCTTCGTTTTTTTATAAAAGCTTAGTTAGTACCTTCTTCGGATAGCATTTCAATAGACCTTCTGTAGACTGAGAATAGTAATATATTCGTTGATTATATTTCCTCACAACGTGATTTGATACACGTAACGCCATCTATTGAAAATAAATGGTACTTATACACAAATACATGCTAAGTTCTTCTAGAAAACTTAAAATTCGCGTAACTTTTGATTGCGTGAGCCGATTGCGATGAAACAAAAAACATATGTTACTTGGAGATAAGCACAATATTTATTTATAAAAGTCAACAACATTGGATCAGTTGTTTTTACGTGATGCTTGAACAAACAAACAGATAAACAGATAAACAGACAAACAGATAAACAGACAAACAGATAAACAGACAAACAGACAAACAGACAAAAATTCCAAAAATGTTAAAAATGGGTTCTATTGGTTATAGTTTAACATCCCAACCAGGTTTTTTCAAAATATTTGCTATGTACAGACACGCCATGTCTACAGATTTATTATATGTATAGATAGATATAAATCAGGCTGCGTTACAATCAGTCAATGTAATTATCTAGAGCTGTGTACACACGCACTCAGACTGGCTTCCAACTCTCAATCGCTGTGGCACCCTTAACGTGTAAACAAGGCACTTGAGCTTCTTGGGGGGACGCACAAAGGTCCAATTTAATAGAATTTTCTGGTTTTAAGTGAATCCTTGTTCTTGAAAATATATAAGGTCCATCTATTCATACACGAAATATTTTAAGGGATACATCTATAGGAGGTAAAGAAGCCATATAAATTAAAAAAAATAAAATATCTAAGTAATTTTTTTGTCAAATTAAATAATTTAATTTTACTTGATACACATAAAAAATTCTGGCTCTTTACTATTTTCAACATCCATTACGCTAGTTTCTACGTAGTATTTATTGTCATTGAAGCGGGCGGCGGCATGGCGGCGCGGTAGTACGGCACGCGGCTTTTATGAATGATCTCTCACACACCGAAAAGCGAAAAGTAATAATAAAGGAGTAGCGCGGCGCGCGCGCGGCAGCTCGCAGCAGGCAAGAGCATCGCACGCGCCGCGCCCTCCCCGCGCCTCTCCAGTCCCGCACGGTCCGCGTGTTGTATCGCACGCACGTTTTGCAATCAAGCGTCGGGCTTCGTTTAAGGACAATGTCCATGTACTTCCAGCATGATGGCGCACCAGCGCACTATGATAGGCGCATTCGGGACTACCTAACGAGTACGGCGATCGTTGGATAGGTCGAGGTGGACCGATCGCCTGGCCAGCTCGCTCGCCTGATCTTACGCCGTTGGACTTTCATGTGTGGGGTAGGGCTAAAGACCTGGTGACCTGGGACGGCCATGCCATAAATAGTGCGGAACAATTAAAAACGCGTATTGTGAACGCTTTTGCAGTGATGGCTGGTGATAGAGACACATTATTAAAAGTGCAAGGACACATTATAAAACGTGCAGCCCTCTGCGTCCAACAGCAGGACGGATATGTACAACAATTGGTGTAAATAGTGTAAATAATTACTACATAGGTATGTACATTTTCAATTATTGTAAATAAGTTGATTCTAAATTTTTAAACACGCCAAGTTATTGTTACAGTAATTCGTAAAAAAAATCCTTGCAGTGGGATAAATTTCGCGTAAAATAAACATGTTTCCAACTAACTACATACGTCGACGTACAACCATAAGAATAATAAAGTAGAATAATAAGTAGTATCGTTATTCTTATGGTAAGTACCTACTAAGTAGATACAACGTTTTCTATCTACCTAGACACAATAATTTTATTGCATCAATAATTCGCCAGTCCAAAGCCTGATGATGAAGTGTGATGGGGAATTAGAATCAATAGGTCCCTACCTACTTAGGTACCTAATTAGTATTTTAAAAAAGTTGCCGCACTCTGATAGATGTTTCATGTGTCGTGGATGCGTTTACAAATACAAATTCCGTATGCACGAATACCCAGACCCGAATCAACTATCTGTAGATTTGTTTCATGCGAGAACAAACCCGCAACACGTAGCGCAGCAAGCCAACCGCTGCGCCACTCCGCCAACCGTGCCATCGCTACACCCGCTACCTATACCATTGCGACCGCGTTCTACGCGGCATAGTAATAATCAACTGTAGTGTAGATTTGTACCTCTAGACCACATAGTACTACCTAGACTGTAGATAGTCCGTCGGATTGCGTCTAGTAGGTACTAGGTAAGGTATTAATAAATTAAGCTAAACGTAGCCACTACCAATCGCATTGAGTTAAACAGACATCATTCAAATACGGATTTACTAACAATGTTCTGTACCTACAAAAAGACTAGTAGGTAAATAAAACTTACAATCTAGACGTAATGTACCTAATTATTTAATCGTTAAATAGGTTTGACGAATCATACTGTAGGTATGTTATTCCACGTATCATAGGAATACAAGTACTATCGGCTTCGTTAATACAGTGTCAGTTCAACAAAATAATCGTATGCGGCGACTTGCTCGGTTTTATACGCTTACACATGCACACACATCTCGCGCGCAAGCTAATGTCGTCCGTAAGGTGAAACTGCACTTATGGCCGACCGTACATACAATAGCAAGTAGCATAGGAAGGCACTTATCTACCTACCTCGCGAGTACCGATTGTGATGTGATACCTTCGATACCCAGATTGGACAACAACATTCGGTTTTCTGTAAGTTAAGAAATTTCAGAAACCGTGTACCTACAACAGTACTGTAGGTATGTCTACGTTTGCCTATCTCTGGTACGATTTTTGATAAAGCCGCAGACCACTTAGATCACTTAGACTTCTTACAGTTTACATCTGTACGAGAATGTAGGTACACAATCAACAAACAGCTGACGGATGCGACTCGACGTTCGAATAGTCGACATGAGTTATAAAATTTAAGTAACTGTCGAAAATCTGACATAATACCTTACGTAAGTACGTAATTTGACCTCCTAGACTCCTAGGCGAAAAATCACATTAATGTCATTCGAATAAGTCAAATCTGCGTAATTCATAATAAATCAAACAGTAGTACAAACGCATTTTGGTAGTTTGACTGATAAACGATTGTAACTAACACAGGTGTAAGTTTTGTGAAACCTCACAGAGGTCATTAACTTATACGAATTCGAGTTGTACCCGTCCGTCAGCTGTTTAATAGTTTACAGATTCTTTTTCGTAAAATTTTAAGGAGGGAATTAAATACCGGTGCAGTGTAAGGTGGTTAGTAGGTGGTGGTGGTGGTGGTGGTGTTGTTGGTTACATAGATGTTTAGTAATTTAAATTCACGCTATTAAAATTAGACTCGATCGAGTTACGCATTTTATCTACGCTGGTTTATTTCTAACATCATCATCACGCCTGTATTCACCGGAGACATAGGCAGAGGTGTATTTTCGTACGCCCACAGATGTTTTATGTGTCGTAGTTAGATCCCATGTAATAGGAGGTGAGGGCAGAGGTTTTCGTCAGGCACCACACAGACTGTTGAGTGCGGTAACTGTTAGCGTCAGGATGCGAATGACTATCGTGCTTGCGCGGTCGCGCGGAGACATGACGTACGAACACGACCTCACCACGCGGCACGCGCTGCCCGACAACTGACTGGGACACAGAGAAGAGCGATCCTGCTCTGATAGAGATAGAGAATAGACGGGTACGGCGCTCGCGCCGCCCGCGCCGTCGTCCGGGGCGGGTCATTCATAGAATAGGGAGTAAAGGTTTTATGTAAAATGTCTCGAGCAATATTACAATTATAATAATTAGGTAAAATAAAAAACTTTAAAAAAAAATTTTTTTTCGCATGAATTTGGCTTCTTTTCCACCTATAGATTTATCCCTTAAAATATTTCGTGTATGAATAGATGGACCTTATATACACTGAATAATGACTCGTGAATTGCACAAATGTATTGTTTTTAACCGACTTCTTCAAAAAGGAGGAAGTACTCAATTCGTCTGTACTTTTTTATGTGTGTAAGTACATGGGTGGATTTGATACGTTGGCTGCCCTAGGCCTATGAAATATTGCCGCCCCCTACTCGCTGTAAATCACGAAAAATTAAACGAATTATAGGAATTAAACGGGACCCTATTACTAAGACTGTCCAGACGGACAGACGGACGGACAGCGGAGTCTGTCACCAGGCTGTATCTCATGTACCGTGATAGTTAGACAGTTGAAATTTTCACAGACGATGTATTTCTGTTGCCGCTATAACAACAAATACTAAAAAACAGAATACATAATGGTACGGAACCCTTCGTGCGCAAGACCGACTCGCACTTGGCCAGTTTTTTTTTAAGACGGTTTTATTTTTGTGTCTCAGTTGTCTTGCTTCAGCACAAACGCGAGCCAGTCATTTTCCATACATCCCTGTTCTGCGTTGTGTTTCTATTGGATTTCATAGCTCAGCTAGCATCGGTCAGTCAGTATGAATCGATACTTGCTACTAGGATTTATCGGGCACTTTGTACGACAAAATACAAGCCATCGTCCTAGCTTTAATAATTCATGTTTCTTCTTATTTCTCATCACTTGTTTGCACACCAACAACCAAACCCATGCCCGACACAAATATTTTGTAAGTAGCGATCTACCGAGTCGGCCATTTATGGTATTCGTAATAAAAATAATCGAGTCAGCAGAACTCGAGTCACTGACTCAAATCTAGTTATCGAGTACTAAGTCTGATACTCGAGTACTTCATTACTTAACTTCTAAAACACAAGCAAAAAAAAGACACATAATACAAATCGGTTTTATTGATCAGTCAATGAATAAAAACAAGTAGAAACCTGTATTTTTCGGATGGTAGAGAGGGTTCCTGACGAATTGACTATAAGAGCAACAACATAATGTAGCGTTTTAAATACTCGGTTCAGTATTCGAGTACTATGAATACTCGAAATGTTTACTCGAGTTATGAGCATTCAAATACTGCAATTCAAAAATTCGAGTACGAGTACCTACATGATACTCGAGTAAGAACTCGAGTCTACCTAACTCTGCACATCTCTATTTGTAAGTTATGCTTTGTCCATATGCGCAATTCAAACCCGCAAGAAAAAATTCAACTCAACAGGGCAAAATCCGTGTCTGTCGCAACCTTTACCCTCAACTTTACCTTTTTGTTCAAAAATAGAAAGTGTTCAATTCCTTTTACGATTGCCTAATTTACCAACGACTTCACGGCAAGTTTCTGATTGTAATAACAGATAAAGTCTGACTTGGTTTTAAAAGAAAAGCAATCAAGACTTGCACGCGATATACGAACTATCGATGCTGACGTGTTTTAGGCGTTTCAGTTTTAGCAAGGTAAGAGGCCCTGAAAAGTGCGATTGTAAGGATGTGACAAGTAAAATAACGAGGAAAAAAGGTTAGGAAAATATAATTTCATCCATCTTGCATTTATTCTATTCTTCACATCTCGGTGTATCATTTACTAATTAATACCAAAAGCCAAAAAATAACGCAGACCGTCTTTGCAATAAAAGTGATAACCAGCAACTTTTTAATACAAGGTTAGTCAGAAAGGGGGTACTAAACCAAAAGGGTGTTAAAGTACACATAATAATGAATAACTTTTGTTCTACAACTTTTCCCAAAACTTAATAGTTTAAGAGAAACAGATGTTCAAAAATTTCAAAAAAAAATCTCTAAAATCTATCTATCCCCAGTTATGATCAGCTGTGTTTACATTTTAGGTCATATTTGGGGTCATGAATTAGAAGCACCATTTTCTGAATTTGTAACTAAAGCAGGGATGAAGAATTTTTGAAAAAAGTAAAATAAAAATCATTTTATTTGGGTTTTTTTTTATCTAATTTTGAAAATTTAACACTTGCTTTCAAACAGTCATCAGTGATACCATAAGTGGGCTTCGGATTAGTACCCCCTTTCCGACAAACCTTGCATTCATTTGAACAGTTCAGAGGATCAATTAGATTAACAAAACTATTGCCAAACGCCAACGAACCATAACCGTCAGTCAGTTTTTGTTTACGATAACTGTCAAAAATGATTGGTTTTGGTTTTTGTGTCAAACAATTTGACAGGTTTTGAAATTAAAAACTGTCTGTATGAACGGTTCGGCCATAGTTCGGTTGCGATTTATCAAGATTTATTTTAGGAGAATTGGGCTCCATACGACTAACGATTATAAGAAGTATCGCCATAAATCCGACGCTCGCAACCGAATTAACGATCGCAAAGTGACATTATTAACACAAGCGGATGCTGCGGCCCATCACTTTAATATGCTTACCCCATTACGACACCCGTGAGAGGTGACAGAGTAGGACCTTGTGGTATAATGAATAATTAAAAGGAAATTTCTAATTCATGAGCGTTTTTGTGTTATTTCCCTGGTCTCATATAACTTTATAAAGGACCTTAGGGCGGGATTCATAGACCGCAGTTAGACTTTACTTTGCTAAGTAAAGTAAGCATTTCATAAGAATATGAACCTTATTTCGTAATTTATGTTATTACTAGCTTTCGCCCGCAGCTTCGCTTGCGTGAAATTTTGAACCCGTTAAGTGACGATTTTCCATTCAAACTTTCATCCCCGATTTCACCCCGTTAGGGTTAGAATTTCCAAAAATCCTTTCTTAGCGGACGTCTTCTAACTATTAACTACCTCCCTGCCAAATTTCATCTTTATACGTCTAGCGGTTTTCGATATTTCGTGATGCGTGAGTGAGTGACTTTTCGCTTTTATATATTTAGATTGTCAAAATACTTCCAAAAGCTATTATTGATCAGGGCGGAGACCTGGTGTCCTGACACACAGGCTTTTGCCTAGCTTAGGCACCAGTCTCCCACAATATTTTAATGTCAAAACTATTAGTATTACTAAGCAATAATGTCCTTGTCATCGTAAATGTTGTGGTGAGAAATAAAAAATGATTTATTATTATTATTTATATTATTTTATACAGATCCCCCTTATTACAAAAGATGGTCTAAGAAAAACCCTGGTTTTAGAGTAGCCCCGTCTCTTTTTGTTATATGACATAAGAAAGTGATGGGTATATTTTAAACCTGGGTTTACCTTAGTCTTGGTTTAAACCATATTTTGTAATAAGGGTTTATATTTCTATGAAATGTATTCACATTCGCTTACACGAATATGAACATTGTTTGTATGACAATAAGGTTATATTCGTATGAAACGCTTACTTAGCAAAGTAAAGTCGTGAATCGCACCCTTAGTTTCCTGGTTCAAAGCTACAAATAAGAAAAAGATTTTTATGCTACCCAATAGCAATGATTGATTCTCTTAAAAGCTCTTTTTATTAGTCTACAATTCATTGTTACTGCTGGGTACTACGGTGCCCATAAATTTCTACCCAATTTTCCATAAAAAGTAGCCTTAGCTGTATTTTAAAGCCTCTCAAAAGTTGTCTCTGCCGCGCCCAATTACTCGAGCTTTGAAATAAAATGCTTTTAATACATATTTTAAGGTCTTATTGTAATAATCCACGATATTTTGTATAGTGTCTTTGTAAATGCTAAAGATGAAGTACGTATCACAACCGAATTAATCTGATAGTTTATTTATCTTTTCTGTTAAAAAATGTTTTACGAATAAAACAATTAATACAATATAATAATATCCGTGCACGCTACCTACTAATGAGCGCGTGGCCATTTTTTGTTAGATGTCATTACTACTTACTTACTAAATAATGAAATGATTAATTTAACAAAAAATTATAACACAAAAAATACAACTGATTTCATTTTTAGTGACACTGGCATAATCTTAGGCATTCACAAAGGCACTTTGAAAAATATCGTGGGGTATTAGTAAGACCTGAATGATTAATTAAAAAAATATCATAACAAAAAAAATACAACTGATTTCATTCTTAGTGACACTGGCATAATCTTAGGCATTCACAAAGGCGCTTTGCAAAATATCGTGGATTATTAGAGTAAGACCTTAATGATTATTTTAACAAAAAAATATAACAAAAACAATACAACTGATTTTATTTTTAATGACACTGGCATAATCTTAGGCATTCACTAAGGTGCTTTGCAAAATATCGGGGATTGTTAGAGTAAGACCTTAATGATTAACAAAAAAAAATACAACTGATTTCATTTTTAGTGACACTAGCATAATGTTCTTTAGGCATTCGCTAAGGCGCTTTGCAAAATATCGTGGATTATTAATATTATTATAGTAAGACCTTATACAGCTTTAGTAACATTTTCCATTATCACAATCGCCGGTTTCAAAGCCGTATTTTATCCCACTTCGGAACACTTTCAGGCATAATAATAAAATCTAAGTGAAGGCAATACTTTTGTGCGGTCACGTAACGTTAAGGCTGCTATAAATTTTCATTGAAACTTATCGATATATTCCTGATATATACTGATCGATATATTCCTCTAGTGTAAGTGAATTACTTATATTTCTACGTACATGAACTGATTTTGTTGTATGTAAGTAATTATTTTTAATGTTATCGGTGATTTCAGGTTTAGGGTGACCAGTGGCGTACCGGTAGGGATGAAACGATACGAGTAAATAAAACGATACCGAGTAGGTATCGATACTTTACGACCGATAAGGTATCGAGTAAAAGTATCGATACCTCAGTGGTATCGTTTCATCCCTACGTACCGATTAACCGGGATTACTTTCAAATACAGGGGCGACATTGATCGTTACAAAAAATATTGCATTTGATCATACCAGGTGTAAGAGACGATGTACCGAAAACTGAAACAGTGAACTCAGCCTACTATCATATATTATTCTGAATTGAAAATAAGTGGAAATTTTGCTCGGAATTTTCCGACTTTTCCAATTTTTCTTTTCACAAATTTTACATTTCTCTGCTGTAAAATAAACAATCCTATTAGGACACACGGCACATTGCAAAAATAAAATGTATTTTTTTTATAAATCGGAAAATTCGAAAGTTCTTTCTGTATTCTGAGTTCGAAAGATTTCGTTAGTATTTTCCACCGATTTTCAATTCAAAATAATGAACTAAATTCACTGTGTCAATTTTTCGTAACCTGTCCTTTACACCCAGTTTATTTACCTGTCAAAACACATTGAAATACAATAAAACAAATTAGCAATTTCCAGAAAATTCGGAAAAATCCGAGAAAAAAACCCACTTATTTTCGATTCAGAATAATGGGCTGAATTCACTGTTTCAGTTTTTGGTACACCGTCCATTACACCCAGTATATCTTTATGAAAATGGAACTAATGCATTTTAATTTAATTATGCAGGCAACATTGATAGTTTTTCTATCTCACCAATCAGTATAGAGGTGTCTGCGAAGTTAGATGTCGAAGATAAAAAATATTAAATTACACCCCTGACTATTTCAGAAATTCGACTTCTAATTGGGACTACTTTGAAACTGAATGATCGTCAAAGTCGAAGCCCTACGGTCCAAGTTTGATAAGGAACATTTCTCCTTTTTTTCCCGAAAACAATGCTCTGTTTTTTTATTTAACCTATTTGGTTTTATATATCTGTTAATTCAGTTTATATAAAAGATTTTTGTTGTAGCATCTAAAATCAAAAATAAATAAGATGTAAATACATGAAGCTCAAAAACTAATCAACGTATCCTCGGTTTACGGCATGCCCCTGAAGGTGACTTATCAAAATTGAGCTATGCTGCGCTATGTTGTGCTATGCTCTATTTAGTCAATGCGCTCCTCGTAGATTATAAAGAGAAACAAACAAAACGTGCTGCGCTGCGCTTTGTGTCTGCACTTTGTTTAAAACATTGCAAGATCACGCGATACGTGCTGGCACGTTCCTCAAACGTGCTGCGCTACTCTTTTATTAAAATTAAACAGCTACACGTGGGACCATTCATATTTAAGATTAGTTACGGTTTGCTCACGTGATTTTTTCGGGATTGCTTGTGAGAGGTCGCGAGTCGAAACTAGTCAGTTGGACTCGCTACCTCGCCGTTTATTCAGCTCATGATTAAGGGCTCCGTTTGGGTCCGAAACTGTCGAGCAATCCCGAAAAACGTGAGTAAAGCGTAACTAATCATGAATATAACTACACGTGAGCTAATAATGATATGTACTGACCCAGTCGCACAGCTCAAAGTTTTTTGCAAAAAAAATTAAGTTCAAAAACTAAAACCCGACTACTGAAAAGTATATGAAACAAGAAAATATTATCATCTGAAATTGTTATGTGCAATACGCTAACTAAATAATATAATTGATTCCAGCATAATATCAAAAGGGTTACTTTGTACTATTGGGACTTCATCAATGCCAAATAGACATCAAATTCAATGCACTGGTTTTCTGTCGCAGCTATGTCGCGTTGATATTGATATACCTAATTAATAAGTGAGAGATTATTGATTACAACTGCTAATTAGAATTGTTGTCGCAATTTCAAGTTTGAGCCTGTTCATAGTATTTGTATTTACTACTACACGCCCGCGTACATGTCGTTTATCGTGTATTCCGTATTTTAGTGATAAAAGTAGCCTATGTCCTTCTCCAGGTTCCAGACTATCATTGTCCCAAGTTTCATCAAAATCGGTTTGCCGGTTTAAGCGTGAAAGCGTCACAGACAGACAAAGTTACTTTCGCATTAATTTATAATATTAGTAGGGATTATTTATTATGATAAAACTTACTTCTAATACATTATGCTTTGAAGTTACAAAGGAATAGTACAGTATTATATACCTAAGCAGCAGTTAAAAGATAAAAGTAAATGTGAATTATACTCTCTAAAGCACAATGAAAAAGATATCATAACATTTTACAATACCAGAGAGTAAATTGTGGAAAATTTGAATAGGTTTCAAAGTACGAGCTCTAACAAAGTGAGATAATATACCTAATGGGCAGAGGTGAGCGTAAAAATGTATGAATAATAATGTGTCGGGAATGTACCACAGATCATTGGCCGTCGTATGAAACTTGGACCGACCCATTTTAGATTAGAGGCGAGATCAAAAATGATTCCTTTTTAGAGTTTCATTCCCAAAGGGTAAAACGGGACCCTATTATTAAGGCACCGCTGTCCGTCTGGACGTCTGTCCGTCTGTCCGTCAGGCTGTATCTCATGAACTGTGATAAATAGTTGAAATTTTCACAGATGATGTATTTCTGTTGCCGCTATACCAACAAATACTAAAAAACAGAATAAAATAAATATTTAAGGGGGCTCCCATACAACAAACGTGATATTTTTTTTGCCGTTTTCATAGATAATGGTACGGAACCCTTCGTGCGCAAGTCCGACTCGCACTTGGCCGGTTTTTTATTATTTGACTTGGTCGCGCAGACAGGGTCTAAGATGCGAATCCAAGTAACAGAGATATAGAGAGACTCCCCTATACCCCTCTTGTTCTCTCACATACGACGGAACACAGTAAACTGCTTGGCGCCGAACTTTAATGTTCAGGTGGTAGCTAGCCAGGCGGACCGTATAGATCCTACCACCAAGCGTGCTGGGTTTTGTATAATCTTACAACACGCGTCTATCCCCAGCGTGCGGTGAGGAAGTTTTATATTCTAGCCCCCACACGGGATGAAATGTTCAGTCAGGCTTCAATATTAAGTCTATCTATTTGGAGGGTCCTCTAGGAAAAAAAGAGTGCAGATGAAGCAACTTTTCGTCAGCATTTACAGAGAAAATATATCTGAAAAAATAGGTAGTAATCTACAGGATATAATAAGTAACTTGGACTTGCCAGATTTTTTCTATCGGCATCACATAATAAGAAAAAAACCACCAAATCACCTCCAAATCGTTGAGATGAAACCATTTTACTCCTACATTTTTATCAAAAGACTATAAAAAAATATCTTCTGCTTTGCAATACAAAGGGCATAATTTCTAAAACACTTGACTAAAATGTTGTACCTACGTAGGAAATTTCAATATGTTGTGTGTTGACAGAAATACTTAATGTTTTTTTTCTGAAGAGGCGCCACTGTCGGTGGGGGAAGCGCCTTAAGTGCGTCAGCTGCTTACGTGTGGGATGGTTTACTATGCAAAGGGGATCTTTACTTCATTATTGGTAAAGATACAAGAGTCTTAATGGAGATGTTTCAGAAATGTATGGAGCCTGGGCCAGCACCATGTATACTATATGGAAATATAGCTATACAATAAAGTAACCGTTTTTTAATGTTCATTTTCTATAATTTTACTTTGTTTAATTGTACATTCAAGTTAACTTCGTAAAGGAGAGCAACACAACACAAAAATATGGTGGATCGAAATTATGTGAAATGTCATTTTGACAACTGTTGACATGTCATTGACCCCATAGTGTTTATTTCTTGTGTACTTACATAACCTATCTACGTTGTATATAGACGAAAATACTTGGATATCGAGAACTACAGGAGTTGTACTCGATTGCGTCACACACACATCACGACGAAACCTAGGACTGTCAAAGTTGTCAAATTCATGTTAATGTCAAATACAACTGTCATGGCTACAGAAAAAAAGGGTTAACATATTAAAAAACGTCCCCAAATAATAATTCCAGTACAATTGTACTCTTCTTCAAATTAATTTATTTGTATTTTTATGGTAATCCCCTATTTTTTTCCTAATTTTCTATATACTGTACATAGTGGTGGCCCAAAATCAAACATCTCCTTTTAACCAATAACGCTCTGTAAATCATAGGAATCTAGCTTTAGTGTATGGCAGCCCTTATACTTATTGAATTTTTAAAACAAAACTGCGTTCCAAGTTCGTCGTACAAACTTTTGTAAAGAAAAAGAACTGACAGAAAGAACTATAGGAGAAAGATAAGCTAAAAGTGTTAAACTTTTTACGTGAAGTGAAAACGTATGAATAATAGAGACGATGTTTGCCACAGGGTCGCGTGTGATACGCAGGGGCGGACTCTAGAGATGGGGGTGGAGGGGGGTCGACTGGAGTATTTCGATCACCACTCAAAAACTTACACAATATTTACTGTTAGAAGTAGAACTTACACATGTATTTTCACAAGTGAAATGGAAATAGGATCGCTTTCTATCATGTGAATTCATATAATTCGTATAATTCATTCCTATTATGTTATGAATTTTTTGGATGTTTGGGTTACCAGGTAATTTTTTGTTTAAAAAGTTGAACTTTACATATTACAATACTAAACATAGAAGATAGTTTACATTAGTTTTAAGAAATATAATTATGTTTATTCTTAAGTATGCGTGTGCATCCGCTCGGAATATTCCGGTCTGTCGCCCTGATTTGTCCCCTCGTCGGTAACAGGGGGACAGATCGAAACGTTTTATTTCTATTTGTCCCCCTGAAGAACAGCAGGGGACAGACCAGAAATATTTCGTTCGATCTGTCCGTTCGTCTTGGTGACAGGGGAACAGATCGAATTTTTTATTCTTGATTGTCCTCCAAAGGTGACAGATCAGGGAGACAGACCGGAATATTTCGTCCGCTCGGGCGTAGGAATAAATGCTCTTTTTTTCTTTCTTTCTTACGATAAGTAATATAATACGTTGAACCTTTTTATCCATGCGGATAACCCATATTTTAATAGTAGTCTATAGTCAAGTCTTATGAAGAAACTAATAGTATCATTTCCCACAGAGTCACCGTGGATCATCGCCAGCGATACGCACATTTGCTCCCGATGGGCGAACGCTAGAGGCGGGAGCAAGCGGAGTCCCTCGCTCGCCGTCGCCCCTCCGCGCCGCTTCTCTCGACGTACGCGCAGCGCCGCTTGCGCACGGCTCTCTGGCTTCTCTAGCAGACACCCCAACACCTTCAAGCCCGCGGCACGCACCGCCACGATGTCTATCACCGCTTCTAATGCCACCGAGGTATGTAAACATCATTGGTATCAAGTACATGTTTTGATTTTGCACGTCCACGTCACTCAAGGTACCTACCCAGACAGCTCTCTGGTGTATTACACAACACCTTCAAGACCGACATTTATATCGTCACGATGTCTTTCAATGTATTTTTAATTGCTTTTTAATTTAATATGACTTCCCAACTCAAATTAAATTCCAAAATTAGCCTTGACTGACCTTTTTTTTTTTTCCGGGGTGGAAATCCTCATGGATGTCCTCCGCCCTGGGGTGGGCGGAGGGGTCTGTCAGACTCTTACTGACTAAAACCACCCCGGTGTTCCATCTCACACCTGCGCCGAGGGTCACGGGAACTTACGACACTTCCGCAACCACCGGCTGGTGCCGGAGCCTTGACTGACCTAAGTCAAGTCTAATTTTGGAAAACTTACTAGCGAGTTGAAGGTAAATCGAAAATAACTTTAGCTTTGACGTCAATCTCAAATCCTTACTCCAATAGATCATAATGCCTCCGTGTACAACGTCAGTGTCGTATTGTACAGTGAAGTATTGATTAAGCTTGGTAGCTATTAATTATTCAAACTGTACCTATTTGGCCTTAGCCTTATAAATTCTGAATTCTTTAATCAGTGTTCAAAGTTATACAGTCAGGTTCTGTTTAGTAATTAATAATAAAGTTTAGCTTTCACACTATCCATCAAGTTCCAGGCAGATCTATTGAGGTTATTAAGTTAGGTGACGACTACAACTGGGTTAGTCATGAGCGCTGTACTCGTAATGATACTGATAGCTCCGTATATATAGGACTCGACAGCTTCTAACAATGACGTTTGATAAATTATGTTAAGAAATTCACAACTCACAGAATAATTGGACGTAGTTTCTGAAAAACGTTCCAATCCACAAGTAGAATAATATTGAGTTAATATGACGAAAATGGTCAGGTTATTCAATTATGGAGGCTAGAACTGGTGAGTCTACCGTCACTGTCAGCCAGAAAATCGTGGCAGTGTACTAACCCACATGCTGTGTGAAATTGTATGGAGTTCACAAATATTTTAATGTTCAAACTCGATTTTCTGACAGCTGATATTTATGGGTTGGAACGTTTTTCAGAAACTAATTTCAATTAAAACTGTGACTAGGATTGTGGCATACGCAAAGAGCTACACTATACACAGGAGTGGCTAGATTCAGACTACAGATGATGATTAACAAGATGTACATTTAACACACGTGTTTGACGAATCATCTTTTGTACTTACAAGCAGATCTTGGTCCAATAGAAACACTCATTAGAGAATTTTAATCTAAAACGAGATGTGACACCTAAAGAACTTCCTTTAGGAGTCTTTCCTTCCTTTCCTTTACACTTTCCTCGGAACACTTGTTCCGAGGGTGCACTATAGGAATAAAGCCACAGAATGTCGAAAGTAAACTTGAGACGATGCCCTTAGTCTTTGTTGCTACCGCCACTTGCGCTCGACAATTTACTTGTCAACACTCGAGAATGCAAGTGGCTTTAGAGTGAGCTAGTGAGCTAGTCCTTTCTCGGAAAGTAGTACAGTCGCGCAAAATGCCAAATTAGGAAAACACACGACAAAAAAGTTTAGCGTACAAGCAACAAACCAACATATTTTCATTGGAACCAATTCTACTAACAGAAACATTGATGATACGCAACCAAACCGAAGCCGAACCGTTTATTCAGACAGCTTCCGTTTACAAAAACTGTCAAAATGTTTGCCAACAAAAACAAAACCAAACGTTTTGACAGTTTTCGTAGACGAAAACTGACTGATGGTTATGATTCGTTTGCGGTTGGGCAACAATTTTGTTAGGAATTAAAAATTTAAAAAACCCCCAACGCAAATAACAAAACAGCTGATGATCCTGAAATGGCTGAACCGATTTTGATAAAACATGTCTAAGAACCACCGCTAAAAAATCAGCTTTTATATAAAAAAAAAACGCACCTAAATCGGTTCACCCGTTTAAGAGCTATGGTGCCACAGACAGACAGACACACATAGCGGTCAAACTTATAACACCCCTCTTTTTGCGTCGGGAGTTAACCGGTTCGCTGCCAACTCTATAAAACAATTAAAAATCTATTGTTTGATGAGTGATGGTAGTGGAAGGGTTAAAACTTAGTCTTGATGTCCTACGCAGGCAATTATTGATATTGTTGTATGCGTAATAGTAATGGATAACTCGTGTATTTTAAACGAGGACCTCATTTTACCTCGTGAGGCACCCCTCATTCGAGGAGTGGATAGGTGAGACAGACTGGTGAGCGGCGGGCTTGCTTGTATACTACCACATGCCGCTTCGCTAGGTGAGAGAAGAAGAGAGAAAGGGCGCCAAGCGCGAGAACGAACGAACATTCCTCATCAAATATTTGCGTCCCTATCAGTTAAGCTGGCTTTCCACGGTGCGGGGTAGCGCGCACCGGCTGTGCGTGGTATCATCCGTAAAATAACGCACCGTGGGAAGCCACATTATTAGGGTGCGTGATGTGGATACGGCGCACCGCTCCGCACGCGTCCGCGTCACCACGGACGAGTCTCTTCTCATGGTGCGTCGGTGCGAACTCGTGAGTCGCGGTGCGCGATATCACGCACCGTGGGAAACAAGCATTACACACTCACTCGCTCACCAGTCACTTATACACACTAGCGCTTATACAATTGAGGAATTAGATGAGATGGTTTTAAGTTGAAATACGAGTAACTCCCTCATTTTCATTTTGAAGAACTCAAACGAGGCAACTTACGAGCTTACTAGAATTACCACTTATGAAACTCATTCGCGCATGCACAATCTGACTTAATACTTATGCCGCCTTCCACTGCGAGCGGAGCGGACTCCGTACGGTGTCCGTTGAACTCGCAATTGTAAACTGCATAAAAAAAACCTCCACAGTGGAAGCACTTCTATGCAGGTTACAATTCGGTATGTAAAGTAAAAGTTAACTTATGCTGATTCCAAAACCATTTCGAGGTTTTAGCTTGGTAAACCATATTTTGGAATTTTTAGCTCTTAAAATTATAATATGGTGTTTATTTTAGCAAAAATGCATGAATTCACTTGATATCTGTTTGACCTCTCTTCTTATTTCGTGACGTATCACGAAATAGTTACGAATAGTCGTTGCTGTTTGTTTGTGTATACAACGTCATTTATGGTACCTACATATACTTTTATTTTTTCTATACTTGGAGACAAAGAATTGGTTTCTTTGTCTATCGTACCCGGCAAAGGAATTGAACTCTTACTCCTATCGCATGACGTCATCACTAGAAAAACTTTAAAAATTTATTAAACAATAGCTACCGCGTAGAAAACAAAAATATTCAAATTAGTTTCTTGAAATAGCCTAATATTTAATAAAAAATATTTAAAAAAAAACAAAAAAAAACTTTACATAAGTACCGAATTGTGAGTTCAACGGACTCCGTACGGATTCCGCTCCGCTCTATGGTACTTGCAAACTTATCTGTTTTTCAATCGTAAAATGAAAATAAAATTACCTTATCAAATATCAACTTCCAAGAATACAAATAACACGCTAATTAAAGCGTTTTCCATTATTTACGAACATGTAAATCAAAGCGTTAATCCTCAACGTGAACGTAACACTCATACATATTGACTCAATTATTTCACGTTAGCGCTTCGTTCATTAATTATTTAGCAAAGTATCACACTCGGGCACGTGTACTTCGAAATAAGGCGTAACCTTTAACCTTTCCCCGTGAGACTAAAAGCTTCAGCACTTCAGTTTGGCAGTTACAACTTACGGTCCGGTATGACCTTCTAAATTGGGTACTGACTTTCATTCGTCGTAATTATTTTTGGTAATTTTGTTTGCTGAAATTATTGTAATTCATGAATAGAAAAGGTATTTTCTGTGTCATAATAATCAACTTGAAAGCTGATAATATCAGCTGGAATACCTGCTACATCATTTGCACATTTTTCACGAAATCTGGTTCAATCAAATATCAATCGCTTCGCTGGAAATTAAACAAGGTCAGTTTTCGTAATATTTGTAAGAACTGCAGGGAAATTGCGTAACGTAACCAACATCAATCATGACGGTTGATGTGTCAAAAACAATATTCATTGCGTGGTACATAGTTGTGGAGAAGTCGGATTGTTAATACATACGTTGCTATGGAAATTGTTGACCTGTCAAAATCTATATCTATACTTAATATTATAAAGAGGTAGAATTTGTTTGTTTGTTTGTATGTAGGAGGTAATCTCCGAAACTACTCATCCGATTTCAAAAATTCTTTCACCAATAGGAAGCTACGTTATCCCTGAGTGCTATAGGCTATATTTTGGGATCAAAAAATTAGGGATCCGTAAATTAACGCGAGCGAAGCCGCAGGCAAAAGCTAGTCATAGATATAGCGATTACGAGTATCTCTCGCAATTATGTACGATGTCCACCAACCGGGCCACGCAGGAGCGAAGCGCAGCGCGTCGCAGCGGATGCTCGAGCACGCGCCAGTAGCCGAGCACGTCCGGCCGACGCCGCGACGGCTACAATTTGCTGGAACCCGGGCGCATGAGTGCGTGTGCTCGTGTATCCGCTATCGCAGTCAGTTTCTACCTGCGGTGTGGCCGAGCGGAGCCGACCGGACGCGACGACCACCGAGCGCCGTCCACGTACGCGAAGAACCGACCGGCTGCCGCGGCGTCTGAGCACAGCCGACCGGCTGCCGCGGCATACGCGCGGATCTAACTAAGTTCGAAGCAGTGTAAATTCCACGCAAACATGAAACTTAACTATTGTATATAAGCCTGAATTTCCTTTAACACAGTGTGAAATGCGCTCCGGCGCGCTCCGGCGCGGCCTGTTTGGTGGTACATTAGAATGCTGATCTGTTGACACAAGTCGTACACACAAAGTTGGATCTAGCTGGGACGGAAAGTAATACTGAACACAAACAAACGGAATACTGAAAACACATCAAGGAGAAAAAATAGAAAGACAAATAACGAGGAAGAAGGAAAATTAACACAAGTAAATTACAGACGGAGAGTATTCTGCCTAAAGTTCCCATTAAAATGGAACGAGGGGAATCCTATAGGAAAGTACATAGAACTCATCTACACTATCAATTCCCACTGAGACTTGCCCTAATGTATGGAAACTCTCTTATCCCACCCCAAACGCAATTCCACTCACAATGTAGATTCTTGAAGATTGCCATATAAGAAACTATTTCCTATTTCCTCTAAGGCTACGGTTAGATGGGCTCAAAGTAAGCGACAAACGATTTGCGAGGAATGCTAAATTACTGATGCATTGGTTGAGTTATCTCTGCTTTATCGATACATGTACTTACAGGGTTATTGGAAAAATATTAACAACCTCTTAAGGAGTCATTGTACTCATCATTATGAACAACTTTTACTATGGGACCAAACCAGAAATCACGAAAAAAAAAACATCTGTTCCCTACATTTTGACGAGTTAAGATAACATAGGCAATAGCTGTTTTTTTTCGCGATTTAATTTTTGGTCCCATAGTAATCAATTTGTAGTCTTAAACCGTGTAATTTATGGCACTAAAACGTATTTAATAAATAACTTTAAATAAAAGTAAAAACCGACTTCAAAAAAAACTCCAGTTTCAGAAGTCGGTGGCTTTTATTTGTTTCAGTGTAGAATTGCACCGACTTTTGAAACTGTTAATTTGATATTATGGTAATTATTTTACTCTTTTTAGTTTTTTTTGAAGTCCTTTTTTTTCAATAACGCTGTACTTATAGCTAACCAAAAGAGAGGCTCGTGGCTAATTAACAACCGTGCGGACCATACGATTTGCAAGGTCAAGCTGCGCTTGCTGCGGTCAGCCCGTGGATGGGTGACCGTTCGTTACACACCGAGACCCCTCCGAGCCAAGGAGAGCACGTTAAGCCGTCGATCAAGGGTTTTATACGAACACCCTATGACAGTAGCTACGGGCACAAAAGTCTGACGCCGTTCTACCCTTTGGCTATCGGCTTTATCTAGTACCTAACAGCAGTCGCTCCGTGTAAAATACGGGTATTCAGCCGCACCTGGGTCCTAATTCTCCTAAAATAAATTGTTGTCAAACGCAATCGAACCACAACCGCCAGTCAGTTTTTGTTTTCGAAAACTTTCAAAATGATTGATTTTGTTTTTTGTGTCAAACGATTCGACAGCTTTTGAAATTGAGAACTGTCTGAATGAACGGTTCGGCCTTGATTCGGTTGTGATTTATCAAGATTTATTTTAGGAGAATTAGGCCCCTGGTTACACTGGAAACCGACCCCAACGTAATTAGGAAAAGGATAAGTAGATAGATAGTATAGTTAATATACATATACAGGGTGAAATTGTAAACATATTGGGAAAAGTTGTAGAACAAAAGTTATTCATTATTATGTGTACTTTAACCACCTTTCGCATTAGTACCCCTTTTCTGCCTAACCTTGTATATAGATATAATTTACTTGTGTTCAATTTTCTTTTTCCTCATTATTTGTCTTTCTATATTTTTCTCTTTGATGTGTTTTCAGTATTCCGTTTGTATTTGTGTTCAGTATTACTTACAGGTAAAAAAGAACACTAGAAACTGAACAAATTTTTAATCTTTGCCAATACTGCGTCCGATTTTTTTACAGGCAATAAAATGTGTCTCAACATGCTGAAAATGTATTTAAAACTAATAGTACCATTCAAAGGTATACCAGAGAAGTTATTTATCTATATTAATAAAAAGAAAAGTCCTGACTAACTGACTCATCAACGTCCAGCCCAAACCCTTGGACCTAGAAAGCTGAAATTTTGCACAGAAGTTCCCTTTTATGTAGACAAGGAATAAGGAAGGATTTTTCGAAATTCAACCCCTAAGGGAGTTAAATAGAGGATGAAAGTTTGTATGGAAAATCGTCACTTAACGAGCTCAAAATTTCACGCAAGTGAAGTTGCGGGCAAAAGCTAGTCGTGTATAAACTGCTATATATATTTTTTTTTTTTTTTAAATAAACGTTGCCCCATACTAAGATTTCTCTTGTATCGTGGGTGCGTTTACAGACACAAATCTCACAAACAAACGCCCAGACCCGAAACAACCATCTGTAGGCCATACAAATTTTTGTTCCGTGTGGGAATCGAACCCACGACCCGTAGCGCAGAAGCCAATCGCTTAGCCACTGCACCAAACGTGTCGTCAATATTGTCAAGCCATGCGAGTATAGTGCCCTTTGTCAGTTGATTCTGACTATCTAGAGGCACTATACAAATCCCCGTTTCTCCTAGCTTTAAGCCGAAATCCAAGCCACAGACGGAGATCCGTCCCGAGATCCGATTATGTATATTTGAGTTCGGCAAAGAGCTCTCTGTGCTCGACGTGTTCCGGTGTAGCAATTCTAGCTATCAACAGCTACCTGCATAGAACGTACAAAATATTAATAAAGCTGCCCGCTTTGGAAAATGCTCGGCTGCCGATATCAACCAATGAGTAGCTCATGGACTGGTGTGGAGTGTGGGTGAAGGGAGGGCTTTTTGGGGGATGTCTATATTGTAAAATCGACGTTCAAAAAGAACTAAGTCATTCTAGTCTATTTTGAATAAATGAGTTTTGAGTTTGAGTTTGAGTTTGACTACGTATCAACATAAAATACGCTCGCTAATCGAATCTCGAGCTCTCGTCGTTGATGTATTTCACAGTGGCGTAGCTACCGTATGGCTAGAAGGGGCAGTGCACCTGGGCCCCCAAGCTCGAGGGGCCCCTCGGCCTCCATGAACGACGTTCGAAAAAGTTATACAGCATGTAAGGGTAAACACCGTTATCACTCAAACCATGGGTAGTTGACGTGAACACAAAAGCAGAGGCCAAACAAAAAAAAAAATTGTATACACGCGCGAGAAATGAGCGGCGCGGCGGCGCTACGACGCCGACGCGGCTTACACGCACTCGCTAGCGAGGTTGCTGACTGACGACTGGGGTAGCGAACTGTGCGGGGCCGTGCGTCGGGCCACGCGGCGATTTCCCCGCGCCCCCTCCCGTAGTTTGTTGCCCCCGCACGTAGGGTGATATGCTTACGTGGAAAAATGAAAATTTAAAAAAAAAAAGTTTGTTATTTTTCATTGATTTTACGTTCTACATATAAATGAAACCAAACGACTGGTTTCAAGGATAACGGTGTTTACCCTTACAGCCTGTTTAAGTAATATCCTAGTTGAATAAAGAATTTTTGACTGTAACTTTTTGGCCCCTAACCAACGTCTTTTACGTGAAAGCGTGACAAACAAACAAACTTTCGATTAAATAATTATTAAATATCTGTTCCATTATACATAATATACATAATGCTTACTAGTAATAGCTTTGCTATATTATGCCCTGCAGTGGACGATAAGGAGCTGATGATGAAGTAGTTTTGCACCTTCAAAGTATTTAGTTTAGTTTAAATAGGGCCCCAATTTAATTTTTACCCCGGGGCCCTTGGTTACATAGCTACGCCACTGGCGATATGGTTGATAAAATATGTTAGTTTTATCCGGCATAAACTTAAGAAAAGAGGACGGGGAACTTAATTCCCAGTACGTATCTTTAAGTTCAATTTCCTAAAGTAGCGGGCTCATCTGTCGTCGAGTCCGTCCCTCGTGATTAACGATAAACGCCGCAGATGTTCGACGACACTTTGTATATTGTGTAATTGTCTTTGCGTTACCTCGGCAACAAGTATTTTATATCCTTCTAGGTTTTTTCCCCAGTGTGCTGGGGTCGGGTCCATGTTTAACAAGGCGTTCCATATACAAGGTTAGTCAGAATGGGGGTACTAATCCGAAAAGGTGTTAAAGTACACATATTAATGAATAACTTTTGTTCTACAACTTTTCCCAAAACTCAATAGTTTAAGAGAAACAGTTGTTCAAAAATCTCAAAAAAAATCTTTAAGATCTATATATCCCCAGTTATGATCAGCTGTGTTTACATTTTAGGTCATATTTGGGGTCATGAATTAGAAGCACCATTTTCTGAATTTGTAACTAAAGCAGGGATGAAGAATTTTTGAAAAAATTGAAATAAAAATCATTTTATTTGGAGAAAAAAATATCGAACTTTGAAATTTTAACACTTGTGTTCGACTTTAAATCGAACACTCAGCGAATATGAGTAATTGCATCGAATGCAAGTATGCACATTCGCTCGTTCACCTAAAAGTGAGCCAGTTCGCGATCACGTCTCCTGTGAGACACCACGTACTCAAAACCAATACCATTACCATTTAACCATAATTTACCAATTAGTTAATCGTACATACGTAGTTTACCATTTTACCATTTCTTGTAATTGTAAATAATTGTATTGAGTGATTATAGTGAATATAAGTATTTTCCTTATAATTCAAGACTTTAACTTTTACCAAATATATCTTACCATATATCAATACGAGAAAGGTGTGTTAGTCACCATAGCGCGAACACTACTTTCTACAACTTGCTTTTAAACAGTCATCAGCGATACTATAAGTGGGCTTCGGATTAGTACCCCCTTTCCGACTAACCTTGTATTTTGCAAAGCAGTTCACTTTTCCGGAATCCTGACGACTGTCTGATTCGGAACGATTGCCTTATCAAAATACGAAGAGTCACGTGGAACACCTCTAATTTTGTCTGTGTCAGTAAATTATAATAATTTATTTATACAGGGTGACTGGATCTGGACTGGCCATAGCAAATGCGCATACAGAGAAGGTCATTTGCTAATTATTAGACCTTGCTTTCCCTACCTAAAGTTTTATAGTTTAGGAGATATTTTAAAATTTGCGTTCAAGCATTCTTAACTAGTTTTTTTTTTATTATTATTTGTTGGTAGTCATAATAAACATTTGTGATTAAAATACTCAAAATAGGTTTAAAAAATAAGATATTTAAGGTCTTGAAGGTCAAATTTTGGAAAAATCTCATCTATACATATAAAAGGAGAAGCTGACTGACTGACTGACTGATCTATCAACGCACAGCCTAAACCGCTGGGGTTAGAAACTTGAAATTTTAACAGTAGGTTCTTTTGTAACGTAGGCATCCACTAAGAAGGGATTTTTCGAAATTCAACCCCTAAGGGAGTTAAATAGGGGATGAAAGTTTGTATGGAAAATCGTCACTTAACGGGTTCAAAATTTCACGCAAGCGAAGCTGCGGGCGAAAGCTAGTCTATACACATAAAAAGAGAAGCTGACTGGCTGACTGACTGATCTATCAACGCACAGCCTAAACCGCTGAGGTTAGAAACTTGAAATTTCGATCGTAGGTTCCTTTTATAACGTAGGCATCCTCTAAGAAGGGATTTTTCGAATATTGAACCCCTAGGGGAGTAAAATAGGGGATGAAAGTTTGTATGGAAAATCGTCACTTAAAGGGTTCAAAATTTCACGCAAGCGAAGCTGCGGGCGAAAGCTAGTTAAAGTATAAAAATTGACATATCTCCCAAACTATAAAACTTTAGCTAGGGAAGTAAGGTTCAATAATTAGTAAATGACCTCCTCTATATGCGAATTTGCTATGGCGGGTTCAGATCCAGTCACCCTGTATACTCGTTATTGTACACCAATAGAAAAATGCAAGTACTGCCTAACCTTTTCCTATGTTCGGGTCAGCTTCCAGTCTAACCAGAAGCGGCTGAATAACCAGTAATAAACACGGAGTGACTGTCATCAGACCTCAGCAACCCAGTTACTGGACAATGTCGATATTGGCGTAACGACTGTCTAAGTATTCGTATGACACCCGGGACTAGGCTTGCCAAACTTAATGTATGAATTTACCGCGACTTTGGCAATAAAAATGCGGGCCGTGGCAAAAAAAGCGGGACCCAACTGTCAAAGTATAGGGAGGCGAAAAATACAATAAGAAATTATTTTAAATATGTAGTTTTATTAAATGTTTTACTTTGGCTTTTTATTTTTTTGCTTTTGTTTTAATACAACTAGTTAAACAAAACTGAGTTCACTAAATTCCGACTTCTGTCCGAAGGTTTAGCCGTAGGTATGATAAAACGGGACAATTGGCGTCCCGCAAACATCTTTCGCGGGACGCATCCTCTAAAGCTCTAGAAACGGGACATCTCGGCTCTCGCGGGACGGTTGGCAAGCTTACCCGGGACCGACGGCTTAACGTGCTCTCCGAGGCACGGAGGGGTATCCGTGTAACGAACGATCACCCATTCTCAGACTGATGTGTGACCATAAATGCAAGTATAGTAATGATTTTAATTATGACACCCCTCTTTTTTCGTCGGGAGTTGAAAATAGGTTCAGACGCCAGCACATAAAGCTATTACAATCTGTCAAATTTCTTTAATAGATTTTCATCTTTACCGCAAAAGCATTAGGTTCAAGGTTGATTAGGAAAATTTGACTGTTTCGGTTTCGGAACTTGTCGGCGAAGTTCGGAGCTTGTCGGCGTTGGTTCGCCACACAGTATAGAGACTACCTGCGCCGACTAACTGCGCGGACCAGCACAGACAAGCGCTGGCAGATCGGCGCCGGCAACCCGCTTTCTACGCGTATACGCACGTACAGACGCCGGCATATAAAGCTACTACAATCTATCAAATTTCTTTAATAGATTTTCATCTTTATCGCAAAAGCATCAGGTTCAAGGTTGATTGGTAAAATTTGACAGTTTCGGGTAGCTTGATGTGCTGACGTCTGTACAATGGACGACCATAACGTACCCGGCAATTAATTCCAGGCAACTTTAGGATACCTGGAACTCTTGTTTGAGTGTTAACAGCGATTACACAAGACTGTTCACAACGTCAGTTAATCTGCACAGTGACCATTCAGCTATAGCTTCGTAACAAAACAAGAGCGTTGCATTCCAAAAGAGTAAAAAAAACTTCAAGTGCGCTGTGCAGGATTTCGTCAATGGAATGCCAGCGCAGCGCGGCACTTCCATCTACTTTCGATGCTCACTTACCTACATAGTTTTAAAGCTCTTTGTAAAGAGAAAGTCTAGCGAGTCAACTAGTCTAAAAGTTTATAATAGGTTGATTACATTGCACTGAAGTGTGAACACGTTACGTTGCACAGAGTAAAAGAAAATTGCTAAGTGCAAAGTTGCTTGTTATCGCGCGAGGATATCGTATTGCTTGCACTAACTAAACAAGATGGTGCTAATGAATGCCCATTACTGGATAACTAACGATAAACAAGGGACGTCCTTGCATTCTTGACATATTTTGTTTTGGCTTCTACTTTTACGAAATATGTGATAAATTGGTCGGCTGTCCCCTTTCAAAACCTAGTAAGGGCTTAAAACGAAATTTTACAGGAGAGCGCATAAACGTAAAACCGATCAGCCTTTGAAACGTATTTATGTTAGGTAAAACCATGTGGTTAAAGTGACTTACTAGGTTTTAAAATGATCAGAGGCAGTGAATGGCACTTACTAGGTATCGATGCTTAAATATATCTGCTTATTATGTGAGTTTTCAACGCTGGGTAGAGACTTTCTAGGTTAGCAAGATTATGCAATATAATGATTTTTGTAAAAAGTGTCCCATAATAGGTTTTGAAATGGGACAGCCCTGGTTTCATACGGATACCTATGACAGTCATTCGTTACGCGTAGTCAGAAACCCGAAAGTCTGACAACCGGTGTAACCTTAGGATATCGGCATTGCCCAGTAACTGGGTTGTGGAGGTCTGATGGCAGTCGCTACGTGTAAAATACTGGTATTTAGCCGTATCTAGTTTGACTGGATGATGACCCCAATATAGATGGGAAAAGGCTAGGCAGATTACTGTTACGAAAAATGGGTTTCACAGTGACCTTTGCCTCCACGAGTGGCGATACTTAAGTACGTCCTGCGCACCCTGGGCAGTCAGCCTCGCTACCAACCTTGCTGACTGGCTAATATTTTCACCATAGCATGAGCTATTTCCGTATAGCTCGTGCTGACACGAGAGAAGAATGACCTTTTTCATAAAATAGATATTTAAATTGACATTGTTGTAGAAGATAAGTTATGGTCATGTTTTAGTTTAATTATAATTTAATTGTGACATATTATTGATTTAATTTTAATTTCATTTTGTTCTTGTTTTTATTGTAATTTAATTTTAATTTAATTTTAATTTTAATTTTAATTTAATTTTAATTTAATTTTAATTTAATTTTAATTTAATTTTAATTTAATTTTAATTTAATTTTAATTTAATTTTAATTTTAATTTAATTTTTAATTTTAATTTAATTTTAATTTAATTTTAATTTAATTTTAATTTAATTTAACTTTAATTTAATTTTAATTTTGGTATTGATTATAATTTTAATTTTTTATTGTAATAATGTTTTTGATTTAAATGCTACTAACTTATTTCTCTATGTTCTAATAATAATACTGATACGTTTTCAATTTTAAATGTTGAAAGGCAGACGCCGTTTTCTTCCGGCAATAGAAGTTATCCAGTCCACCTAACACCCCTTCCCATAGACCAAATATTTTTCACCATATTTTACAATAGTCCTGCACCCACCTGGGACGGTTCATGACTGTACTCCAATAGTGCAGCCGTGGATAGTCCCCGGTTGGTGCCCCACCCCATCTTAGATTAAAGTTCTCAAAGGGGCCTCTGCGCGTTGGACCTGTGTCCCCGTGTATGCCTTCCAAAGGACCGGACTTCTTCCGCAAGAAAGATGAGCCGTGATTCCCAGAGAGATACTGATACAACATGGACGTTTTCCGAAACAAAGGATTGAATTGAAAAATAAAGCATTCTTTAATGATGAAACTTTGTCACGCTTTCCTTGTTTTAGGTACGCACAGTTTCGCTTGTCAACTGTCCCCTCGTCCGTGCTCTCGCAATGCTAATACGGTAAATCAATGCTCCGCGTCCCGTCCGACATAAATTGTCATCAACTCAATTTTAGATACCCTCCGCACAGATTGCGCCCTCTGTGCGGTATCTCAAATTGAGTCACTCAATCCGCCCTGACAACAGCCTTCAACATCCCCCCCTCTCTCACCCCTATCGATATTGTGCTACAATCATAATAGGAATTCTGTAAAAGTTAATTAGTGAAAATTCCCGAGAACAAAAATGTATGGCGCGAAAGTTTTGAATGACTTGCCTGTTAATTAAAAATATGGCATTTTCGATAACATTTTTTTGTGTACTATTCTTAAACGAAATTAATTAATTGTTTGACATTTGGATCGGTTATTTGATTAGTTTTGTAGGTAAAAAAAGGTGTTTTGTAACGCTGATGGCATGTGGACGGATTCTGCAGATACCTAGGGCCTAATTCTCCTAAAATAAATCTTGATAAATCACAACCGAACCAAGGCCGAACCGTTCATTCAGACAGTTCTCAATTTCAAAAGCTGTCGAATTGTTTGACACAAAAAACAAAATCAATCATTTTGAAAGTTTTCGAAAACAAAAACTGGCTGACGGTTGTGGTTCGATTGCGTTTGGCAGCAATTTATTTTAGGAGAATTAGGCCCCAGTTCTCAATTTCAAAAGCTGTCGAATTGTTTGACACAAAAAACAAAATCAATCATTTTGAAAGTTTTCGAAAACAAAAACTGACTGACGGTTGTCGTTCGATTGCGTATGGCAGCAATTTATTTTAGGAGAATTGGGCCCCTAGTTCTGGTTCGAATGTTGAATCTCATGCTTATACTAGAAAAACACAACGAAAACACGTAAACGATGATAAGCGAATAAAAAAACATTTAGATTTAGATTTTTAGAACATTTAGATTTTTAGATTAAATGCTTATAAAGCTTACTAAACGTACTACGTAGAGATGTCAGTTATATTTTAAATTAAAAAGTACTACAAAACATTGAATCCTTTACACGGAACAGCTGCTGTTCGTTCACAGTATCTCTAAATGGTAAGTCAAATGAAACTTTATTGTTCAACCTTTGTGACCAGAACGGGAACTGCAAAAAAATATCTGTTAAGCCACGAATACGAGGATTTTCATTAAGGAATGTTTGCATAACCAACATATGACCTAGTTAGTAGTTACGTATCCACTCTGCAGCTGATCCGAGCGTAAAGCCTTTTCTCGCTATTGTGAGAAAAAAAAACAACATAGAATTTGAAAATCGACTTTCGTACATAATATATAGAAGTCTGAACCAAATGCTCGTTACTGGTTAGTTGTTTAGGCTGAGCATCCACCAAAGCTGTGCTACGCTGCGTAGCGAGGAATGTGTTTTGTAAGCACCAATAGAAACACTTCATTTACCTAGCTTCGCTCTGCGCAGCTCTGGTGGATATGGGCTTAGCGGAGCGAGGTTTTTGTTCATACAAAACAAGCGAGAAATGCGAGCGAGGGATGTGTTGCGAGGAATGTGTTGCGAGGAATTTGTTACGAGGAACGTGTTGCTAGGAATGTGTGCGAGGATTTGAAAATATGCGCCTACCAGTCATTCAATAGATGGTGTTTGGAAGAGGTAGATGGTCATTTGTACACATTAACACATTACGCATTACACATTCCACATTCCTCGCACAGCTCTGGTAGAAAGGGTCACGCCGTTTCACATCCTCGCTACACATTTTCGCACCGCACATTTTCCTCACACAGCTCTGCTGGATGTCCAGCCTTATAATGCACACAATGAGAAAGTTAATCAAAATACATAACATAACATCACGCCTGTATTCCCCGAAGGGCACCGCCGCCGCAACGCATCGTGTGCTCCCGCTCTAAGTTTTTTGTAGTGAAATTACGTATAAACGTTTTAAAAATAAATCTCGAAGATTGTTTTTTCATACATCGTTATGCTGCATTTTGAATGCATTTATCTTAGTGTTATTTGGTTTTCCCATGTGGAATTTCTCAGTAGCAGGGGGTCTACTCCTTAAGCACGAAATCCATGGTTTCGGCCTTAGTTACGAGTGTTTCCTACTCCCTATCACCTACGGACATACGATTATTTCGGGGCCCGAACTAAGAATGAATGACAACACGATTTGACAGTTGCCCCTACTACCGACGTGTTTTTGCCCGTCCGAAAAGTTGAACTTGACACTTGTTTTGTTCACTCCTACGTTTCGAGCTACTTTCGGACGGGCGACTAACTTCGTTGACGGACTTAAGGAGTAGGCCCCATGGTTAGACTGGAAGCTGAGCCCAACATAGTTGTGAAAAAGCTAGGCAGAAGCCCATTTTATGCCACTAATGGACCATTACGAGCTGATGTGTACAATCGCGGACTTGAAATGTTTACCACCCTAAAGTCTATAATTGCTTCCACATTACTTACTTTTTCATAAGGTCAATATGACATAAGTTGATATGACAGGGGGTATTTACAAAACTGCTATTAATTAGCTGTTTTTCGGTACATTTTCCGATCAATCCGTGAAACTTAGCTAGATGTTATGGTAAGCTACGGATAGACTACGCTTTTGTCTAAAAATGGTAGATAAAACATTTTTAAATTTGTTAATTTATAATTAAATAATATTAATTTTTCGTAGCCTCCTCCCACGAAAATACTGAAAATGGGGTGAGTTTCGGTACATTTTCCTGAAGAATTCAAGGGTTTTAATATATAAATACAATACCATTCGTTAACAGACATATTAACGTTAAAATGGTAGAGAAAATAAAATAAGAAAATTGTTGGAATATGCACAGGAAAATAAAAAATCATTTTGAATTTTTTTCAAATATTTTGCTAGGCCGATGAACCTTAACTATGTGAAAATAAAGTTGGTTTTCCATCTGTCATTTTACTGTCAGCCATCATTGTGAGTAGACTCGAGTCGCTTGACAGCAGAAATAAGCGGTCAAATAGATCCCTCGACGGTCACAAACATTTGATTTGACCTAACTTGAAGATAAAGCTACGCTGTGTGTGTGTTGGTCGTCCGCATATCGTAATTATACTTTTTACCTACGCTTTCTGCAAACGCGTCCTTAAACCTTATTGCGCACAGTGTGAGAAGGAATCGTCTTTGAAATCTGATAAACATTTCGAGTCCGCGACCATACGTAACTCTTCTTACATCTTCACAGATCCCACACACAATATTTTCCTCGTATACCTAGCAACTGTTAAAATATCGATGGGTACATTTTTCCGTACACCAATGTCTAGGTATATAACTGCTATGAATGACATGACCCAGTTACCTATGTTCGGATAGGTAGGTATATTACAATTACGTCGTACATTATGTGGAGATATTATTTTATATAGCTCCTTTATGAAGCTGTGTAATTGGATTTGGTATGATCAAAGAGTACCTGTGTATGGTTGTTGTGTTTTGTTGATTTCAATAGAAACTTACCTATCGTCGAAAACCTCGGGAATGCAATTTGGTCATTTTTATTTTATCACGACGTATCTATAGGTACTATAATTATAAAAGAACCGCTCTATGCGAAATTATTTTGAAGGCACTGAAATTAAGTCTTTATTGGGTATTTCAAATTCGTAATGTCTTCACGCATTTATAATAAGCTTCCTAAACAAATAAGAGAAATTGAAAACACTAAAAACTTAAGAAAAAATAAAATGACTTCTTGGTAAATAGACCATATTATACAGTAGATGCATGATTTTTTTTCCGACAGATTCGTGATGAGTTAGTACCAAATTGTTTTTATGTTTTGATGCAAAATGTAGCTCTATTTTAATTAAAATGTCTATTTAAATTAAAATGTCTATTTAAATTAAAATGTCTATTTAAATTACAATGTCTATTTAAATTAAAATGTCTATTTAAATTAAAATGTCTATTTAAATTAAAATGTCTATTTAAATTACAATGTCTATTTAAATTAAAATGTCTATTTAAATTAATATCTATCACATAAACTTAGGTCTAAAGCCGGGTCCGCAGCGCCAATTTTCTAACATGTTATTGTGTTTTTGCGAACAAAACTGTTAGGCCACGCCCCTATTCGGTTAGCAAACAATGTTAAGCCGGGTCCGCAGCGCCAATTTTGCTAACAAAACTGTTAGGCCACGCCCCTATTCGGTTAGCAAACAATGTTATCAAGTTTGCAAACACGAAAACACAGCGCAGCGGACCCGGCTTAAGATAACAAATTGTTTCAAAGTATTGTATGCCTAACATGGTGGAGCAGTGCGGACGCACACCAAAATAACAACAACTCTGTAACCACTGTCTCACAATAAAGATCTTTGTAATAAATATAAAAGACTAGCTTTTGCCCGCGACTTCGTCTACGTTAAAGCCCACAGGGATCGTGCAATGACTAAATGCATTCCCAAGGTTTTCACTCTAAGGGTAAGAACTCACGAAGCGTTTTTCACCCGCGCCCGCCGCGGTTACGGGCCCGCAGCTTCTGTAGAATGCAGCTATATATACAAGGTTAGTCGGAAAGGGGGTACTAATCCGAAAGGGTGTTAAAGTACACATAATAATGAATAACTTTTGTTCTACAACTTTTCCCAAAAGTCAATAGTTTAAGAGAAACAGTTGTTCAAAAACCTCAATAAAAAAACTCTAAAATCTATCTATCCCGAGTAATGATCAGCTGTGTTTACATTTTAGGTCATATTTGGGGTCATGAATTAGAAGCACCATTTTCTGAATTTGTAACTAAAGCAGGGATGAAGAATTTTTGAAAAAACTAAAATAATAATCATTTTATTTGTTTTTTTTATCGAATTTTGAAATTTTAACACTTGCTTTCAAACAGTCATCAGCGATACTATAAGTGGGCTTCGGATTAGTACCCCCTTTCCGACTAACCTTGTATGTAAAAAATTAAAGCACATTCGCAGCGCAGCCTCGGCGGGTTGTGCCCGCGCGCTCTGCGATCGGTAGGCGGGCGACCGCTGTGGGCGGCGGCGGGTACAGAAAATCGACGTATGTTGTTTTTGAAGAGCAGTTTCCATTTTTCTTTCTGTGAAGTAAGTACAAAGCAACAGCTCGTTTCTGGTGTGCGTCCATGACGGTCTGGAACTCAACTAAACAATCTGATCGTAAATAACCGCTCGTCTTGCGATAATCGCCCGCCAAGTTTGCGAGCGATAATCGCAACCGCGACGGCTGCGTAACCGCACAGAACTCCGGTCTCGTGAGTTTGGAAATAAAACAGGTGTTCCTTCACCGCGGCGGGCGCGGGTGATACTCGCTTCGTGAGTTCTTAGCCTTAGGCGACGCTATCTAATATTTACTGCTAATTTGAAAGGACTTTCTAGTTTTCTCCTCTCGTGTCGGCACGAGCTTATGAGTATAGTGCATGCGACCGCATACCGTAGTGAAAACATAAGCCAGTCAGCTAGGTTGGTAGCGGGGCTGACTGTCCAGGGTGCGCCGGACGGACGTAATTAAGTAGCGTCACTTGTGAACACTTTTTAATGTAGGTACTTTGTTAGTAAATTTGTTATAACCTTTTCACCGTGAGTCCTGACGTTTCTCTACAAATGTTACCATACAAATATGAAATGTTTAAAAAAAACCGTACCATTATCTATAAAAACGGCAAAAAAACACGTTTGTTTTATGGGAGCCCCGTTAAATATTTATGTTATTCTGTTTTTTAGTCTTTGTTGATACAGCGGCAACAGAAATACATCATCTGTGAAAATTTCAACTGTCTAACTATAACGGTTCATGAGATACAGCCTGGTGACAGGCGGACAGACGGACGGACAGCGGAGTCTTAGTAATAGGGTCCCATTTTACTCTTTGGGAATCCCTGGCACGCGAGTCCGACTCGCATTTGGCCGGTTTTTTTAAATATTTGATATTCTCTAAATGGTAACGTTTTTTAGGGAAACGTCAGAACTCACCTTACACCTTACTTGCTGTGGTGAAAATGAGGAATGTCAGTACTAAGATGGTAGCCTCTCATTGGCTACGCCTTGTGGTTCCCGCTGGGTAGGTACTCTGTCATGGCATCGTAATTGACAAGATAGATGGCCAGCAATATTCTACCTTTTCTACACAGACAAATAATCCACTAGGTTTTTATTAGACGCTCAACTTATCGTAGACAAAGAAAGTGGTTAGCCGGTTTAGGTAAGCCTATGAAAATTAAGCGCAGTTCAAACTACGCTATAACATATAGCATATAGGAAATATTGTATAGCATAACGATATCACTCAGCATACATTTTATACGGACACGTTCACATAACGCTATTCTATAACGTATTGGCTTACTGTACGCGATAAACTTGAGCAATTCTCAGAGCTATATCGTACGACTTCTACCCCGTCTGTCGCTGAAGGATCGCCATCAATAACTTGCTATACATAGTCAGGGGCGGATTTGATACGTTGGCTGCCCTAGGCCTATGAAATATTGTCGCCTAATAGCTGTATATCACGAAAAATGAAATGAACTATTACTAAAAAAAACTTGCGAGATGCTATGGACTAATTTTTGAGTTTTTACATTTGAGTTGAGTTTATTGAGTTTGAGTTGATGGATAGGATCATGAAGGCGCGACTACTAAAAAAAACCCACCAGATTTTTCCGCACCCTAAATTTTGCCGCCCTAGGCCCGGGCCTACCTGGCCTATAGGGAAATCCGCCCCTGTACATAGTAAACCGGCTTGCGATATAGCGTATAGAGTGAACGTCGTGCCATATAGTTATAGCTTATGCCGCAGTATGCTTAACTATAGCGAAATAATATAGCGTAGTCTGAACTGCGCTCAAGGCTGGAAAAAGATAGAATGGAGAGAGTTGTACGTAAAATACTCGTTAACACTAATGCCCTAAGCGAAGAAAAGAAGGTTTTCATTTACTTTACCTACGAGTATAGATACCTACCCACATTCTCTCACAATAATCACACACTGCTGTTAAGACGCTTAACATAGGCATATAGGTACGCTACCCATTACCGTTCCATCCATTATGGATATACTCATTGGATTTTATATCAAAGAGTAAGCTTTTTCCGCAAATTCACAATGTTTTTCTTTGCTGTACGGAGCTACGTTATTGTTAAGGTCTAGTACAGGGGTGGGCAAACTAAGGCCCGCGGGCCAACTCCGGCCCGTGAAGGGTTTTAATCCGGCCCGCCAAACCTCCCTTTTAGAACAAGAGTGTATGGCCTTCGGAAATATATTTTTGCAGCGTCATCGACACAAATAGGTATACAATGAATCTAATACTTATAAAAATGAATTGCTGTCCGTTAGTCTCGCTAAAACTCGAGAACGGCTGCACCGATTTGGCTAATTTTGGTTTTGAAATATTTGTGGAAGTTCAGGGAAGGTTTAAGTGGTGAGAAAATGTGGAAAAATCGCGAGGTTAATAGTAAAAACATCAATTTAATTTTCCCATACAAACTGTTCCTACCTGTCAAACATTTGACGTTCATCCCGTCGGTACGGTAAACTCGGGTCCTCAAATTAAAGAACGCATTAATTATGGGTTTCGAATCGACAACATATATCCACAACAATCGGATTATCGCGTATTTAGATTTTAAAAATGCAAATTAGTGTCACTATGACAAAGAATCGACATATTTGTTGTTAAAAATTTATTTTGTCACTTTGTAGCATTGCAACGCATGCCAGGTACAGCTAGTACATAGCTAATTATAAAATGCCATATCAAATAGCCGAAATTATGTGAGCCAAAACTGTTAGTTTTGGCAGAACAAAATGCTTTTTTTTATAATTCTGGCTCCCTGCAAAATTTCTTACGTTTTACTGGCCCCTCTTAAAAAAAGTTTGTCCACCCCTGGTATATCAAATAGCCGAAATTATGTGAGCCAAAAATGTTAGTTTTGGCAGAACAAAATGCTTTTTTTATAATTCTGGCTCCCTGCAAAATTTCTTACGTTTTTCTGGCCCCTCTTAAAAAAAGTTTGTCCACCCCTGGTCTAGTATGAGGATTCGAATGACGGAGTTGCGACTTGCGACGCCCGGTGCAGCGATTTTTTTTGGGTGGACGGTACTTTTTGTTGTAGTCTCGTTGCAACGAAATCCATTGACCCGAATGACACTGGATCGAAACAAGTTAAATCAAAGATTATTGGAAAACCAATCTAACACTACACAATTTGAAAGAAACAATCTTTTTGAGCTTTTTTATCTCTGTTATTAAAACTTAAGACATTGTTTAAATCAAATCCAAATTATTTCCGATTGTATTCTTCGTTTGAGGATTTTTAGTTAAAATGAAAAAAAGAGTGATTTGCCATCGATTTTATTTATCTATATAAATAAAAATAAAAGTCCTGACTGACTGATTGACTGACTCATCAACGCCCAGCCCAAACCATTGGACCTAGAAAGCTGAAATTTTGCACATAGGTTCCCTTTATAATGTAGATAAGGAATAAGGAAGGATTTTTCGAAAACTCCTAAAGGAGTTAAATAGGGGATGAAAGTTTGTATGGAAAATCGTCAGTCAACGGGTTCAAAATTTCACGCAAGCGAAGATGCGGGCAAAAGGTAGTCCTTAATGAAGCACTTACCGAACTTAGTAATTGTAATGAAAATACGTTCCTACATGACTGGTAGTAGACTGGTAGCTAGTAGACTAATCAAAGTGTCACAACTACAGCTCCAGAAATTCAGGCACAGATTATTTAATGGATAAGTTACCTACCTCAGTTTAATTACTCTGTGACGTAACAGGCTAGCCTAGTTAGAAGCTGCCACCTCGACATCTGAATCTGAATTGTGATTATACGAATTGCGTATGCAACGCTGCCGTCCCACTTCTACTCGTAAACCTAATTTTGAGTTGAAGACGTGAGTGGATGAAGATATGTTACATTTTCAAGAATTTTAGTTTTTCTTGCCAAATGAAGGTGTTTTTTTCCAAATGCATCGACAAACTCTATTTTGAGCATTGTTTGGATAATATTATTACGTGTACACTACCTTCTTCCAGTCACAACTTCAATTACCAAACGTTTAACGCTCATTTACTCGAATTCTTGAAAATGTAACATACCTATCACCTTCTGGATGACTCACGTCTTCAGTTATGAGCAAAAACGTAGAAAGAAAACATTCCTACAGCTATTATCCTAATCCTAATCCTAACTAATATTATAAATGCGAAAGTAAGTTTGTTTGTTTGTTACCTTTTCACGCCTAAACCACTGAACTGATCATCCTGAAATTTTGCATATACATTGTCAGGTGTACAGAAACGGACATAGTGTACCTTTCATTCCGAAAAAAAGTACTGTTCCTGAGGAAAGCAACAATAACGTTCATATGATAATTGATGGCGTCACGTGTCTTTCGAATCATGATTGAATTATATTATTAGAAACATTAATAATGTGTTAAGAGATGATTGTCAAATTCTGAATTAACGCGAGCGAAGCCACGGACAAGAGCTAGTAAGTTATAATTTAATTTAAGTTACACAAGTAGGTATAGAAATTTGCTGAGCATATAAAAACGTACGAGTGGCTCGTGAAAACTGTTGAATGAACTCATTTAATTGGCGTTGTTCGTGTTCCGATGTATTTGTGTAAGATGAATGATATGAATTTTAGTTTAGTGAATATTTATTAGTGATCACCAGTGATCCGAAAAACGTGAGCTAATTTACCTAAACTTCAAAGAACAGAGACGAAAACTGGAGACTTCCTCGCGACAACATTTTTTTTCGGGAGAATTTTCTCGGAGATTTTCTTTCATTTGTTTTCAAAAAATAATAAAAGACATTCTCCTTTTTTGAAAAAATATCTTTTTTTAAAACAATAAAAAACGTGTGATCTGGTTTTGTGTCAATTTTGGGAAACAAAAACAGGAAACGAATTCAATTGTTTTCTGAATTAATAACATTAATATTTAAATGTACTTTAGTGATGTCCCGAAACCCGGAATAATTTTCCCGAAAAAAATGTTGTCGTAAGGAAGTCTCCACTTTTTGTCTCTGTTCCTTGAAGTTTAGGTAAATTAGGTCACCTTTTCCCAATCACTGGTGATCACTTTGGATGTTTCTAATTTTGCTCATCTTGACTGCTACTTACTAAGTATATGACGCTGACTGTACCACCTATGTAGCCGGATACACGCCTTGTAGCGTCTCATCCAATTTGCATGGCAGAGCGGTAGGTTGTTCTGCTGATTGAAATGTGCGAGTACAAATTGGGATAGCTGTTTCCTGTGTTGGCAGATTGAACGCTACCGACCTTTGGGTACATTCTTCGGTATAGAACAAATGAGTTAATTATAGATACATGATAAATATCCCGCACATTTATCACAGTTAAATGACCCACATACGTAGGTATGTGCGTACTTAAATGTATTAAACCACTGGTATAGAGTTGAACGATAACGCCAGTTGACCTACGTGCCACCGGTAGGAGCAATGCTTTTAATTTTTATGCTGCAGTTCACTCTGGATGATTTCCTTTTCTGCAAGCTCGAAACATTGCAGGATGCGTTTACGTGACCTTTCACTGCGAAACGCCCGAGGTTTGTGTTGTGTTTAATTCCCAGCCGAAATTGCTCTCGTTACGTAGGTAGTTGGAACGAAAAATGTGACATGCTTGTTTTCATACAATTTGACAAACTTACGGTGTTTATTCTTAATGAATTGAGAATTCTAGGATAAGCAGTACTTAAGTAACATTTGAGTACGGAGTTGTCAAAAAAATGACGGATTTTAAAGCACTTTTTTGACAACTCCGTACTCAAATACTACTTAAGTATTGCTTAACTCGAATTCTCAATTCAGAAACCGGAGGTTAATCTCTGATTACAAACGAATAAAAGTCCTCCTCTAACGCTGATGAACTCATATACCTAGTAGAGGAACAGCCTTAGGCTGTAGCAAAAAATATCGTAAAGACGTTTATCGAACTGATATCCGAAATGAAGACGGTACACTCTGATTCATCATCATCTTAATAATTCAACTGAAAAACGTCCACTACTGGACATAGGCCTCCCTTAAGCATCGCCACATCGACCGGTCCTGTGCTTCTCGAATCTATCGGATTCCCGTGACTTTCACCAGGTTATCTGCTTACCTTGTGGGGGCTTACTTACGTTGCGCCTTCCGGTATGCGGTTGCCACTCCAGAACCTTTCGACCCATCGCCCTAATTAAATATTTAATTTACTATTTCCAGACGGATAGATCGCAGCAACTCCCTAGTAGAAAGCAGCAGTGGTGTCGGGCCATTGAGTCCCGGAGCTAGTGCCACCATCAGCTCCTTGGGAGCGCTGCAACCAGACCTGTACACTAAGAGGGAGGCGCCTCTAGTAATAGAGCTGGAAGGAGCCGGCCCGTCGCTCGGCAGGATCCATCTGCGCTTGAAATATGACTTCGATCGGTCGGACTTGGAAGTGCATCTTATTGAAGGTACGGATATGTTGAGTTTTTTATGTATTTTATTGATTTCTAAGCATTGGTTACAACCAATACTAGCACATTATGGGTGGTTAAACTACGGCACGCAGGCCGACTCCAGATCGCGGGCCGGATCGAATTCCCGATTTTGATCCGGCGGATACACTCTTGGTTAGGCCCTCGGAAATACAAGGTTAGTCGGAAAGGGGGTACTAATCCGCAGGCCACTTAAAGTATCACTGATACTGTCTTAAAGCAAGTGTTAAAATTTCAAAATTCGATCAAATTTTTTTCAATGCATAATGTTTTTTATTTTAGTTTTTTCAAAAATTCTTCATCCCTGCTTTAGTTACAAATTCAGAAAATGGTGCTTCTAATTCATGACCCCAAATATGACCTCAAATATAAACACAGCTGATCTTATGTGAGGATAGATAGATTTTAGAGCTTTTTTTTGAGACCTTTGATCACATATTTCTCTTAAACTGTTGACTTTTGGAAAAAGTTGTAGAACAAAAGTTATTCATTATCATGGGTACTTTAACCCCCTTTCAGATTAGTACCCCCTTTCTGACTAACCTTGTATATTTTTGGAGCCTCATAGTAGTAATTATTGGAGCCAAAAACTAATAGCTTTGGCAGAACAGAATGTACTTTTATTTGGAATTCTGGCCTCTGCAAGATTTCTTGTATTTTTCTGGCCCTCGGTGAAAAAACTTTGCCCACCCCTGGGTTTTACGAAATTTTCATCGCTCACCTGACAAGAGGCTCTTGAATCGTCAAAAATGCATTATACCTACCTACTGGCGTAAAAAAACTTACCGTAGTGTGAAAATAGGTAGTTTCGTTATTTTAAAGTTTCAAACTAACACGTTATTGAAAGGCGAATATAATCATTTGTATAGGTATCTACCTAAATACATCAGGAGTGTAAGGTGTGACGTTCTATGGTTTCTACTTTTCTACCTATTCCAATCCAAGCACGATTTAATGCCCACATAATACAGGGTGTAAACGAATTCGTGTAATTCCTTAAAACTACATGATCAGTTACTGGTATACTCGTAGATTAACCACGCCGGGGATTTAGGAAGATTAAAAATAAAACATCATGCTGTTAGGAATTACACGAATTCGTTTGCACTCTGTATAAGTAGGTATCCATGTAACAACCCTTGATTAAAATACTGTGAGTACGTCCTACTATAGCTGTCAGCCCATTCTGCTAACAGAAACGTTGATCAATCGCACCCGAACCGTTCATTCAGATAGTTTTCATTTACAAGAACTGTCAAATTATTTGACAACAAAAACAAGACCGAATAATCATTTTGACAGTTTTCGTAAACGAAAACTGACTGCTGTGGTTGTGATTCGTTAGCGGTTTGGCAACAATTTTGTTAGTACAATTTTGCTAGTGCTTTTTGGTTAGTACTATTTTGGTAGTAGTACTATTTTGTTAATACAATTTTGTTACTGCTGTTTTTTACTACAATTTTGTTAGTACAATTTTGTTAGTAAGTACAGTTTTGTTAGTACAATTTTGTTAGTAAGTACCTACAGTTTTATTAGTACAAGTTTGTTAGTACAAGTTTGTTAGTACAATTTTGTTAGTACCTACCCACAATTTTGGTAGTACAAGTTTGTTAATAAAATTAGCCCTCTGGTAAAAACTTTCCGATCAACAAGAAACAAAAATAACAACAGACCACTTTGGGTCACTCACCAATAACCGTTCCCATAATAGCTTGTGTAAACACGACATGTCACTAAATAAACAAAATGGAAATAGGTATCATTATTTATAACTTCGGGTCATGGTCAAGTTCATAACAATATTTTTTCTACTTTGGCTATCAGTCAACAAAGGTATTGGTTAGTCGAACCTTAGGCCGAAAATAAAAGGGGTTATTTTTGTTCTATTATCAGAATACCGGATTCACTGGACTGGACAATTGGGCATCGTCGCCTTCCATAGGTACAGTCAGCATCAAATATATCGGGACGAACAGACTGTTCAAAATGATCTGAACAACTAAAAAAATTAAACTAGATCTCATTGATAGAGGGGATGTTTCACGATGAACACAGTACACGACAACTATCATTCTGACAAGAATTTTATCTCATTGAGAAAGTTTTGTTTAGTTAATTCGTCAAGTATTCATCGCGTACCTACTATGTAATGTTTTATTTCTGACTACGTTAGAGTTACGGAAGTAGACACAGATTTTATACGTTATAGAAGTACCTCACTAGTATTATATAAGTATAAACACACGCCTTTTTCCCATGGGGGTAGACAAAAACCTTAGATTGCCACATGCTACGCATGCTATCTTTACATATCCTTTCGCTTCGTCCACACTGAAACGTAACTAGCATTTTGCAATAAAATCGAAAGTTCTTGACAAATAGTCTGCTATCCATCTGAGCAATAAATATGGCGGTTTGACATAATTATTTTCTATTCATATTTTCTAGCTGTTATAACGTCAAAATTATTCCTCAATAAAAGTTATCTAAAGATTGAAAAATCGGCCCGAAGTCCTGCTTTAACACAATTCACTAGGCTTATCTTTCATTACCTAAGCTTCTTAACTCACCAACAATTAACAATTCCAGCTCATGACTTAGCGGGCTACGAAGCTGGGGGCTTCAATGACCCGTACGTGCGCGTCACCTTACTGCCCGAAGTGGACACGCGGGTCCGCCAGACCCCGGTGCATCGGAACGAAGCCAACCCGTTCTTTGACCAGCACTTCAAATTCCCTGTGTCGCACGACGAGCTTTCTGATAAGACGCTGCTGCTACAAGTCTTTGATTATGACAGGTAAAGCTTTATTTAGAGTAACCGAGAACTACTTAAACTACTATTTCAAAAGAACACCATAAAATAATTATAAAAATCAAAAAACCCGATTGCATAAAAAGCGAACTAAAAACATGGAAACCAGATGATATGATAACGTACAATTTACGTAAGTTTTCAAAACATCATGCTATCAAATCATAACATGCATTCGGAGGCTACCTACGAATAAAACCTATGTATGAAATCTCTGATCACCTATTTTTCTTAAACTATTGACTTTTGGAAAAAGTTGTAGAACAAAAGTTAGTTCATTATCATGGGTACTTTAACACCCTTTCGGATTAGTAACCCTTTTCCGACTAACCTTGTATAGGTACTTATTTCAATAAAGTCGCGTGCTCTTAATAAGCGTATGACACGCAGGTATCGCCTGCTTCTAATCTTTTATTGCACGAAGTCATTGCTAGATAGCAAGTATGAGATAGATAGAGCAGATACTCCTCGTGACCTTTACACACAGACACAGCCTAAATACTACGGACATTATGTTTCCAGGTTCTCTCGCAACGAAGTGATGGGCTCCGCCAAGGTGCCGCTCTCCCGTGTCGAAGTGGCAGGTGGAGCCGAAGTATGGGCTGAGCTCTCCCGAGAGCGACGTCCGCCGGAGGAGCTGCAAGAACTGTTGCTATCTCTGTCTTACCTACCGTCAGCTGAGCGACTCACCGTCGTCGTGTTGAAGGCGAGGAATCTGTTGCCGCCACAGGAAGGGAAGGATGCTTTAGGTATCTTACTTATCACTACATCCCTTCGCTACATAAATTGGCATAGTAGCAGTTAACTAAGTACCGTCCGCGAGGCCTAAGCTGATCTTTGCATTTGTGTGAGAATGGATGCAGACGCGTTCTTTCCTTGGTTTAAACCGGTTTATACTGCTTTTTGGCAATCGATTCTATGTGCACTCACACAAACGCAAAGCTCAGCTTACGCCTCGCCAGTTGCACCTACCTATGCAACCTAGATAATCACCTTATAAAGTGAACTGCTAATTAAGGGCTAAGGCAAGACCTACATACACTACGTAGTCATGTAACTACGCAAAGGATTTGTAGCTTTTCTGTTGCTCAACTGACCCCTTGCGGATACAGCAACTTTGGTGACCTTGTAGCTACGCAACGGAATTGCAGCTACGGATGGTGATCTAGCACCTACGTAAGGGGAATTTGTAGCTACAGAAGGGGAAGTGTAGCTTCGGACGATAATCTCGCCGCTACGTGAGCGGAATTTGTAGCTACGAAACGGGAATTGTAGCTACGGATTTTAAACTTGCAGCTACATAAGGGTAATTTATAGCTACAAAAGGGTATGTGTAGTAACCTAGTAACGCATAACGTGAGGTGACTTGACTGTATAACAAGATTAAGGTATTTCTATTTACTATACTACAATAATCCACAATAGACCCGCATTGTAGGAAAATCACTTACCTACCTACATATAATTTTTTCCAGATGTGTATGTAAAAGTATATCTACTGGTGAACGGAAAACGCGTGAAAAAGAAGAAAACTAACAGAAAAGAGATCAACAGCCCCGTGTGGAACGAGGCTCTTTCTTTCAGCCTGCCGTCAGCTAACCTTCAAGAAGCTTCCATTGAGGTAATGAAATGAATTAAATCATTGACCGATCCATGGCGGGAATGCAACTACTACGGTCAATAGGATACTGGGGGCGTACTCCCTAAGTCCGTCAACGAAGGTAGCCCGAAACGTAGAAGTGAACAAAACAAGTGTCAAGTTCAACTCTTCGGACGGGCAAAAACACATCGCATGATCGCATCGATAATTAGGGACAACTATCAAATCGTGTTCATTCATTCTTAGTTCGGGCCCCGAAATAATCGTATGTCCGTAGGTGATAGGGAGTAGGAAACGATCGTAACTAATGCCGAAACCACGGACTTCGTGCTTAGGGAGTAGATCCCCTGGTTCGCGTAGCCCCTGATTTAGAACGATTTGATAAGTCAGTTGTCGAAAGATTCGGTTTATCTCTTTCTCTCTCGTTACACGTTCAGTGCAGGCGAATAGTCATAAGTCGCATTCGCGATACCGGGTGCCCTCGAGGAGGGCTCATTTTAAATGTCGGTGGTTTTTCTTAGAAAGTGCACCGTATATGCCTACAAAACAAACAACATGACCCCCTGAAAACACTATTTCAGAAAGTAGTAGCGTGTTTTATAACACGGTTTTAGACCTAATGTAAAAAACATTCTCGAGGGTTCACTCTTAGCGGAGCTGTAATGCCAAGGACCCTCCTAGAAGGTCCACTAACCATGGATGCATGGCAGTATGGCTTAAGAGCTCTATGAAAAGTGTCAGGAGCCCGATTTATTTTCGGGATTCAAGCATCTGATGACTATGTACGGTTACGTGGCCTGTCTATGGTTATGGAGCAATAACTGATCTCGTATCATTCTTTTAACGTTCTCTGCTGAACATGGGTTGCCGAATCATGGAGGGAGGGAATTGCCATAACTGAAAACTGATTTGTGATCGCAGTACCTATTGTAGTACCTATTCAATTTAATTGGCGGCTGTGAAGTTGACACAAGTCACGACGCTTTATCAAATTCGGGGTTGGCAACTCGCGGCGACCCGCCTCGCAATCTGGCAGGGTGCGCGCTCGCTGTTCCCTTCACAGCCGCCAATAAGATTGCATCGAACTGTACCTACCTATGGTGTTATTAGTAGATGCGCAATGCTGCTTAGCAGCTGACTGCTACCCCATTCTCTTGAAATAATCCTTTAATCGCTTTTACGACATCACAAGAAGAAATGAAGTGGTGTCTGGTTATTCCAATGTCTTACCAACTTACTTACATAATTTATTTATTTTGTGTCTACATATTCCGCTTAGGTTTGCGTAGTAAGCGGCGGCGGCAGCGGGCTCGTGGTGGGCTGGTGCTGCGTGGGCGCGGCCGAGCCGGCGGCGGAGGGCCGCCACTGGGCGCAGATGGCCCACGAGACACGCAAGGCCGTGGCCATGTGGCACACTCTCAGATAGACTCCGAAACACACTCGACTAGTTTATCCAAGACCGATTCGTGCAATATAATACTTTTGTAGATACTGTTCACTGTTGTCTAGTTACGACAGTTGTGCAGTGACGTCATGGGTTTATGTCTAGGGTTAAATTGAATGACATAAGGAGGGTGGGTACCTTGAGCAAAGATTTTTGGAGTCGTATGGAGGACTTGGCATGCTTAAACGAAGTTACGAACTCAAATGCATTTCAAATCTAAATTTGCCAGCCCAGATATCATGTCCCAAGCTGCACGATGGCAACTCGGGATTTTAAAAACGCTCACGTTGACCGAACATACTGTCATGTCTTCACTATTAATCTGAAAATATTATATGAGGATGCATGGTCATGAGCTGAACAACCTTCGGGTATATTTTATACTTACACTCATATGACGTCACTGCTATACCGTTGCTGTGTTACTTGTCTGTACCAACTATCGTAGTAGTTTCACTATAACAGCATGCCTAATCTACAATAAATTTACACTGAACTTATACTTCGCCGTAGAGCCTAAGTTTGCTCAAAGGAACAGAACTATCGTATTACTTTACTACTGTTTAGATGCAAAACGTGTCTCATGTCTTAATAGATTTTAGCTCCACAAATTCGTCGTTTCGTCATGGTTGTCTCGAAACTTGCAATAGTTGTACTTAAATGTCACTAGTCATTGATATAAAATGTTATTGATATGAAAAGTTTCACCACAGTAGTAGGTATATAAGCTAAAACAGTACCTCATCTAGCTGTAAACACCTGAATTGACACACACATAAACGCACTATACTATACTGAGTATAATATACTTTATGTAATGTATTCTATGGCAGCTGTAACTGACTGCATTGTGAAGTTCACTTAGAAGTCTTGTTGCAGTGCGTATCTGTGTGACACGCACTGCAGGCATTTATATGTAGTTTTTTATTCATTTTCATTTCACTATCAGGCAATTATATCGGGTGTAAAAAGACCCTTAACGATAACGAAAACCACGTATTCTACCCATCATTGGGATCATTTTTTTCGAACAAACTATACCTGGGAAATCATTGGTTTTGGAGATATTGAAGGTCAAAGTACACTTTTTTTTTTAGTTTTTTTCAGAAATGATTTCCAAGTCATAATACTAAACTTTCTTCCATACAAACATTATCAACAACTTCAATTTTTCCTAACAAATTACGAATTTGAAGTTACGAAAACGCAATGAATATCAAACGCACACGACCGCCTTGGCTCGGCTGTGTGGCCGCTGCACGCATGCAAACGCGCGGCATCGCCTCAACCATAATTTGCGCGCTACAAAAAAAAGCGTTTTTTTTCATGCCAAAAAATAAAAGTCGTTTCCCAGCAATTATTTTTGGTCAATGTTATTTAGTTTGATGTACAGAGTGCGTAGATTTCGGCTATGTGATGGGTCTTTTTACACCCTGTATGTAGTTGAGGTACTGCTTTAGCTCACCCTCCCCGCTAACTGTCGTAACTAGCAATTGATAGCTTTTCAGAGAAATTCTCACAGAGTGACGTATGTGCTACAAATGAATAGAAATAAATAAATAGATACCTTAGGGCTTTAGGGCAACTACTAAGTTAAAAGAGGAAGCCAAGAGCAATATAAAAAAGTTTTTAATTCATTAAAATAAAGCCACAGCTAACGCAACTACTGAAAAATTATCAATTGCTAGTTATGACAGTTAGCGGGGAGGGTGACGATTATATCTACTGTGGTTTCGCTACACGGAGCACTGAATTAGTAACATTACTGTTAGCTTTTATCGCTCTATGATAAACTGGCGAGAATTCACGTGAGCGATGGTTCTAATGTCTGTGTCAGAGAGGTTAAAAATAAGTGTAATAGGTATCCCTTTATCAAGACTTGAAACTTGTATTACACTCCCTGCCTTCCTGTACTGTCCAGTATAAACTGTGGGCTCTAACACTTCCACCTGATATTATATAAAATTATATCAAATCATGTATAAATGTATAGGTACCTAGTAGATATTTATCCTGTTAAACTTTATAAAAATATAACAGCCCTTACTGTTCTTGAGGTGGAAAAATTGAGCTTTTGGAACACCAAACAAAATCTTATGAATTTATAGAATTTTATATAAGATGTTAATTTTTGAAAATAAATTTTAAATACATATATTATTGTCCGATAGGTGATGTATATGACTATATTCTTATCTTCTGTACTGTCCTACACGTGTGCCCACAGTTATTCTGTCACATAACTAGTTATATAAATACTTATTAGTATGTAGTCATTCAATAGAATGACCTCCGTCTGTTGAAGGGTTTTATGAATATATCGAATTTTATTCCAAAAAATATACGTACATATTTTTATCTAAGTGTATGTATCTGTGTGAAGAGGTATATTACTTTTTATTTTCTTTACAATGTCTGAATAAAATGTCTATTTGTAAGATTAAAGGTGGTTTTATTTCTAGAAATAAAAATCGAGTGTATACAATATTTTAAATTATCATTTATTTATAACTTTTTACATGTGTACTTACAATATTTTAAAAATCAATAATAGTAAAAAATAATATAAAGTTTATATATTTTACGTAACACAAAACACTTTACCAGAGCTTCGGAGTCCCGTAGTGTACGAAATGTGAGTCCAGAGCACTACAAATGCACTATTTATAAAGTTACTCGAAACTTACCACCATTGCCGATGAGACGCAGCAACCCGTGGAATCGCCAACTAAAATTGCATTACACAATGTTAAATATGAGCCAAAGTAACAAAACGTATTTTAACAATGCCATCACCTCAGTACTGCAGGGTAGACATGCGAAGATACGTAAATGAATGTTAGAAGTTGTGGTGATACTAAAATAATAAAGATTACTATATCTATAACTGATTGATTTGAATAAAGACATCACACTACTTTATCTATTAACAAAAAACAATTAAAGGAAGACCATACAGATAGTTCGTTTTTCTTAATATACGCAGTGCTATTTTAATGGTTGGATAAAATTTCAGGAATTATACTCAATAAATCGAACAAATTGTTCTAAAACTTGGAAATACCTACGACAAAGTAAAAATATTTCCCTCAACCACCACGTTAAGACCACCGCACACGGTCCTCGCCATAGGCACATGAGGCCGGCCACAAGCTGTTTCCATACATTTACTGTGCCCGCCAAACGTGTGCGGTAAGTCCCAGTATAATGTATTTAAAAGTTAGACTGCAGTTTATGGCGAGTCGCCCGTGCGTAAGCACCAATAGTCATAAAACAAAAATTGTTGGATACAATGAGTATTCTCATCCTTAAATGCTTTCCTTGCCACTAAAGAAGCAGTGCGTCTATAAATTTGGGTTACTTTATATGAAGGAAAATACTTGTGTTTGCCAACAGGCATTTTAATTAACAAGAGACAAGAAAGTCAAAGCGTCGATAGCACAAATAAACTAATATAATTATAGAATTCATTTACTAGAACCTTTAAAAAACAACAAATCTTATTGGAATTATGACTAGACTTACTACATGTATATTTGGCCTTTTAAAAATAATTTGATATAATTATTAACGGGCATTCTCATTGATAATAATTATTCTAATTTATAAGGTCATTATCAGTAATAAATTTAAAAACACAAAACTACAAAAAAAATATGTAGGTTTGCTAAAAAGAGATGTATACTTTACACATCGCTGTAGAATCCTTTGCCGTCTATGGCCTATGGAGGGCGGGACAGGAATAGAACTTTGTGTGTATCTGTGTCTAGGCGGGTATGTGCGAGTGTGTGTGTCATGTCAAGTGGATCGGGAATAGGTATGTAGGTAATTGCAGTCGGCATCCTTGCAGTCACCGCCCACTTCGAAGGGGCACAGGATCGCGTTTGGGTCCCCCTCCCAACTGAAAAACATTAAGTTAATAAACAATCGACTGATATACCGATGACGGGGCAAAATGAAGCTCAAAATAAACTTATATGAGGAAAACCATAATATAATATTGGTTTTCCTCTGACGTACACACTTTTTAAAATATTCGATTATATTAAATTAAAATGGATGGTAATTATACATAATAATTATAGAAAGCCGGGACTAATAACGCCATAATATGGAAGATTTATGGAACATCATCGTATTTGACGTGTTAGAACAAGTTATGGAAACACTTTAGATTAAATTAGCACTTAAATTTGTTATCAACATGTATTTGAAGCTTAACATAATGTAACAGTTTATCAAAGCAACCTTGAAACAGCGCAATTAATTAATCATATTGATAATAAAAATAACAAGGTGTCCAACACGACGTATTTTATTTTAACAAACGTTGCTGTTACTTTTAGCCACATCTCTTGAATGTAGTAAAGGACAAAAAACATTCAGCACGACTACATTTAAATTACAACTAATAACACTACGAAACCTGTATCTCTCAAGGTTGCATAGGTCAAATTGCAGACAAATCTAGAAATGTGCCAAATAATAAATTTTAAAGCTATTCGCAAGGTGGTCAGCTGCTAGCTATTAATAGCGCGACCTTTTAGCTTAAAAGACCGTGTCAGTGCATAAAAAGAGAAAAAAAAACATGCCCTCTAAATTGTATGACTTACGTTGTACTCCCAAAAGCATCAAGAGGTGATTTATAATCATCATCAGTAAGCCTTCTGTGACCACACTCTGGAGTCTCTTGGTGCCCTCCACCTTTTTCAACAACTGGATAGCTTGATAGCCTTTTATTTTCAAGTAAATCCTCATTTCTATCATTCTTCTCTGCAGTTAATTTAGTTTTATCGTTGCTATCAATGTTATTGTCTGGCATTTTTATAACTTTCTTATTACTAGTGACGTCAAGCTCAACTGATAATCTTGGATGTTGGATCACAAATGGTGGTTTGTCTACTATAGGATTTATAAGTTCTTCTTTAGCCAAATTGTTCTCTTTTACTACAACTCTTGCAGGTTTGTGTACTACAAGATTTCTAGTTTCATCGTTAGCCAAATTATTCTGTCTTACTACTATTCTTTCAGGTTTGTGTACTTCTTTAGCCAGATCCTCTTTTGCAATGATTTTTGCAGTTTTGTTTAGTACAAAATTGTTAAGTTCCTCTAAAGCAGAATTGTTATCTTTTACAGTGACTTTGGCAATATTATTGATTATTACATTTCTATGTTCTTCTTTCGCAGGATTGTTCTCTTTTTGTAATCTTGGAATTATTTCATTTAAAGGCAAATTGCCATTGATTTTGGAATGTGAGGAAGTAATAGAGCTGAAAAATAAAATTTTAAAAGAAGAAGCAACCAGTGTTTCACGACAAAATAAAAAGATATGTGTATCCAAGTAAAGAGAAATACCCAACATTCAAAACATAAATAGATAGAAACAAGACAAGCAAAATTTGTGGATAAGCCATGTTGTTGAAGAAAACAATAATAACAAATATACCTTTTCAATAACATTTGATGGTGCAACCTTATTTTTGTCAAACAATTTTGAACAGATCTTGTCTGCTTCTTGTTCAATGCAATGGCAGTCTTGATATTTCGAAGTTCTGTAGCAACAATTTTGTACTTTTGGGATAACTTCGTCCCTTCTTCCTTTAACTTTAACATCTTGGCAGATTCCTCAGCAATATTTTTTCTGTAAAAAGTAATGGAGTTGAAAGTGACCGACAAAAAAAAACAAGCTAGGGGCCAAAAAGCACACGACGTCTTTTCTATTCGCAGACCACGCGCGTTTCACGAAAGCGCGTCATCTGCGCCGTCAAGATCCAAAAAAAAGCGTGTCTAAAGGTATACAGGATGCGACTGCATCGCGTTTTCAAGTCGTCTTGGTTGCCTTAACGGGCGTAGTCTGCGCGTAAAAAGACTTCGTGTGCCTAAGAAATGCTCTTGTAAATAAATACCTTGACGTTTTAATTTTTTCTTCCAAGCTATTTATAGCAGACAGTTTTGAACCATCTATAGTGACGTTTCGTGGTTTTAACGTATCTTTAACTGGTGCAGAAATTTTGTTGCTTAAATTAATTGTAGATTGTCGTGTTTGTTTTATCTTTTCTAATTCTGCCATTCTTTTCACTAGGTTTTTGTATTCAATTTGCTCCGATTTTGGCAAGTTTTTGACAGCCTAAAAGAAACATTAATCTTAAAATGTCTGAAAAAAATGAAGAAAAATCAAAAAATATAAAAAAGTGACATCTGCAGACCTTGACAACATATTTTTCGTTTTTCTTTGGTGGGGCAGGCTGCTGTACAACATCTGGTAGCTTAGTCTTTTCCACTTCCTGTCGTGTACTCTTCAAAAACATGTCTAGTCTCTGCTGGAAATCTATTTGTTCAGACAATTTCATATGCATTTTAGTTAAATTCTTAGTTGCTTCGTGTTCCCCTTCAGAATCTGAATCACCAAGGGTAATAATAAATCTCTTTTCTTCAGGTACTACAACTGCCGGTACAACAGGTTTTACTGCAGGTGGTTTAGGTGAAATAGGCCTCGTGTCTTTTATGCTCTCAATTGAGTCCAGTATATTGGGAGTTACCAGATTCGGTAAATTTTTGCTCAGAGAAGTAAGCAGTTTTGCGCGCAACAAGTCTTCATCGTCTTCTAATTCATCTTCGTCTGGAACTTTATTTGTGGGAATGTCTTTTTCTAAAGCTTTAGTTACTTCTGGTATGCTTTGTTCTTCTATAGTATTAAGTTTGGTACAACCATCTTGATTTTCTTTAATCTTCTCTTCAGCATCTGATCCCATATCCATGTCAACAGATTCTATATCAGTATTGTTCTCTGAATTTAAAAAGTCGTCTATCACATTGGATGATTGGGATAGTTTCTTCTTTAATTTTTGCTTCTGTTTCATTTCAATCGCTTTTTTTAATAAAGCCGATTTAAGACAAATTAATCTCAACTCTGCAGTATCACTATCTTCATCTTCAGACATTATTTTGTTTTCAGATTGAATGTCATCTGTAACTACTTTTGCTTTAATAGTTTTGGTTTTGAGAGCATGTTGCCTGAGCAGTTCTAGATCTTCATCAGAATCTTTATCAGAGATGTTATCTTTGTCAGACGTTTTCTTTAAACCTTCTTCATTTCCAATGTCTTTACTAACTAAATCAACTGAATCCCTTTGCAGATCTGTTGGTATAGTTTTGCTGTCTTCATCAGTGCATAGGTCTATTAATTCAAATGAGTTTGTTTTCTCTAATATGCTTTCTTGAGCTTCAGAATCAAGTATATTGCGATTAAGTGAAGAGATAGGAGACAACTCAGATTGTTCTACTTTATTATTTACACAAGTAATTTTTTTTGTTTCAGTATGCATGAGTTTTATTGGCTCTGGATTAACACCACAAAGCATTTTCTGAAGTCTTTCACTTAAAGATGTTTTATCATTCTTGTTTGTATCTTTGTTCACCACAACAGCATCAGCCAATTTTCTTCGTCTATTTCTATATTCATCCTCAGACTCTTCACTTGATTCACTTATAACTTTTACTCCTAACTTCTTTTTGGTGTAGTGATTCTTCTTCTTATGGTCTTTAGGTTTTAAGGAACTAACAATAGGTTCCAGTTTTTTTCTTTTTTGCCTGTGATGTGTTTTTTGACGTTTTTGAACTTTAACTGGTCTATGTGGTGCATGTGAATAATAGTCTTCTAATTCGGTTGCCGAAATTTCCGATAGGTCATACAGTAATGCATCCTCCTTTTTACCTTTTGTACCTAAAATTTTTAGAATGCACACTATGTGCCTACAAACAAAAATAATTCACTTATGCTAAATTAAAGCATTCAAAACAGTTTCTTACCATATTTTTTTCCTTTCGGGAGTATAAACAAAATAAGAATTTATAAAAATATTTCTAAACATATGCAATACAAATAACTGTGACTAGCAATGAAAAATAAAATTCCTTAAACATTGCAGATCTACGAGTCATTATTTAATTATGTTAGCTGTGCTGCTTTTTAAACATTTGTTTCTTAATGTGAGATTAAGATGAATAATATTCTCAAATGCAAACTTTTCAATTAGTTAAAAAGTTAAATCTCAAGCACAATATTTATTCATCTCCCTAGTGGTTGCAAAATATTGTTATTATACAAAACAAAGCTTTAAAACTGTAGATAAAAACACTCTATTAGCTTATATGGTTATAACATATTATCATTTTATTTGCAAAAACATGTGAAATTATTGAATAGTTCAAAAATAATTTCAAGAAACATATTGATATCTCACGCAACAAATACTACAGTTGAGAATTTGTGTGGTACTCAAAATTACATTTTAATTACTCAAGTACTGTAATTATAGACACAATAGGTAAACAATGGCAGGTGTCATCCTGGGACGACGGCGGGGCTTTACCAGTTAAATGTGATTAACAGTCTACGAGTTAAACATTTTAATTATAATGACCATTGAAATTGATTTATTTTCATTCCTGATAATTTGGCTTTAGACTATGATGCACATAAAATTGAGGATTATCTTTGAGATGAGCCTTAGTTTAACTTTAACGAAAATAATAATAACTGAGGTCCTGACCAGCGGAAGCTTAGACTCTGTTCCTTTCCTGATGCTGGTGGGCTACTATTATTTATATTTTTTTAATGGTTTTAGTTCCTTTTAAAAATAATCCAAATGTCCATGTATAGAAATGAATAATGGATGTAATAAATATTTAAATGTACTAATTAATTTTTTGCTCTTATTTTAACTAAAATAGGATCTTTTGGAACTATAGATAAGAAAATTAGAATTATTTAAACGTTAATGTCTAATTTGTTTAAATTTATGCATTGCTTTAATTCTGATTAAGTTATTTTGATTCAACTTTTTTCTTGTTTTTTACCCTACTTGATTAAATTACAGAACATACTAAACTCACTTAAAATGTTAGAATTAAACTCAAGCCTGCAAAATTTACTTGCACATTTCTAGGAAGGCTGCAGCAACCATACTTACTAATGAATTTGATATTATGTAGGTACTTATGTAGCATTTCAATTTGTGCAGTGATAAAATTCCAAGAACTACATAGTCAGAAAATTTACTGAATGTTAATAACGATATGACTATACTATAACTAGGTCAAAGGTTAACAATCAGACAAAGTCATAAAGATCAATATAATAGCTATGTATCCTGTGACATTTTTAGATGGTGATAATGAATACTCAACATTGTGTGTTCACAGCTTAAGAGTTAATTGATATGCAAGTCTTACCTGGCCCGACAGAAGAACGTTTAGCTTTTTTACGCTCAAGGACATTGTTATAATTTTCTAGGACTTGCAGTCTCTGACGCAACAGGAACTCCTCTTCCGATGATATATCAGATAGATCATCCACGATTTCACCTTCTTCCATCTCCGAATCCGCGGTAAGCGGTGGAATATTCTCAACACAAGCCATTTTCATTTGACAGTCTTCTGGAGTAGAAAGTTCTTACTTTGAACTCTGATGAAGAATAATTGAGTACAAACTATGCTAAGCATGTATTATAAAACTATACTTACGGTTTTTAGTTTATCATTATGGCACACTCTTTTCTGATAATAAAACTAAAATTATTTTTCAGCCTTTTTGTTCGTTTTCTGCAGCCAGCAGCAGTCTATCTGTCTATGACAAAAAATGATTTTTTAGAACATCAATGATGTCTGAACGGTTTGGATCTAAGCCTTTTGGGTTCTTATTCTGAAATAAAATTATAAAAATGAGTTAGAAATAATATTTTTCACCCATGTTTATAAAAGGCTTCAAGAATTGTCGGAGAATTACACTCCACCTAAAAAAATCACTAAAATAAACTCTTGTGGCAGCTGGCTGGGCCGAGCGATGTGTGATGTGCAAAGCAAAGCGGCGCGTGCGGCGCGGCGGCGCCGCGCCGGTAGCGTGTCACAGTCAAAGCAGCTGCACGTTCTTTATGAGCGAGAGATGACATTAGACAGTAGACAAACTCCGCAGCAATTCTGCCACAAGGACTTTTGCTTAGCCTGTCTTATGAAAGTTGGGAGTGAAAAATGGAAGATAAACTATCTGCCTCATGAAGAACGTGCAAGATGCAAATAGTAAATCAGCCATTTTTCAGTCTCAGCTAACATTAGACAGACTTTGTCAGTCACACTCACACACTACCTCAGTATCCCTAGAACGAAGTTTAGGGTTTAGGCCAAGCGAAATATCGTATGTTTCAGGCCATGGGATGGGCGCCGTCAGGATTATTTTCAGGGAGGTGCCTCCGTGCATCTGCAGATCTACATACATACATTAAACTATTACCTAATAAGATAAGTGCATGTTTATCCCTCGTCGCGGCGCCCATGTAATGCTGTCATAGTAAGCCCCCTGGCTGCCTCCAGGGGGCTTACTATGACCTCTTAAAGCAGGTCAGAAGTTGCCTGGAAGTTGAACTGCCCTGCTTTTTTGTACTATGACATCGTTAGAGCAGGGGGCTTACCATGATCTCTTAAAGCAGGGCAGAAGTTGCCTGGAAGTTGAACTGCCCTGCTTTTTTGTACTATGACATCGTTAGAGCAGGCCTGCGGCAGGCCTGCTAGGTTGACGTTTACGAAATCCGTTCACCTGTTTTTTTTTGTATGGACTTTTCGTACCATAAACAAGCTTATCCGTTCAACTTGGTTGAATAGTCGTTCACCTTTTGTATTGTCATAGTACGATTAATAGCGATTCAGAAGCAGGCCTGCTTTTGAACAGATATTGACTGGCTGGCATTTGAACGTTTTCTTAAGACGTCATGGTAAGCCCTCAGGCCTGCGGCAGGCCTGCTACGTTGACATTTACGAAATCCGTTCACCTTTTTTTTGTATAGACTTTTTGTACCATGAACAAGCATTATCATTCAACTTGGTTCAATAGTCATTCATTTTTAGTACTGTCATGGTCAATGACGTATTATAAATAGACACGTCATGCATCAACATCACGGCACTCGAAATCAGCGTAAATACTATTCGGTAGCTGGATAGCTACATAAACGTACGAAGAAGGAAAGAAAATTAAACGTCATCTACGGAATTCCTGTTGTTAGAGAGAGATAAATATGTATCTTAGGTTACGTTATCATTCTTTGGTGCATGCGCATTGGTCGAGCGCGTACAAAAAGAGGCATGTGGGGAAAAATTGACACTCAATTTTCTCGTGTTGATATAGGTAGTAGATTTTTGGGTAAAATAATATTATTCTCTATCCTTAAAATTATGAATGCAGTATTTTGCAACAGTAATTATAGTTAAGTATTTAATTAATAAAACAAAATGTAATATAAACATAAAAATCTTTATTTATATAATCAAAGAAATCAAGTAAGGATCTCTAATGTAAATGTCTGTGATGACCTAGGTATAGGTACGATTCGAGTATGATACGAATACGATTCGAGTATTGGTCTATGATATTGATCATTAGGTTTAATAAAACATATTATTATATTCAAATAATATAATTAATCGAAATAAAAACAGTGTAGGTTTTATAAACACTGATGCAAAGTTGCCGATTTTCCTCGCAAGCCGCCATTATGCTCCATCGAAAAAAATTAAATTAAATAAATATTTTTTCTTGATATTTACGCATGAAATGACACTTTTTTATCTTTTACAGTTGCAGTTTAATTATTATGTTTTCTATACACACCGGACGGCATATTTTTTCGCTAATAGAGAAAGTTATTACACACAAGTTATTTCAATTTCACGTACGGCCGCGGCAACGGTTGCTACGCGACTAAATGGATGTCAGGCAATTACCTTGCATTCATCTAGCCACTACAGAGCGCGGGCAACGTATCTATAGTAGTTTATATTATCATTGGTCATGGTACGACTTTTAGCGATTCAGAAGCAGGCTTGCTTGGGCCTGCTTTTGAACGGAAGTTGACTGGCTGGCATTTGAACGTTTTCATAAGAGGTCATGGTAAGCCCCCAGCTGTCTTTATTAACAAGAATAAAAATAAAGATTTGCCAGTATTTTAATAATTATCACTCGTAGACCAAGTAGACCTTAGAGCATATAGTAGACAGTATTTTTTTAAGGTATTGGTATTATAAGTCACCAATACCACAGCCTATAATCTTATTTTTCTTTTGTCAATGGTGGATTGTGCTTGTCTTACAGACAACTTATGACAGTGACAATTTGTCACTGTCATGAGCCGGAAAATAACTTTGATAAAAACTGTTTTTGTAACTCCGCCCTCAAGTGGAAACTTGAAAGTGCAATTTTCAAAATAAATAATAATGTACTTTTTATATCAATAAAACAAAATCGTTTCTAGCATTTGACAAGCTTGTTAAATTTGATACCTTCGTGATATAGCGGTATAATAAAACAATGTTTCAAGAAAACGAAGATGACTGTAAATTCGCTGCTTGCACGTATTTTGCGAAAAATCATCCTGGTGAAACGTGCGGGAGCAATGGGTTGCCACTCACGCCAAGTTCTATTACAATATTGGGGCGAGCCCAGCGGCTTCTGACGATAGAACACCCCAATTTGTGTACATATCTCGATGTAATTCGAGGTAAACACGGTAAGTTCTTCAATCAATCAACTTAGCCTGTAGTAGTCTACTGCTGTACATATGACTCTCCTGTGTATTAAAGGTTTCATTGTATAATGATATTCATGGGTCACGATCCCTCCCGTCTTAGAGCCGGTCGTCTTATCAGACTCCGCAGTCACACCAATAATTCAGCCCTCATCAAGCTGTCCCCCCGCCCCCCCCCCCAAGTCCCCGCCAGCAACGCCCTAACCCGAGGTCCGAGTCCTACTAGGGATCGCCCTTAGTGCTGTTGTTGCAGGTAGTCATGATGTGTGTAGTACAAGTAGTTTTTACTTCCCCCCCATTGGCTGGAGACCCCTCAAGTCTAGCCAATAACTGCCCGGTTACATAGAAACGGTCTCCTAGGAATGATCCTATCATCATACTTACATTATTGGACTCCTGTAGATGGCTACAGCAGTCCAATAATGTATTCTTTTCCTTCCAATAAGTGAATAAAATCATCTAACAGTTAAAAAAATCCATTTCTAAATATTCATTTTGTTTCTTGATTATCTTTCTAGCATGTTATGCCTAAACTATCTAATCTATCTTAATTTATGTAGTTTTGTTTTTTATCTACCATCAACAGAAAGAATCATAGTAGTAGCAGAAGTTATAGGAAAATCATTAAAAGATTGTAAATCAAAGTTTTCTGCTGAAGAAGCAGTGAATATTGCCAAGCAACTTGCAATCAGCCTCAAGTTCTTGCATGATCAAGACATCATACACAGAACATTGTCTGATGATAATATACTGATTGATAACAATGGACGAGTCAAGCTGTTTAATTATGGATTGTATTATATGACTGGCAGAGGCAATGAAGTGTCTTTTCCACTGGGGTAAGTCTCAGAATAATTAAATAAATTTGATTTTATTAAACGGCACCTCTGCTGGGTTTAGATATGTGAGAATATGTCACCAATGGTTTAGGTACAGAATGTCCCATTTGCAAATTTGCACTCTCACAGAACATCTTTTTCGCATAACATCCCATCTGCAGAATTTCACATTTGAAGTTTGCACAATTAGTTATGCAAAATGTCCCATGTATTTGAACTATTGTTGGCTTTAAGCACAGAATGCTTTATTTGCAAAATGTGCCATGCATACCAATAATAACTTGCTTTTTGGGTAACCAGTGCTTGAAAGTGATTGCTTTCTGTGCCTGGTAAGTGATTGAATTCTCTGTCTAGACCAGCCACATGAAAATAAATGAATCTGCATATCATCGTTTAAGTTCTAACACCGCGTAAATCAAAACAGTTAACTTTTCAGGAGAGCGAAAAATCTTATGTAGCTTGATGGAGAATATTGTATACACTGTGTTTTTGTTTATGAAATAACGTGTTGCTATTGGGTCTAACCATTGATTTTAATTGGTGAAATGATGCGTTTTTCAATTCCCTATTGAATGACGTGCCTAACTCAAAACTGCTATTTATTGAGTTACGCAATGTTAGAACTTAAGCGACGATATTGTAGAGTATTTTGGGATAATTATTGTAAAACTTATAACATACCACCAAACTAAAAGAAACCTACCATTCTTTCAAATAAAGGAATTTCGAGAAATTTGATTCTCTTGTTTGCGATAAGAACGACTTTAAGTCCAAAAACCGGATTTTTCAGAAAACGCCTTTGAAACTTTTGAATTAAGGCGTTTTCTGAATAATCCGGTTTTCGGACTTAACACGTTCTTGTCGCAAACAAGCATTGTGGCTTTACAAATCTAAAATGTATAAAGCCCAACTTTATTCCTCAATTCCAGTCTTCCAAGATACCTAAGTCCTGAAACAATACTAAGTGGTGGTGGCCCAGCAGCAGACGTATGGAGCTTCGGCATCATACTCCTTGAACTGTGCATTGGTAAACTGTGGAACAACCTCAAACCTGGGCCTATACTGAGGAGGATACTCACTCTGGTGCATGCCAACAACCCTGCAGAGAGAATAGCCAGGGAACATGACTGCTTTGAACAGTATAAAGTAGGTAATTTAAGTGTTTTTTTATGTGATGAGGCAGCGTGATCTCCTTTTGATGATGGACAATTACGCTAGCATCACACACTTCAATCAAGTTGCATTTTAGTTTTTGATCTTTTTGTTAAGTTTAAAACATGACAATAATTACACAAGATGTTTACCTACGTTTTTTTTATTACTTTCTTTTTACATATCAAATACTTTTGTTTTTTTATTTATATGGAAAGTAATAAAAAAAACGAAAAGTAGTTCTACAAAAGTGGTTCAATTTCCAATACAGAGTAACTCCACAAAATTCTTGCAGCAAACTTTTTAACATTCTGTGTAAAGATGAGGAAAAAGTATTTCAATAATAATTGCATGGCCTCTCTTGTTACTTATCATACTTGTACAAATATTTAAGTCAATAAGTGTAAATCAACTGAAATATACTGAACTTAAATTAACTGTTAAATATTGAAATATTAGTTTGGTGTCATTGATCACTTAACAATTTATTGCTAGACAAATCACACATTAGACAGATAGGCTTTAGTAAAAAACTAAATATCAATCGCAAGATTGATGTTTTTCATAGAATTTATTGTCTTCCAGCAAGTCCCAGAAAACTTAAGGACCATCATAGAGAAATGTCTCAAAATTTATCCCAGTGAGAGAGCAACATTCACAGAGTTAGTTGAAGATCTGTCACAGATTGACTCAAAACAATTGGTTGAGGTGAAAACTCCTCGTGGTTTGATGGGCTGTAAACTACAATACCTTTACCATTGGTGGCAGTTAACTGGTGGAGATATTCAAGCAGAATTGAAGAAGAATTACCTTGTTAAGAATAGTCCACCCATTTTGTCTATGCCTATGTAAGTATACAGTTTTGAGGTTTTTAAATACCTACGCATTCGGTCGGCGTACGAATGAGATTCGGCACTTACGGGGTGTCCTGCGTAAGCGATAAACGCGATGCTGCGAACGCGATCGCGATCAAAACAATGGCATTCTCTGTTGGCGGCCTATGTAGCAGTCTGCGGCGAGAAGCGACGTTACGTGTATTTTCAACGCGTCGTGTCTCCTGGCGTCACATGGTGCTCAACCGGCCGTTGCGGCGCGGCGTCTCACTCGCGCTGGGTTGCTTATCTCCCTCCGCACCGGTCGGAGCGATTGGGTTGTACTTGTGTTCGTGCGCAGCGCATGCTAGCCAGATGGGCAAGCTGACCTGAACCCATCATTAGATATTTAGTGTGTACCCCTTTTTATCTCTATTTTTGTTTCGACTATGCGTCCATGTGTATCTATAGTATAGTATTAAGTATTCCATAACTACTTGGATATCACAAAACTGTATTCACGATTGACCCACGAGAACACTGCCGACAAACTGTACAGCAGTTTGGCAGAAGTTATGGGTAATTTCTTTTCTATGTAACTTTTCTTGAATAGATAAATAAAAAATAAAAACATCGCGCCCCGTTTGTCGCTTACACAGGACACCCTGTTCCTATCGCATATTAATTATTGTCGTAAACAAAACTACAGTAAAATCCTTCCATTTTCGTTTCATATTCCACGCGCAAGTGCTAGTCGGCTCACACCGATAATTCAGCCCTCATCAAGCTGTCTCCCTCCCAATTCCCTGCCAGCAACACCCTATGTCGAGGTCCGAGTCCCACTAGGGGTCGTCCTTGGTGCTTTTGTTGCTAGTAGTCAAGACGTTAGTGTAGTATAAGTTGTTAGGTTAAGAGGAAGAGGGAGGCCAAAGAAAAGATGGATGGATGGTGTGAAGAATGATATGAAAGAGAAGGGTGTCAGTGATATCATGACGGGTGATAGGACGGAATGGAAGAAGAAAACGTGTTGCGCCGACCCCAAGTAACATGGGATAAGGGCAGGAAGAAGAAGAAGTTGTTAGGTTAAGTATTTTACTTCCCCCTCAAGGCTGGAGATCCTTTAGATCTCGCCAACAACTGCCAGGTAACAAAGAAACGGTCCGCAAAGACCATGAAAAGCAGTACAAAATAAAATAAAAAAATTCTAGTCGCCTCCTGAGGTATGGGAGCGGCAGGAGAGGGGTGCGCGCAGTAAACACGACAGCAAACTGACAGAGCGTGCTTATTGTCTCATATCCCCCTCCTGCTGCCCTCATACCTCAGGAGGAGTCTAGCCCTTGCACGCGGACCATAATAATAATTGCTTTTTTTATATTTTTAAATGTATATTGTTTTTTTTTTTGTAAGATATGTATTTAAAAATATAATTTATATGTATTTGTAGAATGAATAAACGGAATAATTGCTTTTCAATTTTAAACTTGAAAGGCAGACGCCGTTTTCTTCCGGCAATAGAAGTTATCCAGTCCACTTAACACCCCTTCCCATACACCACATATTTTTCACCATATTTTACAATAGTCTGGCACCCACCTGGGACGGTCTATGACTGTACTCCAATAGTGCAGCCGTGGATAGTACCCTGTTGGCCTCTGCGCGTTGGACCTGTGTCCCCCGTATGCCTTCCAAAGGGCCGGACATCTTCCGCACGGAAGATGAACCATGATTCCAAAGAGAATGTTTTGTAACAATATACTGCTAATTTCCTACCATCTCGTTTTCTGTAATAAATGATGATAAATAGTAAACTTTTATGAATATTATTATTAAATACTAAACCAATTTATTTCAGAGCAATTCTTCTCGACGGCTGTACCATAGGTGGCAAATCGGGCGCCTTATTCGACAGACGCCTCGCCAAATACAGCTTAGAGGTGCTAAAGTTCCGCCTAAGCCATGTACCTGCTCACGACTACTACCCTCTGATGCATGAACGGAAGAAGGAATATGATGCTGTGGCGTTACCGAAGATTATCCGTGAGAGAGATACGGAGTACCAGTTCTACAGACTGCTCTGGTTTCAAAGGCTTTTGCATGTAAGTGTATTCTAAAACCTATCGTATTTTAAATGATACAGAATATTCACGTAATTTACGACAATTTTTAATGCAACGATAATCTGAGTATCTTCGAATAAAAAGTATTACAGTATTTTTAAAAGCACTTTTACGTATCGTCATATCCCAAACAATATTCACGTAAATTACAGGAAATTATGCAATGTCATCCCTAATTTATGACGACACTGAGCGATTTTAGTACAGACTTAAATTAGTTAAGCCTAGAATGTATTTAATTTTATATGATGTATGTAATGAGGGTGCTGAAGTCTTTTTTTTTGTTTAAATCAGACCTACTTCGAATAACGATGATAAAATGAGTGGGAGCTAGATTAACTCGGAATATGTTGTTAATAGATTAATTACGTTTTCGTTCATTTCATTCGTGATCTACTTAAGTTTATAAAATATACATGGTATACAAGATGTGACCTTGAACGATTTGATTACATGTTTTTTTTATCCAAAACGATAAAAAGTTTATCTTAAGCCTTTCAATCGACCGCGAGATAGCTGGACTTTTTGGAAGTGACGCTTAGGTTTTCCCTTAATTATCTCAATGAGTAAACATTCTGTCATCAGTAACATTTTAGTCACAGCAGCGTTTAAAATGTTACTGTTAGTCGATAGCATTTGACTGGTTGGCAAAAGCCTCGCCCTTTTGATTTGATGGCCAGTCAATGTTACATCTTTGGAGGCAGCGCACAGAGGGCGAGCCGCTCCAGAAAGAAAATACTCATGTTCATAATTATAACGTTTGTTTTTGATGCCACAATAATATTCTGTAACTAACATAGCTTATAAACTAAACCAGTCTTTCTCAAAGTGGGCGATAACACCTCCTTGTGCGTGCTAGAGGCCCACAAAGGGGTGGTTAAAGGCGGTAAAATTATTGATTGCGATAGTGATTTTTAAGAAAAGGTAACGTAAAAATTTTTGGGGGCGCTAGAAAATAATTGATTCTCAAAGTGGGCGGTAGACAAAATAAGTTTGAGAACCTCTGAACTAAACTAACCTAAAAGAACCGGTGCGGGCGCCGGCATCGGGAGCAGGGGGAAGAGCGCGATTGCGCACGCTTCCGGACGATTCGCTAATTAAATACTAATTGCAAACTAAATAAGTCCCACCAACGCCACCCGTGGCCTTTTTGGTGAGAACACACTTGGTACAAAGGCGATGCATTATTGCTAAGCGGCAATCCGCCACAAATCCGTCCAGCTCGTGCCAACATCGCTTTCGACGCCGCTTTGTCAGGGCTCTTTTGTGTGGTATTTTTAGCCATCGTGGCAATCCCTATCCCACTTTAGCTCCTAATAAAGCTTCTTAACCTTCAATCTTGAACCCTATTATCATTATACCAGGCTGTTGATGTCCACTAGTAGGAACCAGGGGGCCAGGGACTCGTGGCCTAAGCGGAAAGGCCGTAGATATACAATAACGAACAGATACAGAATCCTTAACTATACAGGGTGTTAACGAATTCGTGTAATTCCTTCAAACCACTTGATCTATTAATGGTATAGATTAACCCCGCACGGGATTTAGATTGATTAAAAATAAAAATAAAGATTCTTTTTTCCCAAATTTTTTTTATATGATAGAAAGTTTCGAAGCCATCCATAAATGAATGAAGGCACGGCGACACAGCTGACGGGCAAGACTAGTCCGATATCGCTCCATACAGTCAGTTAACTTGGGACGCTAAAATTACTCAGATACAGAATACCATGGTTCATTTTTCGAAAACTTTTTTTTGTTGATTCTGAAAAATACCTATGCAGTATCAATCAGTGTCACCAGTATGTCACGCGGTTTGAAGGAATTACACGAATTCGTTTACAGCCTGTATTATAAATGCGAAAGTAACTCTGTCTGTCTGTTATGCTTCGGCCGCATCTTCGTCTATCGTGACGAAGCGCTGCGTGCCGAAGCTTCTTATATTATGCTCGCTAAAAGTTAGCGCGCTAATGCGGTGGTCCCATTAGCGGCTTTGTAATTTTAAATGTATTATCGTGCAATAATCCAAGATGGCCGCAATATATTTTACAAACGTTTTGACTATGGATAACGACTTCTTTTACTTCTACATGTGTGCTAATAATTACTTAATGCATTTATTGAAAGCTGCCATTGATGGCCTCAGCTTCAAAACTGTAAAGATTCCAACACCGTTTCGTAGCTCCACTCCATTATTTAGATAGAGCGTCTAATTAGTCCAAGAACAACAGTCGATATGCATGACGCTAGTCCGACCACGCAGCACGATATTTAGCGCGCTAAAACCCATTGTTGTATCGCCAACCAAGCGATAACTGGTACGCAGCCCGAACTATTGCGACGATAGCCGATAATGGTTGGTTAGATCTACGTGTATCGTATCATTAAGCGAAGCTTCGTTACGATACACGCAAGTGCGGCCCCAGCATTACCTAATCACGACTAAACTACTGAACCAATTTTGATGAAACTTGGTACAGAGATAGTCCGGAACCCGGAGAAGGATATAGGCTACTTTTAGCCCGAAAAACGCGGAATTAAACGCGATAAACGACATCCACGCAGGCGAAGCCGCGACCTACCCCTAGTATGAAGTATTAAATATCATAGTATTTATGAAGTATTAAATATCCTTTAAACACTATTTTTATTTGGAAACGACAATCACGATTTCTATAGTTCAGTGTTGTCTTCCTCCTCAGGGCTACCCCTATACAGCGCCATACATAAGGGCTGAAGCAGAGATAGATATACCGCCGCTAGTTCGAGGTGATGTGTGGGCAGCCTTACTCGGAGTTGTAGGAGATATAGAAGAACAATACGAGAGGATTGATAAGGAGACGCCTACGCCTACTGATAGACAGGTAAATGTTTAAATCGGATGGTAAATAGTTTTTTTAAAATGTAGTTGCAACTTCTATTTAAATTGCGTTTCAATTTATATGATACTAGCTTTTGCTCGCGGCTTCGCTCCCGTTAATTTACGGATCCCTAATTTTTTTGATCCCAAAATATAGCCTATAGCACTCAGGGATAATGTAGCTTCCTATTGGTGAAAGAATTTTTGAAATCGGATGAGTAATTTCGGAGATTACCTCCTACATACAAACAAACAAACAAACAAATTCTACCTCTTTATAATATTAATACTAGCTTATAGATTTTTTTATAGATTTCTGACCTCAATGTCCTTTAGAAAGGGGTGCATTAAAAGTGACTTCACGATTGACGATACTGAAGTACGTGCGACGTACTCTGAACACAGCACCGCTACAAACCTTGCTGACGGGCTAATCTTTTCATCACGGCATGAGCTATTCTCGTATGAGAGAGAGAGGTTTAAAATAGTCGTCCCTTGCCGTCAATACTATTCGAAGCATCTCTATCATGGCGAATATCGGAGTCTCCCAACAGTCCCAACACAGGCATTACTTGCTTAAAGGGAGGCCCCAATCACTGAGTTGTTTTTGTAAATATTGTTGGAGAAATAAATGATTTTTGATTTTTTGATTCTTTTGATTTGAATAGACTACTGATTTCTAAAATCTTGATCCATTGAAACAATCATTTAACAAAGCATTAACCTCCGGTTTCTGAGTTGAGAATTCTAGGATGAGCAGTACTTAAGTAACATTTGAGTATGGAGTTGTCAAAAAAATGACGGATTTTGAAGCATTTTTTTGACAACTCCGTACTCAAATATTACTTAAGTATTGCTTATCTCGAATTCTCAAATCAGAAACCGGAGGTAAGTACATTAGAAACTGTCAAAAATTTAAGACGCGTGCGCAAAGACCCTCTGCGCATCCATTTCACACTAGAGTCAGCAGGCTGCCGGATTGCGCAAATTCTGACAGTGTGCTGGGTTTAGTTTAATATACAGGGTGTCCAGTAAATTGTACGACTTACTGCGGGGGGTGATAGCTTGGTTCAATACCTACGAAAATAGCAAATTATATGTACCGCAAAATGTTACGGTTTTCAAGTTGTACAACATTTTCCAAAATATCGAATACTTATCTGATTTTTTACTCTGTTGTAAAGAAAATTTCCTTTTCTGATATTTTTTACATCAATTTATTCGTGAATTGTTACTGTACTCATTTGATTTTGTTTATATCAAAAAGGAGAATGTGTTCAAGAAAAAAAAACTTATATTATTCAACATTTTAGAAAATTTTGTTTAATTTGAAAACCGTAACATTTTCTGGAAAATTTTATGTGCTGTTTTGGTAGGTATTGACCTTAGCTATCATTCCCTACAGTATGTCGTACTATTTACTGGACACCCTGTATATGAGCAGAGGCGCGTCAGAAATTTTCTGACAGAAAGAACAATGGTCACTCGGCTAACATGCTTGTACTAGTAAAATCTAACAAAACTTAACTTGATGAAACATAAGTCGTTTCATTCGCCTACATAAATATAACCAAGTACAGCCTTCAATATATTTTTAAAAGGTCGGAGAGACAAAATATTTTGCCACTTCCAATATCAGATTCAAAACGTGATGCGATTCCAAGTCCATTAAACGAATGCCATGTCAACAAGAGTAGAAGATCAATCGGAGTCTGTAAGCAATGCAAAAATATAAATAAACAGGAAAATAATTTAAAATCGCACAGAACACCAAAGAATATTGTAAAAATATGGGAGGAGAACACAGTCGTCGCCGAAACTACAACGACGGTTACCATGGATACGGTCAGCGCAGAAAACCGTCAATTTATTTTTACTTGTCAAGAATAGTGAGGGACGTAATCGATCGATTTATGACAGTGTCGATTTTTAAATGTAAAATCATTAGTTTTTTATCTAATTCATGGCTTTATTAAAACAATTTCCACGAAGTAACATCAAATTCTATTAGTGGCTAAGCTTAGTATAATATTAATGTGAGTTTATACGGTTGACATTGCCTGGGATTTTATTTCGATTTATGAAATAAAATCATAATAGACTAGAAAAAGTATGGACTTCTCTAGTAACGTAAGTAATTACGGATGCGTTCGAAGTTAGATATTTTATACAGCGTTCTGATAAATAAAATAGTATTTTTAAAATAAGATTATCTATATTTCCCCAGCTTTTAAAAATAAACGAAGATATCCAATAAATACACTAACAATGTACTAATATATTGGTGACCGTTTCATCTCGGCAACAATTTCTGTTTTTTCCTAGTCCAAAGTGACCATTGTTCTTTTTGATAATGTGCGGTCGGGCTAAAGACTATCAATACTGTAACAGACTCTGTAAACCATCTAACATGCTCAAAATTAAGCCATACTACAACAAATTAAAGTTCATTTTATCCTAACAGATAGACGTGGACATCCCCCGCTGTCATCAATACTGTTGGCTACTGTGCGGCTCAGCGGGTCATCGCACATTGAAGCGGCTTCTCAAAGCGTGGCTATTGACCAACCCGCAGTACGTGTACTGGCAAGGACTTGACTCGTTGACGGCACCGTTCTTATACTTGAACTTCTGCAATGAAGGTTTGTTATTAATAGCAAAGACTTTAAAGGTCTGGCTACATACTGCGACTTACGTGCTCAAACAGTTGTACAAAAGTTTGCGTAAACAGTTTGTGCAAAAGTTTGCGCAATCAGCTTGTGTAAATGTTTGCGCACACGGTGCTGTCGTTATTTATTGTACTGCGCGGCATACCGTTTTGCCGTCTTAATCTACATGCTTACGTGTGCAAACTAGATTTTTTGCAATAAGATTGAGCGCGTAGCAGGACTCTTAGCGCTTGAATTCATAAATAAATAAAATGCTCCTGATAACAGTTAGTCGCAAATGATAATTATTAAGAGAAATTGGCCCCGTTTTTACACATCCAGAAAAAAAAACAATCCCTAAGTGTCATGATAGGCCACTTAACTTAAACAGCAGCTGAATGCTCTTCTGCGCTAATAACTACATTCTTCGATGACCAAACCGTTTGCCATTTTCTGTACCTGAATATAACTACTCAAAGTTTTTTCTGACTTTAGCCGTAAGACACAATGTGTATGTCTTCATCTCTTTAAATTATGGTCTGACTACACGCAGCGACGTGCGTGCACAAACGGCATTGTCGATAATAAACGCGTAAATAAACTTCTAATTAATGTTGCATGTCAGGATTATGTAATTTCAAACACATTGTTAATTGTTGATGAATAAATAAATAAATAAAAACAACAATACCGTTTGCGCAAACTTTGTGCCGACTTAACGTACCGCTTACTTGTGCTTGTGAATTTGCGCAAATAAGAGCGTGGAATCTGAGCATTAGGAAGTGTTAGCAAGATGATTATTAATGTGTATTTTTTTCTCAATCACAACAGCTCGCGCCTTCGCCTGCCTCTCAGCATTCGTACCAAAGTTCCTTCACAAGTTCTTCTTGAAGGACAACAGCGCTGTCATCAAGGAGTATCTAGCCAAGTTCTGGCAGATGACGGCCTTCCACGAACCAGAATTAGCGACACACTTACATGAGATCAATTTTGTTCCTGAACTGTTCGCTATACCGTGGTTCCTTACTATGTTTTCACGTGAGTTTTTATTTGATTTTGCTATATGATGTATGGTCTAAAAAAACATGCTTGACTAGTAACCCCATTTTAAAATTACAACCCCCACTTCCGTCCCATTGTAATGAAAATAGAAATATTTTTTCAATTCTTTCTATTGCAATATACAAGGTTGGTCGGAAAGAGAGTAGGTACTAATCCGCAGGCCACTTAAAGTATCACTGATGACGATGACCGTTTTAAAATTTCAAAATTCGATAATTATTATTTCCATGATTTTTATTTTTTCAAAAATTCTTCATCCCTGCTTTAGTTACGTATTCAGAAAATGTTGCTTCTAATTCGTGACCCCAAATATAACCTAAAATGTAAACACAGCCGATTGTAGTATAGATAGATTTTAGCGTATTTTTATGAAATCTTTGAACAGCTATTTCTCTTAAACTATTGACTTTTGAGGAAAGTTGTAGAACAAAAGTTATTCATTATTACTAGTACTTTAACACCCTTTCAGATAAGTACTCCTTTCTGACTAACCTTGTATATGGGCAAGCATTATTTAAAACTATTTCAAACAAGTCGATAGCGTTAGTAGTTCCCGAAATAAGCACCTGTGAGAGATAGATGGACAGACGGACGAAGTCGCACCCTAAGGGTTCCTTTTTTATCATTTTGGTACAGAATCCTAAAAAGTTTATAATATCTTTTCTTCCAGTTAATACAGGTCGATACTTTGTCAGTTTGAAGTTGGTCACCTTTGCTTAATACAGTCCATTGCTGGATATGTCCTGGCTTCTTGCAAGCACAGGATGTTAATACCTATACCGTATTCAATGTGGCAAGAGACATGATGTAAACAATCTTACTGTGTCCTTTGTTAGTAAAATACGAAACTAGGCAATGAAAATATCAAAACTTACTACAGGAAGAAGTGTTTGAAATAAATTAACATCACATAATTTGTTTATGTTGGAAATTAATGTTTTGAAATATTTTACAGAAAATCTTTTATAAAGAATAGTCGTAATGTTGTTTAGTTTAGTAAACAATGTTTCAGCAACAAGTTGCCAGCAGTTTCTGAAACACTACGTAAATATCTATGATTACGTAGTAGTTGCGGTTCACTCACGTGCATTTTTCGGTATTGCCTGCCTAGATTAGGTTACAAACGGAGCCCTTAATCATGAGCTGTACACGCGGCGAGATCGCGAGTCGAACATTTTGTTTGGGCTCGAAACTAATCGGGCAATCCCGAAAATTGCACGTGAGTAAACCGTAACTAATCATAAATATGAATGAGCCTTACGAAAGTTATGATACCACGTAAACGTTGCTAATGCTTAATTATTTCGATTTAAAATTAAAGCAACACAACATAAAATACCGTTTTCTATCCACGTCATTACCTTTCAGACGTGTTCCCCCTACACAAAATAGTGCACCTGTGGGACGCATTACTAGTGGAAGGGCCAGCGTTACCTCTGTTCATGGGAGTGGGGATATTAAGACAACTGCGTGATACACTACTGTCGTCGGGATTCAACGAGTGCATTCTACTGTTCTCTGACCTGCCTGAGATCGATATTGGGGAATGTGTGAAGGTTTGTTAATCATTGATTTGAACTTTAAGATCCAGAAACCTGAAACTGGATTATTTTAACATTCTTGGTTCAAATTGGCATCATCTCTTGCTGGTTGGTAGTGCAGTATAATCTTGCGTTACTGGGCCTTACAAGGATTGGCTTCGGAAAATGTATCGAGCTAAGGTGTAACATAATTAACCAGAAACCAGTAAGTAGTTGGTTTACATTTTACTTAGATTTCAGTCATTTTTCTTTTGTGTATATTTTATTTGAAAAAAGTGCCTTTTACGAGGTAGTCGATCAATCGAGGTAAAAAAGGCATACATACATATCAATCGAGCTAGAAAACTAAGCCTTATGTTAAGACAATAAGACTGAATTTCAAATACATTTAGCAATGAAAAGGCAATAATAATTTCTTATAAAAATATGGTAAAGTTCTTTAAAATTTATTTTAACAATTATATTGTGTTATTTCTGTAATAACAAGAAAATGATTAGATTTATGTGACGAAAACCTATAGGGAAGAACCGTTATAGGTAATAGAAGTGTCGCGCTGCTGTTTTCTGATCTTATTGATACTGAAAAGTATGTAAAGGTTCTATAATGACAATAATTGCTAAGCAAACACCGTAACTATTCACATGCGAACAGTTTAAAGAACGCCTTAGGATTTAATGCATTAAACACGTAATAAGTAAATCACAAAAAATAACAATGGCTAAAGTTTACATAATATTTAAATAAGATACTTCAACACTAAGCTGTATTAAAAGAAGCAATCTTAATTTATTTTGCACATATTATTTCCTACAAAAATGTGCCTTTACATTGATGTTCAATTCTCGAGCCTCGAGTTTAACTTGACATTGACAGTGGCGAGTGTGTCAAGGGCATACAACAATAGCTAATCCACAATGTAATTTCGCTGCTATTATCTTCAAGACTTTTTGATACCTTGGCATGATTGTGAAGACGGTTTAATGTCGTGATATTTATGCAAGAATTTCATCATAACCGTCCACAACAGGAACACAGCAATAAAAAAACCACTTTCCTGGATGACCCAGTCCACAATAGTACATTTTTACCCTAGGGGTGAAAGTAATTTATTTAGCCCCGAGACGGGGTTTGGCGCCCAAGCGTAGCAAGGGCGCCAATAGTTCGAGGGACTAAATAAGTCTTTAACCCGAGGTAAACACTGTGCTTTTCATTACGAATACAAGGAAAGTAAAAATAAAAACATGAATCGGATTGCCACTTTCCCGCCTATTTTGTTTTTTTTTTTCTGTGGCCGGCCATCCATTTAGCCATTATTTTTCATTTTCATCATTGAAAAAATGGTAAATATTTTACCAAATCTATGTTATTTAAATAGTTGAAACTAAATTATAATAAAGTCACTTAAAAAAATATATTATTTAATTAATACCTACTTAACTTTATGTTATTACAATTTTACATCACGCTGTAATTGAGTGGCTGTGTAGAAAGTTGGAACATGGTTCAATAGAAATGTGAAAATAGAACTAGTTTTTTTTAAATAATTTGACAGCTGTCAGTTGAAAACGATTCTCCCTAGGGCTGAAAAGTATTACTTTCATTTCAACCCGCTCCTCAAGCAACTTCAGAGCTACTTTCCGAGTATGAGTAATGAAAAATATTTTTAAATGTTTTGCTTTCGCGTACCGACTTTTTTGTAACGTTGAATTCATTCATATCAGTGCATGTAATGATTGTTTGAACATTTTAATAATACTTATACCTACTTAGTGTTGTTTGTTCTGTTATTTTGTACACAAAATAATATTAATAACATATAAGTTAATATTCATAAAACACGTTTGAAATTTTGTTCAATAATCATTTAGTTTGACGTTGACTGTACATGAAATATGAGCAATTATAATAAAATTATCCTTTTATGTATTTTTTTACCTAAAACGAAAAAAAGAGTATGACAAAATATCTCGTACTAAATGTATTGAACGCAATTCGGAGGATGTGTTATCATCATCTACTTGTTTTTACTACATTTTGTTATAAATTAACACCATTACTTCAAAACCCCATCTGGCTGGTATGCATGATGATTATGTCATTATAATGCTGGCGACGAAACTGTTAAGGAAAATTTAATTTTATGGTGATAATTTGTGAGTCAATAAAGGGTCAATGACTATAATACAAATGTTAGAATTTCATAGTGGGTCGATGACTTGTGATTGTGATTAACACTAGCATTTTTCCACAGGAATCTATAGAAATGTGTCGCAGTTCGCCTAGGAGTATAAGCTACAGAAGATTTACTAATGAAGCTCAAATAAAGGATCCCATGGTAAGTCTTGAAATGTTTTATAATAAGATTTTAAATCTTGAATTAAAAGGCTACCAAGGTTTTGTAAATGTGAGTGGAATCATCAACGGCGAGCTTATGAAGCGGATTACAGACTGGCGACACCGACCATACAGAAACACAACAACTTTTATAGCCAAGCCCGAACCAATTTGAAAAATATCTGGTGATTTTTTTAAAAATGGTAACTAATTAATTGATTACCTAAATTAATATTTGGTCAGCGACAAAAATCAGGAGTCGTTTGTTAGATTAGGTTAGAAGTGTAAATGCGACCACACTTTGCACTTCGTGATTATTTTAATTAAACACGCAGAAAAACTTATCGTAGAAAATCACTGATCAGTTAAATGGTGCCCTTTACAAATAGTTACGTGTTTTAAGGCGCTTTCCCCACCGGAAGTTCGAAAATTTCTACAACACTTGACTAAAATATTGTACGTATGAAATTTCAATATATTGTGTTGACAGAAATAATGCTTTTTTCTGAAGTGGCGCCACTTTCGGTGGGGGAAGCGCCTTAATGAAAAATACTGCAAACGTAGAATACAACTGGATATAAGTTAGACTGGACTAAAACAATACCTTCATTTTTAATAACAGTTTAAGATAGACTCCAAAAGATTAATTTTCGAATCGCTTCAATGGACGTTCAAAAGCATAAGGCACTTGTCCCACCGCGAACGATGAGCGAGCAGCGAGCAGAGCTAGAAGCTAGAAACGAGTTGGCGAGCAGCGAGAAGCGAGTGTGTAGTTCCGATAGTTTTGTCGCTGGGCTATAAGCGAGTGTGCGAGTGCGTTGGGCGATTACTCGCACCACTCGCAAATGACCGCTGGTTGGTCTCTCGGCGTGAGTTCTGACCGCCAAGCGAGCATCGCTGAGCGAGTATTATCTTTGATAGCTCTTGTCGCGCAGCGAGAAACTAGTGGAGCGAGTCCTCGCCGGCAGTGTGAACAGTCAGCGATTAACTATTAATATATGCATCTCTTTTGTTTACACGGAATGTATATCTATTGTACGTTTCTTGAGCGAGAAAATAGCCGATAGTCGCTTCCTCGCCGGCGGTGGGACAAGTGCCTAAATGCCAGTATCAACTTGAGTAGTTAACGAATTAGTGATCGCAGTTTGTTGTTATTGGCAAACAAGAGGGCTTTGCCTTTTGATACCGTAGTCACCACTATCGATACTTGTAGATAGGATGATCTTTTCTAGGGTTCACGCGGCCGTACAGTTTTCGTATTTCAATAATTTCACTAACATAAGTTTAATTTTCAGGATATTGTGGAAATACCTATGGAAGTGTTATTCACAGAAATAAGTCCCAGAATAAACCTATCTGATTTCTTCTCGCTGATATGCCAAGATAAATGCTGTGTCATTGACATAAGGTCGAATTTACTGTGAGTATAACAGTTGCTTTATATTCTTCCATTGTTTGTGATTATTCTAAAGATTTTCTGTGCATTTCAGCAAGTTGATGGTCTTTTAAAAAGTGGCGATTACAGAAGTGTAAAAATTAAGTGATGTTTATCACAAAAAAGCACTGCTGCAGAATCTATCGAGATCCTAGTTCACAATCATATTAATTACATTTTTTTGACAATGAAATTTTAACTTTATGATTTGTGCACTATCGTCCTAATTACACCACCTTTTTCCCGTAATTAGTATGATTGTGAACTAGGGGATCGCTATGACAGTCGCTACGAGCAATGACACTCTTATGTCAACTCGTACGATCTCTCTGTTGTGTCTGCAGGAGCTATACGAGAATAGATCATGCCATGCTGAAAAGATTACCCAGTCAGCAAGGTAGGAGGCGGGGCTGACTAACCAGGGTGCGCCAAACGAACTTAAGTATCGTCACTCGCGGAGGTTCATAAAATGTACCCTTCTCCTATGTTGACGGTTACAAAAAAGTACAAAAATGTCCCCATCAATGATATGAACTTGGAAAGCATGATTTTACCTAACAAACCGATTAATTTGCGCTGCGCGGACATTTATTGACGATTCGTCCAATATCACTTTTTTCTTTTCTTCCCTCTTTACAGTCCCACTGCTGAGCAAAAGCCTCCCCTTTTGTCTTCCAAAAATCTCTATTTTGTACAGTTTCTGACCACGTTAACCCCGCAAACACGTCTAGATCGCCACTTGCGCTGCGGTCGACATCGGCGAAAATAAATACGGAGAGAAAAAAATAATAACCTCAATTATTCCTATAGCTATGAGAAGAGCTGCATCGATGGCAGTATAAACGTGCCCTACAGCGGAGTGCACCTCGGTCAACACGAACTGAGAGCATTAGGTCTACATCCACAGAAAGTCATACAAGAAGCCATGAAACTGAAGAAGATGGTCGTTGTCGCATCTGCTGAAGACGAGACTGCACAATTAGTAAGTTGTTCTGCAAATATTCAAGTTACTCTGCAAATATTCAAGTTATTCTGCAAATATTGAAGTCAAAGTTTTTTATTTCAAGTAGTCCAAATTACAGGTGCTTTTAAAACGTCAAAACTAGGTGCAAAATATTAGTTAGGAATGTAGTCGATAGATGGCGTTTGTGTACAGTGGGTCAACATTAGCCCAGGGGGCCAATTCTACTATCAAGATTCTTGCCAAATCACAATCGAACCACAACCGTCAGTTAGTTTTCGTTTACAAAAACTTATTTTGACAAAATAGTACAACGTGTTACGTAAATCCCCTTAAAAAAGAAAATATTAATCAAGTAGTCTTTTATGGTTGTTGTCATTTACTTCTCTGGAGAAATTAGGTAAGAATTTAAATAACTTTCTGGGTAGTCTACTCTTTAGTTTTATGTTTTCAGGATTGCTTTTCAGTAATGATTTTATTTTATGATTCATCAAATTTTTTTTTTGGGTCCTTTTATTTTAAAATATTGCCAATAGACTCTTTACAAGGGACCTTTTAATCCCCTTTCAGCTATACGGGTATTTTTGTAACACGTTGTATATTCGGTTTTGTTTTTGTTGTTTAACATTTTGTCAATTTTTGTAAACGAAAACTGTCTGAATGAACGGTTTGGGTTTGATTGCGATTTGATAACAATGTTTTAGTAGAATTGGTTCTCAGAGCATTTGGTCTTCAGCCACTGAAAGTGATACAATAAATATACAGTTTTGTAGGACATGTTATCCTCTATCTAATATTCCAGTGTCACGCCTGTGTTCCCCGAAGAGTAGGGCAGAAGTGTATTATAGTACACCCATATTTCGCCGATATGTTTCAAGTCCCGTGTAATAGAGGGCGAGCTTATTGCCATCAACCGGGCACAAATCCAGTGTCCGGGCTGTTACTCAGAATTTCCACACGGAAAAACCCAATAACACTTTGCTCGCCCTAGGGATCGAACCCAGGACCTCACTCTCAGCAGTCGCGCTTGCGACCACTAGACCAACGAAGCAGTCTACGATCAACGCTCTTAGTGTGCGTCCTGAGTGACGGCGCACGGGCGTATCGCGGATTGCGGAGCGTCTTTACCGTGGCTTTACCGTCGATACTTGTCCTTAGTGCACGCGGGAAAGTTGACGCGTACGCGCTTGTTTAGTGTTTCGTTTATTTAACTTTGGTTTTAACAATGTCGATATCAAAATTCAAACGTTTCGAACATTTATTTAATGCGGCGTTTATTCCGCCTGTGCGGTGCGCCGTCACTTCGGACGCACACCCACTCAAAAAAAGTGCGCGGAAAAACGCGTCTCCATAATCGCTCTAAATATATAGTTATTATATAGCATGTTAACTAACGAAAGGCGTTCCCGTTAACCAGCAATACCATAGCGTCAGTACACACTAAAAAAAATACTCCCAAACAAAACAAAAATTACAAAAATATCACAAAATATATATAATAATAAAAGCAACGTTTACTGTACATGCACACTTGTCTATCAATGTTGAAAACATGGCAACATAGCATTTAACCTATCTACGCTACTATTTTAGTTTTAGGTAAACAGGCTGTTCCGAATTGTATTAATTTATTTTGTGTATTTTTTTAAATGTGTATGATGTAGATTAACGGGTTTAAGGGAACGCCCTCTGTTATTTATTAACACTATTTCAATTATCCGTTTTACGCCCCGCATCACACTCTCCACTAAGCTCCGCGTTTCTATAAACGGGGCCTTACGAAGACTCGCTGTCGTCTGTTTAAATTAGAAAGATGGCACCGGCTTTGACCTGCAAAGAAATGTCGACGCTGTGTCTGCTGAGACCGCTTGTTTTGTAAGTAGGCTAACTTACAAAATAAACGGTCATCACTATCACTACATAGTATAAAACAAAGTCGCTTCCCGCTGTCTGTCCCATGTATGCTTAGATCTTTAAAACTATGCAACGGATTTTGATGCGGTTTTTTTTAATAGATAGAGTGATTCAAGAGGAAGGTTTATATGTATAATACATGCATATATTATAGAACCCCTGCGAAGCCGGGATGGGTCGCTAGTTAAATATAAAATACGTAGGCGTCTATAACATTCGTCATAATCAAAGTCAAAGTCAAAGTCAAATAGTTTTTATTTCAAGTAGACCAGATCCCTGGTGCTTTCAAAAGGTCAACACTAGGGGCTCGGTTCCAAGTAGTAGGTCCTTTGGAGAAGAACCGGCAAGAAACTCCATAGACACTCTTTTAAAAAAAAGTAAATGGTTTGACAATTTTCATTGTAGTAATGTGAGAACAATGCAGAATAATGTACATGCAGTTAACAACATGAAAAGCAATGAGAAAGTTAGCCTTTTAAAATGATTGCCATAGCAGTTACGAGCTGACCAGTCCCAACAGACAGCACCCGTTCACGAGCATGACGCATGCATCGGCGTCGCTCAGCTCAACCATGTTGCAGGGAACTCAACGACCCGATGCACAACGCCACCATCAGCGAGACATTTTAGTGAGCATGACAGACTCATACCGATAGACAATAGGCAGCCAAATATTAATAATGAAAGTGTAACACTATACGCTGCATGGTCCTCACATTTTACAGCCTTTTGCAGAAATAATAATAGAATAGAATAACATTAATAATTGCGATTCAATGTCAAACTAATATAACCAAATATTTAATTGAATAAATTTCAAAGATTTAATTGAAAAAAAAATTGAGTATTTTTTTGTGACCTACGCAAATGTCCGGCTGATTGGTACCGTCGTGCGTCGGGTCGTTGAGCTCCCGATAATAAGGTTGAGCTACACGATGGCTGATGCATGCGTGCCGTCAGTTAGGACAGGTCAACTCAAACCTGCTATGGCTCTTTCCTCAAAAGACCATTCCAAACGTTGCCCTACATTGTTACACTCACATAGTTTTATACAACAATGTCTGGACTTTAAAAGAGATAATATAATATATATATAATAATCAAATCAGTCATAAGGCGTCCACTGCTGGACATAATAATATATGTATTAGGAGATATACTTTTACGGGATACGTACCTTATTATTCCATTATTTAATTGATCAGTAATTAAATTGAATTTTAATTGGCGTTAGAAATAACTTGATCAGCGAAAAACAATAATTGATCAGCGATGCATAGCGGACAAATTTTCGAAAAAAGGTTTTCTGCTTGTATTAAAAAAAACATGTGCATTTGGCACTTCTAACCTAAACGAGTCGGCTTCTGATTTTTGTCGCTATCCTTAAATTGATTCCGCTGAATAAATATAAATGTCGACGATCAATTAATTAGTTTCCAAAAGAAAATGCTAAGTTTCTAATAAAAAACGTACTAAAAAATAAGTGATTTGATCAGCGAAATTGCTAACTACTTTTGTATACGAATATAGTCATGTTATTGATGATATCATAGCTACAGGTGCCGTAGTATACATAGAGTATCTCGCAACTCGCATGTCCAATGGTCAATAACCCCATTAAAATTTAAGGCGCGTCTTTTTAGCAGTCTATGGACACCTACTTTTAAGTTCTACTTCACCGAGATGGTGCACGCGTTATTAATTTACATGTATATGCATAGAAATGTAAAAGTTTTATACATTTTATACAAGTCAATTTCGTTAAATTATACAGGTTGAAATTGTAAACACTCGACAAACCGAAATGGGACATTGTACTCATCACTATGAACAACTTTTACTATGGGACGAAACCGGAAATCGCGAAAAAAAAAACAGATGTTCCCTACATTTATGTTCGCATAACTCGTGACAATGTAGGGAACAGCAGATTTTTTTTCGCGATTTCCGGTTTGGTCCCATAGTAAAAGTTGTACATAGTGATGAGTACAATCTCCCATTTCAGTTTGTCGAGTGTTTACAATTTCACCCTGTATTTTAACCATAAGTGAGTGGCCAATTATAAACGCCGCAGGGTATACGATTTGCAAGCTTGCCGCTTGACGCGGTCAGTCCATAGATGAGTGACCATTCGTTAAACATCGAGACCTCTCATTGACTCGGAGAGCACGGTAAACAGTCGATCCCGGGTGTCATACCAATACCTATGACAGTCGTTACGGGTAGACAGAAACCCGAAAATGATAACCGGTTTAACCTTAGGATGTCGGCATTGCCCAGTAACTGGGTTGCGGAGGTCTGATAGCAGTCGCTCCTTGTAAAATACTTGTATTCTGCCGCATCTGGTTACACTGGAAGATGACCCCAATATAGTTGGGAAAGGGATCATCATCATCATTCAGCCGAAAGACGTCCACTGCTGGACATAGGCCTCCCCTAAAGGGGAGGGTTTGCCGTAATCACCACGCTTGGCAGGCGGGTTGGCGATCGCAGTATGGTTGTTAAATTAATCAGAGAACGCTGTTGCCCATCCTTTAGAGAATCCCTTAGTCGCCTTGTATGGGGTAGTGCTATTCTTTAAGTCATATAGGCAGAGCATATTTAAGCTTTTAGTTTATCGTCAATGTTTATTCTTTTTGAAACCTGCCATGTATTTTTTATCAAACATTCAAATAAATGTAAGCAACTTCTTGAACAGTTACATGTCTACAGCAGTATTTCAATTCTCAAGTCTGAATGCTCATAAATATTATCAATTTAAAATTTCATATGAAAACCATACATAATAATAATGAATTCCTTATTTAATTGTTCACCAGACCGCGTTGTTAGCATTATGTTAACCTATTTCCCTAAGTCAATGTTAAGCACAAACATGTGAGAAATAGCAGCTGAAACATTTTTCAATATAATTGTATTGGGGAAGTCAGAGACAAAAAATAAAGTTCAGTTCGTCCTTTATATTCCTTTTCTTCTTTACATTTGCTTTAAAGTTCTTTGGAACATCAAAAAATTAATTTAGACATTTACACAATAGTCACAAAGTATGAAGAAATGGAGTGCTGATATGTAATTTTCTTTCAGAGAATCCAATTTTCGTAATTTATAAGACGCGGGGTAGGGACGTCGAGACTTAGTAATGCCAACGGAGTAAGTAGAGGAGTTACGCCTTTCTTACCCGCGGATCATCGGATCGGAACTTAAGCACCATGTACCTACACCGAAGTCGCATAAGACGCAGGAGTGAGGCTATTTATCGTAACAGCTATTTAAAACAGGTATCTTATGATAACAGACTAACTGTGACAAACAAACTGAAAACGCAGTTCCTGTTCCACGAGCTAACAAAATCCCCTATATGACAGTCACTAGCTTTTCTCTATTCATGCTTATGACAGTTACCTTAGTTAGAATAAGATAAAAAATGTTACTGTTACTCTGTGACACCCTGTTACAGCCGTCACAAGCTCTTTCCTTTTCTCGCATAGGTTTAACACCTTAGAAAGAGAAGTCATGCTGTTACAGCAATCAGGCCAAACGTTGCTATCTGTGGTAACAGAGAACACACAATTGTTTGTTCCCACGTAGTATGAAATAACAGACTGTTCTATGTTAGGAGATGTGGTTTCCGCACTTAGTCCTTTAAGTGGACCATTGTACGTGAGCCATGGCGGCCATCATTCCAACCAGCCCACCTCCTTCCAGAAGCAAATTAGGGCTCTCAGTCGGCTCAGAACATTTGCGAGTGATTTCGGTGCGCCAAGGGTTGTTTCTCGTATTTGGGTGACGTGTACACGTTCCAGTGCATTATGGCATTCTAGTATAAGTTGTGAGGTAGTATGGTTCTTGCTCAGGGATTGAAGGACGGATGCGCTGTCGGAGAGTATACGGATATGGGTATCCGTGACTTTCCTGGCTTCTATGGCATATGCCGCTTGGATGATGCCTACACATTCTGCCTGATAGACAGTGTTGAGTGCCCCTAGCGTTTTTGATATTTTTATGTTAAGGTCATTCGAGAAGACTCCGGCTCCGGTGCCGGAGGCAGTTTTCGAACCATCAGTGTAAATTCTCATCTCTTTCGGGTCTGAGTAGTCACGTGATTCTTCCTCAAGGTGTATATTGTAGTGTTTCTGGAAGTTGTATGCCTTTTTGGTTCTGTCGGTGGGTGCTGCTATCATGGGTTGCCTCGTCGTTGATTGCTTCGTCTTTTATACGAATGTGTTTTATTCTGGAGTCGCTTCCCAGGGTGCCGGCTATGCTGAGTCTGAGAGCGGCTAATGCTGCTTCCTCCCGTACGATAAGATGTAGCGGTGGCAGTCCCAGCATTGCTTGTAGAGCGGCGGTGGGTGCGGTTCTCATACAGCTTGTGATCGCTACGCAAGCGAACCGCTGCAGTTTTTCCAGTGTTTTTTGGGCTGTGCTATAGTCCGTTCTAGGCCACCAGACTAGGGAGCCGTATGTTATAATTGGTCGGATGACTGTGGTGTAAAGCCAGTGGGTGATCCTAGGACTAATGCCCCAGTTCCTGCCGAGTAGTCTCTTGCATTGCCATAAGGATATACTGGCCTTCGTGGTGATGTATTCAGTGTGCCTTGCCCAGTTCAGCTGCTTGTCCAAGTAGATGCCCAGGTACTTGGCCTCAGAAGCTAGGCTTAGAGTGGTTCCAAAGAATGTGGTGGTTGTAGTCCCACTAACTTCCTCTTTCTGGTGAAGACGACACGTTCGGTTTTGGTTGGATTCACTGTTAGTTGATATTCTTTACACCAATCCTCTACTATTTTCAAGGCTTGGCGCATAAGGTTACATAATGTGCCTTCGTGGGTGCCGTTAATTATGATGGTTATGTCAGCAGCATATCCCACGGTAAAATACCTCTGTCATTCAGTTGTTTTATGAGGCTATTCACAACGAGATTCCACAGTAGCGGCGAGAGGACGCCTCCCTGAGGGTAGCCCTTCGCCACGACAGCTCTCGTTGTGTCATTTACTGTAACTTGTACAGCTCTCTGTTTGAGCATAAGTATTTGTGATCCAGCCCCCCAGCGTCGAGTCAACGCCGTGTCTTTCGAGGGCTGTGCTGATGCTGTGGAACATGGTTTTATCAAAGGCGCCCTCAATGTCAATGAGGACAGCCAGTGAGGAGCATTTGTGGTCTATCGCACATTCGATCTTGGAAACCACGCTATGCAGTGCGGATTCTGTTGATTTTCCTGTGGAGTATGCATGTTGTATAACAGACTGTTATTTTGTAACAGGTTTTTGGAACTGCTGTTTACGTGTAACAGGAACAGGCGTAACAGATAATCACGGTTATGCCTGTTACAACCCACTCTTAATAAGACGTTTCCACTCCTTAGCATTCAGGCCTAGGGGCCTGCTTCGAAAAACTAACGTTGAAGTTTCGTCGAAGACAAAATGTGAAATCGAACCACGAAGTTTTGACTGACGGATCGCAAGTTTTCCAACCGCCAAAGTGTTTCGGATCCGACGATCGATTCGATTTTCGCAATTTGTCTTTCCTTTATCTATTCCCAAACGTTAATTTTGTGTGGTGCCGGACGTCCGTGTGGTGCCGGACGTAAAGAATAGCACTACCCCATGTCGTAAAAGGTGACTAAGGGATTCACTAGAGGATGGGCAGCAGCGTTCTCTGAGTACTTTAACAACCATACTGCGATCGCCAACCCGCCTGCCAAGCGTGGCTATGTCCAGCAGTGGACGTCATTCGGCTGAATGATGAATGTTATTTGAATAAATGAGTAGCTAGTTCGTTGTTGGATAATACTTTGATCGTATACCTAATACTTTGTAAGATCGATGTTCGTCGTTGTTTCGTTTCGATCAGAAACTTTGACGTTCCTTTTTTGGAGTACCGGAGAGATAGATATGAGTCTGACAGTTGCTCTATAGAAAATCTGTCAAACACCCACATACCTACCTATACATATACAGCCATATACAGGGTGTAAACGAAATCGTGTAAATCCTTCAAACCGCGGGATCTACTGGTGGAACTAATTGACCCTGCATAAGTTTTTTTCAGAATCAACCAAAAAAAGATTTCAAAAAGGAAACATGGTATTCTGTATCTAAGTAATTTTAGCGTCCCGAGTTTACAGATTGCGTGGAGCGATATCGCGCTAGTCGTGCCCGTCAGCTGTATCGCCATGCTTTCATTCATTTATGGATGGCATCGAAATTTTGTATCACATAAAAAAAAAAGGTTTTTTTTTTATTTAATCTATAGGTACTATTAATAGACCATGTAGTTCGAAGGAATTACACGAATTCGTTTACACCCTGTTTAACTCTTATCCAAGATAAAAGTTATCCGACGATTATGAAACAGACCCTCAGTTTAGTTAAATAAAGGATAAAAAACTTATGCGATAACTGCCCGTACATGATTGGAATAGGATAGGATGAGGAAAAAGAATTCACTTAGCCCGAAAGCTTTTTTATCTCTCCACATTAAATAATTGTGGTTTTGACCTATTAGCATAAATGTATCGGTTTTTTTCCACCTGTACCTACACCAATATTTTTAACCGACTTCATAAAAGGAGTAGGTTGTATATCCGCAGCCTGTGTTATTTTTATGTATGTTCGCCGATTTCCCGGAGATTTTTCTGTTTTTTTTTTTTTTTATTTAGTTTTTTTTTCTTTGCAGTTCAGCGACTACCTAGTGAAATGCAGTGTGCCGAGAGTGTGTATACTACATAGAGGAATATCAGCGTTACTAACACACGTTCCATCACTCTTCACGGTACCACCAAAGAGGAACGGACACAAGTAGTCTATGTAATTATGGTGCTAAACACAGTTGATAACAAATGGAGTGCTAACTTGAATATTTCTCCATAGAATCAATTCGAATTTGTAAGGTCCGCAGAAGAGTCGAACTATCTGTGCGTGATACTGTACAGTCAGCATCAATGTATATCGGACGAACGGACTGTCCAAAGTTATCTGAACAACTATGAAAATTAAACTTCAAGGTGTAATTTAAATAACGCACAACCTCTTAAGAGGTCACTGTACTCAACATTATGAACAACTTTTACTATGGGACCAAATCTAAAATCGCGAATAAAATATCAGCTGTTCCCTACATTTATGTTCGCATAACTCGTCAAAATATAGGAAACAGTAGTTTTTTTTTCGCGATTTCATGTTTGGTCCCATAGTAAAAGTTGTTTATAATGATGAGTAGGTACGGTGATACCTTAAGAGGTTATGCGTTATTTAATTTACACCTTGTATATATCAATGATACAAGGAGTGTTTCAGAATTAACACTGTACACGATAACTGTCATTATGACAAAAAAATTATCCCATTGAGATAGTTTAATATCTTTAGGGCTGATTTTTCAATCGTCAGATAACTTTTACCTGGGGAATAAGTTTGACCTTTTGACAGCTTTTGTATAGAAATGATGTCAAACCGTTATATTTATTCCTTGGATAAAAGTTACCCGACGATTGAAAAATCGGCTCTTAGTTGTTTAGGTAACTATGAACAGTCTGTTCGTAGCGATATATTTGACGCTGACTGTACGACCGCGTATCATGCAATGACACATGTATTGTATCAGCAGAACTACAGTCTATGATACATTGTCGATGGTAGTATGACTGTTTTGGCGATATACCCAATTGCACATTAGCACTCCATCGGTGTTTCTGACTTGCATTTGTGGTTACTTATTGCGTTTTTTATATCCCGGAAAATTTGTGACACATTGCAAATCATTGTAATGTAAGTACATATCGCAGTGTTTTACTGCGAATAATAATAAAAAATACGCAATTTGAAACTGCAGCGGTTTAGACCTATCAAAAGTTTTTCATGAGTCTGATTGTATTCAAGATGTAGAAGTATTTTTAGCATGGATGTAGTGAATTTATGTTATGATCTGAATGTAGTTTTAAGTAGATTTGAGTTTTAAGATATTGTTTTTATGCTTTTTTATTTTAGTTAATTATGTAGTTGTTTATTTTGAAGCTATAAAAACAATGAGATTTGTATGTAGATATTTTATTCATTATTATTTGTATTATAATTATGTGCATTCCGTTTATTGTATTGTGTATTTTATTCAGTGATAATAGTTCTGGGATAGTTATGTTTAGGTACTTGTATTCCTTTTTTTTAAAACTGCTTTTTAATCATTTTAATACGTATTCTTTATTTTGTAAACGATGTATTCTGAAACTATTGCGTCAAAAAATCAATTGAAGGCAGATTTGAATGTAACAATAATTATATTCTAACGAAATAAGCTACTTATACACAATACACATGTACAGTACTGCTACGAATTTATTTAATAAACATATGAACGTTTATTGTTTGTTATTGCTCCGGTGTTACGCTGTGAATTCCCACGGCTTCATCTCTCGACCAACTTGCACTTCATTGACTGATAAGTACCCACATAATTACCGCCGTATTGTCGTGTGGGCAGCCCCCTAACGGCTCGTGACGTTTTTACCCCCTATCATGTTATGAATGAGAGGTTCCTATCAGAGAGGGGAGGCGCGAGGAGTGGGGGGTCGGTGGACGCCGCTCTCGCATTCGCCGGCCGTACCTCGCCGCGTGTGGATGTATCGTCCGCGCTCAGCGTTTTCATAACATTCCTCGCGTGCAGTGAAACTTCATAAAAAAATATTTTGTTGCAAAAACAAATGGGCGTCGATAGTGAAACGTAAACTTGTGATGATGCACAGTGTTCTGTGAAATTTGCGTCGTCTGACAGTTAGTAGTGCAGTTTACATTCTTTCCGAGTTCCGCCCGCTCGGAGGAGGACAGTAAGAGAGTGACAGTTTGCTGTGTTTTGTGCGAGTTTTTCTCGGGGAAGTTCACTGTGTTTATAGTCGGAGGCCGTCGTGTACACCGGCCCCGACATGGAGGGTTACTTCGACATCTCTAACGATCTGAAGGACGTCTGGGAGGCGGACATTGACCCGGTGAGTTGACCTTGCTTGATATCTGTTATCGCTCTAAGGTGATGATTTGATTTAATTAGCGATCTGCCAAACTCTGAGAAAAGTGCAATGTGATGATTGGTTAAAAGGTTGAATGTTATAGTCGAACAACTTCTATTCATGTCGAAACAATTGCTGAACAATAGTTACACGAGTAAAGAAGTTTGCTACTCGCTCGCATACCTCGGTGCATTCGCACGAATACGTTTATACCATCATAAAAGTGCGACACTGAAATGAAAGTTTACATTGATAGCGCTGATAACAAACTCTATTGGTACCTACAACCTTGTTTACAATAGTTCAGTTATGTGTTCTGATAATTTAATGAACTACCTGAGATTCACACCGAAAAAGTTGTCTAGAAAGATCTCGCAAGTATTGCGACTTTCTAAAAGCGACAACCCTGATATATATTAGTCTAGAAATTGGTGAGAGAATACAGAGCGACATAGCTAAGTATGTGTGCAAACTTTCGTTGATACTGTTGATAAACCAAGTCTGATTCACATTTCAATACACGTTCGTACGGTGGTAATTAAATCAACATTACTACTTCACCCTACAGTATCGATGTTCCTACAAGCGAATGCTTAATGACTAGTTAACCGATATTTGAATCGAGTATTTTCGATATCTAGAACGTAGCTCTTGATTAACGATAAAGAAATCCTTAGGAAAGCTTCGATTAGATTTCTAATCGATAGTGCAGTCATGCTTAATATGGATTTAATTAAGACCTGCTTATGCCGTGTATAATGCAAGCGGGATGCCTAATTTAGTATTTATTAAGGAGTTGCAGACTTCGTAACAAACCTGTTTGAAAGACTATTTAACATTTTTGATGTAATTAAGAGGAATTTGTCTCTAATTGTTTCGGTCGAGCCGGCTTATCTGACGTATGAGTCTTAACGCAGGGTTTGTTTATTTATAATGCAGTTGCTTCGTGTTTATTATCTTAACATTATGTTTAGGATGCGATGGGCGGTGTATCAGTGAATCACAAAAAATATTAGATATCTACCTTCAATATGACAAAAAATAGTGGTGATAATTTCGGACAGTAACATTTTGCGTCCATGCGATTTGTGACCTGTTTAACATTTAAAAAGATCTCTAAAAGATTATGGATTTATACCTAAGTATTAATATCGAAAAGTCGAGCGTAAAAATGTTGTGCATGTTTATCATTATCAGTTGGTTGCATTAAGAATGATCTTCAAACTTTTATAAATAGCTGCGATAGTGCACGCGTACGTACACCATATCTCACATATTCGGCACTGGATAGTTACACCTACATATGAAAATTCTGACTGATAGGTAAAACATTTCTGTTTTCCGATGTTATTTGAGAAAATTGCCCATTGCTTGAAAATTGAATTTGCAGTTATAAGTAATTTATGAAGCAATCCAATTAGTTTGAAGAACCTTTTTTTATGATAGAACGTGTCTAAAAGGTAAGTTTTGGGACAGAAATGATACCTACTCCCGTAGTTATAGAACAAAAGAGTCCAATTGGTAAGGGAAACGATTGTAAATGTTATTAGCCCAACGAGGGGTGTGAAAAGGAATCGGTTCCGATTTAACTTCCTTCCCAAATCTAACCCTCACGGAACCAATATAAGGGTACAGATAATATCATTGAAATTGAATTGTTAGTTCAATGAAGTCATTCAAATCAAATTAACTTTCATGTTATAGATACAGAAATCAGGAAACGGCCAATTAATAACATTAAAATATAATCTGTGGGAAGCTATTCGTTATGTTTGACATTATCATGCTTAAATAATTGAATTGCCAATTTATGTAATAGAGAAAAGGGACTAATGCATGTCTAAAAAGGTAATGTTGATTTTGGCACCGGTATGAATTATTGAATCTACCTTAGATTCAATATTTCATATTATCGTATTTCCAGTGATTAACACAGGTATGCATACAATAAACAAAAAAATTACCGCCATTCTTGACAGTTTCTTTTTGTAGGCAACACCGAATCATGTCAAACTGTGTTGCCTACTTCACATAAAATGTAAATCATTCATAGTTCACTAACACCATGCCACTGTTACCCAATCTACATACACCTTATTCAAATTCCATACACACGTCCCAAGTCCTGTCTCATATGAAGAAAGAATTATTAATGTTGCTATTTACCGTCTGTAATCATTAAAGTGTAATCGTTCAATCAATGAAAGGATTTAATCTGTAGGCTGCTAACGGCGTGTATTGACCTCTAGAGTACAAAAAAGGCCTGTAACCGTAGCAAAACATTTTTTTGAGCGTTTCGTACGGTTGATGCTTTACAATGGATACTATTGACTGTTCGCGGATTCAACTTGTGTAACCATGTTTTATGATGTTTCTAAGAAAACATAGATTGAATGCTATTAATATGTAGTTTGTCTTAATGATTGGTTATTTAACGTGCTTATTGCTTCTTGGTAGGTCCCTATTTTTATGGGAATAGAAAAAAAATATAGGGTCGCTAAAACTGTAAATTGCTAAACTTTTAAATAACTTTTTTCAGTAAATGCTTGCTACGTTTTATTTACAATAATATAGGAAACAATCTATAAGTTCTTAAATGTTGCCTATTACTATCATCCATATTTATTTTCCTTAATGGTGATAGGTATAAGATCATTATGTAAACGACCTGGTTAATTAATGAATTCAATGTCCCAAGTGATTAATAATTTGTTTCTATGCAAATTAAAGTGGCGTTAATTTCGTAGTCTTATCCTTTCATCAATTAAGTATTAAAAGCAATAAGACAAAATATTTTTTAGAGACGAATTACTCAATCAATTAATTAAATGACAAATGTTTTTTGTTTTAATTTTTACCTGTCACACTAGATACGACTTAAAAAAAAAACATCGTATTGTGTCCGTGGTTTGTCATTAATTTATTTAGGTAAATATTGAACAGATTTCGAAATTATCATTATTATACCTTTTTATTGTGTAATGTAAAGTGGCAACATTAATGGTAAATGACGAAACCGTAAAACCGTCATTCCAATTTAAGTACCGCGAGCCGTTCCATAAAAAATTACCAACCATTAAAAAGAAACGAGCCTTACCTTGGTAAACCAACAATTTTGTCATTGTTTCTACAATGATGATTTAAAATTCGTGGCTTTATTTTTCGGGAAGGTTATTAAGACCTCGGCTAGAAGCACCTGTAACTTGTTTTGTGCTATGCAGTGACGTCATGGTTGGTTGTTAATGGCTGATAACCCGGCTGCGATGCGGAGATGATTTGCATGCGTTCATTTGTTGCGTGCGTGAACGCTTCCAGATTTGGTCAGGTTTGCTGGGCGTACATTTCTTATGGCTCTCGGCGTACGGTATAGTATGGTGCGACGACCTGGTGCGTTGAACTAAGGGGCCCGGCGCCGCAGGTGCTTTTTTATTAATATTAACTTTTTCGTTCATTATGATGGACAGCGGAGGCTAGTTAACAATATTTAGTAGCTTGATTTTATATCTTTTAAGACAATTAAAAAGTTCAGCATATTCGAAACTTGTCGCTTAAGTGTCTCCGTTACTTCCAAGTACGATTTAATAAATCTTTGATAGTTACTTGACTTCAAAATCTTTCATGCTCACTATGCAAATATTCACAAGGAAAAATTCTAATTACTTACTTAAATGCAAATTGACTAAGTTCTTCGCTTGCGTAACCTATTTCAGGTTCTATTACTAGAAAGGGAGCACTTTCTACAAGTTTTTAACTAATTTAAATATTAAAAGAATTTACTTAATTGAAGAATATTCATAGATTTTATTTTTAGCTTAGTTAAGAAAATCTCAGTGATAACAAACACTGGGTAATAATTGGAGTTTGTTTAATTTCAATATTTCTCTACAATAATTAAATAACACTAGAAACTCCATGGTTTAAAAATAAATTATAGGACACACAATACAATACTCATAATAATCTCTAATAATCTCGATCCGTTCAAGTATTAGAGCGGGAAGGAATCTAGTGCAGTAGTGATGTTTTCACATTTCATATGACTATTCAAGACTTCCAGCTTGACCTGTCGAGATAAATACATTAAAAAAAAAATGTTCCGTTCACGGTAAAAAAAAACAGTAAAAAAAATACTGTTATTTTTTCTCTTCTTAGCAACAGTTTGAATACATTATTCATACAAATAATATGCGTTATACAATTTGTAATTATGCATCGTACAGTTAATTGTATAATGTGCCCGCTTTTTTTATTGAAGGCGGACCGTAGGTAGGTAGGTATATCCTTTTTCCAAAAATGCAAACTTACATCCGGTGTCCGGTAGTGCGTCATAAAATATGTTTCACTCGCACTTAATAGGGCTGTCAACCAGTTTTCAAGGAAAGGTATTCTCTTATAAGATTACGTTTAAGTAGTTGCACATAAAAAATAATGGAGTATTTGGTATTAGAAATTTAATTAAGTAAAAATTAGTACTTAATTACACAAAAGTTGTCGATATCATCATTTTTTTAAATTAATTGTATACTTAACTTTATAGTTAAGGTTAAATGACAGCTTTTAGGATTAAACTGATAAAAATACCTTTAAAACAACTTCATAAAATATTCTACTGCTATCCCTAAGCTAATAATTCTAAGAATGATTAGGATTTACTTAAATATAAATGGGAATATTATTATTATGGCATGAACTCCGAAACTATCAGAGCCATTTGGTATTAATGACTTAACCTTTGACCTTATTTTTATTTTACTGGCAACATTTAGTGGTCTTAGCCTCTTATTATACCAGTAGGGCTGCCATAATGCTCGAAAAATTATATTAATTTTACAAACGTTCGGACACAGCTTGCCTCACTTTTTTGGATCTATTATTTTTTTCTACTCCTAAATAAATGGTTTCGTTTGTACATATGTGTGGAACAACTCTTTCCCTAGTAGGTCAGATTAAGTATCTATCTAGGTATTACTATAAAAATATGCAATAGAAAAGAAATGTTAACATATTCGATTATTATATTTTTAATGGCATATTATAGTTGAAGTAACTACTAAAACATAACAAAGAAGTAAACTCTGCTGTGAAATGGTGAAATGCACATGAAATTCTAACAACTTTAATATAATTCGTACCTCGAATTAATTAGCAAATTATTTTTAAAGTGATTGCACTTGAGCAGACCACAAAATATCATCGAATACATTAAATGTTGGTACTTATATCCAACATTTAGTGTATTATAATTATATTATAGTGAATTTTAGAAGGTAGTAATTAGAATTTAATGAATAGTAATCCGACTGTGCCATTCATTACAAGCTTCTCGTTTGTATTTCTTTTAGATAATTATGATCTACGCAATCAGGTATTAATGCTTTAGTTTACGTCATTATTTTAATATAGCTTAATGCAGGGTAACCCTAGACTATTAACTATAACTTGGTATTGTCCGTGAGTGGCTCGCCGCGGCCGCGTTATAATGGTAATTGAATTTCCTTTCCGGTTGCAAGTCCTCATTGCCCGCACTACCACTACTAGTGAGTCGGCAATACAAGCGTTAATTAAAAATAGCAGATGATAACGGATAACGGACCGGAATAGCATTTTTAAGTTAAAAGTGCTACTTACGCTATGCTAGTAAACGGGGTTAGGTCCTAAATGTTGAATAATGTAAAATAACTAAATGAGTTTGACCCTTATTGTTAGTATTATAAAGTCAGTCAGGGCATTAAGTGCGCAGACCTCAATCGCGCTCAATTGGTGCACTAAATTGCATTGTAAAATGCTGTTAAGAAAATTAGGTAAACAAATTCTCTGATTGTTAGAAAAAACTTTAAAAGTATTATATTAGGTTGTATAATTAACAAACCGTATCCATATTAGTAACTTTAATAAAAAAAAGGGATCCGTAAAACGTATCGAATTGAAAATTAATTAAATATGATTTATTGACGTTGCACAATCTTGCGTGATGTTATACTATATCAATCTAGAAACACGCAATAGAACTGGGTTTTAGTCCCAGTTTTGCGTTATTGTGTACATTATAAATTAATATGCTTAAAAAATTACTCTGACCACAAATCTGTCTACTGATTAATCAATGAAAAAAACAGGAAAAACACCGTTCTGTTTCAATTTGAGTTTACTATACAAAAAGATACCCTCCGTTCGTATATTATTATAACATCCTGAATTTCAATCCCCTTCGGGAAATGAATTCATGGACGTTATAATATGTTGTTTGGTCTTTCCGTGAAAAAATATTTTATGTGGGTAGTTCAACTTTCATGTACATAGAGTGGGTTGGGTGGGCGTTGATAACGCAGCGAGAGTTCCTATTTCTATTCAAGTATAGTAGGATGTTTTTGATTACACTTTTTTGCATGTATTTTAAAAGTTGCCTTTCCATGATGTGAAAAGTTGGATGGAAAATATTGTACAAACACATATTTTCTCATACAGATACAACTTTTGCTAGGTAGCATATAATAGCAAAGAAGCGAGCAAGAAACTCCAGCAAACAAATTCTTTGAACATTTTTCACAATAACGGTGAATTCAGTATATATTTTCTCAAAACCAATACACAGACTACAAAGTTAAAGTAAACACAATGAGTCTATCGATTAACAATGGAATGTAGCCGACCTTTTGCAACTGTTCCAATCTAGGGCTTCCAGACAAAAAAACTGCGATTTAGCGAAATTCAGACAGAATTTTGACCGAATACCCTTGTTTCAAGAACGTTCTAGGAATTATGTAATGTGTTGTAAAGTTTCTTTAGCTTCTAGGTAATTTGAATGTGTATTACGACTAGTACGGGTACCTTGGCTTCGTTTACAACACATACATTGATTTGCTTTATGTATTACATCCTGTTACCTTAGGTACAGACTTAATTGGGACCATTTACGTTTTATCTACATGGTTGCAGTGTGCATGGTAATAACGCAAATTCTTTTGGTATCAGTTGTATTTGTGCAGTACTTGGGAAGAAATAGAACAATATAATAATCCTGTATCGCATCATCATATCAAACCGTAAACGCTCGTGTCCACAAGCAGAACTTCCGCCTCCTCATACACCGTTACAATGCACATGCTATAATGGCATTTGCTATCACGACTGCATTGTAAACCTGTATGCCTAGATATTATTTGAATGTTAATATTCATTCTTGTATTTTCACATAAAATGATGCCGCATTCCAAAGATAAGCGGTGCGACAGCCCTAAGCACGCGGATACGCCCAGTGTTGCCAATAAGAAATGCTAACTTACCGATATACTTATGATAATTATGAATAATCTACTAACATACGACCACGTGTCCTGAATGCTACGTTAGTCAATCTAGGCTAACATGTAATACTCATTGCAATTTTCCGAACGGCCTCGGAGTAATAAGTTGATAGGGGCTGTACACAATGCAGTGCGACGGAAAAAGAAGCGTTCCGTTAGTTAAACTTTGTCGTTTTAAAGTTGCCTTGGCAGTAGGTATTGAAATGTACTTGTACAAGGGCGGGTTAAACGTGGGTGGGACGAAAGAATAGATCTGATTCAAGGGCTGTATTTATTGGTACAGAAATAGTAATTATTGGTCTTCAGTGTTCTAGTTTTATACTGGTAATTGGTCTTCTTGACAGCTATCTGATGCTATTTTGGATGTCTTTTGTCTTTAAATCATAGGTTATTTCTGTTGTAAACAGAGGTGATTTTTATCAAATCTCGTTAAAGCTAGACAATTACAAGCTCATACATGAAGGTGTAAAGAATAGACTATTATTGTTACTAAACACAAGTATTGTGACCGAAATATTGAAATAATTGACTGTTGTTGTAATGGATTTGAATATTCAACAAAGAATTTCAATAAAAAGAAGAAAGCCTCCACTTCGATTGCGCTGATGGCCTTTCCACACATCTTTGGAACATCGCAGCGATTTCTAAACGATCCCACAATAATTCGCAGATTAGCAAGATAATATTAGTGTTAACACTGACTTGTTTGTGGCTGGAACAATGGGCACATTGCGTAAATACGTGGCGATGTGTTGCGTCACTCACGATCGGTCTGTATCGAATGGTATCATTTCAAAAACAATATATTGACACAAGTGTGTACTGTGACATTGTTTCAGTACTCCGTGTCTTACTTATGTATAGTTCAAGTCCAATAACGCGGATTATTGTTATCCTCTACTTGTATTTTCTTGTTTATCTGATATAGAAACTTTTAGATGAGAGATTTTTTATTGCAGATTGTAAAACTGCCGGTAAAATCAAATGTGGTAAAGTTCTTAATTTCTTCTCAATCGGTCACTCCACTTAATTAACCTATTTAATTTCTTTTATTATTTGAGTTTAATTAAAGGTTATTTTTCGAGATACTTCTCGTTTTAAGTATTAGGTAACTTACTTTTCGACCTTAATAAACAGGAATAGAGTACATATCAGTCTGTACCGACATAATCGTTTCACGCAGTTTTTCGCTCCCATACATACGTATACAAACCATACGGTTTCCAGAGCTCTTTTATTTTATTATAATTGACAGTTATATGTGTGTGGTTTTATTGGGAACAATCGTCGAATGAAGATGCACACGAAACGCACGCCATTCGCGTGTGAAAGGCGTTGCGAGGTGCGTCATGAACGCTAGTTTGCATTCCTCTCACCGGCAAGCGGGCGACAGTGTTGCCATGCTCGGTAAAAATATTACCCCATCATAACAAAGTGATTGATGAATGTTGTAGGTACCTAATACATACTTATTTCTGCCGTCAAGCAGCGTTGCTGTGTTCTGGTTTTGAAGGATATGGATGCTGATTAAATTACAGACACATCAGACTTGAAAAGTCTGTTTCTAGATTTGGCAACGCATTAATAATACTCTTGGAGTCGTTGGTAACTTCTTACCATTAGGTGAGCCGTCGGCCTATTTGCCAACATATTACTTACCTACATTTTAAAAATTTGTAAAAAGCAACTCAGTTGGAATTGAAAATTGTTGAGAATATAGGTAGTCTGCACATATTGAAATTTGAGACGCAAGGTTTATGTATAGTATATTTTTCCCGAGCTTAAGGTTCGCATTATGATTTTTGGCATAATAAAATAAATAAATAACTGCCTGTGAAATTCATCAATGAAATTGTTACCCCAATAGTTGGTCTTACCTCTGTAGGTATGGCAACACTAGTCGGCGCAGGCGCACCGTGAATTTAGAGAGTCGCTACTGAAACAATTGTCATTCCTTATTAGCACTGTCTAGCGGCACATTTTACACTATTATAACGACACGGTTATTGACACTGGCCATGCATAAACATACGGCCAACATGAAAGAAATACTTATGGACCGACAATGAAAAAATAATAATAAAACGAATTTGACCGATACACGATGATTTAGAAAAGATCTTGAAAGATGGCCACTATAATCTTTGAGCTATTAGGCTATTACTGAAAAAGACGTTATACAAATTTTGGTATCTAATGCAATAAATCATCTGAGCAGAACCTCAGCAACTAGCTAATTAAGACATAATACAGTTATCATACCAAGTTAAACACCAATTTGTTGGGTAAGTATCCGAATTAATAGGCTCATTAGTCTAGCTGGTAATGAGGAAGGTAATTCAAGCTCACACCTCGAGATAGCTCAGCGGCTAACCGCAGAATTTCGCCAATTTACAGCAAATTGAAAACGCTCGCAGTAATTTGATTTGATTTTCCTGTCGTTTTATGATAATTAAATAAGTTCGCGCCAAAACTTGTAAATTAAAATGGCGCTGAATTTCGATAGTTTCTTTATTCAAATTGAATGTTGCTAGTCCAAAAAAAGTTTACCGTTGCAAAAGTGGTTTGAATAGTGACTACAGGTTGGGTCAGTCTTTCTAGCAGAAGAATCCTCATGGAGATACGTAGTCCTACTTATGCACGCGAACAATATATTGCTACAATATAACTGTATTACTTTAGAGGCAATCATAAGTAATCATAAACACAAACCATTGCGGTCAGAGGTCTCGGAGAATCTTTCTTTAGAGTTCCTTAAAACATCTTTAAAACCTGAATAGGGTTTGTGCAAGCCGTGCCTTAGGTGGCAACTGGCAAGGGAATTGTTGATATTCCTGTCTATCATGCGCGTGACATAATTTTTTCGATCTCGTGCCAAGACAGAATAAAGGTGAACGCACACTTATCCGAGCCGAACACATCGAACGAAACGAATTTTAGAATTCTGTGTATGAAATCTTATGGAACCTCGCACCTCGCCCGCGTCGAATCGTTCGAATCTGGAAGAACCCCAGAAATCCTAGACGAATTCGGATGACATCATCAGATTCGGCGCGGCTTACGCGGTCGACTCGACCAATGCGCTCGCTCATTCATCTTTCATTAAAAAAGCACTGACATTAAAGTAATAACAGTGCGACAGGCGTAAAGGAAATAGAAACGATTTCTTCGGCGCGGTCGATTCTTTCGGTGCGGATATGTATGCGAGGCCTCTTTGATTTCGATTTGTTCGACGCGTTCGGCTCGGATAAGTGTGCGTTCACCTTAATCGTTAGATTACCACCATACATATAAAAGATGTAAGCGCTCTTCCTCTTTCCTACTAAACTATGCTGTGCCCGACAGGGTCCTTAATTGATCAAACAGTCTTTGAAGCCTACGTGTTAAATCTACATTATGGAATGATGTAATAAAGAATTGAGTATCTCGTCTTGGCACGAGATAATGAGATACCAAAATTATGTCACAATGCGCATGATAGCCCGCAGGTCATTTAAAAAATAAAACAATAATTTAACATTGTTGCATATAGGTAATGCAATGTTGTCATTATGCGAACTTATTAAGTAGTGTCGTATCTACATGTAAAGAAAATTAACTTTTTCGGATTTACGTATTTCTTATGTAGGTTATGGAAGCGTACTTTTTTAACCCTTTTCCTGTCCCGTTAATCACATATGAACATCTGCATTGTTTAACTATTGTGTCTGCTATCTGGACAGTGAACCTGTTGAGTTACTCCGTTGTCTCTTTTCCCCTTTCCTTTCTTAGTAGTAAAACGTTAGTCTTATGATCAAATACTCAAACGCTACTCAATTTTAAGTTGCTTTAATTTCGTGCTGTCACCGTCACTTTAAGGCGAAGTAACAGTGACAGCACGAGACTTAACACGTTCAGTGCCGGGTGCCATCCAGGAGGGCACCCTGCAGGCCCATTCGCCATGCCGGGTGCCCTCGTGAAGGGCTCATTTTAAATGTAGGTTTTTCTTGGAAAATTCACCGTCATGAAACAAGCAAACACCTATTTTACGACGTAGTAGCGTATTTTTCAAGGATTTTAACCTTATGCCAGGAACCCTTCTCGAGAGTTCACTCTTAGCGCAAACGTAATGCCGAGGACCCTCCTGGAAAGTCCACTAGCAATATGTATGGCGGCATGGCGTTAAGCTCTATGAAAAGTGTGGTGGACTCGAATGTGTTAAAGGCAACTTAAAATTCAGCAGCGCATGATTATTTAGCCAATAGATTAATAAACATTAAAAAATGAACTACTACTTAACACTCTCACCGCCATACGGTCCGCCGGCGGGGCGTATCTTTTCGAGTAAGGTACGCCACCTACATGTTGTACTGAGCGATATCAGTTTATTTTTCTGAAGCAGCAGGCCACGCACTACAAATTGAATATGAAATTGCGAAGTCGTGGCGGACCGCATGGCTTACTATCAAAAACGAACAGTGAGCCCGCCAGCGGCCCGTACGGCCTGCTTCACTCGTTATAGATTTTCACCGCGGCCTGCACGGGTAGGCAAAGTTGCGGCCGCCGGCAGACCGCACGGCCTGCTGCACTGAAAAATTCTATATATGGGTGGCGGTGAGAGTGTTAAAGCCGGTAAGCAACTACCATTTCTCATCGTTATCTCTTTCTGAATTAAATATGATAAACGTTGATAACGAATACACAAATGTTTTACGGCTGCACTTAACAAAACCTAGGTCGACTACTTACTGCGACAGAGGTTAAAGTCGCTATTTATAAACGCTGCTTTTATCTCAACGTGAATTATTTAGGGTTATGTTAAACACGAATCTGATTAATGGAGGTAATAAAATTTATAGGTACAGAGACCTGAAGTGACTTACCGAAATTTTACGTAAACGTACATAATTTGAGCACTGTTTACATTATGCTAAATTCATTGCACTGGGTTAAGTCTCTAATGTAGATTAATGTAAGGGAATGTGAATTAGTGATACAAATTCTGTAGTGTAAAGAGGTCTCCCCACCCCTATATCGTCGCCTTAGAGTGAAAACTTAATAAAAGACATGTAGTCATAATAACATTTAAAAAATAACATTGAATGTAGCATAGTAACTACATTAAAAGTTTAAAATTAGCAAAAGAAACCTCATACATAATTCTATCATGCTTAAACTAGCTGTAAGTAGCAACTGCACATCTTTTTCAAATTTGGAACGTAACCGGAAAATCAAGAGCAGCAAGTCCAACAAAAACAAACAAACTCACAAACACATCCTCACATTCGTTCTCGGTAAAAATGACTATAAATCATGTATTCTGGTTCTATTACGTAACTGCATTGTGTCAAGCGGACTGCGACCTTAGATAACGCGTCCCTGATAATGGTTGGTTACCTTACCGACCTGTGCGCGACATAACCTTGTCGCTTTAATTAATTGCAATTGCCTTTGCGTTACGTAATTTCACTTTCGTTTTATTGGCAGGTTTAAAATTGGAATGTTGGAAATGAAAGACTTTCTTTTTTTTTATTTGCGAACTGTTTTTTCTAAAGTGTTGCCAATACAAGATGCGGTTTTGCATAATTTTGTTTATTTCTTTCTATCATTGCAAAATGCGTTTTGTTATAAATTACTAAAATGTATACGGAAAATGGGATATTCCTGTATCGGGACGGATGTCAACAGAGTTTCAACCCATTATACGGTTGTACCTATTCATTGAATGTTTTTGTTTTCGAAGCGTTCTTAAATAAAACAAAATGTTATCTTTTGTTAAAAAACCCGTATTACGAATCACCTAATTATCAAACTGTTTTGCTATCAATATTACAGAAGAACAAATACCAAATCTGAGAGTTCTTCGTTAAAACATTATAAATGATATGAAAAGTAGTACTTATGTTAAATAAAAATCTTTCTTGACGGTCGGCACGCAATCTCTTACTACAAATTATTCAATGAATGGCGTTTCTACAGATTAAGTGCATAATCAATTTAATTTAATGACTTGAACTATTGACTTTCCTTCAGAACCACTGTTGAATCGTTGATACTATGGAATCAATTTTATTATGATACAAACTGACAATGTTATGGCCAATTACTAGAAGATCCGGTAACTTATTCTACTCTGTTATTTAATATGGTAAATGAGAATTCCAACGCCCCCTTCAATAGCAAGGTTTGAAGTCTGTGGAATGACACATCGCTTTGAATGATGCGATTTGTGTCAAACTATTTTTATTTTTTTAATAATGTAAGTAGTTATTGTAGACAAAGAACGTAATCAATCAGTAAACTTATGGCTGAAAATAATAATCAATCCTAATCCAAAATCTCTGGATTGGTGTACGATTTTGACAGTTGATCAATAAAAATAATGTCAATTAACCACATCCATCTAAAGATTTTAATTTTACTATTTCATACTTCACGCATTTTCTTTTAATGAAACAGGAAACGTTATTTATAATCGTATTAAAAATATCAAATTTCCTGTGATAATGATACCTAGCTATGTAATTAACACTTGCATTAAAAAGATAACATAAATTAATATCGCATTAGGCATTATTTTCACTATCTTCGAAGGAAACGTTTAATACCAGACCAGAATTGGCATTACGTAACTTAAATAATTAAGTCACTTAAGTGACAAATGTTTTAATCCAATCAGCTTGCAACAGTGACATAAATCATTTGGTTTGAACCTAAAATAAACCACTACTACTCTTCGATTTTGAGGTCATTGTAACTTTAGTACTAAGTTGCCTCGAAGGACCAAAATTTGAAGGCTCGGACTTTTATTACAGGCGGCTACAAGCATCCTGTTAGGCAAATTACCAAAATATAGCGATGAGCTGCCAAGTAAACCAAGCTCCAGAAAGGCCAGCGATTTGTAATGGAATTTGACTACCTAGCTGTTATTCAATCAGACTGTCACCATCCCATTACGAGAGGTGGTTTAATCCAAGTAGGTTATATTACAGAAAAAAGAGGAAATATAGAGAAGAATTGAGACCTCCTTTTTGAAGAAGGCGTCTAAAAAGAGATGGGGCTATTTAAAATCCTGGGTTTACTTCGACCATCTCTAATAAGAGGGTCATCGTCTAGTCAACTGCTAAATAAACACCTTTCTTTTATTACACCAACCACCCCGTTCTTCAGATTCCGTATTAAGTCTACTCGAAACTGTTACCATCTATGAAAGTTATGAAGGAACCAAGATCGTTTAAAATCTCTAGATCAGATAAAATTCTCAGTGTATCGTGGATAAGGCTAGACACACCCATGCGCATTAACGCGGATGCGATCGCAATCGGACGCGCATTCCACATCTATCGCAGTACCTGCATGCGGATAACTTTAGCCTATAAAGTCTTACTTTGTGTCACAAAGTTGTAAAGTACTTACATTCATAATTCTAATCTGCATATCTAAGTTATTTGTATAAGATCTTAAAGACCAATCTTTGGGTTTCTTTAGACATTGCTTTGCAAGCGTCGCTTTGCCAGTTTATGAGAGATTGAGAAAAGTAAGTCGTCTTTCTCTTTGTTTAACATTAGAAGTTTGTTATTATATTTTTTTTAATCTTGATCTCACAATGTACGCAATTAATTTAATATTTTATATAATGTAATAAGTGATAAAGTGATTATAATATATTCTAAAATGATACAATTTAATTAATAATTAATGTTATTATGTAATTAATGATATTCGTATGCCTCTTGCAGAGGCGGATGTGTCGGAAAACTAATTGTCTACCTACCTAACAACTTTTGTACCATATCCTTGGCGAATAAATATCTTATCTTATCTTGTAGCGATTCACAAAGCTTTTGGGATCAAATCGACTACGTCTTCCCCTTATTTTGTCGACAGCCTTCCTAATTGGTATGTATGGTAATTAAAGCAATTACCATATGTAGACAACTAGTATAAAACCAGATACAACTCCGATAGTGCGATATCCATCGCAAACATTTCATTTTATAAACTCATTAAATGTTGGAAAAAATCTTAAGGAACATAATATTTTTTATCTGTGTAGTTTGAATGCATCAGTGTTTACATTCTCTTTGATTCTAAATTTAAAATTAAGTAGTCACGAATATCCTTTGTAGATAACAACGACCTCAGGTTTTATAAGGTTAAAATTGAAGTTCAACGAAAAAACAGTGATGTACAAAGTTTGTTTCTTGATTGGTTATTTTATTGCCGGAGTTTCATTGATAGGTCCTTTAATAACATACCTTCAAAGCAGAAAAAAAAGTCATAAACAAAACTTTTCATTTTTTAACTTGGGTAAAAGGTCTTTGAGAAAATCGCGGTCTTTTCGCACTTATTACAAAGCGGATCAGAATTTGATTATCACTTGTTTACGTTAACGTTGAAGGGAAACATCGCAAGGAAACCTGCACACCTGCGATGTCTCCAAACAGTTCTAGATGGTGCTTGTTGGCCGTCAAACCGCACTAGACCAGCGTGGAGGACTAAGGTCTTTCTCATTTTGAGAAGAGGCCCGTGACGTCAGTTGACCAGTAATAGGCTGATTATGATGATGAATCAAAAATACTTCTAGACAACTACGATGTTGAAAGCTGAACCATAGTGCCTTTTCACTGTCATGCGGGTTCGTGCCCCCGTGCGTGCGTCACCCGCATGCGTGGCGCTCGCAGTTCACCTTTGAAAAAATAAATAAATCTTTGAAAAGATGAAATTCAGGCGCCACGGGTGCGGGTGACTCACGCATGCGGGCACGAACCCGCCATAATCTATCGGCAAGATGGCGACAGACGCTGTCTCACAACTATGTTTTATATCATCTTAAAGACAGAATGTTGTTTTATAACATGATAACAGATCTAATCCATCATGCGAGCACCATACTGACCCATTTCTCCCGGTTGACTCATATTGCTTCCGCGGAGAGATAACCACCTGATAAGCCGGGTTATTTTGTAGTGCAACTGAGCACTGCATTGTTTTTAAAAACAATTGATGATGACAATGTCGACCCTTTTCGTATTAGATGGAAAAGTTAAAATGTCATAATTTATTGTATTGCCCAAAATTGTCATGAAAGTAGTGTCGACACTTCATTTTTGATTTTTTAATCGTCAGATAACTTATAACTGAAGATTATAAGACATTGTAACAGCTTTTGTATAGAAAATATGTCTAACCGTCATATTTATACCTACTGCAGATAAAAATTAACTGAAGATTGAAAAATCAGCCCTTAATGTTTTAAAGATTTATTTAGTCGCCTCAAAAGTTTGAAATACGTTTAAGTTTATAGACTTAGCTTTAATACAGTACGTTGATGGAGAAATGTAAAGTTTGTACCTAATACAAACCTTGCCAGTCTACGCAACGCAGCCGTGTGAAAAACTCATAAATCACTAATTACTATGTGTAGAACAAGCGTCGCGTTCCAGTTCATGTGAGAAAATCAAAAAGCATGCAAGTAGAACGCCTGGCACGGTGTATTTAACGAATTATTCATGACTTTTAGCATAATGAGCACAGGCTGGAAAGTTTGTTTCATTGGCATACTTTTTGATAATGTTTTTAAATATTAACAATGTTTCATATCGTAGCGATGAAAATTTAATTTTATACATCGCAGGATAAGTTAATATTTTGATAAGATTTCGTAAAAGACTTGGCAACAGTGCACATCATTATGTAATTTTGAATACAGAATAAAAAATAACTCCATTTTTAAACAAAACAGTTCCATTGCACTGTATTTGAATATTTGAAACAGCAACGGAGAATATTATAATTCTAATCGCCAACTATTTCGATAATTCAAAACAATGTACGAATAGAGTAGTGTATCGCTCAGTGCGGGCCATGTAATAATATTCGTTATCACCACGGTATAAGTCGATTATTCGACCGTGAGCGAATAAAATTTATCGCTTGATAACACTTAACTAAGCGAACGGTTTTTGTATTGGATAGTGTTGTTATGTAACGTGCTTTCGCCACTCAGTGAAACTGGCTGGATCGAATCCGGTTGCAATTTTGAAACCTGGGTGCCTACTTCGAAAAACGAACGACGAACATCAAACTTATAAATATACGATCAAAGTATTGTCAAACAACGAACTACTAGATGTCAATTAACGTTTGGGAATAGAACCGAAAGACAAAATGTCAAATCGCGAAAAGTGAATCGATTGTCTGATCCGAAACAGTTTCGTGGTTGAAAACTTGCGATCTGGCAGCCGAAACTTCACTATACATATTTACTGTTATACATATTTTCTGTCATACGACACAAAGTCTAAATGTTGAGGTCGTCGTTCCGTCCTCGATCGGTTTTTATTATATCTTTCCTGAGCGGAATCATGATTAAAGCATTTATCGGCATGTCGTAATCAATGGAAGATTAATAGAAAGCAACTGATATCTGTCGAGTGCTTGTTGTTATTGAAAACTCATAACTTCAATAAAGGCTGGGAACGTTATTAAAATAAAAATATTTCTTTCAAGAATCAACTTTATATATTTTAAACGTTGCTTGAATCAATTCATCTTGTTAGGACAAGGAAAAATCCTCACATAATCTAAGCCTTGCTGCAGAATTTTCCAATACATCATTTTGTACCTGCCTTTTTTAATAACCTAATATAATAACCCTATAAAACCAATATTACTAACAAAATACCTCAAAAACCTATACAGGCGCTTAGCAAAAGGCGAATTTAGATGCACGAATCCAACTTGTCGTTTCTTATGGAGAAAAGCCGGCAAGAAACTCTATGGTTACTCTTTTAAGTCAATATCTTTAGCAATTTCTGTAATACAATTAGGATACTTATGAGAGAACAACAGTAACTGTCTTGAGTACAGGAATTAACAAAAAATATCGTACTCAAGTAAATAAAGCATTTATATGTACATACTCGTAGCTAGGCATAAACTTCTTCATAGCTAAGTTTACGAAGTTCTCACATTTACGAAAGGTAGAAAAAATAGATCTAAAATCTTGATAAAATCTGAAAGTTCTTTCATTACAATGAGGCAACTGGTTTTTAACTATGAATAATCCAATAGAAGAAAGAAAAATAACAAAAAAAAAAGTAAAAGCAACAAAAATAAATAAATAACAATTAAATTTGGGAAAATATGCGTCACATCCGTGCAAATCGGCCATCAGCATAGCCACAGGCATAATCAACTCGTTACTGTCCTACTGCTAGTCACAGGCATCCTCATAATGAGAAGGGTTCTTAAAAGGGGCTTCAGTTTACCACGCTGGTCCGGTGAGGGTTGGGGGCTTTACACACCATCGAAAACTATTTGGGGCCATCTCAGATGTACAGGTTTCCTCTCGATGTTTCCAAGTTGCCGATAACCTCACGGTATTTAAGTGTGTGAAAAGCGATAAAGTTAAAGGTAATATTAATAGTTATGAAATATATATATTGTTATAATAAAAATCAAACTGTACAGTAATAGTTGTGCATCACAAATCGCGATTCATTATAATGTGTAGCTCGAAGGTGACCCCGTCTACCTTTGTCCGCCCGTCATGTGAACTCCACAGACGTTGAGAACGATTATGTAATGGTAGAACATTTTAGAGTGTAAAATATTTTCTACTAGGTGCTACAGGTTAGAACAGACGTGGGTAAACTCTTATTTAAACACAGAATCCAGAATTACGCAAGAAATTTTGAAGGGGGACGGAATTCCAAAACAAACAATGCATTTGTTCTGCCAAAACTAACATTTTTACCTGAAATAATTACCTACGGCTATTTGATATGGCCATATATTCTTGCTATAAAAGGTTGGGCTGGCGGGCCAGATTAAAACCCTTCGCGAGCTGGAGTTGGCTGGGGGGCCCCTTTTTTTCTTGTGAAAGTCCTCATGGATGCCCGGGGATAGCGAAGGGGTATGCCGGACTCTTACCGGCTAAAAACCCACGGCGTTACTTCTCCTGACCCCTTGGCCGGGGTCGCGGGAATCGCAACTGCATGTACCGCGACCCCCGCAGGCCTCGGTCTGCCAACCCGTGGCGGACCTCTGCTTCTGTGGGGCCTTGCCCCACGTCCTCCTGAGAGGCGCGTACGGAACACTGCGCGTCGCCTGGCTCTAGGCCCTAGTTTGACCAAGCTTTCTCTAAAACCTGGTAGGAAATATCTAGTCTAGAATCTTCACTTTAATGCCTTATGAAAGTTGTGGTAAAGGGGTCCTTTCGACTAACTACTAACCTATAATATTGCTAAGGGTGCAACTAACCTGAGCATTCGATCGCATTGTAACATTCGGAGCGACCGTGTTATGTTACGTCGCATGTTAAAATCCGTATAATATGCTCGTTCTGAATTCTGTTTCCGCTTGACTGTCGTAATACTCATTTTGTAACATGTAACATTACACGAATATGAAACAGGTCAGCCGCCGCCTATCCAGATGACGTTTTACAAGAATCAACTCATCAATTGCCTAGACCAGCCTAAACTCATTACCTGACTAGATCAGCCCAACTTTTTTATAGTCATTTCAGCCTAACCTGTTCAGCATGAAGAGATCTTGAGGTATAATAAACAGTCACTTATCCAAGGACTGACCGCGACCAGCAGATACACGCTAAGTTTTGACGTTTAAAAAGTGCCTAAAATCTGATCTATTTGAAATAAAAAAAACTTTAACTGTGACATACCTATTACCAAAAACGAATTGTTTTGCTTAAAAATGGTGTCAGTTTTTATTGGCAAAGAACTTAAAAATTAATTTGTAACTACAGTATGAGGCTATGGATGATTTCTTTGCCTTATTATTAGTAAAGATACATGATAGATAGATAGATATACTTTATTGTACACTAAAAGAAATAAAACAGAAGGAATACACTTAATTAAAACAGTACAAATGGCGGTTTTATCGCTTGAAGCAATTTCTTCCAGACAACCATAGGATGGAAAGAATTGTTAAGAAAGATTAAAGGGCAGTTTGCAGCGTACAAATATATTTATAACCTTATAAAAATCAGGAATCAACTAAAGAACTAGGTATAAATACATATATTATACACAAAATACAAAAAATAACAAGAGTTATTTTTTACCATTAACTCGGTTAATGATAGGAATTAGCGAAATATTTTTATATTTTGCGATTTCGTTTAGATGCGGTAGTCTGCGAATATTTGGAATAACAATCGATTAACATTCAACGTGAATAAAATTTCAATTTAATTCTACATGAAACGAGTAAGACAATGGCCGAGATTCACTAATCTCTCGCGTGCGTCGAGATCGAGAATCTGGCGAAATGCACGCGATTTTCGCGCGTATATTAAACACGCGCGATGCATGTGGTTTGTGCTGGTAACTGCTATTACTATACCGCATATTTTTGTTGCTATTGCCCAAAGAAAAAACAATAGGCTATCGACGCGCATGTATGAAAATGCACGAATGAGTGGCAACCAAAGACGTAAGTAATGACGCACAGCTCTGAGTTTACGGCCTGCCTTCATGAAAAAAGAAATTTAGGAATGTAAAATTAAAAGTTGTAGGTAATAAATACATTGATAAAGATCAATTCGTAATTATTTAAACTCTACATGTCCAAAATGTGTGTATCTTGTCGAAATTCTAATAAATCTATTTGTAAATAATGTATTTCTTGATTTTGTATTTTAAATACATATGCATAAGGAGCACTTGATTTGTTTTCATTTGCAATTCACCTTGCAAAGAGTGATGTTAGAATATTTATAATCGAAAATATAAACAAAATACTTTATCCTATAAAACGTACGCTATAAGCCTCTTATCAAGCAATGAAAAAACTTGACCGCATACGAAGAAACCCTTACTACTTAAGTCAGAACCATCCTACAATGACAGGCCAATAAAAACATAATCAATTATAAACGTACAATACATCTTAACAAGGAAAATATGGGTTTTCCTGTATCTAAGCTCACAATACTACACAATGTTTATATGTGTAGAATTATTATTTATACTTTATGCTATTTATCCTTACAGGGTTAGCGAAGCCTTGATATTAATTAGGTACATCATCGCTAGACGTTTGGAATGCAGTAATACACATGTTCCTATTATAGGCATAAATTACGGGCCTTGGTCTGTCAGAAACGCAGTCGGTTGCGTCCGGCGTGATGGTGTAGGTACGCGGCCGCGTCAGGCGTTTGAGAAAGAGCACTATAGTGCATTTCCATAATAAGCATTCATCGGCTGCGTACAGCGTCACGCTGAACGCGGCCTACGGCGTTTGTTACAGACCACGGCCTGAGAGGGGCTAAAAACGCTGCATCCCATGGACACACTATTTTATGACGCGATAAATCATAATAAATTAAGAATTGTCAGTCAAATGAGCTCGAAGTGTACTGAATTTGATATTATGTGAAGAGATTATTATGCTTAAACTCTCAATCCCCGTAATTATAGACACAATAGATAAGACAATTAAGTATCGTCCTGGGACGACGGGCGGTACGCAACCGGTTAATTAATTTCATTAACCGCTTAACATAGAGCATTAGCCCCTAAGAGTAATGTTGAGACATTATGTGTATTTAACATTAATGGGTCTTTCTGTGAGCAGACAGAGAGTTTGCTCTAAATTTTGTAACGTAAAGAGCTCGCCCCTCACTCCTACTGACTTGATTAATTTGTGCACTAGATTTGGCATTATGTAAAGAGCGTCTAAAAGCGGAATTAGACTGTTTATTTTGTGTTCATTTCCGTTATTCATTTTGCTTTCATACGGCCTCTATCACTCTGAATGAAACAAAAATGAACATTCACTCAAATGAATGTTTTCCCAAGTGAACGAAAAATTAACCACTTCATTCTGTCTTTACCAAATTTATTGACTCACTGGTCTGCCGTACTGTCAATTGTTAAATTTTGAAGATTGACGCTTTATGAAATAGGGCCGTGCACGCGGGGGTGGGGGGCACTCTGCCGCTTGCCAACGAGGTTCTAATGAACTGCATGGCGAGAGACCCATCAAACTAGCCATCTTTAACATCTGAGGCCAGTGACCAGCGTCACAAGTATCGACAGGCTCCGCGATAACGAACTCACTAAAGCTTATCGAGGTAACTATGGGCTCCACGATAAACTGAATACTAAGGTAGATATCGCAGTCAATAATAGCTCAGATAATCTGGACTTTCTATCTTATACAGCTAGCCTGACTACGACCGTCGTCGAATCAGCGATAGGAACTCGTGCGACTGTTAATGTGTGCTTTGAACAAAGCGAAACTTGGTTTGTTGAGAAAATCCAACGATAAAGGAGACCTACTATTGATAAAGCTAGATTTACACGTCTTTAGTTTTTAGTAGAGTTAGTAAATACTAAGGTACAAAAATGCCACTAGAACTATGTAATCTCGACTAGTACAAATTTACTAATTACAAACCCCTTTATTATGAGAAATGTTTTAAAGCAAGACAAAAGTACCTACACCCAGATTTAAAATATACCCATCAATTTTTAACGTCATATAGGTACAGTCTCGTAATAATATGTATAGCTTCGAGAAAAGATGGTACGGCCGTGCCCGCTTTGCTCGAGACTTGGCGGGGCACTGCCGTGCCCCCAGATACACATAGCAAACTTTAAAAGCGAATTTCTTTTAGAATAATATATTTTATAATTAAGAAATATTCGGAACCATAATTCGTAATGTATTTGTAGAAACTGTGAGTAATATTTCATAATTGTTATAGATATTTTAGGAGGAAGTCGCATTTGAATTTTGCGATGTGTAAACATACACGTTTATTAATTGAATTGATGAATACAGTACCTACAGTTTTAAATATTTCTATAAAAAAACAAAAAACATTTAAAATATCAAAAATAGTAATAGCCCACCGGCATCGGAAACAGGGTCCAAGCTGCCGACAGTCAGGGCCCCAGAGAAAGGAACCTCCTTGCTATGCATGCCGTGTCAAGGAGTAAGTAGTTAAAATACTCAGAGAACGCTGCTGCCCGTCCTCTAGTAAATCCCTTAGTCGCCTTTTACGACACCCGTGGGAAGAGATGGGGTTGTGCTATTCTTTACGTCCGGCACCACACGGACGCTTCACACATATCTTTGCTTTACACATATTTTATTATGACAAATTAACTGCTACAATATTCAACGGTGGGTATAATCGATATGTCGGATGTCGGCAGGAGATCGATTAGATCTTCAATATCGATAGTAATACAAAGCGGATTCAATATAATTTATGATAATCGTGTAATTATACGTGTTCCGAGAAACTATAGACGATAGTAAAACATTGATCTATAGAAATAGGTGTACAACATAACAACATCACGCCTGTATTCCCTGAAGGGACGGGCAGAGCTACATAGTAAATCCTCATTTCGCCGTTATGTTTTAGTCCCATGTAATAGGGGGCGAGCAGATCCAGACTCCGGGTTGCTACTGGGAAATTGTACCCGGAAAAACACAATAATGCTTTGCCCGAACTGGGGATCAAACCCACGACACGACCATTAGACCAACGATACAGACCAGACAAACATATAGTATAGGTACAGTCTACCTATATCTTACTCCTCACAGTCGGTCAACTTAGAACATTGTCGCAGAGCAATCGTGCGGGGGGTTGCGGGGTGAAGGAGCGGAGGTTATGTCCCGAGTAGCCATACTGCATAATTGAGACATAACCTCCGCCCCTACATAATTTTGACATTTCATAGGACCTGTCAAATGTATGGGCGTTGACCCACTGTATGTAGTAAGTAGGTACACTGTGGTATAGGTATATGCACTAAGTATCTATATTTTATAATAGTAATGGCCATAAAGCTGTCAATATCCGCAAATTGATGACCTAGTACACAAACATACTTTAATAGGTTTCTTTCAAACTTACCTATAGCCAATCTAAGCCATTGTGTATTTTATTGTATTATAAATGCACTATTAACATGAACCTATTGCAAAAAGTTTTAAAACCTCTAATCCATTATAAATCTTCTTTTTTCCGGATTTCTGTAAGCATTTCAGTCTTACGCGGTTTTCATTTACCTCATGGTTTTTACGAATTATAATAGTTTTAGTTATCTAAAAAAAGTTGCAATTTTTAAATGCCAAAGTCGTATCAATTAATTAAAACGTTCTACACTCCGATACTATTTTCCTCATATGATACAGATTAATTTAAGTACCAAAATATGTAGCCAATGTGCAAACATTATTTTGGGCACATTTGTTGATAAATGCACAAAGCCAACTATTTGGTGTGTGTATCCAAACGAGCCGTAGGTACACACGGTTACAAATCAAGCTATAATATCCAGTATAACCTGGCCTCTCATTGTACATAAAGCCTATAAAATACGAGATCAGCTTATACTGGAAATATGTTACATGAACATTTAAAATTGGAAGCACCGTTAAATTCGGGCCGCTACTAGCGGTAATGACACCCTTGGGCATCCGCTTGTCTGCTGCATAGATAATTCACTTAATCCGGTGTTCCACTGCTACTATAAATTTGTATTGACAATCTGCAATTTAAGGGATATTGGGAATGCAGTTCGATGCCAACATCTGTATTTTACAATACACTATTAACTATCCTGAAGTCTAAAAGAGCAGTAGCAATTTGGCATCGTTGGTAATTGTTATTTATGAGTACGTTTTAGCTTACTATGGCGCAAAACTGTAGTGAAAAGTTTATTTGGACGCTTGTTCAAGAAGTTTCCATGCCCGAGGAGTCTTCCAGACAGATGGGTGTCTCCTAGGCAAATATCTGGCCATGAATGTTCTGAACATGGCTTTGTAATAGACCTTTCCGTTTCACAGTCGCCTATAGGTAAAGAGAGCCCTAGCATATGCCCTGAACATGGCGTCTTCAACTGACCATGGTCCATAATGTTTATCTTCTTTGTTTACCATCACAGTTTAGTCGTAATCTTGCCTTTTTTTCCTGTGGAAATCCTCACGGAATAAGCCGGATTTTTACCGATTTTGCTCCACTGTGTTCCTCCTACCGACCTATGGGAGGGGTCACGGGATTCGCTATTTGCATGTACCACAAGCCTGGCCGGTCTTGGTCGACCAGCCCCTGATGGATCACTCCTGGCCTTGCCCCATGTCCTACTGAGCATCTCGGGCTTGTAACTGGTCTGTCTGGGCCTTCAAGCCTGCCACCCACAGGCCACTTTGTACGGTAGCTTGCAATCTAATCTAAGTTCAGTAAATGTGGGTAGTTGAAACAATTACAACCGCCCACTATGGACGCTTCTGTGACGTCAGTAGTAAATGCCACCGTCACCGGAGGATGCATGGCATTGACGTCACTAGTTCGCGTCGCGTGCACCAACCGGACACGTTTCGAGTACGAAGTTCCTAGCTTCACCCGACCATAATGTTAGCGTGCACCTTTGTACATCACTCCTTATCATTATCATCGCAGCCTTTTATGTATGTTAGGATTGGCTTCCAGTTTCACTGAAGTAAGCTGCATATCAGCATGGAACCCCTAGCTTCAAAAAGGCCGTGTTTTACAGTACATATTCCAATTAACACTATCGTCTTCACCCCTACTAATAAGACTGCTCTGAATATCAATGCACAGCGTACCAAAATTTCTTCCCGAAAGAAAATCATTTCGCCACACATTATGATATTACCAGAAGTACACGTGTGACTAACAACAGGCATGGTTTTAGTAAAATTTTCTACAATTTTTTACGTAATTCCGTAGCTATCGGACCACGTGTTGCTTATCAATGCCATGCGATTGTTTCGCTACGTTGCCATAAAAATTCCATACAAAACCCGTTGCGAATCCACGGAATGGCGCACGTACTCTACAATATTTTCTCTAATTATTTAGATAATTTCTTTAAGTGAATTTTTAGATTATGAGCTAATAGCTTTACTTTGACGTTAATTCCTTTCATAATTAATCACATTTTTGTAGATATCTTATTGCAACATTCTTAAGAACGACCCCTAAGGCTGTGGACTGTTACAATCGCCGCAGGCCGCAGGTCGCGTCCGGCGTGAGGGAGTAGCTACACGGTGCGGTGCGGTGCGGTGCGGTGCGCCGCCGCACGGCAACCATTTTGCCGCATCAGCGTGCTCATGTAGTACGCGGCGTCGCAAGAACCACGCGGCGCCGCACCGCACCGTGTGGAACGGCTCTCTCTCGCACCGCAAAGATTTCACCGTATCAGCGGGCACACGAGCGGCGCGGCGCCGCAACGTTGTTATGTCGCAGCGGCGCCGTAGCAGCGTTGGACAGTCTGCTAAGGACTAATGTTATGAGGTAGTCCATATCAACAAGATCTAGGTTGGTACTCATTTTTTAAAACCTCAATCACAATAAACAAAAAAGTTGAAAAAAAAATCGAAACGAGCGAGCGTATGTCCTTCCTTGTGACGAATAAACAACTGCGCGGTGCCGCTCCGACGTCGCAACGCATTCACCCCTCCCCGCCTCGTCTCGATGGTTGCAAGTCCCCCCTCGTCTTGGTCCGGTGAGCGTGCAGCGCCGCACCGTGTGGTATACCATGGAAATTTGTATGTATTACGCCGCAGCGGCACCGCTCAGGCGCCGCGCCGGAGCCGCATCGCATCGTGAGGCTTCTCCCTGACACGGCGTCAGGCGTTTGGGAGTATATACCACTATAGGGCATTTCCATAATAAGCATTCGTCGGCCACGTACAGACAGCATCATTAATTGGTTACCCCCTCTCAAAAACAGACTTGCTTGTCAGAGGGGTAATCAACTAGTGCAGCTGATTGTACAACGTCACGCCGAACGCTGCGTACTGCCTTTGTATTTTGGTTAGCAATGCAATGCGTGGACATCCCTACATAATTATGTAATTTACTATTATTCATATGGTTTTTTTTTATTAATTTTATACTCAAGACTTGGTACTTAATTACTCACAGGTCTATCAGTGGTCAAGACTACATTGTTCTCCCATAACTATCCTAAATCATGTAACTACTGTATTCACGTAATTTGTTAAAGATATACTTTTTAAAAGAGTAACCATGGAGTTTCTTGCCGGCTCTTATCCATAGGAAACGACTAATTGGAACCGTGCACCTAAATTCGACTTTTCATATGCGCCTGTATTGGATTAAGTGTTTTTTTTTTGTATCGTCCACCTTTCCTCCGAATGAATAACAGCAGTTGACTGTCATCATACAAATTCTCCACCCATTAAACTGAATCCACTAAAATGCACTCGTGTAACCTAACACGTTACCATCACTACCTACTAAAATATAATTTTAACAGACCTTAGTAACATTCTCATCCGCATAATAATATTAAGTACCTAGGTACCTTTGAGTAACGCAAATAATAGTTACTACCCATCCTTTGTCAGCAATAACTTTCGGATTCCCTTCATCAACGATCTTATTTACTTTGATCTTAAATTTAGACAGACGACTTCAAACCGAAGGTGATCCTTTGAAACCTAATTTGCAGAGACCAGATCACTTGGCAAACGTCTTAAGGTATGACTACACCCGTGCGCTTTCATGTTCATCTTGCGTTTTCAACTTTCAATTCCTCTTGCGTCAAGCGCATGCAATATTGATTGCCATAAGACGCATGCAGCTTATCGTCTACACCGGTGCGCCTCGGTCAGTCGTCAGTCGACATACAATAGACGGATTAGCGTGCGCTAGGGGCATGCGCTTTTGTCGAACTAGTATTATGGCATGCGCTATTGCATGCGCTATGACGCTTCATGCATGCTTCAGACGAAACGCAAGATGCAAATAAAAGCGCACTGGTGTAGACATAGGCATACATGATTAAAACCTTACTTGATTTAGAAATTAAATGAGTGGATGTAAGGGTCTACGTAGACAAACGACTTAGCGTGTAGACAGACTGCATTGAACATAGAGATTGAGGACGATAACTACAATAAAAGAATGACAACCAAAGAGGTAATAGCGTAACAGGTCGATTGTTTTGCTGAATTACGATGCAGTCGGGCGATACCTTGCATTACAAATTGCAATTTGGCAACAGGCTTGCTGCCAGAATGTTTGCTGGTTTCATTTCTGTGTTAATTAAACGGAGTTTAACACAGAAATGAATGAAGCCCGAAAAAGGGTTTGCTAAGTTACTATAAGTACCTAGTTCTTTATTGAAGACCTGTAACTGCATTTTCATTAAACGGAGTTAAACTCCAAAATGAATGAAACCGAAAAACATTTTTGCTAACTTACTAACCAGGTCCTTATTCTTCTTCTTGGCGTATTGATGGCAAATCTAATTAACAAACAAAAAAATTTGCATATAATTTTGCAAAATTTTTTGTTTTGCCCATAATTCAGCCACGATAACACAATCCGCTAACGCAGTCATTAGGTCCTCACTCGTGCAGGTGACAGCTTCTGCCCATTCTTCGACACCTTGACCGTCTGAGTTCGTGGAGCGATAGCCCCAGCTGAACCAATGACTGTTGAAGTCACCAACTACTATTTTTGTGCGCTGAGTGTTAAAATCAGGTGTTTCGAATTTAAATGGAGTGCGGGGAGGTTTATAGACAGATATTACAGGTCCTTATTGAAAGCCTGTAAATGCATTTTAATTTTAAGTATGTACACACGGCTACCAGTATAAGCTGTCCTCTCATTGTACAGAAAGCCTATACAATGCGAGTTCAGGTCATACTGGAAAATTATAGTTTGAATGCGTTCGAGTAGGTATGTTAACAGTGAAATTCATTTGTTCCCACAGACAAACTGTCATAATGGATTTGTGGGGCCTTGTTTGGTTATAAGATTTCTGTACATACATAAATATAAAGCCACGCCTGTATTCCCCGAAGGGTTGACAGAGGTGTATAGTACACCCACATTTCGCCCTAATGTTTTACGTCCCATGAAATAGTGGGCGAGCCTATTGCCATCGACTCCGGCCTGCTACTGAGAAATTCCACACAGAAAAACCCAATAACACTTTGTCCGACCTGGGAATCGAACCCAGGACCTCACGCTCAGCAGTCGCGCTTGCGACCAGTAGACCTACGAGGCAGTCGACATACATACATACATACTATACAAGGTTAGTCAGAAAGAGGGTACTAATCCGAAAGGGTGTTAAAGTACCCATAATAACGAATCACTTTTGTTCTACCACTTTCCCCAAAAGTCAATAGTTTAAGAGAAATAGCTGTTCAAAAATTACATAAAAAATATGCTAAAATCTTTCTATCCTCAGTTATGATCAGCTGTGTTTACATTTTAGGTCATATTTGGGGTCACGAATTAGAAGCTCCATTTTCTGAATTTGTAACTAAAGCAGGGACGAAGAATTTTTGAAAAAACTAAAATAAAAATCATTTTGTTTTTAATTTTAACACTTGTTTTCAAACAGTCATCAGCGATACTATAAGTGGGCTTCGGATTAGTAGGTACCCCCTTTCCGACTAACCTTGTAGATTAATATCGAGAGTGTTAATTGTAGATCGTAAACGCATTAAAAACAAATTACTCACAGTATAGATACCAGACAGCTGCATACAATTAAAAATTGATCATATCAATGAGAGTGAGAAGTTGACCACCAACAGTGTAATCAAATTATCTCAAATATGCTGACTTGCATTTAAACTAACTGATAATATCTCATGCACCAATCTAGGCATTGCAATTATGACCTAGAACTATGACTTGCACTGTCTAGAGCACTAAACAAGTACCTAGTATACCTAAGTCCTTCATGAATGTAAGTACATGCATACTGATTGATACTTTGACATTTGTTTACTGACTATGAGAAAACACATTTTTTGCTGCTTCAGTCTAAGTCAAGAATATTTATACAATAACGTGTCTCAGTGGTCTCTAGGGTTTCTACTGTCACTATAAGCTGATTGCAAAGATCTGGGTTTTAGGTGGAATTTGGTTTGGTAGAAAATCCTCAAAATCAAATCAAACTGGAGTTAGTTTTGCGCGTCTACTAATAAATTGTGGGGGAAAAAAATAAGGGATGAAAAATGATAGAAATTTATATTATTCTTCAACTAGCTTTTGCCCGCAGCTTCGCTTGCGTGTTTTGAACCCGTGTTCCATACAAAATGTCGTCCCCTATTTAACTCCCTTAGGGATTGAATTTCGAAAAATCCTTCCTCATTCCTTGTCTACATTATAAAGGGAACCTCTGTGCAAAATTTCAGCTTTCCATGTCCAAGGGCTTGTGCTGGGCGTTGATGAGACAGTCAATCAGTCAGTCAGGACTTTTCTTTTTATTTATATACATAGATAGATCAACGACCTAATTCCACCAGCTGTATACAACATATATCTCTCCCTATCCCTTCGACTCTCCTTACTCTTAGCCGTCTTCCCAATTATGATAGGTTCGGTTTCCAGTATAACCAGATGCGGCTGAATATATCAGTGTATTACACAAAGCCACAGCCATCGTCTGATGGCTGTGGCTTGGTTGTGGCCCCACAACCCAGTTACTGGGCATTACCGATATCCTAAGGTTAGACCAGATTGTCAGAGTTTCGGGGTTTTGCGACTACCTATCACTATTGTCATAGATATTCGTTTGACAACCGGGACTGACGGTTTAACGTGTTCTCCGAGGCACAGTGAAGGTACACACGGCTACAGACCAAGCTACACATTTCCAGTATAAGCTGATCTCGCATTGTATAGGTGTTGCGGACGGCAGGGGTACGTCCAGTACCCTGTGCCGTCCTGGGACGATCTCCCAATTTCTTGACGCACGCTTCCTTGTTTTCCTCCGCTGGTAACGTACGTCACCACGCACCCCTGTTATGCGTAAAATTAATACAGAACATAAACATCTAAAAAAATCTCTTAACTAAATTTCTGTTACACAAATTTTGACATAACTCGAAAACTAGTGGCCCGATTCTCACGATTCAAACTGCATAACTCGTTTTGGGCCTAGCCCTACAATTTAAAACAAAAACAAACGAAATCTAACCATAAACAAAAAATCACATTTTCAAGTTACGTAATTATTAGAACAACAACAAAAATTTCTAATAAATCCTTACAAAAAACTATTCTAATCAGATTTATCGCTCAAGAAACTAACTTGATTGACTTATTTACACATTCTAATAAGAAAATAAGACTAACACAAATAACAAGATATTTACATAGCAATTTCCTGAGCTCTGATTGGTCGAGCGCTATCGGAACATGGCGAACGTCGCGTACACTGTACCTCGCAGTTTGGACGGGGTCTCGTCGCCGACAATAGGATTTCCCTACAATGAGAGGTCAGTGTAAACTGGATTTGTATAGCTTGATGTGTAGCCGTGTGTACAAGTCCGAGACGGGTTGCAGACCCCAAACTGCAACAGTAGTATCGCTTGCGGTGCGATCTGCGGCTGCGGTCTGCGGTTGCAGTTTTGCAGTCGCTGTCGGAATAGCACCTTTAAAGTGCACACCTTAAAGGCGCTATTCCGATGGCGACTTGCGGTCTGCGGTTGCAGTCTGCAGTTTGCAGCCTGTCTCGGACTTGTATCTTTAGTCTCGATGTGTAACCAACGGTCACCCATCCACGGATTGACTGCACAGTTGTTATTTCACGGGCCTGCCTATCTCTTAGAGTAGCACATATTGTTATGATTATATTGTGTTTCTACATCGCACCGCAAACTATTTTTCTAGAACATTCCACAATTAAACGTTTAGAATCGTGGCCGTTTATTTCCCTGTGGTATCTAAAGACATGTATTACGCTTGCGCATGGTCCTACCGTGTAGTCCATTGTCGCTTATTGCTTATATCCGGCCGCGATGCTTATTCACGGGCACAGATGTAAAGATTTACAGGATAATATAAGAGCGGTAAATTGACGATATATTGAGCGCAGTTTATTCAGCCAAAAATAGTTTAGAACGAATAAGTGTAGTACAAATTAGAACAGTTGTCGTAACTGATACAATTCTTTTGGCTGGATTAAATGCTCGGTTACGTAGAGGCGGTCTGCAAGGACCATCTCCAAGCAGTCCAATAAAAAAAGGCTAGAATTCTATTTCTGCATTGTTATTGCGACGAGAAGAAATACCTAAACAAGAAAGATATCTTTAGAATCTTGTATTTGCTGTTGGCTAGAGCAATGGCGAAGCCGTTAGGATTCACTATAACAGTGACATAAACTCTTGCTATCATCAAACTCAATCCCTTCAAAAGAAGACCTGTTCTGAACGATTAAAAACTTACAGAAATTTAAAAAAACGTAGAATTATACCCTTTGCCTTTTCTAGCAAGCATTTCTATATCTTAAATATCGACATAATATCTCTGGACACGAGCATTTCAACCAGTTATGCGCAGTAACTGGCATTCTTGATGCAGGAAGTGTTTTGCAAGCCAGTTGGCTCGACACCGCACTGGCTATTGCACTGGGAATACTCTTAAGGTCCTTCCTAATTAACTTATGTACAGTAAAGGATTAGTTCCTACTAGTTTAGGACACAGAATAGATAGTGTGACAGAAGGTGAATAATAGCATTTTTTATTTTCTTTTGTTCTTTTCTTCCTAAGCGCCCGCTGTCTGCCAAGTACTCGCCAATAACTGGGCAGTTATTGGCGAAACCTGAAAGGTCTCCCAAAGCCAATCGTGGGGAAGTAAAATACTTAACCTAAGCTAACCACTTATACTAAACTAACATCATGACCACTAGCAACAACAGCACTAAGGGCGACCCTTAGTGGGACGCCAACCGCTGCTTAAGGCGTTACTGGCGGGGGGAGGGGATTGGGGGGAGACAGCTTGATGAGGGCTGAATTATTGGTGTGAGTGATTTATAGCGCGGCTACTAGTATTGTTGACGTAAAAGTCTAAAGTTGAATATGAATAGGGTTATCAGTCTTATCACACGTAAAACTGAAAAATCATGATAAAACCTTGATTAGGTACTGTAAAAGATTCTAACGTTTCGTCGCAAACGCGTGTAGTATAAATATTTGTTTAGATTACAAATAAAACAATAGATAAAGGTGTATTTTATTAATATTCAATAAGTGTTGACAGTTCTAAAGTCCGACTGGAATCCTGACAGGAGTTAAAAGTCCTGACATTTAGGTGTCCCTAAATATGAACCTCCTAAAATGCTGTTATAGTGAACGGTTCGTGAAACAACACTTCCATTCATTACGCTTGTCTTATGGATTGGTGATAGCAGTAAGCTGTTGCCAGCGTACTGAGACTTTCTCGTACAAACGTTGCTAAAAAACCCGCACGCTGGGAATAGATGCGTCTTGTAAGATTCAACAAACCCTGCTTGGTGGTAGGATCTGTACTGTCCGCCTGGCTAGCTATCACCCTCACATTAAAGTCAGGCGCTAAGCAGTTTACTGTATTCCGTCCTATGTATGTGAGAGCAAGAGGGGTAGAGGGGTATCCCTTTCTATCTCTGTAACTCAGATTCGTGGTCTCCATCTTAGACCCTATCTACGCTTACCATGAGGGGCGACTAGGGAAAATGCGACCAAGTCAAATAATATAGGAAAACTGCAATATGCCTTTACGACACTCGAAAAAACAGGTACAGAACCACAGAACACGTGAATTTAGATAGAACAATTTTTTGTCGATAACCACATCACTACATAGTATAAAACAAAGTCGCTTCCCGCTGTCTGTCCCTATGTATGCTTAGATCTTTAAAACTACGCAACGGATTTTGATGCGGTTTTTTTAATAGATAGAGTGATTCTAGAGGAAGGTTTATATGTATAATACATTGCACCGGGCGGGTCGCTACTGTCGCTAGTAGTCAATAAGACACAAAATCGAAATACTGCATTTGAAGACTACACGTACTACATTATTTTTTTTCGATCAGCCGCCATGTCTGCATGCGATTGGTCTTTCTGTACGTCTTTACTCTGTGCTTCAGGGTAACGTTGATTACCTAATACAAAATAATTAAATTTTATACTGCGAGTCTGTTTTACGATGACTTATTAATTGTAGATTGCTGAGTGCGATAGCACATGTTTAGTTCAGAGAAATATGGTATTTATAAATTATGATAATTTTACTAATTCGTACCACAAGAATGACCTTTGGCACGAACATTTTCTGCATATTATTAACATTTGATGGACCATCCATAAATTACGTCACTCAATTTATCATTCGCGTGACACCCCTTGTGTTGTTACGTCACACAATTTGAAAAATCTAGAAATAATTTGAATAGCATTCAATATTTCATTGTTTTGTGTTTTAATATGTGACGTCACGAAACTAGTGACTTCTGCCGCCTCGTCACACCACGTCACACTTTCTGGATCCTCTCCCTCCCTTTACCGTGTGACGTAATTGATGGATGGTCTTTAAGAGGCGTCAGTACAAAGATACCTATTTACACAAGTTAAATCTTACCTTGGGTACCATAGTTCATCGAAACACTCATATCTCATGTTATATTGTGTCATGTCCAATTCTACGTGTAAGAAGTGTATTTGTACAACCTTTTTTTGGAAAATAAATTTATTATTATTTCGTTTATTCATTTAAATACATATAAATTACATTTTTAAATATTTCATTATAAAAAAAAACATTTAAAAATATAAAAAATAGTAGCCCACCGGCATCGGGAACAGGGTCCAAGCTGCCGGCGGTCAGGGCTCCAGAGAGAGGAACTTCCTAACGATACGCGCCGTGTCCAGAAGTACCGCTTTCTGAATCAAACCCTTGATCCAGCTGCCTAACGAGAGCCTCATCAGATGTTGGTCGAGGCTCTTGGCTATTAAGCCATTGGCTGTAACGACTATCGGCACAATGACTGCTGAGTCAACATCCCACATGTCGACAACCTCGTGTGCCAAATCAAGATATTTGATTTTTTTATCATTTTCGGCTTTCACGAGGTTCTCGTCATGCGGAACAGCGATGTCAACAATCACCGTGCGGCGTTCTAATCGATCTATCACCACGATGTCAGGCTTATTGGCAACAATAGTCCTATCAGTGATGATAGATCGATCCCAATACAGTGTGACATGACCATTCTCGAGAACTGGGTCGGGCACATACTTGTAGTATGGTACTTCTGTGTCCACAAGGTTATATTTCAGAGCAAGTTGCTGGTGGATAATCCTAGCTACGAGGTTGTGCCTGTGCAAATACTCACCGTTAGCAAGACGAGAACAACCAGAGACAATATGTCGGATAGATTCACCGGGACAGTGGCATGCCCGACAGATGTCAACCGTGCCGTCCTTCACAATATATTTTCTGTAGTTGTTCGTCATCATTACCTCGTCCATAATTGCACAAACAAAACCTTCGGTTTCCCCGAAGAGGTCACCGAATCGTAGCCAGGCCACGGACGCTAGGAAATCTACATCGGGCCCATGAAGGGCCCGGTAAAAGCGTCCGTGAAGCTCCTTGCTCCGCCATACCTCCCTGCGGCCATTAGTATCAAGTACTACAGGCTTGCGCCAGTTCTCTTTCGCCAAGGAGAGCGGAGTGAGTCCCTTGTCCACTGCGACTACATCTCGATGCATCCCCACGTCGGCTTGGGAGAAGTACTCCCTGAGACTGCACACCTCACGGTTGTGGAGGGTCTTAGCATTTAAAAAGCCTCGACCCCCACACTTCCGCGGGATGTACAGTCTCATTACCGATGAGCGTGGGTGATGCATTCGATATGCAGTCAGCAGCGTTCGGACCCTTCTATCCAGGGCGTCAAGTTCGGTCTGAGTCCACCTGAGTATGCCGAAGGAGTACATCAGGACCGGCATGACCCAACCGTTAAAGGCGCGCACCTTGTTACCACCCGACAAAAGACTTTTAAGTACTTTTATCAGGCGGCCAAAGAAACGCTCCTTCAACGATTGCTTCATGTCAGCCTCGTTGATGCCTAACGCCTCCGACATGCCCAGATATTTGTAGGTCTCGGTTGAGGAGAGGGACCTAAGGTGTATGGCATCCGAGAGTTGGGTTCCCACGGATTCCATAATCCTCCCTCGCTTTACATGCATGATTGCACATTTGTCCACACCAAATTCCATCCTGATGGAATTACTGAAAGTTTCAGTTACCTTCAGTAACTCCACCAGTTGCAAATTGTTGGGGGCAAAGAGTTTCAGATCATCCATGTAAAGGAGGTGGGATATTACCTGACCACCTCTTCTCAACCGATAGCCCAACCCTGAGCCCTCGAGCAATGTGCTTAGAGGATTCAAGGCTAGGCAAAACCACAGCGGGCTCAGACTATCGCCCTGGAATATACCCCGCTCAATCCTGATCAGTTCACCGTTCCCTTGAATTTGTCGACATCCTGGATAGTGAAGCACCGTCCTCCATTGCCCCATACATGACATCAGGAAGGTGCGTAGAGTTGCATTTATTTTATACAACTCCAGCACCCTCATGAGCCATGTATGCGGCACCGAGTCATAGGCTTTCTTATAGTCTATCCAACATGTCGACAGATCCTTTCGGGACCGACGAACTTGCTGGCTGATGGCCATGTCAATGAGAAGTAGCTCTTTAGTACCGCGAGACCCATTCCTACATCCATTCTGAGAATCAGACATGATAGCATTATTATCAATATGATTATTAATCTTTGCTCTCAGAATAGATGTAAGAAGTTTATAGACCGTTGGCAAACACGTAATCGGTCTATAATTTTTGGGTTCCGCGGTACTACCTGATTTGAAGAGCAGGTGGGTTACTCCTGTCGTCAAGAACGATGGCAACGACCCAGATTCCAGTGATGACTGGAATTGTGAAGCCAAACGAGCATGCGAACTGCGCAACCATTTTATCCAAAAGTTGTGCAGTCCGTCCGGGCCAGGAGATTTCCAATTCGGCATTGGACGGACTGCACTGGTTACGTCTTGGGGGCCAATAGTTACAGCCCCCATTTCTTGGATTGGTTCGCATGCTCGCTGGACCTCCTGCATCCAGTCACCCTCAGTGTGAGTGACAGGCACCGACCAGATATTGCGCCAAAATGCATTCATGACATCATTATCCGGAAGGTGCGTGTCACTCACACCTTGATCAGGCCGTTCCCACGTTCTATAAACCCACCTTTGATCACTTTGGAAGATGCGGTTTTGGGTATATCGATCCACACGCCGCCTGTACCTACGGATACGGTTCGCCCATGCATAAACCTTCTGCTTCAGGAAGTCGATGCGCTCTGTGACGCGAGATACGTATTCTCCAGGACTGACATCAGTCCCAGAGAACGCTCGCCTCACAAAGCGCATCACTCTCGGCCGTATATTGCCCTCCCTGAAGCAGGTGAGCTTACCGATGAGCACCCTGGCCTCGTCGATACGACGCTCAATCCTGCATTGCCAAGCTGGCACGGTGGATTTTGGTCGTGTAGCTCTGTTATCATTTGGGAATTTGACATGAGCTACACGATACGCCGCAACAGCTGCACAATACAGAATTGAGTGTGTATCGCCGATGTCTTTGCTGCTCTCAAGAACATTTGAAAGCAGCGAATCCAGGGCACACACCAGCGCTCTGTTTTTGTTATGCATAGGCAAACGCGGTAAGCGCGGCCTAAGCTCGGGTGGTGTGGATCGAAATTCCCGGAGCGCATCCTCCAAAGCACTTCTCATTATTTCACTGTATTGGGTACCTGCAGATATAGCCCTGTCCTGCTCTTCCTCGTCAGCGTGGTTGGGCTGCAGCGGTACCGCGGGGGGTACTAGCGGCTGCGTCCTGATCTGCGACGGGGGAGGGGTGGCATGGCTATTCTGCATCTCATCACGAAGCCTACCAAGCGCGGCGTCATCCAACCTGTGATCACGTTGGATGACTCGCACCTGATCCGACAGTCGTTGCGCCGAGACGTTGACAGCTGGTTCAAGTGTCTGAAACAGAGAGAGCATCCGGCCACGGTACGCGGTCAGATTAGTTCCCCCCTCTGTAGCCCCAAAGTATGCGCGCATGCAGTTCTCATTCATAGACTGAGTCCATCGCATGCGCTGCACACTTCCGCCGGGAGCGGGGACCCTGTCAGAGGCCGGTGGGCCTCGAGGTCCCAAGCAGGTCGGCGGTCGGCCTCTTCCACGGCGACGCGCAGGTGGTGGTGATGGTGACGTCGCCGGTGAGAAGTATTCGTCGCTCGAGCTCGACGCAACTGCAGCGGCCAGTGTCACATCACTCACGATGGAGGCGGGTTCCGGCGGCTGCGAGGCGGAGCTGAGCGACGAAGCCGATGGTGTTGGGTGTGTGCGTTGTAGTGTCTTGGCCCGGCTTCTTGTCAGCATTCGTTATAGTTCTTTGTATTTTTCATGGTGTCATTCAATTTCTCGTCCAGGTTATGTGAGGGTGTTTTGTGATGGTTTTTTTCTCTTATTTATCATTTTTTAATTTATTTTTGCTGATACATTTGGAATATTGAAACTTCAGACGAAATTGTGATTATTTTACAAATAATATTATATTTCTCGTGAAAATTATATTGTGTCGCCTTGACAACCGGACCACAGATTATTATTTATTATTATTATTATTACCTATCTAGTCGTCATCGTTTACAGTACTTCTGAATAGACGTATCTCGTCTTACGGTACCTAAGGACTTGTTTATAAATATAACCTTCCAGACCGTTTGTCTACATGTCTGGCTGTACCATAGAAGTAATAAGTACTACGTACAACTAAAGTCCTTGGGCTGTACCTACTAGTATGATGCATAAAGGTATAGACGGATATTCCACCTTATGGAAAGTGACAGACGATATCTACAACACCGAGAGGATTACCGATGCGTTGCCAGCGTTAGAGAAAAAGTAAAAAAAAAAATGTGCCTCTAATTTCACTGGCAGCCACACCTTCAAACCGGAACAGAGCAATGTTGCTTACCGGCCGAAGTAGGTTTTGTTTCAGTACTTCCCCGGACGAACTCTTTCTCTACTACTTTTTTGCTTAGGTATATGCTCTAAGTTTTTGCTACATATTTTCATAATCTCTTTTTCTATCAATCATAATCATCATATCAATCTGAAGAAGTTACCTGAATGTAGATCCCCTCTAGATTTCCAAAATAACTGGCAAACTGCAAGCCTATAGATGTAGTACCTAAGCGTTGCCGTTACAAGGCAACCACGAATATTGTCGAATTTTAAATGATCACTTGTTTAAACAAAATCCGTGACACCCTAGACTGTTAACATCATCAACAACAAAATGAAGAGGCAGGTTACAAACCTGCAACCTTATACTCGTCCATGGCTACCCAACTGCATATAGCTAGGTCATTCTTTTCGCAATGTTGCTCACAGACCATTCATTAGCTCAACGAACAGGTAAACCCTTCATTTCTTCGCTCAGACTTGGATAGAAACGTGAGTGTGCAGGATGGACTAAGTTCCGCTTCACCGAAGTCCCACGTACAAATAAGAGACTTCGCACACTGAATGCGACTAGCGAGGCGCGACTACCATCCGTTTCTAATAATAGATAGCTCTCATTCGAGAGTTTCTTCTTTAGGGTCGTTTTGATATCACACGAGATGCTGATTTATTGAATTCCTAATTATGTACGAGTATGTTGTCAATTGTATGACATTCAGATGGCGTTTGCATTTTGGCAACTTCTCTTGGAATGCTGAACTCAAGTCACCATATTGTGAGGTTTTTAATACGATCCTTGGCGTGAATATTGGTAAGCCTATTGTTACTGGCCGTCGACTTTGGCGACTTTGTTAGGTATGATTAAAAAGTCATGTACCGTTACTTTGTCCAATGACTAACTATCTGAATCTTCTCATTCTTGACACGAAGCTTTAATAGTGAAGTGAGTTAACATTAATCAAACCCTTTTTGTTTTAATCGCCAACAAACTAATAAAACTTTTTCATATAAGACTACACATTTGCAATATAGACACATTAGTAAATAAGTACTTACGTTTACGTACATTGTAAGTCGAGGATATTGGCTATTTGTCGCTTGCCATACCACTATATTGACGCAGGCGTGTCTTAACAGTACGGCCACTCTTTTTCCATGCTTTCTCTATAATTTAGCCTACAGCAAATGTATTTTTAACAAGCAACAAATTACTAGTAACTACTTACTACGCACAATGTAATCGCCTTCCGCACATTCTTCACGCATTAGTCGCTACCGCAAATATTTTATGTGTAGAGGTCTTTATTGAATCATACCGTAAGTCGGCTATGTGGGCAAGAGTATTCTTCCGTCAAGTATGTGAAAACTTTGAATGAAATATATCTTTTATTTTATTTAGAGGTTAATTGAATGGTTAATGGTTTCTTAGCGGTTTTACTGCTATGCGAGAAAAAAAAATGGACTTGGTAAAATCTCGTCAAAAGTTTATGAATTTTCCAATATTAAAAGTACGTATGTTATGTACTTTTTGTGTTTTAAGTTGGTTTAGCTGTAGGTAAATATGTAACAGACAAACATTCATTTATAATAATAATTAACGCTATACATTAATTAGTAAACAATAACAACTAAAAAGTTCTAATAAGAAATAGGCTCTGAAATTCAGTAATTATAAAGTCACAACCCTTCTAATGCTTCCAGAACTTTCCTATGTTAAACTTGGAACAATATACCCTCTAACGGAAACCATAGGTGTTCTAATTACCTGGTAACTGGGTGACGTGGGGACCATAGAACATTCCGGTCTGCGAGGTCCAGGTCATTTAGTTAGATTGTTTTAGTTTGTTAAAAGATTACTGAAATATCACATTATTTATACTTGTGGATACTGAAATATTTGTTAGGACCTATTTACGTGATGCTTTTTTAACATATCTAATAATGAAAGTGGCCGACAGAAAGACAAAGCGAAAATGATGCGATTTGCGAAAGCCTGTTTGTACCTTCAAAAGAGGATCGTGTAAATGAGACCTAACTTAGTTGTAAATATTAGTACTTTCTAAGTAACAATAAAGAAGTTTATTTTGTTTTTTGTACGGGATTCAGGTTAGAACAATGGTAGTTGGTCTAATTAATTTGTAAATATTAAAGAAACATTGTAACGAACTTCATTTCAACTTTTTGAGCTGTGTTTTCTGATTGGCTGCAGGATAACATTTGTGATTCGACATTTGAACCTGCACATCGCTTCTTAATGACTCACTTATAGTACTTCGGACTTCCCACAGTCTACTTAGTTAATGAGTACTCGACGTACCATACTCTTTGAAGATAATTATCAGCCTAGCTTTTTCCCAACTTAATTTGAGTCGTCTTCCAATCTACCCAGATATGGCTGAATACCTACCCAGTATCGCTCTTTGAAAGTAATACTATAACATTGCCCCTATATTTCGCGAAGGGTTGGGTAGAGCTGTATTGTACACCCTAATTTTGCCGTAATAGTGGATGAGTCTATTGCCATCAACCGGGCCCAAAGCCAGATTCCGGGCTGCTACAGAGAAATTCCACACGGAAAAACCCAGTGACACTTTGCTCGACTTGGGGATGGAACCCAGCACCTCACGCTCAGCAGTTGCGCTTGCGACGACTAGTCTAACGAGGCAGCCAATAAAAATTAAGTCAATAAGAAAATAAAACTTACTATAAATGATTGTTTGGGTTAAAAGACCCTAACTAACAGTGGCTCGATACGGGTTGAGGAGGATTATTTATAGAATACGGATTTCAGAACAAAACCGTAACGATATTATGAAATTCGTATTTTACTTCAGACAATTATAATTACAGTTTCAGCCTATATATACCTTTTAGTCCGTAGCTGATACATTTATGGATGCAACGTCACAACTATCGTAAGCTCCGGTAGTGACGCATAAATGGGTGTAAGAATTCTGTCAAAGGTCACTCGTACTAATAATATGAATATTTATTTTACTACCTATGAAAACTTGTCATACTCGTATTCTGTTCAACGATAGACTATGAATCCCTATATAGCGATCTTTAGTAAATTGTAGCCGTAAGGAGAGTGCTATCGGAAAAACGTAAACGACATCATCAAAAACCGCAAAATAGCTATACACAGGTTGTTAACAAATTCGTGTAATTCCTTAAAACCATTGATCTACTACAGGTGTAGATTGGTCCCGCACGGGATTTAGATTGATTAAAAATGAAATAATAAAAATCTTTTTCTTTTCATGCGGTTGCGGTAATTGGTAAAAAAAGAGAAAAATATTTTTTGCATTTTTTTTCTTTGAACATTTCGATGCCACTCATAAATTAATGAAAGCACGGCGACACGGCTGGCGGATACGACTAACGCGATATCTCTCTTTGCAGTCAGTTACTCGGGGCTCTAAAATGATTCAGAAATAAAAACAAACAAGTTCTTCTTTTCATTTTTTTTTTAGAAAATTCTCATTTATGGTTAATCTGTGTCACCAGATTTGAACCGGTTTGAAGGAATCACACGAATTCGTTTACACCCTGTATATTATACATGTTTTTTTTTAATAAGTAGGTATTTGGTATTCTTTGTATGGTAACGTTTTGTAGCAAAACCTCAGGACTCACCTAAAGTTGAAAAGGGTAAAGTGGAATAAAAATCCCATGTATCAATACCATTAAATCTGTCACAACAATACATGAATTTCATCTTACACTCCAGACAATTATAATGACAGTTTTGACCTTTAAACACAATTGTTCCTCACAACACATACATCCCTAATACCTATTTCGTACTTCCCACAGCTCTACCCACGATGTTTCGTACTTCATAATAAGGTAACTGGGACGCGCAGTGAGTCGTACGTAATGCGTCCCGACGCGGCGCGACTACGGTTAAGTGGGTATCGACTGTCGGTATCAACCCCGATAGATACTACGGAAAATTTTACTAGTATATAGGTTAAGTTGGTTTTAGTTAGGGGAGGTTAGTGTGGTGACACTCGTGTTAACATATGAGTGGGCTTTGTGGTTAGAGTAGATGACATAAAATAAAATTGTTTAGGAAAAATTGTTTGCTTACCAATATGCAAATAGAATATCTAGCTTTAATTCCACTGAAAAAGATCGCTAGTTTGGATGCAGTGTGCAGCATCACCCTCCCGCTCACAAGTACCTCATATGGATGCAGTATGCAGCACCACCCTCCCGTCCACAAGTATATGCATATGCAGAAAGAGTGAAAATTCGCGTAAATTCGCGTCCTAGCGGTCGAGGAGTCAACATACCCTGAGGATGCCCCGTGCAGGGGCGAAACACGTGTCGTGTATTGGTTTGGTTGCATGTTGCATTATTTTTTCACTCTTTCTGCATGTGCATATACTTGTGGGCGGGAGGGTGGTGCTGCATACTGCATCCAAACTAGCGATCTTGTTCAGCGGAATTAAAGCTAGACATTCTATTTGCATATTTGTATGTCACGCATTTGCGCAAAGTAACGCCTGATTCCATCATTTGTTTGCTTACCAACTGAATTTTAAGTCATGTAGAATAAACTCATTCGAAGCGTCGCGCATCGCTTTTGTGAATAATGATTGGTATGAAATGACGATTTATAGACATCCAATACAGGGAAGTACCTCATCAATCACTACATTACAATGCTTCTTGAGGTAAATTTTCCCTCTAATCTGCGTTATTAGTACTATCCGCCGTTAGTATAGTTATAGTACCGGTAAACCGGGGTTACTTTCAAATACAGGGGCGACATTGATAGTTACTAAACATTTTGCATTTGGTTAAATATCTGTGTGAAAATGGAACTTGTGCATTTTAATTTAATATTGTAGGGAACGTTGACAGTTTTCCTATTTTACCATTCAGTATAGAGGTGTCTGCGATGTTAGATGGCGATGATAAAAAATATTAAATGACACCCCTGAATATGTAAAAAAACGAGTTTTAGATTTTTCGATTGGGGCTACTTTGAAATTCAATGATAGAACAGAGATCATCAAAGTAGAAGCTCTACGGTCCAAGTTTGATAAGGAACATTTCTCCTTTTTGCTATCGAAAACTGTGCTCTATAGTTTTTTTTATCTAGTCAATGTGATTTTATATATCTCAGTTAATTGAGTCTACATAAAATATTTTTGATGTAGCAGCTAAAAGCGAAAATAAATAAGATACAAACACATGAAGCTCAAAAAATTGATCAAAGTAACCCCGTTCTACGGTATAGCCTGCATTCGGGTCGGGAATCCGAATTCGCGTAAGGTAATTCGGATACCCGAATGCGGACTATCGACCAAGTGTAATTCTTCTTCTTCTTCTCTCGTGTCAGCACGAGCTATACGAAAATAGCTCATGCTGTGGTGAAAAGATTAGCCAGTCAGCAAGGTTGGTAGCGGGGCTGACTGCCCAGGGTGCGCCGGACATACTTAAGTATCGTCACTCGTGGAGGCTCTTAGTGTAATTGCACCATTACTTATTAAGTATTACAATTATGTGATTGACCTATTACATCGGAATGTTTGAAAAACCATAATCTGTTCAATTAATTTTACCTTCCTTAATTTCTATTGCTAATCATTAATTTAATTACTTATATCCAAAGTAAGAACTTGCTTTTTTAATTAAATAAATGCATTCTAGAATTTTATACCTATTTGGTTAAAACTAGTGTGTAAAATTATATTCGTACTAGGTACAAGAATTTCCCAGAACACTTTAAAAGGCATGTGACAGAATGTTACAATTCATTCAGTTATTAACTTGATCGTTATAAGATAAGTGAAGCCTAATAAGTAACGTGGGCAAGCGTCGAGTTATTTACTTTCTTATATACTTCACATCCGTAGGTTTAGATATTAATCACAAAAAAAAACGTGCAGAAGGATCAAGCTTCTTACTCTTTTTTATTATTTTAAACGGTCGCGTTTGACTTGCCTGGCGGTAAGACATGTAGAGGGATTCCCCTATACCCCTATTATATTTGTGACAAAATGTGGTAACAACTCCGTGTGCCATATATTTCAATGAACCGTTCACTACAACACTAGTGTCGTGTCTAGTGTTTCCAGATCCGTTTTCCTAATATCGGGAATTAGATGAAAAAATAACTCATCGTCGTTTCATCGTTTTGAAAAAACGTTGCCCCAAACTAGCAGGAATCGGGACGTAGAAGAAAAGCATAATAACAATGCTTATAATCACTTAATTCTAATATATCTCCCTAAACAGAATGACTGACTTTAATGAGAACATTATTTTTAAATTACGACGCTAAGTTTACGTACTTAGGTGAAATAGCGGGATTTTAAGCGTCCCGCTCAGCATGCTGGTGGGACGAGTCTTGAGAGGGCTGAAAAACGGGACGCCCGCTTTTGGCAACACTGCGAGACATTTATCTGTTCTAAACGTCAAATTTGACATTAGATATAGATAAAACGACAACTGTCGTGTCATGTCGTCAGCAGGCTCATTTACATGGAGATAGTTTTTCGAAGAGAGTCTCATGCTATCTCTGTTTTAATCGTAGAGAAAGACTAAGACAGAACGATTCTCGCTTCGAGAAACTATCCTCGTGTAAATCAGCCGTAAGGGTTATAATGTAAAACGGTACAGAGTCACTCGTACTTTCGCTAGAAGTGATTTCTTTGACTATGACAGACTAGCTTTCGCCCGCAGCTTCGCTTGCGTGAAATTTTGAACCCGTTAAGTGACGATTTTCCATGCAAACTTTCATCTCCTATTTAACTCCCTTAGGGGTTGAATTTCGAAAAATCCCTTCTTAGTTGATGCCTACGTTACAAAAGGAACCTACTGTCAAAATTTCAAGTTTCTAACACCAGCGGTTTCGGCTTTGCGTTGATAGATCAGTCAGTCAGTCAGTCAGCTTCTCCTTTTATATGTATAGATTTAAGTGGACCTTTTGCACATATTTTGTTTACTAAGTATGTCTTACGGCAATAAAGTATTTTTAACATTCTTTCACAAGTTTCCATTTAAGACTTCGACAAAAAAAGTCGTAGACACATATCTAATCCTATAATGCATTCCTTTGCTATGTGAATTCATAATTTTTGTAATTAAAATTGCTACTAATGTTCGGTTGCCACCTGCAACTAATTGCCCTGGATTTTATAGTGAATGAGTTAAGTTTTTAATAGAACAATTGTTTGAATACAAAGGACATGCCGATGTGTGAGTCAAATGTTAAAAAGTTAATTGACTTCATGACGCACCTACGTAGTAGAAGTGTTGTTTATCTATGTTTGTTTGATGGCGTAATAGAAAAACCTTTGTCCAGGAGTGGATTAAAGATAAAATATGTATATTGTCATGATACGTCAGTCAGGGCAGATACAATGTTTTTTCTGGACGTCCGCAAGAAAAAGAAACAAATAAAGGTATTATTTAGTTTAGCGAACTCAAGAACCCATTGCCGTTTTCGTAATTTGTAAGGTAAAGGGGTCTTGGCTTTGATTAGGTAGGTTGAAAATACTTTATTGTCTCTTTAATCAATTTTTATACGTCTTAGGTATGTTAGTCATTAAATAAAGCTTAATTTAATGTTTAGATTATTTAAAATTTAGCTTACATCCTTACATTTAATCAGTGTCTTTACTTGGAATTGGTTTGCTATAAGCCCCCAGTTTCATTGTTCTCTGTAATATTGCCATTTAAAAATCCTATTGACGAAACATCAACAATATTGTTTAAAGTTTTAAACACATTCATTTTAAGACATTAATAACATACATAATTCAATAGACATTTAAAAAAAACTTGACTCTCCATTCCCCTAGCTTTACCTAAATAAATTACTAGGTGTGTATCTCCCTTACAAATACCGATAGAATTTAACACCAGGAATTATTTGAAGGAGGAAAAGAAGAAATGTATTACAACATATAATTTTATCCATCTTGTGGTGTATAAATTCACAACATGATGTCCAACGTCTTACAGTACGAATGTCTTAAACGTCTCACACAGTACGCTCGGGTTTCCTGGGTACTACAATAAACAAATAAATGTACTCAAGTATCCAGATTTGAATTAAACTTTTTCCCATACCAAGAAACCAAGCCCTAAAGAGGTAGCAGTAGAAAGTGAACCCTCTACCCACCAATTAGGTCGTCAAACGCATTGGCGTCATTATGACCCATCGCACTGTGTCAATGGCGCAACTGTTTATAGGTGAAACGACAATTTAGTTGAGTTCATTGTGTGCACTGGACAGGAACATTTTAACATCGAGCAAAACTTTTACATACGCCAATTATTTCTATTATTTTCGATTTGCGATGTTAAGCTGCGGTTGCCCGGTCATTCCGTGGATGGGTGACCATTCGTGACAAGTCGGGGCCCCTCCGTGTCTCGGAGAGCACGTTAAACAGTCTTCCCCGGATGTTATACGAATACATATGACAGGCGTTACGGGTAGGCAGAAGCCCGAAAATCTGGCAACCAGTCTAACTTTAGGACATTGGCATTTCCCAGGAACTGGGTTGCAGCAGTCTGATGGCAGTCGCTCCGTGTAAAATATTTGTATTCAGCCGCATCTGGTGAGACTGGCAGCTGACCCCAACATAGTTAGGAAAAGGCTATAAGCAGAACGGACAATCCTATTTATTTTACTGCTGGCACAATGTGCGTTTAGTTAAGAGATGAAACGGTCTGCAGTGAAAGGCAAATCGACGCCGCGACGCCCTAAAGAAAGGAGCTAGTTTGGAATGTGGACTGGATGCGGGAGGAGGTCCTCCCGAATGCAACTTGGAAAAGACAATACAATACTCTTTGTTGTACACAAAAACAAACAAGAAACATTACTATAAAAATAGAGATGTACAATGGGCGGTCCTATCGCACTAGGCGGTTTCTTCCAGACAACCTTTGGATGGACATGAAGCGCAAGAAAAAAGAGAGGGGTAGTTCTCGGTGCAACAATAAATAAGGAGACTATAAATTAATTACTATAAATAAACCTAAAAATACAAATAAATAAATAAATAATATATACAATAATTAAACATGTTTTAATTACATATGTATATTGTGTAATGTGTCTGTAATACGTAATATAAACAGACAATAAATAAATATATACAAAGATGCAAACAGAAGACCTGTGTCAAACACAGGACTGTCAAAGGCTAATATCGATAATTGATTAAAAATGCCCTTAAACGGGTTCTCAAAAGCCAAAATGTAGCATATTTTTGATAATGTGTCAGAGTGCAGACTCTATTCTGCATCAAATAACTCAAATCCTGATAACGTCATAGCCTAAACATGTGTAAAGTACCGGTTCAGCGCATGACATAATTGTGTTAAAGGCACGCTAAATACGAGCAGAGCGCTGCGCTTGCGATGTAGGACGAACAGACTAGACCGGACGGAATTGATATTTACGACATTGTATTAAAATTGTGACTTATTTATGTTGTTTATATCGGATAAATATGGGTCAATATATTTCCGCATGGTGATACTAAGGGTGTACAGTCGATGGGTAAGAGAGAAATAAATATAGCGATTTGACAGTTTCTCGTTAGAAAATCTGTGGAAAAAGTCACATTTATTTCCCCGATAAGAGTTATCCGATGATTGTGAAACAAGTCCTAAGCAGTAATCATGTTGTTCATAAGATTTAGTAAACTGAATCATATCTTCTATTCTTGCAAGATGATCTAGAAATCAATTCAATCTATTCACGCATTCTAAAGAGTAAGTTAAGAAATATTACATAGATAAATGTTAGATATGATAACACGACTATTGTACGGAGACTCGATCCCACAGTTAAACCGACAACACGGTTTTGTGGGACAAAGTCATATTTGTAGGTATGAACAATTTAATGTATTAATAAATATACAATTATGCTCTGTTTGATTTTCCTCGTACTTTTGCTAGAAGGTTCTGTTTGATAATGTCAGTCACCATGACAAAAATCACCTTTTCCTGGCAAATATTCCGCTTGGCGACAAAATTAACAAACGAAACTGCTTATTTAATCACTTGTATGCTAATCTCTGTATAAGAAAATTGATATACATATGGATGATGTTGGTCTATTATGCAAATTCAAAAGGTCAGATGAAGTGTGTTACCGGCAAAATGGAAATGCATCTGGGATAACTAAATTAACTTTGCCTTAGTTTGCTTGCAAAGTAATTTTATAGTAATGAATTCTGTTATGCTAGAACATTTCATTGCATGAGAGAGTGTAAATAAGAAAGTAAAATATTGAAATGTTTTTTCTAAAGACACATATATTTGCTTTTTGTTAGTGATGGCTGATGAGATCAACTGCGGTATTGAGTGGTATAGTGTTTTAAAAGTCTATAATGCCTAAATACGAATGAATTGTTGTTGATTTAAAAGCGCAAGGTATCTACGCATCAGATTCGGTCACAAAAACAAAAAAAATATCAAAATTCCAATTAACATACGTCCGAAACAGACTCCAACCACTCCATTCCACGGCGAGCTATAAATCCGATTCTTCGACAACAACTCACAATTTGTCGATTACGTTTTCATCGATCAACGTCGATTTTTTCCGTTTTCCCTCCAATCAATGTCAGACCACGTTGAAAACAATGCGGCGTGTGTACAACCGTAGACCCGCCAGGAAGCCGTAATCGCGATTATCCGGTATTTTCAAATCGGAAATCTGTGTACCGAGTAGATTGGTAACAAAATGGTGTTACATTATAATAATGTTGTACTGTAATTTGTTTACGTTGTACGTATCCACCGATTTGTAATAAGTACATTATAAAAATCATATTTTTTAAGCTAACATGTGCCTATCTATTTCTTTGTACTGGAAAGATCAAGACGCATATTTTCTCAAAATACTTTAAAAAGTTATAGAGGTCACTTCCTTCTCTATAATGCTCGTAACTGGTCTGCTATAAGCGGAAGAAGTCTTTCTATAGTACCAAGTTTCATAGTTCCGTATTTATTTACTTTTCGAAAGTAAAATTTTTGCCAGAAACTTGTGACGTCAAATAAATTAAAACTGTTCGAGTGCAACGGCCGCTGTATTTCGTTCTTGTTTTTGCCAAAGTAGAGGAGTTCTTCAAAGTTTAAAATTAGACATGACCACGTGTCTAGTGTATACCTAGTACAAATCGCAGACCACTCTCTTCTGCGCATAAGTTACCTTCACTTTGCCATTCATCTTTGAAATACGCTATAAAGACAAACATAGGTGTCAATGAGCATATATCGTAAAGTGCAGCAATCTTGCCTTTCTAAGCGCAAGTAAGTAAAAGTCTGGGACAGGTGTCACAATACAACGAAGTGACGAAGATCCACTGTAGAAAACTAGCTCACGCAAGGATAAGTTCGCTGAACGAATGACGTTATCGTATGTGCTGGAATACGCAAAAAAGGTGCCAGGTAGCCAGACAGACCCTTGCCAGTCGTTTTACGAGCTTGTTTTTTTTCTTATACATTACATTACTACTAGCTAGAATTTGCCAGGAAATAGCGACCTTTCATGCCGTGCCTAAACATGATAAGTAGTAGTCTGTTTTTTTTTAATCATTTGACTCGGTAGCGTTTGATCTTACTCGTACCTGATGGTAAGCGCAGTCAATGTCTAAAGGCGCTCCCGGGATCACCGGAAGCATTTGCGCGTAATGTAACAATATGCAAGATTCTATTTTGAGTATTATCGCCAAGTAGTAATGCTCAAAATTAAGGGGCTCCCTGCCTTAAGATAGAGCACACGAATCCAAGTAACAGAGATATAGAGGGATTCCTTTATACCCCTCTGACTCTCACATACACACACACTACGGACCCCAGAAAATTGCTTGCTGCTTTTTTGATACTACTTGGATGTATGATCGTGATTCTGCGCATTGTTTGTAGTTAGCCTTCTGTACTCATCTGTTCTGTGAAATACAGAGCGCTCTCCCACGTTTGAACGCCACGCTTTTTGACCGACAACCGACAACCGGTACCGGCGCGCCGTTACCTCACCTGAAATGTATTTATTATTTAGTCTCGTTGTTCACGGCCTGATGTTTATATGAATTCATAGTAACTAAGACACGCTTCACGTGTTGCGTAAATTACGTATTTTTATGGGCGGACATTTATGACATAGTGAAATCGGGATGTATGGTTGGAAAATAAGTATTAGTGAGTCTAACGGAAAAATTGTATTCACATTCCTTGACTGCCTCTTTGGTCTAATGGTTGCAAGCGCGACTGCTGAGTGCGAGATCCTGGGTTCGATCCCCATGTCGGGCAAAGTGTTATTGGCGTGGAATTTCTCCGTAGCTGGACTTGCGCCCGGTTGATGGCAATAAGCTCGCCCCCTATTAGATGGGATTTAAACATAACGGCGAAATGAGGGTGTTTTAAACACCTCTGTCTAACTTTACGGGGAATACAGGTGCTATGTTATTCCTTGAGTTGATTAATAAATAATATATCTGTTAAACAAACTTTATATTTTCCTTTATAAAACTGTTTTAAAATACTCTTGCTTGCTCTAAATGGACATTTGCGTGCTCCATTTCAATTTGTACGAATATAATGATAGCCTATTAGATCGCGTTTTAATTAGAATTCCTATGTCTCGTTCATTTAAACGTTGCGCTTAGAAATGAAAACTTACTTCGAATTCTGTGAATACTTTTCCTCAAATGTTTTTTTGCTTCACTTCATATAACTGTATTACATCTAAATATAATTGATTTGAACACTTGTGGAATGTCAATCTATTTACACGGTGTTTGGTTTTAGTTTTTATTTTAGGGTTGTTAGCCATCAGACTCGACATCTAAACATCTATTTGTACACTAATAATAAATGAAATTTGGACCTTGTTCCCGAAGCCGGTGGGCTACTATTTTTTATATTTTTAAATGTTTATTGTTTTTTTTTAAGATTTGGATTAAAAAATATACATGGTGTCCCAGAAAGTAGTGTCAAGTGAAAGTCCAAAGCTAGAGCTTTCTTAGAGCTACCCGAATCACCCCATGTATGTTCCGCGATGTTTTATAGTTTCCGAGCTATGATTTATTTTCGTGTTCTAACCAAACTCTGACTATTGACATTTTTGATCATAGTATCGTAAATAGTTGAGACAAATGCGTGTTCTATTCATCTAATTTAGAAAAATAACTCTGCACGTCACTTTGATCAAAAATGTCATTAAAGTCAAAGTTTGGTTAAAACACGGAAACAAATCGTAACTCGAAAACTACAAAAATCCCGGAACACACATGGGGGTGATTCGGGTACCTCTAAGGGTGTTCGGGTACCTATAAACTTCCGCTTGGCACTACTTTCTGGGACACGGTGTATTTTACGGCGAATAAACGAGAATAATGAAATCTAACTAAAAAGAATTGCTACTTTTTGCACCTCCTTGATAAATTGAGGACAATTGTCTCTGGCTTTAGCTGGCACATAAGAAAAACGATGGTATAGCGGTATTATAGCCAAAAAAAAACGGACAATCTCTGATAGGTTCGATATGTGGAGTTCAATGACTCTCTTCAACAAAATAGTGTTTTGTTAGTGGCGCACGTTTTGATCTTATTGTTGACTAGTATTTTGCACTAACATTCTAAATGAGCTCCTAACATTTAGTCCATAGAGTTGATTTTCGGCAAGGCTATTGCTGTTTGGCCTGGATTCGGTTGATTTCTTCAAGGAAAAGCGAGTCATCGTTGAATGCAGACGAAAAAGATTGCGCTAGTAGTTCGCAGAAGATGTTAGGTAAGGATTGGTGAATCAGAGCTTCTCTGGCTGCATTGGTAGACGTTCTGGCACAATGGGGAAAGCAACTAACTTCTCCTTTACTTACTAAACTCCTATAGGATACTATAGGAGTTTAGTAAGTAAAGTAAAAGTACTGATAAGTACGTGTGAAATTGTAACTTTCGTGAGACACATTCATATTTATGATTAATTACGGTTTACTCACGTGTATTTTTCGGCCTTTTAGCCCTTAAACTTAGTTCGACTCGCGACCTCGCCGCGTCTTCAGCTCATGATTAAGGGCTCCATTTGGGTCCGACTCTAGTCGGGCAATCCCGAAAAATGCACGTGAGTAAACCGTAACTAATCATAAATATACGTGTGAAATGTTTAGCGTATTCGCTTCTATGTTATGGAATAATTATGGCATAGTTTATTGTTGTCTCACGATTCACGATTAAACTATGAATAGGTATTACTTTCGTGTTTTTTACAGAATATTATATTGATTTATAACAACCGACTTCAACGAAAAACTAAAAGGAGTAAAATAATTACCATAATATAAAATTAACAGTTTCAGAAGTCGGTGGCTTCTATTTGTTTCAGTGTAGAGTTGCACCGACTTCTGAAACTGTTAATTTTATATTATGGTAATTATTTTACTCCTTTTAGTTTTTCGTTGAAGTCGGTTGTTACTTTTTTTTAAAGTTTATTTTTTATTAAATACGTTTTAGTGTCGTAAATTTAACCCCCTCCTCTTCATGACCCTTCTTTTTGGCTTTGACGTAGTCGGGCATAAAAAGCCCTTTCAAATGATACCTTACACGATATAATGAAAACATTCAAAAGGGGGGGGGGGGGCACGCACTCCCTCCTCTTTTCCAGTAGTCAGTTCCCAACAACAAATATAAACAAAGCAATATTAGTAATTTGAGAATTTTGCTTTGATCCGATGAGGAGTTCCGTCCCATATCTCTGAAGTTCATGATCTAATCGTAACAAAATTTATATGGGACCAATCGGGAAGTATACCCTTCCGAACAAAAAAAGAATTTTTCAAATTGGTTCATAAATGACGGAGATATGAGGTAACAAACATAAAAAAAAAAAAAAAAAAAATACAACCGAATTGAGAACCTCCTCCTTTTTGAAGTCGGTTAAAAAATACACACGACGTTTATGGACCACGTTCTCTAATTAACGTTATTACTTACGAGCTGATTCTGACCAGCCCCTTCATTTAGAATGATTTGATTAGTCAGTTGTCGCTCGATTCAATAAGCTATGTCTTTTTCTCTCGTAACGAGAATCGTAGAGGGAACGAGATAACAAACTGAATCGGTCGACAACTGCTTATCGAAAAGGTTCTGAATCGAGAGGCAGAGATCGGATGGGAATATTGCCGTGCGAAATGTTGGTTTGTATTATCTTTTCACCCAAAGATGAGTCCTGACAGCTCGTTCATTTCGTAAATTGTAGCCGTAAGGAGACTACTATAAAAAAAAACGTAAACGACATCATCGAAAACCGTAAAATAGCAATAATAGCGATGATTTGTTTTTTAAAAATATTTGAAATTCTTTGTATGATAACATTTTGTAGGGAAACGTCAGGAATCAACTTACGGTGAAAAGGGTATTAGCAAGTCTAGGTAAGTTAACTAAACATACCTAGGGACTTTCTGTTATAGTGTATTAGACATTCCCTGTTATCAAGTGATCCCACGACTTTACGATTCTTTGTAAGACAATAATATTATTGAATTCCAAGAACACAGTTTTTGTTACAAAACAGTCGTGCAACAAGTTCGGATTGAATGAAAGATCGATAATGAAACAATATGAGAATGAATACAATCAGAAAATTCATAAAGAGCGTTCGTAATCTGAACTTCAGAAGTTATTTTAAATATTCATATAAAGGGTCAATTAATAACTTAAAATACTTCAGTCCATTCAGAGGAGGTATTAATTTGTAAGTTTGTATGCCTAATTATCGTTTATTAATTTACTATACATACTATTTAAATTTTTAAATATTTATATGAAAAATATAAAAATTGTAGCCCACCGACATCGGGAACAGGGTCCAAGCTGCCGGAAGTCAGGGCTCCAGAGGAAGGAACCTCCTCACTATGCGTGCCGTGTCAGGGAGTACTGCTTTTTGTACCAAGACGTTAATCCAGCCGCCCAACGAGAGCCTCATGAGGTGTTGATCGAGGCTCTTGGCTATTAAACCATTGGTCATAACGACTATCGGCACAATGACTGTTGAATCAACATCCCACATGGCGACAACCTCGTCTGCCAAGTCTTGATGTTTAATTTATTTATCTTTCTCGGTTTTCACAAGGTTCCCGTCACGCGGAACAGTGGTATCAACAATCATTGTGAGATGCTCTGATTGATCTATCGCCACTATGTCAGGCTTATTGCTAGCCTTATTATTATTAGTATCATCCTTACAGTGATATGAACTATCATTGTGAGACGCTCTGATCGATCTATCACCACTATGTCAGCACTAGCCTAAATATTATCCTTTTATTTTATAAATTTCGATAGTAATTCCCTCTTACTATAAATATACATTTAAAATACAAGCGAATCTTAAAATCCGTATAGAAACCAAGTTATTATGTAGCATATACTTACGTAAATATCTGTGAAAATTATGTAAAGCATTTATCGGTCGCGCCTTATTTTACCGATCGACTTCATTTACATAACTGGAAATTGACAGCTACTTTGACATTTAAGTGGACACCTACAATATTGACGAGAAATTATAAGTTTTGAACCATTCCATGAGACGTATTATTATTTATTTATTTATTTAATTACTCTGGAAGACTTACAGGTAAACAAAACATATCAAACACAGTAAATTAGACCGTCAACCAATTACAGGTCTTCACTTATAAAAAACAGAATAGATTCTAGAAGAGTCTGTGAACAACACAGTACAGCCAAAGAGAATTAAAGAATAAAGCACAAATTAAAAATAGAATCTTTAGGGCTGATTTTTCAATCGCCAGATAAATTTTATCTGGGGAATAAGTTCGACGTTTTGACAGCTATTGTATAGAAAATATGTCAAACCGTAATATTTATTCCTCAGATAAAAGTTATCTGACGATTGAAAAATCGGCCCTTACTAATATACCTACTATAATTATAGAAGTGTAGATAAAGTTTTTATCCCATGAGAGGCCTAGATTATAAAACTTCCTTACTGCACGCTGCGGATAGACGCGTTTAAACAAACCCTACCACGCTTTGTGGTAGGACCTATTCGGCCCGCCAGGCTAGCTATCACCTGAACATTATGGTACAACGCTAAGCAGCTTACTGTTCCGTCGTGTGTATGCGAGCGCCAGAGTGGTATAGGGAAATTTACATACTTATAAATATCTTTTTTACTTGGTTTCGTATGCTCCATCTTAGACCCCGTCAGCTCTTATCATCAGGGGGTCTACTCCCTAAGCACGAAGTCCGTGGTTTCGGCCTTAGTTACGAGCGTTTCCTACTCCCTATCACCTACGGACATTCGATTATTTCGGGGCCCGAACTAAAAATGAATGACAACACGATTTGACAGTTGTCGCTAATACCGATGTGTTTTTGCCCGTCCGAAAAGTTGAATTTGACACTTGTTTTTTTCATTCCTACGTTTCGGGCCACTTTACTAACTTCGTAGACGGACTTAGGGAGTAGGCCCCCAGGTACGATTAGTAGCCGTGCGTACAAGTATTTTTAGTATTAGTTTCCAAACTAACTCACAGATAAAGAGATAAATTTTCCTGATTAACGTCTCACTTATTCTACGAGTAAATTGCAAATCGATGCTAACAAGTGTGATTGACCTACGAGGTGATGTCTTCTTTTCATAATAGTCGCTATTAGCTACACGTTGGCATTCATTGATGAGTTGCTAACTGCTTTGTTAGGTCTCTTCTATACGAAGAGAGCAATGAACGCTGAAATGTGGCCAAACGTAAGCAATTGTTTTTTTAGACCTGTGGGAATGGTTTTTTTTTATGTTCTTCTGCTTTTAGATGCTCCTTTTGGACTGTTTTTACGTAACCGGGCAGTTTTTTGGCGAGACTTGAAACGTATCCAGCAAATGGTGGGGGAGGTAAAGCACTTAACCTACGCTAACTACATTAATTTATCAAGTACTGTAATTATAGACACAATAGATAAACAATGGCACTGACGATCCGGATCGTCGGGCGGGCCGCTAGCGGTTAATGTACTTGTACTACACTAACATTATGACTGGACAAAACGTATCCGGAGGTATAAGCGGCGAGTGGAACGATACACCCAAAATCGCATGTTCCAACGCGATCAAAGATCGGTACACGACGGACGCGTATGTGTGCAACAACAGTACTAAAGGCAACCCCTAGTGGGACTCGGACCTTTGCTTAGGACGTTGCTGGAGGGACACAGCTTAATAAGGGCTGAATTATCGGTGTGACACTTATGGGATTAGTGTTGAGTGATTAAAAGACATCAATAATATTACAATAAACCCGTCGATTGCAGATCAATTACAATATTAATAATACTTAATGGAAAACGTTTACTCGATATTACCAGATAATGGTCTTATTTACGACTATAATAAAGATTATTTGTTAATCTATGTTCGAGCAAAATTCTATAACGAGGCAATTAGATTTCTGCAATTTATTCTACAGTTCTCAAATCTGCGAGATTAAAGTGAACGGGAAATTCTTAAAAACCGTATACTCTATTTAACATTAGACAAAGATACAAGCTCACTCTAAAGAAGGAAGTTCATTCTAGCAAGAAAATGTATGGAAATAAACAACGCGTTTGCTTCCAGCAGGAATTCAATACAATATAATGCTTTTATGAACTTTAACGGTCAATCAAGATGAGCTGAAACTGTACTTGAAGAAACGGTTCATAAGATTGTTCGTGAGTGGGCCACTTTTGTCTAATGTTATATAGAATGGCATATAGGCAGAGTTTAATTTATTGTACACCAAGAGGACAAACAGAAAGAAACATACAAATATAATAACAGCAGATACAGTAAGCGGTTTCATTGTACCTTTTTGTTAGGATGTGGCCCTTTTTTAACGTGGGGAAATACTCATGTACCTTCCACACTGAGGAAGGCATAAGATTATGTTGGACTCTTACCAACTGAAACCACCACGGTGTTCCTCCGAGGACCTGTAGATGGGGCCGCGGGGGTCATCATTGCATTCATTGCAACCCGGATCACCGCGACCCCTGTCCGTAAGATGGAGGTATTCCATATAGCGCACCAATTTGAGAACCAGCAATTTGAATAGTACACCAATAGTATTCCTATTCCATTTGGTGTGATTTGAATTGGTGCTCTTCAAACTGGTACGCTACATAAAATGCCTCTGCAGTTGCTCTGGGATTCCTCAATAGAAAGTAACCATACAACGAATACCTATTAAAGAAGATTAAACTGCAGAAAAATACCATGATATGACAACTGTTCTAGACTAGATCTATTTCTAAAAATAAAAGCATATTCCATCTTTGAACTCATCTTCACTTATCAGGCACGACTGGTCAAGTTCCACATAAAACGCATCACGCTTCTTCTATGTGAGAACTAACGGTACTGCTAAGTGAACTGGCACTATTAACGCACGTGTGTATGCGCAAGGTCAAAGGTCAGATATGTAGTGACAGGTTGATGGCCCACCTGTGAGGTACCATGGTAACCTAAATGCTGTTATTATTATGGTTGAGTAATAGAACACCTGTTTAACTGATAGTGCACTGACATAGATAGACGGAAGATGAAGAACTGGACGGCTAAAGACAATTCCGGTCACGTCAATAATTGTCCAGTTACGTAAAAACGGTTCGCAAAGACCACCTACAAGCAGACAAACAGATAAAAACTGGAAAAGGTCGCGAATACTCCTTCTTAATATAAGTTCTGTGGGACCTCAACCGCTTTTAATAACGGTCTTTATAAAGAAGAACTCAAACTAGACTAAAATTACCAAATAGACTACAATTAGTTATTTTTGAACGTCAATGGTACAGTTAAGATAGCCATCAAAAATGCCCACCCTTCACCACTTCCTATTGTTTAAGCTGGGAAGAAGAAACTCTAAGATTCTTGGAAGTGTAGTGGTCCTATTTAAATGGTAACTCAACCATGAACGCCCTGCATATCAATTGAAATAATGGTATTACTATTATGGGTACACCTTCGGATCCAGCTAGCCATGTTCATATATCATCATCTCTTAGTGACTCCTCTAAATTCACGGAAAATTATGAGATGATCTATTCGGAGGCAAGACCAAATATCACTAATATGCATCGCAATAACGTATTCCCTTTACTCTCTTCCAGGACATTGGCATAAATGTCACTATTAAAATTAAATGTTCTGTGGAAACTCCTCGTTGTAAAGCAAATTCCTTGAACTGAGTTGTTGGCACTTCGTTTTCTTAGACCCACGATTTCAACAACGAAACGGTCAGTTCTAAGTAAACTCTGGCTATATTCCAATTTAAAAATAAGAAGTGTTATGTATCATCTTTACGTTCCCAGAATAAGTGGCAGTACAGGATTAATTGCTTAAGGAGGAATCATCAAAAGAGGGCAGGAACGCGAATTGTTAAGAAAATGAAAGAAGATCTTTTCTCAAAAGAGGTTAAACTCAGGCTGGTCATCATAGTATTCTTGCTAGAACATAAATGTCAGCTTCAATCTACCCAGCTAAAGAATAAACATGGAGCGACTGTCATCTGTTCTCCTGAGAAACTAGAGGTAAACAGGACATCCCAGAATAGCACATGCTGATAATAGTAATAACTTAACATGTTATTATTACCCTATCAACAAGAAATAAGATGTCCGATGATGTCATAAGTATTTCCAACAAACACAAACACACATGCATATATTAGCACTCGGCACAGTCGCCAAAGATTTGGTTAAAAATATTAAAATTAGAATTCGAATTATTAGAATCGATTTAAATAAACAGGATTCCGAGGCGATTCGATTAAACGAGCCATGAATCTGTGTGGTGATAAAAGTGATTTCCTTTTTTATGGCTCCCGTCTATAAAGACCAATGTTAATGCTTCTTCGACGTTCATTGATAGGTTTATAATTAATGTTTATAAACTCTTTGATGAATGTTTTCAATATAAATGGAGTAGTGTGTATTAAACTGTGGCTAAAAGAAGGTCTATTTTGTGCTCGTCTTTACAATCTCCATAAATCATTCTAGCCTTTTCTCCAAGTATAATTGTGTCGGCTCTAGTCATTTCAATTTCGTAACAGGGATAATTTTCTTTAGCTGATTCATACAACATTAGAACGTAAAGACTGTAAATATACAAACTTCTGACTAGAGCTATTTATAATACATAAACAGAGTGAGAGTGAAGTCATTAACTTCACTTAGTCATTATTCTGCAGTCTATCTCGGCAATGAACGAATGGAATAACATTCCGTGGGTGGCCCATATAAAAGGCGAATTGTTCTTCATGGGTGCTATGAGAATGGACAGCAAAATATAAATATTTGGAAATGACATCATGCTGCTCACACCAAATTCAGGTTAGATTCAGGCAACATCTGGCCAAATTTTTTATACTGATCTATGATCGTCCATGAGGAAGGTCCTATTTCAGTAGTAGACATTGACGTAGATGATGACGACAGAGTAAATATTTTTCAACTAGTGTCAGTTTTTGCGATAGTGGACTCAAGGAATCCCCATGTAAATACTTCGCATTCGTTGGAGAACTTGTTTTGGGGAAAAAACTTGTAAAATTCAACACCATAATGTATTGGTACATGAATGTACATATTTCCATCTAAGAATTGCCTAAGCGTGTAGGTAATGTTACAATTATGTGCTTGGTTTTTCGTTTACAACCTGTAAGGCTTACTTAATAATTTTATTAATTGCTAAGTGTTCGCGATTCGTTTACTGGTAGTCAGCATAATAACTAGGTTTCAATATTGCAGAGCTAACAAGCTAATATTATAGTAAAGTGATTACCTCCACGTTTACCTAAATAAGTGCTTGTGAGTAAATTTTTAAGTGCCCAGGTATTTCTATTGAGCAAGCATTTAGCTTGTGTTAGCAGCTTTCCTACGAGTATGCCTTTTTAATTCGACAATAGTTTACACTGAGAATCACTTGTGAGGCTATTAAGGAATTAATTTGAATCTTTATTTAATAACTAAACTACTTAATAAACACAGGTTTATTTTTTTCAAAATTATTATCTTTTCCCGCCACAAACATGTCTAGATCTTATTTTACTTTCACCTCCTATCACAGATTATTAAATATACCTACATTATACCATAAACTTCACTTCCGAAAAGGAACGGGAAAATTCTAACAAATTTCACAATACATCGTGCATGTATAAACGATTAAACGCAGGCGCATCAACGCGTCAAACATGCCAAACAAACTTAAAAATTAATAATTCAACGTACAGTCGCAGATCCGAAACTCGTAGGTCGCTAGATCCACTGTCCACCTGTGCGGGTCTGCATTCTTGTGTCCCGTTAGCTGCGCCCGCGTCGGCTCCCAGCCCGCGCTTTTATTTATTTTGTGCTCTGTGCTCAGACTGATGCGGTCAAGCCGAAAAGTGTACAACTAGAAACGGAAATACCCAAAGATGAACTGTTTACGAGTATTTTAGGAGTCCCCGTATCATAGATCTCTCATAGGATCACTTTGTTGGCCGTTTTTACTTCGTTCTAAATACAAAAGTCGATGTTGTGTGAACCTTAAAGAAAATTTGATGACATCATATCATTGAAATCACCATACGTTGTGTACATAACATTAGTATTATTAATACAAATAATTATCATGTCGTCTATGTTTTACTAATAACTTGCAGATAGAGTGTATGTAGTTCTTATTTTTGCCAATTTATTTTGTCTTTTACACCAATAAAAAGTATAAACCGGTTATCATTCCTCAAATGTTCGGACAGCTCTATAATTTGAGATACGAAATACATTTTAGAATTAAAAGTTTACCTGTGTTTAAAAGTAGTATGGTAATGTGCACAACCTGTATTGTGCAACTTTCACAATCTAACCAAGTTGCAAATATGGAAATATGAATAAATATAGCCAAGCCAAGGTGTTGATTGCTGATCGAAAGGTTGTGAGTTTATATCCAATCCTGTTAAACGATTATACGTAGGTATAAGTAAACTCACTACTAGTGAAAGCACATTACTTAACTTTATTACAGACGTAAGACTAAGCTTATACATTCCTACGACGGTTTCCTGCAAAACCTGCACTATACTCATAACAGGAGTCTTTTACATATTGAGCAATGGCCCTCCTAAAGACCTTAATATTTTCTAAGAATCCGCAATGAAATAATTAATTGAGAGAAGATAAAGAAGATTGATTGGAAAGCTACATACAACGTTATTTTTACTTTATACGAAAACCGCGACACCCCAACTAACAAGATTTTCATCAGAACTGCCTGAATATGTGTTTTTTTTTAGTAAATCTCCAAGTTACACCTTAGTTTATGTCGCGTTAAGTTCGCTAAAAAAGTGTGCAATGCCTGAGATGTGCTTGCAGGGGTTGTCTAATACACAGAAACTGACCGAGCGAACCATTTCAAGCCTCAAGGTGTCTATTCCCGTCAACTGTTATGGGTAGAAACCTACTGACACAAAATTGAAATTTATGAAAAAAAAAAAAACAACAAAAAAAAAGTGGTGTAAAAATATGTCAATCGATTCTCCTAGTGATTCTGAACAAACTAGTTTCAGGTTTAGTATATACTAAAACTAACCTTGTATATACGCATTAAATAAAAAAAGTGGTCCTCAGTGTCGAATTGGATGCAATTTTGGTCCTTTCTGCGGACCGAAAGTACAAATACTAAATTAAAGCTTATGCTATAATGCTACTATATTAATTTGTCTCATGTATCATATCCCGCTGTTAAAGACTTGTTTATAATCTTAACGTAATTTCACACTGCAAATATTATTGTAAAGTGATACGGGCTTCCCCAACGCAAGCGCATGACTAATCGCCGACCTGTTGATAATGCTAAACACCTTATTTATAGTCCTTTATGTTTTCCTGTAGTCTCTGGTGCTGACAATTCCGGGAAACTAACGTCAATCAATATTGAGTTGTGTTTTGCATGTTAAAAGGTTTAAATTGCATTATTTGGTCATTTAGAAAACAGTGTTTGAATTTGCATGCCCTTATGTGATTAATAAACACTTAAAAAAATCTGCTACCATAACCGTTAGTCAGTTTTCATTTACAAAAACTGACAAAATTGTTAGGTTTTGTTTTTGTTGTCAAACAATTTGTCAGTTTTTGTAAACGAAAACTGTTTCAGTAAACGGTACAGCTTCGGTTCAGTTGCGATTGATCAACATTTCTGTTAGTAGAATTGGTCCACTGATCAAATAAGTATATCCGTTAGCTAAACATCAGTGCTGCAATTATCGTGTATATGCTAATCAATAAAAATAGATTATTTTCCAGAACCCATAAAATTAAATCGTGTCGTAATGTACTGCGCGTGTATCGTTCACATACGTTTATAAGCGCTGTAAACTTTATGGGAACAATCACCCTGTGCGTAATTAGTTTTAGTCTAATTTTATAGCCTTAAAGTAGGTGTGACACCAAAGATAAGAGAACCGTTTGAGTGAAGCGTGACAGAGGGGTTAGTGACTAATTTACAACCGTGCGTATAATATTAGCGAGGTTAAGCTGCGCTTGCCGCGGTCAATCCGAGGATGGGTGACCATTCGTTACTTACGAGACCCCTCGGTACCGCGGAGAGAACGTTAAACCGTCGGTCCCAGGTGTCATACGAATACCTTTGACAGTCGTTACGGGTATTCAGAAGCCCGAAAGTCTGACAACCGGTCTAACCTTAGGATATCGGCATTGCGAGTAGACTACGGAATTTCGACGCACAAAATATCGATGCACGTTACTGCGAAAGTTTAATAGCTTGATTCACCAACAATTAAGGGGATCTGGCGCTCGGCGGTCGCTGCCGGGGCAGGCTATCTAGCGCTCGGCGGCCGGGCGGCCGCTGCCGCGGCACGCTCGCTTCGCGCGTTATTGGTCACTGTTCTAACCTAACCCAAATGATTTTCATTTTATTTATTTATAAACAACCAACTACTATTTACAGCCTACACCACACATAGAAGTTATTGGTTAAAACAAACAGTTAACAGAAACTAAAAAACAGTAAAACATAAAATTATACAAAATTATCCATAAATTATAAAACTAGACAACTATAAGACATATAGAAGGCAATCTAAAAAATGTATGTGCCTTTCAAGTCGAAGAGATTGTGCTGGGAGTGGCAATGGACTCCAAGTAACAACTAGCAGTACTCAGGAGTCTCAATTCAGTACTTGCAAAGAGGTCTAATGATTCGTCGTATAACAAAATGTTATTAATGAGGGTAAGGGCTAGGTACAATGGACTGGTCTTAAGGGCAACGGTACTAGTTTGAGGTATCGCGAATAGAGGACGTTGGCGTGGGTGATTCAATATACTAAATGGTAAACTTTCGCAGTAACGTGCATCGATATTTTTTGCGTCGAAATTCCGTATTCTACCCCGCCATGAGTACCTAGACTACGGAATTTTTCCCCAGTAATTGGGTTGCGGAGATCTGATGAGTCGCTCCGTGTAAAATACTGGTATTTAGCCGCATCTGATTACACTGGAAGCTGACCTCAACATAGTTGGGAAAAGGCTAGGCAGAACAATGAACCGTGACAAATTATTTATTTACGATTCTTGTGTATAACACAGTTTTGTTTTGCCTAAACTTTATTTATTTATTTACTTAAGGATCTCTGACAAAGGACATACCTATACCTACACAAAAAAATAATGGTATGTAATAATTCGCTTAGATTATACAGGGTGTTAACGAATTCGTGTAATTCCATAAAACCACATGATCTACTACTGGTGTAGAAAGGTCCCGCACGGGATTTAGCTTGATTAAAAATAAAATAATAACATTCTTTTTTTTCATGCGGCTTTGTTACCCATCATATCTAAACCATCTAATAAGGATTTAGTAAAAAAAAAAGTTTTTTTTTTTTGCAAAAAAGTCATTTTATTTGTGCGAACATTTCGATGCCACGCATAAATTAATGAAAGTATGGCGACACGGCTGGCAGGAACGACTAACGCGATATCGCTCTTTAGAATCAGATAACTCAAGGCTCTAAAAAGACTAAAAAACTGAAAACCACTTTTTTTTTTTGTTTTTTTTTTTTTGTTTCATTTTCGTAAATTCCCATTTAGGGTTAATCTGTGTCACCAGTAGATCACGCGGTTTGAAGGAATTACACGATTTCGTTAACACCCTGTATAGCCAGTGTACTCCTTCAATTATGAGAGACCACAGCATATTCATTTCAGTCTAAGTTAGAGTTGCACTGTTTTCTCGAGATCCGTCGGGATCGGGACACTTTGGCAAAGGATAATTTTTATAGGAAAAAAAAACAATCAATAAGTAAGTGATGGACAATTTGGGACAAATTTTATTAATTACATTTCACATTTACAATACGGCCGACGTATCTTTGGTGAGTCTGAAGTTAGCTGATTATGCGCAGTAGACAATTTCGTTTCTAAAAGATTCATTGCGCAGCCAAACAACTAACTTCAGACTCGCCAAGATACGTCGGCCGTATTGTACTGTAGCTGGTAGGAACTTACCAATACATTTATATTTATCATATGTTTCCACCGGGGACACTACTATAGTTGGAATCCCCTAATCCATAATCGAATATATGCGAATCCTTGCGATCCGCCGTGTTCTTTAACCCATTCTTGGCCACTGTACCAATTTGGGAACACTTAATAAATGAGGGTACATTAAAAAAGTTTTGACAATATTTAATATTATGTTACTTTGTTGTGTAGTCGAGAGTGCGTTCATTAGATTATAGTATCGGATTATACTAATTGGTTCAAAAATCCTCCTTTTTGGACCCACTGAAGTTCGTTATCTGGAGGACAATGCAGGTAAGCATACTTTCGTTATTATTATTTATTATGGGTGATGAATATCATGAATATTGTTTATATTTTCATGAAACAAGTTCCTAACCTAACATTCAAAATTATTTTATTGCAGTTACTTTGCATGTATAAAAAAATATAGTGACATAAATATTGGTGTGCCAATTTGGGTACAACGGCCACAAGTGTACTACAAATAACCAGTTTATTTACAGAATCAATATGCATCGCAGGCAATATTTTAGTGACACTAATGACTTCAGGGCTTAGAAGAAGCTATCAGCACAATAGGAGAGGACAATGCCGATGGTTTGGAGTGTGATTTAGCCATCATTCCACTAGAACCAAGCGTTGTGACTAACGAAGAAGAAGGTGATGATGATGTGGCACCTAGCACCGTACCAAACGATATCCCGGGTAATGTCGAGGCTTGTGTTCGCAACGTGGGTGCTCTTTCGGAATCCGAGAATAGCAGCGGTGATGAACCTTTAGCCACTAAAAGGTCACGGAAGGTCCGTTAGATCGGCCCAACAAGAGCAGCCCACTGTCTCTGCGTGCTGACAGTCATCGAGCTTCCCGCTTTGGCGACTGTTTACTAAATTATTGAACTCATTTCGAACAAACTGACGATCTATTGGTTTGCGAAAATTGCGTCAAAAAGGAACCATAAGATTTAACACCCGTTCAAATATTTGAGAAGATTTTTGATGTAGAAGTTTTTACAATGATTGCTGAGTTTAGCAACTTGTATGCCACTCAAAATAATCGCCATAATTTCACTGTCACTACTGCGGAGCTGAAAACTTATCGTCGCCTAACGTGTCGCCAGATACTACCTCAAACTGTCACCCCAAATATGTTCTGCTCGCTCTTCAGCATCCAAAATTGAAAGTTTACAGTTGGGTGGCGTTGATCATGTCCCTAAAAAGCCGCCAAAATGTGTATGATGTGCTGTGTTCGATATCAGAGGATGTTGGGATTGCAAGAAATGCAAGAAAATCCTATTTGGGGTTGCAAGAAATGCAAGAAAACCCTATGTACAGACAAAAGGTGTTTTGCTAATTTTCACTCATAAGAGGCCGTTGTGCCAATTTGGGAACACCCCTGTAAATTCATGAAAAAATACTTTTTTGTTTTTTATTGTCTTTTCATTTATTCTTGTAGTTACTAACTTTCAATTAATAAAAGAATAACGAAAATCCGCTTACTAGTTTTTATTTGGCCACTAATGGGGTTAAATAATAGGGTTGAAACTAATTTATCGGGATATTTAAAAGCCCGTCGGGACATTGGGACACCACTTTTAATAACAGTGACATATCCCGACGTATGGGGACGAATGACAACCCTAGTCGACGTGCACGTCTAAAAATTATTACGGACTTAGTTTCAAAATGTTCCTGCTAATTGAAATGACTAAGTTTTTTAAAGTAAATTAAGCATTTACTGAGACCATTGTACTTACGGTTCTTACCACGTTAATAAATAGATAAAATAAGTAGGTACATAAATAACGAATTTCTGAATGAACACTATTAAAACATCATTAGTAGATAGTAAAATAATTATTTTGCATCACCAGCTATTACGGAAATGCATAACGTAATAACTGTCGGCCGACCAGACTTTAAGACCTATTCTTCAAAGGAAGTTTGTTTTTACTTGGTCAATAAGGAGAGGTCTAGTGATGTTGGTTTGATTAGCCAGCAGGAGTGTTAAATTACGTTCTGTGGCAAAAACGGTGGCTTCGTTGCGACTTCAGGTTGTGGTTACGACACGGCGGGTTCGACGACTGCGCGCGAACAATAACAAATGATTTTCTCACTGCATGCCAAAGGATTACCGCAAAATTCAAGACATTCGGTTAAGACTCGAAAGTTTGAGCGTCAGTGAGGCAAAGAATTCGGAATTTGAGCTGTTAGGCTGCATTCATACTGAGCGTATCTTGCGCGGCTCATGTTTCATTGCGTTACGCGTATGCATCGCGTAACACACGAGTACAAACTCTCCTGCGCGGCCTAACCACCCGTAGTAGTGTTGGGTAGGACATGACTTGAAAAAGAGTTTGTAAGAGTAGCCTCTTTTTTGCTCTGAGCCAGTACAATGTACTACTTCAAATGAGGCGAGGCGTACTGAAGCTCGGTGATACGATTGAAGTAACGAGTACGAATATGACATTTGACGTTACTGCGGCGAGTCGAGTCGCGGTCGCGTAATGTCCACTGACACTGACACACTGACAATGACGTGCTATTGTAGCATGTGCCTCGTTCCCTCTCTGTCTCACCCTACAGTTTACTTACCGAGAGTAACGAGTAATGCGACTACCGCGACATAAAAGTTGAAGTAGTACACTTTTAAATGTTGAGCCGCTCTTACATTTTGACGTCATGTACGGGACAAATGTACTGCCTCTTGTATGTCCTACTCAACACTAGCCCGTAGTATACGTCGTTACGCTGAGTGTAATATGGGGCCTAGAAGTTTCGCGCGCATCTTGCATTAGATCGATGTTAATATTCGGCGTATTTTCAGCAGCTACAGCCACACTTAGTTCCGTATTACAGAAGGTAACTCAAACGTTGATCTCTGTTTAAAACTAGTTGTGTGTCTAGCACAGATCTCCTTGTCAATTTACGTCGAACAGTTTGACTTTTGACAGTTCGTAACTCTGTTTGAGGTTCAATTTGAGTCTCGATTCAGCTGAGTATTGTTCAATTACTGTTCTGGAATAAGGTCGATGCTCCAGTACTGATTCTATACATAAACAAATAATCAGGTGAATGGAGTTCAAAGTGGACGTTAGGAACGTTCTGTAATACGAACTTTAGCGTATTTCGCGTCGCGTATCTTGCGCAGTACGCGACGCAAGATACTATAAGTGTGTTTTGGCTCCTCGGGCTCGTTTATGGAGAGATTAGCGCGAAGTGTGACGTGACGCGTAAAGCGGATTAGTAAAAAATATGATGATGTAATAGGAGATGCGTTTTGGAGATACCTACCTTTTTCCTTGCGTAGGTATTATTTGAGTTATAGGTAGTTGTATGTGTGACAGTACGCGGCGGAGTGAGCGACGGACCCCGCGATTCAATAAACAATGCCTTAACATGACAAAAGGTTCAAAATTTGAATGAGTACGACTCCTCATTGATTTTTATCAGTTTTGATTTTAATAATCTTATACACTTCAAAAGGGAATTTGTGGCCTCAGTGTTAGTAAACAAGTTGACGCTGCTGCATTATCTCCTGATTATCATTCTGTCGCCTCTTTGCAACTTCTCGTAAAAAGTTAGATGGGTCTATTGAAAACATCTACAGATCAATACCTCGTTTTTCATGTTACGGTTATAAATAGATATTAACTACTACTACTACTATTGTACTTTTAAAAAGAATATGTTTTATTTGGGGGAACAGTTAGATTGTGGATCCTTGTGGAGACCTTCATTTATTTTACAAAAACATGGTTCATTTAGGCTGATCTCCACCAAAATTAATTCTCTGGTGAAAAAATCGTTTACTCGAAAAATACAAGGTGTTAAAAATCAACTCTAAGAATTTTATGGGGTTACTCGGTATCGGAAATTAAACAGCTTTTTTTATAAATTTCCATACAAATTTAAAAAAAAATGTATGGATAGGCATAAAAAATTGTCGAATTTCGAAAAATTGTAGAACAAAAGTTATTCAATTTCCGATACCGAGTAACCCCACAAAATTCTTAGAGTTGATTTTTTAACGCCTTATAGGTATACTGAAGTTTTACGTAAACGGTTGTTTTAACCAGAAAATTAATGTTGGTGAACGCTAGCTTTAGCAAATAAAAATAAGACTTATCATATTAGTTAAGCTAGAACTATTCAGGAGCTCAAGATAAAACTAAAGATTGTACAGTTCACAAAAATAATAAAAACAATAAAACAAACCGGTTTACAATCAGACCGATAACTATTTTCTAACTACAACAAACCTTTCTCATTTTCTATTACAGCCTCAGCTAGGCTTTTAACCCTTTAACGGTTATAAGGTTTTAAGAAAAAATAAATAACAAATAATTTGGCATTTCCTATTTATAAATAACAAAAAAAAGTTTTTTTTAATTTTTTATTTGTCATTTTTATTTTCTATTAAAGAAAATAGTAAAACAAAATGATATCGTCAGGTTTAAAAATAAAAATATAACAAGGAGGTTTTCGCGACATCTTCCAAAAAAGTTGGTGGGAAAAATATTCCCTCTAACTGTAAAAGGTGTTGAAAGAAGGACCCTGATTATCTTTTGGTAGCCTGTTCCTAGGTTGGTACCTCTGCTTTCAAACCTGACATAGATGGCTTTTAAGCCGATTCTTACAATTGCACTATCTTGTCACATGTACCGGGAGAAGCGAGACAAAAATAATCCACCGTTGATTAAGTGTGTAAAGATAAAAGTTGTTAAATATTAAGCCCATTGGTTGTGGAATATTTTGGATATGTATAAATAAAAGATAAATTCATTGACGTCCGCATAATAATGCCTTAAGTATACGGCTATCACTTCCGCTGTATGTTAATGGGCCTATTTCAAAATGGAACTAATTAATTAGTCAGCGAAACTAATATTTGATCAGTGAAATTAATACGTGGTCAGCGAAATCAATTTTTGGTCAGCAACAAAAATCACGAGATTTTTTTTAAACATGCAGAAAATACTTATCCTCAAAAATCGCTCCTAATCATGCATCGCTAATCAAATTGTTTTTAACGTTAATCAAGATTCGAAATAAATGGGCAAAGTTACCCCGTTGTTCAAGCAGGGTAACTGAAACATTTGCCCACTATATCCATTCAGATATCCGACATATAAATCCAAAAAACCGTTTTTTCTGAATTAATACATAATTTATTTACAAATATTATATTTTGATAAGTTACTTTACAGGTGTCTGATATGATATGATATTTATCAAATAAAAATAACATTACTGTCAGGCGTGACTGTGACAGAGTTGAAGAATTTAAAATAAAGTAATTGCTAACGATATCCATGATACAATGTATAAAACAAGACAATACGGCATTGACTTAGAATAAGTATGGACAACGAGTGTAGTACAAAATTCACGATAAAAGTGTCCTGAATTGACATAATATAAACATAGAAATACCAACAAGCTCATTTACGACGGACGAAATCCTATGTCGTTATCATAAAGCCTAATTTAGCTTGCAACAATTTTTACCATACGAAAACATGACATCACTGCTCAATTTTTCAAATTTCGAAACTTCCTCTAATGTTAAACGAAAATTTGGAGAACATAGGAGTAATAGAGCAACCTTAATTTTTATAAGATTTTATTTTTAGTTATGTTTATTGTGATCGCTAAATATTTAATCCAACTGAAAGAGCATAGAACATTTCTTGCAAAATTACAACATCGTCATTTTCAAAAATGCGATTTCGCTTTCTTTGCTGAAGTATCACCATCAGCATCAGCATCATCATCATCTAATTAATCTCGAGGAAAACTGAAATTAAATCAGAGGCATATTATTATTTTTCAAAAAACAATCTTATGTCATGTGTATTTAAAAGAGTTCATGATAACTAAACAAACGAGCCCAAACGTCACGTGTCCACTATTTGCCATCAGGAAGTTCCACCAAGTTCTACCATCGGACCTACGTCATTATTTATGTAATGAAAAGTGCTTATAATGACAAAATACATGAGCTGAAACTCGACGAGCCTACCATTCGTTGCTGTGCTTGCCTAATCTTCGGCTCCATCATCAAATTAGTTCAATGACATTTTAATGATCTAATATGCACACACCTACCTGCAAAATTTCAGCTCGATCGGAAACTTGGTTAGTGACCGAAAAACCAATTCAATTTTGAAACGGAAGGACAACATACATATTTTCGTACATAATATGTTTGCATACAATGCAAGTTTAAAAATAACTTGTTTAACTATATGAATAGAACAACTTGCAATTGGTTCAAAATCGCAATACAAAAAAACATCGTGTAAAAATAACGACTCTTTGGAATCTTTGTTCTAAATTCTGTCAGATATGTCAAGTTTCTTACGGTAATCCAACCAAATGAAGTTGACATAATTGGTCAAACAAAGGAAGGAAAATAAGATACTTTTTGTTTAGTTGGATTATTGTGTGTTTTGCTCTTGCAATTAATTCAATTTTAAGTAAAATACAATGTTCCTTAACAAAATAATACTTTAAAATTGTAAAACCTTATATACCTACTGAAAATATGATACACCATCAACTTTTTTCACTTTTTTGAGTAGTTTTTACACGATCTCACTACACAGAACGGCATTGTTGACATGGTGACGTTGAGGTGTAGCTGCTTGTTCGCCCAAAAGAAAAATGACGCGCGCAATTGTAGCTCTTTTCAAATTTCTTGTGTTTTAACACTCATTCGGTTCGGACATTTTTGAGCGATGACCCGAGGTCCATACTTATTCTAAGTCAATGCAATACGGTAATAAATGTAGGGTAAAGGTTAATATTCTTAGTTCCGTACTTATTATTAAAAATAATAGAAATTTATTCACAAAGCTCTCTAGGCTTTTATGAAAATCCATCTGAGTCAGAAAATAAAGGACGAGGAACTGAAAACTGGTATTTGAACCGAATTAATTTCTAATTCAGTGGATTTTGGTTTAATTTTAAAAATAACAGCAATATTGTACCTCCAAAAATATCTAAAATGTATATACTTACCTATACATATAAATAATAATATACCACATTTTGATGGACAGTAATTGGGCGTCTTCCCCTGCTCATTATCAGTTTTCAGTGAAGCCGACACCGCGGGTCAATTCGTCCCAAGCGGATACGTTTGCAACATGTGGTATAATTTTAACCCCATGAACGAAGTGTCACAAGCTCTCAGGCACGATAGCATGTGACAACGGGTCTTTTTGACCCACAGATGTCACATCCTGGGCGTCGTTGCTAATCAGCGAGATTAGGTTACATTCGCCAGAACAAAGTGCGTTTGTCAAATTTTGTTTAGCGGATATTCGAAATGATGAGTGACAAGTGATTAAGTGTTAGTGTTCATCCTCGATGATGAAAAAGCAACTTTTTTAGCTCTAATACAGAATGAATGATTAGTCACTTTACATCCAAAAACCCTGAACTCTGCTCATAATTCTGTACAACATTGATTTTTTGTATGGCACAGCTGTTCTTTTTCACGAATTCAGTTTCAGAATAGTATAGCGTAGTGTGAACTGCCCTTAAGAGCGTTAACGCCGTTCGGCATTTCTTATAAATTTTCAAGTCCTTATTTTTCGGTATGACAGAACCGATTTTAATGAAACTTCATACCCATCAGCAGGATACATAGGACTAAAAAAGTTAGTAGAAAACATTTTCGAAAAATAGCGTTACAGTACAGTTAAATTAGACCGATATTAAATTTTCCATACAAACAGAAATTTCTAATTATCTTTTTTTAAGTAAGACATTTCGAAAATGTTTTCTACTAACTTTTTAGACCTAAGTATCCTGCTTAAGTGTGTAAAGTTTCATCAAAATCGGTTCAGTCATTTACGAAAAACAAAGACTTGAAAATTTGTATGAAATGCCATACCGCGTACACGCTCATCTGTTCGGTAGTTATAGTTCTACCTAATTTGACAGCTCTAAAAACCCCCGTATCTTTCTTGTTTTGCCTGTTAATAAAAGATTGCTTTATTTTTAGTAAGTAATGTTTAGTAGGTGCTCAACAGAATTGGAGCCGTTCCCTCCCTATTTGATTCTACTTCCTTTGGTTCTACTAGGCCTTTGGTTCTACTTCTGCTTACACAGTCGTGTTACTTTAATAGGCTGCACACTATTTCAGTTTATTTTATTTCCACTGTCCGTCAGTGATGGACAAAGGGAAATCAGAAACTATTCTGTCTCAGTGTCCCCCAGTGATGGTATAGGGTATTTGACTGAAAAAATCTAATTAGTCCGTCAGTTAGATTATCAAAAAATATTTGACCCGTATTTTTTCTTTTACGTTAACCAAAATTGACGAAGGTACGACACTTTTAAATTGGCAAAACGTCACAAGCAAGTACAATTTTTACTTGCTTCTGACGTCACAAGCCCCCACTCTCGAGTTTTGATGCGTTTTATCTTTCCAAGTATTCATAGATTTAACAAAAGAAAAAATACATATCCATTATTTTTCATAACTCTCTAATTAGATTTGCAATTTATTGATGCTGTCAACATTCCTATTAAATTATAAGTGGTGACCAACGGGAATAAGCCAATCAAACGTCCATACCTAAGCATTACATGCCGCCAAAGCATCAGTTTGAAGATACATTAAAAGAAAAAAGCAATCGATAACATATTGAAAGAGTTGTTTTCGTTTGCAAACTAGTCGCCGTTTCCCGAAGTGTAGCGGAAACACGGCGATATCGCGCCGATAACAGTTTTTATGCAAATTTTTTTTACCTTTCATTTCCCCTACTGTTGCCGACTGTTCTCGACTGTTCTGACCTTTTTTTTTGCTTTCAGGTAAGTGGCAAAACTAATGAAATAGCACGAGAGGGTATGTTTTAGTTTAAAACTAGTTTATAGGTACATAAGTACCTGTACTCCATTTCATTTATAACAATAGACAAAAGTGGTCCATCAAGAGAAATAGCTTTTGAATCATTTCTTCGAATAGAGTTTCAGGTCATCTTGATTGACCGTTAAGGTTCATAAAAGCATAATACTGCGTTGAATCCCTTTGGGAGGCAAACTAGTTGCTTATTTAAATATTTCCTTGCTAAGATAGGTCTTAATTGTCTAATATTAAAATTAAATAGAGGATAGATGTTACGGGTAAAGGCCGAATGGCGGTTACACCTAGGTTTACCCGGGTACAACTAGGTGCAGCCGGCCACATGCGGTTAAACTTAGATGTATCCTACTTATCTTCGGTTAGAACTAGGTTTACCCTTCATCATAGCGGGTAGAACTAGATGTACCAGCAGACCGGTGGTTAAGGGGAACCTCGACACGGATAAGTTAGGTTCGAAGGGGATGACGGGGGCTAGAGTGGTCGAGCGAAGCGAGCGAACCAAGCCCCCGACCGGGGGCTCCGTCGACTTAAGCTACACCTAGTTCTACCCAACTGCTACTTACTGGTTGCACCTAGTTGTACCCAGGTAAAAATAGGTGTAACCGCCATTCGACCTTTACCCGTAACATCGATATTAATTTAAACTGTGTCGTCATAACGTTTCCCTAAGATTGATTACACTATTTTGATAGCGATAATGTGGGAAAGCCGTGAATTTTAGATAAATAAAGATAAACGTTGTCTGAAAATAAGGTCAAAACAAAAGAAAGTTGATTGACGCCCTATCAAACACCGTTTAATAAATAATGGATGAAGGTAAGTAACTGGCATATACTATATCTGATTAATTCACAAATCACCAGCGACATACAATTAATCACGCCGTTTTTTTAAATAAAGGTCGTTCCACGTTTGTATTTCGCTCGTAAACAATTATTTCTTGTCGGAAGTTCGACCAAGGTACTGTAGTGTAATCAAGAACATGACGTTTATTGTGCATTGTCACATCTCGTCTATAATTTTATGTGTATGGAGCTACATGGGATTTCTGATCATAATGTAAAGGAAAATAATACACAGCGCTTACAGTTTATAGTGACTAAGAAATCATAAATAGATACGTTACAACAAAAAAAAGTGTAATAACTTAGAAATAAGTAGGCATACATAATAAAACGAACTAAAACAACTGCCTTTAAAAAAAAGAGTAAAATAATTATCATATTATAAAATTAACAATTTTGCAGAAAAAAAATGAGAACCGCCTCCTTTTTAAGTCGGTTAAAAAAGATAATTATTACGTAGGTACTTATTAGGTACTTCCTTTTTCATCTATTTCGTAATTATCATTTGGTCTTTCGAGTCGGATGTCGCTTATGAAAAGATAAACGGGTTTAATTTGATACTTACATTATTAATAGTTATCTACTAATAAAATAATTAAAAGTCCTATACAATTTTACGAGAGGACTATAGATAGAGTGTTTGATTCAGACTTCGAAACGATAATTATAATCGATGATTATCGAGTGAATTAGGAAGATAAATATTGGTTGATAATTTGGAAAAGTTTTTGATTTTGTTGGTTTTGGATTTTGAATTCGGAATCTTCACATACAGACGCTCCCCATCCATTGATGCAGTTGAGGAGTATGAAGATAATTAATTAATCAGTGCGTAGTTTGTTGATTATTTTATTATATTTACAAATGTTGTTTTGTAATTTATCAAGAAATGGGTAAAAATAAATAAAAGGCTTCGAAGATTTTTTTACAAAATATTATTTTTTCGTAACTACTTCCTTCTAACGTAAAAGTTTATAGGTAGTACCAGTTCAATAAAGATCGGGTTGTTTGGTAATTGTTTGTTAATTATCACGATATGAAATTGCGAAAATGCGAAAATTTCGTAACCTGGTATAATTCGGTGTAAGAAAATATAATCCACGCGACAGAAAACAAATCAGTAAGGAAATAAATAATGACATGTTATTAGTTAGTTATGATATCTAACACGTGGCTTATAGCAGTATTTATTGCATTACTTAGTAACACTAGTTTCCTTAATGGATATGTGTTCGTAGATTTCTGTTTCTTAAGTTATTGGAATTATTATACCTACTACCTATAATAATGAATAATTATACACTTGGGGGCAAATAAATCGAGCCACTCTTTTTTTCACGTGTCCTGGTTATTAGCTTTGGTTTCATGGATTATATACTAAGTTGATAAAAAACTACCCTCATTGTAAAGGTTATCAAATAACCTTTTAGGCCAGTCTTTCTCAAAGTGGGCGATAACGCCCCCTTGTGGGCGCTAGACGCATACATCGTGTCGGCACGAGCTATACGAGAATAGCTCATGCCGTGGTGAAAAGATTAGCCAGTCAGCAAAGATGGTAGCGGGGCTGACTGCCCAGGGTGCGCCGGACATACTTATGTATCGTCACTCGTGGAGGCTAAAGAAAGAAAGAGGGAAAAGTAACGATTGCGATTGTGATTGTTAAGATATGGTAAAGTTAACAATTTTAGGGAGCACTAGAAAATAATTGATTCTCAAAGTGGGTGGTAGACAAAGTAAGTTTGAGAATCTCTGTTTTAGGCGATATATGTTTCGAATTGATCTGTTCCATAATAGGTACCAAAAATAATAACAATTATACGTGAAAAATAGAATTGGCTCGATTTATTTGCTCCCAAGTATATATTACCCCTACACACTCTGCACACACGGCTATATATCAAGCTATACATTTCCAGTATGAGCTGATCTCGCATTGTATAGGCTCTCCGTACAATGAGAGGTCAGCTTATACTGGAACGATAGGTATAGCTTGGTATAGTCGTGAGTACAGGGCACAGGACGTGGGATACTTAATACCTAACGCTAAAGATTGTTAGGAAAAAAAGAAGAAAAATATTAAATAAAATCTTCCTTTTTAAGAAGTCATTAACGCATTTTTTTAATGAAACGTCTTACCTACATGTGTTAGCTACATTCTATTTCGTTAACTTCTCAAATCAATAACTTCCCAACTCGATAACTTTTTTTTTCAAACATTCAATCCCATTTTTTTTTTGTACAGTTTATAATAATACTAGCGACCCGCCCCAGCGTCGCTCGGGTACGTTTTATAACTTAAAACCTTCTTCTTGAATCACTCTAGGTATCTATTAAAAAAATCGCATCAAAATCCGTTGCGTAATTTTAAAGATCTAAGCATATATAGGGACAGATAGACAGCGGGAAGCGACTTTGTTTTATACTATGTAGTGATGCAGTTTATAATTTATAATACAGAAACTTCCTAATTATTAGGTAAAAATTAAAAAGGGAAGTTGTCGAAATGGTATGTACTTAGCCGTATAATTGCATTTAATTCAACTATGTAGTACCTACCTACCTACTAAAATTGCAGAATAAAAAAAATTACGTACGTTTCAATTTCTATCATCATCTGCCTAGCCTTTTCCCAACTATGTTGGGGTCGGCTTCCAGTCGAACCGGATGCAGCTGAATATCAGTATTTTACATGGAGCGACTGCCTATCAGACCTCCACAACCCAGTAACTGGGTAATACGATACTCTTGGAAAGACTGGTTGTCAGACTTTTTGGCTTCTGACCAACAGTAACGACTGTCAAAGATCTACAAATGACAGCCGGGACCAACGGCTTTACGTGCTTTCCGAGGCACGGAGGAAACTCGCTATGGTAAATGGTCACCCATCCACAGACCAACCTCGGCAAGCGTGGCTTAACCCGGAAGATCGGTCTATGCGGCTGTAATTATTTAGCCACGAGCTCCTCACGTACGTTTTAATTTCTATGCTGACTTAAAAAAGACATGTTGCTTGCTTACTAACATCATGGTAACTTATGAGGACAATGACCTAACTCGACTAACTTAACGTATAACTTATTTGGTAGGTGTCAAACTTGGCAGGGGTAGACAACAATTCGTGAACAGTATGAATCACACTTATGACAACATAGGTATTTGTCAAAGAATAGAATAGAATATTCGTTTTATTGTTTCCCGTATTACAGCAACGAATAGGTAACATGAAAAAACTATACTTGGGAGCAAATAAATCGAGCCACTTCTATTTTTCACGTAGGTATAATTGTTATTATTTTTGGTATTATGGAACAGATCAATTCTAAACATATATCGCCTAAAAGGTTATTTGATAACCATTACAATGCGGTAGTTTTTTGTATTTTGAATGATATAATTCATGAAACTAAAACTAACAACCAGGACACGTGAAAAAAGGAGTGGCTCGATTTCTTTGCTCCTAAGTGTATAATACTGAAAGCAAAAGGTTTAAGAGTCACCATCATGCACATCCACGCGGCTAAAATGGTTTTTAGCTCAAACCCTTGACTCCCATTTACAGAACTTCAAAAGTCTTTTATTCAAAATAGACTAGACTTCTATATTACAAAAGGTAGCCCCTAAAAACGCCGCCCTTCACTGCTTCCTTGTGTTTGTGATGTGAAGAAGAAACGGCGCAACAAACTCCCCAGCAACACAGATCTACCTGTCAAGTGAATAAATTCATTGAGTCTACACACAGAAAAATTTAATATTAATTACAATAGTGAAATTATACAAATTACGGATGATAAACAAAGTATAAGTATAGAACAATTCGGATGATGGATGAATCGAAAACAAAATTACCAAGATTTAAATATTTATAATTAAAACATTATTAATTATAAGTATCTAAATAATATAGATAATTCAACATTATATAGGTACAAATAATTGTAAACGCTCAATATATTGAGAGAAAAACTAGGTACTAATAAGCACAAGCAAACACAAACGACAAAATAAAAGGGCGTTTGCGAATCAAAACACGAATATTAAGGTAAAGTCATTATTGAATAACAAACCACACGTGGCCTCTAACCCAACAAACAATGTAAAGGTGTGAATTCATAATAAATACCTCGCAAATTCCTAATGTTAACTTTATTACGTAAATAAATGGCGATAGTTTGGTAGTCACGCGGCGGGGTCAATGCCCCCCGAAACGAACACAACACACACATAGACAACCTTTGCTGTTCAAATTCAAAAAAAGAACGTACCAAAGAGGTTTCCTTTCCGCGACTAATTTGCAAGACAAGATGTATTATTGGCTTTATTGCGTTGACTTTCATGTTGTGCTTGCTTAAATAAGTTGTTTGACGTGAATTGACTTAGCTAGCAATAGTAGCTGTCATGTTGAGACTTGTTAGGCAATACTTGTCTATTGTGTCGAATTTACATAATTTAGGTAACAAATAGTAATAATGATTAGTAATTTGGTCAGAGGGTCGTCTTGGCGGCGGAATTAGTAATTTATCTAAACTTTTTCTAACATGTATAGACTAGTAACAGATTTAGGAATTACCATGTAGCACAAAATACCTGTTTAATAAAATTTTCGATAGGTTTACAAAGATAACAGTAGAATTAAATGTTATTTATTGGAGGATTATCTACTCATTTATTCATGAAATTCGGTTATACCGTGACGTAGATAGGTAGGTATATAATATGCATGTTATCACAAATAATAACATAACAAGTGACGTCACAATTATTGAAAGTAAAGGTTTCAAACATAAATTGTAGTAAATATTATTTAATTATCTGCTTTTTCTGTCCGTTTTTCTGTTTTTACTCACAATTTTAAAGCTAGTCTATCATAAAATGGCGTGTACTTTGGTACTCTACATATATAAGGTTAGTCGGAAAGGGGGTACTAAACCGAAAGGGTGTTAAAGTATCAGTAATAATGAATAACTTTTGTTCTACAACTTTCCCAAAAAGTCAATGGTTAAGGAGAAATGGTTGATATAAGATCTCAAAAAAAAATCGCTAAAATCTATCTATCCCCAGTTATGATCAGCTGTGTTTCCATTTTAGGTCATATTTAGGGTCATGAATCAGAAGCACCATTTTCTGAATTTGTAACTAAAAAAGGGATAAATAATTTTTGAAAAAACTAAGATGAAAAACATTGTGCATGAAAATAAAAATTATCGAATTTTGACATTTTAACACTTGCTTTATGACAGTCATCAGTGATACTTTAAGTGACACTCGGATTAGTACCCCCTTTCCGATTAATCTTGTAATAACGCAATTATACTTACTAGATAAATGAAAATTTTACCTCGCTGGCCTACTGGTCGCAAGCGCGACAGCTAGGCGTGAGGTCTTGAGTTCGATCCACAGGTCGGGCAAAGTGTTATTGGGTTTTTCCGTGTGGAATTTCTCAGTAGCAGCCCGGAGTCTGGATTTGAGCCAGGTTGATGGCAATAGACTCGCCCCCTATTACATTAAACGTAACAGCGACATGAGGTTCTGCCCAACTCTTCTGGGAGTAGAGGCGCGATGTTATGGTGTGTAATTTATTTTTTCTTAATCCATGAGATCCCATACTTTAATGTAAATTCTCTTGACACACAGTAGACTTTTATGACACCATGGCATGGGAACCAAAGGCCATGCTGCCGTCCTATGTCTAAAAGACCGTAAACTGTCATTTTGTCAAATTTGAGTCTTATAAACTACGTAAAAGCGCAACATTTTCTCTATCGACTAACCTGATCCGTATTTTTCTATCATTTGTCAATTACGAGCTCCAGAGAATTTTACTGAGACATTACCATATAATACCATACCATGTTGTAGATGGTCAAATGTTAGTACAAAAAAAGCATGACATAAAAACAAAAACTTTAATTTTAAAAACTGTATTAGTCCTGTAACTTATTAAAAGTTATACAATGAGCTTAAAGTAGCCCAATAATTTGGTTTAATCAAAAACATCTGTATGTCTACAGAATTTCTAGGGACACTTTCGACGTTTTTGCTCTTAACTCAAAATTAGGTTTAGTCACTTAACGGCCTTTTAGACATAGGACGTCAGCATGGATGAAATAATCTTTTCACACATCAAAAATGCAAATAATACTTTGTCGGCAAAACTTGGCGCCTGAGAAAAAGTAAATATTGCCTCAATTATCACCATAAATCTTATCTTTCCTGACGACTTAATTAAAATTGTTTCCTGCCTATACTTTCATGCCTATTTAAAAACATGACTTAATCACCTTATCACTTCCTGTTATCACCTGCAACTGCTACCTACACGAAATTACACCGGAAATACGTCAGATTATGTGTTGTCAAACTAGAATCAATAGCAGACAATGTGTCGCCCTAGCAACCGTTTAGAAATATTGTCAAATTAGATAGACCTTTTACAAAAAGTAAAATCCAAAAGCTACACGGTTTCCCAAAAGATCAAACAATCTAGTGATTGTTAGAATACCTAAGTATAAAAAACTACCTTTATTTGTCGATGCATTTCTCATGCCGAGGCGAAATAAGCCATACATTATCTCGTCTCCACACGAGATAATTTGACGACAAAACTATCTCCAAAGAGTTTCGCGACATCTTCCAAAAAATTTGGTAGGAAATATATTCCCTTTGCCTTATTATGGGTTAAAATAGTAGATCATGACAATTCTATTACTTAGTATGAGAAATAGTACGAGAATAATGCAGGTTAATGTAGGTAAACAATAAAGTCATAAAGAGTAACAAATAGATAAAAATACCTTTTAGGATCGCCATAACAGTTAAGAGCTGATCAGTCCACAGACGGCACCCGTTCACGAGCATGACGTGCAATATGAAGTGCAAACTTACAAAGTAGTTACATCAATAAGACTAGTCTCAAAGTCCTACTTCATAGCCCACACACAGATACGGTGACCTTTAGGTCTTAACTGTATTATTAACATCTAATCGTCAATGTTTAGGCTGATTTACACTAGGAGACTGTCTTGCAGTAAAACTGCTTCTGACTTTGTCTTCGCAGATGAGACTCTCTCCGAGAAACTCCAAGTGTAAATCAACCTTTAGTCAGTGCATGCTCGGTGTACGCGTGCTGGAGAGGGAAACCCACAGACCGATTACACAACAACAACAATGTTAGGGTTTTACCTACACTTAATTAGATTACTATCGATAACTAGAGAATGTTAGGATTGCAAGGAAGATTTTTTTACTTGGCTATGCATACGGATAGTTTGGTTACAGAGACTCCATCTACTGCTCATCTGACTCATCTGCCTAGCCTTTTCCCAACTATGTTAGGGTCGGCTTCCAGTCGAACCGGATGCAGCTGAATATCAGTATTTTACATGGAGCGACTGCCTATCAGACCTCCACAACCCAGTAACTGGGTAATACGATACTTTTAGTAAGACTGGTTGTCAGACTTTCTGGCTTCTGACCAACAGTAACGACTGTCAAAGATCTACAAATGACAGCCGGGACCAACGGCTTTACGTGCTTTCCGAGGCACGGAGGAAACTCGCTATGGTAAATGGTCACCCATCCACAGACCAACCTCGGCAAGCGTGGCTTAACCCGGAAGATCGGTCTATGCGGCTGTAATTATTTAGCCACGAGCTCCTCGACTGCTATTGCTATCAATATTTCTTCACCAATAAGTCTTCTTCTTCTGAAGAAGAGACCAATAAATAATAGAATAGAATACAGGTCTGCCTCGTCTAGTCTAGTGGTTGCTAGCGCAACTGCTGAGTGTGAGGGTATAATCTCCAGGTCAGGCAAAGTATTATTGGGTTTGTCCGTATGGAATTTCTCAGTAGCAGCCCGTAGTCTAGATTTGTGCTCGATTGATGGCAATAGGCTCGCCGCCTATTACATGGGACTTAAATATAACGGTGAAATTGTGTATGCACTTCTGCCCAAACCATCACGAAATACATGCGTGATGTTATGATAAGTAATAGAACAATGACCTAAGAATCCTAATAATAAATAATAATTTCTAGATCAAGGGCTTGATACAGAAAGCAGTACTTCTTGACACGGCACGCATAGTGAGGAGGTTCCTTTCTCTAGAGACCTGACTGCCGGCAGCTTGGATCCTGTTCCCGAGGCCGGTGGAATACTATTTTTTTATATTTAAAATAATTTTTGTTTTATAGAAATATTTAAAAATGTAACTTTATACAAGGTTAGTCAGAAAGGGGGTACTAATCCGAAAGGGTGTTAAAGTACCCACAATAATGGACAACTTTTGTTCTACAACTTTCCCCAAAAATCAATTAATTTAGAGAAATAGCTGTTCAAAGATTTCACTAAAAATACGCTACAACAACCCTATCATCAGCTGTGTTTACATCTTAGGTCATATTTCGGGTCACGAAACAGTATAGGTACAAATAAAAATGGCCGACTTTTCCCCTCGCAATTGCAACTTTGTAAGATTACCTTACAAAGTTGCAATTTAAACGAACAAAATTATTGCGCAGACACGACAGTTCGCAATAGTATTGTACCTAATAATGCTCTGCATCTCAGAGTGTTTTGTGTTAGCGCTGTTAGACTAATATTTTATCGGCTTATTATTATTAACAAATGACTAACCTGAAATTAAGGTTCCCTGTACCTACTTACTTAGAATATCTGTAATAACAGATGAAGAACCGTCAACTTGTCTATCAAAGGCTTGGATCACAAAAGCACGTAATTATTATTATGCTCTATTCTACATTAACAACTATTCCGATGCATCAGCAGTACAATAAGTAAGTTAATATCACAAACAATCCGAACAAAACAAACCTTCAAAATTGACCAATAATCTTACCGCACGATGTCGCTTCTGCAATACGTGGTCTGTAACGCCGACAAAGAGACGCCGCGGCGCCAGCGGCAAATTCAACTAGACTCTTTGTTCCGGCCGCTTGCCGCTTTAGTGTTGTGCAATAACTCAATTTTATAATTTTTTTTTGGGAATGCGTACATGTTACGTACGTAGACCTGTCTGTCAGTCATTTAGTAAGACTAACAAATTAATGATTATTATCGTACGTAATAAACGTGTGTGTAGGTACTAAGAAATGAACCTATGCACTATCTTTTGAAAGCGCATGAACTCGACGAGATAGATTTATCGATTTCCGTAATTGACCGTATTTCATAAGTTACGAGTATTTTCCTTTTTGATAAAAACTTTGCGAGCATTTAAAGTTCCATCCTCTTAAACTTAAAATAAATCAGTTTTTTCAGCATGCTATTGCTAACCTAAGATCTTAGGCTTTAAATGTGTGTTCGAATCCCATATTATTATGATGTAGTGATAGATCCCCGTGACAGAAAGACACAAAATTTAAGGAATTTAAAAAAAGTTATTGAATTTGAATCCATTGTCAAATTCTCCGGAATATCGCGGGATTAAGTTTTTGGGATAACGTTGCACATCTCTAAAAGTGTTATAGCCTAAACATTTTATCCGATATTACTCGTATTATTGTAGGTAAGATTTCTTAGTCGCTTGCAACACTTCCCGGAATACAGTCGATAATTTTGATTGTTTACGCGAGTCGTGTTTTAATTTTTGTTGTTTTTACACGGAGGTTGACGGAGTACCAAATGAGGAGTGTTATAACATGGTGATGTGTAACGATAGTTGTGATGCCGTGCTCTCAACAGGCCATGACTTGTCCGGCAAAGGTTTTCGGTCTAGTATTCGAGGATTGTGTTGTGATCCAGCTAGTACAGCGGCGCGGCGCCGGCGCTTCGCTTCTTTTCGCTCGCAGCCCTAGAGCGTACTGGGATCAGCAGTTCCCCATGTAGATCGGACGTGGCGTTCCTGTAGCCTGGCCTCCTCGCTCACCAGACCTGATTCCGCTGGACTTATTGTGGGGTCACGTGAAGTGTATGGGTTACGCTGCGGACTACAGCAATGAAAACAAGATGGGGTAAAGAGTAACATCTGCGTTTGAGAGCATGAAAGACAATCCGCAGATAGATGTTACGTAATGCGATCGCATCCGTCCGTAGGTACCTACATCGCCACGCGTCTTTGTGCATCACGCGATAAGGGCGGCAGATTGATCCTATTTTGTTTGTGATAACCAATAGTGCTTCTTGTGTTCCAATTGGAAATGAACCCTTTTCGTAGTGTCCGTGGTGATAGATTCATTTGTAGGTAACGTAAGTTCATAAAACTAATAACCGAAAGTGCTTGTTCCATTCGGAATTGAACCCTTCTTGTAGTGTCCGTGGTGATACGGGGGATACATCCATGCGTAGGTAGGTTAGGTACCTACGTACTTACATAAAACATTAATGACCAAAAGTGTTTCTTGTGTTTCAATTTAAAATTAAGACGACACGTGTGTGACATTCTCGTTGGCAGAGAAAGCGTCGACATCAGAAATGGTAAGTTTCTAGCTAATAATCATAATTATGTTCAAAAACTTCCGCTACACGCACACATACACAGTATCATAGTAACCTACGATTTCGGCGGCAGTCGTAGGTACGTAGGTACAGCTGGCGCTTTGTATTTTACCGCCCGCGCCGCACCGAACCGATAGGCTTATAACAAAATTAGGGTTGCGGAGTTTTTGAAATAAATAATATTTATTTACTTTTGTATGGAAATAAAAACATACGAATTTAATTTTTTTAACACATGCTATAAAACAGTCTTCAGTGATACTATAAGTGGCTTTCGGATTAGTACCCCCTTTCTGACTAACCTTGTATGTGTATTTAGATGAATAAACGGAATAATGAGGAAATAACATATTATGAGCGTACCTCGAAGGATAGCTAATAAAATAACAGAATTTACTAATAGGATTAATAGTCTTTTAGCTTTCAGGGGCGTTATTGATTAAAAACAGGATGGTACCTACATATGAACTGAATACTTTATTACGATCAGTTATTATTCCAATGAGGGAATATCAAACACAGTCATAATTACAATGTAAAAATAAAACAAAACAACAATTATAACAATTGTGAACGTCCGTCCGACCCAAAGGTCGCAGCAAAAGTGAGGGCACGAGTACCGCACCGCATACTCTTTTATAGACAGTTTTGACAGGTCGTGAAGTAAATATGTGCGGCTACCCACATGCCGTCATTAAATCATTAAATCTCTAATAATATAGATTTAATTTTAAAATTTTACATTAAAGGTCCGCTAGGATGGTCCTTTATTACAGAAGGAATCCCAAAGGACCAAATCCTTTGCATCAAAATATTTACCCGCATTATCTTCACGAGATGCAAAAATCAAAACATCAATAAAATAATCTTATAATTTGAAAGTGTTGTTTTTTGAGTCATTACATGTTATGATGATTAACTGCGGCCTGTTATGAGGAAAATGTTACATGATAACAAATTATAATACGGCAGACGTTAGGCGCCGGAATAATGTACGCTTTTAGCTTTGATCCTGCAGATTTTTATGCCAAATGTGAACTGAATTATGAACAGAATGTTTTAAATAAATAAGGGGAACTGTCAATGAAACGAAGGAAAACTTGGGGAGAGGATACAGTGTTTAGCATCATTCTAGTTACTCCATTTTTTTAAATTGGGGCTTTCTTCCTATCGAACCAGGAACGAACACATCATCACGAAAATTGTCGTACTTTTTTTTGTATTTATTATAAAAGGAGGGAAATGAAACTTATCTCATTCGAAAGGTACTGCGCCTTAAATATGCACAAAAAAAAACATGTAGAAGTTGCCGTTAAGGTAGATAAAATAAAGGTCTAATTTCGATCACAAGCGAAGCTAGCTGTAAGAATTTCCCAATGAGCTTAGCTATGTGACGTAGTGTTCCTAATTCGTAACATAGGAGCAAAGTTCTGTATCAAGCTCTTTATTTATTGGATTTTAGATATTATGTCAGAACTAACCCTGTAACCCAGAAAATACCCTCACGAATAAGAAATGTACACTCATTCAATGCATTTAAAACTCAGCTCAGCCAGTATGTTACATCTGGAAAAATAAATGCGTTGGGTGGGTCGGGTTTCCGATCTGTTAATTAGTCTGTAACTGGTGATGTCGAACTTTTGTAATTTTAATTATGAATAGTATTGTTCTCAAGTAAGTGACATATTATGTTTTCATTGAGAATAAAGTTTCTTTAAACCTAAACCTAACTAAGAAGTAAAGACCTTGGCATTTCGACAAGTAATGCACCTACACAGAATTACAACTTAGTAAACAATAGCTTTGTAATATTTATACGGAAACTGGATCTTTAATCCCACTAAATCCAATCGTAACAATTTCATGAACGATCACGTACTTCTATTCTGATAAAGGTTACATTATATTATAGGGTATAAGAGCAATATGGATAAATGCCCAGATACTATTCATATTAATATCGCGGTTCACGATCCATGCTCACGCGCATGCCTAATCATTGTTCCTAGAAATGATTGTTTATCGTACCAACCAGCGTTATCGCGGAACTGGGATTTTGCTATTTTACCAGATTAATCTGTTAGCAGTAGCATAGCACTATGTTTTTTATTTTTGTAATTATCAAAATTAAGAGCACATGTGTTTAACAAAAACATTTTCGTGTCTAGTTATACTTTATGAGAATATTGGTTGAAAAATGGAGGTCATAGAAGGTTATGCTTTTGCGCATTATAGATAAGATTAATGATAAGGTTTTTAGCGATGCATCTATTTTTATTAAATTGTTTTCTAACTCAATTGTATAAGTGCAAGACTTCCCTGATGGAATTAAAACCACAAAACTTATTTTAAGTTACTACTATAGTCTAGTAGCTTTTGCCCGCTTCGCTCGCGAAGTTTCTATAATAATATAATTCAATAATGATTCCTGGTTTGAGGCAGCGCAGAAAAAGAGTACATGGAAGGACTTGGGGAGGCCTTTACCCAGCAGTGGGACAGTAAAAGTTAAAAAAAATGATTCCAAAGACACGTGGCGACATCTATTTAACGTTATTGTTGATTTCCCGGGAACAGTACTTTTTTTCGGGATGAAAGGTACCCTATGTCTGTTTCTATAGGTACCACCTGACAACGTATATGCAAAATTTCAGGATAATCGATTCAGTGGTTGAGACGTGAAAAGGTAACAAACAAACAAACTTACTTTTGCATTTATAATATTAGTTAGGGTTAGGATTTAATATAACATGGGAAAAATAAAATCCATTTTAGCAAGGAAATGTATAGAAATAGGGAACATGTTTGTTGCCAGCAAGTATTCAATACAGTTTTATTCTTTTAAGAACCTTAACAATCAATCAGACTAGCTGAAATTCAATTTGAAGAAATGGTTCATAAGATATTAGTGTCTTGATGGGCCAATTTTGTCTAATGTTGTAATCAAGGGAGTATAAGTGATCGCAATCAATTTCATGCTAATAAAAACAAACTTTTATAGGTACAATTAAGATAAGGGGATGATGTTTATCAGTAATTGAAAAGGAAAAATCAAGAGGACTTTACCACATGATAAACTGATGGGAATTCCACAAATAGTCGATATTTCTTAGTATTACATAACAAACGTATGGCCTGATTTTGATAGCATTTTTGCGAAACACATCATAAAGTATTTGCTAAGTACATCATTTACATGATAGGGGTGACTTACGATGCGGGTTGTTACAATATATCTGTATCATTCATATACCTAAATAGCTGTTTAATTTAATCCGATATCCGTTATATTATTTAAAATGTAGTTCTTTTTGGTAAAACAATGTTAAAAAACGCTGTGACGCCTGGTGAAAGCGCTGAAGATATAACACGATGCTATATTTTTTTATTTAACCTTGTTTAATTACTAAAGTACTGTAATTATAGACACAATAGATAAACAATGGCACTGACGACCCAGGTCGTCGGTCGGGACGTTAACGGTTAATAAAAAAATAGAAATACAAAAATTGATTTTGTTCTTTTTTTTCAGTAGAAGCTTTCTTTTATATGTGTTTTCATTTCAATGAAAACTGCAAAGGATGCCAAACTTTGGGTATATATTTTAACAATGTCGATGATATATCTAATACGTAACTTTATCTCTCAGTATTTTCATAAAAAAACAAATATAATCAGCTAGTCTCGCAAAGTAAGAAAGATAAATACTAAATTACGAGAAAGTTGGAAAAGAGTCTATACCTATTGTTGGTTGGTCTTCATAGGTCCCTAGAGACGCAACAAGGTAAACGGTAGTTTTTTTTTCTCAAAAGTATTTTATTGGTTTAGCCAACGTATTCAGTAGTCAAAAATTTTTAGTTTGAGTTACCGTCATAAAATTGTAATAGCTGTACCTAAAATTTATGAATGTCTTACGTATTATAAGCACTAAAATGAAATTGCCTTTTATCATTAAGGCCGTTAAATATGGAATTGACATTAAACCTTATGTCTACAAATGAATGGTCATCAGTTTGTGTAAGCAAGGGAGTAGCCGAAACTACGGAATTCATAACATTATTACAACAAACATCAAATTATATTCTGATATTTGTTAATCGTGTCTGACTGTTTCTTAACTGCGGCTAACTTTCTCCATTTTACCCTTTAGGACTTTAAAAAAAGATTAACTTAAACCAGGTAAATTGTTAGGCAGATCGAAATTGTCTTGGATAAAGTAAAAAAATCTTGAACCCAGAAAGTTTTCCTTAGCTTAAGATGTTTTTTTACTTCGTCCAAGATTTTGGTCTTCTTTAATATTTTCTTAAACCAAGAATATTTTATGCTACAGCCAAGAATCTCTTTTTCTGTGTTGCCTCTCTAGTCAATCGCATTATCTTCTTTAACTTAAACGTTTAAGGCGGTAACAAAAAATAATTAAACAGTTGCAAACAGGATATTAAATACTGCCTGCCTTATTAAAACAGGTAGCAAAACCTTAATGTTTATTCCTAACCTTAGGCCTTAACCGCAGTAGCTGTCAAGTCGTGTTTTATTTTTTTAATTATACAGAAACACGCTGAGGTGGCTGCGGTACTATAAATTTTATAACAAAAACTGCTTCCAAAAAAGATACGTTGTTTTAAACACCTAGTTCTTTTACGTCCATAAGCCGCGTTGTTTCAGGGAATTCAAATAATGAATACTAATTGTATGTTTACAGACTCCGTGAGTCCAGAAATATGATAACAATCAAAACAAATTGTACGAAAGAACGTAATGAATGTAAAATACGTGAGAATTGCGATGCACAATGCCAACACATATATGCATAATAATTACATACATACAGATTTGCACTTGTACGGTATATAATTCTAAGAATTTTAATATAAAAAGTAGGTTTTCCTCGTTAGGGTCCAAGTATCTGGATTTAAAAAATGCACATGTTGTTAAACTTTTTATGTAGAATATAAAAAATATTGATTGAACAATTAAGGGTTTACTGAATCCTATATTGTTTCTAAGAGATGAGATGATGTTTATAAGATACGAGAAAAGTAGGCAAAAGGAAAATGTCGTGACTGCATAAAATCCGAGAGCGGAAAAGATTAAGCGGATTAAGAAAGTAGGAGACCTATTCAGATTAGCTCTGGACAAGAAAAAAAATAGGAGGATGACTTCAGTAATGAAGAGGTACGATAGAAGAAGATATTGTTTGTGGTTATATAGGTGGTAGGTAATATTGCAGTTTTTTTAGCGCCCCGAAGCAAATAAAACACTATTTTAATCTCTAAAACATGTATACCTAGTTTTACATTCAAATTTCATTTTGATGTATTTTAAAGGCCTAAATCATTAGCTGACATCTTTGTGATCTCCTGAATATTGGAAACAAAGGACTGAAAAATAAATATAGGAATCTGTTGTGAGGTATTGCAATTGTCGGGAACTATTTAGACCAATTTCTTATCTCTTACAAAATTATTATTCATAAATAGAATTTCTCCAAAATCGCAAGCGTTTTTCACTGTCTTTCTCTTTGGTCATTGTCAAGAGTTATCAAAGCTATTTGTCGGCTATCTTGTTTCATATTTCATAGATTCGAAAGTGATGAAGCGAATGAGTTTAGCACGACATCTCGTGTTGTAACAAAGATTAATAGCACACGTTATTAATAGGTGAAACATCAAAAGTAAAAATGTAACAGTTCGTTAAAAACTGTACACTTATTTCGATTTGTTGATTCGATATAATTTACATCGATATCGATTTTGTTAAATGTTTTACAAAATTTTGTGACTTTCTTATTTGATGAAGCACCTTATAAATAGCCAAATTTAATGAATTATTGAATAAGTTCAAACTCTTCAAAGTCAAGTACGCAGCACTTCAAGTTTCAAAGTTTGTATCTACGAATTAAGGTGGAAACTAAATTAAAATTTCTTTGAATGATCTTTATCGTTTTCTTAATCTTAAACGTTTTAATATCTATCGACTACCAGAAGGGCGTCAGTAATTACCAGGATAGACTAAAAATTTAGATTAACTTTCCCAAGTTATTTCAAATTGTGACAATTATAATATAAGCGATTTTTTTACCGAAAAAGAACATATTTTTGCTGTTACCTGTTTGTTTTTTGTTATTTAAAATAGGTAAGATAGCTCTTTCATGTGATTTTGCATGCCTACTAGTCAGATATGGCCGAAACTGTTTTTCCTTTATATGACCATGTACTGTACTCATATGCATAAGAAAATATCTTTTATCTTTTTAAAATCAATTTTTACCAATAAGCTCTCAAAAACTCTTTGACCATGAAAGACCAGGTTCTACCTACTTATAGGTTAATAGTTATAAACCCATAAACAGAAATCGTGTCCCGGACTTGCGCATGAGTCACTCGATCGTCATCTCTGGCAGGCCAGCCTTCGTTACAAGGATCGGTCGTGGGGAAACACGGAGGAAAAATATTATTTCTTATATCTATTACCATTGTTTTCGTTTTATTTGATAATGAATACGGTCTTTGTTAAGAAAAACTGATAAGTTGATTATAGAGGATTATGCAAGCAAATTGCAACCTTGAAGCATTTCGCTTCAAGGCTGTAATTTGCTCGCTTGTAGTAGGTTAGTAAGTACCTACCCAAATATTCGTATCTAATACAATTTACCGGTGACCGGTTTTTTTTAACGATATGCTCGCTTTTGACCACTATCTCGCCTGATCATAAGCGATGATGTGGTCAACGGTGAAACACGCTTGCCTAGAAGTAACCTATTCACTCTTGACTTAAAGACTCCAAGGTTGTAGCTATCAGGAAACTCAGTCTCCGGCAGGGAATTCCACTCCTTAGCTGAGCGAACAATGAAAGTGTTCGTAAACGCTTTGTACGTATGAGTGGGATGTCCACCATGTACCGATGGCGCATTGCCGTACGTCTTGTAGTCCGATGATGGAAGGGGCCAGGCGGAATCAAATTGTGCAGTTCCATCGCACACTCCGAAGTGTGTTTTTTTTATTTCCAAGCACCGTTTTATGACCAGTGCCGCGTATCTGCGGTGGTTTCCATGGTTTCTCTATTGTGTCTGTGTTTCCGGTAATTGATTAGTTCAGTAGTTTTTCCCAATTATTTATAATCGTCAATATCGAATTTTGTTTAGCTAATCCATCGACGGAAATATAGACATAACAGTTAAACAATAGAATCCGACTCAATATTGAGTCACCTGTCGTTGTTTACATATATGTATACGTATGTATGTACGTGCGTGCGGTGTAATCGATTCAGGGGGTCTACTCCCTAAGCACGAAGTCCGTGGTTTCGGCCTTAGTTACGAGCGTTTTCTACTCCCTATCACCTACGAACATACGATTATTTCGGGGCCCGAACTAAGAATGAATGACAACACGATTTGACAGTTGTATACTACCAATATGATTTTGCCCGTCCGAAAAGTTAAACTTGACACTTGTTTTGTTCACTCCTACGTTTCGGGCTACTTTCGGACGGGCGACTAACTTTGCTGACGGAGTTGGGGATTAGGCCCCCTGAACCTTTTCGATAAGCAGTTGTCGGGTGATTCGGTTTGTTGTCTCGTTCTGTCTACGATTCTCGTAACGAGAGAGAAAGAGATAGCTTATTGAATCGTTCGACAACTGACCAATCGAATCGTTCTGAATCAAAGGGCTCGTTGATCATAGATTTATATTAATATTTTTATTATATTATTTAATGTAGTTAGAAGTTCACTGGTTTCGATCACTTGTTAACGACAAAACAAACTACTAGTAGATCAAGCGCAAGTCGACTAAGGGCCTATGCTCACGGGCGGCGTCTTTTGTAGGCGCCGCCCGTCGACGCGCGTTTCCGCCAAACTCCATACATAAAAAATCACAATGACGTTTTTTAAGTTTGAAGTGTGACAGAAAAGCGCGTCGACGGCGTGTTAAAAAGACGTCGTGTGCATAGGCTCTAAAAGAAAACAAGAAAATTGGTCACGATGGTTGACCTTAGCCTGGTGTTCACCAAAACTAATTTCTGTTTACACAAACGTTTACTCGAAGAATGTAGGTAATAGAATTTTAGTTAAACTGTTGTTAATGTTGGCGAACACCATTCTTAGACAGATTAACATAGTTTAACCAGTATAACAAGTGACAACCATAAGTAAACATGGTCACCATCATATAATATACACTTCTCATCAAAAAAATCGAAACACTTCCGAAGTTATCTTTGTGACGACAATTAAACAAAAACAAGCATTAATTCATTATAGAAAAAACATAATTTAGTAGCTGGAAGTTTGGCCTTTACAATGGTGTACGAAACTTCCAAAAATTTTTTTTTTTTTTTCATTTTTTATCCTTTAAATGAATGGAACATTGTTTTGAGATAAACGTGTGTTTAGAGTTGGAGTACATTTGTAGTGCAAAAACGCAAAATAACGTATTACTTTAAAATTTTCTGTTTGTAATTTGTTGATTAGGCTCTGTGACGTCTGTTAAAACGTTTTTTTTATAACACACATGCATACTTCACCGGCAGCAGCCGCCCAAGTAGTGGCATTGCTGGATTCTGGGACTAGTCAGCGTGTTGTGGCTGCAAGATTGCATCTAAGCCACTTGTCTGTTCAAAGAGTGTACCAACGCTATCGGGAGACTGGTTTATTTACGCGCCATCCAGGATCTGGTAGGAATCGGGTCACTTTTGAGTGAGACGGCCGATTTATTGCAACCGTTTGTTTGCAAAATCGACGCCTTCGCGCTGTTCAACTGCAGCAGCAGCTCCTTGTTGTTCGAAGGGTGACTGTAAGTGGCTCTACAATTTGAAGAAGGTTGAAGGAACGTAGACTGGTACCACACAAGCCAGCTAATGGACTGAAATTAACAACAGACCATCGAAGAGCGCGCCTTAACTTTGCACTTGTGCACTTAAATTGTTCAAACCTACAAATGAGCAACGTTCTCTTTTCTGACGAGAGTAAAATTATGGAACATCAACATAAGGAATTCTAAACCTTTTGCTACCTACTATTAAAATGGCATTTAGTATTTATTTAAAAAAAAAAACATGTTTTTCTAATAATCCATTCAAAACAAAAACTTGCGAGGTGTTTCGATTTTTTTTGGTGAGCTCTTCGATGGTCTGTTGTTAATTTCGGCCCATTAGCTGGTTTGTGTGGTACCAGTTTACGTTCCTTCAACCTTCTTCAAATCGTAGAGCCACTTACAGTCACCCTTCGAACAACAAGGAGCTGCTGCTGCAGTTGAAAAAGCGCGAAGGCGTCGATTTTGCAAACAAACGGTTGCAATAAATCGGCCGTCTCACTCAAAAGTGACCCGATTCCTACCAGATCCTGGATGGCGCGTAAATAAACCAGTCTCCCAATAGCGTTGGTACACTCTTTGAACAGACAAGTGGCTTAGATGCAATGTTGCAGCCACAACACGCTGACTAGTCCCAGAATCCAGCAATGCCACTACTTGGGCGGCTGCTGCCGGTGAAGTATGCATGTGTGTTATAAAAAAAACGTTTTAACAGACGTCACAGAGCCTAATCAACAAATTACAAACAGAAAATTTTATAGTAATGCGTTATTTTGCGTTTTTTGCACTACAAATGTACTCCAACTCTAAACACACGTTTATCTCAAAACAATGTGCCATTCATTTAAAGGATAAAAAATGAAAAAAAAAACAAATTTTTGGGAGTTTCGTACACCATTGTAAAGGCCAAACTTCCAGCTACTAAATTATGTTTTTTCTATAATGAATTAATGCTTGTTTTTTGTTTAATTGTCGCCACAAAGATAATTTCGGAAGTGTTTCGATTTTTTTGATGAGAAGTGTATTATTTTGTTCATACTCTTAACTTGTCAAGGAAAAGCAAAGCTTATTTTAAATATAATATCAACGCAGCGTATGATATTGTACTTTGCATTGTTCAATGTAACAATAGAAATGTCTAATTCAATGTTATGTAATATTTCCACACCAAATACATTGTAAGTAATCAGTAATCAGACTCTATTCATTAATTTCATTCTGAAGTCCGTGGGGGGACAGAAGAATATACTTCCACTCTGTTGCCGGGCAAGCAAATCGTTAGAGGCGTTAATGATAAATGATTTTTATTTCTGTAAATAAATCTGTTAGGTACAGACACTTTTACAAGTCAATTTTATATGTTTTTTAAGACTAGATAGCGCCGGCATTTCTTATCTGACTTGTTGAACTTGACACCATAATTATGCCCGAAATATGACAATAGGCTCGCCACCTAATACATTACATGGGACATAATAGGCCAAACGTGAGTGTACAGACTACTTTGATAGAACAATCTCTGTTTACCCCTTCGGGGATTACAAACGTGACTTGAAAGTTGACGTGCGTTTTTTTTCGCCCCTCTTTTTTTAATAGGCTTTTTCAATTAGCGATGATGTAACCCTGTGAGGCCGTAAATACTAAATTATACAACATTTCATTAAGTACACTTTAAACCTTCTTCCGCTAATTTATATAACAATATTGCCTTATTACTTAATCCATTCGAAAACAAATGTCCTGCAAATCTCATTCCGGACACACTCCGTCAAAACGTTTTGCACATCTTCGACTATATCCTTTTCACTGTAAGTTGATTAGTGACGTTTCTCTACAAAACGTTTCAATATAAAGAATATCATAAACATAAACTCACGCCTGTATTCCCAGAAGGGTTGGCAGAGGTGTATGACACTCACATTTCGCCGTTATGTTTACGTCATATGTAATAGGGGGCGAGCTTATTGCCATCAACCTGGCACAAATCCTAATTCCGAGCTGCTACTGAGAAATTCCACACGGAAAAACCAAATAACACTTTGCCCGATCTGGGGATCGAACCCAAGACCTCACGCTCAGCAGTCGCGCTTGCGACCGCTAGACCAACGATGCAGTCGAGATAAAGAATATCAAATAAAGTTTAAAAAACATAACATCTTATAGCTATTTTACGGTTTTTGATGGTGTAGTTTTTTCGACAGCAGTCTCCTTACGGCTACAATTTATGAAATGACTGAGCTGTCCTCACTCAGAAAATATTGTCACCATCCAAAATTTCTTGTTGCTAACCCTACCAATCCTTATAGGGGAATAATCTAACATGGTTATTAGCACAACATACGACGTGGCCTTGAATCGGGCCTTTACACCGTAGTTCAATAGACGGAGAGGTGAACAGCCCCTTTTGGCGCAACCTGTTTAGAAAATGTCGATAAATAAGCAACCAGTATAACTAGACAGACGGCAGAATACGGAATTAAATTTAATTTAATTTTGACATCTGTCTTTGCAATCAGCGCCGTCATGAAAGGTCTAGATATATTGGGTACTGGTAAATAAATTAACATTACAGAAGAATATGTTTTTTTTTGTGCATTATTATGTGTGCAGTATGTGGTTGTTGCTGATTTGGTAATTGTTTTCCTAGTTAGTATTTAATAGGCTATTGTTTTCGCCTTAAGCAGTAACTCGTGTTAACGCTGATTAGAGCTGTGACAATCTAAGCAAAATAAATCTGAGAGTTTATTCTTGCGTGTATTAAATCAGAAATTTATTTTCTTCTGCAGTACTATTTACTTCCGCTATTTTGAATATAATGTATTTTATTGATTCATAATTCGAAGCTTGAAAGGCAAAAATTACCAAGCGACATGTTGGCAATTTTACTTTTAAAGTTTTATTTAAGTTCATAATCTTTAAATTCCAGTTTATTATAAGCCTTTAAACTGCACTTAAAATTCGTTGGTATCAAGTAGTTATGAAAAATAGGCGATTTTTTTATTTATATTTCCATAAAAAAAATGCTTTAGTGTAAAGTTGCCAAGATGTCGTTTGGTAATTTTTGCCTTTCAAGCGTCGATTTTATTATCTATTAAAGATTTTGTAAAAACTTTTTGATTTATATCTATTGAAGATTTCTGACTGAGTTCGACTCGCGAACTCGCCGCGTGTACAGCTCATGATTTAGGGCTCCGTTTGGGTCCAAAACTAGTCAGGGAATCCCGAAAAATGCACGTGAGTAAACCGTAACTAATCATAAATATAAAATGTGTCTCGAGAAAGTTATAATATTGAAGTTTTCGTAAAATTTGTTAACATTTGAGCGGCACTACAGCCGGTAAATGTCTAAAATGCAACTATCAAACCACATAATTACTCTTCTACTCCGATAACATAAAAAACCACAACAAAAAAAGTCCTTGAAAAATTCATGACAAAAATAGTTACTCTAGAATTCTAGGCAAACGTAAAATTGCTGCAATTAACTTAAATACATGCATTTTTCATTCTGACGTTAAAATAAGCTTTAAAAAGGTAAAATTAAAAAGAAATTTTCTGTAATCTTCGTGGCCTTGTGTTTGTTTTTGACCTAATTGCTTCAATTATAACTACCTACTTGAAAGATATGATGATATGCAGAATAATAATTCCCCTATGATATTAAACATAAGTAGGTATGCTTAAGTACTTACATATATGAAATAATTAAAATGTGGAAGTAAGTTTTATTGATGATTAACAGGTCGTTGTTATGTGATTCACGGGACAAGGAAAGGGTTAATATAAAACGTTATCCAATTAGGCGCTATGGATTAGTAGCCAAATTCAAGAAAATTCGGAAAGCGATAAAAACTTCATATTGAATGCAACTGAATATTACAAAAACAAGTTTTCGAGTACCGCGTAATATCTTTATTGGGATAAACTATGCCATATTTTCACTGATGTGATATATAAATAAAGGATAAGTATGTATTTAAGTAAGCACCTATATTAGGTAAATGAGTTCAGCTGCGTACCCAGGAAGTACTTACCTACGTATTAACATTTTCGATGACTAATCGGCTCACTAAGCTAAAAACTACCTATACTTGCTTCATTTATTAGCATTAGACAAATATGGCTAATTAGGGCATGAATATCTTTTGATCCACTTCTCTATACAGAATTAAGATTGACCTACCACATTAATAGATACATTAAACTTTCTCAAACCCCAGCTAGAATCAATAATGTAGTTAACATTTACACTTCAATGCCTTTGCAAGCATTAGACAAAACTTATCTGTTTTGTCTAATAATATAATAAATGAAATATAGAAATCTAGTACAGAAAGTAAATGTATCAGGTGAATGTGTCGAGGTCCGTTCACGCAGGAAGTGTGTTTCAACATTTTTCGACGACTAAACGTCTTACTAAAACTAATAAAAACCAACTAAAAATCGAGTACAGTAAGTACCCATATCAGGTAAATGAGTTGAGCTGTGTTCACCGATGAAGTATGTATTGACATATTTCGATGACTAATCCGCTTAGTAAATCGAAACTCGATAAATATACTCGACTTTAGGTAAACGGTAGCTTAACCAGAGAATTAATGTAAACACCAGCTTAACCGTAGATCCTCTTAGTATATAAACTAAGCTGTAACCTTCTGTGTAACCAACATTTAACATAGATCTTCGAAAAAAAAATTATTACGATGATGAAACTTTCTAAAAAAAACATAAAATCCGCAAACAATATAGGTAGCACGCTAGTTAAAACATTATAAATTTTGCACACACCTTGAAAAAGAATTTCATACATATTATACGTCAATTCTTAATATTCGGAATAATTGAATCATGTACCGAGTACGTGAAATCGTTTTATACACACCTGTAGATGTTGCTAAGATCACTGTGACCAAAGTTTATAATATTATTTGGTCATGTGCTGTATACTTTCTGTCCAATCTCCTACTATAGTTGTCGATATCAGGAGCTAAAAGAGGATGGCGAGATTGCCCGTAATTTGGAACCCAGTCTTTCCAATATCGTGCATTACAGAAAATCAATAGTTGTGGAGTGATTCACAAAAAAGCAAATCGAATGGGACTTATACAAATTGGTAGGAAAAAGATTATTAACGGTAATATAATTTAAGTTTTTTTAACATTTACCGAACGCGTATTTCATATAATTTTGATAAAGGTCTCATAAACTTCTCATTATAATGAAAAGATACTTATCCAAGTATAGATACAATAGATACAGAATGTTCTTTTCAAGACCACAATAATATTACGAAAAGGATACCTTAATCAATCGGAGTGATTCAGACAAGGCTTTGTAAAGTATTCGGGACTTTGCTTCTCTTATCTATAGCGCCTACCTGATTATTCTAGATTATGACAATCTATATTATGTATCTGTCTGTCTGATTCACACATATGAATAAAATAACAGATAAAATACTGCTACCTAATGTTCATTCTTCACACTTACATTTCGACTTTTCCAATGACTCACTTGACGAAACCGCAATTGACGAATTGACACAATGAAATTCTTCGTATCTGAATTAGAAATCATGTAACGTGTACCTTCAACCATTGATATACCGGCTTCCCTGACCAATTTAAGTCGCATTTACAGTGACCAGTACATTTTGACCTGCGGCGTAATAAGGAACTACACTTGAAAGTATTGTATTTGAGGTTTTGCCTTTGCTAACAGCGCCACTATGAAGTTCCGTTGAACTGGCCATGGTGCACGTTAACAGTTAAACGTCCCATAAGCTTCGCTGTAATGAGCGATGGGCTTAGTGAAAGTTTTTAATCACACTCAACGTAAATACACACACAAATCAATCATTTTTCAATTTAACGGTAAATGGTAGGTACTTTTATACTGGCAATCATGTTAGTATATAAATAAATCAATCAGATTTTTTCGATGAGACTGTGTTGAATGTTTGTTGCTACTTTTCCGGTAATTAGACATTTGGCCTTCATAAGAGCATAATATGGTTGCACGTTTATAGCATCCCATCTTGCCGGTTATGGTCATCGCATAGTTTTATCAGTCATTCCCTACTCATGATTTAGCGTCAGTTTGAAACTATTTTGGTTAGGTCAGCTTTCACTTTAACCAGATTCTCACTTACTTTTTACTCATTCTATCGGTTTCTCAGACTATTCACTAAAAACTGATTCAGCAAATATTCTGCCCAATGAAAGATGAGTCATGACATGGTCATTTGTAAATTGTAGTCATAAAGAGACTGCTATCGTAAAAAGGTAAACGACGTCACCAAAAACCGTTAAATAGCTATATTATCCATGTTTTGTTTTAAAAAAATATTTGGTATTCTTTGCATGGTAACGTTTTGTTGAAAAACCTCAGGTCTCATCTTACGTTAAAAGGGGTAGTTACTAGTCTTGGTGTGAACTTAGCCTGAGGCGCGAATAATGTTTAACCTTTAATTCCTTGACACCTACAAGAACAGATCACTTAGTATAATATTCTTCACCACAGATCAAATATCCTATACAGATATAAATGTTTGTGGTTTCTACTTTTTTATTTAAGTAGTAGAAATAAAACGAATGTTTTTGTTCCGCGGTTGCAGATTCATGTATAATTGCAAATAGCATTAGTTTTATAGTGCAGACAAAAGTAGAATCAGTGCGAACATTACTGCTGAGCACGGGCCTATTCTAAGCGTGAGAAGGGTTAAGGCTTTAGTCTACCCCGCTGACTTGTTGCGGGTTGGCGGACTATACTTACGATTCAGAACTTTATGGAGCCCTCTCAGTTGTCCTAACTCCTCACAATTCTTTTCTTTACCGTTCAACAACAAGGTGACAATCAAATTACAAGTAGTTGGGGCCTAAATACAAATATGAATGAAAAAAAGAAAGAAGAATTTAATCAGCATGCAAATCGACACAGTGCACACTATAGTATGTTTATTGTATAAAGTATTTATTTATTTATTTGTGTTTTTAGGTTTATTTAAAGTATTTAATTTAATGTCTCCTTATTTATTGTTACACCGAGAACTACCCCTCACTTTTTTTCTTGCAAATCATGTCCATCCAAAGGTTGTCTGGAAGAAATTGCCTAGTGCGATAAGACCGCCCATTGTACATCTCTATTTTATAATAATGTTTCTTGTTTACTATGTGTACAATAAAGAGTATTGTATTGTGTATTGTATAATACCAACAGGTGTAACAGTTCCTGAAATACTTATCAAGCTTCTGTGAGATATCTGTAGGTCTAACAAAAATAATTGGGGTTGTTAGGTTTAGATTCTTAATCAATCCTTTTCCAATCCTTTTTCCAACTCCACTTCTAAATCCCATTACAAAAATTATACACAACCAACATAAACATTGCTACTGCAGAGAGGAAATGACATTGAATGCGGCCTGCGAGCTAGACGATATAATTCAGAACATAGCAATGATTATGTTTAATGATAACAATTATGCACCGTCTGCTCTTGAAAGTTATGGAGCGAAAATAAAATGAGTTTTAGTACGTTAACCTCGTTATGAAAAACAAAAGACGGTTGGTGAGCATGAGCATTCTTTGGTTAAGCGCGGCGCAGACGTAGACACCTTTAGTGATTTGAGTTGAATGCAAGCAACTGGCAATTCACTGTTGCTATTAGACTGTATGCCCCATGATTTCCAGATCTTTCGGTTTTCAGCTAATGTGAACCAGTGGTTTTGAAGTTTGTTCAGCTCGTCTCTTCATCTTCTTCGTGGTCTGCCGCGACGCCATCTAGCTGTGTCAGGGCACCACGTATGGCCGATTCCTATGATTTACCGAGCGGTATTGGTTAAAATTAAGCCACATAATACCACATAGCTTTGCATAGAAGACCCTCCCACGCGACACTAGCTATCATGCTTACAATTTGTTTACGAGTCCATTTATACGCCAAGATCCGCAACGAGAAATGCTACTATTAGTAATCAAAACGATTCGTTTTTGGCTGTAAGAAACGGGCATAGTGATTAGTTTTGCTAACAGCTCATCGGCGAATGTGCCCAGCCCAGTACCACTTGTCTTGCGGCTTTTTGATCCACGTCGTTAAATCGTGAGTAGGAATGAATAATATTTTTTCTATTATTAATTTATTATACTCGCAGACGTAACCACTATAGGTTTGGTTGTTGCCACTAGGAACTCACCGATCCATCAAAAAGTTTTCAGTGTAATCAACTGGCTAGTAACAACTGTTCAGTGGAAGACACAAGCAACAAAAAGTATCTCCGTCTGTACAACGCCTTGTAACATACAGATATTAATGGATACCCATTAACGGAATTTGTATTTTAATACATTAAGGCTGGTGTTCACCAACATTAATTCTCTAGTTAAACAACAGCTTAGCCACGGAATTAATGTTGATGAACACTAGCCGAATAGTCTGGAAGAATATATTGGTAAGTATGTGTTATCTTATTCACGCATACATCGTTTGTTCAGCGTTGTTTAGCAATAATCAGCTCGGAAGCGATCGGTTGACTTGTTATGTAAAACTTGATCTTTTCTACACTGTGGCATCGAGCGGGCTGATGAAAGTACTCGTAACTTTCTTTGGCTGTGGTAACAGGTGGCATTTGGTAGGGCACGGGCCGACGACCAGACTGTTTGGCGGTTGTAGTGGCGTAACGGTAGTTTAACGATAAATTGTTGTTTAATTGATCAGTTATGTCCGCTGTGCTATTGAAGTTTGTGTGTTTTAGAGTGCTGATAAACCTGGTGATTGAATAAGCCTTAGGATAGGCTGCCTGAATGGTTAAATCACTGAACTTAGGACTTTCATTCTGTCTACACGTATTTTGTACAAAACAAAACTTCTGAATTTGATCTAAAACTAAATAGAGCAAGAACAAAAAAAATTGTTTGGCTTTCATCTTTCACTTAATGCATATTTCAGAACACAATAAAAACATTGATCAAAATACAAACCAATTCATCAGTATTCCATATAAAAAACAAACAACAAAACGTGTACTTTCTCCAGACTATTTGTCATGATTTTCCTCAAAGACCCGAGTCATTGTTGCAAACTCAATCTTGAACACTTTTTCTATTGAGTAAGTCATCACTTATTTGACTTTAATTGAAAAAAAAATGTCATTCGTGTTCCGATGTTCGCGCCGCAAGCGCAATACTGAGTCAAAGCGAAGGGCTGCCAAGAAAAAAAAGCATTTTAATTAATTCGTTTTAATAAAACGCAAAGCAAATAAAATAATTCGCAATAATAAGTTTTTCAAGTTACTAAAAAAACAAAACAGAAATTGAGAAATAAATTGCCAACAACACCTTATTACAACTATGCGTGCTAGGTCATTACACTCATCAACAGTTTATTCACAATTCAAAGTACTTATACCTATAATTCTAGCTGTCATGATGGTCATAAAACTCATAAGCCATACATCACAGATGAATGCTAAGCAATTATCGTGATGTCAGATATTCCGCTAAGTACCTTCGTTTGCTTTTCTCTGCACAGCAAATCGTTTTTTACCTAAAGTATCATGATTTCAATACCTACTTTGATTTAATGATTTAAAAAAGTTAAGTGAAATCACTTCATTCTTTATTTTATAACGGCTCATTAGGTTAGTAGTTCGATTGCGATCGTAAGGCCTTCAGTTTTATCTAGAGGCGGATATATGTTTAAAGTAATTCTGTTCTTAGAATTTTTGAGTTACAGCCAGGATTTAGAACTTTTAAAAGGGAACTAATACTGATTCCAGCACACCTTATATGCCTATTCGAAGAACACATGTATAAGTGTGTCATAACATAACGGGACTTCACTTAATTTTATTTCTTTAATGATATTCAACTAGAGTACTTGGTACATTGACTTTTAAATCACTTAAAAGTGGGACAGCCCTAGCTTCGGTCGTGAGCGGTGTAGGAAAGCGTATCGAAACCCAGAATTTCCCTGAGGCGCCGCGCCGACACGCTCTATCGACTTGACACCTCGCTAAATCATTACATACCTACAACATAAACATGATACCTGCGCATGACTCTCAAACATATGTATTTGTCACATGTGACGATGGAAACTGTGACAAACAAAATGAAGTTTTGAGCGACGTATAAGATAACTTTATCGATGCATTTAGATTTTAGTTATCGTAATCAATACTTATTACAGTTCGAACAACGTAATAGGTCCGATTTGAAGTTTGCATAAAAGGACAAAATAAATATGTACAGAAGTTGCACGCCTTCGATATTAAAGAACGTCGCCTTTTTAGGTATTTATCCGAACATAGCGCACCATTGATAAAATGAAATTAAACGCCACGCGTTCGAGTAATTATTACTAGTGTCGACATTACCTACTCCTAGTATTTTGACAGATGTCAAATTGGCAAACCAGATTGTCACAACAAAAACCGAAAAATTTGAAAACATAATGTTCCTTTCTAACAGAGGTATCATAAATATTTTAACTAAGTAAGGTATGTTCATAAGGACCAAAAAATTGTACTTCGTACCATAATAATTGATTGTTATTAGGTAGTTCTGCAGTCGAATGTAGGAGTGAAATCAGTAAATTCACGTTGTTGTGCAGCATCTAAATACTATTAATGTTGTTGTAGTTATAATCTCGTGTTCGAACATGATTGACAGATTACGAGATATGGTATCAGTGACGCATGTGTGCTAGTATTTGTAGAATTTGTGACTATATCATAAATAAATAGTTCAACTGTGAATAACACGGGATTGTTGTGTTTGATAGTGATTTCATTTCTTTAGACTTATCATTTGAGTGGCATTGTCACTTATCTGGATGATTTCTTAGCTATAATAAAAATACTGCAAGATTGCGGGTGATTCCGACCATGGGGTAAGTTCGTCCACATGGATTTGCCGCAGGATATGCAGATATTTTTAATTGCTGGCAAAAATAGCGTGTGACGTAACTTTATTCTGCCCCACATTTGGTCCATGTTGTTTTACATTTACACGCATTCTGCGGTAATTCCTATTGTACGAACTTACCTCGTGCTCTGACTTACTACTTGCTTATAAACTCTAAAACAACAAGATAGGCATCATAATATTATCTCATAAAACTCCATTGCCGATCACAGGCATCATCGGGGAGAAAACTTTGCCGTAATCGCAACGCTGGACAAACCACTCTATGGTGTTATTTTATCAGCTCATAAGATTCTGTTACCCATCCTCTTCACAAGATCATTTGATACCAATGATAAATATGAGAAAAAGATAGCGTTCAATTATTATCACTCCTCGCAGATCGTAATAATCAGTTGCTCGATATAGGTCGAACTAACACTCATTGTAGTGTCTAGTATTCTATCCACCTGTTGCTATCTTTATTGATTTTTATATCCTATACTTAATCCCAACATAACTATAATACGTAATGCGACCTCATTTTACTTTAATATAATAATTTTATTAAATTATCTTTACTGAGCAAGGTTGTTGACAATTCCTGGCCTAATTCTTCAACTATATTGAAGATTTCCAATAGGAATAATAAAAGATCCTATATTGATTGTAATAATTTATCAAATATTTGTAGAGAATCGTCGTTTTCCTGCATCGCTTTGCATTTATCGTTAGCGATTATTATCGCGTTTCTAGTAAAACTAAATTGTCCATTACAAGTGCTGATATTGAATAACAGATGTGCCGAAGATTAAGTCCTGATAAGGACGATAAAAAGATGTTCCGATTTTACCAGAAATTGGTGCATCAAGTGTGTAATGTGTATGTACTATTTATCAACTCAATAATAAAAAGAGGTCAACCTTTTTATTTAAAACTTACAATTGGATAGAAGCTATCAATCTCAGCATCAAAAGTTTATAGTACAATTAATACTGCGAATCTGATGCCTGATCCTTTTCTTATATTAAAAAAAAACTATTGTTTAAATATATAAATCATAAATTCATAACCTATCTATCACCTTACTAATAAAGTGGAACAAAGATTTGACAACCTCTTAAAATGTAGGTATGGGTGAACTGACGCTATTCTTGTCATAATTTTATTCAGCAGTTATTAATTAATAAGGGCGGTAATAGGTACTTCATATTTAAATTAAATAAAAATTAAATTAAATTAAAAAAAAATATCTTTATCACTGTCACGGCAGAATAATTGCATTCATCCGCCATGTTTCGCTTACAATGCGCTGGTAACGAACGATAAACAATTATTTCCACTTAGTATAGCTATGTTGCGATAAATACAAATAACTCGTTTCTAAATTATAAGAAAAACAAATAAACAGAGCATGGAAATCAATATCGTTAGGAAACCGTAATACCTACTTAGGTTACTAAGCTCATTTATTATATAAGTATATACGTAATTTTAATGCGAATTAATTGGTCCTTATTGTTGCAATTTAATTGTTGCGGTAATAAATGAGCTTAGTAACAATCACGACAAGTGTACAATTAAGTGTTGTATTAGAAGGACCCAAGATACAAATTTGAATGTGGGGATTAAAAAAAGACTTGAATCTTTAAGACTTTATCGATATTAGACCTTGTGTGAACTTAGTTGCATATACAAGAAGAATCTTACTAAGGCGCAAAAAAATATGTAATTAATGGGCCAAGGTAAAAAGGCCTGCGAAATTAAAAGTTTATCTTAGGCGTTTAATAAAGAACCAGGTTAACAATTTATAGACTGTTATTATGGAATATAGCCCAAAACAAATACAGGCAGAAAACACAAATTTCCATAGTTATCTAGATCTAGAAGCACCGTTTAACTTCCCTATTATTATAGATCTTATCGAAGATTTCACAGAACAACAATGCGACGATTATCGACTACTTATTAACGAATTAACTCTTTTTAGCATAAGTAGAACGATCGACAAGAAGTTACTATTGAACTGTCAAGGGAACAATAATGGCGGTTATTTGTCGAACTTGATTAGAAAGCAATTGTTGAGACTGTTCCTGTAATTATGGTTTTATTAATTAAACCGGATCGAAGGACCAAATTTCCTTTAATGAATGAATCTTGATTGCGCGATGTAGGGATAGTTCGCTAGTTCGCATGTGGCGAGATAGATGCCGCCACAGGTAGTTCGGGCTGATTACAAAAAATAAGGTACTTATTTAGTTCTACTCTTCATTATACATAATTATTGTTTCCGAATCTAGCGGCCTATGTTACTTAAATATACTATTTCTATTCAGTCTTTTGGTAAATTTCTGGTCTTGTGGAACAAATGCTGTCTGACCCCGCAACCTTTATATAAATCAATAATTTTAAATTACCGCTTTGTTTACAAAGGCTTACGGCAGGCGTGGCCAATGTATCGATGACTTACAAAGTTGAAACAAACTTAATTATAACTTCAAACACCAAAATGGTAAATACAAAAAACGTTTTGGTTCTACACAATGGCCAATATTGCTTATATAAGTTGCGATAATAATATTGTTCGTTGATTTGAAGAGACTAATAAAATTGAGAAAACTAAATTCATTGCTAGGATATTTAAAAAATGGGTTGATATACAATTAATCAAATCTAATTATGGGTTAGCGATTTTTAGGGCCCGTTTAAAAGAGGCCCGATTGAAGACCGAAGAGACCGGGCTCCCTAGCTGTTATTATACTACACTGAAAAAGAGTTAAGGTACTATTCCGAACCGAGCTGCCAACTGCAACTGCCGACAGCACGTGCAGCGGCTAGAGGTGACGCTGGTGTGGCGAGTGTCGTGCGTGGTGCGAATTTATGCAGTCGCTGCACGTGCTGCCAACTGCAACTGCCGACAGCACGTGCAGCGGCTAGAGGTGACGCTGGTGTGGCGAGTGTCGTGCGTGGTGCGACTTCATGCAGTCGCTGCACGTGCTGCCAACTGCAACTGTCGACAGCACGTGCAGCGGCTAGAGGTGACGCTGGTGTGGCGAGTGTCGTGCGTGGTGCGACTTCATGCAGTCGCTGCACGTGCTGCCAACTGCAACTGCCGACAGCACGTGCAGCGGCTAGAGGTGACGCTGGTGCGGCGAGTGTCGTGCGTGGTGCGACTTCATGCAGTCGCTGCACGTGCTGCCAACTGCAACTGCCGACAGCACGTGCAGCGGCTAGAGGTGACGCTGGTGTGGCGAGTGTCGTGCGTGGTGTGAATTCATGCAGTCGCTGCACGTGCTGCCAACTGCAACAGCCGACAGCACGTGCAGCGGCTAGAGGTGACGCTGGTGTGGCGAGTGTCGTGCGTGGTGCGAATTCATGCAGTCGCTGCACGTGCTGCCAACTGCAACAGCCGACAGCACGTGCAGCGGCTAGAGGTGACGCTGGTGTGGCGAGTGTCGTGCGTGGTGCGAATTCATGCAGTCGCTGCACGTGCTGCCAACTGCAACAGCCGACAGCACGTGCAGCGGCTAGAGGTGACGCTGGTGTGGCGAGTGTCGTGCGTGGTGCGAATTCATGCAGTCGCTGCACGTGCTGCCAACTGCAACAGCCGACAGCACGTGCAGCGGCTAGAGGTGACGCTGGTGTGGCGAGTGTCGTGCGTGGTGCGAATTCATGCAGTCGCTGCACGTGCTGCCAACTGCAACAGCCGACAGCACGTGCAGCGGCTAGAGGTGACGCTGGTGTGGCGAGTGTCGTGCGTGGTGCGAATTCATGCAGTCGCTGCACGTGCTGCCAACTGCAACAGCCGACAGCACGTGCAGCGGCTAGAGGTGACGCTGGTGTGGCGAGTGTCGTGCGTGGTGCGAATTCATGCAGTCGCTGCACGTGCTGCCAACTGCAACAGCCGACAGCACGTGCAGCGGCTAGAGGTGACGCTGGTGTGGGGAGTGTCGTGCGTGGTGCGAATTCATGCAGTCGCTGCACGTGCTGTCGCCAGTTGCAGTTGACAGCTCAGTTCGGAATAGTACCTTTAGATTGCGCATTTTGTCTGTCAGTGTTACTGCTTCCGCCCATCGTAGCATACCCATTTCTACTGTATGGAGCTTCAGTTCGTGAATCTTTTTTGACGCATAAGCCTCGTCCCCACTAGGAACATTTGTCGAGCGACATGTGTCCCCGGTGACATCGGGCGATGTCGGGCGACGTCGGATGACATCGCCGCGACATTGTTGAAACTGTTGAAACTGCCGAACATTGTTTTGTTCTTGATGCATTCATCATTATATAAGCCGCACTGTACAACACTACCTCTTCCGGAGACATGATAGGTTCGACTGAACTGATGTGGACGGAGACAAGATATCGGGCGACGTTAGGCGATGTAGGGCGACATCGCCCGATGTCTCCGGGGACACATGTCGCTCGACAAATGTTCCTAGTGGGGACGAGGCTTTAGACTTCGCTGATAAAACTGACGAACATAAAAAATTGATCCGTTTGTCCTTACTAATATTACAAATACAAAAGTAGCCCTGTCTGTCTGTCTGTGACCTCATCACGACTAAACTACTCTACCGATTTTCATGAAACTTGGTACAGAGATAGTCTGAAACCCGGAGAAGGTCATCATGATTCAGCCGAAAGACGTCCACTGCTGGACATAGGCCTCCCCCAAAAGGGGTTGCCGTAATTAAAGTCACCACACTTGGCAGACGGATTGGCGATCCCAGTATGGTTGTTAAAGTACTCAGAGAACGCTGCTGCCCATCCTCTAGAGAAACTCTTAGTCGCCTTTTACGACACCCACGTGAAGAGATGGGGTAGTGCTATTCTTTAAGTCCGGCACTACACGAGACCGGAGAAGGACATAGGCTACTATTATACCGAAAAACGCTGAATACGCGATAAACGACATCCGCGCAGGCGAAGCCGCGGCTGAGCTCTTGTAGACTTGTATGTCGAACTGTACATATTCCACCGTTTACCGGTTGAATACGTGTGTCAGTCCCACAATTAATATGTTTTCCCACCGGTTGTATCTTATCAGCTCATCTGATATCGTCTGCTCACTCGAGCGTCCCACAACATCCGCCCATCGCATGCGCATCGTTCATTCATACATTGTTTGTTTTCCTTTTTAATGATATTGCAATTTTCTATTCGTGACCTCTATTTTCTATATTTATTGTGACTTTTCTGCTGTATTTTTTTTATGTTGTTGAAACATCATTAAGTACATACAAGGTGACACAATGGTAGACGTCAAACATTAGTTTTAAATATCGAACCCAGACGTTTCAATTTGTTACTTTTCGATTGAGAAAACATTTTTGAAACATGATGAAAGATGATATAGGGTGTACCCATTAGTTTTTCAAAGAGGTGACTAAGTGATTACATCAGATTAAAGAGCAGCATTCGCTCTCTAAGATAAGTCAACGTTTAGCTGAAACGCAATAGGACACACAAGTTACACGCGTGCAAGACTCGGCATGTCGCCTATTTCAAATGTCAGTGTAATGTCAAGATATAATTTAGAAAGTTTAATCGCCTGCGCACGCGTTATGATCGACTCGCGTGTAATTACGTGAATTAAGGCCTGGCGCACACACATCGGCAATCGGCGATACGTCGTGTGCTTGTCAGTAGCCAAGACGCGGTGCCGGATTGAATACTGACTGACGCACAATTTGAATAGCGATTGCACGCGTTCTTAATTTGAAATTCACTACTAATTTTTTTTCTCTCTTCGATTCTTTACAATTTTGTTATCGAAATCATTTTTAATTTGAAATTCTGCTACTATTTTTTTTTTCTCTCTGCGATTCTTTTCAATGTTGCGATCGAAAGCATTCTTAATTTGAAATTCTGTTACTAAAATATTTTTCTCTCTTCGATTCTTTTCAATTTTGCGATCGAACACCAAGAATCTCACAAACGGCAATGCAGCATTGACGCAAACGCGAAAACGAGCGATTTTCATAGAGACCGAACGCGAAGAGTCGCCGAATCGCGATGCAATCGCAATAATGCTGTCACTGGTTCTAAAAGTCTCGTGTTTGCGGCGGGCGTGTCTCTTGTAATTAAGCGTTATTATTATAGCACGCGTTGATTAAGACGTAATACAATACACTACGATAATATCTAAATAAGCAACGGAAGGAAAGCTGTGCAAACTCGAATATTGAAAGAACTGATTTATAGGTGAATATTCGGCATTATACCTTCGAGCTTCAGTCTTAAAAGCAGATTTGTGAAATATATTGGCTTAGTCTTGAAGAACCATTTGGATTGCTTCGGCTAAAAAAATTAAAACCACCGAAATTTTATTAAAAGTTATTTTCATTATTTTCCCGCCAATGGAAACTTAGTTACTGAACAAAATACCTAGCAAGTAAACTTGCTACTACTTACTATTTCATATTTTCGAGAAATGATTGATAGATCATCACATAATCTGCAAAATAAAACTATTGTTCGAGCTTTTCGTTATTGTAAATAACTACAAGGTTTTCCTTTAGTATTATGATTGCGTCCCTAAGTACTATGATTATGTACATAATTGTGTACTACATCGAACCCCTTGCCAAGTAGGGCTAGCGTACTGCATTACATTGCATGAATAACTTTGCTAAATCTTCATCCTGGCCTTTTCGGCCCATTGCCAGAATGACTTACATTAAGGACTAACCTTGCGCTTATAAATCCTACAACCACACAAGCAACTCATAAATACTACTTTTATGTGGATAAGATAAAGGATGAGAATGTCAGAGGAAGTTTGAAAGTAGCGCCAGTGACTGAAAAGTTGGGGAATAGGAGGAGGTTGACGTGGTATGGACATGTTAGGGAAGAAAGTCATCCTCTCGCTTCCGGCCGTGATTCTGGCGACCAAAGAGGGAGCGGAGAGGGAGAGAGAGGCAGCTGCCACTCTCCCTTCCCGCGCCAGATGCACCGAGCGCCGGAGGGCGTGCAACGATTTCCGGCCACCATAGTGTGTGGCCTGCGGACGGCGGGTTAGGGGACCCGTCGCCCAACCAGTAACAGGTCCGAGAAGGCGGCGCGCCGTGTTCCGTGCGCGCTTCTCAGGAGGACGCGAAGCAAGGCGAAGGGCATACATGAGGATCTTCCCACGAAAAAAAAAGGGAAGAAGGTCATTTTACTAGTAAACTGTTAAATATGACTGCGGATGGATATACAAGTAGAGGTAGGCCAAAGAAAAGATGGGTGGATTATGTGAAGGATCTTCTTCTCTCGTGTCAACACGAGCTATACGAAAATAGCTCATGCTGTGGTGAAAAGATTAGCCAGTCAGCAAGGTTGGTAGCGGGGCTGACTGCCCAGGATGCACCGGACATACTTAAGTATCGTCACTCGTGGAGGCTCTTTTCATGCGTGAAGGATGATATGGATAAGAAAGAAGTGAGTCCTGAGATGACGGCTGATAGAGGAGACTGGAAGAGGAATACATGTTGTACCCCACTTAGTGTGGAATAAAGACAAGAAGATGACAAACCAGGTTTTATAAGACAGTTACATAACCATTATACAACCAAGTCACATTCCAATAAAAATGCACTCAATATTATTTGATTATTCAGTGTACAAACTTGCTGTCTCATTCACATTACACATTACGACAAATTCTTTCGTCCATTTACCGTTCAGAGAATCGGTTGAACAATATATTGTACAAGCCTTCCTCTCAGTTGTGTGAATACCAATCGATGTTACTGCATCGTTTGGAAACACACCAAAATACATTGCCAATTATTTGCGCAGTCGCAGCGAGTGTCATATAAAATAGTGTCTTTAGATAATTGTGTAAGAGATCATTTATTATACAAGGTTAGTCGGAAAGAAGGTACTAAATCGAAAGGGTGTTAAAGTACCCATGATAATGAATAACTTTTGTTTTGAAACATTTTCCAAAAGTCAATAGTTTAAGAGAAATAGGTGATAAAAGATCTCAAAAAAAAAGGGATAAAATCTGTCTATCCCCAGTTATGATCCGCTGTGTTTACATTTTAGGTCATAATTTGGGATCATGAATTAGAAGCACCATCTTCTGAATTTGTAACTAAAGCAGGGATGAAGAATTTTTGAAAAAATCAAAATCAAAATCATGGAAAAAAAATTGATATCGAATTTTGAAATTTTAACACTTGCTTTAAAACAGTCATCAGTGATACTTTAAGTGGCCTACGGATTAGTACCCCCTTTCCGACTAACCTTGTATACTCTGTCAGCAGAGAGCCTACTCCGAAAATCGAACTACGAAGTTCCGGCTGACAGATCGCACGCTTTTCAACCACGAAAGTGTTTCGGATCCGACGATTGATTCGATTTTCGCGATTTAGCATTTTGTCTTTCGTTCTTCTTCTTATCGTGTCGATGACAATCTACACCGTGTCGGCCCAGAACTCAGCAATGAGTTTAACACTATCCGTAGCGTCCATTAGTTCTTGTGGCGTACAGGTGACAGAACAGGCGAGGCATGATGTTAAGTGCGCCATAGTTTGCGGAACGGCACCACAACATACTATCCACCAAGTGCTTGTCGTTCGTTAATCCAAAATTTTAATTGACATCTAGTAGTTCATTGTTTGATAATACTTTGATCATATATTTACAAATTCGATGTTCTTTGTTATTTCGTTTCGATGTTCGTTTCTCGGAGTAGAATGATATCCTCCTTGTTGTCATAATTGTTGTTCTATAAGTAAATTCTACCATGAATAAAATCTTCGACAAACTATTGCTATTTCGCTTTAATGATAATTAAAAATCAAATGGCAAGGATTAAACAAATGATATTGCTTTTGTTGAAATGACAAAAACATGATAGAAAGACAGAAAAACCGACAATCTGATCCGAACAATAGTAATTGATGCAAAAAGGCAAATATGATTATGACCTACAAATTAAGTCAATATTAAAATCGCTTTGCAAAACATTCTGTAATTAATCTATGACCACTTAAGCATTTAATTTTCATTATTCATTCATAAATATTGATGGTTGTACTAGAATGTGCAAGGACATTTCACACCGAACAATTCGCAAACATTCCCCGATGTTTCAATGGACCTTAACTCGTCTGTTGGAACTTTCTAAATGATGCAACCGACCTATTTATTGTCTTCTAATTACGAGCGATGCGATATCTCGAAGGAAACTGATCGATCTTGCATCGAAGCTTAATCGATTGTTTTGTTCATATTATTAGTTGTTTCAAAACTCCGTGATGGCTCTCGATAACTGCTTGCGATATTGGCGTTCCATGTTGCATTTCTTTTGAATCAGTGTTGTGAAATTAGGATCCTAGATCTCGGTGAACTATACATAGAAGAACTACGGAATATTTTGTAATAGCGTATTTAGATTTTTATTCCAATCTTTTTCCACTTCTATGCATTTATTTCTTTGAGGGGTCCTGGCTAATTATCAAACATGATATCATTGATGTGCAAGGTTAAGCGGCACTTGCTGCGGTCAATCCTTGGATGGGTTACCGTCGTTTACACAATGAGACCTCTCCGTGCCTCGGAGAGCACGTTAAGTCGTCGGTCCCGGATGTCATACGGATACCTATGAAAGTTGTTACGGGTAATCAGAAGCCCGAAAGTCTGACAACATTCTAAACTTAGGATATCTGGGGCTATACTTAAGGTACTATTCCGAACTGAGCTGCCAACGGCAACTGCCGACAGCACGTGCAGCGACTGCATGAAGTCGCACCACGCACGACACTTGCCATACCAGCGTCACCTCTAGCCGCTGCACGTGCTGTCGCCAGTTGCAGTTGGCAGCTCGGTTCGGAATAGTAACTTTAGGGTAACTGGCTTTCGGAGGTCTGATGGTAGTCACTCCGTGGTAATCAGCAGCATTTTTTTTCCTTGACTTGGTCGCATTTGACCCTCGTCGCACCTGATGGTAACCGCAGACAGGGTATAAGATGAAGCACACGAATCCAAGTAACTGAGATATAGAGAGATTCCCCTATACCTCTCTGGCTCTCACATACACACGACGGAACATAGTAAACTGCTTGGCGCCGGACTTTAATGTGAGGATGGTAGCTAGCCAGGTGGACCGTACAGATCCTACCACCAAGCGATAGGTTGTCACCTGATTGGCATCGCCCGGAGACCACGTGTGGGGTTTCGAACTAAAGGTGCCTTCCCACGGACGATGGTGACTCAGTCCCCATTGGGAAAAGGCTACGTAGAACATGCATTTATTTCTTCATAGTTTCTATGTTTCTAAGGGAATATTATGAGAATAGTACCATTTAATCCTTGAGAGTTCCTGATTTCCCTAAGGGGTAAATATATGACAGAGGACGGTCGTATTTTGGAAAAATAGAAATTCACCATAATATACTAGTAATGGATAAGGAAACGAATCCTCTATTTTGAGTCATGACAATAATAAAGGATTTGGCACACGAGGTTGTCGACATGTGGGATGTTGATTCAGCAGTAGGTAATTGTGCCGATAGTAGTTACGGCGAATGGCTTAATAGCCAAGAGGCTCTCGTTGGGCGGCTGGATCAAGGGCCTGATACAGAAAGCAGTACTTCTCGACACGACGCCTATTGTTAGGAAGTTCCTCTCTCTGAGGGCCAGACCACCGGTAGCTTGGACCCTGTTCCCGATGCCGGTGGGCTATTATTTTTTATGTTTTATTTTAATAGAGAAATATTAAAAAATGTAATTTGTAGGTATTTAGATGAATAAAGGACAACTCTATGGCAAACAAGTTTATTTGTTTTATTGTTCGACAAAGATGCTTATAAATAAACTAGCTGTGCTCTCGCGGCTCCGCTCGCGTAAGAAGTAATTATCCGACTACGGTGAAGCAAAAAGGAGAGTATATAATTTTGACCGGTATGTATGTGGGTATGTATGTATGTATGTTCATCTGTTCCCTACTAACTTCCAAACTACTTATCATAATTTGACAACTGAGGTATCGTTAGAAGGTTCTTTCTTAATCGTCCGCTAGTTATAGGCTATGTGACGTCACATTAAATTAAATATGGCGCCCTCTGGAGTACATAAAGTCAAAAATAAGAATATTTTATGTAATTTAGGTAAGATTTTTTACGTTGGTGTATTGTCGTAGGCTATTATGTATGAAATTCATTAAAATCTTAACCTCACTGCTAGATAAATGGTTATTTCAAATTATTAAGCTCGCCAACTGCATCTGTATACGCAAAGTTTTTATAATATTCGACGCCTAGACTATCCTATCTATCCAAATCTGGTTTTTTGTTTTTAGCGAGTCTATAAATAACACCAGAGTGTGGCGTCATGCCTGGGCTGGATACTAGTAATTAATCTAGTCTTCAATAAATTGTAATTAGTAGGCGATTTCCTTTGAGGGAAGGAGTTACTTTGAAGAGACTTAATTCAGCAATATGGTAGATCAAATCAATCGGGTAATTGAATGAGTCAAAGTCAAATATTTTTTATTTCAAGTAGACCAGATTACTGGTGCTTTCAAAAGATCCACACTAGCCCTCTTATTACAAAATATGGTCTAAGAAAAACCTAGGTTTTAAAATAGCCCCATCTCTTTTTGTTATATGACATAACGACGGTGAAGTATCAATATCTAATAACTACAAAACCGTCATTTTACAGGAGGCGAAAAAAACCTTTCATTTCTATAGTTATTAGGTATTTTTAAGCAAATATTTCATGAATACGAACAATTCAAGACCGATAAAATCATAAATAATAACAATTCAACATTGTAAATACAAGCTCTTTCATATTTTACCTACGAATATGGATTAAAGTGAAAATCGCTAAAATGTTAGTTATTAGATATTGATACTTCACCGTCGATAAGAAAGTGATGGGTATATTTTAAACATGGGTTTACCTTAGTCTTGGTTTAAACCATATTTTGTAAAAAGGGGGTATGTGTTCGGTTCTAAGTAGTAGGTCCTATGGAGAAGAGGTGGCAAGAAAATATAGGTACACTCTTTTAAAAAAAAATGTTTTGGCAATTTCCACTGGATTAATGTAAAAAAACAATGCAGATTAATGGGCATGCGGTTAACAGCGAGATTATAAAATATTATTTACAAAATTATAAATATCTTGATATACTCACTGACAGAACCCAACAGTCACTGTAAAGCTGTCAGTAATTACAAAAAAATAGCTATCTATGACCATAAAAAAGAGCAAGAAACATAACATTAATTTGATTAGACATCAAGCTTCGCAAATAACTGTACCATGACAAGGCGGGTGTGGCCATAATCATTAAATAGCTCCCGTACAATGACTCATATTGTACTCAGTTCGACGTACATCGCTGCACTCATATTGAAGACATCCGCCAAAATATTCAACAATCCATCAATGAATACTAAACTGTTTACAACTTAAGTCATTGTGTTTGGCGCCATAAAAAATCTTCCCGCGCAAACAAAGTCAATTTCTACCTTAGGCTGGTCGAAAACCTGTCACATTATAATGTATTCTTAAAACCACGTTCCTTAACACGTGGGCATGGCTTTATTTACCCGTCGTCCTAGGTTACTGATGAATGCGAAGCGACGCGAAACGTTCGTCAGAAAACGATTTGACGCAGGGGGACTCCCTAAGCACGAAGTCCATGGTTTCGGCGTTAGTTACGAGCGTTTCCTACTCCCTATCACGGCTATCACCTACGGACATACTGTTATTTCGGGGCCCGAACTAAGAATAAATGACAACACGATTTGACAGTTGTCCCTACTACCGATATGTTTTTGCCCGTCCGAAAACTTGAACTTGACACTTGTTTTGTTCACTCCTACGTGCTACTTTCGGACGGGCGAATAACTTCGTTGACGGACTTAGGGAGTAGGCCCCCAGTTTCTTAAAAACAGAAAATCGTAGGATCCCTAGAACTGGTTTAACCGGTTGCGTACCGCCCGTCGTCCCAGGACGACTAATTGTCTTATCTATTGTGTCTATAATTACGATGATAGAGAGTTTAACAAAGTACTAGACAGAGATGTTTGGTACAGAAAAAAAAAAGTTTGGGTACATGTGTTGATACAAAGCAGTGGGTGATAAATACGAGCTATAAAAGGCGTGAAAAAGCAAATTCGCGTTGCGTTGCATCTTATAGCATTCTGAAAGTGGCGACTTCCCAGTCCTACAGCAACTGTTTAAAGCGCCAAATCCACTATACTCTGTTCAACGAAACATAAGTCCTGACAGTAGACATTAGACAGGAGACTGCTATCGAAAAAACGTAAGCGACATCATCAAAAACCATTAAATAGCCATAATAACCACGTTTTATCTTTTAAATATATTTGATATTCCTTATATGGTAACGTTTTGTAGAGAAACATCAGAACTCACCTTACGTTGAAATGGGTAGGTTTAGCAAGTTTTACTACGCAAGTTCTTGCACTCCATTGTTCGCTTAGGTTGTAAAACTTGTAGAAGTTGACTTGCTGCGTGTGTATCCACAGGTTGGAAATCGGTTACGCAACGAAACCTGCTAGTGGATTTGGCGCTTAATATCTACGCATAGCATAGCGTCACCCACGTGAGACGATGGGTTCCCATCACGTATACACTGTAGAACAAGCTTGTAATTTCGCTCAACCGTCCTTGACTGCTCGGAGATCGTCGACACTGGTTTGGCAAAATCCAAAATTAGTACCGTCTTCACACGTGCTTAGGGCTGTCAAGAATTTTTTTGAATAATTATAGGGTTTCGGCAACGACCATATAGTCGTTGAGTTTCGGTAATAAAGTCGTATTGAATATTAATTAAGGAAGTCTTTGGTTTCATGTTACCAAGGAGTAGATACGTCAAATTCATTTTATATTTAACGATTTTAAACCTAAATTGCCAATTTTAATGATGAATGAATTTCAATTTCATTTGTCGTTCCTTTTGAACTAAAGATAGAATTTGCAAACGGAAATCGTAAACAAGTATTAATATCTTCTAGTATTACTCTTTGCAGTCAGCACAATCATGCAAAATCGTTTGCAAGCTTCAATGAACTATTCCTCTTAATGAAAGCCATGACAAATAGAATAGTTAGCATTGTATAACTTCCATCGAATTTATTCATTGCTTCAAAATATTTACGGTCGTTTCCAATAACCTATCTGTCGACGGTTTGCCTTACTAGAGATAGAAACTTTACATTACCACTATGGAGCTATATCAAATTTCTATCTGTAGTAAAAACCGTTGATAAATAGGGTATTCAAAATGGCTGCAAATCAATATTGCTTGCGAGTACTGAAATTTGAAATCAAAAATTGTTTGAACATGCAAACAACGGATGCCATTCTTTTATTTAAAAATAAAAGAGTTTTTATACAAGACAGAAGCTGGTGCAGACTAGTACTATTATTTATTCTGTGGTGCAGGGCAACCCTACACAATAAAGGCGGTATACACACAACCGGTTTCGTACTTAATTTAGATAGATGAAGAAATGGAAAAAAAACATTAAATAAAACTTCAAAACTCATTTATTCAAAATAGACTAGAATTACTTAGTTATTTTAGAACGTTAATTTATAATGTAAGACAGACCCCAAGAGCGCCCGCCCTTCACCGCTTCCTAGTGTTTTTGCTGTAAAGAAGAAATGGCGCAACAAACTCCCCAGAGTCCCCAGCAACACATACCTGTCTGTCAAGTGAATAAATTATTTGAGTCTATACACAGCAAAATGTAATATTAATTACAATAATGAAATTTAAAGTTAAAAAGTAAAGAGTCGAACAATTACAGTGCTGATTGCACCGTTGCACGCATTTCCAAGATAGTTTCTATGGTTCTTTTTATGTTGGTTTTGTTTGTACCTTCTGTACTTAACTATTCTCTGAAATACTGACACAAAATTATTGAAAGGAAAATACAAATGTTTAGTTTTAGTGTTCAGGTATTAAGCTAAAGTATTGTACTGAAATGAGTAGTAAAATAGAAACGAAACGGAAATGTAGGGGAAGGTTGCGATCATTGGACTAGCTCTTTCATTGGACCACCAAGGTATTTCCAAAACTGTGCAAGCTAGCAACACCCAAACTAGTGGAAACGAGTCCTTGGAGACTCAGTTGCACCCCCCTCTTACCTCAGTGACGTTGCGGCACATGGCCAGGGAGAGACACGTGTGGTTGTGTTTGCGGCGGTCAAAATCTTATAATTTCACTCGGTACAATTTGACGTAAGTATCATTGTATTCATATTTCTGTGCGTGCACTTTTATGAAATATTGGACAGTTTAATTGAGATTCCATGAGTGATATTAAATTTTGTCTAATCATGACCATTTCTATTTTAGTTTAGTTTTTCTTAACCAGTACCTTGTTGCCATCAATGGACCTCAAGAGAGTTCCGCCGTTGGACCGGTCCAATCGTAGCAACTTTTTATTGTATTTTTTTAGCCATAATAATGGGAATAGGTCCTGAGTATTTCACTAATTATGTATTAAGTATTTCACTTATTATATTTCATTAAAACCATAGAAAAAACATTCATCATCATCATTCAGCCGAAAGACGTCCACTGCTGGACATAAGCCTCCCCCAAGCATCGCCACATCGACCGGTCCTGTGCCTCTCGCATCCAACGGTTCCCGCAACCTTCACCAGAAAAATCATTACAAATTTAAAATTCCAGAATGTCGCCGAAAAAAAGAAAGCTTTTTGTCATAGTTTAGTAATAAAGATAATTAATTATAATTAGTTGCCTCGATTGGACCTCTAGAACAAATTTCTCGAAGTCCATTGATGGCAACTTGGTGGTTCAATGAAGGTGCCCATGGTCCAAAGAAGGCAACAGCCCAAAATTTAGTTTTCTTCGTTTATTTCAAAAAGTGTTACCCCGAATTGTTTGTGCGTTTGATTATTACAAATAAAGGTCCTACGAAATAAAAATAATAAACTGCTTTCATTTTAACACTTATACTTTTTGAGATATGAGGTCGTAAAGTTATGTGGTCCATTCATAGCAACCTTCCCCTACATGCGCAGTAAAGATAGCATTCCTACTATTACAGTAATTATCTAACAAGTTTACTGTCTAATTTATGTTTTGGATAATTTTAGCTAATTACAGACAAAGTCGATTTTTAATCTACAGTAACTAACAAAAAGTGTAAAGAATATTGCATTTTATATTGCATTAAGCCTTTATTAGGTACACAACATTCGTAATAAACATAATTGACTAGATTTTGGCCGCGACTTCGTCCGCGTGAAAGCCCACAGGAATCGTGCAATGACCAAAATGCAGTCCCGAGCTTATCACTCTAAGGCAACAGTATGACGTGTTGAATATATCAATTAACTATGTTTTTTATTATGTCAAACTAATTAGCGTAGTCAAGTTTAATTAAATAGACTAATAATAGATGACTTTAATTTTCTACTAATGTAAAGTCGAAGTATAACTGCGTCTATCATTTTGACTTTGTCAGTTCAACAAACGCATTTAATTAACAATCGACATTAAAAATCTAAAGTACAGACTAAATTACAAATGTCACAGTGAATTAATACAGTATGTACGACTGTAAATTTCTGTCTACTTGTTAGCATAATGGAGAAGAATTCGGCCTTTACCTAACTTCTCGATTTACAGACTATTAAACTACATATTTCGCAATTTTGCCCACTTAATAAGGTTAAGCCTTAATAAATTACATTTTAAGATGACTTTAATTTTCTACTAATGTATAGTCGAAGTATAACTGCGTCTATCATTTTGGCTTTGTCAGTTCAACGGACGCATTTATTTATCAATCAACATTAAAAATCTGAAGTACTAACTAAATTAAAAATGTCAAAATTTGGATTCTTCCAAGCCTGAATTAGTAAATTATGAAGTAATCTTTTCAGGATTGTAAACTAGACACGCTAAAATAGGATACCTACACGAGAAAAAAAACGATTAAATGATGGAATCAGGCGTTACTTAGCGGAAATCCATGACATACAAATATGCAAATGCAGTATTTAGTTTTAATTCCGCCAGACTAGATCACTAGTTTGGATGCAGTATACAGCACCACCGATACGGTGTCGATTTGGTTGCATGTTGCATCTCACTCCTTCTGAATGTGCATATATTTTTGGGCGGGAGGGTGGTGCTGCATATTGCATCCAAACTAGCGATCTAGTTTGTCAAAATTAAAACTAAATGTTGTATTTAAATATCGATTAATCTGACGTAACCAATTTATTCGAATAATCGTCAACCCAGCATCTCTATTCCGTCAACTGCATAACAAATTCAATGCAATAACAATTTATTTCAACATAATCCTTGCAGTAGATGCATTATAAACGGTGACTAATATAAAACTACTTTATAGAAATAACCATTTTATACAAAACATTCAGACAAATTGAAAGCGTTTACAGCCGTGACTAAAATGTAAAGACAGACAGAAAGTGAACGGTTTGAAGAAAACGAATTCAGCAATGCAGGAAATGAAATAAATGATATTAAACAAAATTATAATAAGTATGTCAACGAAATAATTGTAATTGTACAGATGTTATTATTTACTCGGGAATTTAAGAAATACAATATTGTAGATCTATAAACTGAATAAGTTTTTCAAGAAGTTATATGTAGTTGAACTTGATAAAGACGATTTTCACAATGACGATGATGATTGCGGTGTTATTGTTAACTGTTAACGGCACAGGCTTTGAGTTCCTAGAATAATCAATCAATGCGTTAGCGACAATACTAGTGTCACTTTATATCGTGGAAAACGGATCCTCATAACATGATTATATTTTAGAGTTACAATCATAACAGGTTCACTGTCCAGCTCCAAACAGCAGACACAATAATTAAACAATGCCGTTGTTCATATGTAATTCACGGGACAGGGCAAAGGTTAAAAATGATGTGCAAAAGAAATAGGTTAGAGTCTGTGCGAAAAGAGAACCGTCATAGATGTGAGGGCGCTGCAGTGTTTATTTACTGTTTATTTATTGTTTAATACAAGAACGGTAATAGTTAATACTGCTGTAGTAAACTACACGGTTTGACACGTTAACGTGTTTGTAGTAAACGTATGTTACTCAGTAAATGCAATCTTAATGTTAGTTCCTTTTTACGCGACGACGGTTCTCTTTTCGCACAGACATTTTTTTATGATGACAGGGTTCCAATTCTAAAACTCCAAATTCTTACGATATAACCAAGGCAAAAGAACACATTCTATTAAGCCACAGGCCTCCAGAGTAAACACGAATCGAAGGCTTTAATTCAAAATCTGTGTTCTAATTAGGAACATTGATTTCTACTCAGGCATGTTGTCGAAATGTGCAAGCGCATCACACTTGTCTTGTTAATGAGTTTGCAAAACAAACTGGGTTATAAAAACACGAACGAATTTATTAAATCAACACGTTGCGTAATTGGCTGTACCTACCTATAGATATTATAATTTCTTTATATTTTTTTAAAACCCAGGCTGTTTTCGTGAAAATTATGGTTGCCAATCAATACTCTCAAACTTCCGGTTTTAATAACTCCTCCTGGTATTCTCTTCCCGCGATGTCCTCATCTACGTCACAATTTGTGATATTTTCCCACCAATAACAATAAAGTTTGATAACAGAAGCCGAAGCTTATTGGTTCATCAGTAGCTATGACGTAGTATAGGTCAGTCACGTGATCTAGCTGTCACGGGAAGAGCCTACTTGTATTGTTATACCATGCAGTTTTATATTAAAGTTCTACGAAGAAGGTCGTGCACATTTCGTCGTGAGGTCGTGATGTCTAATGTCACATCTCCAAAAAAGAATTCGTTGTTTTTTTTTTTCATAATGAATGTATAGTTTAAGTCCTCTCTAGACTAGATACAATTTAATCTTTATATTTGAAACGAATTTGGCAAATCTTGTATTTAATATAAGAATCGCTTTCATTTTTTTTATGGGCAGTTCGTGTCTTGCGACCGTTATCCTATATGTAAGTATTATAAAATATATTGATTGAATTGTCTGACATCTATTATTGTATTGATTACTTGACCAAATACATATATGGAATAATCCAAATTTGGATTTATCTTATTAAAATATATTCCTAAAAGCGAAATAAAAATCTACTTGCAAATTGGCAATTTTGATTTCAACGACAAGCTTATTAAAATTTTAAACGTGTGTATTATTTTTATTAACAATCATCATATTTCATCTTATTTTTCTGTCAAGACAATTGACTATAAGTACAAATAAGACGACAAAATTGTCAATAAAAAAAAACGAAACTTGTTTCAACAATCAGATCAGTGTATTTCTTCATGTCATAATATTATTATCGCAGCGTATTTATTGCATGAATACAATATTCCTTAGTCAACAATCAAGGCCATTCCCATAGAGCATGGAGTCCATAAAGGCTGGAATGTCGTTGGGGTGGCTTCGAAGGCCGACTACTGACACACCTGCATGTCCCGACACTCGATATCATTGAAAATATTGTAATGTACATGCAATTTTGTTATACTTTACCGTTTATGACGGGTGAACTTTAAAACTTGTGAAATGTACGTAAACTTATTGGGCACAACTTTAATACCTCCCTATCGTGAATATCAATGGTCGTTACACAAAAGTTATGTATGCGAACATATCGAAAGTGTGAATAAATAACATTGAAATACGAAAACGTATGAAACTTAATTCGTTTTTATCGAAGTAGCTACATTATACAATGCGATCAAGGAAACGCAAAACGATATTCGTATTTTGAATTTCAATTTCATTCTCTATTCAATTTACAAATTTTGAAACGGAACTAGGTGAATATATTTTTTTAAATAGGCATAGACAAAATAGATAAGAACCATTTTCTCTTCTGTTTGTGAACCGATTTTCTTTTTGTTCAGTAGGCATTGAGGAGAAGGAAAGCATAAAAAAAAAATACGCGGGCGGAGCCGCCGTAGCTGTTTTGTTTTTATTAAATAAACTTTTATTGTGGAAGTCAGTTGTGCAATATCTCTGTGCAAATCAGTCGTATCTGGTAATATTGGTAGTGGACCCCAAGCTTAGTCTATTCTTGAACTAAGGCATGGCCTCTAAACCCCCAGGCTCCATCAACACTATTGACAGAAACCAATACTTATCTCGATCATAAACTCGTAACAGCCGTTATATCTAATCCGCGCCACAATTCCTGTCACCGGTATTATTCATCGATCACCAGAGATGAATGGGCCGCCGCTCCGCCAGGGGGCGCGGGCGTGTGAAAGTGGAAAACCACCATTGTCCTTCCACAATAGGTTGAAGCAACTATATCACAGTGAAAGTTGCTTCGCAAAGGTCTCTTAAACATACCACACGGGTGCTAGTGAACTTTAAATTACTTATAGACTGCTAAATATCGTGGTTGTGTCCATTTGTAAAGCTGTGAACGGTAATAAGTTTGTATGAGCATTGAATGCTATACTCTGTTCAACGATGATTAAAGATGAGTCCTGACATAGCGGTCATTTCGTAAATTGTAGCGGTAAGGAGACTGCTATCGAAAAAACGTAAACGACATCATCTAAAACCGTACAATAGCTATATTATGGCATACGAGGTTGTCGGCATGTGGGATGTTGACTCAGCAGTCATTGTGCCGATAGTCGTTACAGCCAATGGCTTAATAGCCAAGAGCCGCGACCAACATCTGATGAGGCTCTCGTTAGGCAGCTGGTTCAAGGGTTTGATTGAGAGAGCGGTACTTCTGGACACGGCGCGTATCGTTGGGAAGTTCCTCTCTCTGGAGCCCTGACCGCCGCGCCGGCTTGGACCCTGTTCCCGATGCCGTTGGGCTACTATTTTTACATATTCTATAGCATGTTTTGTTTTTAATTTTTAATATTTGGTGTTCTTTGTAGTGTAACGTTGAGTAGGCAAAAGTCAAGACTCACTTTACATTGAAAAGGGTATAGTCAAGACAATTTATGGCCATCTAGCGGGGCTTTGAATCAAAACTTTTCTTGAAAAACAGATGTGAAAATTCTACCAAAGTGTGCTCAATAGTTCTCTAAATAAGCTCGAACAAAAGATAGAATAGGAACAAGGTCTTAAACGGTCGATGTATGAAGTGGGACAAATACTACTTACGACTAGTTTCAAAAACTTTATAAATAAACTTGACTTTTATTAAAGATTGTTGCACTCACTATGCAAATAGTGATAACATAATAGCTCATGAGTACTATACTGGCCCAATTTCTTAAGTTGATTTACAACCACGATAAGTTGTTGACATACTCCATATTTTTCTCAAAGACCCAAATCAACATACACACATTACAACACCTCTATTATAATTTGATTTAACAAATAAACAAATGATTTAATGATGAGATTATCACTGATATGAATTTTAAGTGGAAACTGTTTAAATTTATATTATCTGTGGCATTATTTATGTTATCATTGAAACCTCTTAATTGATTTCAAATTATCAACTTTGAAATTGGAATGCAGCTATGATTACATTCTAATTTTAAAATTTAATACACTCTGGGTTTGTCCCTGTTGGCTCGACCCGTACACAAATGACATCATTATTGTTATAATTAGGTATCAATCCGCTAGCTAAGCTCGCTATTATATTATTATCCTTCCGAAAGACTGGAGAAGAAGACTGTTCATGTTCCATTTATTGCTAGCATTTTATCAAATGTTATGTTCTCTAAACTTTTGGCTGGAGACCCTTGAGGTCTCGCCAATAACTACCTGGGGCCTAATTCTCCTAAAATAAATCTTGAAAAATCAAAACCGAACCAAAGCCGAACCGTTCATTCAGACAGTTCTCAATTTCAAAAGCTGTCTTATTGTTTGACACAAAAAACAAAATCAATCATATTGAAAATTTTCGAAAACAAAAACTGACTGACGGTTGTGGTTCGATTGCGTTTGGCAACAATTTATTTTAGGAGAATTAGGCCCCTGGTTACGTAAAAACGATCCGCTAGAACAAGAAACAAGAAGATAGATAAAAAAAAACTTATCATAGCGTTTAAAATTCCACCCGGCATTATTTTTACTAATATCTCTAATGAGTAAGACGAAGATACGAAAGAAGTACGAGAATGAAAGAGATAGCTATCTGCAAGACACGCCAATTGGTGTATTTGTGACTTTTGGTGCGTCAAAGACATTATCTACTTCTTTTGAATTGATATCATTGATTTTGCCTCTTCGAGCTATTTTGTAATAGTCTTTAGGCCTACGTTCAGCATTATTTTGTCTTTAAACGGAAACATAGCAACTGTGTTCGATGCTGCTATCCGTTCTTTATGTATAATTACTGTACGCGCTGCCACTGAACGGAACTCAATTGAAGCCGATTGATTGATGAGTTCATAATAAAACATTGACAAAATACCGATGCGACTTTGGACATGTTTTTCAAGAAGTTTTATAAATAACTCTTTTCCTTTTACAGGTAAGTCATCGTGACTCAATGGACTGCGGCGGCATCGGCGTAGTGTTGTAAGGAAACGTACTTTTTTTAATGATGGAACGAGTTTGAGTTCCGGTGTATAAAGAGTATTCGGCTAAGGGCCGAATTTTTAATACTTAGATAACTTTTTCTGAGGAAGAAACATGGCGATTTGACATGTTTTTACATAAAAGCTGTGAAAACGTCAAAATTATTCCTTAGATAAAAGTTATCTGACGATTAAAAATTCGGTCCTTAATCGGCAGATTATATAAAAAGCTATTCGATTGTTTCGGATAAGTCAAACTTAAGAGATCCCTTGTACTGTAACCAGAATCGGTTGCTTTTATATAAAACACTGGGTTAATTATACCATTTTTAACCTTGGATACGCATGCAATAACGTCGGCGTCGCCTTTTAAAGTGAAAACCTCGGGAATACAATTTGGTCATTTTTAGTTTATCACGACGTAAAATACTATTATACCTATAATTAAATGAGAGCGAAAATATTTTGTAGGCACTGAAATTAAGCCTTTATTGGGTATACAAGGTTAGTCAGAAAGGGGGTACTAATCCGAAAGGGTGTTAAAGTACCCATAATAATGAGTAATTTTTGTTCTACAACTTTCTCCAAAAGACAATAGTATAAGAGAAACAGTTGTTCAAAAATCTCAAAAAAAAATCTATCTATCCCCAGTTATGATCAGCTGTGTTTACGTTTTAGGTCATATTTGGGGTCATGAATTAGAAGCACCATTTTCTGAATTTGTAACTAAAGCAGGGATGAAGAATTTTTGAAAATAACTAAAATAAAAATCATTTTATTTGGAAAAAAATATATCGAATTTTGAAATTTTAACACTGGCTTTCAAACAGTCAGCAGCGATACCTACTATAAGTGGGCTTCGGATTAGTACCCCCTTTCCGACTAACCTTGTATATGAGAGCCCTATGCGAAATGATTTTGTAAGCACTGAAATTAAGCCTTTATTGGATATATAAAATTCGTAATAATAATTATAATTGCTTAGCTTTTGCCCGCGACTTTAAGCCTTTATCTATACATATAAAAGGAGAAGCTGACTGACTGACTGACTGATCTATCAACGCACAGCCTAAACCGCTGCGGTTAGAAAGTTGAAATTTTGACAGTAGGTTCCTTTTGTAACGTAGGCATCCACTAAGAAGGGATTTTTCGTAATTCAACCCCTAAGGGAGTTAAATAGGGGATGAAAGTTTGTATGGAAAATCGTCGCTTAACGGGTTCAAAATTTCACGCAAGTGAAGCTGCGGGCGAAAGCTAGTTGGGTATATAAAATTCTTAATAAATACAATTGTCTAGCTTTTGCCCGCGACGTCGTCCATGTCAAAGCCCACAGGAATCGTGCAATGACCAAATGCTTTCCCGAGGTTTTCACTTTAAGCCGGCGATAAGTTATCTAATGAGATTTTCCGAGTATTTAGCTAAAGCCGAATGCGAACCAAACTTTCACCCCATCTCTACTTTCAATATTCATCACTTGTTTTCGATGCCAATTCCTTTATGTACAGTGACTAATCCGAAATAAAATTCCTCACGCGATTGTCCTACAGTAGATAGAAGATTAAACCAAGATAAACCACGTGCAGAATTTTATAGACATTCGCTATCTTTTAATTAAGATTTACTGGCTCGGATATAAGTAATTTTCTTTTGCTTGTTTCTTGTATCATTTTGTTATCTAAAAGGATTATTGCTTGCACAAACAATTTTACAATTTTTGATAACTTTTCTATTGTCGACTGCCTTGTTGAGATCCTAGGTTCCCCAGGTCGGGCAAAGTGTTAATGGGTTTTTCCGTGTGGAATTTCTCAGTAGCAGCCCGGAGTCTGGATTTGTGCCCGGTTGATGGCAATAGGCTCGGCCCCTATTACATGGGACTTGAACATAACGGTGAAATGAGGGTGTACTATACACCTCTGCCCACCTTTTGAGGAATACAGGCGTGAAGTTATATTCTTAATCAGAAATCAGTTTCCACGCATTTTCTAAAAATATTATTCTTTTCTTTTCAAAAGTGTGTAAAGAGCAGTTAAAACTACATGATAACGACCAATTAGAACCATCGGATTCGCATGAATCATTTAATCGAAATTAATATGCGAAAATCGCAACGATTGTATTCAAAAACGTTTGGTATCTTAAATAGTATCGCCAATGTCACAATGGACCGCCAGTTATTCGATACCGTTATTCGAATCGATAGTTTACTGTTAACATTATCACGACTCGGTTTAGACTCGATTTGTGCCAGTTTGGCTCTGAACTTTTTTTATTAGCTTTGCTGAGTTTTTTTTTTCGTTAGAATTAAAATTCTGGGTATTGGATAGGTTTTTAGGGCTTTTGTATCGTGACTATTTGATTCTATTATTATTTTGTTTGTGTCAATGGATGTGACCATTGTTTGCTAAGCTACGGTTTTGTTTAGCCGATCGAATCCAGGGGTTGTGAAGCATTTAAAATCAAGTTTTTTGATGTCCATTTCAGTAATTTATGTTTATCGATGCTTTGAGTTATTTTATTACAAAAGGAAATAAAGAGACTATGAAATAACGTGGGAGTGCGCAGATAAGTTTTTACTAATTGCCGTCATAGAAAATATGTTTTCGATTCGATCACAGGATTTATTAATCGATATACCGATACCTAATCGCTTAAGTATCGTCCATAGCTTTCATAGCATGAAAACCGGAACAACTTTTCAGTTTAAATTTCAACTCTTGATTTATTGTTTCTTTCATATTATTTCAACTGTAAAAATTTCAGATTTCCCTAAGGGATAAGTCACAAGGATATTATATCAATGATAGATGAACTTTTTTTTTTTTAGTCGTTAGTATTTTTCCTGTAGCCTGAATCGGGAATCGAACCCACGACCCGTAGCGCAGAAGCCAATCGCTCAGCCACTGCACCAAACGTGTCATCAAAGGTTTAGAAGTAATATTATTATTGTAAAGAAACTGAATGATGCAACACTACCTAAAAGTACAACTGCGACAACAAAGGAGTCTGCAGAAAAAAAAAAGTTTAATAATTCATTAAACACAAAGCAAATAAAACAAACTTTTTACGAGACCCACCGTTTTGCACCCAATGTATCCGAAAACGATTAGTATTCACCACCACTTTATGCAAACTGAAACGTTCCATAGAGATGGGACATAAATCTTTTCTTCCTAGACCTTCTTTCATGTAAATCACGAAGGCATTAAGGCTGTCAGACGGGATTTGTTCAAGTTCGTATGAAGCCTTGAAGTAAAGATCACGTTGTGAAGATTCATTGCTGTTGAAAGTCTGTGTGTCTTCGTGTTGTCACCAGAAAAGGCAAAAAATATTGCTGTAAAGAAATATTACATAATGGCTATAAAAGCAGTGTAGTGTCGGCAGGCATAGAATGACCACCATAGACGAGAGTTTTGTCGATGGAAGAATAAACAAAATTACATACACAATAGTGGTGTAACGAATATTCGCATTCGATTTCGGGAATATTCGCGTCTTTTTTAATATTCGCATTCGCAATAGATTATGCGATTTTTTTGCGAATGTATTTGGCAATGAAAATAATTTTTAAATAACAATGCAACTAATTAGATTTACAATATTTTTTATTTCAGTTACTGTGAACTTGCAATATAAAATAACAACTAACAAAAGTTTCTGAAGAGGTAAGTTGGTGTAGAAACTTACACCGACGTACCTCATCGGGTGCTGTCTGTTGGGACTGGTCAGCTCGTAACTGCTACGGCAATCGTTTTCAAAGGCTAACTTTTTCATTACTTTTCATGTTGTTAACCACATGTACATTAATCTGCGTTGTTCTTACATTACTACAATGAAAATTGTCAAAACATTTACTTTTTTAAAAGAGTGTCTATGGAGTTTCTTGCCGGTTCTTCTCCAAAGGACCTACTACTTGGAACCGAGCCCCTAGTGTTGACCTTTTGAAAGCACCAGGGATCTGGTCTACTTGAAATAAAAAAAAACTATTTGACTTTGACTTTGACTTCATAAACCCTACTTCCTGAACTAGAACTGGTGTCACAGACCGAATTGCAAGCACTCGGCGTGCTCAAGATGAGCTCCTGGCATCCCGTTGCCATAACAATCACAGACAGAGACAGATGCCCTATCCTACGTAGGAGCGAAAGAGTCAGAGATAGCTCATCCCGTTATTAAGTTCATATTTGTTTTGAGGTATCGTATGCTGGTATTCCACTTATCAAATATCTTTGTCCACTATCGATGTCCAATATTTGATCAAATTTGTTTTCTTTGAAATTCTTAATTAAAATCATCCAATTTCTTTGATCAAATGCACAATTTCTTTGATCAAACGAACATTGGACAAAGTTATTTGATAAGTGGACCAGCTTTAGGTGCTCAAATCACGTTTTTATAATGGATATCCAACTTGAAATGTACTTTCATGTTTGTAGAAGATATTGGTTTCGTTGGGCACACGTCCAAAGGGTATTTTTAAATGAATCCTTACTAATAATATAAATATAAAAGTTTGTGAAGATGGATGTATGTTTGTTACTCAATCACGCATAAACTGCTGAACGGATTTGGATAAAATTTGGCACATAGATAGACGATGTTATTGATTAACACATTGGATACTTTTTATTCAGACACATCGTCACCCTCCGCGCTAGCTGTCGTAACTAACAATTGATAATTTTTCAGAGAACTTCTCACAGAGTGACGTATCTGCTTCAAATGAATAGAAATAAATAAATAGATACCTTAGGGCTTTAGGGCAACTACTAACCAAGCCAAGAGTAAGCCAAGAGCAATATAAAAAAGTTATTAATTCATTAATAAAGCCACAGCTAACGCAACTACTGAAAAATTATCAATTGCTAGATACGACAGTTAGCGCGGAGGGGGGGGGGGGGGGGGGGCATGAGGTAGTTTTCCTAGGATGCAAGTAAAATCGCGGGCAACTGTGAGTTTGTTGATAAAACCAAAACTTTCATTGTTAACCACAATACAATACTTACTAATAAGTAGGTACTGAAAGTTTGATTGTTTTAAGTAAAAAAAACTCAATTATCGAAGCCAATCAGGAACAAGAAGTATCGCATGCATTTCTTTTACTTTTGAATATTATTACAGATATATATTTTTAAAGGTTTTTTGATCGTAATCACTACAGTAGGTACTATTCAGACCATGAAATAAAAAGGATGATGTACCTACTTATAACGTATCGAAATTAATTATCTTTATTTCATAATGACAAAGTGTAAAATTGTGTCTTTCTGTAGATCTCAAGATTAAGTTACAGTTATGATAAGAGTAAGACATTTATGACCAAAGATTTCTGATAAAATATTATTTTAAAATATTTATTTCCTCGTTTACCTTGTTATAAAAATATGTTTACGATACGTATCATTAAAATAAATATAATAAAATGATAAAGATTTATAATACGATGCAATACGTCCTGTACTTTTGTTGAGAACTAGGGTACGCGCTTGCGCAAAGCTTTATTTGCTCGGACTTTCTTAGTTGTTTATGAAACTGTTGCATATTATGGGGGTTATTAAAACACGAGTTTAAGTTTAAAAACCGAGCCACAGGTGAGGTTTTTAATAGTATTACATGAGTGTTTTAATACCTGGTAATATACAGTTTCATACACTACTTTATCTCAACTCATGCAACACAACATACAGCACGCGTTAGGGCAAAACCGCGCGCATTTGCGCGCGCCGAATCCGACAATGTGCAACAGCAATTTTTTTTTATTAAAAGCTCCTTGGTCGCTGTGCTACAACAAAACTTTTTAAATTTTTTAAGCCGGGTCCGCTGCGCCTTGTTTTCATGTTTGCAAACAGGATAACATTGTTTGCTAACCGAATAGGGGCGTGGCCTAACAGTTTTGTTAGCAAAACTGGCGCTGCGGACCCGGCTTAACATTGTTTGCTAACCGAATAGGGGCGTGGCCTAACAGTTTTGTTCGCAAAAACACAATAACATGTTAGAAAATTGACGCTGCGGAGACTTTACAGAGAGCGTGAATAAATTATGTCATTATGGTACTTACTATTTTTGAATTCATAATTAGATCTTTACGATATGAGCGTAGATTAAAAATATTAACAGATTTTAGTATACGAGGGCCAATTCAGTTAACAAAATTGTTGCCAAACGCAAACGAACCACAATCGTCAGTCAGTTTTTGTTTACGATAACTGTCAAAATTATTGGTTTTGTTTATTGTGTCAAACAATTTGACAGCTTTTAAAATGGAAAACTGTCTGAATAAACGGTTCGGCTTTAGTTTGGTTGCGATTTATCAAGATTGCTTTTAGGAGAATTGGGTCATTTCCCTGTTTATTATGGCGTAATGATACATATCAGTGGGGCTGGATAAGATGACAATCTTATCGCTGGAGAATACAAATGTCAATACACTGGATTGACTTAAGCTGTCGACTCTCGACTCGGACTGGTCACACGATCTCTAATGTCATTTCTAAGCATTTTATTGGCGTTTCTATTCTCTGAAATTGTCATATTTCTTAACTATAACAAACAACAGAATTCAAGAAAACTAGTTTATTGTAGCGTGTTGTTATTTTCCAGGTGAACGTTGCTGCCACTTTATTTAATTAAACCCTTTGATTGAGGAGTTGGTTGCTATTTCCGTAGACTAACGTAACACAAAACAGAGAGCATTCGAAACATAGCTATTAATAACATAATATCACGCCTGTATTCCCCGAAAGGATGAGCAGGGGTGTAGGTATAGTACACCCTCATTTCGCCGTAATGTTTAAGTCCCATGTAATAGGAGGCGAGCCTATTGCCATCAACGTGTCACAAATCCAGACTCCAGGCTGCTACTGAGAAATTCCACACGGAAAAACGTAATAACACTTTGCTCGACCTGGGTGGGGATCGAACCTAGGACCTCACGCTTAGCAGCCGCGCTTGTAATCACGTATAATGTAGCATGACAACATTAAACGTAAAGTCACCTTTCCGCCTCTATTAGCAAAGTCCCTCATTATTTCACTAATTAAGTGATATTCGCGTTTTATTTTCATGCTTGCATAAATAAACAACCGGTTTATTAATATAGATGTACAAATTACATATGAGTTTCTATAAAAAGAAATGCTATTCTGACTGTAATAAACATCTGACAACTGAACTTTTCCCAACTATGTTGGGGTCAGCTTCCAGTCTAATCTAGGTCTACTCCCTAAGCACGAAGTCCATGGTTTCGCCCTTAGTTACGAGCGTTTCCTACTCCCTATCATCTACGGACATACGATTATTTCGGGCCCGAACTAAGAATGAATGACAAAACGATTTGACAGTTGTCCCTACTACCGATTACCGATGTGTTTTTGCCCGTCCGAAAAGTTGAACTTGACACTTGTTTTGTTCACTCCTACGTTTCGGGCTACTTTCGGACGGGCGACTAACTTCGGACTTAGGGAGTAGGCCCCCAGAACCAGTTCGATAAGCAGTTGTCGATAGATTCGGTTTGTTATCTCGTTCCGTTTACGATTCTCGTAATGAGAGAAAAGAGATGGCTTATTGATCGTTCAACAACTGACTATTCGGATCGTTTTGAATCCAGGGGGCTGGTGTGACTAGAATCGAACGCGATAAAAAAAGAATACGCTTGACAAAGACTAATAATGAATAGGTTATTCCGTACCCAAAGGGTAAAACGGGACCCAATTACTAAGACTCCACTGTCCGTCCGTCTGTTACCAGGCGCATGAAATGTCTCATGAACCGCGATAGTTAGACAGTTGAAATTTTCACAGATGATGTATTTCTGTAGGTAGGCCCCCTGACACGGCTGAATACCAGTATTTTACACGGAGCGACTGCCGTCAGACCTCCGCAATCCAGTCACTCGGTGAATGCCGATATCCTAAGGTTAGATCGGTTGTCAGACTTTCAGGATTCTCACTATCCGTAACGACTGTCATAGGTATTCGTATGACACCCGGGACCGACGGCTTAACGTGCTCTCCGTGTCACGGAGAGGTCTCGATAAGTAACGGACGGTCACCCATCCACAGACAGACCGCAGCAAGCGTAGCTTAACCTTGCAAATCCTATGATCCGCGCGGTTGTTAATTAGTCACGAGCCACTCCAGAGTCCGCTTTTTAGCTGTTCTTAATGACGAATAAACTCCTTCGAAATCAAACTCATCCGTAATATGAATGAGTTATTGTTTGTATCATATCCTCCTTATTGTCCGTAATGAGGGGCAATTAAATACAATGTGACTGGAATAACAAATGATTATGTGTATAATTAAACAATCGTTGAACCCTGCATTTGTGAAATATTGAAAAGCGTAAATGATTTATGATTGAAGGGACTTTGTTTTTGTTTTGGATTTGATATCCGGATTAGAATTATTTTTATAAGAGGTCCCCCGCGACTTCACTCGCTTAGACGTCGTTTATCACGTAGGTATTCCGCGTTTTTCAGGATAAAAGTAGCCTATGTCCTTCTCCCGGTTCCAGACTAACTCTGTACCAAGTTTCATCAAAATCGGTTCAGTAGTTTAGTCGTGAAGAAGCAACAAACAGACAGACAGGGTTACTTTCGCACTTATAATATTACTAGCGACCCGCTCGGCTTCGCACGTGTACGTTTTATACCTTCCTCTTGAATCACTCTATCTATTAAAAAAAACCACATGAAAATTCGTTGCGTAGTTTTAAAGATCTAAGCATACATAGGGACAGACAGATAGCGGGAAGCGACTTTGTTTTATACTATGTAGTGGTAAGAATCTATCTGCTCGTAGACTTCTAAAGATGGGTCGTCATAATAGATCGCTTTCTTGGGTTTATGATCTTGGTAAGAATTTACTGAAAGACACTGCTACGATATAATTGGTGATTGACGTTCCAAACATATTTCCTATAAGTTGACAACATCTACAAGGTTAGTCAGAAAGGAGGTACTAATCCGCAGGCCACTTAAGGCATCACTGATGACGGTTTTAAAGCAAGTGTTAAAATTTCAAAATTCGATAATTTTTATTTCCATGTAAAGTAATTTTTATTTTAGTTTTTTCAAAAATTCTTCGTCCCTACTTTAGTTACGAATTCAGAAAATGGAGCTTCTAATTCGTGACCCTAAATATGACCTAAAATGTAAACACAGCTGATCATAGCTGAGAATAGATCGATTTCAGCATATTTTTTTGTAATTTTTGAACAGCTATTTCTCTTAAACTATTGACTTTTGGGGAAAGTGGTAGAACAAAAGTTACTCATTATTATAGGTACTTTAACACCCTTTCGGATTAGTACCCCCTTTCTGACTAACCTTGTATAAGGAATATAGGATAACCATTATAACCAAGAACGCTATCTTTCTAAGCGAAGCACGTGTCAAAACGATAACCCAGACAAACAACATACCTTTTTCAAGTAATAAAACGTAACTGTCATCAGATTTATCTAGAAGCCCCACTATGTTTACAAAGACTGCATTTTTCGCGCATTTGACATAAGACATGATGGCACGCGGCTTTCTCACGGCCCTTCAGTATTCAGACGAGCACGTACTGACATTGCCTTGCTGTGAATGTGAAATTATGCCGATACTCGGACACGCATCACAAATCTGCCATACACTTACCAACAAAACTGCCAAGCGATTTTCAACCTTATCCGATTATGTTAAAGATGGAAAAATCGTCAGGAGATAGTAACGTAAGTTGTTCTGTGACACGAATGCTCATTACCACAAGCGGATTACAGAGTTGCGTCATTTCTCTGTAAAAATATTTAGTTCGGTGTCTGTAAGTGTCTATTATATTCCGTGTGTGAACTGATTTCTAAGGCCCATTTAAATTACTTTATAATTACCAGCATAGCAATGATACGTTCAGTCAAGTAACGTTTTTAATGCTGACTGGAGAGTGGGCTTTGTATGGAAAGTGGATGAATATGACTGCCTCGTTGGTCTAGCGGTCTCAATAGCGACTCCTGAGCGTGAGGTCCTGGTCGGGCAAAGTTTTATTGGGTTTTTCCGTGTGGAATTTCTCAGTAGCAGCCCGGAGTCTGGATTTGTGCCCGGTTGATGGCAATAGACTCGCCCCGTATTACATGAGATTTAAACATAACGGCGAAATGAGGGTGTACTATACAGCTCTGCTAACCCTTCGGGGAATACAGGCGTGATGTTATTACGGTCTATGAACCAATAGCTATAAGGTTTTGGTAATTGTGTAGAGATACCTCAAGTATACCCTTATGCAATGGGGTATCAAAATCTGATCCGGCAATTTTGAGAAAAATAATACTTTTAGAGGTGGTAATTTGAGTACGAGCGGTTACGCACTGCATCCGATCCGATTCCGTGAAAATACGTTCCGAAGTAGTCATTGAACTATTTGTATGGTAGTTTACGCACTACATCCGGCATCCGTCATCCGATTTCTCTCCGTCATCCGTCAGTCAGCCTCCAATTCGGAAGAAATATTGACGGACCGAAGTAGCCGTAGTACCTACTGTTTGTATGAAGGCTTTCGCATTGCCTCGGATTCAAATCGGGCATATACCAAAGATGGCCCCTGAATTGCTTGGATTTGGATCAGAGATCGGATTAATGCGTAAGCAATATCCGAATTCGGTCTGAGTTTTCTACATTCTAGATCCGTATTTTCACGAATTCGGATCGGATGCAGTGCGAAAAGCAATATCCGAATTCGGTCAGAGTTTTTTAAATGCGTGTTTTCACGGATCCGGATCAAATGCAATGCGTAACAGCTGTAGCAAAGACATTTTCAAAAAATATGGACCTTCTCCTAAGAACGTTCTCCTGTACCTACAACGGTTAAGGTAGCTGCCCTTACTCTGACACAGTAGACTACCTACATCTGAAGTGACCACCTCTCAAAGTATTATTTTTCTTAAAACTGACGGATAAGATTTTGATACCCAAAGCAAAGCACAAGGGTATAGTTCAGGTATCCCTACACAACTATCAAAACCGTATCGCTATTGCTCCATAGACCACTGTCGCACAGTCTTCTTTTCTAGTGATACTCGTATATGTGAATTATGAGTTCGATAGAGATTTATCAAGAAGAGTTTTTTGTTTGTTTTACTTTTAGGCATTTCTATATTTCTTTTTGACAAAATACTGTCACCGTAACATTATTACACCTACATAGCATGCGAATATCACTGAAATAAGAGATTCAGTCATGAATTCCTTTTATCTAACATAAAAAAAGCGTGCGAGTCCACAAGTTTAAGGAAAATAGTAAAAAGGCATTTCTACAGATATCAATTTCCGTCCAAAAATATTTCTAATACAAGGAAATACGTAAACAACTCTAAAATGCACATTGTACTTTGTAACAGAATCGAGCGCAATGTCAGCGTAAATCTGGGCTATCGAGTACGAATGTCGAGCGCAAGCGCATGTAACTCATGTACTGCGTGTTATCGACACAAGATACCGTTTACCGACTGTAATTGAGCAATTACATTCCTTACAACATAGTTTTCACTACAATTTACCGAGTCTTACTGTTTCAACGTGGTGGCTTATGATAGGAAGCGTGTTATGCTGTTTATACTAATTTATGCAATTATAAAATTGTTACACGTTTTATAAGCATGCCATTTGACGATAAATTAGACTGACAATTTGTTTAACCAATAGGTTAGATCGATCTGTAGTCGTAAAGATTGATAACATAGGATAGATTTCTGTGCTATAGTTAGTATTAAAGCCAAGTCAAATTGTCGCTCAGACACATGTTATTCTTGTATGAAAGTCTCTAAAAATTGCTTTAAACGATAAGAACGCCATTTTCTTTTATATCCATCACATTAAAGCCAAGCAGTTAACTGTGTTCCGTCGTGTGTATGTGAGAGCCAGAGGAGTATAGGGGAATCTCTCTATATCTCTGTTACTTGGATTAGTGTGCTCCATCTTAGACCCTTTCTGCGCCTACGATCAGGTGCGACTAGGGTTAAGCGCGACCAAGTCAAAAAAAAACATCCCTTTTCAATAACCTATCTATCTGCGGTTTTCCCTGCTAGAGATAGAAATTTGACATAAGCTCCATAGAAGTATTATCAAATTTCTATCTCCAGTAGGGCAAATCGCAGATAAATAGGTTATTAAACAATGGCTGTTAAATCCTTTTCACCGTAAGTTAATTCCTGACGTTTCTCTACAAAATGTTACCATATAAATAATAGCAAACATTTTTAAATTACAAAACATGGATATTAAAGCCATTTTACGGTTGTTGATGATGTCGTTTACGATTTTTCGATAGCAGTCTCCGGCTACAATTTACAAAATGATCTAGCTGTTAGGACTCATCTTTGGGTTTCCAGAGTATGTATCTATCTACTGACACTGTTTTAAGATTTAGACATTTCTTTGAAAATAATTGACATGACACCTCTTTCACATTGCCACACAGAGCCTGGTTAAAGCAATTCGTCAGTGAAGTTCTAACAGTGCGTCAGTCATTTTGTTACAAAAACAGACAACACTGGGAAACCACAATTTTACTTGAAATGAAAAAGATTATTAGGATTTTCAAAGGTTTAGATCATCAAAGAGTTTATTTGTAATGATAATTAAAAACAATATTGCGTTCAGCGTAGGTTACGCTCGTTTTAAATAGTTATTTTACTCTATTGTAAAGTAGCCATTTTTGACTTCCGCACTGTTAGAACTTAACTGACGCATTTTCTTTTTTTCTCCCATCTTATTCTACTATGTTGAACATTGTTGGACACAAATATTTCACTTTCAAGTTAGGAAAATTACTGTGAAGTTGCATGTTGTCGGCCCATTGCCTTCTAGAATACAACGGTAACCTTCCTTGGTCAACTTTACTGACATGCGCCGAATGATAACGAGGTGACAAGTACATTCCACATTTTTCTCCTACTGGGATCAGTGTGGGATTGAACACAAATGAACTAATATTTCGAGAAGTTTTCCGTACGGACGTCTCTGATTACTTTAAATTATATAAATTAAATGTCTGATTAACATATTTTTATAGGCATCCATCCAGTTTGGATGATATTTCGGCACACGCCCGTAGCACCTCTTTTTAAACAAGAAAATCAATCATTATAATAATATGTTAATTGATTACTTTATGCTTGTTAACAGGTTCCCATAAATTACGTTCATAATGTTGTCTTTCGAGATTATATTTATTTAAAAAAGTCATAATTTTAGGGTTACTTAAAGGCATCTCATTTTGGGGAATCCTATGAAACACAATTTTATGACTTATGAGACCTTTTACATACCAACCGCTTGTTTGCTAACGTGTTTTTCTATTTTATGTTAATTAAAAAAGCGTATTTATTTGAACAGCCTACCAAATTCATTACAATCATTATAAATAACCTAGCCAGTGCGTGATTCGAATCGTGCCCAATGCGCATCCAATTAACGTCCTCGTTACAGTTTGCGGGACGCTACGAGGAATGTCGGTTACGTAACGCGTCCGTACCGTTAGTTACGAGTTGCTGTGAGTTACCGTGCGAAGACGATGACATTCTGCACTCCACTGTACTTACTAGCGTCATTGAGTCAGATGACAAGCGCGTGACGCAGTACAATAATTCTGTATTATAAAGTAAATGGTAAGTGTCGTAAAGGAACTCGGAAAAACGAAATCTGAAGTTTCGGATCGAAACGTAACAACGACGAACATCGAACTTATAAATAAACGATCAAAGTATTGTCAAACAACGATCTACTAGATGTCAATTAACATTTGAGAATAGGGTGAACGAAACGATACTCCGAAGTCATACCGATAATAGGGTAAAAATAGGCTGAAAAAATCTAATTAGTCCGCCAGTTAGATTATCAAAAAATATTTGACCCTATTTTTTTTTTTGTTACGTAAACCAAAACTGACGAAGATACGACACTTTTAAAATTGGCAAAACGTCACATGCAAGTACAATTTTTACTTGCTTCTGACGTCACAAGCCCCCACTCTCGAGTTTTGATGCGTTTTGCCTTTCCAAATATTCATAGATTTAACAAAAGAGAAAATCCGTGTCCATTATTTTTCAAAACTCTCACTGGCGGACTAATTGGATTTGCTATTTATTGATGCTGTCAACATGCCTATTTAGTCCTCATCAAGCTGTCTCCCTCCCAATCTCAGTAACTCCCTTAGGGGAGGTTCGAGTCCCACAAGGGATAGTCATGATGTTAGTGTAGTATAAGAGGTTAGTTTAGGTTAAGTATTTACTTCCCCCCATTGGCTGGAGGTAACCTGCCCGGTGTGGTTCAGGTAACCGGCCCGATTACGTAGAAACAGGCCGCAAGAACCATCTACAAGAAATCAAATAGAAAAACAAACAAACTGTAAATGTATATCTTGATATGTAGCCGTGCGTTCACATACCGAAATAGCATTTACTTTCTCGTGAAACATGTTTTGTATGGGAGGCATCTGCCTTTTCCAATTTTCCCTAGAAAAACGAGTTACGGTGCAAGTTCAGAGAAGTACTTATTTTATAGTTGTCCAGTTTTACCGAAGTTTTGCGTTGTGTTTTAGAGGACAACTTAGCCAAAGGTTCTTCATACAAAGACATTTTAAGAAGAGAAATTTTAAATGCACCCTCACAATCACATTACTTACCACTAATTTCGTAAACATTTATGAGCAGTTCATCATCATCATCATTCAGCAGAAAGACGACCACTGCTGGACATAGGCCTCCCCCAAGACATGTTGAGGTGCCATAATCGCCACGCTTGTCAGGCAGGTTGGCGATCGTAGTGTGGTTGTAAAAGTACTCAGAGAACGCTGCTGCCCATCCTCTAGTGAATCGCTTAGTCGCCTTTTACGACACCCATGGAAAGAAATGGGGTAGTGCTATTCTTTACGTCCAGCACCACACGAACGCATGAGCAGTTACTCAAACAAAAATATAAGACCATTGAAATTTTTATTTTGCAATATTTTCAAACAATTTATAATTAACTTATTAGCATTACATCAGATTCTAAAACTCTTAGCTTAATTATTTCGATTTTGTTCAAACATTTGAGATATGTTTCCGTTGATAATTCAGCTTCCTTCCTGTGTTATCATTCATGTTCGTTTGTCTCTCTTTGTCATAATATAATATAGTTGTGATATAAAACGTGTCTGTTTATCTGTTTTCATTAGACGCTTACCGTGAACATGTTAAGATAACATAAAACGTTAATAAATATTGAATGTTAGATCATTGTAAGACCGGTTTTGTTTGGGTAGTATCTGATTTCGTTTATTTTGGGAGATGTCCTCTACACATTGTCCATAATGTCTATCCATGCACGATGCTCGACGTAAAACGATAGTGCATGGGCCTGCTCGACAGCAAAATGTACGATGGTTTGCTTGTCAGCAAGTGCACGGATCGACAATGAGTAGATGGCTTGAATTAGAATACGAACATAATATTTGCCTACATCATACCACTACCATCCTGTGAATTTGGCAAAGGTTTTGCATTTTCCCAATAACCTGGCCTCTTGTAAAAAAATAAAGTTGAAAAAAAACTATAACCCGACTACGTAAAAAATGGGTTCTGAAAAGGACGAAACAAGAAAATAATTCAAATAGAAATCCAGAAATGCATAGGTACAAAAATGGTCAAGGTAAAGCGGTGGTCGCACCAACTGTATACTATACATACCACGTCTGTTTAATGGAGGTGTTCCTGGCACCCACATATTTACATGGCCCGGGCCATTATTACGAATCTATTGACACCTCATTCATTAAAATTGGTTCAGTAGTTTAGGCGCTACGGTGGCTTCGCCGTAGTCGGGTAGGGTTTTTTAAACCCTATTTTGCACTACCTCCCCATGATAATAGTCCAATATTATGAATAAACTAGAATAGTAAAATTCAGAACTAAAAGTCTACCTTTAATAATGTATAGGATAAACACTATAACTGAAATCAATTTCGAAGATAACCTCCTTAAGTAAAAATAGATTTTCTATAAGTAGTTGCTAGCTTTCGTTTCCATTTTCTCTATCCATTTATACCACTTATAAGTGAGACCATACTAAATGACATAAAAGTTCAGGGTCGGTTAATAGAAAACAAATGCGTATATTAATTTGTTTTCTCCACGGTTGATCATTTACTCCCACTTATCTGTATCGTTACTATACTCTATATCTATATGAACATACAAAACTAGGGCAATATCTAGGAATAGATTAATAGTTATGACATTGTTCCAACATGATAAAAATAATTAGTCATGCCAATCATGTAGTTGATAAGCTACTGTATATTGTTTAAAATCATCAGCCTAATATTATTGAGCAACAGTTACATGAATATAATATTTTACATAATCCTTACCTAATCTAGCTACGCATATATTCCTCGGAGGGATAATCAAAGGCACCTTCTTTCATCGATGACGTATTAAGCCCCTAAGTGATAGGAAATAAACTGAACAAGTCTCTGTTTAACGTTAGACAGTATCGAAAGTCGAAATAGATTTATTTGGTAAATAAAGAATCTAATATGTAATTCTATAGGGACCTAGTTGTGAATCGATAAAGAACTGAAAATATGACAGTGAAAAGGTAGATAATCATTGATATCCAAGAGAAAGAAAAGAATCAAAAATCGAAATTCTATAATACTTCTAAGTATTCCAGCTACACGCAAGTCTACGTAACCAAGACCCGTTAATGTTATTACCAATGGAATCCCATTAACATATACAATTGGGTGAGCCTTTACGTAACTTGAAACTTAAATGTCACTCAATATTATTTTTGTATTAACTAAGTTACGAAAATCTGGAGTAAGGTCATCGTTGAGGTTGCGATGTTTTCTTTCGAATATTGAAGATGTTTTTTAATTACGAATTCAACGATTCTGATAATGTTTTTAACTTGATAACGAAATTTCGTGAGAGTTTCCGTTCGATGTTCAAATTGAAAGTTAAGCTTTGAGCATTCGGAGGTAATGTAACATTATAACGTACCTATATAATTCTGTAATTCTGTCAGAGAGACCTAACAGAATCGTGTAGAAGTGAATCTATCATTACAGTAATAGCTGATATCTGTATGTCAGGTACAATGCGGGCATGGTAAATATAGAAAATAAAACCAACATAGACTCTCCACCACTGGGAGTACTTATATTTAGGTTAATGGTTAGTAACATGAGCTAGGTCACAATACCTATATTAGTTTACACAAGAACTGAAAAATAATCAGGACATCCTAGTCACATAATAGAAGTCAGACTTCTTTAGCTGATCGGCACAGAAAGCGAGCTTCATCGAATGACAGCAGCCTTTATAACATCGGGTGCGTTGATCCATGACGACGACTACCCTCTTCTTTATCTTCTAAACATTGCCAAGTGTTGCCAGCGACCGATAACTCAGAGTGTGTTCAAAAATCGACTTTACGTAAGTGACTTTGAATTGTTGCTATCTGAAAGAATTGTTCCAATGGTTTTAAATTGTTCTAAACAGGCCTTACGAGGTAGCTGTAGGTAATAAAATTTTCATGATATATAGCTAAGCTTTCGTTTTATTGTTCCAGAGTTTTGGCTGGTATACATATCTTTTGAACAGACTCTTAGTGGGTTGTGGTAGTTGCCTTGTGGTGGAAAATAAATCTTCATCCTGCCAGCATTTTCCTTGTCAATAGTCAAGACTCGCTTTATTAAAATAACCCGTGCTTCGACAAGGTTCTTCATTCTTAATATTAAAGTAAAGTTTCAGTTTTGCGTGGGTTATCGCCGCCTGACCTTCTTTGTTATCATCATCTTTTAGCAGCCTCTCGTATAAATTCTCGTCTCATAAAAAAAGATGAATGTTCTATAAAAAGCTGTTAAAGCCTTGTTCAGCAACAAATTACTATAAATAGTATGAAATCCAATTTACAAGTTACAGGCGTTATCTATGTGGGCGCAGGCGGGGTTAGAATTGCGGGAAATTGAGAAAAATGGACCGACAGCGACACTGCGTGGGAGAGCGTGGGATAGCGTGAAATGTGACGACATGGCGCCCCGTGACGTCACGCCGCGCCCCCGACGACGCCGCGGCGGAACCAACACTGTTATTATAAAAATAATAACTTGATAAATATTTATGGCCAGTCAATGAATAATTTGAATAGAGGAAATCTTTGCTTTCGCAATTTGTAATTTGAACTTTTTTAGCTATCAAACTAATCGGAATTGTAATTTGGAAATAGAATCGTTAATAAACTTACTTCCATATTGAGCACTTGTGTTCGTGACGTTAAAATCTGTTTACGCCACAGTACTCGTTACTGTCAGTTTATAAATGTGTATTATCTATGTCTAAGGGACTAGATAGACTAATGCAGGTTTTTAAGCCAAAATCGCCATCACATGCCATTTTATGATAGCAGTTTTTTTGGTCCTCAGAGGCATAAAAATACGTAACAGCTACGTGTAAGTGATGTAGTTTCTTTTGTACTCCACGATCTACTTACAGTTAGTCTACAATCCACAGCAAATTCCAAGAAATATGAGAAAACACCTTTTCAAATCTCACAAGTACCTACCTATACACTTTCTATTATTAGACAGTTATAAATAGAACAAAAAATCCGTACAAACTTGCACAGCCCTTAACAGTAGCTATTACGTCGTCGTCTGTATCGGATAACTGTATCCACGGAACTGGAAAATTGGATGGGGACGCAAAAACTTAGTTATTTTTCAATGAAACGTGGAATTGAAACCGAAAGCGCCTTTCTAGCCATATTATCTCTTTGATTTAAACCTTTCTCGTACGTACGCGTATTGTGGGCTTAAAATAGAACTCCTCGGATTACACAAAGAGATAGGAGTATAATTGATTTTACGCTGTTCTGGTTGTTAAGGAAAACTAAATAATGTGTCAGCTGTTGATAACAGCGCAATTCGTATTAGATAAGCGAAAGCATAACAGGTTCATCCATGTACGATAGGTTTTTAAATTCTTCTTTCGTGTCAACATGAGCAAGAATAGGTCATTCTCATGGTGAAATGAGTAGCCAGTCGGTAAGGTTGATAACGGTTGAAAGAAACTTATAACTTCAAACAACAAAATGGTAGGTAAATACAAAAATCATTTTGGTTCTACACAATGGTCAATATTGCTTATACATATAAGTTGAGATAATAACATTGTTTGTTTATATGAAAAGACTAATAAAATTGAGCAAACTAAGTTCATTTCTAGGATTGTCAAAAATGGGTTCTTCTTCTCTCGTGTCAGCACGAGCCATACGAAAATAGCTCATGCTGTGGTGAAAAGATTAGCCAGTCAGCAAGGTTGGTAGCGGGGCTGATTGCCCAGGGTGCTACTGGATGGTACGTACTTAAGTATCGTCACCTGTGGAGGCTCTTTGCATGCACCCCATGCTTTTGAATTATTATCGTTGCATATGTGCCTGTAACCTATGCCAATGAATGTGATGTCAAGTCGACTTTTCTCTATAATTCTGTCAATGTTTCTATAATATAGAAGGATGCACGTTCGTGTAGATGAAATTCAGTTGACAACAAAGAGTTAGAAAACAATTAGAACCTACTTCTATTGCACGTTAAACCGTTCTAAACTATGAAATCGCGTGTCCTGCTATTCCAATCAAATTTAAATATGGAACACCACACGTTACACCGTGGGTAGCTGATAACATGTTATATAGAGCAGCAACTGTTAATGCAGTCATTGAGTGTCGTGACGTCATAGGCTGTCTAGACAAAATTTATGGTTCGCATCCAATAACGTCACATCCGCCTACGTCGAGGCAAGTTCAGTTAGCACTTCAATCATGGCAGCCGTGGGCTGGTATGCAAAATTAAAATTTATCGCAAATCCCTTAAACTTCGATTCAACGAATATAAATACGAATTCTTTTATGAAATATTCTGATCCAATCAGAATTATTGGTTGAAAGATAAATTGTAATGCGTAGGAAGCGACAGGTGTTAGCTTAGTGACGAGTAATAATAAATTCTAATTATTGTCTTCAGTTGGTTTTACTACTTTATCCAGTAGGTATGACCTGTGCCGTTAAGAGATTAAAGAGAAACTTTTGCATAATTTTCTTATCACCACAGTGTTTAAATTTAAATATCATATTATATGCGATAACTTATAACTGCAAGGTTTCCTCAAGGACCTATAATAGGTCCTCAAAATACAAAACTAATTATTTCTCATTATTAAAATCTACTATAAAAAAGTATGTCATATCGTAAAGCGTGAAAAGCAAATGGAAGTTAATTTCATTTTCTAAAAATAGAACATTTCTAATACAACTTGGTTACATGCTTAGTTATAGTCTTATAACGTTTTCAATAGAAGGTCCTTATTAGCGTCAAACATTAAACCCCATGAAACCAATATTTCCAACATAAAAATTCATGAGTCGATATCGATCAAACATGTTATCTTCAAGCATTTTCGGCTTTCGACGAAAACATTAGCATGGAGTGGCGTCAGACCTTTAAATATCGGACGCGAGGAAAGATGAGATAAATTATTACACATTAACCATCGCCGAGTGATTTGATTCGATTAGGTTGCTTGTCATGATAAAGAAAGCAATGTAGAACGATCGATGTATTGGGTCGCGTTAGTAACATGAAAAGACGAGGTCGTGATGAAACTGTGTGGTGTTAAAGCAATTATCTTCCATCTATTGTCTAGACGACTTATAGATGTAGTATATCAAGTTGCTATGTAGATATTATAGGCTTCTCCTTATTCTGTTACTGTATCTGTACCTGCTGAAATTACTGAACTAATTTGAAGGCTTTTAAGCCAGTAAGAAACTTGAAAGGTACTTTTATTAAAGAATTGTTGAAAATAAAACGCAAATATTTTTTTTAAGTATTATATTCTCATACTAACAATTTTCACACTCACATTGAGTTAATTAAAGAAAGAATAAACGACAATCTATGTAACAAAGATGAAATTGTAAGTTTTTAAACAATGAAGAAAATAAGAGACTCTATTGCTAAAATTCTTTTAGCATTTCTTCTCAGCGACTACTCTTCGAAAAAGATAAAAAGGTGGGAGTTAATGATGAATGAAATCATAATCATATCTTTACCGGAAGAAAAATTGTATGTACAAATTTTAAAATTCTTATTCTCTATTTCAACTACGCCCATCGAACCGAAAACACAATCTAATACTTTAATTACTTGCTTACGGACCGCATCGTTATATTGTTGTACCGAAAGACCAGAATTCTCATGCGATGACGGTGCGGCGACCTATTTCGCACCAATCTCGGAGTCCCACGATTGCAACAACAGATGCTAACAAGAACTGTGACTACTCAGTAGAATGAGCTATAAAAATCTAGTTGGTGCTTACGTTACTGTTCTAGAGATATACATACCTTCGGTTTCTGATTTGAGAATTCGGGATAAACAAATACTTAAGTAACACTTGAGTATGGAGTTGTCAAAATAATTACGGATTTTAAAGCATTTTTTTGACAACTTTGTACTCAAATATTACTTAAATATTTGCTTATTCCGAATTCTCAAATCAGAAACCAAAGGTATGACTGCTTCACAATAAAAAATTAAAGGCCTAAGATGTACCTAACGTAAAATTAAAACAGAGAATTTCAAAAAAATACGAAAATTGAAGATAGAAAGCGCTTTTAAGTAAACTAAAAAAAACATATTTTTACAGGTAAAGAATTTTTTGTGGAACAAAATAAATTATTATTTTTACGGGTAAGATTTTTACAATCCATCATCGTCAAAGTTATGTTCTTTAAGGCTTCTTCGTTATTTCAGGTACACATTATTTTAACTTTTTACCTGTTACGGCACTTATAATTGACCCAGATTAATTTTAACAGACCGAATAGCGATCTCTAAAAATATAACAATTAAACCAAAAAAACAGTTACACCAAAAGTTCTGTGCTGTCTCTGAAGGGCAAACAAGATCTCATTGAATTCAAAACATCAGACAAATCGGTATCATTAAACGACATTGCTTCACATTAGCAAGTTTAACAAGAGCAAGTCGAAATGCACTGCTCGATCGCGATAAAAGCCAATCCGACAACGGTACAGAGTGAACCGGATGCGAATCCACTATCGGCTGGTGAAAGTAGATGTTACAAAAAATGCTCCCATTCCTTGCGCCGGTTGATATTTCATGAGACATTCACTTGATACCAAATAGCGTGTGTGTGTAGCCTGTTTTCTCAGGGCAACGTGATCTGGACCAGGCTTTTGACTCAAAATTGGCGAAAGGAATTTTGGTACTGCTTCTTGTTAAATTCTACTTTATTTCACAAGTAGAGCTCCGATTATTGCTAAAACATTAATACGTAATATTATTATTTCTCGATCTGTTTCCACATTTCTTCTTAGGTAATCTTTTAATGTTGTATCGTATAAAGACTATATTAATATTTCCGGTGTACATTCACTTAACTCAAAGTAGACATCTGCTGTAGTGTTTAGATATTTGATAGGGTGCAGCTCGTGCCTGAGTTCATAATTTCAAAGTCGTTACTTTGCTATACCCTACGGGGGACTGGAGAAGGATGGAAATTTAGAATTTTTGAAATGTAATTAGTGCTTACTGGCTTCAGAAATAAGGGAAATGATATTTACGGGTGTCCCTCCGGGTAGTCGGTCTCAAAAGATAATAATTATATAAACACATTAAAGACTGCCTCGTTGATCTAGGGATTGCAATTTTTAGATTTGATGTAGCTGCACAAGCACATTTATCTACCTGATATAATTTCTTACCTTATTACAATTTTCACAACCACTTACGTACAGCAAGAACCTTCGGTCTTCTTCTCTCGTGTTGTAATGATCTATTCAAGTCGAAAATAGCTTATGCCGCCGTGAAAAGATTAGTCAGCAAGGTTAGAAAGGCTGCCCAACCGGGCATAACATGCGCAACGCGAAATAATTTTGTCGTTGCGTTATCTCGTGTTGAGATGAGATATATACATTATCTCGCCTCGGCACGGGATAATGCGACGACAAAATTATTTTACGCTGCGCATATTAGGCTTGCATGTGTGGTGTGTGTGTGGTAATGGGATTTAAACATAACGGTGAAATAATGGCGTACTATACACCTCTGCCCAAACCTTCGGGGTATACAGACGTGATGTTATGTTATTAAAGACATCAAATAGTGAAGGTTTTTTTATATAAATATTGCAAAGTAGCTCCTAACAAACAAAAATCTCCTCCTCATTATAATATTAGTACGACAACGCTCCTAATAGATCACGACCTAAAGTGAAACACGAATGAATTATTTGATTCCATCTCCCGTGCACCCTGCTTATTCAGAAAATAGCTACATTTAACTGTTTCTCACGTCTCGTGGCTCGTTTGAAAGCGACGCCGTCCTTTAGTATCAGGATGGTGAAGTTAGCATGCACGACGGGCGGTTTACGGCCCACTACACTGCATGCCCCAAATTCTAGTGCATTTTGTCTTACCTATAAAGTTGCTCCACATCCTGTTGAACAAACGAATTTAATACCGGTTAAAATAAGCTCCGCAGTTTGGGATACTAAGAAAGTCTTCCGTGTTCTTTGTCCTATTTTAGGGAAGTTGGAATAGGAAACTATTGTAGGAGTCTAGTTTGAAGTTAAAATACGTTTTTAGGCTTATTGTGAGCGTGTATTTATTTTAAGTTACAAACAGATCAGAGTAATTGTGTTGAATATTATCATGTATGCTGTCTTATGAAAAAATTATTAAAATTCCAATTCCTACATTCAGAAAGATCGAACTCATTTCATACAGAAATAAACATTCCTTGCCAAAGAAGGCTGAAAAATGTAAACGATTAAAGATCTTTGGAAATTAACACTCACAAAGATTCTAGGGGTTCAAGGAAGTATTTTAGTTGTCCTTGCAAATCGATAGGAAGGACTTTTAACTTCTTGATTATACCTAGCGATAACTTACCCAATTTATGCCGAACATATAAAATACTTGGCGACCTTAAGTTGCTTGGATAAAAGGAACATAAATGTTAATATAATCGAATCGTTTTCAATATTCGTATGCAAATACTATTAAGTTGTCTTATTTATGCAATGCACTATGAACGACAGAACTTCATGCTATAATGCATAATTTGGTCAATATATTTTGAAGAACTGGATTCTAAATGTCCGTATCTATTATCTTAGCCTTATAGTCGACATGATTTAATTTATTGGAATTTGCAATCTAGCAGGTGAATTGGTCACAGTTATCATATCAAACTTATCGAACAGTTTTGTTTTGTCTCCATAGATGTCAATAATTACTGTTGTGTTTTATACTCATTAAATTGTTCTTTATTCTTTCCAGTAATGACTTATGGTTTCATACCGTAACAATCTATTACCACCTCCGTGTCTTATACGATCAAGCGAAAAAAATCAAATTTAATTGCTCAAAGAACAATGCAATAAAAGAAATGTAGTAGAGACTGACTCTAATTGATAAATGTGTTTAATTTGAGGCTAGCGTTTGACTATCATAAGCGTTTGTTCTTCTCTCACATATCAATTAAGTGCAATGTAAGAAAGAGATGGGAATAGCATCTGCCAATTGTTTTCGTTGAAGCTCTCACGCGGCCGTTCACAATGAATGAGATGATAAATTGTTTTGATAATGTTACGGCTTTCGTATAACAGTATTATTGTATTTTGTCAGGTACTTAAACGTGTTAATATAATGATAGCTGTTCGTACTTTTATTGATTTATTTATATTTTTCATTAACCTGATCGTTTAATTTGAGTTTTCTCTTGAATTGTTTGTTCCGAATTGATGTCGTTTGTAAAATGACTAGAATTAACTGCCTGAAGAAATCATGTAGATTAAAAATTTATTCAAATATGTCCCTAACTCCATATTGTAAACAATTTAAATTTCATAATACCGGAAAACCTTATCTTACTCTTACTGTATGTAGATCCGGTAAAATATCTATATTGATGCTAATGGAGATATCATACCGGATTCTAATAATTATATACCTAAATAACCACGCCTACCTAAGCGAGTTTATCAAATTACCAATTCAGGTATGCATCACCTAATTTTCTCTATCGCTTAATTACTCGTTTAATATTCTCGATTAGTGCGTGATAGACTAATCTGCTGAATCTAGATCAATCTAAAGGTTATTGTATTGTGCAGAGCTTGCTACCAATATGCCATATTTTACGATTGCACAACCGGCCAACTTTAAGAATTGGTACGCGAACCGGTTTACTGGTCCAGTTGCATCACTATGCACATTTGACAGCATATGTAAGTGTGTGTGCAAAGGTGTATAACCGGTCTATTAATTTCGATTATTTAGTTGACGAAATCGGGCTATTGTTTTCTTTGAAATCGAGATTGAAATTGACAAATGGTTTTGGTGCATTAACAGTTTTTGTGTATAAAATATTCATTAACCAAGAGGATCCTAATGCAGAATTTTCTTTAGGTACTTTTCCAGAAAAACTCACGTTTAGTTCTGATAATGGCACAACTGTTGCTTATCGACGAAACAACAAGAATACCTAGTAGAAACGATCCTGTACTCATTAAAATCTAGATTCTGACTCCAAACTTTTACTGATGTGTGCCTTTATGTAATTACAAGACCAACTATTACCGAGTAAATATTTCAGGATAAATATTATATTGGAATATATCTCTAATCGTTGCAGTCTAGGAAACCAATGATCAATAACTAGATTAAAATTTCCCTTAGTAATGGAGTAGAATCTAATATCGTAATGGTTGTTCTAGCAAACGTTAGCTACAGCAATGGTCAACCCCGTTAGCTTACTGCATTATGGTTCAGGTGGTACCGGTGGTACTCCTCGGTACCGCTGCTAGTTCCACTTAGCCTGCAAGGAATGCACGATACACGCAGTTAATGCATGTATATGAATATCGTCCGGACGTTAAAATGTCGTATAGAAGATAAACAAACTTTTGATTATGAAACATTTATTTTGCTTTTTGGAACCAAAACATTTTTAGAAAACCTTGTAGTAAATTCTTCAATAAATAACAGTTTTTCTTTCTAAAAATGAGTATTTTTAATGAATTTTAAAAACAAAATAGGTACATGTTTCACGACCATTTTTGTTTTTTCTGCTTGCGGACCATTTCTACGTAACCGAGCAGTTATTGGCGAGACCTGAAGGATCTCCAGTCAATGGGGGGGAAGTAAAATATTTAACTTAAGCTAACTTCTTATACTACACTAACTTCATGACTACCTGCAACAACAGCACTAAGGGCGAATCCTAGTAGGACTCGGACCTCGGCTTAGGGCGTTGCTGGCGGGGTATTGGGAGGGAGACAGCTTAATGAAGGCTTTGTTTACTTTTTATACTTCGCAATCGAGATTAATGCACCGAGAAACTTGTCAACATCTTAATTTCTATATTTCCGTATGTGCATTACAATGAGAGAAAAGTCGTGACTTACACATGATATTTGATACAAGTCCATTAATGAGACTTCTTGGAATAAATGGAGACATGGACGAGGAAGTTTATATGATATGAAATAACAATATAAGTCCCAAATAATTTTGTCACAGCTAAATGCCAGGTGTTGTTACTACTTAAGTTATCAATGTCACTGTCCCTTTTAAATCCGTGTAAGTAAGTATGTGTGTGTGCGCTAGGCAAAGAAGTAAGTCAAGTTTATTTATATTGACTTAGTAAAAAATAATAGTGATAATAAATAAGTGATGTAATTATAGAAGTGTGTTTACGTTGATAACATCTAGTTGCACTATCATATCCTTTTGAAAATGATAATAGTCGATCGTAACTTTGCTATCATCTGATAAGTAATTGGAAATTCATTAATACAATGTTTTGATATCAGGAAGAGGAAAATGTAATGAAATAAAATATGATTACCTACTTCAAGTAAGTAGGTAATCAAAGGTGATTAGAAGTTTTGCTAACAAAATGATACAAATAAATAGCTTACGTATTCATTACTTTTGATTTTGTACGCAGAAAACAAGTTATTTATATAAAATAAAATAAAATATTCTGTATAGATGCAATCCGATTTAGCCTTGCTATTTTAAAAGTCATAAAGATAAAAACATTTTGGAAAATCAATTTCGTTAAGGTCATGGATTAAAAAAAACAATTAAATAAGTGTTTACTACTAAAGTTAGCCTCCACGAGTGACGATACTTCAGGACGTCCGGAGCACACTGGGCAGTCAGCGCCGCTACCAACTTTGCTGACTGGCTAATCTTTTCACCACGGGTGGCATGAGCTATTCTTGTATACTCGTGCCGACACGATAGAAGAAGACTACTAAAGTTCTTGAAAATAAATTAAATATAAACATTATGTTTTAGACCACCAAAAAGCTATAGATGAGTGTACCTATCAAATCAGGAGGTGGTCACTGCAACCAGCCACTTGCTGAGGAACTAGTATTCCGGTATGGTACAGCCCCCGATTCAGAACCTATTCGATAAGCAGTTGTCGACTGATTCGGTTTGTTATCTCGTTTTGTCTACTATTCTCGTTATGAGAGAAAGAGATAGCTCACCTTATCGTTTGACAACTGACTAATCGAATCAGGGGTTGCTCCGGTTGGTATTAAACTGCTCATCTTCTGTACATAGCTTGTTCTCAACATTAAGACTGCGAGGCCAATTCTAAAAGCAAAATTATTTATAATTAATTTATAAGAAAAAATAAATAAACGCCGTGGTTGACCTGCGTTTCGATTGCAATTCTACGCTTTCTATCAAGCTTGACCTTTCTATATCGGTCATTTATAAAACTGTAGGAATTCCTGTTGATGCACAGAAATTTGCGTAGATAAGGACCAGATTCTCAATTTTTAAGAAAAATAAGAATAATTGAAAGTACCAAAGTCGCGTACAATGCAAGTGTTACATCGCATCTACTTAGCAAAACCTCTCAGCTTGCAATTTTATAAAACACACAATTATCGGCGAGAGGTTGCCAAACTGTTGAATGACTTAGTCACGACTGTTACCCAATAGTAATCGTGGATCCACACGATTCTAAACGTGTAATTATATATTTTTTATTTATTTTAACCTTTCGTGAGACAATGAGCGATTCACTATGTGTTTCGTGCTGTGTGAATGTGGCTGAATAGATCTAAATGACAGACAAGTTAGCTATTACGAGTAGACGATAGTGCTAAACTATTATTACTGTTTTATCTGGGGTACAAAGCTGTACAGTACAGTCAGAAACAATAATATCTTCGAATATCGGCGTACCAATGGATTAAAATTACGAATAACAGCTATGTATGGAACGGTTAAATACGTGCTTATGTAAAGAACGGACAGTCGTTCTATCCATAGTCGCATTTATTCTTGAGCATTTTGGCGGTATTAACGTATTGCTTTTGACTGTACATCGCATAAATACATATTTGATATAATTTTATTTGGATTTATTCTCTAGCATATAAAACTGATTTTCGAGTTGTGTTTATAAGCATCTTGTAGCAAGTAGGAGAAAGGATCTGACGTTTCCATAGTAGGTATTGTTTGAGTCCCATGGAAACCATGTGTAACCTTACGGTTTTTAAATATGATGATGATATGATATCGTGTGTTAGTTTATTGAAAAAGTCAGTTACGATGACAATTTCTTTCTCTTTGCCGCATACCTGCAGTAATTTTAAGTTGTACAAAAGTTTCAACCAGGCATTCAACACACATAGGAGTGACCTTCTAAAAGCCAGTCATTGAGTCACAGGGCAGTCAATGACATCATAAGTTTTTACCATGCAAAGCCTTTTCTGGGAAAATTTCAAGGCAAGAAACATGGCGTGAGCTAATTGCTAACGCCAGCTAGTTACATGTGACTGTAAGTTCATTCCCATGGACCTAAGGTACCAAAATCAATTGTGAGTAAATCAAATAATTATTAAAATTCAAAAATTCGTAAGTAGGTAACTACTATGGAATAGTAATACAATTTCACTAAAAGTTACAAAATTAAATCATCGTAACATAAAAATCGAACTGAGCGAGAAGACCAATACCTACTTAGTATTTGGCTAAAATACACCGGAGAAAATCTCGTAGATCGCTACGACGAAATAATGAGATGATAAAAGTACATCTCGTAGACCGCTACGATGAAATAGGGAGAAAATAACAGAACATCTCGTAGACCGCTACGACGAAATAGGGGAGGATTTTAGAACATCTCGTAGACCGCTACGACGAATGAGAGGATTATAGAACATCTTTTAGACCGCTACGACGAAATAGGGCAGGATTATAGAATACTAGCTTTTGCCAGCGGTTTCGCTCGCGTTAATTTAGAATTTGTCAATCAACTCTTAACACACTAAAGTTTCCTTAATATTATAATTCAATCATGATTCGAAAGACACGTGGCGCCATCTATTATCATTATTGTTGTTTTCCTCGGGAACAGTACTTTTTTTCGGGATAAAAGGTACCCTATGTCCGTCTCGGTACACCTGACAACGAACGCAAAATTTCAGGATGATCCGTTCAGTGGTTTAGGCGTGAAAAGGTAACAAACTTACTTTCGCATTTATAATATTAGTTAGGATCTCGCGTAGACCGCTGCGAAGAAATAGGGAGAGAATAATAGAACATCGCGTAGACCACTGCGACGAAATAGGGAGGGGGAAAGTTACATAATCACCACGAAGTACAAAAATAATTTCAGAGTAATATCACCAGTGCATAGGAAGATACTGCTGCACTTTCTTTGGGACTGTCACACATGGTGCGGATGCTATTATATTTTATTTTGCGAGTATCTGCGCATAAAAACTTACAGTATCTAAAAGAATCAGACACGGAAAAGATAAATATATGAAAATCGATCTGCAGATATTATATCCACATTTATAATTATGTTATACTCTAATAGAATCTGTTGATATCGGTCGGTACCTTCAGATACCTAACGTTATCAATTACTTTTTCTGTGCCGTGTGTCCATTGATTTCTATGAAGACCGATATCGTAAGGTGAGAGTCTGAGCGCATAGATATAGATCTTAGTATCTGCTGCAACGTGTGTGGCACACTTGCAAGAAATGATAGCGGTAATTTGATATCTTCTTTATAAAATAATCGGTGTGTGTGTGTGTATGATGATCAAAGAAAACAAACGATTGAAGCATATGTCCGCACGAGTCGAGTGGAAATTTAATTAGCACTATACTAACGAGTCATCATCTAGGCTCTAATACGAAACACAAATGAGACAGAAGGTCTACACTATTGTGTTTAGTAGTTGCGATAGAAAGCTTACACGAACGAACAGAAATACAACTCTCTCTCTCTCGTGTGCTATGAGAACTTTACCCACGGTTAAAAGATAAGCCAAGATGCGAAATAGCAACTATTTTAATCAGTGGTATCAAGGCTGACTGCCCAGAGTGCTCCGGACGTACTTCAAGTATTAATTACTCATGGAGACTTTTTTAGCGCATCCCAAAAATACCACTAAATAGCACGGCAGCTTTTTGAAACTACTTTGTTTTACCAGTAAAAGATATTGTAGAACTTTCGTGTGAATTCCTTGCTTCGCATTGTTACAATCTTAAACAGAATCAGATTTTTTTATTTGCTTACAACATGGTCATTTTAAATAGAGATATTAAATTAATACAATTAATTAGCTTTGCACATGTTATGCACAATATAAGCGTGCCAAATAATAGCAATAGTGGATAGTTATGATAGTTATTATATTATTGTTGCAGATATTTAAAATGTATTATCAATTAATATTGAAGTCAATTTGCCAATTTAAGGTAAGTTATGAACATTAAATTAATACTCTTTGAGCTATGAGTTATAAGTGAGCCTTCTGTATTACCTACCTCATGTGACATCTGACCAGAAAATTGATTGGTATGTAGCTTCAATCAATCTAAAAATATAACATCTCTATTTGATTGGAAGACAGTTTTATTGTACGCAACAATCTTATTAATACAAAGGAATGTCGTTTTAAAACGTCTCGTAATATGCTTTTTAAATTTCTAAAATTATTCAGAATCATTTATACGCTTTTCAGAGTCAAAATGCAATATAGTTAAAACTTTAATTGATTTATGCTACTTAATATGTCCATTTAAATAAAGAAAGTAACTAATTGAATTATAAAATCATTCAGCTTTTAAGTAAATTGAATTATAAAATCATTCTGCGTTTAAGTAAATTCATGAATATGAATGTGCCTTTCCAAATATCAAATATTGTACAACGTGTTTGTTATAAATGCAACACAAGTAATTTTGATTCCAAATTCATTAATTACTATCACGGTTGTTGCCATTTCAGCATGAACATTCTCTTCTTACATAAAAACACCAACAAACTTAAAAGAATTTGTAAACATAAAGATCTTTTTTTAGTCACTCTTCCATAAGCTACGCATAATTTTTATTCACAATACATTTGTAAAAGTCAATCACATCACAGGTGTTAAAGAACCCACATTCCGAACCGAATTGAAATGTTTATCACGAACTACTTTTCGGTTTTCCCCACAAGAGGACCACTATATCACTAGGTTCAATACCCTAGCGATTTTAAGAGCTATTAGCTATATGAAAAATCGTATAAACACATTTAGCTTGTTTGTAATAAAGCATAGGGATTGAAATGCAAATAAGATGTGGGTTCTTGGAAAATCTTAAACACGTGCAAAAAGAATCAACAGACGCGTCATGCACACCGTCTTTTACAAAATCACTTCATTAATTCAGACGTTAGAAGGCAAGCCACACACACATACAAAGGTACAGGTACTTAGTTATGCCTTTCTTTTGCTGCTTCGGGCAATAAGGCGTTGGACGTAATGTCGGAAGCTCATCAGGCAGTCGGAAGGTGTCCGGCAGAGGTCGGCGACCGTGTTCGGCTCCATGGCCGTTCGTTCGCCTCCTCTATTTGTACGGTGCCTATTTACACTCACTGCCAAGGTGAGGGACACGATATTAAGGTGCAGATCGATTAGAACGTAACAAGAATCGAGATGTTTTCGCGTAACGAATATTTTCGGCACAAAAACATTTCTATTTTTAACAACATTTGTTCAATTGTTCTTTGTGAACAAAAGAGTGCATGTAATAAAATATCGGGAGTGCTTCTAAAATAGACTGGATTTTGGAACTAGTTTTTAGCTAGACTAGTTTTATAAAAGGTTTATTGTTGGCAGTCATGTAGATAACCTCGATGCACGTGCGACATGTTATATTTCAGTCTACCTACTGTCTAGCTTTGTGACACTAGGAAAAGTTCCATTCAAAGCTATTTAACTTTTTAACGATATATATGCTTATTCTTTAGTCTATATATACATATCACTACATAGTATAAAACAAAGTCGCTTCCCGCTGTCTGTCTGTCCTTATGTTTGCTTAGATCTTTAAAACTGAGCAACGGATTTTGATGCGGTTTTTTTTAATAGATAGAGTGATTCACGAGGAAGGTTTATATGTATAATACATTGTATCCGAGCGAAGCCGGGGTGGGTAACTAGTAGATACTATAGCTTACAAATTGCGTTGTTCACACATTCAACGTTCAAACAATTGATCTAGTTTGACAAAACCTTTAGAATGGTTGAATTGCGAATTATAAGACATTGACCCTGATGCAAGGCGAGCAGTTTTATTGCTACTGATTATATCATCAATGTTTTTTTTATATGAACCGTTTCGCCGTGTATTCTAGAAACTGTTTGGTTTATGCAATGCTGTCTTGAGAAAGCTAAGCTATAGTCAAGATTATAAACGAAGCAACTTCTTGTTCGTGGACGCATATTTTAAGTTGCCCTTCCAATAATCATCATTCAATCAAAAATCGCCCATGAGCCCTCACAATACTTCTTCAAATCGACAAACGGATGTTTAAATAACAACGGCAAAAAACTTGCGGGGAATCACAATTCACAAAACTTAGATGTTAATTACCTATAACTTCTATTCAAAAACATTCTATTAATAAATCGTCAGAAAACCCTACAAGATATTTTCTCAGAGTTTCCTTATCATTTATTTATTGATCAACTACTTACTGCCCTATTATTTACTAAGGTAAACCGAAGTACCTTTTTAGATCCTCACGGACACCCTCAATCTGGCGAAGGCTGGGGTATCAGGCTCTTACCGACAAATGGCCGATTCCTATGGATTACCGAGCGTTATTAGTTAAATTAAGACTTTGTACAAATACAAATAATGAAGCAAAGATCGTATTTCCAGAGAGTAGACCCTCCCATACGTAAAGAGCTATCATAGGTAAAATCAGCTTACGAGTCCATTTATACGCCCAGATTGGCAATAAAAAATCCTATACCTGTAGTCTACAAGGTGTAACTTAAATAACGCACAACCTCTTAACGAACATTGTAATAGTACATTATGAACAACTTTTACTATGAGACCAAAAACGAAATCGCGAAAAAAAAATCGTCTACCTATTTCCTACATTTTGACGAGTTATGCGAACATAAATGTAGGGAAAATCTGATTTTTTTTTCGCGATTTCATGTTTTGTCCCATAGTAAAAGTTGTTCATAATGATGAGTACAGTGACGCCTTCAGAAGTTGTGCGTTATTTAAAGTTACACCTTGTATATTACTATACTATATTAGTAAGGATAACGATTCGTTTTTGGGTATAGGAACCGGGTATAAAACCACCAAGTGGTCGTCCTCAGTACAGAAGAAAGTTACTCCGGGAACTCTGATGGAGTGGTCCCGTCCTGTGATACGTCTTTGGCACGTCCCGGGGAATCATTACACTGTTTCCCCATTATACCCCAACACCCTCGCAGTGCACAGCACGTAACCACTACGTGCTGTACCCTACCAAACAAACACCGGTCGTTAATTTTAATTCGACGCTAAATATTCTTAAAATCTAATAATATATTATGTAAATTGCTTCGCAAAAAAAAACTAAATACACGAAAATGAACTCTAAGGTGTAACAAACACCGTTGTAATACTCTTTTTTCATCTATAAAATGGCGTAACGTCTGCTAGGTTTATTGACCGAGGTTCACTGCCTATATAATAATATTTATGATACAATGTAGTAGTTAGGTAAACAGAATTGCTCTGTAGGAGGTTAAGAGATATATTTATGATGGGACGGTTATACATAGGAGTTCGTTCTGTGACAAATTATTGGTTGGTTAGCAAAAAAACAAACATTTATTTAATTTACACATGGTTTTACCGGATTTATGGTGCAGGGCAGATTTGAGTTTAGACAGAGTTTCTACTCAAAATCTGTCAAAAAGCCAACCTTATTCCTTAGATAAAAGTTAGCATCCGTTTGTAAAATTGGTTTTTAGTGTACGGTTACAGAATATCAACTATCCAGTATGAGCTGATCTCTCTGAAATAAAGATACTGATTACTCTCATTGTATAGACTTTCCGTTCCGTAGAGGTCAGCTTATACTGGAATAACTATTTATTTATGTACTCTTTATTGCACATACACCAGATTAACAAACAAGGAAAAACAATTTAAATACTAAAATGCACAATGGCTGGTCTTATCGCGTAAGGCGATCTCTTCCAGACAACCTTAAGATGGACTGGAAGAATGGAAAGAGAAAAACGGGCAGTCTGGGTGTACTTGTACATTGCGTAAATAATATTACTTAAATAGATTGATATGTATCCGTGTGTACCAAATTACCAATAAACTATAAATTAGATAACTACTGAGAATAAACACGTTATGCAAAGGTTTTCTAGCACCTATAATGATAGATGAACGAGTTGAATTTACTCTGAAAAACCTATGAGGTAACGTTCGTGCATTATCATGATTTGCATCGATCTGTTAATAATTAATGATGCACCTGTTTTCTGTAGGAAAACCACAGGAGGTTTTGTTTCCGCTTCATTTTAATGCAACGACCTATGTATCTAACCGGAATGGCTAAAAAACTTTATTTAAAAATGGAATCCCTGTCTAATCTAACGCAATCTAGTTTCTTTTTAATATTATTTAAATTGAATGTAATTATTACGTAGGTACTGCTATTATCATTGTGTTTATCATGGAAATTCTGCAAGAAAGTCCATCATAGGATGCCCACCTTTTTGACTCATTTTTGGTCCTTAAATCCGAAGACCCTAAAAAGAAAGGCTGGTTGACTTAAAATATGTTTTTTTGACTGACTTTGACTGAAACTGACAATTGGGTCAGTTCTTTAAGGAATGTCAGTTTTTTCGATTCGATCTAATAAGGAACATCAGCCCTAAGTTACTAATGATTCTAAGAGAAAAACTAAATTTTCTTTATCTATTACAGGAGATGCAAGATGTATTGGAAGAGGACTCAGAGATGTCGGACTGGTTGATCGAGAGGGATTCGAAGTCAGGTGTGGTGCTCCACGACAGGCTGATGACCGACGCCGCGTTGGGAGCCGCCCCCATCAAGACAGAACACTCCTACAGTCTACATTCAGATGTTGAGTCTGCACCCCCCTCGCCACACCATACCAAAGTTGACGGTAAGTCAGATAGATCTAGCGTATACTCGTATCTACGACATTACTTTAATCTAAAACAAGCGCCAAAAGCGAAAGAAAATCTGTCCTTCTTACCATTTCAGCTCCCCGATTCATTGTTATCTCGTTCCATCTACGATTCTAGTAACAGAAAAGAAAGAGATAGGTTACCAAATCGTTCGACAGCTGATAGATCGAATCGTTCTGAATCAGGAGGCAGTAAGTACAGAGGTAGTAACATTTCTGAATCTCGTGCAATAAAACAAGTGACATTTAGAGAATTTCTTCTTGTTTCTGGCGTTTGCTTTTCGGGGTCTACATGTCGGTTTCCAGATTACAAAGAAGTTTTATTTATCTCTAATGCAGTCACGGAGTAGATGGCTGCAACAGTACCAGTAGATTTCAATTAGTTTAAATCCATCCACCCAAAATAATATGATTTGTACTTCACTACGGGTAATGGGAGACACGCTTCCCTGACATAAAAATTGTCTTGCTGCTAAGTATAATGGCGTTTTTTTTATTTACACGCTTTCTGTTATGCAGCTGATAATGTAATTCCAAATTATAGTCAAGCTTCGGTCAAAATTAAATTAATGGCAGTAAGCATGCACTATACCTATTATTTATACATTATACTCACCAGTAAGCTTAATTTAAATTGATCACCTAACTTAAATACCCAATATACGTATCAAAAAAATATTAACTCCAGTAAAATTCAAAATATATTACACTACCTAACACAATAACATTCAATTTGTTCCACAAAGCTCATATATTTGATAATTAATGACGTACAGAAGCAGATACCAAATGTCTATAAAGAAAATTTGATAAAAACGAGTTTAAAAAACTCGTTTCACGGCTGTGAATACACGAACGATTTACATTACAATACCTTCGTTGCGTAATTCGTGTAATACTGTGTTTAGGTAACCGGTGGAATTGTATCAGATCTACATTATATATTGTTTATTCACGGTTATTTGTCACCAACCAGATAAAAGTAAGATATTTTTTGATCAACGAAAACATCTCCTTATTCTATGATATTGTTTCACCTTGTCGCGAAGATAACCTAGGGGTCAAAGGTGTACAAAAATTTGGCGATTACGTCAATTTGTAATTTCGTCCCGGATATGCATCAAGAGGTGTAAGAATACTAGTTAATTAACAACGTTGTAAAATATGCAGGTTTAGGAACTATCCTGTTTTCTTGAACGAGAATTTTCTAGAGCGCCAAATCCAGTAGCAAGTTTTACTGCAAATTGACTTGTGCAAACGACTTTCAGACTGTGGACACAACGCAGCAAGTCGACTTCTGCACGTTTCATAAACTAAGCGAGCAATGTCGTGCAATACCTAAGGGAGAGGCCACACGAGGCGGTGCGGTGCGGGGCACCGCACCGCAAACATTTTGCCGCATCAGCGTGCACACGTAGTACGCGGCGGTGCCGCGAGTAAGAGCCACACGGTGCGGTGCGACGCCGCACCGCACCGTCTGGAACTGCTCTCCGTCAACACATCTGCGGTGCGGTGCCTGCGCGACGCCTGAGCGGCGCCGCACCGCACCGGCTTCTTCTACGTCCCGATATTTTCGTCCGTACCCGCTTCTTTTTTATTTAAATCCCGGTGTTTGTAAAAAAATATCTTGCAATACTAACTTCAATACATTGCCACCGTCACTAATCATAGTTTTGGCGATAAACTCTTCAATCTACAAAGCGTTGATTAAACATGTCTTAAGCTTTCCATCTTACCTCAGCAAATAAAAAAACAAAAAAATAAAATTACGGAATACTGAAAACATGTTCAACTGTAATTAAAGTTCCATATTATCCATCAAAACAATGGTAATGTTTGATGACCTCGTTTATTGTCAACAGCCTGCGACCTTCAGTTGTTTAAACGAAAACGAATTCACTATTGTTGTGGACACTATTTTTATGTGAATTCAATCGCTTTATGGATTTTTGATATAATCGTAACGCGGGCGTGAGAACATTATGTAACCTTTTGTAATCGTGAATTTGATGAATATATAAAAACGGTTTTTAAATCAGAGTAGAGTTTGTATGACCTACAGATGGTTGTTTTGGGTCTGGGCGTTTGTGTATGTGAGATTTGTGTCTGTAAACGCACCCACGATACAAGAGAAATATTAGTGTGGGGCAATGTTTTTTTTTTTTTTAAAAAAGAGACCATGTACAGGTATTTACAAAGCAGTAACCCTAATTGCGTATCACACTCGCAATCACAATAGCGTTTGACAGATCAAGAAGAAGAGAGAAGAATCTCCATAGCAACGTATAAATTAACAATCCGATTTCTCCAAAAATTTGCACTACGCACTTATAATTTTTGTATCGTCAAAATGAATGTATTATGATTGTAATTTGTTACGCATTAAAAGGGCAAGTAATAGAGACAGTATTATTTTGAAAAAGGCTACAATCTTAATTTTAACTTCAATCACCAAGAAATAAAAATATCCCTGAATACTATGGGAATGGAATTTTTGGACATAATATCCATCCCTCTTTTAGGAGTAGAGGAAGAGGATTCTAATAGCAGTATGGGTAGCAGCTTCAACACATAAAAAGACCAATTACTTTTACTTATTTAATTACATTTACTTACATACTTACATTTACTTACTCACTTACATTTACTTACTTACTTACATTTACTTACTTACTTACTTACATTTACTTACTTACTTACATTTACTTACTTTTCATTCAAGATTTAAGACATCAATATATTCAATACTAGAGGTCGCTCGTGGCCTCGCCCGCGTGGACGTTTATCGCGTATTCCGTATTTTTCAGGATAAAAGTAGCCTATGTTCTTCTCCAGGTTTCAGATTATCTATGTACCAAGTTCCTTCAAAATCGGTTCAGCGGTTTAGGCGTGAAAGCGTCTCAGACTGACAGAGTTACTTTCGCATTTATAATATTAAGTAGGGATTCAATAATATCATATAATGTAATTTCGCTAAACTAAGCAAAATATCGGAAAGCACGTTTTCACCGATAAGTGAACTATATTCTATCGCGTGCATTACATAGTTGCATGATCAATAGTGAGTCATTGATGACAATAATCTATCAAGCAGATTGTTAATATAATTTTAGTTAGCGCAAGAAGTCAGAAATATCTTACAATTGTTTCACTTCTTTGCATTATTATTTATTATCCAACACACAATAGTTGTTTGAGAACTACATAACAAAGTCATGTCACATCTATTTATACAGTTGATTATATTCTTGTGATACAATTTTAATTTTGTTATTTTCAATAGGTACAGATCAATTCTCATGTGTTTTTTGATATTAAAAATTTTCTTCTTGGTACAAAGAGTTATATTGTGTTCCACGATAAGTATCACGAGTTAGGAAAATAATATTAACGTTTTTTCTGTAATTATGACAATCTTATCAAAATTATCGACGACGTAAATGAGAAGCAATACCTTTAGTCTATAACAAGACTTTGTTAAACTATAACAAGGTTGTCAGAGTTTAACAAAAGACCAATAAGCCCAATTTGGGAAGTTTTCACTAGTATTCTAGCGTAGGTACTTTCCGTACAGTACGACACAACTAAGAAATCGCATCGGCAAACTTCGTGAAACCGATCACTTCCGAAATGAATGCGACTTCAAAACCACGAATATGTGTTCTGCAATAAAAAATGATCTTTATGCTGGCGCAATAAGTGTAAGTAGCGCGAAAATGAGCGAATGCCATTGGTTGTTCGGTCAGGTACATCGATGTTCTTAGTTGTGTCTTACTGTACCTACAATATGCTTTTAATAACTTGACTTACAAAAGAGATGCCGATAGAGTTATACCTAGGGTTATACTATCCTATAAGTAGTATGTTCATTAAGACATATAATTTATATTTCTGTTCAGTCTGCTCACGACTGTATGGCTATAGTTTTAACAGCTGGCCCAGTGGCATTAATGTAACAACAAACAATTACATATGGCGTCATGGTTCGTTAATCTTATGTTTCGTTTTATTACAAAATTCACGTTTAATGTCGCTTGATGTAGGTACTAAGAAATACTTATGGGAGAGAACTAAGGACCTTGATGAAATTGAAATGCAAAGAAACCTACCAAAATACGACAAAGTACACTATTAAGTATGTTTTACGTACATTTAAATAGTAAAATGTCAGTACATATACATAACATCACGCCTATATTCGCTGAAAGGTTGGGCAGAGGTACACTCTCATGTCGCCGTTATGTTAGATCCCATGTAATAGAGGGCGAGGATATTGCCATCAACCGGGCACAAATCCAGACTCGGGGCTGCTACTAAGAAATTCCACACGGAAAAACCAAATAACACTTTAAGATAAACGCATTAAAAATGCAACATACCGATGCATGAAAAGACAGTCTTCGAAATTTATTTTTAGAACGTTTATACGTAATTTCACCACAACAAACTTACAGTATTATCATTATCAACATCCTCGCAATTACACACGAGGTTACAAACAAGTGCTTATCAATTTCTCTAACAGCACTAAAGATAACAATGTTTATACTATGAATCAGAACTATTTCGTCAACCATGTGGCTAGAGCCTTACACATGAGACCCTGACTTTTATAATTATATGCCCTATCGCGACACGCGTAGAGTTCAAATTACAATGAATGAACTATTCGAAAGTCAAGGGTGGCCACGTGTTCCTTGATAACCTCTTGACATTATATACTATCCTAGTAGTATAATGTTGTTATTGACATCCAAGGGGCATTAAATATGTCTTCTAGGCACTTTCACTACAGCTTATGAATTGCCCTGCATTCGTAACTCAACTTCATACATACATAAAGTCACGCCTTTTTCCCATGGGGGTAGGCAAAAACTATAGAAAGCCACATGCTACGATCCTTACATACTCTTTTCGCTTCGTCCACAGTCATACATCTTGTCATACACGCACGCCGATTGAAAGTTTTAAAGAACATCACCAGTAACATCGACGTGTGTCCTTTTCGCTAACATCGCGAGCGATATCGCGCTAGTCATGCCCGTTAGCTGTGTCGCCATGCCTTCATTAATTTATGCATGGCATCGAAATTTTCTATCAGATAAAATTTAAATTTCGGAAAAAAGAAGAATATTTTTAATTAATCTAAATCCCGTGCGGGGTTAATCTATACTTACCATTAATAGATCATGTGGTTTGAAGGAATTACACGAATTAATTTACACCCTGTATTATCCAGTATAACGAGCTTACTAATACGATTGCCGTTTTCGTAGTTTGCATTTCGTACTACGCACTGAATTCCCACCCGTGCACCGGTACGAGTCAGACAGCTGTTTCTTTGTATCCGTGTTTTTAATTCAAAAGTTGGTAAAATCTGCATCAATTGGTGTGTGCTATATTCGTAACGTGTAGTTAGCCAAAGAGCTGTTCTATTGAACTGTGCAGAGAATCTGAAGTGACAGACAGTGAATAAAGAGGCATCTCGAAATTATTAAAATTAGAAGAAAGAATAAACGTGTACCTACTCGAAGCGTTTGTGAGCCGTGACATTGACAAACAATGCAAGGTCATTTATTCTTGCGCTCCACAATTACTAATTAGTTAGAGAACTAACATTACAAGTTAATTACTTGAGCTCGCCTGGTCTAGCGGTATACCACTATAGATGCCGTGTGAAGGTGTTCAAGTTCAAATCCAACATCGCTCGAGTAAACTTTTTGTTATTTTTTGGTTCTTTTTGCACATTTTTATTGGATAATCTTGTAAAGTAAAATAATATAAGAGATAATATATTGTTTTTATCTGAAATATATAACGCTTTGAATCATGTTGAGGAGAACTCCCCCGAATAAGCCAACAGAAATGCTTTATGATTCTGAGCCAGAAGTAAGCGCTGTTCCAAAATCGCCACAGAATCTCTCTAACATCACACAGAGGTTCAAACGCAAGCATCAACATGATGATTACTTAAATGACTTCTTAGGGGAAATTCGAAAAATGATAAAGGATTTTACGGAAAGTCAGGATACAAAATATAATACATTGATTATTACAGTAAATGATATTAAGAGCCAAAATGCTGAGATAGAAAAAACCACCAAATTCTTATCAGCAAAATATGACGAATTGCTACCAAAATTGGGCCAGCTGGAGAAGGAAAACCGAGAAAAATTAGCTTATATACAGATACTGGAGGAGAAAATAGAAAGTTTAGAGACTTTTAATAAATCGTCTAGCCTGGAGATAAGAAACTTACCATTGAGCAAAACTGAAACCAAAGTTACTCTCTCCGAGACTCTGATAAATACCAGTAAGGTTCTGAATGTCCACCTACAACAATCAGACATTCGAGATATTTATCGCCTGAAGTCCAAATCCGATAAAAATAGTGGCACAGTTGTAGTTGACCTGACCACAGTTATTGCTAAAGACAGTCTCCTACAAGCCTACAAAAACTACAACAAGAAAAATGGAGATAACAAATTATCCTCAAAAGACATACTGTCAGATGGCGAACGAAATCCAATCTATATGTCTGAAAATCTAACAGCTAAGAAGAGGCGATTATTTTATCTTGCACGAGAAAAGGCAAAAACCCTTGAATATAGTTACTGCTGGGTCTCGTACGGTAAGATTTTTTTGAGAAAAAAGGAGGGTATTCCCGCGATACGGATCGACTCTGAAAGAGACTTAGGCAAGCTACAACTAAACATAGAATGACTAAGCTCTAAAACTGGACAATTTTGTCTTCCGTTTACGATAGATTTCTGCATGCTTTTTTGCTATAGAAATTACTTGTTGATTGAACTAATGATTCTTGATATAACTTTGCACTGTAAACCTAATGTTCATTACAGTAGTTTTAATTACACACTAATCATACGAAAATCATACACCTTTCTACACTACCACTTATACACAATAATTATATACACACACTTTCAACACATTCAAATAATACACATACGTGCTAAAATAGTTTTATTAAGTAAAATGTATTTAGTAGCTTTTCGAGCACGTGTACGATTGTCTAAGAAACACATTTACAAGTTTCATAATATACGCATACATAATATTACAAATAAAGCTTTACGCACTAACTGCCGAAATTATGCGGTGCACCGTAAAGCATTTATAAATTATCATACTACATACATAATAACGGAAGTATTGGTGCTATCAGAGTGCTTGCTAAGTAAAACGCCTCCCATCCCATCACTAGATGGTCTCGTAAGCCCTTACGCTGTCTCCTTTGAACAAAATAACTTTAAAATTCGATAATGAAATATTATGTGCGATTGATAACTATTCGATATCCGATACCATATCCTGTGAACCTGAGCGTTGTGTATCTTTTCTGAAACAACCGAATTGCTACATAAAAATTCTATCGCAAAATATACGCAGTCTTAATGCTAACTTTGATAGCTTGAATATCCTCCTACACAGATTTCAATTTGAAAGTGACATTATTGTACTTTCGGAATGTTGGATGTCATGCAATCCGAATCTTCCTATCCTCGATGGATATTTAAGTTTGTCCACATCCTCGCACTATAATCAGAATGATGGGGTTGTAGTATTCGTAAAAAATAATATCAAAGCCTCTCTTGAAGAACCCGTCATACAAGAGGCAAACTGCATACTTATTAAAACTAATTGTGGTCTGGCTGTTATAGCACTATACCGTCCTTTCTGCTTCAAAACTATAAATAACTTCTTAATGTCCCTACAAAAAATAATAGATGGTTTATCATCTTACAAGAATATAATAATTGTAGGCGACATTAATATAAATATTGCTACCAACAGCTCTGATCGTTTTTTGTTTGATTACCTTGATTTTCTATCTCTGAATGGTTTCCTTCCAGCTTTCAATAAAGCAACACGTGCAAATAGTTGTCTAGATCATGTAATTTTGAAAACGAATATGCCTGTAAGTACGTTTATAATTGACTCCCTTATTACTGATCATGCACCTATATTGTGCTGTGCTAAAGTTAAAAACGTAAATAGACCAATAAAAAAAACAAATAATAAAACTCGACTATGAAGCTATAAAGATGGCATGTGATCATCTTGACTTCACTGCAATTTTTGACGCGGTTAACCCAAATGAGGCTATGGACATATTAATATCTAAAATTACTTATATCATACAAATAAATACAAAAATACTAAATATAACAAATAGAAACAGAATTCTGAAACCTTGGATGACAACTGGACTCATCAGATGTACTCGAAACAGGGATAGGATGCACAAAAAATTAAAACAAAATCCGGATAACGTAGTGCTTGAAATTACATATAAAAGATACAGAAATTTCTATAATAATCTTGTAAGGAAATTAAAGCGTGAATATGAAAAAAAGCTACTTAGAGAAGCAGGAACAAATAGTAAAAATATATGGAATGCCATAAATAATATAACAAATAGAAATTTAAAAAAAGATAACTCATTGGATCTGCTTTCAATAGAGCCAACACCACATGAATCTGTTAATGCCACAAACAAATTCTTTGCTACTATTGGGGAAAACTTAGCAAACAAAATCACCCCTCCAACTGTATCACTTCACAGTGCCACATCCAGTGTTCAGCAATGCAAAACGTCGTCTTTATGTAGCAATTCATTTGTTCTTCTTGATACTGATGAAACAGAAATTGAAAAACTAATTATTGGCCTGAAAAGTAACTGTTCTGCAGGCGATGATGGAATCTCATCAGATATACTTAAATTGATAAAAAATAAAATAGTACCTCCGCTTACGCATATCTTTAATATGTGCTTAAAGCTGGGCACATTTCCCGACTCACTTAAACGGTCTATAGTTCGACCCATTTTCAAGGGTGGTGATGGAAGCCGTGTCACTAACTATCGACCTATTTCTATTCTTACGTCTCTATCAAAAATTTTAGAAAGGATAATTAATATAAGGCTAATAAAATATTTAGAAAAATATAATCTACTCTCGAATCATCAATTTGGCTTCCGATCCGGCAAGTCCAAAGAAGATGCATTAAACAATTTCACTGATCACATTGTTAAAACCATAGACAACAAAAATAAATGTCTCACTATTTTTCTTGATCTGGCGAAGGCTTTTGACACGGTTTCTATTCCCGCCCTAGTTAACAAGTTACATCAACTCGGTATTCGAGGAAATCAACTGAAATTGCTCCAAGATTACCTATCCGGAAGAACACAAAGGGTAAAAATCTCTAATTATACGAGTGATGATCTGCCTGTTACCCATGGAGTGCCTCAGGGTAGTATTTTGGGCCCAACGTTATTCATAGTTTATATTAACGAGCTTACCCTACTTAATATTGAAAACTGTAAAATTATTTCCTATGCCGATGATACGACCCTGACATTCCATGGTGAAACCTGGGATGAAGTTTACCAAAAGGCACAGCATGGATTCAACATGGTCACTAAATGGCTCGCCTTAAATTACCTCTCACTAAATACAGACAAAACTAAATTCATCCCTTTCACAATTCGTAACCCCGGTAAATCGCTTCAACTAACTCATCACTTAATCGCTCACACTTGTCATACTGACACTGTAAATTGCTCTTGTCCGTCATTATCTTCCGTAGAATCTATAAAATATTTAGGTATTATATTTGACAAAAACTTTAACTTCAAAAATCATATCATCAATCTTTCAAACCGAATTAGGAAACTTATATATGTATTCAAGAAAATCAGACACTCAGCCAATATTAACTTAATGAAAATGATTTATTATTCTTTGTGTCAAGCGGTTATAACTTATTGCATCACTACCTGGGGTGGTGCTGCCAAAACGCATAATTTAATTATTGAACGTGCTCAAAGAGCCTTGCTTAAGGTTAGCTACTTTAAACCCATGTATTTTTCTACCACGGAGCTATACAGGGTTAGTGAAGTATTAACTGTACGCAAACTTTTTGTACTATTATTAATTATGAGACAACATTCCAGTGTCAGGCTAAACACCCTGACTGAAAAAGGAAATACAGGAAGAAGGCGGTTACAATTATTTAAGTCTGTGCCTTGTAGAACATGTTTTGCTCAAAGATTTAAACAGTTTCTAGGCCCAAGACTATATAATATAGCCAACAAAAAAAATGAAATTGTCTCCATGACAAAGAGAGACTGTAAACAGAAGGTGATCAGCTGGCTTATATCGCTATCATATGACGAAACAGAAAAACTGCTTCTTGTTCCTGCATAAATACTTCGTATTAATACTTAAGTAGTGTAAACGCCACACACACATACCCACACCCCATACATTGACACACCGCACACACATTCACACCCTGCACACATATTCATCCTCACCCCCAAACTCACATCCACTTGCACCCACACGTACACACACCCACCCACACACACACACACACAAACACACACCCGCACACACACGCAAACACACACACTCACTCACTCACACACTCATACACACCAACACACCCACACCCCCACTTACAACACACAATCATATTTAAATTCTTTCCTGTTCTTAAATAGTTCCTTAATAGTGTTATTTACTTACCTCTAACTTTTCCTCTTGCATGGTTATGTAAGCTTTCAACTGTTGTATAATTTTTATTTTTTTTAAAGAATCTGATTAACTTATTTTTTTAATTTTTGAACTAAAACCATATTAAGCTTTTCGGCTCTAATGTATAAATTATGCGAAATGCAAATGAGGGTGGGCGCTGATACCTATAATACAAGATATTAAGTTATCTTAGCTTAGGTATTAGTTGCAACTCTAACATGTAAATGTAACTACCTCTCGGCCTATTTTATTGTAAACCTGGTTCTTTATGTTAAACTTGAAGGTGCAAAATAAACATTTTTATTTATTATTATTATTATTAATTGCTCGGAGCACGGACCTTAACGTTCATGGTAAGTGTCCAGTGACTATAACCTTTTTGGTTATTTTACAGCGAAAGATATGAATCGAGGTCAAGTAGTATTTGATAAAATGTAAGTGCTGATACCTACGATAATTTACTGCTAATTACAAATGTAGGTAACAAGCTTGAGCCAACGTAAGCCAAAAGGTCAAATTTTAATTTGTACTTATCTTTTTATATTAAAGCAATTCAATAATACCTAACGTTTTTATGCGTATGATAGAAACTTATTCGTCCCAGTACTTACGATATCTTTGGAAATGGGGTAATTATGGTGTTCATTATTTTCTTAGATGGGCCTCGTAGCTAATTAATAATATGATTCCAAGGTTAAGCTGCGCATGCCGCGGTCAGTCCGTGGGTGGGATACCATTCGTTACCCATCGAAACCACTCCGTGTCTCGAATTGCACGTTGAGTCGTCGGTCCCGGGTAGGCTTGCCAACCTTTATGTAAGAATTTACCGGGACTTTGGCAGTTAAAATGCGGGACGTGGCAAAAAAAAGCGGGACCCAACTGTCAAAGTATAGGGAGGCGAAAAATACAATAAGAAATTATTTTTTCGTCGGTTCGATGCGCGTTCACTAAATTCCGACTTTTGCCCGAAGGTTTAGCCGTAGGTACGATAAAACGGGACAATTAGCGTCCCACACACGTCTTTCGCGGGACGCATCCTCTGAAGCTCTAGAAACGGGACGTCCCGGCTCTCGCGGGACGGTTGGCAAGCCTAGTCCCGGGTGTCATATGAATACCTATGGCCGTCATTACGGGTAGTCAGAAACCCGAAAGTCTGATAACCGGTCTAACGTTAGGATATCGGCATTGCCCAGTAACTGGGTTGCGCGGGTCTGATGACAGTCTCTCCGTGTAAAATACTAGTATTCATCCGCATCTGGTTAGGCAGAACTATCGTTTCTGGTCCATAACGTTTTCGTGCTTAATGAAGCCAAGTACATTTCCAAGATGTATGCAGTAAAACATTACTGTCTAGTTTGAACTTATCAGTGACTGGTGCCTAGTGCATCTTACGAGTGCTACCATAAACCATGCTCCATTTCCTCTCAGACAACTTTTACGGCTCTCACGGATCACTTGTCAGCTTTTATGCTAAACTTTCTACTAAATATACGTAGTTTTATTTCCGAATTAGCGGATACACGTCGTCAACTCAGTCTTACATAATTATGATGAATAGGGATACCGATTATGTTGTGCTGTCTGCATCAGCTAAAAATATTTCAATATCTTACTAAGAGCGGGGGCACACGATGCGTTGCGGCGCCGCACCGCAAAGATTTCACCGTATCAGCGGACACACGAGCGGTGCGGCGCCGCAACGTTGTTATGTCGCAGCGGCGACGTAGCAACAAAATCGTAGAGAAAAAAAATCGAAACGAGCCAGCGTGTGTCCTTCTTTGTGACGCATAAACAACTGAGCGGTGCCGCTCCGACGTCGCAACGCATTCACCCCTCCCCGCCTGGTCTCGGTGGTTGCACGGCCGGTGCAGCGCCGGAGCGCATCGTGTGACATGCCACACATATTTCTATGTAAGACGACGAAGCGACACCGCTCCGGCGCCGTACCGCCGCCGCAACGCATCGTGTGCCCCCGCTCTAAGGGAGAAGCTACACGATGCGGTGCGGCTCCGGCGCGGCGCCTGAGCGGTGCCGCTGCGACGTAATACATACAAATTTCCATGGTATACCACACGGTGCGGACCAAGACGAGGGGGGAGGGTGTATGCGCCGCAGCGGCACCGCCGCAACGCATCGTGTGCCCCCGCTCTAAGGGAGAAGCTACACGATGCGGTGCGGTTCCGGCGCGGCGCCTGAGCGGTGCCGCTGCGACGTAATACATACAAATTTCCATGGTATACCACACGGTGTCGGACCAAGACGAGGGGGGAGGGTGTATGCGCCGCAGCGGCACCGCTCCGGCGTCGCAGACCGCAGATAATGTTGACGCAGAGCCGTTCCACACCATGTGGCTCCACCATGTGGCTCTTGCGATGCCGCGTACTACGTGTGCACGCTGATGCGGCAAAATGGTCGCCGTGCGGCGGCGCACCGCACCGCACCGCACCGTGTGGCTTCTCCCTGACACACAAAAAAGAGACGAAACATTTTTAGCTGTCAAACTAGTTTACTTGAATAACATCACCGTGTTTTTAGGCGGCTTAGCTGCGGTGTCGTTAATGGCCATTTCCGATGATTTACTAAGCATTATTGGTTACTATTAAGACTCTTCTGTCAATGATGAAGCAAAGACCCCATTGCTTTAGCTGCCGGTAATCACAGGGCAAGATATGACCATGGGACGTCCAGGGTCATAATATTAAATAACTTAAAAAAACAGTGTAGTTTTCGAGGAGACAAAAGGGGTGAGGTTTATCGGCAATGTGTAGCATATACAATACTTTAGTTTCTACTAATCCCCATAGTAAATTAACTTGACATTGTGTTACTACCTAAGTAATTAAGTACGTTACGTCATAAGTAACAATTACATAACTACAATGCTATAAATTAAAAAATATTCTTGGAACCGTTACTAATGTGACCTCCACAACCTTTTGTATTTATACGTTTGACATTTATAAAATTCATACCTATGCAGATTTACAATTTTGACATTCATTCGCAAAAGACGAGTGGACTGTAGAATAGGTACTGCATTAGACCTTGAAATTTTACTGTTATTTAGACAAATATAATTAACTATTAGTTCCTTGTCCTGTTATGCAGGACCACAAGTTTTCAATTAACTAGTCAACTTTTGTCATTTACGATAATTTGAACTTTAAACATAAAATATTTAATGTATGTTCAAGGTCATATCGATATTTATGGATTAAAATATTGAAATACCTGTCTTTTTTAGAACTAAATTAAAGCATAACTTTAAACCTGAATGCCTTATAATTGCTTGAACAAAAATGTAATAGAATATCTTTATAATGATATTATCCGTCATTTAATTGAAAAACATTCAAAGATATTTTATTTATTTGTAAAACTAAAAAAGTAAACATATACATATATACCACTACCGCCATCTAGTTACAGTCATAGTGAAAGTTATAAAACGGTAGATTTATTGAAAAAAATATTTTGTGATTGTCGTTATCGATAATACTCTATCGTACACTTAAACAAAATTAATAATGATGAACAAGATTCGATAAGATAAATATCACATAGTGAATTCCGGAAAATATTATTTTAGATATGATTACCGTCATAGATATTGACGTTATACGTACTTTTTGTAAAACACAGATACAGTGTGGCTATCATATATTTTTGCGTATAATCAATACAATATAATCTACTGATGAAAAACGAATTAGTGAAAAGTAAATAAATAAAAGTATGACATCAGAAATGGTTTTTTAAAATTAGTTTCGGTCTGTTGTTACACGCTACTTAAACAAATATAAACAACAAAAAAAGAAATAACTATTTCAAATTCCAAAAGAAAATTTAATATAAAATTATGGTTCATAATTTAATCAATCATGATTGAGAAATTACATTACTAAAGATGTTATCTTACTAAATGTAAATAAAATACAATAGTAAACTAAAAAGGTTCTACTTAAAAAAACGCTTTTCACACAAACCCGCCCACGGAGATTTGTTATTTGTTTTTCAAGTTTTTATAACTATCGTACAAACCGTTACATGGCGAGCCAATCATTAAATTTAATCATGGCCAGTTGGACTCTTCAATTTGCAACTGATTTTGGTGAAAGGAACCACGGGTTAACGTACCGCGATGGGCCGATGATTTATCTCGAAATGTCAAGTGTCTCTTTAAATCTACGGAGTCATGGTCAACCCACTTGATAGGCACGTTTAAATTTTATGGCAATTTCCTTCTTTGAAAGAGTGGGGCTTGGTTACAAAAATGTATTAGCGTGTAAGAAGATTTTATTCAGTATAACGTATCTTTAATTGGCGTATCAAAGGGAATATAAATCTGTTCATGTGACTTATCTACTACAGAGTAATGTATCCAGTCACATTTCTCACATGATAAAGTTGAATGTAAATAAGATTGAGATTAAGAATCAGCAATATTGTAAACTGAAATTCATACAAGCAATACCATCTTATTATAAAACAGCATTATGAAATTCGCTGAGACAAAAACCTATCGCGTTTAAATTAAACCATAATTTCGATCGATTCAGAAAACACTTTCTATCAAATCCCAGTCATTGAAATAGCCCTAAAATGTTATCTACGAATGAAATGTAGTAGTGGAACATACGCCTCATTACCTATTGTATAATGAACATTTCTTCTATCAATAAATCAGCCGATTGTCTTGTCCCCTCATACATCATCGTGACATCATCTATTATGGACGACATCATCATGTCATCTATCTCACTTGTCGCTATTTTGATAGGGACATTAAGGCCTATTACGTATTCGTACGGAACTAACGATGATTTAGAAAGACAATGCTGATAGTTATCTTTACTGTTACTTCATAAAAGGAGGAAAAGGAAATTTATTACGCCAGTGACACCCTGGGACATCGATTTCTTAGGCGATATCATATTATGTTTCGCAGCGGCTGAACTGTAATACGTTTTAATGTAAATTTCTTATATGCTGTAGTTTTTCTTCCTTAAAATTTGATTAATGTGTTTAATCATCCATGTGACATATTTTCGGCTCATCTACCATCTTAACTTATTTTATCTGTGGTACTAAGAAATACGCGGCAAAAGATAGGATCCATTCAAGGTTTGCCAGGGATTACTCGGAGAAACCAATGACATCAGAAACCGTTTTGTTAACCGGACCTAAATGCTTGTAAACAAAAATTGTATCAGTACTATAAAAATATTATCAACAAACGGACTTAGCCTTAGAATTATCACAAAGATTGGTATCTCGCTTTTATACGAACACCTGGAAGTTAATTATTTTAATTTATTATCATTTTAACGACCAATCAGTCTATTTATGAACTAAATGTAAAGGGCACATAACTTATATTTCCCTGTTCTTGATTAGGTTTTCTTCTATACAAGGTAACAAGACTTAAAAGTTAAGGCCCCAATGAATTAAATGAATGGTTATGTTAGGGTAATAATTTTAGCTATGTACTAACGAGATAGTAGTTAAGATTGACAAAATAATTGGATTGTCCTGTTATTACGGCTTTCGCGAATAATTGGTTTTGTTGATCGGCTACCCATAGGTAGTTAACTACTTTGCTAGTAAGTCTATTACATTTTGTGTTTGCTTTTATTTGAGGTACCCTAGCGTTCGTTCTGCCTAGTCCTTTCCCAATCCCAACTATATTGGGGTCAGCCTCGGGTCTTTCGGACTTTTAACTTCCCGTAACGACTGTCTTGGTATTCGTGACACCCGGGACCGACTGTTTAACGTGCTTTCTGAGGTACGGAGGGGTCTTAAAGTGTAACGAATGGTCATTCGTTACCATCCACGGAGTTACCGCAGCAAGCACAGCAAATGTCATAAAATTTGTGTGCCTAGACGTCCCAATTTCACTTTGACTCTTCTAGGTAACGTCGGGTAAAGAGTTGAAATCAGTGAATTATTTATAAAGGTCAAATATAGGGCTAAAATCAGCGAGTTTAGAAGTGTTCTTTAAATGGATGATCTGACAAAGATAATGTTCAAGAATTCTTCCTTTTCTGCACACTAGAATTCCAAAAATGAAGATGAAGCACGTAGTGGCAACACGTGTAACATACTTGACTTTACATAACCCCAAAGCAAATATTACAAGACCAGACATCTTTATGAATACAGCAAATAACAACGTTAAATTAATTAGTTAATTACAAAACGTACCGTTCGTAGGTATATTCCGTTCCAGAAATTAACTGGAACTACTTGTAATTAATGAGTTAATCAAGCGTTCATGTTCAATATTCAATGATGTAACTGTAAAAACTGTGGGTAACAACCGTTTCGATATGTGTAAGGCTACAATGTTGTTGTTTAATTTATAGGTACGACTGAGCAAAAAGGAATCGCTCTAAAAAAGCTAAACGCACGTTTCCAGGAGTTGTGGCTCTAGTCGGAGTACATTCAAAAAATCAAAAGTTTTTTTCTTATCAACCATATTCAAACGCACTTATGATTAAGATTTCCAAGATATGATTTGTCAGTCCCTGGATAAGTAATCGTTGGTTACACATCGAGATCTCTCGCCGTGCTTCGTAGAGTTTGTTAAACCGTCTATCCCGGGTGTCATCATGTTCATCTTGCGCTTTCAACTTTCAATTCCTCTTGCGTCAAGCGCATGCTATATTGATTGCCATATAAGACTCGAACTAGTATTAGGGCATGCGCTATGGCACTTCAGGCATGCGTCAGACAAAAGCGCAAGATGAATATGAAAGCGCACTGGTATAGACATACCATATGACAGTCGTTATATGTAGTCAGAAGCACGAAAGTCTGACAACCGGTCCAATCTTAGAATATCGGCATTTTCTGGTGTGTATTTTTCAAACATAACCAAAACCAGACCCGTAATAAAAATAACTTCGATTAAGCCTCCTGAAACTGGGAATAATAGGTAAATGGCGCGTCAGGTTCATAACAGCCCACGCAGGTTGTTTAAGTCAACTCTGAGTGAAACCACAAGCGAAACTAAAGCACGTGGGTAGAATGACAATGAGGCTTTACTTTTGCCCTTTTCGGATAGAGAAGACCGAGTCTGGTAACCTTTCAACCTGAAACTTATTTGCCGTTATTTCAGCTGTGATAATAAACCACCGGGACAGTTTAGTGTAGGTAGTTCCTTGGAGACGCTAAGAGGAAGCGTTTTGAAGTCCTCTTTGTAAATAACTATCGCCCCGTTGCGCTCGGGTACGTTTTATAGCTTAACACCTTCCGGAAGAAATTACCTAAATTAAAACGAAAGGGAATATTCCGATCTGTCCCCCTGATCTGTCCCCGGGACAATCAGGAAGAACAAAAACGATCTGTTCCCCTGTCACCAAGACGAACGGACAGATCGAACGAATTATTTCTGGTCTGTCCCCTGCTGTTCTTTAGGGGGACAAATAGAAATGAAAAAGTTTCGATCTGTTCCCCTGTTACCGACGAGGGGACAGATCGGAATATTCCAACGAAAGCCGTGTCTAAATCCATTGAGTAGTTTAGAAGAAATAAGCAGACAGTCGCTAAATTGAAGAATTTATACTGTTTAGAAATTAGAGATTTTGCTTTTTGGCTTTTAGTGGTAACAGTGAGAGCAAAATTATGATGTACAGGTTTTAATAAAATACAATACGGATTCTTTTCAATAAAGATTCAAGAGGCTTCCTTGTATCCGCAAATTCTAAAGAATAAATTAATTAAAAATTGCTTGGAGACTTATCTGAATGTTATGCAAAGACAAAACAGGTGTTGGTAAAATGAAATATTTATTAATTTTATTGAAATAATATTACGATCTGGTCCTTAATGGTTGGATACAAACAAATGACACTTCAATAAAATACGTTTTATTGCGTCTTATGTTAATTTAGTATTTATTCATTATGAGACAATATCTATTATTGTTACTGCGATGCAACGTGCTAATTGGGTATGTGATAAAAACGAGTGATGTTTCAAGTCTTTGAAATAAGATAACTTCTCAACTTATTTGAAGGATTAGAGGAAGTGAAACTAGATAGAAAACCCTTCAAGCCTTATGCAAGCTTGTAAGCTGTAGTTTAATCGTGTTGAGTTACTAAGTTCCTTGTGAGTAACTACCTAAATGTGTGTGAACTACTTCCCAACATCGCCTGAGGACACACACAGGATTCTCTTTATCATCTATTGTTAGAATTTTATGACTTCTGTCAGCAGTGAAGTCTAACTCACTTATATATTCCACACAAATCCCACATAAAACTCATCCTACCAAGACACTAATGCATGAATAATATGTATAATGTAGAAACGCCACAATCATGCGCACGAATACCGAGGTGTTAAAATCACGCAACTGCGCGAACGCACTTCCCACCGAAATGTTCCATTCCGTTACCTACATGCATACGATTGTTGCAATACGAGAACATTAGCGATGAAGCGGAGCGCAAAGGAAGGCAATAACATTTTTTAAACTTATTTGACAATTACGTTATAGAAACCTAGATAGATTTTGTTTTACTCTTAATTTCCAAACGTGGTCTTTAGAGACGGTTCTTGCGGCCACAAAACCAGAAATCAAAAACAAATATTTTTATTTCGCACAAACCATTACAGGCGCTTATGAAAAGTCAAATTTGTGTACACGGTTCTAATTTGTTATTTCTTATGCAGAAGAGCCGGCAAATAAACCCCATGGTTACTCTTTTAAAATCAATAATCTTTAACAATTTCAGTAAACACAGTAAGTACCATGATTTAGGATAGTTAAGAGAACATTGTTGTACAGTTTCGTGACCTAAAACTAGTATCCTTGGATCCAATATTTGTTATATTTCCTTACTTAAAACTGTATTATAGGAAAATGACAGGTACAAATCACCTCATAACTAGACAATTACGGAAAAGCCCCCCCCTGAAAAATGAAATGTATGGGAATAAAAACGGATTAAGTGACCTTTCGATGACCATATAAGTTAATCCGGTACATTTCGTTGATGTTTATATACTTCAGAGCTTTGGTTTTTTATTTGGTCTGAGCCAAATAAAAAACCAAGACAGAACGCAGCGAACAATACAATGAAGCATGCCAAAACTACACCTCCGCTCTGTGCATACACACACACACGCACACATTTACAACAGTTTTCAATCAACCTACAATTAAACTACACCTCACTAAGTGCACAAATTTTTACGAAACCGGTCTCACGTCACTGTTGACAGCGCTGTCTTGGTTTTTTATTTGGTCTGAGTTCGGAACTAAGAAATTGTTCTGTTTAATAAGAGGACTGGACTACCCGGAAAGCTTTTTGTTTGATTCTTCAATCTTTACTTATATTTCATTCTATTACTTCCAGATATGGAAGACGAATGCTACCCAGCAATGCCAGCCAGCGCGTGGAGCAGCCGACGGCGGTCCAGTGACTCGCCCCCTCGGGAGGTGAAGGCGGAACCGAAGTCCGAACCTGAGTCCCCTGCGTCCTCCTGCCCCCCGTCACCCACCCCTGGCACACCTGTCGCACACCTCGACTATGTTATTGACCACACGGTAAGAAAATAAATTTTGTCATGTTTCAAAACGGCTCGGATCTGAGGACCATTGAGAGGCCGTATTCCGAGGTGTTTTGGAGACATTTTCTCTGCTACATATTACATCTCGTTTTTAACTTCCTAATGATCAACGCCATATATTTGCGGCGGTTTCCATTGTTTATCTATTGTGTCTATGTTTCTGGTAATTGATAAGTGACGAGCAAATTCAAGGAAAGGTCCGAACTTCTCCAAAAAATTGCCTGTATTTGACGTTATGTCTTTTAAGGTTTTTACCGCTACTAACAGTATGTATTTGCTACAAATTAAAGATTTTTAAGTTGCAAAAACAATTACAAACTGTTTTGCTGGTGCCTTTCTTATACCACTTCATTACAATGTAACACGTAACATAAGCATTAGAAATGATTAACAATTAAAATGCACTTGAATAACTGATTGACTAATAAGAAAATACATGTTTATTATGTCTGAAGAGCCTTTCCCAATAGCAAATTAAGTAAATTGCATTAGTTACTGCAGCAAGTGTTCGCTTAGTTCGTAAACCTTCCAGCAGGCGTAGCATCACCACCGTAAACAAGGGTTTTTTTCGATGGACAAATAGGCAAAATGACGTATCTATACTCAATGGCAATATGTGATATTATTTATTCTTCAGTCGACAAAACCCTTGTCTTCGGTGGTCATACTTTGCAAGCAGAAGTCGGCTTGCTGCGGGTGTGTTTCACATTTGAAAGCCGGTTGCAGAAGTCAACTTTCGCTATTTAATTTGCTAGTGAATTTGGTGGTTAATAATAGCACATAGCAACAACTGAGAAGATCAGTTGTTACTATAAGAAACAAATTCCATCGCCCATCTAACTCCGCAGCACCTTGCCACAAAATAGAACGCTTCTACTCATCAGGCTATTAAGACAAATATATATCAGCACTGCAGTAGATAGATAAACATGCAATTAATAATTTTTTGCTCCGACCAATAAATTAATATTATTTAATAGTTACCTAACATATAAAACAGAATGACTCTCAAAAAATTTAATTAACACAGATACATTCACTGCTTTTAATGATTCAAGAACTTTCTAATGCAGTTTTTGTTGCAAGTAGTTATTACGTTTGATGCATTAAAAAGTATCTATAACAGTAGTCTTAATACTTTTTTTTAAACTGACGATACTTTTAAAAAGTGGACCTTTCAATTCAAGCATTTGATCTACACACACTTATACCCAAGCCTATAATCCCCGAAGGAGTAAGCAGAGATGTTCTCCTATTCCAAGAGTCTGTACACCGTAGTTTCACCTATTATATTTAGTCCCAAGCAATAAGTGGCGATCAGCTCGCCCCCTATTTCATGGGACTTAAACATAACTGTGAAATGGGGTGTACTCTACACTTCTGCCCAACCCTTTGGGAAATACCTAGGATGGCAAGCCTACTATCATTTTATAGGCACAATTTTAGCGCCAGGTTTCATCGCCTTTGACAACTCACTTGCCCGACGATAGAGAGGAAGTATAGGTATTTTTTATCTAAAGAGAGACTTGATCTAAAGCATAGGTACTTTATTAAATGGCACGCCTTCTATCAATCGATGGATCACGTATCATCTATCGGCACGATCTGATAACTCGACAAAAACTACAGGTCGTTAGAGTTTAAATATTTCCTGCACCTCATTTAGCAGCTTTCACCTTATTCGTGTATGTAAAACGGGCTTTTTAAAATTTCCGGCTTTTTTTTAGGATTCCGCAGTCCGATTGTACTGTGCGAAATGACACAACAAGTGTTTTTTTTTATTTGAAATTGTATTTAAGTATCTATAGTTTTTTTAAATTATACTTTACGTCTTCAAAACCAACCGGTTTTTTGCCACATAGATAAATTAAATAGATTCGATCAATTCAATTAGATAATTTACAACGAAGCTGCAGCTGTGAAAGCGAAACTTAATTACCTAATAGGGTCAAAACATAAAACTTCGGAAATGTACCAGAAAATATTGATACGGAACTAAAGATTATGTCCCACGGGCACGCACTGACCATATTTTTCATAGCGTGCGTGAGCTCTTTAGTAATTACGCGGATAATTATTATCTTTAATCGTGCACTCGGGAGGTTTTCGTTGAAGACCGTCGGCGTGGAATCTTTAACGATTATTATTGTACGAAAACAGTAAGCAGAACCACAGTGCAGTTTGCATTCCTTAAATACGTTTTAACTTGAGCCACTTCGCATGCATATCGTGTTTTAAAAAGCAAGAAGTATTTATATTTTAGATTTAATTTCTGTACGCCATTGGTGATTTTCTTTTCACCGCAGCATAGTGTACTATAAAACATAGACAGCTTCTCATTCTGGCTACGATGCTACTACTATAAATTGATCATTATTCTTATATGGTTTTCGACCTACTTACCTATTAAAATAAGTAATAAAACTTTCAAGAAATACATTCAAAACGACTCCACAACTAAAAACACTGAATCATCTATTGAGTTAAAAAAAAACTTAACTAAACGATCGCAATATCTTTCCAGACTGGCACAATCCACATGCCACAAGCAGTTCTACAAAAGGTTGGCGCAGCGGGCATGCCGCAACTGTTGCTCAGCGCTGCGCCACGTCTCGCCACCTCGCTCAACTCTAACAAACTTTCCATCAAAGTGACGTCCAGCTCAGGGGCTTCAGGTACACACATTTTAAATTTAATATACTCACTTTAGTTTCAAACATTTGCTAAGAAATCTAGTGAAGGACTCCAGTATGTCTGCCAAACTTTCAGAAAAATGCTGATAAACTCACAGAACCTTGCAAAGCTTTTGTGAAGGAAAATAAAAGAGCAGTGTATCATACATCATACTTCAATTATTTAAAATAAAAAGATGAAGCAAAACTGCATGCAATCCTGTTTAAATTATAAGCATCGACGATGGGCCCCTCTAATGTTGCTAGTGAACCTGTTCGAACAGTTTCGTTACTGTCATCTCTTTTTATGCTTAGAAGTAGAAAAACATCTCTTAATCTAACCTAGTTATTTTCCATTCCAGGCTTCAACCTCCCTCCGACGCCGCCGTCTTCCCTATCTTCATCAGACAGTGAAGGCGCTTTGTCGCCGGCGCACGAGGCGTCCGCCGCGCCTCTTGCGCCTCCAGCTGCGCCGGCGCGTCGCTCTCACCTCTACGTGTCGCACCACACAAGGCAGCCCATCAACACGCCGCTCATCAGCAGTCAGCCGGTAAGAATCTATCAACTACCTACACCTAGACAAACACGACTAGACGGTGCCTGCAGGGGATCCGTTCCACCGGCTCACCACACCTGAATCTGGTGACGTGCCACCCTGCACCCTTGTAACATCGCAGGCCATGACTAATATCTTTTTTGACTATACTTCTGAATGAACAGAAGTGTTATTGCGGTCAACAAACGGCCTGCCTTGCCTTTGCTTCTAAGAAATGCACTACACGAGTCGAAATCTAAGTTGTCAATTTGTATGTTACCTTACCTATCATAACTGATGTGCATAATTTTTATGCAACCTAGTCATACTACATTTTTGGACCCTATTTTCCTCGAAGTGATTTAAATGCAAACATTAATGTCTGGTGAATTTATAAAAGCAATAAAAGTGTCCCGGAGATTGACGACTTCAGAATACTAACGTTCCACTCACCGGTTTGGGAACGAACTGCGCATGCGATGAAATATTCATTAACTAATCACTGTGAGCGTCCTAAAATTTTTACCACTTTTTTTATCGTGGGGAAATCCACGTGGATCCGTTCCATCCCACCATTCACCTCAAATGTTATACCACTCTTGAACTATATCATCATTGCCCAGTCAGACCTCCATGGCAAGCGGCGGATTGAATGTACTGTCTTCAGTTTTCCACATCTTTAAAATGTTATCTCTCTTTGCCTACAGAAAGGGTCGACTGGAACCTTGTTGCTAACAGAAGAAGAGAAACGCACGTTACTCGCTGAAGGATACCCAGTCCCTACCCGTCTACCCCTCACTAAGGCAGAGGAAAAGTCGCTCAAGAAAATCAGAAGGAAAATTAAGAATAAGGTAAATATTAGCAATTCCCACGAGAAAGTTAAATTAATAATTGATTTTCCGGGATGTATCCATTTGCCTGATCCAAGAAAATTAATTGAAATCTTTTCTTCCAGATATCAGCCCAAGAAAGCAGACGCAAAAAGAAAGAATACATGGACCAACTGGAAAGGAAGGTCGAAATCCTTATATCTGAGAACACAGACTACAGGAAAAGGGTGGAAACCCTCGAGCAGAAGAACGCCAGCCTGCTGAGCCAGGTGGCCTCCCTGCAGGCCATCGTCGCGCGCGGTGCTCGCAAGTGACGTCATGAAGCGAACACCGCGTGACGTCACACACCGCTGTCACGTGCCGAGACACTGCGCGCACACTGACGCAGGACTCGCGCACCAAACCACATCGACGTCACCAGATATCACGATCAGTTCGCCCAGTCAGATACAAGCTGCGGGTACCAGCTAGTGGTACACGTTTAAGTGGACGCTTGTATCTCGACTGGCGGCGACCCCGCAAGGCTGTGAGACGCAACTCACAGTGCAGTAGATATCGTTTGGCGAAGTATAACGCTGTCCCTTAACGGAATGAATGTATATTTTGGATGTATTTACATGTACGTCGCGTACACGAAGTGTCCGGGGAAAGAACTGTCAGCGTTTGAATGGTTGCTCACTGTATTTGTTAGTAAATAGGTATTCTGTGGTGCTGGATCAATATACCTGCTACGTCGGTATACAAACTGTCAAGTGCCACACTAGATATTTATTTTATACAACTCTGAAACAGTTTTCGTTCGGCGAGACGCGAGGGATGACTCGATAACAGGGAATTATAGTACTGGGGTTTAGATAAGTATCGATAGTTATTTACGCGTGTTGTTTGAAATCTCGTAATATATATTATAGCGCTGTAACGGCGATAAATAGTTTTTAAGTTTTATTTTATGCGTGTTTTCATTGAAAATATGTGCAATTAGGTTAAGGATTTTATTGTTACCCAAAGCATACATTGTACTTGTGTGAGCTCGGGCCGCACTGCGCTCGGCGCTCCGTTGAATACATCGCCTGTAAACAGAACGTCTGTCTGTATGTGGCCTAATAATTTTAATGGTATTTTTGACACTAGATTAAACAATAGAGACTACTAAACTACTTAATATAGTTTCGGGACATAGCGTATGACCGTGTATACCTATGGAACTGAGGATTGCGTGTTGTGGTGCGTTGTGTTATCGGGAATCTTAGTAGCATAATAATGTAAGACGAACAGTGTACCAGCGTGCGTCTTACCGATTAATATTGAATTCCATGAATTTGCATTTATAGCGAAATGTGTATTGTCCTAGAGATTTTACCTTGTATTTAAGATAAAGTTAGTTATGTATCTAATAGTGGACCTATTTAAAACCGATTTGTATGACAAGTCTTTTCGGTTATGTCTAGTCTCTCGTAGAACCGTCAGGCCTCGTTCTGGAGGCCTTCATATAGAAACATTAGCTGTATTCTCAGTTCATACTGCGCTCTATATCGACAAGTACAAAATAATGGCATGCCTTCAACGGGAATAACGTAACTAACTGTAATGAGCAACTCATTTATTTACATGCAGTATTTTAACTATAACGGTTGCTTGTCTACAAAAATGGAAATGTTGCCAAGAGAGAAAATATATAAACATCTAAAGGTTGGTTTACACGATGTCTGTTTTTGTAGCAAGGCACCTAAAAGCTTAATAAATAATCAATTTCAAACAATAACTTCTAGCAGAATCTCCAGAGAAATAGTGCATTAGTGTATTCGTGGTCTTGCCAACTCTGCCGTAGCTTCACCGGTTCAGCGTGATAGTTCCATATAACAAACTGCTAGTGATCTTTCTAACATTCTTTTTAAACTAAACATTCCATTTCTTAGTAATATGAGTGACTTAAAGTGAGCTCGAGTACTTATTACAACTAATTGTAGACTTTAGCGCCGAAACGCACTATAAACTTTTGTTTTCGGAAGCTGTCCGATTCAAATTCGAATTCCAAAACAATATTTTGTTCTGCTTAACTGCAATGTTCCAACTTCAATGTATTGTCACTTTGCTTCCACATAACGAATCGGAACAGTTTCCGGAAACAAATGTTGCCAGTGTTCCTTGGCTTTATTTAACAAACTCTAAACAAAATAACACATTTGTAATAGATAAAATGAGTCACATAAAATCAAAGGTAGCAGTCTCACTTTTAGCGACTACTGACAAAACGAAAAAATTAAAAATTAAGCATCTCTAATGGAAGATTGCCGGCTTTGAAGTTAAATCGAGATTTTGTGTCGATTTAGCAAAGAATATGGTTGTGTTTGGTTATGATATGTCAAAGAAGCAGATTATTTTGAATATTTTCTACATCGTTAACTCAAAAGTGCCAATAAGTGAGATTTCCACCTTTGATTCTATACGACTCAAATGTGCTGTTAAAGATTTTCGTTTGAATAATTTATAAGACTAGCCAATCAATGTTAGTTGTTCAAAATTTTAACGTTGTTTTTATGTGTCAGCTTGTAGAGGGCGACATCAAATTTTTATAAGATCGAATGAAACATGTAATCAAATTAAAGAAAAAAACATTCGAAATTTTATACGTTGCTTTCTACATAATAACTTGAAAATCGACAAAATTGTATATAATAATGTAACTTACATATTTTTAAAAATTATTTACCTGAATGCCTGTATATAGGTAATATCATTGTTTCGTATTAATATTTCACTGTTTGTGCAATTAATTTGTTCTCTTATACACTCGTAAATGTTCTTCCTATTTAGTAATATAAGAAAATGTTCTATTTATATAGCGCTGAATTAATATATCGACATTATTATAACCCTGACTCATCAGGGAACGTTTTAAAGAATTGAGATATATTTTAAGAGATTTTTTCTAAGGAAATTTTAGATATATATAAACACTGTTTTACATTGTCTTTATCACTATACAAGTTAGGTCTCTAGTTAAAAATATCGTTAGTACCTACGGTCCTACATACAAGTTATTGAAACTGCAAAGTGTGCCTGCCTATCAGCTATTGATTTAATGGGATAAGCATCAATAGTAAAGTATCCTTTATAGAAAATATAATTATTTAAATATATGAAATATTCAATTCCTAATATGGCATTTACCGTCTGCAAAAGTGATTTTATAGGAATTATGATGAATTAACTGACGTTAGTAATATATTTAACTTATAATGGAATTAATATATGAGAGGTGCGTTTGCGCCGGGCTTATTATGACATAATAACTTGTAATGTAAACGAAATGCCAAACATACTTACTTTTTATGTTAGTATGCACTGATACATACATATTTTGGGTGACAATGTTACGATTCATTCGGGGTTGTTTTTAAGATTGCATGTTAAGAGTTTCGTTTGAACTGAAACGTGTTTTTAGATCTCTAATGGATCGTAATCTGTGCGTATACGCAAGGTCCCGTGTGGGGATCGAACGTATCTTGTTATTCATTATAAAGTAATTTTATTTGATAGTTTTATTTGTTAAAACTATACGTTACCTTGAGTCATGATTTGTTGAGTCGTTTGTTTTATTATTATTTTTCAATGACATTGCGGATTTTACTGTCACCCTTCTAATAAAACGTCAAATATTGTAATATTAATTGTTTCTTTTATATTATCCTATGTTCACCCAATCGTTTGCCAAATATGGTAACTGCGAGCTTCCTTAACTTTAGGGGCGTCCTATTTCCAGCAATGTCCAGAGGCCTGGGGCCTAATTCTCCTAAAATAAATTGTTGCCAAACGCAATCGAACCACAACCGTCAGTCAGTTTTTGTTTTCGAAAATTTCAAAATGATTGATTTTGTTTTTTGTGTCAAACAATTTGATAGCTTTTGAAATTGAGAACTGTCTGAATGAACGGTTCGGCCTTGGTTCGGTTGTGATTTATCAAGATTTATTTTAGGAGAATTAGGCCCCTGATTCACCTAACTAAAGAAGTTCAGTTGCATTGTAGTTGCAGTTAAGTTTCGTTCAAAACAACGCTATTCGTATTCTCTTAATAGGCGATCGCTGTCAGATACGCTCGTTCGAACTTAACTGCAGCTTCACAGCAACTTTATAGGCGCGTCATGAAATTACGTGAATAAGCGTACTGTTCAATGTGCAGATCTACTAACTTATCTGTGAAATGAATCGGTACGCCAGGCGCCAGTGTTGCTTAAGAGCTGCCAGTTTACAACAAATTGCTTTTCTTACGGTATGGGTACTTTTTATTACAGTTAAGGGTATTTTTGAACCCATGTTAAAGTATCAGAATCAATGCAGCTGTCGTTAGGCAGGTGTATAAAATTACTCATCTGAATTAATTCACGTTCCTTTAATTATCTTTAATTATCGTTGGCTATAATTTGGATAAGACTCAAAAAAAATGTAAGTGACAGTAAAGAATTGAGCGCTTTCGATATATTTACTCGGATACTTACTTTTTTAACAGGATTAGATTATATTACAAGTGCCAATTGTAAGTAACTTTCCATATTTAAAAAATACACAGCTTTTATAGTTTTTTCTAAAGTGAAGCGATGAGTTGTAAAGTTGCAACCCTGACTGACAGTGGCCTACCCGCAAAAGCTTACTCAAGGCCTACCCTCTCATTTCGTAGATAAAACGTCAAATGTATCAACGTCAACTTTCTTCAGAATATCCTCTGGGCTATGTTTGCCTAGTACCACTACAACATGTAGGTAGATTCCAAACACTGAATAAAAATAATCAGCCTTATTTCATATGTTCCTGGTACTTCGTGGTAAGAAATAATCGTCAAAATCGAAGGTACCAGGCAATCATAAAGTAATGTTTATATTGGACAAAGCACATTGACAAGTTTATGTGTTCCTGGTAGTATGGTGTGCCTGTTCATCTCCATTCCTTTTTTAATTGTAATAAAGTCAAGCTCTTTGTGCTTCATGCATTCCTGGTACTAAACTTGTTTATCTGACAATCAACGCTATGAATATTCGTAACAAACTGTTGTCATTTTATGCGTTACTGGCCTCATCCAAGTGCACACATTTTTATAAAATTCACCTCTTTGTGCTTCATGCGTTCCTGGTACTAATAAAGTCATGTCGTGATTTGAATTGAATCGCTAAGGAAAGAAAAACTACCCACATTTTACTAAACTATAAAACGTTTTTTAAAAAAAAACAACGTTGACTTAGGAGATTTTTCGCTTGCCAGCAATTATAAATGGGACAACCAGCGCTAGCGATAACAAATAAATACTGTCAATCAGAATTCCATTAAGGAACAACCAACAACTTTGTTATTGCATCTGCCAGTTTTTTCATGGGACAACTGACATTCTTGAATGAAAGACATTGGTATTTTTTATATTTTATTTATCTTATCAAGCTTACTTATAGTCGCTCTCATATACGAATTCGTAGACAAAACTTCAAATATGCAATTAAGACTAGATTTTTATATAATTAGTACAATAAATGTGAAAACCAAAAGATTACATTGAGAACTATCGGAGCACCTATGGTTTTTCTATCGCTCAGTCTTGCTTTTAATATCTACACTTATACTATCCTTAATTTCTTATAATACAAGTATTAAAATTATATCATTATGTAGAATTTCAATGAAAATAACGAGAATACTTTACAAAATTTTTGTTGACAACAGAAGTATATTTTGTGTAATGAACAACTATTTTGTTCTTAAACATGTAATCCGCTAAATGTCAATACAACTTTCAATATAAGCAAGCATCAGAGGTATGGCAACTTAACAATTACCGAAGTATAAAAATAACATCGTACGACTTACTGAATGAAGGCAAGTTCATACGCAGACAATTTTGCGGTGCCAGTATTTCGCCACCAGCGCCAGCAAGAAATATAGCAACATTTAAACACTTTTCGCGGCATTTTTGCGGCATGCGAGCGTTAGAATAGAGCACGCGTCTATTTTTTGGCGCCAATGACCTTCGCCCGCGTCTCTCGCATCCCCCGCGCCATTATTTCGGGTTTATTCCACTTTGTTCACCTGGGTGATATCACCTGGGTGAACAAAGTGGAATTTTTAGTGTCTTCAATTCACCTAGGATTTATTTCACCTGACAATATCACCCAGGTGAATTAGTGCGACATATTTGGTCTCCTTTGTTCACCTTGGAATTAAATCACCCAGGTGAACAGTTGCGACTTTTTTTATTAATGTTGTGGACTTTATTCACCCACATACAACATGCTACAAAAAAGCAAATCAAAGTCAACTTACGACGAACGACAAATTATTTGGAAGGGTGGCACCATGGGCTAAATTCCTCTGTACGTCGTCGTAAAAATAATATTATACATTTAATAGATGCGTTGAGCAAAGATGCATCATTTTACATGTTGCTTTTAAAACAAAGAAATTAATCTCGGCGAGTATTCGTCCTCATCCAATCTGACCCCTGCAGTATTCGCAATAATTTCATAGAAGAGTGCCAAATGGCACTAGTAGACGGACGCAGTTCGATTGGCCATTTTCTCGAAAAATTACGATGACCCAGCATTTTAAATAACTTTTATATTTGTGTTTATACATTATCTTCTTATATTTTAATTATTCCAACCATTTTACAAGTTGACAAATTTTTTACACAATTTAATCAACACTAACAATATTTTTTGTATTTTTTTTTTTGTTTTTTTGCATTCAACTGATTTAAATATTAAGTTGGCTTAGATGTGATTTTTTATAGCATGTTGTATGTGGGTGAATAAAGTCCACAACATTAATAAAAAAAGTCGCAACTGTTCACCTGGGTGATTTAATTCCAAGGTGAACAAAGGAGACCAAATATGTCGCACTAATTCACCTGGGTGATATTGTCAGGTGAAATAAATTTTAGGTGAATTGAAGACACTAAAAATTCCACTTTGTTCACCCAGGTGATATCACCCAGGTGAACAAAGTGGAATAAACCTTATTTCGAACTCATGTAAACTTGTCATGCCAATCGTGGTGGGGTCATCACTAGAAAAAATTACAACTGCGCGGAAGACTGGCTCTGTAATTAGCACCGTATAAACTTACGTCCTGCGGCGTGCTGCGATGCCAGGCACTGGCGGCGAAATTCTGGCGCCACAAAATTGTCTTCGTATAAACTTGCCTTTCTACAAAGCGAGACAAGTTATAGTCTTACCAATTTCTTTAATTCTTCAAATCCCTGCCTTAATAATGTCAATCATCATTTAGTTATAGAACTACTTTACAGCTTATGAAGAAAGTACATTAACATAAATCAATTCCAATTAAAATATTTACACGTCCGCTCAAAGTGTAATGAACACTTTCTTCTTGGCCATAACATGTGCTATGATCACCCATAGGGCTGTTCCCCAGACCGCTTCCACCAGGCTTAGAGTATGGGTCCTCATGCCGGGGACTTTCCAGTGGAAGGGGAACAGGTGGGCGCAAACGGAATGGCCGATGTACAAAGCGATGGCGTTCAACCCTGGAGCCCTGAACGGACCTCCTCCCCAGATCCTCCAGGCGTCGGTGAGGGTGTAGCAGAAACAGAGAAGTATGAGGCAGCAAGCCGATGTTACCAGGACGAACGACATGGACCTGAAAGATGGAGATTGTAAAATTAGTTTTGACGTGACTGATATTCATGCTGAATTAGATTCATTTTTAAGAAATACCAAAATTTTTCTAATTTAGACGTAGCATAACTCTATAATTCAAACGAAATTGACAACTTTTTCGTGCGACTTGTGGAACATCATCAGAGACCGAAAGGTAATGATAACTGATAACGGTTAAGAGCTGGAAAAATAAGTAATATTTGGAAGTTGAAGTAATGTTCTCAGGATAATTCAGCTAGTAAATAAGGAACTAGAAAAAGGTTTCCGCCATGAACGTTAGCACAAAGATTCTGATTCTGTTGAAGTAAAAGAGACTTAAGTACCAAAGGTTCTTATTGATAGGTACAACGCCATGTTCTCTTGAGAAGCCAGCCAGTAAAGCCCCAGCTAGTGCGAAGACCAGAGCCCACGCGAGCCAGCGGGAGATGCGAGCCTTGTGGGACCGCTGGAGTAGAACGGTGGCGCCTGCTTGCACACCCAGAAGTGCTTGCACCGCTGATGTCAGACATCCTGGAGAAAACATCGATTCACATAATTTTCCTTTTGATCTTAGAGTTGACTCAGCCATCTAAACAAATTTCATCTGAGCTTTTTTTGGTGTTACTGCTGGGTGGTAATACTCTGATAAGCAGTGATCGGAAAAGGGTGAGCTAATTTACCTAAACTTCAAAGAACAGAGACAAAAACTGGAGACTTCCTTACGACAACATTTTTTTTTCGGGAGAATTTTCTCGGATATAGTCTTTCATTTGTTTTCAAAAAATAAAAGACAATCTCCTTTTTTGAAAACAATAAACAATCTCTTTTTTAAAAACGTGTCATCTGGTTTTGTGACAATTTTGGGAAACAAAAATAGGAAACGAATTTAATTGTTTTCTTTACTATTATCATTAATATTAAATGTACTTTAGTGATGTCCCTAAACCCGGAATAATTTTCACAAAAAAAATGTTGTTGTAAGGAAGTCTCCAGTTTTTGTCTGTGTTCTTTGAAGTTTAAGTAAATTAGCTCACCTTTTTCCGATCACTGCCGATAACCGATAAATTGTGTGTTATCCGAATTAATTGCCACAAAAGCTATGAGCAGTGTCGTACCTAGGGGCTGACCGTAGGGGCAGCTGCCAGAGGCGTAAGACCTAGGGGGATGCAAAGTAGGCCCTTCAATACATATAAACCTAACTGAAAAAATCCGCAGCAGATCTCGCGTTAAATATGATGTTGATTTAAATGCAAATTAATTAGGTCTGGAGATTGAGAGTTAAAAATATCAGATAAAATCGTTATTGCCTTAATTTTTAGCAAAATTCTTTATGTTGCGTGTTTTTGAGGAGCGCTAAAGTTGATCATTGTCCGGGTCGCTTATGTATGGCCCTAGCTACGACATTGATCATGAGGCTTCTCAGCGATACTAACGCGAATACCTTAGTCATGGTCACTAACCCAAATCATAAGCAGTGACTTTGGGGACGGTATATATATGGATTTAGCATGCATACCTAGCAGTCCTTCAGGATCTGTAGCGGGTCCTCCATACATGCGGCGTGCGTCGCTGTGTTGGTACAGATGTGAGTCCCCAAGCAGAAGCCGGTCAATGTATCCAGCCGCGCCGCCACTGCACTCCGGAGCCACCCAGTCGTCGTGCTTGCCACCAGGACCTAGATAGCCTCTGAAAACAAATGAAAGAAATCAGACTATTAGTATAAAATGGCGTTTACATTAGGATCAGTAATTAAATAGACTGCAAGACTGAAGTGGGATTGGGCGGGTCATGTATGCAGAATGCATAAGGACAGATGGGCCAGAGTCGTCACGCAGTGGGTGCCGGAAGACAGGCGTCGTCGCCGAGGGAGGCCTAGGAAACGCTGGCGTGATGACTGAGAGTCGTTTATGGGAGATTGGCCAGAGATAGGTATGAGTGGAAGGCTATGGGGGAGACCTTTGCCCAGAAGAGGAACAAAGAAGGTAGAATAAAAAAAAAATAATAGACTGTGTACACACGAAATTTAAAAACTAAAAATCGGTTTTGGTCTTTGATGTTAACAATTATCGAAATCTTCTTCGCAATTATGTACTCACGCTGGACAGTCAGGATGATGCACGACAAAGGTGATGACGCTATGGGCAGCCACTAGGACGCCCGCCAGTACCCAGCACCAGACACATGAGAGCACATCTTTCAAGGCCTGGCCGCATGCACCCTAGAAAATACATACAAATTAACTATATTAGCTTTTCTTTCGTGGCCCAGGGTTATGTTACTTAGTTCGCACTTTTACGGAGATTACCGATCCTATTATTCGAATCCATTTCACGAATGAACTTTAAGTTCAGTTGCAAGAAGATGTATGCACTTTGCAAATCAAAAAGGGTGTATTTAATAAAAAGTAGGGCCTGTATTTTTATATTGTACATATAACATCTGCCTACACATACGAATACACAGGATGTTAAATATAAAAAATCCATTTGTTACTTTTTCTTTTTGTATTTTTATTTTGCTAAGTGTACCTACACATTTTATTTCAGCTGACTGTACACAAAACGTGTACACAAAATTAATTAATTATAAAGTCCCAGTTACATTCGTATGCTTATACGAATGTTAGTTAGAACTGTCATAGGCTTAATCATAATTATGTATCTGTAACTACTTCTTAAGACACTTGGTTATGCTAATCAACCCGAAAGTGAACGTCACCTTGACTTGGATTAGTCTCATATGCAGCTCGTATGATAAGCCTTAATATCAGACATGCCTAGATGCGTACCTACTATTATTATTAGCGTATGATTGAATTCCGGAGCTGACCTAACTTCTTTTATGAGCTTTGTTTTACAGCAGTGAGAGCGCAGAAGCGGGTCCGAGATACGCGACCGCTACAATATGCCAAATATACAAATGTATACGTAGCGGATGGCGTAGTACCAAGCAGTTATGAAATAGACGACTTCAGGTGCATTTCCAACAGCGAGGCGAGAATTGAAATCTCGCCGTCCCATGGCCACCAAAAATTGCCATCGCGAGCCATCACGAGCTCGCGATGGCAATTAATAAGCACTCTATGTGCGCAGCAATACGCTTCAATGTATATATGGTATACCAACAAATATTTCAATTCTCGCCTTGCACATCCTCGCCAATCCAGACCATTTACCAACAACTTCATGTTCGAAGAGAGAATTGAAATTTTGCGATACAATTTTCAAGTCTCGCCTTGTCTCGCCCCGACGGTTGAACTGCACCTTAAGCGTTGCAGTACATTCAGATTAAATAAAACAGTACTTACTTCGGAGAGGTGAGAGCGTAGAACCCAGCTGCCACGAGATCCGAGACCGCTGAGCGTTACATTACGCCTAATATACACAGCTCATAACAAAGCGTAAACAAAACATAGTTTCTTACACTCACCCGCGGAGGCGTGTAGTATTTCGGCGCAGTGAGTGCGTAGAAGCCAGCAGCTACGAGATACGCGACTGCTAAGCGCTGCAGTACGCCGAAGATACGCAACTCAAACAACATGTTGGATCCGTAGATAGTGTTCAGCGACATGCCCAACAGGAACATCATGAATGAACGCTGGAATGTAGAAAAAGAATAAATTAGAAAGAAAAATCATTTATTGGCGGACGCACAACGCATACTTAGGAATTAACGTAAAACAGTCCGCGAGGCCTAAGCTGAGCTTTACATTTGTGTGAGTGCACATAGAATCGATTGCCAAAAAGCAGTATAAACCGGTTTAAACCAAGCAAAGGACGCGTCTACATTAATTCTCACACAAATGCAAAGCTTAGCTTAGGCCTCGCGAACTGTAATAAACTTAAATTTAATATAAAATTACCCGGTAACCCTTTCTAAAAACTAAAAAACTACGGTCCAAATAGTCAATTAGCCATGCTTGAAAAATACGGACCATTCCCGCATCTTCGTTCGCATTTTCATTAAACAGTATTTTCTTTATCTATTATGTAAATTATTTTATTAATGTCATTTGTATTATTTTTGAGTTTAGTTTTAAAAAATGATGCTAACAAAAAAAAAAGTATGGCTCCAAAGTAGTTTAACCGGTTGCGTACCGCCCGTCGTCTCTGGACGACACTTTTTTTTTTTTTAATCTTTTTTTTTTTTTAAAGTGGGGTATTTATCCATGTGGATACGCTAACCCCATCATGCCTTATGCTAACTACCGACATCAGGTATCTTATTAAATAAAACTAAAATTAAATTAAAGTTTGTAAAAATCCTGGTCAACGAAATGAACCAACTGAGCCAACCTTTTCACTAAGTTAGAATTCGGCTGCGCTAAAATAGTTTGTACTAACCCCACCTCTAATAAATTAAATTTAAATTCATTGATTAAGATTTCCCTTTGATTTTGATTCCTAACACAATCCATCAGCAAGTGTTGTACATCTTCGATCACATTACAAGAAACACAATTGGGTGAGTTCACTTTCTTCATTAAGAACGCAAACTTAGCTGATGGATAGTGTCCGGAACGCAATCTTAACAATAGTTTAACAAAGTTTCTACTTAACGTACTCTTTTCAAACCAGGGTAAACGAGGATGGACGACACTTAATTGTCTTATCTATTGTGTCTATAATTACGGTGATTGAGAGTTTAAAACATTGGATTCAGAATTCGACACTCTGAATCTATGTGCGCAATTTTTGACTTTCGAACACGCATTTCCAATACAATAAAAGTTCATTGATTCTGTAAACAATGTACCAGTCGACACCTATCAAGAAATATTTTGGACTCCATCCAATCTATTTCGGACGTGTTCACCTTAGCAACTGCCAAATATAGGAAGTCTTGCATTCTTGAAATTAACAAATGCGATTTTTTAAATCTGCAGGAATTCATTGTTATTAATGACAGACTCTCTGTTCTGCCTGTAGACAAATGGCAATCGATGATCGCCAGAGAATAGATACGCCAATTAAATGTATGGAAATGACATAACAGATCGCTTGACCTGTCGAAAGCTTATGTTAATCCAGTACAATCTCATTGTCGTTTCTATTCTCTAGCGATCATGATGAAATGTATCATCATCATCGTTCAGCCAAAAGACGTCCACTGTTGGACATAGGCCTCCCCCAAGCCATGTTAGGAGGGGAGGGGGGGGGGGGGGGGGGTTTGCCATAATCGCCACGCTTGTCAGGCGGGTCGGCGATCGCAGTATGGTTGTTAAAGTACTATGGGAACGCTGCTGCCCATCCTCTAGTGAATCGCTTAGTCGCCTTTTACGACACCCATGGGAAGAGATGGGCTAGGGCTATTCTTTACGTCTGGCACCACACATTGTGTTATATTAGTTTTAAGCTATGTAAATTTTTGTATTATAACTTTCGTGAGACACATTCATATTTATGATTGTTTACGGTTTACTCACGTGCATTTTTCGGTATTGCCCGACTACTTTCGGAACCAAACGGAGCCCTTAATCATGAGCTGATCACGCGGCGAGGTCGCGAGTCGAACTCACTAGTCGGGCAATCCCGAAAAATGCACGTGAGTAAACCGTAATCAATCATAACTATGTAAATTTATCAAGAGAAAATAAATATATACATTTCAATATGTTTTACAAATTGATTGATTTAATTTAACTGTATCACTAACAATGGTACTTATGTAGTTTAGTTAACAATAGACTGATAACAAAAACTTTACACATAATTCAATATATTTTACCAATTTTACTTGTACAATTGCGTAAACCTCTCGAGAAAATCCACACTTCAAGCTTCAAGTACTTAGATAAATAGCGATCACACTGTGATCACATTCCACTTTGATGATGCATACGATAAAATAAAATATTAGGGGGTCTCAAAAACTTAAACAATTGTCAATAAGAATTCTTTTTACTTTCGAGTGATTTGTCATTAACAATGTGAAAAAGGAAGTACACAACTTCACGAATTCACAACATTCATGGAAATTCAAAACTCAGAGTCATTTTGCAGTACAATGCAATGTTTTCGCGTAAACAATGACACACTGCTCGAATCATCAACAATATGACCGATTCAAGCAAATAATGGATGAAGGATTAGGTGATCTAGGGGCTATATTTGATGAAACATATGAAATCAAATATTTTATAAATATATTCATAATCATAACTGCAAGCGGAATGTACAGTCGCAACTGCAAACTATACAACTGCCAAAACATGTTAACTGCAGCTTGAAGGCAGTTAACATGTAATCAGTGCAGCTGTGTGTCAACTGTCTTCTAGATGTGCAGTCCACTTGCAGTAAGATAACGAATAAAAAAATTAAAAAAAAATTGCCTGTAACTGCCCCACTGCTAGGTAAAGGCCTCTTCTCGTACAGAGAAGGAACGAGCATTGATCGCCACGCTTGCTCATTGCGGGTTGGCGATTTCAGACTATTAAAGTCCAGGTTTCCTCACGATGTTTTCCTTCACCGTATGTCAGTGGCGTCTTAGATTAACTAAGAAAGTACATATGAAATTGAAAAAGTCACATTTTTACATGCCTGGGTTTGAACCCGCAACCCGGTGCTTAACAAGCGGGTCTGTAACCTCCGGGCCACCACGACATTTTTAAGAAGATAACGAATATGAAACGAAAAATGATACAATAAATGTGTCGTTATTAGCCCCATTGTTAAGTAAAATCTTTCTATGTACGATGAATTATAAACCAAAGCGGATGAAGAAAAGTGACCTAGTAACTGTTCTTTGAAGAGAAAGAATACCCGAACGATAGTTCGACAATTACATTTTAATTCAAGTGACCATTTAACTATCTGCCAAATAACGGTCATTAACTAAATGCACCTATCTCGTGACATTGGCACATGACGATTGTTCTAAAAGAATTGTAACAGCCTCCTCTCCAATCTAAACCAGGCCATGTCCGTTACTGGGTCACTATATCGAACAACTAACGATGCCTGCAATATAAAACGTAGCGTTCACACATGTAATATACATTGACGGTAATGATCACTATAGTAAGAAAAATAAAACAACGAATGAAGATATGGATGGTGTGGATAGCGATGTAGTAGATTGAGTCGGAGAGAGCTATCTAGATGTTGTCACGCGAACAGAATTTCCAATGAAATATGTAGCAAAAAAAGACTTAGCATTGGTGGCGGGCGTTCAAGTGATACCCGTATGCATTGGAGATTTGATCAAGGTACACAATAAGACAAAATGCGGAAGGAATGATGCAATGAAAGTGAACGGATCGCGTGCACTGAATACAAAATATCTGTGTATCTATTGAAGAGCACATTAATCACTTATTGCGATAAGTGTGAGATAATTTCTAGTTCCCTCTTACTTAACAGCTATATTGTTAAGAAAAATCTAAACACAAAGAAGCTTGCCAAATGCAACTGCAACAATGCGTTAATGAAATTGCTTACGACACCTAGTAAAATAATTATCTATGTTAATAACCTTGTAAAGTGTTTAAGTAATTTCAATTATAAATTTTCACCCGCATTTCACATCACATTTCATTTATCAAGCACTTATAAATCTCATGCTACAGATGTTAATCCTATTTCCTGCTAATATTATAAACGTGAAAGTTTGGATGTTTGTGAATTTGCATGTTTGTTAGTCAATCACGCCTTAACGGCTGAACAGATTTAGACGAAATTTGGCACACAGGTAGACCTCTTATATCCTAATCCATGATATCATGGATTAGGATATAAGAAACTTTTTATTCAAGTACCTACGTGAAGTAGTTCTCCTAGGATGAACAGCTAGTTAATAACATATACACCGTGTCCCAAAATTCAACGATAAGCGGGCACCAGAGGGTGGCCCTGCTCGTGACTGATCGAGAAAAAAAAATTTTTTTTTTTAAATTACAAAATTAAAGAAGTCCTTAGAATATTGACGAAAATAAGTATGATTGATTTTTGTGTAAAAACTACAGGCATTTTGGGATTTTTAAGGGTTGTGGTAGATATCAGTGCTACTTAGGTTGCCGATACAAAAAAAAACAGAAATATTTGAATTTTTTTCGAAGGATAACAATCTCTTTAAAGGAAAAAAATAATAAAAAAAAACTTTTTTTTCGATTTGTCATGAGCAGGTCCACCCTCTGGTGCGCGCACTTATCGTTGAATTTTGGGACACAATATAAACTGTAGAAAAAGTAAACGTTTTCTCCTCCTTATTTTTTTTCGGCATATGTTCCGAATCTGTCTCACATAGTACCAGTCGTGACGCTTGTCAACGTACATACGATGGAAATAGAAAGACATGGGTACGCTTCTCACTACGCTGAAACCATAAATCAAATCAGAGTCAAGCATACCTCTTGATTTAGACTCACCTACTTTAATCTAGTATTTGCATCACAATGCGGCCTTTCACAAGGAACTGATGCGACCTCATGCCCAGAGATCACTTATACACGAAACATCCTATGCATACATACTTACTAGTATTAGCTTTTGTTCGCAATTTCACTTTGTAGTCTTCTAGTGCTGATTGCTTAATACGCTTGGGAGCAAATAAATCAAGCCACTCCTTTTTTCACGTGTCCTGGTTATTAGTTTTGGTTTCATGAATTATATAATTCTAAGCTGACAAAAAACTACCCTCATTGTAAAGGTTATCAAATAACCATTTAGGCGATAATATGTTTAGAATTGATCTGTTCTATAATACCAAAAATAATAACAATTATTCGTTAAAAATAGAAGTGGCTCGATTTATTTGCTACTTTGAGTAAAATATTTACGACGAAATAAGAATCTTCTCTACATATTGCAAAGGTATTAAGGTAGAAAATTGATACCAAAACTGCTAAAAAACGTTATTTGAAGGTTTTTAAACAATATTTATTTCAATAGTTAATAATAAATATGTAACACCTGACATTTAAGTTGTAGCAAAGATAAATAAAGATGTATTTAAAAAAAATAGAAGTTCTAGACGGTTATTGTTTTCATTGGTAAGCCTTGATGTCAAACGCTTTGACATGAGGTGTTTTTTTTATGTGTACATAATATTTCACAGGTGGGGCAACGGTCCCTTCCAAAATTGGCTACCTCTTTTCAGATCATTAAAATTAATAGAGGAAGTCTGAGAACTTTCATCACTTTGTAAACAATGTTTAATTAAGGCGATCATAGGGCAATTATAATCCACAGCTGATTTTGATTAACTACCGTGCAAGAGGACTGGCTTTGTAAAATAACCACTGTTTTGTATAGCCTTTTCCCAACCGTGGACCAACTTGTTCCAAATGTTGGAGTCAGCTTCCAGTCTAACCAGATGCAGCTAAATACCAGTATTTTACAAGGAGCGGCTGTCATCAGACACCCGCAACCAGCGACTGAGCAATGCCGATATTCTAAGGCCTGATTTACACAGGGTAAGTAACTGACTCCAAACTCGAGACAAGTCAGTGGTGACCCGATATTTACCTAGTGTAAATTGATCGCGACAGCGCTGTACTGACTCCAAATCAATTTACACTAGGTAAATATCGGGTCAACACTGACTTGTCTCGAATTTGGAGTCAGTTACTTACCCTGTGTAAATCAGGCTAGACCGGTTGTCAGACTTTCGAGTTTCTGACTACCCGTAACGACACTCATCATAGGTTTTCGTATGATAGCCGAAACCGACGGCTTAACGTTCTCTCTGAGGCATGGAGGGGTCTCGATGTGGAAGAATGGTCACCCATCCACGGACTGACTGCGGCAAGCGCAGCTTAACATTGCAAATCAAATGATCCGCGCGGTTGTTACTTAGCCACGAACTTCTCGACCACTACCTAACCTCTACTAAAAAAAACCTTTTTAGTAGAAGGCAATATCCAAAACAAAACTTCAGTAAACCTTCAATAAAACTTCAGTAACTGTATTTTTAGGGTTCCGTACCCAAAGGGTAAAACGGGACCCTATTACTAAGAGTCCGCTGTGCGTCCGTCTGTCCGTCTGTCACCAGGCTGTATTTCATGAACCGTGATAGTCAGACAGTTGAAATTTTCACAGATGAATTGTATTTCTGTTGCCGCTATAACAACAAATACTAAAAAAACAGAGTTAAATAAATATTTAAGGGGGCTCCCATACAACAAACGTGATTTTTTGCCGTTTTATAGATAATGGTACGGAACCCTTCGTGCGCGAGTCCGACTCGCACTTGGCCGGTTTTTTAAATATCATATAGGTAAGTACATACCTACTTATAAACAGTTTAGCATCCTTAACGTAAGCTAAGATAACCAGATAGCATTTAGCTGGCGCACACGCATCGGTCCGCGTAACGTTTACATAACGAGACTGGTTCTAAAGGTTGACCTTAAGCACCCCTTTCACAGTTAGCGCGCCTGCGCACTGACTGCTTACGTAACAATGAAGTTACAAGTATTACAACATTCAACATACGATTATTGAATAGGATCTGTTTATATTAAAACAATGCAAATAAGATATAATAATCTTGAAACTACTTAATTAAAATCTACGTAAAAGTTAAAATATGGAATTAAATGCAATTCCTTACGGCAATTATGTCAGAGATGGTTCTAAAACTATGACCAGTTTAACCAAATATCTGTGAGCTGATAGCAGCCTGACCACAACCCTTCAAAATTGCCTACTTACAAAGAGAGTCCTGGAACAACGTAAATTTGTGGGGTAAACTCGATCCCGAAATGACAAAGTATCAATGGAGTACGCTCTCAAGTAACTAAAATAGAGCTAAGACTAGTTTTGTGCTCGCCACAGTGCATTCAATCCATGGAGACGCGCCCCACTTCTTTTTGTGAGAGGTAGGCGCTTGGTGCGTATGCATACATCTCTTTTGAATCAGGGCTCATCTTCCATGCGGAAGATGTCCGGTCATTTGGAAGGCATACGGAGGACATAGGTCCAACGCGCAGAGGTCCCACAGAGAACTTTAATCTAAAATGGGGTGGGGGGCACCAACCGGGTACTATCCACGGCTGCACCATTGGAGCACAGTCATGGACCGTCCCAGGTGGACGCAAGTCTATTTTAAAATATGGTAAAAAATATCTGGTCTATGGGAAGGGGTGTTGGGTGGACTAGATAACCTCTATTGCCGGAAGAAAACGGCGGCTGCCCTTCAACATTTAAAATTGAAAAGGCACGCAACTCTTATTATTATCTTACATTAGTGTGCGTATGCACACATCTAACTATTGTGTGGCGATAGAACTAACACAGTAGCAATTTATAATGCACAGTTTTGCACTGTAGCGATATAGACAAAGAGTGGGGCGCCTCTTCGTGGATTGCACTATCTGTGTGTAACATAAATAAAAATATTTGTACAGCCTACAGATAGTCGTTCCGGTCTGGGCGTTTGTGCATGTGTAGATTTGTGACTATAAACGCACCCTCGATACAGGAGAAATCATAGTTTTGGGAAAGGATACCTTAAAAAAACAGTATCAAAACTCATACATACCCTAACAATATGCATAACAATCTTCCACCGCGGCACACCCTTAGCAAAGGCGCTCTTTACAGACAGCGGGATGCATACGCCCATGATCCAGAGGAAGGCAGGGAACACCAGGTCACCGGCCACCAGACCGTTCCACGTGGCGTGCTCCAGCCACCAGTAGCCGCCAGCACCGTCGTTCACGAAGATCATGAAGACTATAGCCATCCTGTGCAACAATACACATACAGTTAACAAACAATATTACGAATGCTTTACATATTTTAACATCTATACAAGGTTAGTCAGAAAGGGGGTACTAATCCGAAAGGGAGTTAAAGTACCTATAATAATAAGTAACTTTTGTTCTACCACTTTCCCCAAAACTCAATAGTTTAAGAGAAACAGTTGTTCAAAAATCTCAAAAAAATGTCTAAAATCTATCTATCCCCAGTTATGATCAGCTGTGTTTACATTTTAGGTCATATTTGGGGTCATGAATTAGAAGCACCATTTTTTGAATTTATAACTAAAGAAGGGATGAAGAATTTTTGAAAAAACTAAAATAAAAATCATTTCATTTGGAAAAAAAATTTATCGAATTTTGAAATTTTAACACTTGCTTTCAAACAGTCATCAGCGATACTATAAGTGGGCTTCGGATTAGTACCCCCTTTCCGACTAACCTTGTATACAATGTGTTCCGAATCTCAACGTAAAGCCGGCAACAAATGATGGCTTTGTTTTGCGTTTTGCTGTTTTAATGTTACCATGAATAACATTTTACCTCATAAATGCACATAATCAAACTTTTAAAATGGTTTAAGAAAACATTTTTTTTTTCTGAACATTCATAAACCGCCCATCATTTGTTCCAAGTTTGTCGGTGATTTTCGGGATAACCTGTATATATCCCAAATTGCCCAGTTTTTTTTTCCTGTTGCAAGTAGTCAGTGTTCAAAGTTAATGTGTGATTGCGTATGTATTCTTTAGACGACAATACAATGAAATAGTGTTTTATAATTTACTTGTAATACAAAAACATTGTCTTGAACTTCAAAACTATGGACAGATAGACAACTCTATTGTAGAAAAAGTTTCAGCGAGAGTAGACAAAGGTTTTGTCGACTGAATAATAGACGAAATGACAAATTGCCAGGATGTATTTGTATATCGTCAGTGAAGTTCTAACGGTGCGGAAGTCAAAAATGGCTACTTTACAAGAGAGTGAAAAAACTATTTAAAACGAGCGTAACCTACACTGAACGCAATATTGTCTTTAGTTGTATTATTACAAATAAACTGTTTGATGATTTAATAAACCTTTGAAAAACCTAATAATCTTTTTCATTTCAAGTAATATTGTGGTTTTCATAAAAGTCACATTAGAACATAACTCACCCTCTAAAAGTATCGAGCGCTCGCAACCTCTGCTGTATGGCCAGCTCCTTGTCGCCATACCTCAGCTTGCCAGTCCTCCTTACTCGTGACATTATCAGCTTTATGATGCCGTACAGAATCCATATCGCCAGCAACGCGCCCAGTAACAGCAGCAGAGCTGGATGGACAAAAAATCTTTCATTAATAATGTTTATTATCTAACTTCCAGTGACACATCCAAATACGTATTATTTATTTATTTATTTTTACTTTAATTACAACGGTCTTGGACCAATTACAGAAATTAAAGATAGAGAAAAAAAACAAAAAAAAAACAACATAGTGAATTAGACATCTTTCATGAATCTCTCTCAAGCTTGGCGTCGCGTCGACTACAACCGAAACGCGTCGAATCGAGTCGAGTCGCATTTGTTCTGTGTGAAGACGAATCGAGGCAAAATGGTCAGTAATCGCAAGTCGTTAAAATAGAAATTCGCGTAACAAGCGATGCACGCGAGTGATGCGACTCGGCGCGTCTCGGCTCTTCGCTGATCAACGCAGTTTTATAGTAAATGTATAGGATGCGAATTATTGCGATTCTATTCAACTCGACTCGGCGAGCCTAGTGGACGCTAGGCTTCACAATGCTTCATACGTACTAATAAAATCTTCTTCCAATCATCCGCAAACAGATCATAATTCGTATTATAATCCAAGAGTTCGTCGATATTTGTAGATAGTTCAATCCACGAAGACTCACCCCACTCTTTGTGTAAATCGCTACAGTGCAAATATGCATTGAAAATTGCTATTTTGTTAGTTGTATCGCCACACAATAGTTAGATATGTGTCTACGCACACTAGTACATATTATGATAACAATAAGAGTTGTGTACGCACAATACGCACCATGCTGCTGCTTCTCATAAAAATGGAGTGGAGCGTCGTAGATTGAAAGCATTATACTAAGAAACCTTTGAAATAGTTCTACAGTAGTTCTGAAAATGTGCAATTGTTACTCTGCGTTTACGCAACCTACAGCGTTACAGAGCTGCTGTTATTGAAACCGAACATATTATAGAGACCACCTATTTACAGCAATGACGTGAATAAGATGTGCTTCAACTTCGTCAACAGCTGCCATATCGGAAGCCTCGTGCAGAAAGTACGGTGAGTCGTGACGTTTATCTACAAAACGATACCGTAGAAAGAACATCATATTTATTTTTTTAAAACAAATCTTGCATAATATAGCTATTTTACGTTTTTCGATCTCCTTATTATCTCCTTACGACTACAATTTACGATATTACTGCTTTGTCAGAACTCGTCTTTCGTTGAACAGAGTAAAGTAATATACCAGACACGTTTGGTGCAGTGGCTGAGCGATTGGCTCCTGCGCTAGGGGTCGTGGGTTCGATTCCCACACGGAACAAAAAATTGTAAGGCCTACAGATAGTTGTTTCGGTTCTGGGCGACGCAACGCACGATACAGGAGAAATCCTAGTGTGGGGCAATGATTAAAACAATGATTAGACTGTTGAGTGTTCCATCCATTTCCCTTAATCGATTTGCACATATCCGAACAATAACAGACACATTATGGTTTTTCTACGTCGACGCATCAACAAACCATTTTACGAATACAATTCTCATCAACATGTCATTGTCTCACTATCTTGTAACAAACATCCATTTTCAACACCTCACGGAATGGATTGTAAAGTCTATTCGTTTTTCTTGAATTTATGAAGAAAATTTCTACTTCCACTACGCAACATAGGATGGGCTAACTAATTAACTTATTAACCTGTTAAGCGTCCAGTATTGCTTGAAAACTACTTTCGTAATCTCTTTGTCGACACAGACTGAAAGAGAGGCGGTGGTCTGTACTTTGCGTGGACTTACGTGGCCCTGCCAAAGCCCAGCCCATGCTCCAGTTACACTTCAACTTTTCAAACTTCTAACCAAAGTAGCCATTGACTTATTTGAAGTATTGTTGCTACAAACTCATTGATTTGCAAGAATAATGAAGTTTAGCCAAAATGCGGATCAAAGACCTTGCGATCGTCCACGCCCTTGTCATTGAACTATTGTCGATTCAAACGTTTGTGGCATCAACATAATCGACATTTAAAACGGCCTCAGTATTCCCTTTATCGTTAAGTATATTTTGATTACTACTATACATGGTATCCAATGGCATTTACCCAACTGCTCTAACAGGTTTCTGTGTCAGGGTCAGTTAAAATGCAGATTTTCTGCATATGCAGACATAAGATCGATGGCAATAACAATAAAATTATTGAATTTATTAAGGTCTCTTCACTCTTTTGGCATGCAAATGTGGCTGACTTCGTAAAGACATTATGCAATATCGGATCGATAAAGGTTGAATTAAGATAACTTGATATTATAGTGACAAGTTGTAGCAGATAAACATGATACTCCGTTCCTGTTACTTTTCGTATTACAAATATTAGCAGCAAAACATAAAATGAATTACAGAAAACCATCATGCTAAGATTTCATCCCTTTGGGTGTCTTGAGAGTAAAATTACCTACATCGATTGATTAGATGAAAATAGAATATTGAAAAGAAAATTTAATTTTCTACTACAAAGAAAACATTTCTCGCAGAAGTTAGAATAGTTTCACAAGCAATGTTTGTAAGACAAAATAACAATATTTTAACTAAAATACTTACGATGTTATCGTGACGTAGCCACTCTACTTATCCGATAGAGATAATCCGAATCCATCTCGTTGAAAACGTCTAGATAAAATAACTATAGTCTTTATAGCTTGAAATTCTCGATTTTTGCACTAGTATTTGGATGATACTCAAAGTGAGAAGAATTTTATAATATCAAAATGAAGGAAAGTCTATTGTGTGTGTTGTTTTTGGTTACAAAAGTGTTTGGTGAATCTAGGGTCGATCCCTTGGTGCTGATCGGTACCCAAGGTTTAGTGAGGGGTCATAAAGCAACCGATGGAGACTATTCCATGTTCCTGGGAGTGCCTTACGCTCAAGTGGACCCAGAGGATCCTTTCGGTGTAAGTAGCATGGATTTAAAACAAGAATTTGGCACTGACTTCGACACGACGTTACTCGCCGTTCAATGTCAGTCCAGAATAGAAATAGGAAGGTTTTAAATAGGAGCGTAGGTATTTCTCTGTACTCAAACTCCTTCCGTACCAGATCGTTTAATGAGAATCCTTATAGAAGAGCTGTAGTAATGCATTGGTTTCTCATCGATTAGTTTTTGCTTAAGTGGACGCTTGTGATGCGTAGACGTTGTGAGTTTTGATAGAGATATAGATAGATGCTTTTTAAACTACCTAAGGAGTAGTGCCAGATCCATTTTTTCGAAATACGGAGATTGGGACGAAAAAATCGGGACGTAGAAACCGCGCGTTGCACAGTGGCCCAATTTCCGCCGCCGGCTCGTCTGGTGCACTCCTTCCTTCGCTGATAGATTCTTTTTAAATTACCGTGCCCATATGACCTAATTCGATGAAATAGCGGCATTCCCGTGTCCCGCTCTGGGTGCTAGCGGGACGCATCCTGCGAGGGCTAAAAAACAGGACGTCCCGCCAAAACGGAACGTCTGGAAAGACTGGTATGGAGAATTATTGTAATAGGTTGATTTTTAGATGACTCTCCAAGTGTTGATTTTATGAATGTAGATAACTAATATTAAACTAAATAAATGATTGACTTCAAGTCCTTGAACGTAACAGTTACCTATTGTCATACTTAAGCGGTCAAGAGTCCCTCTCATCTTCATTAGCCACATCGCTGACGTAACTGACACAGTCCGTCATAGTTATTTTTACATTGTAATTGTCTATTAATAACGGCATTACTTCGATAACCGCGTTCAGGTTGTCGAACCCACGACAATGGAAAGTGTTTGTTTTTAATTAAAAAGTAATGTGTCATCTTGTTTGTTTAAAGCTGTAATATTTTTCTTACATTTTTATTTGCTGGTCCTTACTAATATTATAAATGCGAAAGTAACTCTGTATGTCTGTTACTTCATCACAACTAAACTACTGAACCGATTTTGATGAGATTTGGTATCGGAAACCTTGAAAATCGGAAAAGGACATAGGCTACTTTTATTCCGAAAAACGCGGAATACGTGATAACGACATCGACACGGGCGAAGCCGCAGGCGACCTCTAGTAATATATAATAAAATATATAATAAATTCTACAATAATATTCTGCCGTCATAACGAAGAGTGCAGTAAGTGCAATTTTTGAACATAGAATTTTGAACCTTAGTGTTGGGTTACGCAGACGCAAAAGGTTAAATATTCTATGTTCAAAAATTGCACCAGTCGAAAGGTTTAGTAAGGATTATAGTAGTTATTAAATCACACAGAAGTTGTAAACAAGAGAGCTTTATCAATTTTAGCAATTGTTCTAGATTCAAATAAGTTTGACTTTGTGGTTAGCAAATCTCACTAGTTTGTTTAGTGTTTAGTATTATTTAGGTTGTTAGGTATCATTTAAATGAAGTTCCAAAAGACAAAGGAGTTTATCTAATAGCCATCGAAGTCATGAAAAGGTTAATGACATTAAAGATGAAAGCTTATTTTTGTTACATTTTGCTAAACAAAAGCCTTTTCTCAAGGATAGTAATCCACTTTTTTTACAACTACATACCTTGCATCATGACGTCATTCCACTTAAATAAAATCAGTCAATGATCACACCTGATAAGATAGTACAACTGAGAAATACCCGCTTACTCAATAGATACAAAAGTTTTTGTCAACGATCTAGTTACGAAATGTTCATGTTGCTATGAAACAATTCTAAAGATTTTTATTATTACAGCCATCCCAGACGAGACCCGCTTTCCAAGAAATAATCTTCAATGCTTACGACGGAACTATCAAATGTCCACAAATGACCTCCACAAACAGTGACACTGAGACCCTTGACTGCCTTCGTTTGAACATCTACGTACCCTTCAGTGCAAGTACCACTAACCCTCTACCTGTATTAGTTTGGATTCACGGTGGAGACTTCGTTCGAGGAAGTGGGGGAGACTACGGTGTCAGAAACTTGGTCAGACATGATGTAGTGGTCGTAACCGTCAACTATCGCCTTGGGCCATATGGATTCATGTGTCTTGATATTCCTGGCGTACCAGGCAACCAAGGTCTGAAGGACCAGTACGCAGCGCTTACTTGGATCAGAAAGAACATCGCGTCGTTTGGTGGAAATCCATATAACATCACTATTTCTGGTCAAGGTGCTGGAGCTACATCAGTCCTATTACATTTGTATTCCGATAAGGATAAATTATACCACAAAGCTATTGTAGAGAGTGGCACACCACAAAGTGAAGGCATGTTTGTTAACGCAGATGTAAATACTGCTATCACGCTAGCTAATCATTTAGGACTGAACACAACCAACACTGAAGAAGCACTAAGGTTCCTCATACACTCTCCTCATGATTTAGTAACAGCTGCTGCTTATGAGTTAAACTTACAACTGAGACCTTGCAAAGAGAGATCGTTCAGTGGTATCGAAAACTTTGTAGAAAACGATCCTTACTCACTGACAAATGGGAGGAAAGTGAGTAGAACGCCTGTATTAATTGGTTATACCAGCCAGGAACGTGACTCATTGAGCAGCGATTACTTTGATTCTGATCCATTTTACGAGAAAATAAAAAATAACTTTGATCTCAATGGACAACAGTTAGAAAATGCTGCAACTGTTGTAAAACGTTTTTATATCGGTGATAATTCTGTATCAGACGATGTTGCGACGCAATTGGAGAATTTTGAATCTGATTTTGTATACAATCATCCTTCAGAAAGAATAATAACAAGACTGTTAGAAGAAAACGCTGGAGCCATCTATGAATATTTGTTCAGCTATGTTGGAAGTTCAGGTGCTCAGGGCGCTGGACACTCTGCAGAACTAAATTATTTATTCGATATAGGAAATGGCAACGTGAAAAGAAGTGAAGATGACCAATTGATAACCGATCGTATTACAACATTATGGACCAATTTCATTAAATATGGGTGAGTTGAAGTAGGACTACTCCAAAAGTTGTTCAAAGAGTATTTGTCGCTTTTATACACGTATACATTTCTTAAAATGGATTTCATAGCATTCCATGCGTTACCTTGAATGAGATAATAAATCTCAATAATTATGTTTTATGCAATTTCAATAATGTCATTGTAATTAAATACCTGAGTTTTACAATAGGCATGTTGACAGCATCAATAAATTGCAAATCTAATTACTTAGTCCGCCAGTAAAAGTTAAAGAGTTTTGAAAAATAATGGACACATATTTTTTCTTTTATATAATAATAATAACCCCCTCTGGGAAAGGCGTTACCTCATCATGAGATTAACGTAAAACCGGAGGGAACATTAGACTAGCTTTCTACAACCTCATCATATAATAAAAAATGTATCATGAGGTCTACTGAAAAGCTTACAAACCGCAGGGCAGCTTGTGGCGAGCTGTTGGTGAGTGGCGACACTGCGTACCTTATTGCCTCAGAGAGTCGGTCAGGGCCTCGTCTCCAGTTTGCCTTTATTGGCTGGCTGGAGTGGAACCCCAAGAATGCCCGCAGGATTCTCAACTCTGTCTTGCCTTTATCGGCCGGCCAGAGGGGGGCCGCCAGAGCTATATGCTCGGGGGTGGAAGTGTCTAAAGGCGTAATAGCGGGGAAACCCACTCCGGGTCTCTTAGACCCGCGACGGCGAAACCGGGGCCACACCTCTCTACACCCTTAGCCGCTCACACGTTTGTTGCCCCCTTCGCCTATGTACTGGCGGCTTTTCAGGGGGCCCAGCTAGTGAGCTGGCGAGTCACCGTCTGCCAACAGTTTTCAATTTTAAATGTTGAAAGGCAGACGCCGTTTTCTTCCGGCAATAGAAGTTATCCAGTTCACCTAACACCCCTTCCCATAGACCAAATATTTTTCACCATATTTCACAATAGTTTTGCGCCCACCTGGGACGGTCCATGACTGTACTCCAATAGTGCAGCTGTGGATAGTCCCCGGTTGGTGCCCCACCCCATTTTAGATTAAAGCTCTCAAAGGGGCCTCTGCGCGTTGGACCTGTGTCCCCGTGTATGCCTTCCAAAGGACCGGACATCTTCCACACGGAAGATGAGCCGTGATGTCCAAAGAGATACAAATAATAATCAAAAATAATAATAATCTATGAATATTTAGAAAGATAAAACGCATCAAAACTCGAGAGTGGGGGCTTGTGACGTCAGAAGCAAATAAAAATTGTACTTGCTTGTAACGTTTTGTCAATTTAAAAAGTGTCGTATCTTCGTCAATTTTGGTTTACGTAACAAAAGAAAAAATACAGGTCAAATATTTTTTGATAATCTAACTGATGGACTAATTAGATTTTTTCAGTCAAATACTCTACTGTCGTAAAGTCCAGTCCTATTTCTAGGTCGAACCTAAATGGTAACGAAATATTCTAAAGTATTATAATTTTCAGAAACCCAACACCACAAACGACTAACTTAATACCGGTGAGGTGGACACCAGTCACAATTGACACCAGGCCGACCATGGTCATCGACACCGACATCCGGTTGGACAGCAGGGTCGAGAACCAGAGGATGGCTTTCTGGGACCTCTTTTACTCAATGTACGGCAGCTATAGCAGGTTAGCGCGAGAATGCACATTCTCCGACTGCTGTTAATTTTTGTCTCTGTGATTTTTATTTATTGTACTAAAGAAGTATTGAAAGTAATTGATTGTGTAAATATGTAATTAAATGTTGAATTATGAAAGTTGTTATTGCGTTTAATTACATAATTAATAAAGTAAACGAACTGCAACATATCGAAATAACTGGCTTTTAAATGTAACATTTATTTTAAATATCCCAATTGAAGTGTCAAGATCACAATGCACAACATTTAAATTCAAAACGGTATTTACGCGATACTTTTAATTCGCTAGTACAATGGCAAGTCAGTGGCTCTTTTCTGGGTCGTTCGTCTCCAACGGATGATGCTCATCAAGACAAATCGACTTCACAAAGGATTTGGGGCAGCTTGGCTTCACTCCCACTACAGCCCACTTAGGTTCACTTGATCGCGTGTCGTGATTCGTTTCTTTTTCTTTATTAACTACATCTGATAAGATAATAGCATGTGCACAAATAGAGGATGCTCCAATGAACGTGGATTCGTATATCCGTTACCAATTACTTCGACAGACAGGTATTTAAGTTTCTAATGTGACTTGTGGGTTCAATATAATCTCATTACAATACTCAATAACAGTGTTAGAAAATATTAATGATGATATTGGAAATCTTACTGCTTACAATACAATTAGTAGTAACTGGATTTATAATCCCGAGATCTTATTGGATTTTGCTGTTAAAAAGTCAGACAATGGGTTAGTCATGAGGGCTTTTAAGAAATGGTATACCTACCCTGATTTAAAACAATACTTTGGCACTAACATCAGCTTTTATGTGCTCGCCCCCAAGTGTACATACAATGCGGGCAGTTGATGCTAAAATAGCGTATGCGTCAAAAAAAAAACATGATCAGATCTTAAATACAGTAGTACTATTAGGTAAATTTATACAGCCCTATAATATTATGCACGCACCTGCAAAAGTAATAATTGAATAAAACGAAAGTATTGAAAAACCACTAGGAGGTACTCCCTATAATTGGATATTTACATCAGAACATTATATCTGACTGCAGATCGTGATGTGGTTACTTTCCTTGCTGTATCGGAGATCAAGCAATCAAACATCATAGTGACTTTGGCACTTGTAATCTGACTTTCACTCAAAGCCCATCGTCGCTAATACAGATATTAGTTACGCCAGATTTTCACAATTTTCTCCGCCTTTCAGTGCGTGACTGTTTCGATCTGTCTTATCAATTTATTTACTTAATAAATCTGCGGTATTTACAACTTGTTCTTTTGCTTTCGTTTGTAAATAATATTGAAATAGAATAAGTATGCCTTTTTATAGTTAGTGATAAACTACTTATTAGTTTAGTAGCAAGTTTACTTGCCGATTTAGTTAACATAATTGAACAAGTCCTAAAGTTGATAGTCTGTTCACCCAAAGATGAGAGTTCCTGACATAGCGGTCAAATATGGCAAACTGTAAATTATCTATTTTAAAAGACGTTTTATTTTAAAAAAATATTTGATACTAGCTTTTGCCCGCGGCTTCGCTTGCGTTAATTTATAATAAAAATAAGTATTAACACGCTAGTAAAGCTTCTATAATAATAATTCAATCATGATTCGAAAAACACGTGGCGCCATCTATTATCATAATTGTTGTTTTCCTCGGGAACAGTACTTTTTTCGGGATGAAAGGTATCCTAAGCCCGTTTCTGTACACCTGACAACGTATATGCAAAATTTCAGGATGATCGGTTCAGTGGTTTAGGCGTGAAAAGGTAAACAAACTTACCATCGCATTTTATAATATTAGTTAGGAAGTTAGGATTCTTTGTATGATAACGTTTTGTAGAGAAACGTCAGGACTCACCTGATGAAAGGGGTATGTCAGTATTATACCTACATTCAAATGAGGTTTTCTACTTAACTCGCTCAATCGGCAAGTTAATTCGTAATTCGGTCATTTCACGCATTTAGCACTTCTTCAATATTGGTTAAGATAAATTGGTGTGCCTCAAGATTGGGCTAAACAAAGAGTGACAGATAGTTAAAGATAGCAACATCCACAAGTACAAAATATATTGTAGTAACCTATTTCCTTCAATTGACTTATGATTTGTTGCAACATCCCATGCAATCATCATCTTATGAATATTAGGGTCATTTTGCAGTCTAAAACTAGAAGCAATTCATTATACATATACTTGGGAGCAAATAAATCGAGCCACTTCTATTTTTCACATAAGTATAATTGCTATTAGTTTCGATTTCAATAGGAATCGTCAAAAGAGACATGACGCGCCTCTTTATCGCATATTTACTTGTATTTTTGTTACATTAGTCATTTTAGTTTAGACCTGCAAGCCTAGAATGCGCGAGATAACTTTGTCGTCGTATTATCTCGTGCCGAGACCAGAACCCAATACAGTATCTCGTCTCGGCACGAGATAATGTAACGACAAAATTATCTCCCGCTATGTTAGCCCGGCAAGGCAGACGTTTACTGGCCAATACAAATTAACTAGCCTGGCAGGCCGTAGAAACTAAATATTATATCAGTCATAAATTACAGAAAAAAATTGCATTACTCCGCGGTGCCTTACACATAATGAGTCTCGGGCTGTGGTTTCAATAGTTGAACAGCTCTGGTTTAGACGATCCCTACCTATATACTTTATGACGGAACACAATACACTACAAGTTCTTCTGTAATCTTTAAATCAAGGCAACATTAACATTAGCATTGCTACCTATGAACTAATTCACCTCATATAGCTGTTGTGGGTTAGTACATCGACCTTCATATTAGCATAATGAGGAAAAATAGAGGACGTTTGGTACTCCAGCCTCACAAGTCTCACAATGACAATGTTCAATGAAAAAGGCTTACTTACAAATAGGTATGTAGGTACTGTAATGTTTGTGTTATGTAAGTACCTGTATTCCACATACCACGTACTTTAAATTCTATACAGAGTTCAGTTCAGTAGTGAGTTATTTCTTAAGTAGATACACTGTGCGTTATGAACTTATGATTGAAGAACGAGGAAGAAAACCAAACTTTTTAATTTAGACTTTACTCATACTCAGTCGGAAAAAGATATCTGCATTAACTCAAAGACCTTAGAAAATCATAAAATGCCTTTACAATATCTACCTGCAACCTTTGCCTACCTAGCCTCTTTGTGAGGTTTAGGACCTGTTTCAAAATCGTTAGTTAACTCTTAATATGGCGCTTCCCCCACCGAAAGTGGCGCCTCTTCAGAAAAAATGCATTATTTCAGTCAAACCATTGAAATTTCGTACGCACAACATTTTAGTCAAGTATTCTAGAAATTTTCGAATAAGTACCAAAAAATAACACTTGACATCCTAGGTTACAAGTTTTAGTAATGTACCTAAATCTAAACTAAATCTAAAGTAAAAACAAAAAAAAAAATATATCCTAGACTAAACTAATCAATATAAACTAAAAGAGTGCATCAAAATATTCCTCCACATCGCTGTCCACTGGAAACGTGCCCAGAAGGCTGGCAGCGTTGCCACGTTGTATGGCAACGCTAATTCTCTGGCCGAAAAATAAGCCAGCCCTCTAGTCACCTGAAGTGTCGACCAGTCTTCTTCCTATTTCCTTAAAAAGGAGACGCGCACTCGGACCCCATAACCCGAACGTTTCCACCCCAAACGGCTCAAAGTCATAGTTTCCTATGATGTTGCTATATTTTCCCCGTTTGAGGGTCTCCGCAGCCGCAGCGGCAGCGCCAGCACAGCCCGCCTAGCTAGGAAAATGGGATGGAGCAAGGGTGTCGACACAATTTAGTAATCAATGCTAAAAACGGCCGTTTTTGGTACTTAGGTATCGCTAAAACTTCGAATCCAGAAGCTCTAGTGTTGATAATTGGTGTTCGAAAATTTCTACAACACTTGACTAAAATGTTGTAGGTATAAGTCGCGCGGAGAAGGTTTGCCGATGGCCTCATGACGTCAGGCGTCAATGGTCGGTACGATTTCAGACGAGCGCGGGTAGCGGTCGGTGTAGTGGGAGGCGCAGTCATCGGCAAACCTTCTGCGCGCGACTAGTACGTACGAAATTTCAATACGTTGTGTATTGACAGAAATATTGTTTTCTTCTGAAGTGGCGCCACTTTCGGTGGAAGAAGCGCCTTATATATCTGAGAGATAAATATGGCAGTTTGACAGTTTATCTACCAATAGAGAATCTGTCATTCTACTATAGGTATTTATTTCCCTTGTGACACAGGCCCTTACATAATATACTTAATCAGCCCATTGCTGCATTGCTGTCCCACAGCTGGGCACGGACCCTCTACTGACAATGAGAAGGGCTTATTTTAGTAACATAAATTCTTTAAATTTAAATTATCATCTACATACTGTCTGAAGTCCGTTCGCATGGTTTACACATATTATGTTAAACAGGGAAACTTATTATTAGCCTTACAAAACTGTTTTACATCTCTGTAATATTTTATATGTATCGCTGTTGGTTTTCTGAATAAAGAAAAAGAAAAATAAATTCATTCCTGTCTCTGGAGTCCTAACCACCGCCAGTAGCTTGGACCCTGCTCCTGATACCGGTGGACCTCTATTTTCATATTTTTAAACGTATTATTTTATACTTAGATTTTAGATTTAAAAATGTAAAGATAAGAATGCTAATAAGTAAAGGTAATAAAATAAAATAGGCCTTAGTTCACAGCGCTGGCTCTATGGCTGCTATGGCTCTTTCCTCAAAAGGCCATTCCAAACGTTGCCCTACATTGTTACACTCGCATAGTTTTATACCACAATGTCTGGACTTTAAAAGAGACGTTGACCTCTGAGTTTGTTTCGGCTTTTCTTCTCAGAGCGAGTCAGATAGGAAATGCCGGCTCCATCTAGTCTTAAAAAAACTTACATTGACTTGTAAAAGTGTCTGTAACAGATTTAGACGTTTACAGAAATAAATATCATTTATCATTTGGCCTGGTGCGGGTTGTCGGATTACACACACCACCGAAATCATTTTGGAGCCCTCTCAAGTGTGCAGGTTTTCTCCAGTGGTTTTCCTTTACCATTAAAGCAAGTGATAATCACATTCTGAACTGAAACCGACCCTCAATATTGCATAATGAACAACTTAATAAATACGACATTTACAAACTGTTATCCCTATTTAATTTTTTAAAGGCCATAAGACCAAAACAACATCCAATTGAAGGTAAATAACGCCTCCAGAAGATGTCATGAATAACAAATGATATCCACAGATAAGTATATCAACTTTCGAACGAAAATAAGATTACATTGTATGTCAAGGGTTTTGTACTGATACAAGACTTGTATTACAAGACTTGTATTCTGAAACCGATAAGTAGTAATAAATTATTCCACTTTTTTATATCATGATAATAAAGCATTATTCCTCATTATGTGCCTAATTATGACGCTGAGACCATATCAACCATGGCCATAAAACTAGATGAGGAAGTCTAAATATCTGGTAAGAAGCACACATTCAGCACTGGTAACAAGGGCTTAGAAAAAAAAACCAAGAAAATTATATTTCTTGCTAAGTACCTTGACAGGACAATAAAAAAATATTTAAAAAAATGTCGGACACGAGGACAATACCATAAAAACGGATACCGATGATTATGGTTGTTTTAACCAATAATAAGAGTACACATAATACAATTATAAACCTTGGGACACGTGGTTAATTAACAATTGCGCGCATCATACGATTTGCAAGGTTAAGCTGCACTTTCAGCGGTCAGTCCGTGGATGGGTGACCGTTCGTTATACATCAAGATCTCTCCGTGCCTCTTGCAGCACGTTAGCTAAACCTTCTGCCCTGAGTATCATATGAATGCCTATAGGTATTCAGGAAGCTCGAAAGTCTGACAACCAGTTTAACCGTAGGATAATTATAGGCATTTACCAATAGCTGGTTTGCAGTCGCTCCGCGTAAAATAGTGGTATTCAGCCACATCTGGTTATACTGAAACTGACCTGAAAAGTCTAAGTAGACAGAACAATCTAAATATTATAAAACTTACGCATATAAATGTCGACGGGTTCCCTGGTGGTACGGATGTCGCATCCCTCAGAGGAGGCGTTCAGCTTGTACACGCCAAACTCCCCCAACTCCGGCCTGAGCTGGCACAGCAACCCTCTGTATGTGAAACATACCAATATTGAAACTTATGTTTGATTATATAGGTATGTGGGCAAAGGAAAACAGAATAGCACCCTAATTGAGTACAATAGTTTCATGTTAACGACACAATTTATTAATTTACTTGGTGCATACTTTATATCAGACTTCAGAAAAGGAAGACATTCCAAATTCGAAGTGTATGTTTTTTTTTATGAATGCTCAAGGATTTCTCGGAGATTTGTGGACTGATTTCATAAAATCTTTTTTTAATTGTACAGACCTCTCGAGTTGAATGGAGAAAAAAAAACTTAAAAAAAATAAAAGCCGTCTTAAAAAGAGTAAAATACTTACTATATTGTTAAATTAACCGTTTTAAAAGTCGGTGCCTTCAATTGGTTCAGCGTGGATTAGAGCACCGACTTCTGAAACTGTCTTGTAATAATTTAATTATTATTTTATTCTTTTCAGTTTTTTTGAAGTCGGTTTTTACTTTTTTTTTGAGAACACAGATTTAAACAAATTCACCAAAGTATATTGTTGAGCTGTCAAAATTAAAGGTATTTAGATTGCGACTGTGTTACATAAGTAGGCTGCAGGCCCCAAAAAGTTCAGTTACAAAGTAACCGTAAGCATCGTAACCGACGCGCATGTGTGAAAAGAGGCATGAACCAATGGTAGATGTACACATGCAAAAAAGGAGTGTTAAAATAGTACCACGTGCCGTTCTGTAAATAATTCCGCATGGAAAATATTATGACCACCAAACATCAGAATGTCCAAATGTGATTAATAATAACCCACCGAATTCAAGAAGCATTTTAGCACACAATGGTCCATCAAAGTTCATAAAATGAATAAACCGAAAACTATTACGATAATGGCACTAAGCGGTGGTGAAAATGGTACCAAAACATGCCCCAGAGGCTCCTCAAATTATGCCAAAATTAACTCAGTCCCTCTTATTACGAGAGATGGTTCCAACCAAGTCTAAGGTAAACTCAAATTCACAATAAATATACCCATCCCTTTTAACATCATAAACTAAAAAGAGACGGATATTTTAATACCTGGGTTTTACATAGGCCATCCCTCGTAATAAGGGGAATGTGGTTTAAAAAGCAGTATTTTTCTTTTTTAACGTGGAGATCACGGAAACATCTGCCTGGGACTGTTTATAGTTATAGTCTATGGGAGGTCCAACTTCAGCAAGGTAATTAACATATTCAGCAGCACCCACGCTATAATAAATTTCATAGGGATTTCGCCATGTGAATGGACCAATGCGACCAATCACTTCCCATACTTAAGTGTCGTCGTACCTACTTGTAAGAGGCTGTATCGTGGCTGTCACAACATCCTATTGTTTACTAATATCGTCATACTGTGATCACCCATCCGTCTCTCAAGCAAATTAATTAACAAACTACGGCAATCAATATCCTCCAAATCACTAAGTAGACGAGAATATCTACTTTGTACTTAATAAAAAAATATAGGTACATCGAAAAGGAATTAATTTAAAATAAAATAATTTCATATTTAGAACGCAAAATATTCGAACTTGTCCATCGTCACTGACGATTCGTCAGTGGCCAGTGGCAGCAACACCTCTTTGCAACTACAATCTTATCTAATCCTCTTAATTAATTATTAAGAAAAAAAAAACAGAACAGACGAGTGACGAGCGATCACTTAATTATGTAGCCACACGGACCACCCTCAATATGATTAAATAAATAAATAAAACGGTGGTGATGTCCTGACGTATTTATTCATTTACTTACGCGAATTCTTAGCACACTGCCAATATCTCAGCGTCAGCATCAGGCATTGTATTTAAAATTCTCTAATTATGCGCTTAGGAATGACAAGTACGTCCGTTGCTCACAAAAGTCGAAGTAATTGCACCCTCAATCAACTCCCACGATTTGCACAGGTAATTAAGCAATTAATAATACGCTAAGTATGTTTTTCTTCTGTACTTAGGTCAAGGAGTTTCATAGTTACGTTACATTTTATCGAGAGCACGGTTTTCTCACGTTTTCTTTCACCGTTTGAACTGTTTGGAGTTTTTTAATTATTTACATAATGAGTTTGAAGCGTATTATACACTTGCGATTTGTAACTGGCAACTATGTAGCGTTACTGCTCGTTTTTTTGATAGACTGACGCTAGCCTTAGCCTTTTTCTTTTTTTATATGCATTGTCTCCGGTCATGGACTAACGATATTCTAGGTGCTTCAACTATTGTAGTACACAAATACACTATACACTAGGGTCCAATCCACTTCCACTTTTTTGTTGAGTTATTCTGTACGTGTGTACAAAAAAAGTCATATCTCTCAAAGTTTGGTCGTACTAAGATCAATTAAAAGTACCTAGGCTTATTCGGAGGGCAACAATACTGTCTATCGTTTACATTACGATACAATGGGTTCACACTTTCATAACTTTATGATAGAGAATATCTCAACAAAAAAGCAAAATGGCTGCCAAATAGCGGGGAAGTGGATTGGACCCTAGTGTATAGTGTATTTGTGTACTAGAATAGTTGCTATGTAAGTACCTAGAATATCGCTAGTCCATGACCGGACACATTGTATATTAGCCTTTTCAGACTAGAAATGACTTAATTACTAAAAACAAACTTGTTTAACGGGTCCCTAAGTCCATGATCAGACGTTTTAATACTCGGAAAATTAACTTAGAGAAAATAAAAATGAAAGACTGCTTCATTGGTCTATTCGTCGTAAGCGCGACTGTTGAGCGTTAGGTCCTGGGTTTGATCCCCAGGTCGGGCAAAGTGTTGTTGGGTTTTTCCGTGTGGAATTTCTCAGTAGCAGCCCGGAGTCTGGATTTGTGGCTGGTTGATCGCAATAGGCTCGCCCCCTATTACATGGGACTTGAACATAACAGCGAAATGAGGGTATACTATACACCTCTGCACAACCCTTTGGGGAATACAGGCGTGATGTTATGTTAAAAACGAAAAACAGGAGTTTAATTTAATTATTTAAACGCGATCTAGATATTAGATTCTATAATAAAATAAAATATGCATAAACAAAACATTGATTAGCGAAAAGGTCATTGATAATAGTGATACATGACAATTCGACACGATTGGACTTCGGAAGTGACCATTAAGTATCTAATAGCAATATCCCACAGATACTAAAATAATAAAACTGAATGTTCAAAGATCGACGAACCTGACACTACCTTGCTAATGAAAGTGGTCGCCATAAACAGAATACGAACATAGTGATCATAATCATAACTAACCGTACTCTTATTGGTATATTATATTACTAGCTTCTGCCCGCGACTTCGTACGCGGATCCTGTTGCTTATGCCAGCGACAATGGGGTCGTCAAAATCGAAGATTTGAAACGTTTGATGTCTCTAGAGACCTAGAAGCAGATGCGTAGATACGCTGAGAACTCAAGCGCAATTCTCTATCCGTGAACGTCTCCGACTCGCGAGACAATGCGTGACGTTCACGATCAGCGGTCAGTCGCGCATCACGTTCCCCACTTGTCTCTAGAGATCTAGAAGTCGATGCGTAGATACGGTTGGAACTCAAGCGCAATTCTCTATCCGTGAACGTCTCCGACTCGCGAGACAATGCGTGACGTTCACGATCAGCGGTCAGTCGCGCATCACGTTCCCCACTTGTCTCTAGAGACCTAGAAGTCGATGCGTAGATACGGTTGGAACTCAAGCGCAATTCTCTATCCGTGAACGTCTCCGACTCGCGAGACAATGCGTGACGTTCACGATCAGCGATCAGTCGCGCATCATGTTCCCCACTTGTCTCTAGAGACCTAGAAGTCGATGCGTAGATACGGTTGGAACTCAAGCGCAATTTCTATCCGTGAACGTCTCCGACTTGCGAGACAATGCGTGACGTTCACGATCAGCGGTCAGTCGCGCATCACGTTCCCCACTTGTCTCTAGAGACCTAGAAGTCGATGCGTAGATACGGTTGGAACTCAAGCGCAATTCTCTATCCGTGAACGTCTCTGACTCGCGAGACAATGCGTGACGTTCACGATCAGCGGTCAGTCGCGCATCACGTTCCCCACTTGTCTCTAGAGACCTAGAAGTCGATGCGTGGATACGGTTGGAACTCAAGCGCAATTCTCTATCCGTGAACGTCTCCGACTTGCGAGACAATGCGTGACGTTCACGATCAGCGGTCAATCGCGCATCATGTTCCCCACTTGTCTCTAGAGACCTAGAAGTCGATGCGTAGATACGGTTGGAACTCAAGCGTAATTCTCTATCCGTGAACGTCTCCGATTCGCGAGAAAATGCATGACTTCAACGATCAGCGGTCAGTCGCGCATCACGTTCCGCACTTGTCTCTAGAGACCTCGAAGTCGATGTGTATATACGCTGAGAACTCAAGCGTAATTCGCTTTCCGTGAACGTCTCCGACTCGCGTGACAATGCATGACGTTCACGATCAGCGGTCAGTCGCGCATCATATTCTTCACTGGTTTCTAGAGACCTGGATGTAGATGAGTAAATACGCTGAGAACGCAGGCGTGCTTCGCGATCCGAAGAGGTTTCCACGGAGCGAGTTGCAGCCTGATGTTCTCGAACAGCATCAAGTCTCTCCTGACGCTCTTCGGTAGATTCTTGGGATCTTATGATCCTTAAGCCCCGTATTCATTGTAAACATTTGTTGCACAACAGTTGCTCAACACCAAAGTTTCTCAACATCAAAGTTTTTGGCAATAATGTTTACAGCCATACTTTCCGTCCACACGCCAGTTTACGTCAAAATGTTGCCCGAAGAAGTAGTGCTGTTGTGTTCTGCGTATTTAATATTGTATCTTTCTTATAATTCTAAAAATTTCTTATAATTGAAATAATTCTACTAACTTCAATATATTATCATTGTTCCACACTATTGCCATGTTTAAACTTGTTTACAAACACGTCCACATACGTCAACATTAGTTGCCGAACTGATGTTTTCGCTCGCCGAGCGGCAACTCTTCAACATGGCGTGATCAACTCCGCAACACAAATTTTGAGTGCAACATGTTGACAACACCTCAGTAACATGTTTATGCAACCATTTTTATAAACAAATGTTTACAATGAATACGGGGCTTTAACCTTTTAGCTCCTTTGAAACATTGGGAAAGATTTGACCTCTTTCCAGGCATGGTTATAGTATTATTGTGAAGATACCTGATCAATTAAAATCTAAGTGACTGCTCCCCTGCGTTACCGGGTAGGCTACCGTGTCACGAAGATAAATGGAAAAGGAAATTAAACACTCAAATAACATAAGCGCGAAGGCATATTTATTTGATGAAATATAAAAAATAATGGGAGTTTTGACCAGCAGAGTCAAATTTTCAATGATATACCATCGTCATCGAAAATCAGTCCTAAACTGTTACCGCCTTCACAGCGTGGAGGTACTCCCAGCTTATGTTATTTTATAATTATACAGTGAAATTAGTGATAGCTTTGATTTCCACATCAGATGTTTCTGATCTTCGATTTTTATAAGTATACAGGAAATGCCCATCAGACCGAACAACTTTTGCTAAGACGTCATTCCTATATGTGTTATGGTGTAGCTGGGCTCTTGGAGTTCCGCAACAGGTGTTCCAGATCTTCGATTTTTATAATTCAACAGAGAGTGCTCATCAGATTGAATAGCTTTTGCTAAAACGTCATTCCTATACATATATGTTATAGTGTAGCTGGGCGCTTGGAATTCTACAACAGGTGTTCCAGATCTTCAATTTCTATACGTCAACAGAGAGTGCTTATCAGGTTGAACAACTCTTGCTAAGACGTCATTCCTATATATGTTATAGTGTAGCTGGACTCTAGGAGTTCCACATCAGGTGTTCCAGATCTTCAAATTTATTCTCTCAGCAGAAAATGCTCATCACGTGGAACAATTTTTGCTATGGTACCATTTTTGTATCTCTTATAATTTAGTTGGACTGTTGCGGTTCTGCATCAGGTGTTCAAGTTTCCAAGATAAATTATAGCCTATACGTTGCCTAGACATAATACCTATACAACAAAAAAAACACATTCAAATCTGTCCAGTAGTTCCGAAGATTAGCGTGTACAAACAAACAGACACAGACAAATAGACAGTTTTTTTTTTGGATTCGTGCTCTATAGATAGATATAGATAGATAGATATACTTTATTGTACACTAAAAGAAATAAAACAGTAGGAATACACGTAATTAAGAACAGTACAAATGGCGGTCTTATCGCTTAAAGCAATTTCTTCCAGACAACCATTGGATGGAAAGAATTGTTAAGAAAAATATAAAGGGCAGTTTGCAGCGTACAAATGTATAACTTAATAAAAATCAGGAATCAACTAAACAATTAGGTATAAATACATATTATAACATAACACAAATATATACATATTTTAAATATATATATATATATATACTCAAATAAGGTAACTACATATATAATTATAGATACATTTGGATAATTTAAAAACTTCTATGGAGTCAAATAATGTTCCTTCACCATTCTTTTGAACGTAGCTAACGACTGAGCACGCCTCACAGACACAGGCAGTGCATTCCACAAGCGTACGGCCTGGACAGTAAACGAATGATCAAAGAATCTTGTGGAATGCATAGGCATCTTCAGTTTCAAGTTTTCCGATGATTGATGATCTCTATTACTGTTTGATGATTGATGATCTCTATTACTGTTTCTTAACCCCCCTAAACTATTTTTTTTTAAATATATTCAATGTACAGACACAGTTTTTTTACTGTTTTATTATATGTATAGATGATGTAGCTGGGCTCTTGGAGTTCCACAACAGGTGTTCCAGATCTTCGATTTTTATAAGTCAACAGAGAGTGTTCATCAGATTGAACAACTCTTGCTAAGACGTCATTCCTATATATGTTATAGTGTAGCTGGGCGCTTGGAATTCCACAACAGCTGTTCCAGATCTTCATTTTTTATACGTCAACAGAGAGTGCTCATTAGGTTGAACAACTCTTGCTAGGACGTCATTCCTATATATGTTATAATGTAGCTGGGCTCTTGGAGTTCCACATCAGGTGTTCCAGATCTTCAAATTTATTCTCTCAGCAGAAAATGCTCATCACGTGGAACAATTTTTGCTATGGTACCATTTTTGTATCTCTTATAGTTTAGCTGGTCTGTTGCGGTTCTACATCAGGTGTTCAAGTTTCCAAGATAAGTTATAGCCTATATGTTGCCCCGATTTAATACCTATACAATAAAAAAAAACATTCAAATCCGTCTAGTAGTTTCGAAGATTAGCGTGTACAAACAAACAGACAAACAGACAGAGTTTTTTTTTTGGATTCGTGCTCTATTACTGTTTCTAAACCCCCCTCAATCATTTTTTTTTAAATATATTCAATGTACAGACACAGTTTTTTTACTGTTTTATTATATGTATATAGATCAGGTGTTCCAGATCTTCAAATTTATTCTCTCAGCAGAAAATGCTCATCACGTGGAACAATTTTTGCTATGGTACCATTTTTGTATCTCTTATAGTTTAGCTGGTCTGTTGCGGTTCTACATCAGGTGTTCAAGTTTCCAAGATAAATTATAGCCTATATGTTGCCCCGATTTAATACCTATACAATAAAAAAAAAACATTCAAATCCGTCTAGTAGTTTCGAAGATTAGCGTGTACAAACAAACAGACAAACAGACAAACAGACAGAGTTTTTTTTTTGGATTCGTGCTCTATTACTGTTTCTAAACCCCCCTCAATCATTTTTTTTTAAATATATTCAATGTACAGACACAGTTTTTTTACTGTTTTATTATATGTATAGATTACAACGTTAGTTGAAAAGGTGGTATTAATGTGAAGGGGTGTTAAAGTACCCATAATAATGAATAACTTTTGTTCTGCAACTTTTCGCAAAAATCAATAGGTTAATAGAAATAGCTGTTCAAAGATTTTATAAAAATACGTATTGTCAGCTATGATCTGCTGTGTTTACATTTTAGGACACATTTGAGATAACGAATTAGAAGCTCCGTTTTCTGAATTCGTAACTAAAGCAGGGTTAAAGATTTTTTTTAAAAACTACAATAAAAATAATTTTGCATGGAAATAAGCAGATAATAATAATAAACAGTAAAATATCAAGACTTGGCACACGAGGTTGTTGCCATGTGGGATGTTGATTCAGCAATCATTGTGTCGATAGTCGATACGGCCAATGGTTTAATAGCCAAGAGCCTAAACCAACATCTAAAGAGGCTTTCTCCAGCTCGGGCGGCTGGATCAAGGGCCTGATACAGAAAGCGGTACTTCCGGACACGGCGCGTATTGTTAGGAAGTTCCTCTCTCTGAGGCTCTGACCACCGGCAGCTTGTACCCTGTTCCCGATGCCGATGAGCTACTATATTTTTAAATGTTTTTTTTTAGTATGGAAATGGTTAAAAACGTAATTTTATATTATGTATTTAATGAATAAAGGAAATAAACAGTAATGCTTTAAGTGGACCGCGGATTAGTACTCCCTTTCCGACCAACCTTGTATACAATACCAATAGTATTTCTAAATATTTAACCATCATCATCTTGTTTGCACGTCTCGTTTCACGTTTGGTGTAGGCATACTCTAACTTTGTGTCCGTGTTTCACTTTCTTAACAACGTACGTCGTGAATAAGTTATCATGTCCGGAAATAATTCTGGTGAATACGTGTTTAGTCAAGGCATCCATTACTTAACCAAAGAAAAGTCAGCAGGACAATGTTTGCGATTATTGCGTAAAAAGCTCTCGCTTGTTATTGCTTGCTAAATTGAATATATTTTCGTATATTTAGGAACGATGAAATATGAGGTTGTATATAGCACGCTCCAAAACGTTCTCAGGACTTTTATAGTACCAAATTTTGTTACTTGGGATGTTTAGAATCTCAGTTTATGGCAATCTTTCCTGATTTAAAATTAAGCGTTGACGTTCCTGGGGGTTTTCAAATTCAAAATGTGTTTAACCAAACGCGGAGTTTTAAGCCCCCTGAACTTTTTTAATACATAGCGTAGGGAACTGTAAACTAATATCATTCTCCTTCGTAAATCTAGTTTTATGAGGGTAGCAGAGATTTAATCTCTGCTACTGATGAACGGTCTATAGACCGCTTATCTAGAGATGAATCTTGCTTTAATCTTTATCTTAGTTCGTCACTTGTCAGCGTCCACTTTACCCTCATTAGGACGACTGGTTCCCATAAAATAATAGATATAATACCTCTGTAGGAGAACTAAGTTCTAACATAATAATATGTTATCAGCCTACAGGAGAAGGATCCTACCCACAGGTAGTTACTAGAGACGAGCTGGAGACTTTTGTATCAGAAATCTATCTGAATTATGTGTTCTGTTTATTGGCAAGGTAAAGAAAGAAATTAAATTTTATTCAGCTACTGGCGTACTGGCGTACGAGGCGTAAGCCGAGCTTTGCATTTGTGTGAGTGCACATAGAATCGATTGCCAAAAAGCAGTATAAACCGGTTTAAACCAAGCAAAGGACGCGTCTGCATTCATTTTCACACAAATGCAAAGCTCAGCTTAGGCCTCGCGGACTGTACACCTCTTATGATCACTTTCAAATAACGAATCGGATAGATTCCGGAAACAAAAGGTCAAAATTCAAAAAGAATGTACTCACGTGGTATTTCCAGCGCTCATGTACTGTTCCGTGACGTCGGCGTACACCCGCCATGTTGACCGACGGGCAGTACTTGCCACCCAAAACTTCTCTGCACCAACCGATAAGGTCTCTTGCAGCTCGAACGGACACTGGAACCGAAGAGTTTATATTACAAACGTTGTCCTGAGATCTCTATTGTTTTTGTGTGGGCTCTACGTACCCTAGTCTAAGGAGTAATTAATAAGTAAATTAAGTTTATTTTCAGACTTTATAATTAAAGTAATTATAAGTCATTGGAGTGTTTGGACTATTCCATCTATTGTTATTATTATCGATTAAAGTCAAAGTGTTTTTTTTGCATAAAACAGGTTTACAGGATCTTATTACAATTAAAAATATTACTTTACAATGCTCTCTATTTTTCTAACGTACAATAACATGCAAATTGAAAAATTGATTAATATCTAAAAAACAGTTACATATGAACCATTCCTTTAGCTTTTTAGACATTAACAATACAGGGCCTTTCTTAAATTTATTTGGATATTAATGTAAACTTTAACATACATGCCGTAACAGCTTTTTTGTATTATTGAGTTCTTTGGACAAAAGATTATTAAAAAGCTATTAGACTATCTTGTGTTTTTGGATAGAAGTCAGTGGCAGTTTTAAATAGATGAGGATGCGCCTTCACAAACATAAAAAAACTAGAATTTACATTCCTGGAGGAGAGGTATACCAAGCATAACTACTAATGGTTTACATGTGTCCTTTGGCCCTTGCTTGACATGGGTCCTTTAAAACATATTTTTGCTCTGACAAGCTTATTTGGGCTATAATATCTGTACTAGTAAAGTAAGCAAAAGATGATTTATCAACGGTGGGTTAGCTAAAGAGGGTTAGATCCGATTGCAATGAGACTGGGTTGATTCATTTCACACTGCCTGTCAATAACAATTCACTGACAATTGCATTAAGTGTAGTGTTTTTAGTTAAAAAGTCAAATTACATCATTCAGGAAATGAATATTATAAGTTTGTAACCTTCACTATAACCGCATAACTACCTATAATTTAATTAATGTGTGAATTTCTTAATTAAAACATTTGCACGTAACAAAACAATATAAATTTAAATTAAACCGCGATTACCTGGTTATTTTCTTACTAATTACGAATTCTTCGTTGATTACTTCGTTTACACAAAATTCTTACGAGTGCATTAACTACCAAAAACTGTCAGCAGTGGGCAAACTTTTTTCATCAGACACCAGAATTGAAAAAAAAAAAAACATTTTTCTGTCGATACTAACATTTTTAACTCAAATAATTACGGCAATTTGTTATGGCCATACAATCTCGCTCTAAAAGGGAGCGTTGGCGGGCCGGAATAACACCCTTCGCGGGCCAGAGTTGCAGAGTTGGTCCGCGGCCATAGCTTGCCCACAACTGGTCTACGGCTACTGATTTTGTGGTCTCTGTAATAGGTAATGTGTAATTGGGTTTTACCTGCTACTGGACAATTCTCTGAAATTGCAAGGGTTCGAATCGTATGTACCTACGGATTGCGCGGTATGTAGCAGACTTACGGCCGATATTAATAACCGAACTCGATTCAAAATCTCTAAATTGATGTAGACTTTTGACAGAAATAAAGTAATTTCAAAAATCTACACATCAAGGTTCTGAATTGAGATCGATTGGCATTAAAATATACTGTCAGTTGAGTATCCTAGACGAGAAACTGAATTTGAGAATTGTAAGAGATTTATGAAAGAGGTGTCTTTAAATGTTCTATATTTTTCTATTTTTCTTCTTCTTTCAATTGTATTGCATGTCTTTAATTATTGTTATTGGTTCTACACAGTTTTAACTAAAATGAAAATAAATAAATCAGAGACAATACAAGCTCTACGTTATTCATCAGCAACATCACCTTCTTACGAAGCTTATCCCTAAGCCTAAGGCCGCACCAAGGTTAACAGCGGGCGATTATTACCCGCATGATTTTGTGATTGATGACAGAAATCAATACAAGCAAATGCACTCTAATTTTGTTTATCTACACTCATGTCGTAAAGTTCCAATTAATAACTCAAAAATAGTAGGTACCTTAATGGCATGCTTTATTTACGTGCATCAGTAATAAATTTAAAAAGTTTTAAAGGACAATTAACAAAATAGTGCTTTAAAATAACTTTTTTTGCTATTGAAATACACTTCGGACCGACCAAGGAGTTTTCAATGAACAATTTTGAGCGGTTTCTTGTCGTCTTTGGTGGCGCGCGCAGCGTTGCAGCGTTGCCCAAACTCAGCGCATGCGCGCTGAGTTTGGGCGCCTTATTATTCGTTGTGTATGTGTATTTGTTCTAACTTTGGTCCTTTATTTAAAATAGATATCTACCTATTGCATGAGTATAGATAAAATAGTGTATGAAACTACACAAAACTAAGTATTAAAACACTCGTGTGACACTATTAAAAACCTCGACTACGGATTGGTTTTTAAACTCACACTCGTGATTTAATAACCGCTAATAAGCAACAGATTTATAAACTACTATTATTGTTTTTGGAAAATTCAATAATAGTACAAATACACCGGATCTTGTATACGAACAGTACGGTACAGCTTAAAAACAAAAGAATAATCGTTGAATGACTCATAGGTTTGTACTGCATGTGTGTACCATATGACTAATTCCACCCTTTTAATATGCAGCGGTTTGACAAAGTAATGTAGCAACAACAGTCGCTGAGTCGTTGATAGGCAATTGACAGTTCATGAGATCAAATGGTACTTCGAAGAAAAGTTGTGACATACTTGAACAAAACTTGACATAGTTTGAAAGTTGTTATTCCCAACGAATCACGTGACTTGTTGCTAGTTGCATCGGATCACGCAAAAGCTTCCCATCTCATCACGTGATCCGATGCAACTACAAAATAATAAAATTATGTTCCCAACAAATCACGTGCAAAACTAATTGTGGTTAATGTGATTGATGTTGCACATAAGCAAGCGGTTTGGAAAAAATAATATAATAATGTAGTTGTATCGGATCATGTTGGGATTGTTGGGAATTTAATTGTCTAATTTTGTAGTAGCTTCCAATCACATGATCAGATGAGAAACGTTTGAGTTTGTTTGATGCAACGCGGTTCGTTGGGAATAATCCTGATTTTTAGCCTAGGTTTGCGTTCAGTGTGTGTGCGCCTGGAAGTGACTAGCCTGGTTCCTATATCAATTATCAACAGTTACCTATTCTTTAAAACTGCGACTAGTGTATTTGTTAGTAAATATGTTAATCAAATGATGAATAATATTGGCTTTAACCTATTAGCACTTTCTGCACAATGATTTATGATTAGATACGGTTTACACACGTGCATTTTTTTGGATTGCCCGACTTGTATCGGACCCAAATGAAGCCCTTAATCATGAGCTGAATCTGAGCTCTTAATCATAATAGGTTGGGCAAAAAAATCTTTATAAAGTAGTTACAACTACTTTATTAAGTTTTTTATTTATTTAAAAACGTCATTGGTTGGGAATATAAGTGTATTATTTTGTAGTTGCATCCAATCACGTGATCAAATGGGAAGCTTTTGCGAGATCCGATGCAACTAGCAACGAATCACGTGATTCCTTGGGAATTTTCTTTGAAAGGGTTGAATGTATCTGTGAGCAGATTGTAGCCGGGAAAATATTTTGAGAGGGGGAGAGGAGATTTAAACCTAGATCTTGTAAAGCTAGACCTTGAAGACTACCTAGTACGTACACATTATTATGGTGCTTGCGTGTGATTGATTAGTGACCTTTAAAATACAGTGTACCTATAGATAATAAGATATATTATCTGTAGCGACACTGCAACCCTGAAATTGAATTGTATCGTCAAGCGATCAAACCATTACATACCTACTTGCTACTAGAGACATTTTCTTGCCTTTTATTTGTGAAGCCCAGCAGTGGACTACGATAACCGACGAGAGCATTGTTCCTCCATAATATTACGACACTAGGAATTTACAAAGGCTTGTTGTGTACCGTTTTGATGCAAAAATAAACAAGAAAATGAAAAACAAATTATGTTTTTATTAAGGATCACAAAAGGAAAATCAATCAGTCATCTTCTACTAGTAGTACTGTACACTGATGTTTTATACAAATAAATTATCTTTATCTTATCTTTATCTTTATCTTATCTTCTTCTTCTCCCATGTCAACACGAGCTATACGATAATAGCTCATGCTGTGGTGAAAAGATTTGCCAGTCAGAAAGGTTGGTAGCGGGCCTGACTGCCCGGGGTGCGCCAGACGTACCTACTTAAGTATCGTCACTCGTGGAGGCTCTTTTCATGCACCCCAGTTAGTCATCGAAAATGTGTCAATAGAAATATAATCAGAGTAATAATGAAATAGTTATAGTGACAGATGATTTTGTTTGGAGTCACAAATTCTAACAATATTTGGAACAATTTCACACAAAATTTTGACTCAATTTTCTCTGCTGAATCGCTGATCAATTATGCACATTTTCGCTGACCCAAATTTCAATATTTAACCATTTTAGTTTTTGCCGCCATCACGAACTTATACAAGGATAATCGGAAAAGTGTTACTAATTAAAAAACACGTTAAGTGCCAGGTGCTCTCCAGGGGGGCACCCTGTAGTCGCATTCGCCATGCCGGATGTCCTCGTGGAGGGCTCATTTTTTAAATGCAGGTTTTTCTTGGAAAATTCACCGTAATGAATCAAGCAAACACCTATTTTACGACGTAGTAGCGTATTTTTCACGGTTTTTAACCTAATGCCAGGAGCCCTCCTCGAGGATTCACTCTTAGCGCAAACATAATGCCGAGGACCCTCCTAGTAGGTCCACTAGCAATATGTATGGCGGGATGGCGTGTGAGCTATATGAAAAGTATGGTGGACTAGAATGTGTTAAAGTACTCATAATACTGCATAATAACATTTGTTCTACAACTTTCCCCAAAAGTCAATTGTTTAAGAGAAATAGCTGTTCAAAGATTTAACAAAAAACACGCTAACATCTATCTATCCTCAGATATGATCAGCTGTGTTTACATTTTAAAACATATTTGGGGTCATGGACTATAAAAACTCCATTTTCTGAATCCGTAACTTAAGCAGGGATGTAGAATTTTAGAAAAAACTAAAATAAATACCATTTTGCATGGAAATATGAATTTTAAAATTGTATCACTTTCTTTAAAACAATCATCAGTGATATTTTAAGTGTCCCACAGATTAATACCCCCTTTCCGACTAACCTTGTAGGTATACCCCAGTTTGACGAGCCCTGGACTAGAGAGTAATATTTAGGAAAGAACGAAAGCAAAGAAACAAAAGAAATTTATTTAATAGCCAACGAAACACGTGCATAAACGCACATTAAAATTTTATAGAAAAAAAAAACATTCTCAGATTAAACAATGTTACAACTTAAAATAACGATGACAGTTGCACATCGTGAATATGATAAGAACGTTACAGTCACGACGTGACGTTGATAGAAAGCGTTCCTAAGCATTGTTAGAGCAAGACCATTTCTAGCATCAAGACACTCCAATGGGGTAGATTTATTTCTTTCTGTTCCAACTGTGTATAAGCCGCGTTAGTTTTTCACTTTTGCAACAATTTAATTGTCAGTCTCAGCGTGTAATGAACTCGCTAACTCAAAAGTATTCGTAACGCTCGTACGCTTCGCTACTAAATCACTTCGAGCGGTAATTTCTCTAACTAGCCGGTGCACGCGGCGAACACTTGACATACCTACATTCATATTGCAATAACACCACAAGATTTTCAATGTTTACTACTATTTTATGTCTTGTTATGTGACTGGTTTTTAATACATAATGAATGGTAATAACAAGTTTATGAAGTAATCGTCAAGGCCGTAGTAAGGAGTCTCGGAAGCCCGTTTTGCAGGGGTTTTCCTTGCTCGCTTTATGTCTGAATCTGATCTTAAATTTTAAGGTAAATGTTTTCCATAATTGTTACAAATGAATTTTATCAAAAAGAGTTATGTTTTGTTCTGGTTTTTCACTCAATACAACATTATAAGAATGAAATTTATTATTCAATTTTACAATGCCGGTAGTAAAATTTAAGTCTAGGTAAGTAAGTACATAAATGGTGTGCATGAAAAGAGCCTTCACGAGTGACGATACTTAAGTACGTCCGGCGCACCCTGGGCAATCAGCCCCGCAACTTTGCTGACTGGCTAATCTTTTCACCACAGCATTGAGCTATTTTTGTATAGCTCATGCTGACACGAGAGAAGAAGAAGAAGAAGTACATCAATATTTATAAGTACAGACATACTGAAGACAACAACTATAATTTTATAACATCAATACTAATGTATCTTATATTCACCACATTTTAAAACATAATAAACTTAATATAACATCATAACATCACGCCTTATAAACTTATTAACGAACAATAACCAATTTTTGCAGCCGAGAGTCGTAACTTCGATTTCACGTACAATCATGGTCACATATTATGATTTTCATAAACAACATGATTGCACCCGCATTATTAGAGGTACTTGATACGCAGCATAGATTGCACTACCCTACAATTACGACCATGCCGGTACTTCCCTAGGAAAACCCCGTGACACGGTGATCGATGTTGAAAGACTTGAAAGTGCGATTGACGTTTGACGAATAATGAACTTCCAACGGTGCCAAGCACCTCCTGAAACCATTTCCTATGAACGTACACCAAGTTTTAGTTCAATAAATCTTAATAGAATTGCCACTTGATATTTAATTGACCTTGAAGACGCTTCGATCGGAATAGAAATTCGTTTTGGCATTTTGAAATAGTGAAAGAGAAAGAGTGGAGCTGTATCATTATTAATGATTTTTACCAAGATTAAGCTCTTTATACCTAAGATATCATTAAAAGTAGCTTAGTATTGATTCAACCCTTAAATTGTTAGAAATTGTCATCTCTAGCTATCGTTATGAATTTTAAGGAGAAAGCAAAGTTACAGAGCGTCAATAGTATCGATTAAGATTAATTAATTAATTGCCAAAAAAACGTTATTTTAATTTAATTTTTTTCATTTAAAAATTAATAAACCGTTACGGAATGGACGCGGCTCGTAATATGGAAATATTATTTTCGTTTTATAAATAATGTTTCTTTGGGAAAGTTGTTTGTTATCATGAGTACAATCATGTGATAAAGTATCGGTCACTAATTACCAGTCACCCTATAGAAGAAAACCATGAATTATTATTAATTTGTTAACTACTGCTATTCCAATTAATCAATACCTTGCAAGTAAATAAAGATAAAGGATATCAGGCAAGCTGGTTCAAAAAAAAGTTGCGCGGCCTGATCTAGAATTATTTGCAATAGATAGGTCAAATTGAAACTATGAACTTAAAAGCGTAACAACATTTCCTGGGCTATTAATCGATAAACAAAACAATTAATTTTATAATAAACAATTCGTATATCAATTACAGCTCAGGAAATGCAGTTACAACGTTATGTTCATAGTAATTGTTCAAGGTTTATTATTATAAACGATCTAGTCGTTGAAAATAATCCTAGGAAAGGCCGCGCAAGTTTTTTTTGGACCACCGATATATGAAATTTGCCTGACACCCTTAACATTATTTACCATAGGAGATCAATAAACTAAGGAATATCTCAGTTTCATTATCAAGTGAAAGACTAACATAATAACTAATCTAACCATAACTAATCTACGCTATTATGCGGAAGAGAGTTGCGTCTATGATGGGCAGAGTGCGGGGGAGTCCTAATAAAATTTTGAGGGTAATGGCTGGAAAACCAGACAGTCCTATACTGAAGCACTGGGTAAACACTCATTTGTCTACCCGATGCTCGGTTTTTAGAAGAAGATTTATATAACATAATTACCTACTAACATAAGTTATAAGTTTTCTTTTTTACTAATGCAACACCAATTTTATATGGATGACTTTTATGTAATGTTTTATCCGAAATAAAGATTTGAATTGAATTGAATAACACTATAAATAGTACGTGAATATTCGCCTGGGAAACAACTAAGTCGCGTAGACACGACAAGACAAAAAGTCACAACAAAGAGTAGTATAGGTAGTTACGCTACACTCCCCGCATTCGCCGCCGTATATAACATTCTAAATTTTTTTTGATTGACAATGATTCACGATCGAAGTAAACACTGTCGATTAACACTGTTTAATCAACTGAATCTACTGTACGCACTGATTACAATTTTAATACCTGTTTAACATTCACTAAAAATATACTTGGGAGCAAATAAATCGAGCCACTTCTATTTTTCACGTAGGTATAATTGTTATTATTTTTGGTATTATGGAACAGATCAATTCTAAACAAATATCGCCTAAAAGGTTATTTGATAACCTTTACAATGAGGGTAGCTTTTTGTTTTTAGAATCATACAACGTGTGTTTTTTGATATCCCATAACTCTAGTGTTATATTATTTAAGTAAAAAGAACACAAAATCTCCTAGAATAGGTGGTAAAAAATGCATAGTTTCGAAGATATAATCAATCATAATTAAATTATAGGTATCTAAGTTTCATTGATAAATAAGAGTAATTAATTCATTTATATTCAAACCAATCATTTATATTTAAAGCTAAGAAAATGCGACATTGTCATATTTCACGTAAGGGTGTTTTACATTAATAAACTTGTCGACTTTGTCGAATTATTTTGTATGAAAAATGAAAACAAAAAAAAATGATGATTGAAGAATAATTCATATGCCAGTTGGTCCTTTGATATGGTCTCAATCATACCCTAGAGTTATGGGATATAAAAAAAAACACATTTTATAATTAATTCATGAAACAAAAACTAATAACCAGGACACGTGAAGAATTCTTTGCTCCCAAGTGTACAATTATAAATAAACTTTCAAAAGACAAATGTTTCGAAATAAAATTTCCATTAAAAGTTAAGTTTCTTATTTAGTATCTGCTGAATTACCTATTACACAAGTGTTTCTGTATGACCTAGATACCCATATAAGATAAATGTAGCGAGAAATTGGCAAAAATTGTTCAGAGTTTATTTATTAAGCGTCTTATGTAATGTCCGTAACCTAAATGTAATGTATTCGTTCCGCGTTTTCATAGAAAGGTGTAAATAGCCTTCAATAGACGATATGTGAATACCGCGTGTGTATTGTTTTGTAAGGAAAGCCTTGGCATCATTAGATAGTAATTTACATATAAAGTTGATAATAATTATCCTTAATAGTGATTTTGAATCGATAAAAAACTACCAAAATTTCAGTCAAAGTCAAAATTTAATCTTAATAAATCCATTTTGAATAACCTAAGTAATACCTACTTATTACTATTTTTTCCAAACAAAATTGTTTGTTAAACGCAATGTTTGGAAACAAGCATTTTTCACTTGCAAACACTTCGTTAGTACAAAGTTGTGAAAGGGAGCGATGACCTTTGTTATATTTTTAACAAAAATTACGAAGCACGTAATATTTCATAAATAAAAGTATAATTTTGGACACTAATAACTTCTTCTTTTTTTATAAATTCGAACTTGAACACGAAAATGGCTCCGACGTTGCAAAAAAACTACCGCGACAAAAACTGGTCTGAAAGATTTAATAAGAGCAGATAATAATTTTAACACGTTCTAAAATAATTGATTCTCTCATGTCTTTGTTTAACTGCATTATAAGTTACTGTCAAAAATAAGTATGATCAGGAAAAACCTGTACATACACCATTGGAACTTGTTTTGAAACCGCAATTGTTATAGCAACGAGGATAAATCAAAATTAGTCACCCTTCCTAAAACAAGTGCGGTTACTTATAAATGGTAACTCTAACTACACAATTATATTTCCCTGTACCAAAAATAAATATCCTTAATAAATATTGAATATAATATTCCGTAACTCACTCGAAAGCAATCATCAGAAACGCTGTAAACTCCAACATCCGTCTCCGAAACTCCCACCATGTAAGCCTGGTCCATCTTCAGGGCTGTCATGTTCAGCCCCTCGTGCTCCACCACCCCCGGGTCCTCCAGCCATGACCTGATCACTTCCCGGTACCACTGCCAAGTGTCATTCGATACCCCCACAGAATCATTCATCATTGCACAATTTGATCGAAATGTTTCAGACTTCTTCAAAAGGCGAAGTAGTCAAAACTTCACATTTGAAAATCGAATATCATTTTAATACATAACTGAACTTTTTTGAGTTGTTTTAACTGCTTTGGAGCTGAACGCGTCTGTCCGCCTGACGAGTCTGTGTGTGACTGAGCGGCAAACCGGTGCAGCGTCGTCGGTCGCGTCTCCATACAAGAACATATAAATAATAAGCTTTCTGCAACGCGATCTGGAAATCTTCACAACAATTAGATGAAAGCGCGACAACCTGCAGTGCGTTTACCTGCACATCATCAGGTTTCCCACGATTTGTTTGTTTTAATTAGCTAATAGTGTTGATTTATCTACTTAATTCGATTCTCATATAGGCAAGGTATGATAATGACTATAAAAAAACGAATTTTCAACAAAAAGTCCGACAAAGACCTGCCAATGAACTCCAAAGCCTGAGAAATTGTCCTTGGGCTTTGACTCCTAATCCGAAAAGGGCATAAGCTCATTAACAGGTTCAACCTATTTCGTTGTTGAACGTCTAGAAAAAACTTGAACACAGTCTAACGATCGATTTCCTTCATTTCCACTGTTAATTTCTCCACGCTTCCCTTTCGGATGCCTAGGATATTTTCACATGTGAACGAGCTTCAAAGAAAGCCGTTCGTATGAGTTCAATTAATTTCTGACTGGATAATTAGCTATTTCCAATAAATGAGCGCTTGGTTTATAAGTTTCTAATGCCTTCTTATTTTTTTCCTCTGACAAGACGAACCATTTATATTGATATCCTGAATGTCCCAAATGTCGAATTTACGATCTTCGTGGTGTGAAGGGAGACCCACAGTTGCCAGTGACGGTGTTAAGTCAAAAACGGTTTGTAGTTATAGTTTCGGGAACAGAAAATCTCGTAAGAGAAAAATATAATTAGAAATCCTTATTGCTCAATCGAGGAATCAAACAAGGATCTCTAAATCTGCAGCCAAGCAATAGATTACATCTAGACTTACTCCATTTTGTTAACTTAACAATATCTACAAAGTGGCCCACCTAGGCACGAATATCTTTTGAACCATTACTTCAAGTGGAGTTTCAGGTCATCTTCTTTGACCATTGAGGTTCATAAAAACATTATACTTATGTTAAATCTCTGCTGAAAGCAAACATATTGCTTATTTCTATACACTTCCTTGCTAAAAAGGATCATAAATATTTGTCTAATGTTATACCTATATACTTACTAAATTGAGTATTTATATTATGTTACCAAAAAATGTTTAATAATTGTTAGGACTAAGAAAGTCACAAAACGGCTAAGTCACAATACATTTCCATGTATTGCAATATGATTTGCTAAGGAACCTTCTCATCGAACAACATTCTGCAACAAGTCCCAATCTCAACTAACGAGTCTTACTACTAGTAATACTAGTCTCTACTATTAGTACTAAAATAGAAGAAAAACCAGTATTTGATGTTAATACCATAAATTAAAGTAAATTGCAATTAGATAGGTACTGAATAATGTGACTTGAATTTTATTAATAAACATAATTTTCCTTGTAATTATTGTTCAAAATAATAAAGAACCTACGTTAACGTAATATAATAAGTAATATATTTATAAATATACATTGCATAATGTCACACACATGTGAGCATCCTGTAAATCTCGGGCAGTTGTTGCTTGTAGTTGTTGTTGTCGGGAGTTTGGATTTATGCCCGGTTAAAGGCAATAGGCTCGCCCCCTATTACGTGGGACATAAATATAACAGCGAAATGACGGTGTACTATACACCTCTGCCTAATCCTTCGGGGATACAAGGCGTGAAGTTATGTGTTGTTGCTAACATTTAGACACATTTCTACACTTACTGTTCACTGATGATGATACTCGTAGTGGCCCCAACGTGACAAAGCGAAAATCTGTAGGCCTTAAGACACGAGGGCCTTCGCGCACACTTCAGAGTTTTTCTGACAGAAATTTCTATTAATGTGCCGCCGGTTTCTAAAATAAAGCGCAGTTCATACGCTATAATATAGCATAATTATAGCAAATATTGTATTGCACAAATATCGCTCGGCATAAATTGTATATGGACACGTTCACACAACGCTATGCTATAAAGTATTGGCTTGCTGTACGCCATAAACTTGAACGATTTTCTGAGCTATAATGTACGATTCTCCGGTCCCCACCCCTACTCGTTTCTACCCCGTCCGTCGTCCGACGGACCGCGCGCCGTCAAATAACTTGCTATACTTAATAGACTGGTTTCAGGTTTGCGATATATCATATAGTGTGAACGTCATGCTTTATAGTTATAGCCTATGACGCAATATGCTTTACTCTTCAGTATAAGCTATACCTAGGCGTGATTGCCCTTCATAACCAGACTACACGACGTTGATAGCCCGTCAAGTTTATGATTACCGCGTTCTTGAACTGTCAGCATTATCTGATATTAATACAGGATGCACAAACAAGCCTATAGGTACGTAAGTAAACTAACTCGACTAACCAATTAACGCTACGGATTTCCATTTAATTTTTCATCGTAATAAATAACTCATAGCTGCCATGACTACAGAAGTCTAAATAAGGTAAATATTAACTGTTACTAATGATGATTAAATAATGGAGAATAAATCTATAGAATAGAGATATTTCACGACATGTTTGGCGCAATAGCTGAGTGATTGTCTTCGGGGCCGGCCCTACCATGGGACGAACGGGGCGGCTGCTCAAGGCGCCAAGTCCTAGGAGGCGCCTCTGGACTGGCTGTGTGAGGAGTGGCTGGAGAAGCGGCATGGCGTCCTCAGCTTTCGGCTGATGCCGGGACTTTCGGGACATGGCTGTTTCAAGAAGTACCTGGATCGCATAGGCCGGGAGCAGACGCCCAGTTGTCACCACTGCGTCGATTGCCCGGAGGACACGGCGCTGCTCACGCTGCAGGCGTGCCCTGCGTAGGCGACGCGGCGTCGCGTACTAGTCGCGGCAGTCGGTGGTGACCTCTCGCTTCCGGCTGTGGTTCTGTCCATAGTCGGGAGCGAGAGTGCATGGGAAGCCGTCGCCTCCTTTTGCGAGGTGGTGATGGCGACCAAGGAGAGAGCAGTGAGGGAGAGAGAGGCGACGGCCACTCTCCCTTCCCGCGCCAGACGCACCGGGCGCCGCCGGAGGGCGAGCGACGTTCTCCGACCTTTGTAGTGTGTAGCCTGCGGGCGGCGGGTTAGGGGACCCGTCGCCGGACCAGTATCAGGCCCGAGAAAGCGGCGCACAGTGTTCCGTGCGCGCCTCTCAGAAGGACGTGGAGTCGTGGAGCAAGGCCCCACAGAAGGAGAGCCAGAGGCTCGCAGAACCGAAGCCTGCCGGGGTCGCGATGCATGCAGCTGCGAAGCCCGCGACCCCAGCCAAGGGTCAGGAGAAGGAACACCGCGGGTTTTAGTCGGTAAGAGTCGGGCATACCCTTCGCCTGCCCCGGGCGAGGGGTATGCAAGAGGATGTAGGTAGTAAAAAAATGTAGGCGCCTCAATCAACTGCTATACATATATTAGGAGCAAGCAAGGGGGTGCCATAATTGGATCTCGTTCCATCCTAAAACTTGCCTCGGGCCGGCACTAATTGTCTTTCTGCGCTACGGGTCACGGGTTCGATTCCCGCACGGAACAAATATTTGGATGGCCTACAGATAGTTGTTTCAGGTCTGAGTGTTTTTGCATGCATATGGAAAGGCACCCACGATACAGGAGAAATCCTAGTATGCGGCGAAGTTGTTTTTTTAAAGAAAAATGGCTAAAATGTGTCTGTCGTACCGCACATCTCCATCTAGTGAACTCGTACATGTCATAAACATCTTGAAGGTTGTTGAAACTAGATACCAACTTCGAACCCTACTATGCGAACTAGCATCGCCAGATGTTCCGATTAACGCGAGATATGCCGATTTTCAGGGTTCTGTGAACACGTCCCGATTGACCCTTGATCGGGACGCCGAATGTTCCAAGTTTAGATCAGTGGGTAATTATGAAGGGTTCCAATTATACCTACTACTATACTGTGTGTCTTTTTTTCTGCTGTATTTTATATTCTGTGCTTTTTAGTCTGTGCCTAATAGTCTAAGATCCGGCCTAACATCGACCTTCCCTCATCTGTTTTTCTAACGAGAGGTATTTTATTTGAAAGATTTTATATAAATAAACAAATCCCGCATGGGTTGCCTAGTCAAAAGTGGTCCAGGCTACCCTTAATTAAAATTCATAAATAATAAAAAATAATTACTCCTTCCCTCATCTGTTTTTCACAAAATATTATTACCAATCGAAAGGACAAGATGTAAGTTAACAGAAAAAAATAGGTTGCCTAAAAAAAAGTGGTCCAGAGGTAGGGTTGCCGCGATTTAAAGTTTCAATATTTGAGCAGGAAAGTTCAGCGCGAGAAAGAAGCACTACACGTAGTACTCTGTACAATAGAAAGATAACATGGCAGCTGCTAGTGGGCCCATTGCCGAGTAAAAGTGAGCGCGCATGCGCATTTTTCCGTATGTTAGAGAGTGACCACTCCACTCCCCAGAATTTTTTTCGGAGTAAATAATATAGAAGTCGTGGAAAATAAAATATTTTACAGAATAATTAATGGACATGGTGTATCCGAATTTGTGTATTTCCTTAAAACCCCGTGATCTACTTGTGAGATAGAAACATAAAACGAAAGATACAACGTGAGTCATTTTAACGCCCCCAAACTATCCGCGCAGTCTGTTAACTCGGAGCGCTAAAATGACGCAAAAACAGAACATCATGTTTTCTACGGGTTTTTTTTGTTGCTTCTTAAAGAAAAATGCGCATGCGCGCTCACTTTTACTCGGCAATGGGCCCACTAGCAGCTGCCATGTTATCTTTCTATTGTACAGAGTACTAAAGTCCCCGTCACGAGAAGCTATAAATTTTGTAAATAAAGAACTTCTACAAAGTTACGTAGCGACAATTCAATCAACAACAAATAATCCCAAATTCAACCAACTCAAAGTTACATACGTGTAATACGAAACTAACGAGCAATTTCACTTAGTCGGGTTATATTTTAGCGATATAAAGCGCTATCGTCTAATGTTTTGTGGTACCGGAACGTGTCTGACTCATGAAACGTCAACATTTGGCCCGCCATTTTGAAGTAAGTTCACACTGACGCTGTCAATGCTGTCATTTGAGTTTTGAATGCGTTTCAGTTTGTTTGTGTTGTTTTCGTAGATTATTATTTATTATTATATAAATAAAATAAAAACCATTATATAAAAATAAAAATCATTACAAAACTGTTTTTTTTATTTGTTCCAAAGGTTGCGAACCCCTGAATGTGTGTTTACAAAATTTATAGCTTCTCGCGACGGGGACTTTACGTGTAGTGCTTCTTTGTCGCGCTGAACTTTCCTGCTCAAATATTGAAACTTTAAATCGCGGCAACCCTATCTCTGGACCACTTTTTTTTAGGCAACCTATTTTTTTCTGGTAACTTACATCTTGTCCTTTCGATTGGTAATAATATTTTGTGAAAAACAGATGAGGGAAGGAGTAATTATTTTTTATTATTTATGAATTTTAATTAAGGGTAGCCTGGACCACTTTTGACTAGGCAACCCATGCGGGATTTGTTTATTTATATAAAATCTTTCAAATAAAATACCTCTCGTTAGAAAAACAGATGAGGGAAGGTCGATGTTAGGCCGGATCTCGTACTATAAATAAATGAATTTTCTTTATTTCTTCTTTTCTTTATTTCTTCTTTTTTTTATTTATTCTTTTCTTTATTTTTATCTTCAAACTTTATGATAAAAATAAACATCGATTTATAAAAACTCTGATTTTATTTATCTTTCGCCCCGAAATTTGGCATATTGGATGTAGCAAAGTCAATTAGAACACTTCTATCTAATTAAATTAAATCTGTACCTCACACACCAACATTAGTAAATCTTGTATCGAAAGCAAAATAGGTAGTTATAGGTATACAATTATACATTTCGTGCGTAGCGATGATTTTAAAATAATTCGTATTGTTATTGGCACCTATAATTACAAAAAAATTGTCACGCGATCTTTATGTACCGAGGTATCTGTGGTCAATAATAATTGTAGTGTAGGTAATAATAACTCGCGCAGGATGTATTTATCTTGAATTCACTGCAAATGTTTGTATAATTATTGCTTAGCTGCTCTCGGTAGTTTGGTACATAGTTGAAACGCAAAAACAACAACAAAAATAATAAAAATACCTATATATATGTTACGGCTAATAGCCGAAGTGCGGCTACACCTAGTTTTAGCCGGGTACAACTAGGTGCAGCCGGCCACATGCGGTTAAACTTAAATCTATCCTACTTATCTTCGGTTAGAACTAAGTTTAGCCTTCATCATAGCGGCGAGAACTAGGTGCAGCCGCACACCGATGGTTAAGGGTAACCCCGACACGGATAGGTTAGGTTACTTTAAACCCTGCAGACAGAAATAGGAGCCCCGCACAGCGGGGCTCCGTCGACTTAAGCTCCACCTAGTTCTAACCAACTGCTACTGGTTGCACCTAGTTGTACCCGGCTAAACCTAGGTGTAACCGCCATTCGGCTTTTAACCGTAACATATACATAAAATACCTATTCCCGTAGTTTGAGTTCTGACGTTTCTCTACAAAACTTTGTCATAAAAAAAATGGCTCAATCTCCAAAATACAAATTGATCGCTTTGGTCTCAAAAATGTTAACACCTAAATATTTCCAAAACAGCTTGGTTAAAATCTAAGCCAATGTAAAAATAGGCTTATTTAGACACCTTCTTTTCGAAATAAAAGTACTGAACACAATGAACATCAATATTTATTAGTCGGAAATGGGGTACCTACTAATCCGCGAGCCACTTAAAGTATCATTGATGACAGTTTTGAAGCAAGTGTTAAAAATTCTATGTCAATATAAAATTCTTCATCCCTGCTTTAGTTACGAATTAAAAAAATGGAGCTTCTAATTCGTGACCCCAAATATGACCTAAAATGTAAACACAGCTGATCATAGCTAAGGACAGATAGATTTTAGCGTATTTTTATGTAATTTTTGAACTGCTATTTCTCTTAAACTATTGACTTTTGAGGAAAGTGATAGAACAAAAGTTATTCATTATTATGGGTGCCTTTCGGATTAGTACCCCTTTTCTGACTAACCTTGTGTAAAATGCACCAGAGAAGTCAACCAAACACGCTGATTTTGAAGATCATCCCGAAATCAAATATTTTAAAATCAAAACATGTTATAGCTATTTTACGGTTTTTGATGATGTCGTTTACGTTTTTTCGATAGCAGTCTTCTTACGACTACAATTTACGAAATGACCGCTACCTATGTCAGGAGGCTAATTCTACTAACAGAAACTTTTAACAATTGCATCTGAATCGTTTATTCAGACAGTTTTCGCTTACAAAAACTATCAAATTGTTTGACAGCAAAAACAAAACCAGATATTTTGACAGTTTTTGTAAACGAAAACTGTCTGAATGAACGCTTAAGTTGCAATTGATAAAATTTCTGTTAGTAGAATTGGCCCAGGACTCATGAACAGAGTATAATAGAAATGAAGAACCTCTTCTATATGACAATATCTGTAGAGAAAGTAAAATCTGTCTGATTGAAGAAATTTCATTCAATTCTTGTCCTATTGTTTTGTCCGTCTTCAAGACGTACCAATGGAGCTTCGTAGACGTTTGAAAGCTGCGGGAGAGGAGGCTGAGATGGTACTGGTATAATAATATAGCTATGCGTTATCTACACTATCCCATTCTACGACATTTAATCATCTACTTACATTATTACACTGTCGAAATCATAATCAAAATAGCATTTATTCAATAAGTCATCATTTTTTCAGAAAGTACAAAACCAATATAAGGTCCTATTAAAATATGAGTGAGTACACATGAGTACTGTGATCTGTAAAAGTTTGTCCACCTATTTTGATTGGACCTTATAAATATACCTACTTCATATTCTTTTGTTAGTCTAGTTATTATAATTACATTTCTAAGCACACTGTTTAGGCAAAGACGCTACTAATCTGATCTCGTGATGATGATGATGATTCAGCCGAAAGACGTAGACGTACTGGACATAGGCCTCCCCCAAACCCCCCCCTGGGTTTGCCGTAATCGCCATGCTTGGCAGGAGGGTTGGCGATCGCAGTATGGTTGTTAAAGTACTCAGAGAACGCTGCTGCCCATCCTTCTAGATAATCCCTTAGTCGCCTTTAACGACACCCACAGGAAGAGATGGGGTAGTGCTATTCTTCAAGTCCGGCACTACACGAGTCTCACTACACGAGATCTGGGGGCTTACCATGATCGGTTACAGTTACAGCAGTATTGTTTTAATATTATTACGAGAGTGGGAAAGTGACAGCGCTAGACAGCTCTCTAGCGCCATCTCTTACCCACTCTCGTAATAATATTAAAACAATACTGCTGTAACTGTAACAGATCCTGGTAACCTGCCTGATCTCGTAAAATGTCGCAACTTTGGCCCCCACGATACAAGTTATACCTAGTTTTTTTTTTAGTTTTTTATTTGATCAGTATATATTTGGTAATAAACACACGGGTAGCAGGTTTAAAGAATAACTTTCGTTACTAGATATAGAAAAAAAGACATTAGTCACTTCCAGACAGACACACTGAACTCAAATCTGGGCTAAAAATCAAAATCACGAGAACGCCTAATTATGCTTAATTTAATTAAATTAAGCATTTAATTTACTATACTCGTAAAAATTTTCTCTAACCCCTACCAGCTAAACGCCCGTCAAACTCAAGGATACCTAATTGCTTAGTTTCAAAGCCAGAATTCTCAGTTATCCTTCAAATATGATAAAGTTGACTGACTGGTGAGATGGGATCTGGTTCGCCTGTCAATCTACCGTCATGTGGAATTGGATTCCTATTATCTTTTCCACATATTTTCTTCTATATTTTTTTTGTAATTGTATGTTCTATGAATTGGCAGTTGCATGTATTTTAGAAGAAAGGAGGAGGAGGAGCTCGTGGCTAAATAATTACAGCCGCATAGACCGATCTTCCGGGTTAAGCCACGCTTGCCGAGGTTGGTCTTTGGATGGGTGACCATTTACCATAGCGAGTTTCCTCCGTGCCTCGGAAAGCACGTAAAGCCGTTGGTCCCGGCTGTCATTTGTAGATCTTTGACAGTCGTTACTGTTGGTCAGAAGCCCGAAAGTCTGACAAAACCAGTCTTACCAAGAGTATCGTATTACCCAGTTACTGGGTTGTGGAGGTCTGATAGGCAGTCGCTCCATGTAAAATACTGATATTCAGCTGCATCCGGTTCGACTGGAAGCAGACCCCAACATAGTTGGGAAAAGGCTAGGCAGATGATGATGTATTTTAGAAGAAACATCGCCATTGTAAGAACCACAAAAGACGCTGCGACGCTACAAGTGGTTCAGCGATTGTCAGCTGCGCTACGGATCACGAGTTCGACTCCTGCACTGAAGAAAGTTTTGTATGACCTACAGATAGCTGGTCCGAGTCTGGGTGTCTGTGTCTGAAAATCAACGCTGTTGGTGTTACATTTTGGGAAAATTAGCGCCAATGCTGCCACAACACGTTATACTGAATGATTACCCATTCACATGCAAATGTGACGCATTTTTAGTCTATTAACAGTTTAATTTAAGGTGTAATAAACATGGTGCTTGTAATTATTTTTATTTACGTAACTGTTGCGCGTTTTGTCATTATGTTATGTAGTGTGTCGATTTGTATGTTGAATAAATTGATTTTCTTCTTTCTTTCTAAAAGCCATGTATTCACTGAGCAACAGTGTTTCAGATACACAGTTTCTGAAACATCACGTAGATGTTTCCAGGAACAATGTTTTGGAAACTCTGCCGTCCACACAGTCAGTTGCTTAAGTCATGTCACCCGAGGAAGTAGTGTTGTTGCCTGGTATTTTTTTTTTGCATAAGTCCATTTCTAGTAAAAAGAAAAGAAAAAGATGGTGGGTCGCCTTCCTAGGCGTCATTCCTTTTGATTTTATTTTTGTAATCCTTTGTCGAGCAATCCCTTAATATTCGTTTTTCTCAAACAGTTCTATCAATTTAAAAACAGTTTCATCGTCCCACACTACAGCCATGTTTATAAACAAATGTTTAGACGCGTCCACACTCGCATGCACCTGTTGCGCAACTGATTTGATTGTGTTCCCCGCCGCAAGTGGAGAGCATCGAAACATACCGATAAACACGTAGTGTTTACAGAAACAAAATGATATGTTTCTGAAACAAAATGATTTGTTTCAGAAACACGTACATTTTGTTTCTGAAACAAAGTTTATAAACAATTGTTGCTCAGTGAATACATGGCTTTAATGTGCATTTGAAAATGTGTGTCTGTAAACGCGCCTAGGATACCGGAGAAATACTAGTTCGACGGCACGTTTGGTGCAGTGGCTGAGCGATTGGTTACTGCGCTACGGGTTGTGGGTTCGATTCCCGCACGGAACAAAAATTTGTATAGCCTACAGATAGTGTTTCGGGTCTGGCGTTTGTCCATGTGAGATTTTTGTCTGTAAACGCACCCACGATACAGGAGGAATCCTAGTGTGGGGTAACGTTTTTTTTTAAAAGAAAGAAGGAACATAAAAAACAGGGACCCCAGGGGATTTTAGTCTTTAAGTTTTATTAAATTTGAAGTAGTTGCTCTTCAATTCTAACTAATTTATTCCCTACATATGTATAACAATCTTGAATCAGCTGAGTTTAAAATATTACTATGAGTCTATTAACATAATTTGGCATGGTCAATTACATGCACGGTTATATTTTGGCCTTAAGCAAAGGAAACTAATGCTTTGAGTTAGTTCAATGATAATCTGGTAGTGGGTCACACGCACATGAGACTGACAGTTATCGAAATGTTTTAGTGGTTATTTTTGGTTAAGTTATGAATGTTCTTGTTATTCTAGTGTTATGTTGGTTAAATGTGGAAGCGGACGATACTGGGCAGCGGGCAGGGTTGATGGCTGCCTGTAAGTTACTTTTAGAATAAAAATATACTTTTGTTTAAGAGAGACAGACTTTTTTTTATTTATTTTAGGCTCGCTCAGGCAGTTAAAGACAGATAAAGGCTGTCACATCACACAGTGCAGATAAAGTTAGTCCATTGATTTCTATGAAGAGCGATATCGTAAGATATGGCTTAAATACAGATATCTTATAGTATCTGCACCGTCTGTGACAGCCTAGTCCTAATGCTCTCATAATGTCTCTACCCTACAGCTTTTGCCCGCCACTTTATTCGCGTGAATTTCGAATATAAACTTTGGTTGACTTTAAACGGGATAGGCTTGAAGAGTATCTATTTATACCAAGTTTCAGGTTGATAAATACAAGGAATCTGATTTTCCCTTACAAAATTCACTTAGGGGTTGTTTAAAAAAATCTTTATTTATGGAAGAGTATTATACAAAGTTTCAAGTTTACCTATACACGCAGAGGTTACGATTTTCCATAAGCACGATTACACCCCATTACATAAATTGGTTGATTTTCTAAAAAATATTTCTTAAGTTACTTCTACATCCTCTAAGAAATATAGGCTTGCCTTCCATGCAGAAAGGTCTGAATTTGAACCCAACCCGCACCTCTGATTTTTCAAATACATATGCGGATCAATATTTGATTATCGCATGCTTTAAAGGTAAAAAAAACATCGTGACAAAACCTGTTCACCATGAGAGGTCTCCAAATATGTAGTTGTCGATGTTCTTTGTAGCCCACCAACCCACACCAGGCCAGCGTGGTGACTAATGCTTAAATCCTTCTCATTCTGAGAAGAGTCCCGTGCCCAGCAGTGGAACAGTAATGGGCTGACTAAGCTATCACTCACGCGGCCTCATCATCACTCTGAATTAAGCCTTATCTTTTATCCAGGTCCAGGAATGAACCGTACGACAACACTCTCAGAAGAAACAAAACGTTCCCTCCAAGTGGTGGTGGTGACCCCGTCAAATGGTCTCCTGGGCTATCGGGAGACGAGATGTGGGCTGAGTGAAAAGGGCGCCGCATGTGTAGCTAAACATATTGATCTCAAACGAAAAAAAACACAGGTTAGTCCTGGCAATTGTTAAGTTACTAGAGGTGATAATTATTAGAAAAGTTAGTCGAGGTGATAATTAATTATTAAGTTAGTAGAGATGATAATTATTAAGTTACTCGAGGTGATAATTGTTAAGTTACTAGAGGTGATAATTGTTAAGTTACTAGAGATGATAATTCGGTTAAACTACAAGTCGGAAAAAGAACATAAATCGAGGACAAAAATGTGGTTTTAAATGCTCTACATCCAAAATCTTTTGTCCAAATATCGAATAAACTGATTGGTACTTTAAGCCATCTTTCGGTACATATTCTACCATGATCAACGAAAGACGCAGATCATCCAGTAGGGCCAATGATAGCTAGCGAAATTCGTCGGCGCTTGCTGCCGGGCTTTACCTACTGCGCAGCGGAAGATAATTTTGTCGATGCATAACCTCGTGCCGAGACGAGATAATGCGACTTCAAAATTATGTCACGCTGGGCATGTCAGGCTAGCTGGAGGCCAATTCTACTACTAACAGAATTGTTAAAACCGTAGCTTAACCACAGCTCTTAGACTTTTTTCCTCTTAAGATAAGACGGCCGAGGTGAACTGCATTTTATTAAGGTTTTAAACAATTTTGCTAGAAGAAGCTTAGCCTTCTAGTATAACATTAGTCTGCCTAACTCGATATTTACATTATTATCTCATTAAAATGAAATCGCATCAAAGTTATAACATGGCCGTGACTCTAATCTAGTAAGTCGTAAGACTAATAATAAGCTAAAGGTCATTCACATTTAACGATCAAGGCTCCACTTAATTCAGACTGAATGCATAATTTCCGCTGCGCTGTATCAATCATGTATGTAACATCATAATGTTCGATGTTAGTCTTATGCTTAGAAACTAAGGACCTATATTTAATTATACCCAAGAAAATATAACTCGTCCTAGTAATCGTATCTAGTATATCTCACGAAGGACTACTGTTTTTTTTATTTTTTAATGGTCTCGATCTCGCCTCATGGAAAGCGATAGATGTGGTATACGTATTAATTACTAGCTTTTGCCCGCAGCTTCGCTTGCGTGTTTTGAACCCGTTAATTGACGATTTTCCATACAAAGTTTCATCCCCTATTTAACTCTCTTAGGGGTTGATTTTAGAAAAATCCTTCCTTATTCCTTGTCTATATTACAAAGGGAACCTCTGTGCAAAATTTCAGCTTTCTAGGTCTAAGGGTTTGGGCTGGGCGTTGATGAGTCAGTCAATCAGTCAGTCAGTCAGGACCTTTCTTTTTATTTACATAGATTTATTATCTAATAATAATTATTATTATTAACTAATATCAAAATAGCTAACAACAATATTTCAAAAATTTAATTGCATAATGCAAAAATGTAAGCGCTCTTCCTCTCTCCTACTACAATATGCTGTGCCCAACAAGGTCCATTATTGATCTATATTTCCATAAATTGTCTTAAGCCTACCTGTTAAAATTACATTATGGTATGCAATAAAGTATTGAGTACGTCGGAACGAGCGCAACCAGAAGATAATTCACTTATACTTAAGTGGTTAACGCCTTATTGATAGTAGAGGACACAGAGTTGGTACATTGAAATATTTTATTGAAGTAACGCAAAACTTGAAAGTAGTTTACTGAGTTTAATGCAGGTTAATACAATTTCTCAATTGTCGCAAACCAGGTGCACAATTTACCTAGACTAAAATTCAATAAGAAGATCCGTAAGGGTTTGGTCAGCGGGACGAGGCGGAGTAGTCGTCCGATTAGAATAATCAGATCAGAAAATTCGAACCAGAATTTTCCGGTCAACTAAAAATATAAATATAAGTATGTTCTACAATGATTTTATAAAAGAATTATAGCCAGATCATCAGTTGGGCTCTTATAACATCTTGTATAATCCAGGGTCCGGATGTCGCAGGTAAAGACTACAATATTATACTTGAATAGGCATAGAACTGAGTGCAACTTGGGCTCTCCCAATGGCCAACATTGGAAATATCGTGTCAATACATAAACTGAGCGATTTTATTTAATGTACCGAACCAATAGATTTGTTACACTAAGGCGTCCGGAATAGTGAGTGCTATTACAGACACTAATCATATGCACAAACATCCACATCCGTACCATCCATAATAAGCTGACCATACAAATATTTGTCCCGATGCAGAGACCTTTAACAAAATAGCGGATGCTACGCCTCTGTACCACATGAGCTGTTTTCAACTAAGTTTAAATACAAACAAAGCAAGACTGATTTTTAATTTTAAAATATTTTGTTGTATCCGTCTAAGGGCCAAAACACACTTAGCGTATCTTGCGTCGCGTATCTTCCGCAGTAACGTGCGCGCACTAAACTTCAAAGCCCTATTACGCTCGACGCACATCGGTTCCAAAATCGAGTTTCATACAAATAGGACTTTTGAAAAATCTAGTTCGTTTTTCATTCGATTTATATATCCTATATTATTCAGTGATGTAAATCATTAGAAAATAGGTATGTACGATACACACAGTAATCCAACATACAGCTCCATACAGTTCTGAGATATGACACTTAGAAGATTTACTCCCATACAAAAATAAAAAGAATATTTTTTTTCTCGTTGGTTTGGATTACTGTGTGTATCGTACATACCTATTTTCTAATGATTTACATCACTGAATAATACAGGATATATAAATCGAATGAAAAACGAACTAGATTTTTCAAAAGTCCTATTTGAATGAAACTCGATTTTCGAACCACTGTGCGACGTAACGACGTAAAATACGCGTGATGAGGTCGCCCTGGAAAATATGTATGTAGCGCGATGCATTCGCGTAACGCGACGTAACATGAGCCGCGAAAGATACGCTCAATGTGTCTGCAGCTTAAGTGTGGTTGTAGCTGCTGAAAATACACCAAAAATAGTTAACGTCGATCGAACGCGAGATGCATGCAAATCTTCTAGGCCCTATTACGCTCGGCGTAACGACGATACGCATAGTAAAGCCGCGCAGGACATAAATATTGTTTATAGCGTGAAGCATACGCGTAAGGCGACGAAACATGAGCCGCATGATACGCTCAGAGGCCCGATTCACCTAACTAAAAAAGTTCAATTGCAGTGTAGTTGCGGTTAATTTACGATCAAAACAACGCTTTTCGTATTCTCTTAATAGGCGATCGCTGTCAGATACGCGTGAACTTAACTGCAGCGTTACTACAACTTGATCGGCGCATCATGAAATACATGAATTAGGGTGCCTTTTCACCAGAGATGTGCTATGCAGCTATGCTGCGAGAATGTTAAAGCTACGCTACGAAACTATGTGACCGTTTCCACTGATGCTATGCTATGTAGCGGAGCGAGTAAGATGTGCTATGAAATTGCGCCGCCTCAAGGTCGCTGTGCGAGGAAGATGCGCAGCTCGCGCTATGCGATGTATCGACAATAGGGAAGACACGGGGAGCGGCGCCGGCGGCGCGGTGCTCTACACATAGCTACACCACTCGCGACCATCCATAGCACGAATCCACAACTCGCATCCATAGCACGCATCCACAGAACGCATCCTTCCATATAAAAAACGTAGCTTAGTTGAATCATTTTCCGCCAGAGCTGTGGATGTGGACTAATGAATATGATTGGTGGATATCAAACGCATCCATAGCAACGTTGCATAACACATATCTGGTGGAAAAGTACCCTTAGCCTACAGTGTATCTGCAGCCTAACAGTTTCCGAGATTATCGTCACGTGTAACTAAACAATCTCACTCTCTTCTTCTCATTCTAAAATGTTCTTAATTGACTTTAAAACTTCTCAGATAGTGATCAGCGGCTACATGGACGCTTCCTTCTCTCCGACGGTCCGCTCATTCATGGCTCTGTACGCTGGTCTTGGACGAAACGTCATAGTGTTTGAGTTGTTCCCTGTTTTGGTGCGAACGTATCCTATGTAAGTTGTTATATCTGTTTATCTACATTGTTTAGCTTCACACGTAAAATGACGTAGGGATGAAACGTTTTAATGCTCAAAATTGTGAAGAAGCTGTAGCAAAGTCAACCCAATACAAAATCCATCGGGTTTTTGCCTGGAAATACTTACTGCGTATGATCAGTTAGGTAGGTGCACTTTTTTTTATTTTTCAAATGTTACATTTATTTATTTAAAAAAATAAAAATACAATCGAACCGGTTTCCCCGCGATTTGTGGCCCAATTTAAGGAATCATTTTTTTAGTTGGTGCGGAATGCTTTCTTGCGTATCGGTTTTTTTTTTAGTATTTCGTAATGGATCATCTTTATAGACGACGTTCTAGTTGTAGTAGGAGTGATCCACGAATTTGTACACTATTTTTTTATAAAAAGTATTAAATAAAAAAACAAAAACGGACTTTAAAAAAAACTGAAAGGAGTAAAATAGTTATAATATTAACAGTTTCAGAATTCGGTGCCTTCAATTTGGTTCAGCGTGGGTTAGCACCGACTTCTGAATCTGTTAGTTTAGTTTTATAATATGGTAGATAGGTAAAATTACCTTTCCTTACAGTTTTTTTTTATGCCAGTTTTCACATTTTGTCTTTCGCCCGCAGCTTCGCTTGCGTAAAATTTAGAACCCGTTAAATGTCGATTTTCCATACAAACTTTCATCCCCTATTTAACTCCCTTAGGGGTTGAATTTCGAAAAATCCCTTCTTAGTGGATGCCTACGTTACGAAAGGAACCTACTATCAAAATTTCAACTTTCTAACCCCAGCGGTTTAGGCTGTGCGTTGATAGATCAGTCAGTCAGTCAGCTTCTCCTTTTATATGTATAGACTAGCTTTCGCCCGCAGCTTCGCTTGCGTGAAATTTTGAACCCATTAAGTGACGATTTTCCATACAAACTTTCATCCCCTATTTAACTCCTTTAGGGGTTGAATTTTGAAAAATCCCTTCTTAGTGGATGCCTACGTTACAAAAGGAACCTACTGTCAAAATTTCAACTTTCTAACCCCAGTGGTTTAGGCTGTGCGTTGATAGATCAGTCAGTCAGCTTCTCCTTTTATATGTATAGATAAATCGTAATTGTTAATCAACCACATAAACCCTTTTCTTATTAACAATATTATGATCGTACTGGTTTTTCAAGGTATTAGTTACTTATAATAAAAACATAAAAACTCAGGTCCTGCCTGCTAACTGCTTTCCACAGTAAGTTTCATTAAGGAACGGACCATAAAGGGAGCGAGCGAAGGAAGCAATACAAGTCATTAGCCAATACCCACAAACTGGTTAGCACTGGTTGATTTTCTGCGTCTTAAACCTGTTTTTAATTTTTTAAATACTGAACATTTCTCCTGCCAGCACCTCCGACTACGCTAAAGATTATGTGTGCTAATAATAATATTACAGATGTACAGTTTACTTTACATCTGAAAACCATCATAACCTCTGGTCATCATTCTGTTCAACTATTAGTTACTATGGAAAGAAATGTGAATTCGTGAAAAAAAAACTGCATTTCCATACATTTTGCTAACCAAATTGATTATTTTGAATGGAACAGCTGTTTCTTTTCGCGAATTCAGAGATTGAACCATCGTTAAAGTTATACAATATCTAGCTTTAATTCCGCTGAACAAGATCGCTAGTTTGAATGCAGTATGCAGCACCACCCTCCCGCCCACAAGCACATGCAGAAAGAGTGAAAAAAATAATGCAACATGCAACCAAACCAATACACGCCACCGCTAGGACGCGAATCAATTTCGCGTCCTAGCGGTCGAGGAATCAACATATCCTGAGGATGCCCCGTGCAGGGGCGAAACACGTGTCGTGTATTGGTTTGGTTGCATGGTGTATTATTTTTTTCACTCCTACATGTGCATATTATACTTCTGGGCGGGAGAGTGGTGCTGCATACTGCATCCAAACTAGCGATCTTGTTTAGTGGATTTAAAGCTAGATATTGTATTTGCATATTTGTATTTATCGTTAAAGTTGTACAGCATGATGAGGAGAATTCATGGTATTCGAATGGAAAGTAACTAATCAGTATTGCTGTTGATTTTACCATAATACTTCTTCAAGACGAGAATTTAGCTGATGACCACGCTCCTACTCGCTATTCAGCCTTCGCCTTGCAGTGTTTAATGATAGAAATAGTGTCGTTAAAATACCTAAATCTGTTCGATGAATTTCTTCTATTAACACTGTACCGCAAAAGCACCTGTTGCCTGTACTCAAGTTTCTAATGTTAAAAATAACCTTTGCATTCCCATGAGATCTTAATATGCTAATAACTAGGCTCTCGTCCCACAGGCGGCGAGTAGCGGTTTGAGCGAGCAAATAACGAGTCTCCGAACGGATCTGTAGTTAGAATACCTTCTATACTGAGCGATAATCAATTGAACGAAATTACTCGCTCTCTGTATTCCGACCTCTCTGTTAGAATGTTACGGCGTAATTGTTCTCTTCTCATTATCAAGAAAGACTCTCTCAGCGAACACTGGAATAGTTCCTGTCGCAGCGTACCGCGAAAATCAAGCTGAGCGAGTTCTTATCTGAAATGTGATTTACTAAAAATCTTCCTTCCGATATCAATTCCTCGTCTCTCGATCAAAGAGATATTTCATCATCAATCACTTCGCCGTAACCCGCTAGCAATATAACAAGAGCCTTATACCCGTCGCGCGCACATGCGGCGAATCTCCCGGTGCGCTACTTTTTGTTCCCCGCTCGCACACGCAAAAGGAAACACGTAATTTGCAGTCTCAAGGCACTTGGAACTTGTATTGAGATGGATATGCATATTTAGTGACAGTCGCCGATCACATTAATTGATATACAACAGTTTTTAATACCTAGCGTGTGGACGCTGGATGAGATTTCGTATAAAATTGTATCTACTTCAGACGAAAAATAAATGGGAAAGTTGGAAGCAAAAATGTATCACTTTATGCGTAAATAATAAATGAGATTTATTTCTGTAAATAAATCTGTTACAGACACTTTTACAACGCAATATAATATTTTTATTAAAACTGATGGCGCAAACATTTCCTTTCTGACTAGCTCTGAGAAGAAAAGCCGAAACAAACTCAGAGGTCAAAGTCTCTTTTAATGTAGAGCATCATCTGGAATGACCTTTTGTAGAAAGAGTCTTATCAGGTTTAACTTGACCTTTCCCAACTGACGATACGCCTGCATCAGCCATCGTGTAGCACACACAACCTTATTTTATGGACATAAAAGAAACTTGTGGATTCTCATAAATCGAATCTAATATATTTTTTGGAGCCTTCTGCACATTGTGTTTTCCATCCGTACACTCCCTGTATGAACTGCAAGGCCGGTTCCTCCAATCTGAGAGTGAAGCTAGTAAAAATTATACACTCCTCATAAAAGTGTTAACAGTGCCGGATAAAAACTAATTAAAATTTTCAAAAATGTCAGTACTTACTTATTTGATATTGATTGATATTTTTACCTAACTTTCCAGAGCAGCCCGCATCGCTAAGCCGCTGGGCGAGCTTCTAGGCCAGTTCCTTGCATCCCTGACCTTCCAAGGCCTGCCTGCTCGGAAACTGGAGATAATGGGCGCAAGTCTGGGCGCCCACATCGCGTCCCATGCCGCCGTCACCTACAATCAACTGACGGGACGACGACCTGCTAGGATCACTGGTAAATACAATTCAAAGCTCTTTGTTCAGCTTTATTCATAACTTTTAATTTCTATGTGTACTGAGCAAACGAAGTATTAAGTATAGGTACCACTTATAAATAACATAGGTACTAAATTAGTTTTATTCGGTTTCATTGATCAAGAAAACACCTTAATGAGGGTAGAAATAAAACATAACTCTTGGATCATACTGACCACAGACCACAGTGCACAGTAGGTACATAGTAAACGTACGTAAGTAATACCACAGTTTAAAACTGTGGTAATACGTTCGGTTTCTTTCTAACGCGCGGTTTCCATATTCCAATCAAACCCTATTTACAAGTGGTACAAATCTTTATTTTATCATTGTATGTAGCCAGAAATCAGTAGGCTAATTCACGTAATTTCACGTAAGCGTATCTGATAGCGATCGCCGATTATGAGAATACGAAAAGCGTTGTTTTGGCCGAAACTTAACTTCCAACTTTTTTAGCTAGGTGAATTAGCCTACAGATGCGATGTCATTATGTTTGTAATGTTTAACATGATACAATAACTTAGCTGCTTACTCAAAATGGAGCAAAACATTTTCGAGTACCAATCATTCCGCTAAATCCCCTCGGCTACTGTACGAACAACAAGCTAAAGGACCAATAAACCAGTTACTATTTATCTAGGACTAGACCCAGCCGGTCCTTGTTTCCGCAACGTGCCGCCCACATCCCGCCTGCATGCCGACGCAGCGCATCATGTTGATGTTCTCCACACTAACATAGACGGGTTCGGAATAGCCCAGCCTTTGGGACATGTTGACTTTTATGCTAATGGAGGTGAGTTACTACGTAACACTCAACGCCTGTGTACCTATGTGTAGGAGTGAACCTATGGTTGCTATAATTTGTATGACAATGCTTATTTTAACACTCTCACTACCAGCAATATATAGCATGGTTCCAGTTCAGCAAGCCATGGAGTCCGCCGGCGGATCCCAATGAATCCACTGCGGTAGGCCATCACTCAAATTGACTTGACTTGATATTTTCAACATGTTGCTCACTGTATGACTGTATGCACTGTGTAGCACGCCAATACTAGACATATTTTTCCTTATTAGCAGGCAAATAGTACAAAAATCTGTTTGAACTTAGGGGGTCACAGCGGATCCCACGGCGTGCTCAAAGCATTCTTAACTAGCCGCTGGCGTACTCCACGGCCTGCTGTTAATGTTTCTTTAAAATAAGTCCAGGCCCTTTGCACTCGAAAACTTGGGACCCGCCAGCGGATCCCATGGCAGTGAGAGTATTAAGCATTGAGTTCGACTGAATGAATGAATCTGTCTCACGAAAGTTATAATACAAAAAAGGTCTTTATTAATTTGTGCGGGTGTTTCCATCTTTTCTATGACGATACCCAACTCTAAGCAAAATTCCGATACATAATTTTAATTCTTCGTATACTCTTCCAGGTGAATTTCAACCAGCCATAAAGGGAGACTTCATAATGCCATGTTTCCAACTATGCAGCCATGTTCGAGCAGCGTTCTACTGGATTCTATCATACAGTAACCCCAACAAATTCGTCGCAGTTCGCTGCGACTCGGTCGCAGACGCACGAGTCGGAAATTGCTACGAAGGAAAAATAAGAACCAATGCGCTCGGTCCGAAAACTAATTTTAATAAAACTGGTATATATTACTTACCAACTGATGCCAAAGCTCCCTATTATTTAGGAATGAATGGTTTAAAAAAGCGAAAGTTTGGTGTCAACGACTATTTGTTGATACCAGCTCCTGATGAAGATATGATCATATAGTTAGGACTAACGACGTGTCCTCTAAGTCCAGCCGCACATAATCAGAAATTTCTGCCAAGAAAATTCTGGCGTGTTTGCGAAGACCCTCTGCACATACAGTTTGTATTAGAACCAAAAGGCTGCCGAATCCGGAAAATTTTGACAGTGTGTGGAGACTGTGGAGTCATGTATGAAACGTTTGAGCAGAGTCGCGTTAGAAATTTACTGACGGAAATTTCTGATTGTGTGCGGCCGGGCTTACTCTCTAAGGATGTGATAGAGGACCCAGCCTTATAAGCTGCAATAAGGTTATATTTAACCTTTTAACCGCCTGGTTTTTTAACAGTTGCCGTGCCCCTAGCGCCCAACTCATAGGGCTTGTACACAAAACTGCGATGCGACAAATACACACTAATTTTTGGACACATCTCCTTTCTTCTAAAGTCTATGGATTAAAAAAAGTTCCGCCAGGACAACGTTCGCCCAGCGGAATCAGTTTTTGGTGAATTTCTCCACAATGGCTGCGTGCACAATTTTTTTTTACCATACACAATTATACGACGTCATACACTAAATATCTGCATAATTAAAATCTTTAAATTCAACAACAGTCCGCTGCGCGAACGCACACCGTCGCATCGCAAAAATCTGCGAGCTACATAGAAGAATAATTAATGGTATGGTTCTACGTAGCTCGCAGATTTTTGCGATGCGACGTCGCATCGCAGTTTTGTGTACAAGCCCATAAATCGGCAAAATAATAACCAACTTGAAAAGATTATTATAAACATGTTATGTCAATAAATGAATACATTTTAAACACAGGATTTTTGTCGTATTCATCCGACACGGGCGAAATTAACACTTTTATTTTTGTCGCATAAATCCGACTTAGGCGGTTAAAGGGTTAACTTATGATCTCCAGTTATCGCTTATCGTACCCACCATTTCCAATTCAGGAGCACAACAAGTATTTAATATTTCACTATTCTTATGGGATACTATTTAATAGTATCTTATTAATATAAGTTTTAAGAGTAATAGAGATCCTTGTAAAAGAGTTCGTCCGGCGAAGTACTACCTACCTCCATATTTATTTCTGCCGCTAAGCAGTATTACTGTCGGTGAAATTACAGTCACAAGAGACTTTTCGACTTTGTCTGAGACAAAACGCATCTGAAATCCACTTGGTGTCATGGGTGGTAATCACTTACCATCAGGTGGACCGTCGGCTTATTTGCCAACCTAATACACAAAAAAACGGGTAATTTATAAGATTTATGAAGAATAATCACCATTTCCGTATTTCTTGTTAATTTTTGTATAAATCAACGAAACATAATGGGTGTTTCTTAGGTATTTTGTTAGTATACCAAACAAAACTGATCACTTGTATATTTTCCTGATCACTTGTATATTTTCCTGATCACTTGTATATTTTCCTGATCATGGTTATATTCTGATTAGTTGTATAACTAATACAACCAATTACTTATACAACCGGTCAAAATAACTGTATTTTTATGATTGTCAGTGTATGTTCTCACTAGAACTAATCAAATTACCCAGGTAAAATTGTGTAAATATAAAGATTTGTGTCTATCGTTTATGTTGAAATAATTGTAAGAAAATAAAACCAATAAGTAATACAAGAGCAATTTTATTGTAAATTTCATCACAATACGCATATTTTAACAACAACTAGTTATTATGTTCCAGTTAGGCCGACAGACTGCTTCGGTACAAAATCTATCTACGTAGGTATTATGTACATTACGATGTTTTAGCTTACAGTGAACTAGTTGCCCACAAGCAACTTTGGAAGCCATTGATATTAATATTATGATATAAAGACTACTATGAAATTCGTGTATTACATTTAATTAATCAATTATTGATATAAACTTACGAGTAACTGGTTGATTTCATCTAAAGTTCATTATTCAAAAACTACACTGTCAAACAGAAATCTAATTATTTGCGCAAATTAAAAACGGATAAAAAATAATATCAATAGCATTATCGTAAAAAATATATCTTAAATACATCGGTCATTATTACATTTTCCAATAAATAGTTAATCTAAAAATAACCTATTAAGAATAACAATCAAATAACACAGATATTAGAATATAAAGCATTACTTATACTTCATCAAAACCAAGCGATAGTAAGGTATGACCATAATAATCCATTCAGATCTCTAAATAAGAATATGAAAAACACTTAAAATACATCTTTATGTACCTTTATACGGTATATTTAATAATAATTTTAGGCGACGCACAAGCACCATACGCAATTATCGTTATAAAAGCATTATAAAGTAATCTAAAAATAGTTTTTATTGGAATGTGACTAAATAATAGATGCCAATGTGTAAATTTAAACAGGTACCTTACATTTCATTGTTACTTTTATTTTTATGAAATATCTTATAAAACGTAGAAAATATTTCATGTAGTTATCAAAATGGAGACACTAACTGGGATTTCTACTCATGATACAGGGGACTGGTCCCAGAAAGACTATTCGAATTATAGATTAAGTTACAAATTACATGGATATGATATTAAATGTTTTATTAGCTTAATTGAAATCAGTCCTGTAGGCTGGTATTCCACTTATCAAATATCTTTGTCCAATATCGATGTCCAATATTTGATCAAATTTCTATAAGAGATGCCCATTCCACTTGTCCAATAACTTTGTCCAAGATTTTGCATAGTCTGAGAGAATGGAGGAACGTGGAGCGACTTTAATTGTTAAAAAAGAGAACAAAAAAAAGCTTTGGGTGAAGCCATGGATCGAAAGGCGAAGAGAAAAATAATCGTCATTGAAATTGTCCACGAAATCTTAGTTGCAGCCATTTTGATTTAAATGTCATTAATCTTTGGTCAAATAACGGTGTTGCTAATACATTTGATGAAGTCGTCCAATTTATTTGATCAAATGTACATTGGACAAAGATATTTGATAAGTGGAAAACCAGCCTAAGGGGTAGCTGGCCAATATATTGACATATAGGCCAACTACGATAACATGGCATGCCCCTCCAACATCTGTCTTCAAAGTGTGTGTGCATATGCAAACGAGTCACTATGTTTGTATTTTATACTTAGTAGATTAATTGCTCGACTAGTGCATAATTAAAGTGACCGCTCGACATCGGAACACGTGTGTCATTCATACAAACCTCCAAACGGTACCATACTGTTACCAGAATGCACACATCTGCGTTGAACGAATGAGTCATGCGGGTCAGCGCACACCGAGAGCAGAGCAGAGCATTTTTTAAGACCACTGAATAAACGAATTTAAGACTATAAAATAAAGTGCAAAATTAAACACGTCCAAACTTGATGCACGACCATGCTCGAGCTTGCAAGATGCGTGTTCGAGTATTTAATTTTGCACTACAAGCTATAGTCTTAAAATCGTTTTTTCAGTGGTGTCAAAAAATGCTCTGCTCTGCTCTGCTTTCGGTCTGCGCTGTCCCTGACGCGTTGTAAATATTCTTTCTCACACATTTTTACTTCAAGTGTCAATGGGGGGGGGGGGGGCGTGCTATGTTATCTTGATCTCTAGAATACTTAAAGTGAGGTGTATTATTTCAAAGATATCACACGACAGTCAGTATTGTCGAACAATTCAATACAAAACGTTACATTAGATATACGAAGCTTAAATACCTGTTATATGATATGTGATTTATATTATATCGATAGACTCTTGTCTATTGCTGCTGTAGGCAAACTTAATTTACAATTTTGTTAGTACCAGTGATAAAGTACCTTGTTACAATTTACTTGTGATAACGAAGTTACAGATCGCTTTTACTAATCAAATTGTAAACAATTGGCCTTTTACAAAGATGTACTGACACAAATCCAAGTGAAGTTTAGACTTCCTATGATTTGAATGTTATATTTTGTCCAATACAATAAGGTGTTAAATGCTAAAACCTTCTATAACCAACAATCCACTTAAAAGTTTTGGTGCTATCATTATTCTGATGCAAACAACTTGTTGGCGTCCAGCAGAGTTTCAACACAGTATAATGCTTTTATGAACCTTGACGGTCAATCAAGACGAGCTGAAACTCTAATTGAAGAAATGGTTCAAAAGATATTCGAGCCTTGGTAGGCCACTTTCATCTAATGTTATACAAAATGGATTATACATGCTGACATTTAATTGGTTGTTTTTCTAGAACAAACGTTGTTCAAAACATGGTCTATTACCATTACATAGCATCAAATAAAAAAAATACGTAATTGGTCTTTAAAAAAAAAACAGACACCACCAAAGACACAAGGCACCTGCGCAGTCGGCGCCATGATGGTTCAAGTTATTTGCCGGGAACTTTACCGCGATTGCCGCGATGAGTACTTTAATACAGTCTTTTAATGTTTAAACACTTTTGAGCAACTTATGACTTTTCAAGACAGACTAGTGTTTTTTTTTTTTGGTCCTATAATACGTTATTAGACCATGATCTGAACAACGTTTGTTCTAGTAAAACAACCAATTAAATCTTAGCGTGTATATAAGTGTGTATTTCCACCAGTTACTTACAAAGAAATAATGATAATTCCAAAATCTTCCAAAACAATTCAGACCTTATTCTCACTACCTTCGAAGCTATAACCCCACAAGGCATTTTGGCACTAACGCGTACATTTAATAAAAGATATTTACATGTTATTATTTCTATATTAGACAGTCCCTTTCATACTGAACTACTAAATACTGAGGAATATTGAAGCTGTACTGAAAAAGGCAATACTGAAAGTTTTAAATACGATGACTGGTGATATTGAGGATCCTCTATATGATATTTCGCAGAAAATTGTCTCAGTAATAGTTAACATTGTGGCAAATATGGGTTAAATGCGAATCCACGCCGTTCCTGCGAGAATCCTGTTCATTAACCACTAGGTAACTAATTCCTGCGATTCATCTTGGCGTAGGGGATCCTATATACCTACTTTGTTTTTTTCATTTGGTAAAAAGTTAAAGGAAGCGTGTTTGAAAAGTAATCAAACGAAATTAGGCATATAACGCAGTAAATATAAAACCGTAGGAGCTCATCCAACGTAACGTTGGGTTACGTACATTTTAAAGACGATAAAAATAAAGCTATTTTGTTGGTGACATTCATAAGCATAATAGTGACGTAGACTTCAAATATTTGACAATTGACTATCGTATACTGAAAATGCCCTTACTTGAAAAGCTAGACAAAATATGCGCACTTGGTTTAAACGCGCGTAAAACAAAGAATAATTTATTACTTTTCACTTACTCCTGATTTAGGAACCACTCTTAATTTGGACATAATAAGGTCTTAATAACACAATTTCGTAAAAAATGCGCGATCGTACACTGCGGAGATAGTACGTTATAGTAGTTGGTAAATCCCAACTATTTAAAAAAAACGAATATATTTGAATCCATAGCGGGTATAAACATTAGCTGCGGAAAACACGCGTCATTTAATCGTCGAAAATACCTAGCATATTTTAGTTATAAAGAAATTCACTAAGGATATTTCGGCCGCATATTACTACAAAATTTAGAGCGTGTTTTCCGCAACAAACATGTATCATTGTTACATTTCACGAGCGCGCCTCAATAATTTTAATTTCATCCTTATGTTAATGTATATAAAAGTCAGACGACGCGCGCTCACTGAATTCAACAACTTAGGCTAGTCCCCACACCAAATGCAGCTGCAACACGTGTGCAGCAGAAGTTGAAAAGAAATTAAATTGTACACGAGATGCTACACGAAATCTAGTACGCAACAGCTACATAACGCGTTGCAGCATTCAGTGTGGCCCAGCCGCAAGTGACGCAACAAGCGTTACGTCTAATTGATCTATCACAAGGGGAACTCAGTGCTCCAAAGAGCGGAGCGGGAAAGCACTAGCTACCGAGGTATATACTCAAGCGGGTACCAGGCAACAGTCTCCTGTCGGAGCGGCAACGTGTTGAGCGGAATGACAACGCCGCCTAGAAACTGGTTTTCTTGTAAAGAGTCGTAATGCCATACGGTCGCCTGAAGACTCCGACTCGTGACAACTTCCATCGGCAACCGGTACTCTAACATCTCCATGAATGAAGGATGCGAGTTTCGTTTGAGGACACGTGTTTTTCTTTTTGTTTCTTTTGTTGGGTCAGGTACTAGGTACACCTGGGGAAAGAGAGCGTAAAATATAATAAGAAGTTCTTCTCTCGTGTCAGCACGAGCTATACGAAAATAGGTCATACTGTGGTCAAAAGATTAGCCAGTCAGCAAGGTTGGTAGCGGGGCTGACTGCCCAGGGTGCGCCGGACGTACTTAAATATCGTCACTCGTGGAGGCTCTTTTCATGCATCCCTAGGATATAAGGATCGCACAGATCAGTCTGTATACTGAGAACACGTTATGATAGACAATGACAGACGTTAAGGCCTTCATTCACACGCGCACCCGTCTGCCGGATTTGTCGCTGGCGACAAGTCCGCGAACAAAAATGTGATGGTTTGCGGTTCGGCATGCGGCTCGCGGATAAGTTCAGGCTCGCCGTCTGAAGACGCGTCGGACAAATCCGTGCATGTGTTGTGCGTGCACGGATTTGTACGGCACGGCGCGCGGCGCGAGGCTCGTGTACTGAATAGTGGGAGTTATGAACAGCCCAAAAACCGAACCATTTACACCTGATCTAACCTTAGGTATCGGTATCCTCTTATAATTGAAGTGGCAATAATTTTCAGTTGCGACTGGGTGTGCAAACCACTTACAGTTACGATTACGAATATGTTACGAAATATGATTCACCAAGTGTGACTTTATTAGCCCCCAGGTGACAGTCGCTTCGTGGAAAAATTCCGAGAAGCTAACCCCTACACAGTTGAAAAGAGGCGAAACTGAAGATTTACCTTAACATAAGGGTTAGGTGGGATGCCCTGTGGCGTCAATGCGAGCGACTGCGCGTGTAAAATTAACACGGATAGCACGCCACTCGCGTACTGCACTGATAGCTTGAGTGACCCAGAGCCACTAGTCTCCGCCTCTGTTGATTCACCTGTAAATGTACAAATGATATATCATCAAACTTAATATACCAAAAATAAGTAACATAAGTATCGTAATTGTGTCAACAATGTATTCGACCAAGTGCCACTCATCGGTAAGCGCTTACAGGAAGGCCACATTTGACTCATGGAATTGATATCTTCAATGAACGTTTAGGCTGGACATCCACCAGAGCTGTGCGAGGAAAATGTGCGGTACGAAAATGTGTAGCGAGGATGTGAAACGGTGTGACCCTTTCCACTAGAGCTGTGCGAGGTATGTGTAATGCGTCATGTGTTAATGTGTACAAATGATCATCTACCTCTTCCAAACACCATCTATTGACTGACTGCGGTAGGCGCATATTTTCAAATCCTCGCACACAATCCTAGCAACACATTCCTCGTAACACATTCCTCGCAACACATCCCACGCTCGCATTTCTCGCTTGTTTTGTATGAACAAAAACTTCGCTCCGCTAAGCCCATATCCACCAGAGCTGCGCAGAGCGAAGCTAGGTAAATGAAGTGATTCTATTGGTGCTTACAAAACACATTCCTCGCTACGCAGCTTAGCACAGCTCTGGTAGATGCTCAGCCTTAGGTGCCTATGTGTGACACCACTCACGCACCCTTATTGAACGATTGACGTAATAAGGCCTCAGAGATGAAAACGACCAATGAGCAGACATTCACATCGGCATGGTGTGTTACAAGTCAGGTTACTGCCTTACCCGAACCTAGAGGCAGCTGTGGAATAAAGCTACCAGATCTAAAATAGATTGAAATGATGTGTAGAAGTTGAAACTTACCTCTCCTCATCCTCTGTGGTTCCACATCTTGCTGGTCTCTTAGCAACGGATGGAAGAAAGTATAAACAAGATCTGAGTGCGCAATCTCGTCAGCTAGACTGAACAATGACGTCAGGAATGCTTGTACGTCACCGAAGCGTCGATCCGCAACTTGACGGGTGTTGGAGCGACCCACGTGAAGGCCTGACGGTAGACTGAAAGAATAAAAGGTATATTAACGTTTTGTTTTAATTCGTTTTTCAAGTTTCAGACGGAAAGAAAAACAAGCTTAAAACTCGAGTGTATAAGGTTCAAAACATCTTCTGTCGGAAGAAGTTGTCTGTTAAAACACAAGATGAGCAATTCGGCAGAGCCCGCTCTTTCAGAACGATTCGACTAGTCAGTTGTCGACCGATTCGGTAATATAGGCTATCTCTTTTTGTCTTTTTACTAGAATCGTAGATGGAACGAGATAAGAAACCAAAGTCGGTCTAATCGTTGAAAAGGTTCTGAATCGGGTGGCCAGGTGCGAGTATATACAATAGCGGAAATTGTCGGAATTACTGGGTCAAAGGTATGTGTGCTCAGTCTATAGTACTATTAGTACTCCTTGTTCTATGCCGACGAACATGAAGTTATAAGATAGAAAATTTTTTATGAAAAATGCCCGTAATAAAATGCGAGTAACAGATTAAGCAACAGATAATCCCTTTATGAATAAATTGTAAACGCAATGTACTCTATGGAATTTTGTCGCCTAAAGATGTTAAGCCTGATAACAATATATCAATCTATCCAGTGTCAAACTTATCGATACAGCGAAGAACAAGATAGCAAAGTCTAACTATGAGTAATGGATTAAGGAAAATCTAATTTCAATCGTATCCAAACAAATAACTTTTTAATATTACATAAAATAACATCACGCCTGTATTCCCCGAAGGGTTGGGCAGAGGTGTATAGTACACCCACATTTCGCCGTTATGTTTAAGTCCAATGTAATAGGAGGCGAGCCTATTTCCTTCAACCAGGCACAACTCCAGACTCGGGGCTGCTACTGAGAAATTTCATAAAGAAAAACCCAATAACACTTTGTCTGACCTGGGGTTCGAACCTAAGACCTCACGCTCAGCAGTTGCGCTTGCGACCGCTAAACCAACGAGACAGTATTTTTAATATGATTCGTAAAATTACATTATAATTATCATGTTTCTACAGACGAAACCATTGGATCGCTAATGATGATATTCTTGAGAGGCGGAGCGCCAGCGCAAGTATCAAAATCCTGTATAAACTGATTTAGGCAGCGCATGCGCACGTGCAATCAATCAAACGCAAAGTTCATTGCACTGTGTTTACAGGTCAACTCTTGTATCTAAAATCGTTGGTCTAATAAACATATTATTGCTGTACAGTCAATATCGGGACGAACAAACTGTCCAAAATAATCTGAATAACTAAGAAAATTGAGTTATATCTCAATGATACTAAGGGTATTTCAGAATGAACACAGTACACGACAACAGTCATTCTGACAAGAATTTAATCCCATTGAGATAAAGTTTAATTTCTTTAGTTGTTTAGGTAATTATGAACAGTATTTTCGTCCTGATATATTTAATGCTGACTTAAAATGTTTACCACCCTAAGGTCTATAATTGCTTGCACATTACTTTTTCATAAGGTCGCTCGGTCGCTCGCAAAGAATTAAACATTTTATTTTTTAATTTAATGGGCATATTGTTGATTATAGTAGGTAGCATGGAAAGAGAAATTAATATTTTTTGTAAATCGAATCAAATTCGCTTGATTAGACACACATAATTATCCAAAAAGGAGTTCATAACATCAAAAACTTTGACGACACGACACGTTTGGTGCAGTGTCTAAGAAATTGGCTTCTGCGCCACGGGTCGTGGGTTCGATTCCCACACGGAACAAAAATTTGTATGGCCTACAGATGGTTGTTTCGGGTCTGGGCGTTTGTTTGTGAGATTTGTGTCTGTAAACGCACCCACGATACAAGAGAAATCTTAGTGTGGGGCAACATTTTTTTTTTAAAGAAAGAAAGAAAAAGTGGTTAATAGCCTATTTGCTAGCATCGACGCTCCACAATTTTAAAAACTAATACTTAATAAGTTGATATGACATCTTCAACCTTATTGTGCACAGTGTGACAAGGAATCGAAACTGAAATTTGATAAACATTTCAAGTCCGGGACTGTACCTACACAAAAACAACAACTGTTTGTTTTCGTCACCTATTTAGCTTATACATATCATAATTTTAAAGGTATAAGCTGAATTTAATCCCTTGATAGTCTTGTCACAAATAAGGCGGGTAAATCCCATTCAGATAAGGTGTATGGCATTACTTTCTGGCTGGTTTCAAATGCCTGTCAACGAATACATTCGCTTGCTTTCTTTAAGCGGGCTACTCACAAACCTGCCGCAGGGGCAATCTAGGGTGTAAAAGTGGGGATGACACTTAATTTGAAAAAAAAAAATTGGCGACACGTTTGGTGCAGTGGCTAAGCGATTGACTTCTGCGCTACGGGTCGTGGTTTCGATTCCCACACGGAAAACAAAATTGTATGGCCTACAGGTGGTTGTTGCAGGTCTGGGCGTTTGTGTATGTGAGATTTGTGTCTGTAAACGCACCCACGATACAAGAGAAATCTTAGTGAGAGGCAAAAATTAAAAAAAAAATGCCACCTTACTTGTGATGAGTATAGACAAGCAGGGGCAATTTCAATGAGTGTAGACACAATTTCGATATTGCCGCGACCGCCGTGTGCCCTAGATTGCCCCTGCGGCAGGTGTGTGACTAGCCCGCTTTAGCTAAATTCTAATTCAGAATATTTATATGTTTTCGGATCGATAATTAATTAACGGCAACCATAATAATAACCATTATATCACCAACAGCCATTGTACCTCTGTTTCCGGCCACTCGATTACAAAGAATAATTTTAGTTTGATAAGATTACAGTCATTATTCGAGGCTCTCATCTTATCTTATCTGGTAACACAGGCGTATTGATTTAAACAGTAATGGCTGAACGAGTGTTGTCACCACTTACTCTGTTTATTTGCATTTGAATTTGTGTTGTTTTATAATTAATGGCAGTAATTAGATATCCGGAAACACGTAAGTAAAACGTTGATATTTGCTTATAATTTTTCTCTATTATACAATTTAAAAACGTCAATAATATAGTATACACAATACTCATTAAAGTATTATGATATGAATCACTTTCGTATCGCAAACAGTCTTTTTAAAATGACAAAGAAGTATTCAATGTTTTGTTAAAATTCTTACAGATGACAACACAGTGAGTTACGTAGCAACACTAGCATTCTTCTGTTGTGTATCCTGCGTCACTATAATGCTCAAGTTCGGCAGGTTCAAGGCCTCGCTCAACTTTTACGAAGGGAAGAGCAAAAAGGCACAAAAGGAACACGGCGAGATTGGCTCAGTGGGGTTACTCTCTGGCGCTTACAGAACTAACAGAGATGAATTCTTTGGTATGTATTTATTTGTCTACAATTTATCTTGCTCTAGAAAGTATCTCGCTCTCCCGCTTCTTGTTTATTTTATTACAAAACGAAAAAAAACTATTATCACATTTAACATAACCTTAATAAACTTTCCAGGTTACAACTACCCAGAGGGGCAAAGAAAGGTCACGCCGTCTTTGGTTCCAACCACAAATACGGAGCAACCGACAAGACCGCTGCGACAAGCCAAAAGCACCAGCGACTTGATAAAGAACAAAAACCTACCACCAAACTTACGACAAGATAATCCAGGAGTATCACAAGACCCGCGTGGAGCCGAAACAAACGAAACCAGAAATAATAAAAACCAAGAAATAAGACTAGATGCACAAAAGAGAGTAGATAAACAAAGACTCGAAGAACAGAAGAAAGTAGAAAAGCAGCGGCTAGAAGAACAAAAGAAGTTAGAAAAGAAAAGACTGGAAGAGCAGAAAAAGCGAGAGAAACTAGCGCTACAAGAACAAGCGAAACAGGAGAAGTTAAGAAAAGAGAGGGAGAAAAAAGAAGCACAGCAAGCGAAAAGGGATCAAAAGAAGAAAAAACAGGCTCCGCAGCGTCCTATAGCAAATGCTTCAGGACAACTTAGTGCGAGCACGCCAAACATTCCTGTAGCACAGGGATCAAACAATCCTATAGCACAAGGATCAAATAATCCTTTAGGTGGACCGATGCAGTATTCAACAAACACACTAGAAAGTTCTATAAGCAAGACTAGTGGGCCTCCCCCTTACACCGAGATCCCAAAACCTGAAGGTAAAAACGATACTAGTGATAATGTGACTTTTAGCAAGCCTGTAGAAACAGACAGTTGGGACATGGTGTCTAAACATAGAGAAAACGTTAACAGGGCTATAATTGCGAGGGGTGCAAAACAGACTAAACAAACGACAATGGATTTAAATTACAAAGTGGATGAAGGGAATGTGAGTAAAGACAATAGTGAAGCTTGACAGGAAATCTGAGTTGGATTTTGTTTAAATATTTTTAAGTTTGTTATGAGTCAGTGTTGAAATGTTTGAATAATAATTATAATGAAATAAATTTCGTATTTTTGTATTATAATGGTATTTGAGAATTTTAAATCTTGAAATATTCCACTTACAGATGACCGACAATGATTGCGATGTACGATAAGAATATTTTTGTCATCGATTTTGTATTTACTCAATACTAAACAAATTCAGATTCTTTATTATTCCATAACAGCTATAAATCAAAGCGAACAATAGGAAGTAGAGGTTTAAGTGCAGAATATTTATATTTACATGATAATCATAATTTTAATCAATAAAACTAATTGAATGACAAATTCAAGCAAGCGATTTTAAAAGGTTTGTTTTGAATCTAATCGCAGATTGTGCTGATAATTACATATTTTAATCTAATCATTTACACGTACAGTCATGGCAATTAATGTAATACACTTGTTAAGGAGACAACGACATTTAATCGATGCCGACCTTGGCGCCATCTTTCTCAGCGTATGAGCGCTGTGGTAGGCGACCACTACTAACATGTTGACTCAGTCATCACTCATCAGAGTTAGGAATAGAGTTGGTGAAAAGAATGGCATACTCATGTATGGACCAGTCTTTCTCAAACTGGACGATAACGCCCCCCTGTGGGCGCTAGAGGCCCATACGGGGGCGGTTAAGAGCGGTAAAAGTAATGATTGCGATTGTTATACCTAAGAAGTGGTGGCGTTAAAAAATTTAGGGGGCGCTTAAAAATAATTAATTCTCTAAGTGGGCGGTAGATGAAATAAGTTTGAGAACCTCTGGTATAGACTGTGCCAGGCGAAATAGCCTTAAGATGGCTCTGAGAAATGATCATCTTAATCGTTAGATGAGCAGTGTCATGATGATGAATTAATGTCAGTGTGGATGAGAATTTGATTATCACTTAAGTTTATCAGTTTTCGCAAAAATGGCGCACCTATTATGGCTCCAAAAAGTACTCAATAGAGTGTGTAGCCCGCCAACCCACACTAGGCCAGTGTGGTGGACTAATGCCTAAACCCTTGTCATTCTGAGAAGAACTGTTGATGCTTATTACCTCCGGTTTCTGAATTGAAAATTCTAGGATAAGCAGTACTTAAGTAACATTTGAGTACGGAGTTGTCAAAAAATGACGGATTTCAAAGGATTTTTTTGACAACTCCGTACTCAAATACTACTTAAGTATTGCTTATCCCGAATTCTCAATTCAGAAACCAGAGGTTAGTTACGCTAAATACGATGGAGTAGTATACCTGTCGTGGCGACTCCTTTTCCGTTTTCCATGAATGACATTAGAGCTAACTAACACATTATATAAAACGCATGAGCAGCCTGTAGTATTCAGCTAGGCTATACTCGATACATGGCAGCCCATTGCTGGACAAAGACCTCTTCTAAAATGAGGGGTAGTGCCCATAGTTGCGGCACTTAGAGAGCCAGTTGCGACTGCAGTCAGCCGCTTCGCTCCGGTGTCGCTGCTAACCGACACCGACTTCGGATATAGAGGCAGAATGGATCCAAGTACTCTGTAGTATGTTTACGAGCTGTTGCGTATACTATATTCTTACCTGTGTACTTTAGCTAAGGGGAAGTGCAGACAAATCTTCTGGTATAGTTCGGTAAAGTGCTTATAAGACCGGTAAAGCACAAACGGCGTAGTCTGTCCTTGTCTGAAAATGCGTAGCGCATATACGTAGTGCTTTTCAGGGTCGTAGCGCTTTTCGTAGCCGAGACATTCTACGCTCACTAGGCGACCTTCTTGTGCCATACTGTGGAGGAGAAAATTAAACTTATAACTTGCTATGATTAATCAAGAGGAAGATATAATAATCGCGCTTAACAATCGGGTTTAATATCGATGTTTAATCATGTCGAGATCTGGATTTTAGAATAGGCCTCCCAGAGGCCAGATCTCCTCATTGACGTCGTATATCGAGGGTGGCAGCGATCACTTGTCATTGCATTTATTTTTATTTTTAACCGACTTCAAAAAGGAAGAGGTTCTCAATTCGGTTGTATGTTTTTTCTCGTAGTATATTAAACCAACTTACGTGTACGTTCGTGGCATGAACGAGAGCAGTTCAGAAGTGTTGCTGTTCTGGTCACCGCTGGCACGCATCTGAGCTAAGTTGTGCAGGAAGAAGTTTATTGGTGTGAACCTGTTGATAAAATTGGTTCCTTTAGTAAAAAGGCATTTATTTCCCACATGTGGGGTGTGAAGACATTCGCACAGCGTGCTCCGCGCACCCATCACCGTTTGTCAGTTTTTAAACTGCCGGCCATCTCGTCGATGTCAAGATAGTGAATGTGGGTATATAAGAAACTATTCTAAATAAACGAACATCTGCTTTGTACTCTGCGTGCGATACGTCCAGTAACAGTTAGTGTACGTAGTTTTGGTGGTTTTTTTAAATGTCTGGTTAAACTGTAAGCCAAAGGCAACAAAATGTAAACAATACATACTTGCTCTTGAGTGAGGAGTGTATGAGTCTCGCGAAGGCGGCGGCCGCCTCTGCGTTGGTAGCGGCCGGCAGCAGCGCGGCGCGCACGTAACTTACGGCTGCGCTCGTCACACCCGTCACGCCTGACATCGCCATCTGGTACCAAACGTATCAATTCTTTATTTGATCTACTGCCATTCAGTATGAGAAGTTGCTACTGATTTTTAGTCCAAAACGGTAAAAAGATATGTTTTTCCATACTATCATTGAATAACATCTGCTATCTGGATTTGGGTAAAGATTTTTATAAGAGTTCTGTTTGTGGTAATAATTTAGGGTGACAGCATATGGGGCAGTAAGTTGCTCTAGACACAGTTGATCATTATTTAATCTTAGCTGCAGTGACAATTTAGTGTATGCAATCACAGGACGATCGCTCGAGCGATCTTGGACTGTGTCTTCAGACACAAAACTCTATGTCCAGACACAAAGCGCCCCGGCCATTTAGTGGCCTGTATGTGGTTAATCTTCTGTACGTACAGTCTAGAGAAAATAGTCGGCTCTAAGGACCGAGATTCACGTACACAACGATAATTGTTTGAGTACGCACAAACGACGTTTATACGTGTTACTGACCAGTGCAAACAAGTCTAGGATGTGGTCGTGGTGTGCCCTGACCACGTTGAAGGCCATACAGCACAGCTCTACGAAGTGCTGGAACCGCTGCGTGGGACGCTCGCCGCCGTTGATCACGTACACCATGTCGTGAGTCAGGACAAAGGGTGCTCGATCTCTGACAGAAGTAAAATAAGATCAATAATTCTGTAGTCAGAGGGAAATTTTCCATCAAAATTTCACAGAAAGGGGGTACTAATCCGATATATTTTTAAATGGAAATATTCCATTTTTTTCCAATTTCCATTCCATTAATAGGAAAATTTGTGTTAGCCATCATTTATATTTTTAATGCACTGGCTTATAATTTTTCCTTTACAACTTTTTTTATGACCATACCTCTTAAAGTTGCCAAACATCTGAGCATCGCCAAGGAATTTCCCGAAGTCTATATGGAACAGATGTCCAGAAGTCTTCAACATTATGTTGTCGTTGTGACGGTCGCAGATACCTAAGAGATACGTCGCTACGCTGTAGCCGGCGCACGAAGCTAAAAGACAAAAGATAGAATGATTTCAAAAAATGTGTAGTTCTCAACAAAGAACATCATTTTTCGGACCAAATGGCTACTATTTTTGAAGTTTTTTTTCAATTGCCAAACTCGAAGAAAAACAAGCGATCAACAAATTAAAATTGATCAGTTATTTTTAAAATATAATTTAATTTCCTTAACATTTTTGGCCCAAAATAGCCGACATCCTTTGAAATAAGATCGAAGAATACGAAGTGCTTCCTTAAAAAAAAACACTTTCTTTTAGCAGTACAAAAAAAAAAGATTACGACAGACTATGCAAAGATGTAACTTACCAGTAAAATTATCTCTTGCACGTTGATATTCCAATTCAGAGGGGTTGTGTTTGGCTAACCACTCCGCAATGGGCTTGTCTTTAAACGACCCTGTTAGACCCCACTCAGTTTGGATAGCGCGGAGAGTTTCAGCTTCGGAGACTATTTCGATCATACCTAAAAATAATATAAAGTCGTTGTAGCACTTCTAGATGGAAATATAATAACGCCGCCTTCCTTTCAAACCTAAATTGAAATGAACGATTGATAAATTAAAACAAGACAGTAATGTAGTAACGGTCTTTTGACGACATTTGACGGTCTAGCTAGTGGCGTTACGTGACGGTCTTTTGACGATGCCTGCGGTCATTTGACGATACTTGACGGTCTTTTGATGATGCTTGTCGGTCTTTTGACGATCCTTGACGGTCTTTTGACGGTCACTTTTGATGACCGATATTTTGATTTAGCAAGGCACATATCAGGCTGAATCAAAGAACGGAGCCTGCATAGTCCTCTACATAACACTAACTTTGGACCAGGTCGCTACCATAAGCTGTTTAACTTAAGACTCATTTACACGAGGATATTTTCTCGAAGCAGACTCGTTCTTACTTTGTCTTTCTCGGCGGGGAAAACAGAGACAACATGAAACTCGCTTCGAGAAACTATGCTCGCGTAAATCAGCCTTTACGCATTCTTTGTTTAACTGATTATTCGAAATGTATTTAGTAAAAGGTTTGCATTGTACAATTTAAGAGTTTTACCACTTAATTATTAATGTTTACCTCTCTTATCGCTAGTAGGCAAAGCTTGGAAGGTGACTATTCGAAGATCCAAGCCAGCCCTCAGCCACAAACTGTCCATCACTTTGATCACTTGCAAAACTAATGCGTCCTGACGTAAATCGTCGCCAACCTGGTAGAATTCATTATAGTTAAAATTCGATAAAGTATAACAGGTAAATGCTTTAGCTGTGAAACTGATATTAGAAATGTGAAAATGGGAGAGAATTATTGAAATCATTAAGCATTTGTGTTTGAACTTATATCGAACAGGTTTTTCTTGGATTATTTATGTATGTAAGGTTATTCGGAAAGGGGGTACTAATCCGAAAGGGTGTTGATGTACAATACGGCCAACGTGTCTTGGCGAGTCTGAAGTTAGCTGATTAGCTGCGCAGTAGACAATTTCGTTTCTAAAAGATTCATTGCGCAGTCAAACAACTAACTTCAGACTCGCCAAGATACGTCGGCCATATTGTACCCTCAGAAGTCAATGGTTCAAGAGAAATAGCTGTTGAAAGATTTCATAAAAAATACACTAAAATCTATCTATCCTCAGCTATGCCAGCTGTGTTTACGTTTTAGGTCATATTAGGGGTCACGGAAAAGCTTTATTTTCTCATTTAGTAACTAAAGCAGAAGAATTTTTGAAAAAAATTAACTAAAAGTCATTTTGCATGGAAATAAAAATCATCGAATTTTGACATTATAAAACTTGCTTTGTTACCAGTGATACTTTTAGTGGCCTGCGGATAAGTACCCTCTTTTCGACTAACCTTGTATAGTAATTATGTTAAATTCGACATTCGAAGTCTGTTTTATGATCGGTAGAACCAATGTTAATGCATCATATGATACAGATAGTTCAATCCACGAAGACGCACCCCACTCTATGTCAATCACTGCAGTGCAAGTGTGCATTAAATTGCTACTGTGTTAGCTCTATCGCCATACAACAGTTAGATGTGTGCATGCGCACACTAATATAAGATGATAATAACAGATGTGTGCATGCGCACCACGCGGCCACCGACCATAAAAAGGAGTGGGGCGCGTCTTCCTGGATTAATCGCACTGTATACAGAAAGTTTGACTATATTGTTTTTCTTACCTTGAACATAGCAGGAATTATAGCGTTATCACTGCCGATGAAATTTATCTTGAGTGGCAGCGTATTTGATGCGAAGTACATGCAAGACCTTGATGACATAAGACATATTAGTTAAGAATTAAAAGAATACATAACTAGCAATATTAAATACTCTAGTTAAACTTGATAACAAGAAAACAGTAAGAATATATATCTATACATATAAAAGGAGAAGCTGACTGACTTATCTATCAACGCACAGCCTAAACCGCTGGGGTTAGAAAGTTGAAATTTTGACAGTAGGTTCCTTTTGTAACGTAGGCATCCACTAAGAAGGGATTTTTCGAAATTCAACCCCTAAGGGAGTTAAATAGGGGATGAAAGTTTGTACGGAAAATCGTCACTTAACGGGTTCAAAATTTCACGCAAGCGAAGCTGCGGGCGAAAGCTAGTTATTCATAATAGCATATTGTACGTGTTTGACATACAATGTACTCCCTGGTCGAGTCTTTGCATACAGGACTCGCCCATCAAAGATAAAAAAGGATTCGTGTCTTTTAATTTGCTACACAGGAGGACTTAACTACAAAAGAGACATAGTATGTAACTAATAATTTTAGATTATTTTAAAGAAGGTATAGAAAAATAATTAGCGACGTAATCTATTCTTAGCGAGTTAACTTACTTGATATCAACATCGTGCACATATTTGTGCAGCGCGAGCGGCAGCGCGGCGGGCTGCTGCCGTAGCAGCGCGGCCAGCTTAGTGCTGCCAGCGCTCAGCGCGCGCTGCCGCCCCGCCTCCTTAGCGTCCTTCACTGCCTGCGCCACCTCCGATAGCGTCTAGTGGAACAACACAGAAATGTTACTAAATGTTGCTTATTTACACTTTAACCACCTGAGACAATGATCGATCTCTTTTCTGTCATTTTCGGTTCAGATTGACCTTGCTTCGCTACTATTTACTGACGAAATCACAATTTATAAAAGATTATTAAAAGAGCATATCTTCAAAGGTATTACTATAAAATAATAATCCTATTTCACAATTTTGTCGTCATGTAAACCGTCCCTTACATCTGTTTAACCACATAAATCGGCAAGACAAACTTATTTAAATTTACCTACAATCCTACATACGTAATCGGAAATATTTTGTATTATATTTTTGTATATCGTCTATTTGTTTACGCACTCAGTGAATTGTAACTGATAATATTGTTTATTTCTCCTCGAAGTGATTGTAATCTTGAGAAATAGAGTGATTTTAAACCGTAAATCTAACTTGCCCACTGATTGTATTCGGTAGCATACCGCTGTGAATCTAGAATATTCGTCACGGACGCGCGGCGAACCATTGCGAATCGAGTTAAATACTGCATGACCGGTCAATCGCTTTACATGCGAAAACCATAAACTCTGCTCACGAATTCAGATTTTATCCCATAGTAAAATCTGTACAGAATGATGAGCAGAGTTCACGGTTTTCAGATGTAAAGCGACTAACCACTCATGCTGTATACTTCGTTCCAAAAATAATAAGGAATCGTCGCGTAACGTATGCACTTGGAAGTAGGGTTTTCGCGTTCCCGGGAATTCACGGGTAGCCAGGAATTTTCATGTTTTTGTAAAAATATCGTTTTTGTCATGTAGTGCAAAGTTAAACTTGTGTTTTGAGCAATTACGCGTTTTCGTAAATTCCCGCCTGGGAATACCCGGGAACGCGAAAACCCTACTTGGAAGTCATATCCTGCAATTATAAGGTGGGACGCGCAACAGCGTCACCGGTTTAAGACAAAAGAGCTAACTTTGAGGCCAATATTTGAGATTGCCCATTCTCTCTCTTTTCGGGAAAGCCCATATTCAACAGTGAACTACTATAAAGGTTTTTCTATCGTGTCAGCTGTGCTGAAAAGATTAGCCAGCTAGCAAGGTCGGTAGCAGGGCTGTCCCATAGGGCGCGACAGATGTACTCAATAATAGTTTCCCTCGGAGGCTACGTAGTAGTAGGACACTCACCTTAACAAGCAGCTGCTGCCTCAGCAGAGTCTTCTGCAGGTTCTCTCCGCAGAGCGCTAACAACGCTCTGAGCAGCAGTCGGTAGCGCCACGTGGCCGCCATGCCGGCGTCTGCCTCCTGTGACTCACTGCCGCCCTCCTCTAGGGTGATGCCCAGGAACTCCTGGTGAGGAGCCTGGATACGTAGTACAACACTCACCTTAACAAGCAGCTGCTGCCTCAGCAGAGTCTTCTGCAGGTTCTCTCCGCAGAGCGCTAACAACGCTCTGAGCAGCAGTCGGTAGCGCCACGTGGCCGCCATGCCGGCGTCTGCCTCCTGTGACTCACTGCCGCCCTCCTCTAGGGTGATGCCCAGGAACTCCTGGTGAGGAGCCTGGATACGTAGTACAACACTCACCTTAACAAGCAGCTGCTGCCTCAGCAGAGTCTTCTGCAGGTTCTCTCCGCAGAGCGCTAACAACGCTCTGAGCAGCAGTCGGTAGCGCCACGTGGCCGCCATGCCGGCGTCTGCCTCCTGTGACTCACTGCCGCCCTCCTCTAGGGTGATGCCCAGGAACTCCTGGTGAGGAGCCTGGATACGTAGTACAACACTCACCTTAACAAGCAGCTGCTGCCTCAGCAGAGTCTTCTGCAGGTTCTCTCCGCAGAGCGCTAACAACGCTCTGAGCAGCAGTCGGTAGCGCCACGTGGCCGCCATGCCGGCGTCTGCCTCCTGTGACTCACTGCCGCCCTCCTCTAGGGTGATGCCCAGGAACTCCTGGTGAGGAGCCTGGATACGTAGTACAACACTCACCTTAACAAGCAGCTGCTGCCTCAGCAGAGTCTTCTGCAGGTTCTCTCCGCAGAGCGCTAACAACGCTCTGAGCAGCAGTCGGTAGCGCCACGTGGCCGCCATGCCGGCGTCTGCCTCCTGTGACTCACTGCCGCCCTCCTCTAGGGTGATGCCCAGGAACTCCTGGTGAGGAGCCTGGATACGTAGTACAACACTCACCTTAACAAGCAGCTGCTGCCTCAGCAGAGTCTTCTGCAGGTTCTCTCCGCAGAGCGCTAACAACGCTCTGAGCAGCAGTCGGTAGCGCCACGTGGCCGCCATGCCGGCGTCTGCCTCCTGTGACTCACTGCCGCCCTCCTCTAGGGTGATGCCCAGGAACTCCTGGTGAGGAGCCTGGATAAAACGTTGTAAGGTTTAGTAAATAACTCACACTCCGTAAAATGGTGTGCAGTAATGCTGGAGCTACATTAGCGGGCGAAGATTCGTGTCGCATTGACGCGCTTAAACATCGTGATACGCGATGTTCTTGTCTACATTAGGCGGGCAAAGATTAATCGTGCCGGATTGTGTTGTTCTCTGTAGCACGTCCGACCCGCTACAAAGTCTAGACGACACTGAAGTGACGTAGGTGTAGCCACCCAAGCGAATATTGTCGCGACAAATCCCTTTGATGCGTGCAGGTTTACCGACAGTGCCCCGATAATACATCGTCTTCGCCCAAATACTACGCGTTGCAACGATCTACCCGGCCACACTCATCGAATTAACACGAATATTCGCCGTAGACCGCTAATGTAGCCCCAGCATAATGGAAAAGCCTAAATGTGAGAAGACGTAGCACTTCGCTTCACGCGTACTCGCGTTTCACCATGCCTTTCGAATAAGGGACTCAGACAAAGATCGGTGAAAAAATCATCTAATTTACCACATATTTCTCAGGCCAGTGACTCTGCCATATTCAACGCGAAACACGGCAGCTCTGTGGTCACCGACCCCGTAACTATCAATGGACTTCTTTACTGAGCGCTTCCAAAAGAGAAAGTAATTTTGGAAATAGGTCCAACAGAAAATGCTGCAGGTTGAGCAAAAGATGCGTGTCGTAAGATTCAACAAAGCCCAGCACGCAGAGGTAGCATCTACATATACGGTACGCCTGGCTAGGTACCTAAACATTTAAGTGTTCCGTCGTGTTTATATGAGAGCCAGATGGGTAAAGGAGAAACCCTCTATATGGCTGTTATTTGGATTCGTAGGCTCCATCTTAGATAAAGGGTAAAACGCGACCTAGTCAAAGAATAGAAGATAGATGAAAACGTTACTTACTTGAGGTACATTAGGTAATGAATGCACTAGCAGCCAGAACAACCGATGTGCGACCGCAGGCCCAGCGAGAGCGCGTGACAGTAACAATTCTGAAACAAATACAAAGTTAGGTCATTTATGTTCACGTGTTAAGTTAGCTAGCAGATTTAAAATACTACGAACAAATACTAACCGGCAACAGTACTGGCCTCGTACGTCTCATGTCGTAATGCCTGTATTAGCTGCGGCATAACGCGACACAGATCATCGTCTGACATTTCGTTGATCAACTGCGTCGCGGTCTCACGAACCGCCTCATCCGGGAAACTGCGAGAAATATAGCGATTAGAAATAAAAACTATGGTCTCTATAAAAAAGTTGGTTGCACTATCCTTTGTTCAATCAACTTATAGGAACAATGTTAGCTTTAAGGGGGGGCATGAGTAACCTTCTACTATTACGAACACCAAACTGCTTTCGAAGTGTGACATTTCATTCTGGCATTATTTTAGGAATCTATAGCACCGTACTCACATACAGTTAACTCGATAGTTTTACTCGATAGCGAGTAAAACTCTCTTCAAGTGAACCGAAAAGCTTGCCATCGAGCCGTAAGCTTTGCGGTCTACATGAAGATATTTACTTACTACCGAGTAAAAATTGGGGTGCATGAAAAGAGGCTCCACGAGTGACGATGCTTCAGTCGTCCGGCGCACCCTGGGCAGTCAGCCCCGCTACCAACCTTGCTAACCTGCTAATCTTTTCACCACAGCATGAGCTATTTTCGTATAGCTCGTGCTGACACGAGAGAAGAAGAACCGAGTAAAACTGTATGTGAGTTCGGAGCTTAAGACTAAAGCCAGTGTTCTGCATATAATTTTTTGCAGTAGTAGTAATTTTTACTATTGACCAAAGTCAGGATTACTTTGGCGATGGGTACGAAAGTCACGACAGTCGCTCTGCAGAAAGTAAGATAAAATACCACGTCGATTTTTCTTATTTATGATACGGCTTCCCATACGTAATCGTTCGTTAGCTATCACCATACCATACGTCCAGTTCCCAAAATTGTACAGTATAGACTTACCAGGGTAACAGTAAGTGCATAGCGTTCAAAGGTGACGGTTTCTCCCACAGTTTTAACAGCGCGATAAGTTGTTCTCGATGTTCTCCGTACCAGTTGGTGGCAGCCATGAGTACTAGAGGCAATGCTCCGGCCAGTTGTACTAAATATTGACGTTTTTCCCACATTATCTGCGACCAAAATACGTAATTAGAATTTTTAAAATTACAATTACCCATATAACTAATAAACCCATAAGAATAAAAATGATAATGTGTAAAATGAAATCGCTGACTAATCGAACGCAATCTAAAAAAAACTCCTTTAAACAATAATAAAATTATGATTATCATGTATGAATGTGGGGGTTGGCATGGATAAGAGATGAAACGCATGTGACTAAAAGAGTGATGAATATGAATGTCGATAGATGGAGGAGAAGAGGGAGACCAAAGAAAAGATGGATGGATTGTGTTAGGGAGGATGAGAAGGAAAAGGGAGTAAATGATTAGGTGACGGCTGACAGAGGACAATGGAAGAGAAAAACATATTGCGTCGACTCAAAGTAACTTGGGACCAGCCCTCTGATTCAAAACGATTCGATTAGTCAGTTGTCCAACGACTTAGTAAGCTATCTATTCTGCCTCGTTACAAGAATCCTAGACGGAACGAAATAACAAAGCGAAACGGTCGACAACTGCTTATCGATAAAAAACCGCACCCAAATCAATTCACCCGTTTAAAAGCTACGGTGCCACAGACAGACAGACACACCAGTGGCGTGCCTAGGGTTCAAAGTTAGGGCAAGCCCGATAGATTTTTAGGAAAAAAACCATGTAAAATTTGACTAAATTCGTTATTTTGCGAAATTACACAACTATTATTTTCACCCTAATAATAAATAGGGTGCAAATAATACAATTGTGTGATTTTGCAGAATCAAGTACAACTTGGTTTAAGAGCCATCTATGAGCATTACAGGTGCTTTTTTGCGCTCTTCGAGTTCGACGGGAAAAATGACACAATCGCCCGTCGCCGCCAATAGATGGCTCAGAAATAATTGATGAGCATAATTACGCAATGTTTATAATGTTGAAAAAAATATTGTTAATTTATAATAGACCCGATCTATATTTTTATAATGTGTACAAATCCCAAAAGTTTAAAAACAATTTATAATTACTTTCGATGTAAACAGCCATGTTAACTCTTCATTCTTCGCTTCTTTATTACTGCTGATGACAAACAACAAAGCTCACTGAAGGCATGGTATCACTAGATAGATTTACAGACATATCAGCAATCACATACCTTCGGTGGCGTTGATAAAAGCCGTTTGTTGTTTCGTTCTATTTGTTTAGAGCAATTAATCCTGGCACCAGATAAGTTATTCAAATCATCGTAACCTGATGTATTCCAGGCGTTCGTATCGTTAGAGAAAAATAGGCAACACCAGCAGAATAATTTGTTTAAATGAGAGCAACCTACAATCCAAGGAGTTTTGTAAGCCGATCTATGAAAATGCCTATTATGTGACTTTGATTTACTAGAAATTGTCAAATCAGGAGTAGGTTTAGGTGAAGTACGCGGTATTTGTCTGTAAAATTCAAAGTATTTACCTTCCCGAGTAACGATTGCACACACTTTAATCCATCACAAGGAACAATTATTTCCGAATTCATCTTATAAGAAAGGCAAATCACAAAGAAACTTAATCACAAACGTTAAAACAAACTAATAAAAGTTACACAATACGTTAAATCACAGAAACTGAAAAAGTATTTATCGCGTCAAAAAAGTGGTCCAGTATCGCTCAAAACAATAAGTGAACTAATTTGAAATTGTATCATTTCTATCGAAATACAAACATCGCGGCATCTATGTGCCTAAACACGCATGCCACACAAATTGCACTTCTAAACACACTACCGTAACGTTCAATTTCGTTAAACTAACAGAGTCATAAGCCCGGCTTATTTTTGCGAACAAATTATGTGCACTTATGTATATTTACTTATATATCTCTATGCAATTTATGAATGAAATTGAAGGAAAAGTGACAGGAGACTTAAGCCGCGTAAGAAGCCAGCGCGTGCGACAGTAATGCAAGATCTTGCAGGCGGTTTGGCAACGTTACGTAGGCCGGCCGAGGCGCGACGCGAAAAATCTTGTTTATGTAAACCTGGCAACTTAGCAACACACGGAGGTCACGGAGGCTCGCTGTATTGCGCGCGGAGTTTAAACATTTTATTTATTACAGTAGGTATCAGTTGTTATGTTATGAGACATGATGATTCAATACTACTTTACAGGAGTTTTTTTTTTGTTTTTTTTTTTATTAATCTCGCATTCCTGATATTAAGCCGGGCTTTTCGGCTTGTATGGAAGGCACGCCACTGAGACACACGTAGCGGTGAAACTTATAACACCCCTCTTTTTGCGTCGATGGTTCAAAAGATTCAGAATCGGGGGGCAGGACAGAAAGATGACGAGCCATGAAGCAGAAAGTGCATTATTTGTATAAGTTTGATGTATATTAGTTTGGTAAGTTGAAATACGAAACAAATAGTTTGCAGCCCAGCAAAGTCAGCGAAGATGGGTAGTTGCATCTTCCTATCTGCTAATAAAAACATCACCACTTGGTCTGACAATCGTGGTGATTGTGGCAATTTCGCCTTTATGCCTTCATTGCAGCGGTCATGGTCAGCAATGGTTGTTTACAAGATCATTATGATTAGCGAGTATTATTGGTTAAAATTAAGACTCTTATACTTTATAGTTCCGTTTGGTGCCAGACGTAAAGAATAGCACTACCCCATCTCTTTGTGTTATGGGTGTCGTAAAAGGCGACTAAGGGATTCACTACAGGATGGGCAGCAGCATTCTCTCAGTAGTTTAACAACCATACTGCGATCACCAACCCCCCTGCCAGCGTGGCGATTACGGCAACCCCCCCCCCTCTTCTTGGGGGAGGCTTATGTTCAGTAGTGGACGTCTTTCGGCTGAATGATGAAGACTCTTATATGTTTACCAATACTGAAGCAAAGACCCTCCCATAACTTTGCATAGAGGACCCTCTCTACATTAGTAACTATCGCACTTAAAACTATCTTAAGAGTCTATTTATAAGCCATGTTTGGCAATAAAAATTACTATTAGTAAGCAAAACGATTGTTTTAGCTATAGGAACTGGGCACTTGAACAATATTATTTGTATATAGTTGTATCTTACCTCCCTACATTCGCTCGGCATTCTCTGGTAAGCTCCCTGTTCAATAAGATGTAGCAGCTGCGATTGTGTGTGTCCGTCCAGACTGTCGAACTTGGGCAGCTGGTCTTGGGTCAATGTCCTATATCTACCTTCCTCGGTGCTCGTCCATTTTACACCAGTGTGCGCATAAAGGGGAATTTCTGGAAGAGAGAAAGAATATTTATTTGCATAAAACATGGTATATAAAGTTGTTCAAGTTCAATGGGGATGAAGTAAAATTCTTGACCACAATTTTTTATTTTAGATTTTGAAAATATAGAGTAATCTAAGAAACCATTTTAAATATTTTTGTTATTTTCATTGTAATTATTTTTTTATTAATTATTTAAAATTCAATATCATTTCTGATCTATGACGTCATCAGTGGCATAAAATCTTTGGGCCTTTGCCTCAATCCAAATTCTAAAAACTGTAACAGTGATGTCAAATGTCAATAGTGTCAACTGTCAAATCAAGGAAATAATAACCTCAGATTATTATGTTCCTTGCCTTTAATTCATAACAAACAAAATACCACGTTAGGTACGCCGCTATTGCAGTTAATCTCGATCGTTCGCCCTTCATATTATTTACCGACCAACCAATCGCCATAAGTGATACTTTTATCAAAGCTGACTCGCGGAACCTTCCGAAAGTTGAGTTCCCGAACACGAACAAAAATTTTGTTTAGGCTATTTTTAGTGTCGTTCTTGCAGGTAGGAACAAAGCACTTCCTATATTCCATCGTTATTGCTTGACCGTCTCAATAAAACATTATAATAGTAAAAGTTGAATTTCTGTTGAGGATTGAGGTTATGTTTATTATTTATGACATTCACGTCACGTGACCACGTCTATCATTTTTTTTATTTACAATCGTAGGGTAGGCAAAGGCATTACTGCCATACTGCCAGCAATGACGTCATTTGGAGGATAAATTAAGGTCATTCACATATAACCCGAAATACTAAGGCTTCATCCCAACTAATCCCTAGTCCCAACTCGCCCGATTTTTTATATACCTATTAGCTGCCAGGGTACAGTTTGTCGGAAAAGTGCTACGATGTAGAAAATAAATACTTATCTCGTATCGCTCTTGATATTTTTCTATATATTTTTTAACAAAATAACCTACTTTCATTCCGTCCTAATAAGTAGGTAGTTATTAGGGTACATATTTGAACTTCGAAAATTAAAGTACCTACGGGTGAAATGTCAATGTTCAAAACATCGAAAACTTAAATATCGAACGACCATAAAACCGAAAATTAAAATAACGTAAGTTTATATTGTCGAATGGTTAGACAACCTACGTCCAATACCTATGTCTAAAATCTAATTATCTAAAAAAGTGACATCGAAAGACCTAAATATCGAAGTACAGAGTATCGAATGGGGTACATAAACAAGCAAGCAATCAAGCATGCCAGTGTTTCTGAGCATGCTCCGCCACAAGACTCACTTTGTCGCCCCTTCGCTTCGCGCGCACACTTGACCGGGGCGTTACGCTCGGGAGGTTGCCGACTCGCTTCGCTCACCACCTCCCCCTGCTCGCTACGTTTCGGCCTCGTTCCATTCAGGACCTCCTTCGCAAGCTTCTGGCTCCACGCTTTTAAATAACACTCTAGGGGTAGGACAGAGTCTGACCACGTGGAGTCGGGGTGTCTTGTGTCGGATTAACATTAAATTCGACCTATTTTAATTAATGTCGTGGTAAAAGAATGTTTTGGGAGCTCAATCGTTATAGTGAACTTAAGTGTATTAAATGCGATTTTTTAACAGAGAGCTTTAATTATTGTAAAAACTGTGATTTGCGATGACGGAATAAAAATAAATACAAACCATTCAATCACTTTTCTTACCATCAGTACTTTTGCGCCTTTTGCTATACATGTAAGTAGATATATACGGACCGGGCGAGTTGGGACTAGGGAACAGTTGGGACGAAGCCAATACTAATAATCCATGATTATTTTCCATTTCTAAATAGTGAGATGTGATCAGTGACCTTATTCCTCGAAATGGTTTTCATATCTTAACAGATTTAAAAAAAATGCACAATGCCCATTATAAAGCATACATGTTTTGCTAATATCATAGCATACAAATATTATTGGTTACATTACAAAGTGTTTCCCGTCAATACGTTTATGCTATAAAAATTATTAGTGCTTAACCATTTGTGTATTTTTTTTTTAAACAGTCTAATATCTTAAGTTTTCAGATCACTTGGTATTTTATTATACAAGGTTAGTCAGAAAGGGGGTACTAATCCGAAAGGGTGTTAAAGTACCCATAATAATAAGTAACTTTTGTTCTACCACTTTCCCCAAAACTCAATAGTTGTTCAGAAATCTAAAAAAAAATCGCTAAAATCTATCTATCCCCAGTTATGATCAGTTATGTTTACATTTTAGGTCATATTTGGGGTCATAAATTAGAAGCACCATTTTCTGAATTTGTAACTAAAGCAGGGATGAAGAATTTTTGAAAATACATATAATTTTATTTGGAAAAAAAATATATCGAATTTTGAAATTTTAACACTTGCTTTCAAACAGTCATCAGCGATACTATAAGTGGGCATCGGATTAGTACCCCCTTTCCGACTAACCTTGTATATCCGAACACACATGGCTAAACAGATTTTATTATATCTAGCCAGTTTTGGTAATTCATTTAATATAAGCCTGTGAGGATCATGCCGGTTTCGAGGACATACAAGGAAATACATTTAATTATTTTTTGGTCAGTTATATTTCGTCTTGTCACTATCAGCCATAGTATCATCGTAACTTCCCTTAACTATTGTCGTTGAATATAAACTTACCAATATTAACGACAGGGAAGGGCCCCGCGGGTGAGTGCATGGGATGTGGTGCGGGACCGATGCGTCGGTCACAGAACGTCGGCCACAGCGGTAACACGTAGTTGCCTGATGCTAACATACTGCAATCAAATTATTACACTTTATTTTTATAGTTATTGTTTTTTATGATGTGAATTTGTATTAGCTTTCTCATAAATACCTTATAGTTACACTAGGAAGTATAGGAGTTCATTATTATTCAGATATGATACCTATGGGGTGCATGGAAAAAGCCTTTCACGTGCTTAATCGTGCCCGGCGCATCCTGGGCAGTCAGCCCCGCTGCCAACCTTGCTGACTAATCATTTCACCACGGCATGAGCTATCTCTCATAGCTCGCGCTGACACGAGCGATGAAGAATTTATTTAGTTAACTTCAAAATATTTTAAAACGATTATATTATTTGTACAAGGTGCGTCGACGACAGCAAGAAGACGTCGACGCAAGACGCGTGTGGAACACCCGTCATTTTCGGCAATCGTTCTGGTTACTGGTGACCGAAGAGGCTCTGACAGACAGAAGGTGGAAAAACCAACTTGCTGTGACTATGCTATTCTTTTTAAAGGAAACTTTGTTTAGCCTTTGGATTTTTCCTGTATCGTAGGCGCGGTCAAAAACATATTTATTACTAGGCCTGCGTTTATCCGCCACCTCGCCTGATGTTAAGCGATGATGCGGTCTACGATGGAGCACGCTTGCCCAGAAGAAACCGATTCACTCGTGACTTGAAGACACCCAGATTGTAGCTGTCGGGCAACACCCACTCGGGCAGCGCATTCCACTGTTTGGCGGTTTTCACAATGAAAGTGGAATCATACACAAAAACCCAGATTTCAACAACCATCTGTAGTTCAAACAAATATTTCATTCGAACCTGCAACCTGTGGCTAATGTTTTAGCCATAATGCTAAACGAGCTGTATAAATAATGTGTGATAATAATACATCAATGATACGGAAATGATGATAATAACACATACCCATCATAATCAAACATCTGTATAGCAGCCCAGCCTAGTTCTACCAGTTCGTACTGTACGTCATTATTCTCCTCGTTCTCCTGGTTATTTGTCGGATTATTCTCATTGTTCTGATGCTGGCTGTCCAACGTGCGTTGACTGCGGCCGTATAAAGTGATGACCAGGCGAGACTCTCGAGGTAAAGTGTTCACAGGAAGATCTTCTAAGTTTAACCTGAAAATAAATCAAATGAAAAATATTATTATGTGTAATTTTGTGAACATATTTGTAATGTATGTACTAGCAAGGATTAGTTCGATAAAATAAATTATCTCTCGTTATCTCTTTCAGTTCTTTCAGCCCATCCTAAGGTTTTCTGGAAGAGATCGTCTTGTGTGATAAGACAGCCCATTGTTCATAATATTGTGTAAATATTTGTATTTATTTTTGTTTAGCGGTGTAATATGTTTAATAAGGAGTATATTAAATTAAATAAATAAAAACACTTGAATAGAAAGGATTTTATACAGGTAACTAGCACTATCCACTTGTAAATAAACTTGTATTAACTCAAGTAGTTCTTTTTTTCTAACTAGATGGCGTTGGCGTCGAATTAGAAGTCGCTATGGTTTCGTTACCGCGGTTTGGATAGGTAGCCGCCTGAACTCATAGGAAACATCAGTCTACCCACAAAGCTGGACATAGGTCTTTTCTAATGATATTTTTGAAATAGCATATCGCACTAACAGTGACGATAGCTTTATATGAAACTTATAAATCTACATAACATGATACTGACGAATATGATATCATGATGCAGTTCTCTGCCAGACATAACATACTGGATTTTATAGTTCAGAACTTCCCACTTTTAAAAGTCTTCGCTTTAAAAATAATAGTAGCAATTTAATTTTAATACTTCAAGGGGCTGAAACCAGGTTTTAGAAGGAACCAAGAACCAGGTTAGGTTATGTTAGAACTGTGACCACTTTAGGCCCATTATCCACCAAAGCAGAGAGGGAGGAGCGGATATGTCTCGAACCGCCAATAGTTTTGCATTATTTTCACATCTCTCCGCTTAGCTTCAACTCAATAAGAAATCCCATTGGTCGTTTACGAGACATCTCCTCTCCTCTCCGCTTTGGTGGATACAGGGCCTAATACACGAGCGGTGCCGCGGCAGCAGCTGGCAGACGCCAGAAACGATTCGCTTCGCCTATGACTTTCCACCATTCGTTTAATAGGTGCGTTCAGAAACAAATGGTTTTTGTTTGATTATAGCGCGACTGCGAACCATTCATGTTGTCATCATCATCATCATCATTCAGTCGGAAGACGTCCACTGCTGGACATAGGCTTCCTCAAAAAAGGGGGGTTTGCCGTAATCGCCACGCTTGGCAGGCGGGTTGGCGATCGCAGTATGATTGTTAAAGTACTCGGAGAACGCTGCTGCCCATCCTCTAGAGCAGTCTTTCTCAAAGTGGGCGATAACGCCCCCTTGTGGGGGCTAGAGGCCTACTGGGGGGCGGTAAAAGTAATGATTGCGATTTTGATTTTTAAAATGTAGTAAAGTTAAAAGTTTTAGTGGGGCGCTAGAAAATAATTGATTGTCAAAGTGGGCGCTAGACAAAATAAGTTTGAGAACTTCTGCTCTAGTGAATCCCTTAGTCGCCTTTTACGACACCTAGGGGAAGAGATGGGGTAGTGCTATTCTTTAAGTCCGGCACTACACGAGACCATATTCATGTTGTAGTGGGGAGTATTAAGTTCAAAGTGTGACTTAAACATTTCTCGTTATTATTTTCATAAATTTTAAAGTGCTTTTTAAACATATCCCATAATATTCCTCATATCTCATTTCATACTTATAACATACTAGCTATTGCCGCATTCTAAGGGAAGTCCTTTACATACGCAGATGAAAAATATCCCATCTGGGACATAATCTACCTGTGTGCCAGATTTCATCCAAATCAGTTCAACCGTTTATGCGTGATTGAGTAACAAACACCCATCTGTATAAACTTTCACAGTTATAATATTGTGATATAAGCCATCTGTATCACTATTTATTAATTAATTCTTTTAGATTATATTAACAAATATATACTCACCAAGTATCAAATATAATCCTAGGATAGAAACCGCCGCACTCTATCTTCGACGGTTGAGTGACGTGCAATGTTTTCAGCGGGCGGGTCCCGTAGTACACTTGTGCGTGGAACAGATAGTCGTCGTGGCTCCAACAGAGAGGCAGGCAGTGTACCGCCTCGATACAGAACAGGGTAGTCTCTGATATCGTGTGCGCTGGGGTCGCTTCTGTGGATTATAAAATTATTAGGTAGAAATTAATAAATCATTTAATGCCGGAACGAAACAACACTAGTAGTGTTGTAGTGAATGGTTCATGGGGTGCATGGAATTAGCCTCCTTGTGATATTTAAGTTCGTCCGGCGCACCCTGGGCAATCAGCCCCGCTACCACTCTTGCTAACTAGCTAATCTTTTCACTACAGTATGAGCTATTTTATAAACCTCGTGCCGACATGAGAGAATTAAACGGTTCATAGAAATATATGGCGCCCTGGATCATCACCACATTTTATAGTGCCGCGGTAAAATGCATTGAAAAAATATCGAGCAAACCAACATAATCATCATATATGGGGACCTTGCAAAGTATACGCATTGTTATTTAAATTGCGTGAATAATCCGAAAGAGTGCGATATAAATTTTGCAAAATAAGTAATTACGCCATATTTTCTCGCAGTTAGGGGTGTTTGTAACGACGGCAGGATTTCTAGGTGTGAGATAGTATCCAACAGTCGAGTCCGTCCGTACAGTGCTAACGGCGTCTACACGTCAAGGCAATGTTTTTATGTGTACTGAATCGACGCTGAAGTCCGATCGCCTTAACTATAAACACACTTACTGGCAGGGTTGTTGGGCGTGAGGTAGTGCGTGTCTGTGAGGTTGAAGTCCAGCAGCCTTGTGCGTCCGTAAAGCGCGAGCAGCGCCCGCACCGCGTCGCGCACGCGCGCGCACTGCTGCGTCACCACCTCGCGGCGAGTAGCACCGCGCAGTGACACGGAACAGTACGGACCCGCGTCTGACTCTATCTCTGGAGTCATGCCGTTGTTATTGCCCTACAAAGTTTTACAATCAAATGTTACGTAAATATATAAAAAATGATACCTAAACAAAGGGTAATTTCAGATGACTCGTTTTGTGACTATAGGTAAACCGCCGTAAGCGAGGCTCTCCCTATGGTCGACGGGACGCGGAAGGAGAACCAGTAACCAATCACCTGCTGGCCGTTTACCAAATGTCAGGAGTATACATAGATACAGATCATTCCGCTCACAGTCACGTTCACTATCCCGAGGCCGACCGAATACTTTACCAGATGTCAGGAGTAATGAAACAATATTAAATTAACCAATCACAGATGAGTGCGGGTTGTTTTGGTCGCAGTATAAATACCGCGCATCGTGGTGCAGAGCGTTAATTGTATGCCCGCGCGCACAGCGTGCGGACGTTTGTGCCAGCTGCTACAGCCGCCAGCAGTGATAGATAGCAGCGGACTGGGTAATTAGTCTATTCATTCCCCTTCCGCGCCCCGCAGACTATCAAGAAGGCCAAGCTCACAGCGTTTTTTTACCTATAAATCCCTTCATCAGCTTGCCTTGTGCAACGGTTGATAAACCGACACTGCTTCTTTTCGCTTCGCTTGTCGTCACTTATTTTTGGCTTTTCAATTTAGACAATTCTTTGAGTAGGTACCAGCAATACCCATTGCAACAACCAGTAATCCAGTTACCTCCCACCAAAATTCAAATTCAACCCCTCCAAAAAAAAAAGAAAAAGAGTGGACTCAATTCAATGATGAAAACAGGTTGGTTTCAAATTCGCAATTTATTTGTCTACAGCTCTCTATCAACCTTTTCTCCCATTTTATAAAAACTCAGTATTAAGCCGGACTGTTCAATTATGCAGCACTGGGTGCATACTCATGTGCCTGTAAGCGGTGCATCGAGCAGTCCCGGCAAATATCTCAATTATATGTATGTATATTAACATAGATATAAGTTGTTATTTTTTACTAACAAAATATGGGGAATAATGCCTGAAATAAACATATTTTATTATTATTTATTTATTAAAAAAATCCCCACCTGTGCAGTACAAGCCTGTGCGAACGCATTCAAGGTATGCGTGACGTGCAAGGTCTCTACTCCGCTGGCGAGGGCGCAGATCGCCTTCACAGCTTGGAACACCGCCTTAGGAGAACAACTGCCTTCCGCGCCGGTCACGCCTATCGCGCGGGATAACTCGCCTTCTAGCGTCTCTGGAATAGAGGAAATATTAATTACTAGCTTTCGCCCGCAGCTTCGCTTGCGTGAAATAACCCGTTAAGTGACGATTTTCCATACAAACTTTCATCCCCTATTTAACTCCCTTAGGGGTTGAATTTCGAAAAATCCCTTCTTAGTGGATGCCTACGTTACAAAAGGAACCTACTGTCAAAATTTCAACGTTCTAACCCCAGCGGTTTAGGCTGTGCGTTGATAGATCAGTCAGTCAGCTTCATCTTTTATATGTATAGATTGACCGAGCTTATAGTAATAATAAGTTATTGGTCTTGTGGACCACGCTAAGTGAGTTTGTCACCATAACTTTTTCTCCAACTGGTGACGCTACTACCCGACACTGACCTGGCATATTTAGACACGCAAGTTAAATTGTTACCTCGTCGAGCATCTGAATGAACAGACGAGGTTTACGTTTAAAGCCCGTATTTGAGAAATAATACTTATTTAACCCTTTAACCGCCCCAGTCAGATATATCCGACACTTCTATTTACCTTTATATGGATAGAAACGGATTAACACATAGCCGACGCGACGTGGGCAAAATGGACACGAAATTTGATGTCGGATTTATCCGACTGGGGCGGTTAAAGGGTTAAGAGCTTTGTGTGATTGGAAATATAAAAAATATGGTGTCAAATATATTCAAATTCAGATGACTTCTTCACGGCTCCTCTCGAGATGCTGCTCATGCATGGCATGTGAACTAGATGTACTCCCCTTGCATCGTCACATATATAAACTACCTATTTACTTACCCAGCAATATAGACAAGTTATCAAAAGACAACTGCGGCGTAGCTCCCTGACACGGCAGCAGGTCGTCGAGCGTCAAGTGAGCGTCTCTAGCGTCATCTCGCTCTGTTCTCGCTAGTACGTTGTCCTTGCCTTCAGTTAGGCATAGCGTCACGTCTTTTTCAAGACGTACGCATTCACGTATGTAGTCATATTCGCTAAGGGAACTGCCAGGTGTTAGGTATTCTTTTGCTCCCCATACCTGGAAAGATATAAATCTAACTTTTACACTTCTGTGATAGTGTTCTGTGTAGATAATGTCGTTCAAACCAACGAACTGTACTTTCGAGTGCGAACCGGGCTCAACCATACTGTATAGAAGGAAACAGCATGCCCCAAACACCGCTTTATAAGCACCTAGTTCCCCCCTCAGCCCGCAATGCCACGATGTCGCCCACGAATACGCCAGGGCGCTGTACTTATGGCTGTTATTTATTTTTATTTTTGAACGCGTATGAATCCCGGCTTTTGCTTCTATACGATTACAAGTTATTCTTATGACTCAGCTATACATATATGAGAGTTGTTATGTCTCGGTCAGCATTCCTATAGAATGATAATAAGTTGTACGAGATACCGAAGCTACAGTTAATGCATCGGCATCGTACAAGGAGAGCAGATCTATTAAGCCGTTTTACGTAATAAAAAAAAATATTTCTTACCCGCAACATATATTCAGACATATCTTCTCTAATGTCCTCATCTAGAGAACACACTACAGTTAATATCACATGTTCCACTGTCGATTCCACTGAAAAACAAAATAGACAACTGTAAGTACAATTAAACATGTTAGAAAATCTTTGAAGCTTGCTTAATAACACAATACATAATTGTCAAACATGGACTTTATTTTTAAAACAATAAGACATATTTTAAAACGAAATAATTGAGTATAATATGCATTCACGTCTTTATCATAGAACTCATAAGGTTATTTTCCCCCTACCATGAAAAAGTGACCGCCTCATTAGAGTATGTTTGGTGCACCTCTTACGGTCCGAAAAAAACAGAACAATATAGACTTTATCACAATACAATGAGGTCGATTTTCTCTTACCATCGGAGGTAAAGGTGATGGGTTCTTCGGAGTGAGCGTGGTGGACTAGAATCTTGATGCTGGTGTTCGGTGGGTACTTGCCGCCCGACCGGGCCGCTATCACATGCCCCGGGTTCGTCTTCTCATCCGAGTGACTAAATCTTTCTGTAAAAACATAAAAAGTTACATTTATTTAAACAAACAGGAAACAATAGCCGAGGCGCGGACGACTCCTAATACAATCGGCGTTTTTACATATAGTTCTACGGTGAGAAACTTTGAGTCTCTCTCTTGCGCTCCTGCGATTTGAAAGCGACTTGACTTCCAATCAGTGAATACTGGGCTTAAGGGCCATAGCTAAGAAAGATAGCGTTTAAAATCATCAAATCAAAGATATAAATAAAATAGTTTATACTCACTTCTAACATCTAGAACCATTTTGAGAAAGGCTTTGTGTTCGCTATCATAATTTCTTGTTCTCGTTTTCACTATGCAGTCGTAAAGCTTATTCTGAAAAAGATGAAACATATACTTAAATAAGCAGCCACGCGTAATTATTTTGCTTTCATAATTTTTAAGTACTACGGGAGCTCCTTGTGAGATATTTCGTTCGGGGAAATACTGCCCCCATACCGATTTCTGCCATCAAACAGCATTGGTGAGTTCTAGTTTAAAGGGTGCCGGTGAAATAACAGACACATGAGACTTAACAACTTTGTCTCTAAGGTTAGCAACGCATCCGCAATACTGTTGCATGTGTATATAGACGGCAATAACCACATTCAATCAGCTGCGCCGTGGGCTTGTTCGCCAACTTATCACAAACAAATGTTTTTATAGGATCGTCATCAGTACTAAACAATGCTGTAATCTCAATACCGATGGAACAGCGAAGCAACTTTATCGTTCTTATTAGGACAAACTAGAACCGTTTGGTAATATGTAACAGTTCTGCTTTTGGTTTTAAAAGCAGAGCTATCGAAGGAGCTACAAAGAAAAAGTCGGTGTCAAAGAATTTTATTCTACGACGTACAGAAATACGTAACGTAAGGTCAACATTTTTTCAAGCCGATCGCCGATCTCAAGGTTTATTAACGCGACGCGGAGCTCATGAAGCCAACCCTTTTATTTCTGTCTTGTAAATTCCCTCCGCCTTGGGAGGCAAACGGTTATGCCGGACTATTACCGCTAAAAACCCACGGTGTTCCTTTTCCTGACCTATAGCCGGGGTCGTGGGATTCCGACTGCATGCAGTGGCGTGCACAGAGATTTCAGACAGGGTATGCACAAAAAAAAAAGCTGGGTTCGTCATGACCACGGAATGCTAATTCAGATTTACCTAGAAAACAAACTACATCGATCAACCGTTTGAAGATGTTTCTATTTCTGTCGTCTTTCGCGTTGTGCCTTTCAATATCTAACTTTAACTGGCTATTCAAACTAGTCTCTATTCTACCTTTATCAAAAGTTTGGAACTTTTAAGCAGGATTCTAGATGTTTTTCTGAAGAATCATGCTTAGCAGCCGCTTTGTGAAAATTATTTAAATCTGAGTATCCGCTAGGTCCAAACATTATTTTTAACTTGATTTATAAACAAAATGCAAGGGAAACAATCCAATGTATTTGGGTGTACACGAGTTAGCCAGTAATAGTCAGCATAAAACATTTTATGAAAATAACGAGTAGTATTTATTACCTTTTCTTTGAGTTAAATCCAACCCGGGTACACACCTTCCCTTTGCAATCAATTTAACTGTTTCCTCAAAAGATAACGTGAAAACGCGGCCGATGTTAATTTATTTAAACACATTTCGCCAGCACAGGTCTCACAGGTATAATTTTCCATTTATACAATATACTTACTAAGTAATTACTCGACAGTCAATCACTTGCGCCAAAAAAAACAATAAGGCGAAAAAACTTTGCAATTTATTACGTTACGAACTAATTAATACGAACGAATGAATCATTTGGTTAATCCGACTAAAATAAGTCGACTCTCTGCAATCAACAATTAAACGGTGCATTTACGGGTTCTCAATTTGGACGGTTTGCAATGTAAGCTATGCTTCCAAAACTCCAACACACGCACACATTTTCACGCACACAGTTACTCTTTTGCTGTGTACTACACGAGATGCGTTGTATTGTATGAAGAATAAGCCAGGCGTAGTACAGCTTATGCTCACGGGAGGCGCTGCAATGCGCGGTCGCGGCGCCGGCGGCATGCGGCGGGTATTCCCCGCTCCGAGTTAGTTCCAAAAAAGCAATAGATGGCGTGAAAACTAAATTACCATGATTTCTTTTATTTATAGTTATTTATCACTTAGAGGGGCATGTATTATGTATGGAACTGCAGGGTATGCAGAGCTTATTTGCATGTATGGAGTGCACGCCACTGACTGCATGCACCGCAAATGAAGCCAACACCTAGGTCAACTCTATGAATAACAACTATGGCGGAAAAATAAACTTAAACATTTTTACTTACAGTGGTAGATCGCAAGGCAACAGCCGGCACACTAGGTATAGATTTGGGCGGCGGTGACGGCAGCGTATCCTTCTTGTTGATGGTCGCGTACACGGCCGCATCTCGCATCTCTGTCTCTCCATACAGGAAGTCTAGAGGATCGTACTCCTCGTACACACTGCTCGAACACTCGCTTGAAGCTGCTGCATGTTCTGTTATTTGTAAAGGGTCAAGTTAACCTATCGAACATAGTTTTTTTTTTCGTTTCTTTTGTCAGCCTATAAATCTTAAGATTTTGGCAAATTTTCATGAATAAAACGCGTTTTTTTTTGGCTGTCACATTTTTTTTACACTCAGGTAATACGCAGTGGTCATGCTCACCGACAATTTTGGTGGCAGTTGGCAGCCTGCTTATTAAATGGATTTACCGGGAACATGTCAATAAACAATGCTTTGAAAATTAAAATGGTACGTAATAGTTAAAGTCAGTTCGCTCAAACAGTGGCGGTACACCACAACAGTATGCAGGAATTTAATGTAGTTAAATAAAAAATAAAATTAATATGGCTTACACTATTCTTCGTGACTAGAAGTGTCCTCGGAATCACCACTTGTGTTTATAATAAAAGATTCAGCAGCCTCTCGCGGCGCCACTATTTAAGCGAACGGACTTTAATAAATCCATTTATCAAAATTTTCCGCAAATATTAGATTGATGAGCGGGACTATCCGCTGCAGGTTCCCATATTAGTTAAACAACACCCATGCTGACGATTAAAAGAGTTTATTCCCGAAAGCCTCCTTTATGGAGTCCCAGAATATAGCGCGTGGCGTAATATGGACAATTCAAACATGACGACTTATTAGAACGTTTATGGAGACGCATTTTTATGCGCGTATTGTTTGAGTTGTAGTTGTATGTATAAAAAATACGAAACAGAAAACGTGTCGCCATAAACGAGACCTAAAAGCAGTCTGAACGCAGGTTCAGGCATGAGCAGCACGTAAAACGTGCAGCGGTGGTTTAGATAATGTGTGAGCAGAGTCAATCAGACTCAACGCCACGCCCCGCTGTTACGTAACCAAAGCCTGGTACTCTAGTGGGTTATTTCTGGTTTATGCAACCCTTACGGTATCCAAGTTTCCAAAGTATGATGTAATCAATGTATAAGCCATCCGGTTATACATTAATAACATCATCATACTGTCCTGCATCCACATTTTTTATTGAAGACTTAACCATAATCATGAAGAAATAAAATCGTTTAACGCATCATAGAAAAAATAAAAATTATGTGCAACCTTCATAACACATCATGTGTTGATTTTAGAACAATATTCCACACAATTTAGATATTAAACACCATTCACAAACATGAAATGTTATAAATTATTTAACATAATGAAATAAAATTTAACCCCATGAAACAAACACGTGCATGAGTGTAAAACAGAATGAACTTTGTATAAGATTGTAAATAACAGATGGATAATGGGGATGGACTTAGAATTGAGATCATTAAGTGTATAGTAAGACATACTGAGGGCCAATTCAACTAACAAAATTATTGCCAAACGCAAACGAACCACAACCATCAGTCAGTTTTTATTTACGAAAACACTCATTTTTTATTATTATTATTATGAGCCCATGTTGTCCCACTGCAGGGCAAAGGCCTTCCCTCCCTCCTTCCACCTTTCGTGATATAGTGCGGTAGTAGGCCAATCCTTTAAAAATGAGTCCAGCTCATCCCGCCATCTTTTTCTGGGCCTGCCGCGTGGTCGTTTTCTGCCAGTTGGGATCCACTTAGTGGTTATTTTAGCTCATTGCTCCTCCGACATGCGGCAGACATGACCAGCCCAGTTCCACTTTAGTCTAGCAGCTGTGAGGCCAACATCGGCTATCTGTGCATTTAATAAGCATAAACACTCACTTATGATAAATGATTGTTTTTGTTTTTTGTGTCAAACAATTAAACAGCTTTTGAAAAAGAAAACTGTCTGAATTAACGGTTCGGCCTTGGTTCGGTTGCGATTTAACAAGATTTATTTTAGGAGAATTGGGTACCTGATGCTGTAAATCTATTATTATATTAATTTACATTACTTTTTTACACTAACAACGATGTTGATGCTCTGCGAGTTTCAAAGAAACAGTATCGCTTTATTTTTATTTATTTAATTACAAAGCGTGGAAGATAAAATTGGCTTTGTTTGATCTCCCGAATCGTGAATAATGTTACATATTAACTTTACAGACTACACAATTAACATTGACACTCTTCTGAGTTGTCTCAAAACAAAACACAAAATATAATATAAAGCAGTAAGATTATAAAAGACGTGATTTTGCGAAATCATACGCAACCATCACCACTGCAATATGAAAGTGTTTATACTAATACCCTAGGAACTTAGGCTTATCTATAAAGCGTACTTAGTCTTTGCTCAGACCTTTCTTCAAATCCCTCTAACGCGGCGTCTTACGTAGGCGCTTCAAAGCGACGCGAATTGCGAAGCGATCTGATGCGGTGACACGCGAATTCAATGCGATGTGGTGCGAAGCGGCGGCTTTGTCCTACGAGCTCGCAAACCGCCCGCCGCGCGCCGCCGTCATTCAGTAGCACTATACGGCACCGCATCCAGTTCGCGCGAAAATATCAAGCCAACTGATCGAATTCGCTTCGTTTCGCGCCGCGCCGCACCGCACTCCACGTGCATTTGGTCACGTAGGACACTTCAATAGGTATCGACTGTTTGTTGTTTTCGCGTCGCTTCTAGATCGCTCACGTAGGATGCCGCGAAGTGCGTGCTTAGCAAATACGTCCACGAAATCGACAACTTACCAAACCCAAAGACTATAAGCCAAACAAAAATAAATAATGTTCCATTAATAGTGGTTCATTTTACGTAAGCAGAGTTTGAGCTTTGTTTTTTTGTTCTGTGTTGATTGTCCTTGCGGACCGATTCTACGTAACCTAGCAGTTATTGGCAAGGCTTGAAGGATCTCCAGCCAATGGAGGAGAAGTAAAATACTGAACTTAAGCTAACTACTTATACTACACTTACATAATGACTACTAGCAACAACAGCAATGAGGACGAACCCTAGTAGGACTACCTCGGCTTAGGGCGATGCTGGCGGGTTGGGGGGAGACAGCTTGAAGAGGGCTGAATTATCGGTGTGACTGCGGAGTCTGAAGAGACGACCCGCTCTACGGGGGGGAGAGCTCAGTATACCTTGACCCCAAACTTGAGCAAAGTCTATGTACGCTTAATAGATCTCAGCCATAGGCCTTAGCCTTATTCCGGGGGTTCATATTGATACTTGATTACAGCACTGCAATGGATGTTCCATAATCTTTGCTATCTTTTGTAATCTTACTGCCACAAATACATACACTTAAGTTCTCACACCTCACGTCTCAGTCCAGATGAAATGAAACACAAACCACTCACCGGTATTATTTTTCTCAGTTAGTAGTGGATCAAACGCTTCAAGCACACTGACTCTTACGCTACCTTGTGCGCTCGCGTTGCGTCCGAAGTCTATGAGGTTCATTGACTTCGGCAGGCTACCGAGGGTGTCGTTTGATTCGTTCGACTGCAAGATAAAAGTCGTTAAAACTTTTCAGTTGTCACTAGGTAAAGCAAGGTGTAGGGTTTACATGGAGGTCCTGCTTCTGAGGATAACCCAGGATAATGTTATCAACACAACACAATTCAACTACAGTTTTACAATCCAGACAGTTGAGCAACGTCTTTGATGTCGGGCAATGCTACCGACCGTATGCGCTTAGCCTACGAGCGAGAAAAGATCGGTTATATCAAAAAGTTTATAATGTCTGCTGTGCAGAGTATAAACTTTGTGTCTAAAAGATTTTCTGATGAATTCTAAAAATCTTTTAGACACAAAGTTTATAATGTCTGCTGTGCAGAGTATAAACTATGTGTCTAACAGATTTTCTGATGAATTCTAAAACAGTAATAGCTAATAGCTAACTAGTATTTAAGTCCGTCATACTTCAAGGCTCAATGGTTAATTACGTCATCAGCTACAAAATGGTATCTGACTTCCATACTCAGTGTAACAACAAATCAATGATTGAAATAAAGTATGCTTATCTATAAAACCGACAAAACCATGTATAAACAGAACAATTAATTAATTACTCTCAATTCAGAATTGCAAATACGTCTTTCGGTATTATTTTACATGAATCATATAGATTGAGTTGCGATAATTTCTCCAGAATATTAATATTTATACAACGTGTTACAAAATACCCCTAAAGCCGAAAGGGGATTAAAAGGTCCCTTGTAAAGTCTATTGGCAATATTTTAAAATAAAACTAAGACCCAAAAACAATAGTTTGGACAATTCATAAAATAAAATCATCACTGAAACGGAATCCTGAGAACATAAAAGTAAAGAGTAGACTCTGTAGAAGTGTAGAAGAGTCCTCTGAGGGTAACAACCATAAAAGACTACTTGATTAACATTTTCTTTTTTAAAGGGAATTGTGTAACACGTTGTGTAGGATAAATGGATCATCAAGAAGTTTTCCTAAAAAAAATTACTCACCACATTACTAACTTCCGATAACTTCCTGGAACTATTGCTTTCCACGCTTTCCCTCGCCGGCTCAGTCTTAACACTCGTCTGTTTTACGCTATTATTGTTCATACTATTGTTCTGCTGATGCACTGGCAACGGCGGGTACGTGTGTGTTTGACCCAACTGTGGGTAGATCGGCCTCGGAGGTCGCGAGATCAAGTTTGTTGTGCTATAGTTATACGAAGGAGCTGCGGGATACGCGTACGGTGACGGCGAAGCCATCCGCGTCTGACTGTACGGTACTGTTGGCGGATACATCGGCGGGTTCACAGGCACAAACGTAGGGGGCATGTCTGGTGGAGCAGCCATGGGTGGTGGCGCGTAATACGCATAGTTCGGCATCGGCGCCGGCATATGTGGGGGCATCGGTCCGGGTATTGGTCCAGGCATCGGTGTGGGCATGCCGTACGGCGTCGTGGGGTACGGAGGCATGGGGCTGTACGGCGGCTGGTAATTATACGCGTACTGAGGCGCGTAATGATACCCCGGTCGCTGATTATAGGGCTGGTTGTTCATTGTGCCGGCCGATTGTTCTGTCGGGGTTAATGCTAGCTCTTCAGTCTGCTGACCCAACCTAAAATTGTCGTGGAAATTGTTAAGCATTGCATCAAACAATGACACTAACACACATCGTGCAATGCGCTGTTGAATGCTGAAAAGTGTAATTAGCCACTATACGTACGATTACGTTAACAATGAAATCATTATCAATTTGGACTTGGGACTGATAGGTATCAAATCTCAATGGTATTTAAAAAACCACATGGACATACTCAATAGTTATATTGAGTACATATTTTTCCTGGAAAATGCAATACTAGCAAAAGTTGCAATACACAAACTAAATATAAATAAGATTGATATAATTACAACTTAATAACATGGTATTTCATTTGTTATAGATAATATCATTATCTAAATCAATTTAGTTTTTATCACACAATGAAACTTAAAACGTAAGACTCGATATATTATCATGTAAATATTGAACTAAAATGATTGAATGTGGGTGCTATCTGGATTTAGAGCAAGACGATTGTGATGAAGAATTTATTTTTACTTTTAATAAATATTGAAACTACTACTCGAAAAAAAAACTAAACTTTAAGGAAGAGCAAGTATCAGACCTTTCCGTCATAAGGTTGGTGTAATATTCCAATTAAAAACAAAAAACACTGCACAAAAAAAAACAATTGGCAATCAAAATTATTCATGCACTATTTACGAACTATTCATTCACATACTAAACCCACCTCCCAGTATGTTGAAGCCCAAAAATATAACCATATAAAATCTAATGATAGCTAATGATAGGTAGGTTTTAATGCCTTTTTAATATGATACTTACTTGTTGATCTGATCGATGTACTCCTTTAACTTCACATGCGGTTCCTTCGGCGCATGTTTGCTAGTGGGGCTCGAAAATGATATCAAGTCACTACTCTCGTCCCTCGTTGGACTGGTTCCAGTTGATCTGACGAATTAGGACAAAAATATATCAGTATCATAGTTTTGTTGCCAGTGGCTTGGACAAGCTGGCAGCTGACGGTCAGCAGGTATGACGATTTATTGTAATTTTAATTCATCGATAAATGTGGTGCGTGTGATGAGTCTGTTAAACCCATCCTTTATTTCATATAACATTCGACAAAAGTGGCCCACCAAGGCAGGAATATCTGGATAGCGTAGAAGCCATGTTGGACATGATCCAAGTAACATTTTTTTTGACATTGACTTTCAACTCTATTTCTAAGTTGTTTAAGTCTATAATCCAATTTAAACTAAAATTACACTTATCACTTGGCTTCCAATGTATCCATCTATTGAACAATTTCTTCAAATAGAGTTTCAGCTCATCTAGATTGACTGTTACGGTTTACAAAAGCATAATACTGACTTGAATCCCTACTGGAAGCCACCGTTTTTGTTATTCTATACACTTAATTGTCTAATATGTTATATTAAGTACAGTACAGGGGATATGTAAGAAGTATGACGTGTGATAGGATTATGTTATCATATTCCTTTAATGCCATCTCATTGAATACATGCAAAAACCAAACTTGCGAAATTATGCCATAATTTTGTATGTATTATTTTTAGTATAGATGTAAGATATAAGTCACATATCTTTGATTTGTCAGAACTCACATGGAAGTTACCTATATAATATTCAATGAGTTTTTAGATAGCCTGTAAGAATGCCGTAGTATTACTCAAAAAGAAAATGTATAATTGTTTAGTCATGATGAAATTGTGTGAGTCAGCAAAAAATAAAAACTTTGCTAAACTGGGAATCCAACCCAAACTTAACAGATGTCCGAGCTGTTTTTCTTGGAACATGGGAAAATATGTTTAAACATTAGATTTTTTATCTCACAACGTCAAGGCTATACAATAGTTGCCAAGAGATAAACAATATATTTCACCACTGTTTTATTTAAATACGTGTGTTATCTGAAACCTTTTGCAATACGTTTTTTAAATAAGGCGTGAAATTCCTACGTATCGCATAAAGAAAAGAAACGTATGTAAATACAAGGGACCAGCCGCACTGCGCGCTTGGTGCACTCGCTACCAAGCTGCTGTAAATGAAATGGAAGTCACTAGACACAAGGTGCTCAGCTAGTCGCCTGCAGTGCGTTTTTGGCCTTACACATGCGTCAATCAGACATAAGATGGCAAGTTCCGATCGTCTAGAAAAGGGGTGGGCCAACTTATTTCATCAGGGGCCAGATATTAAGCGGGGGGTGCAGAATAAAAAAAAAACATTTTGTCCTGCCATAACTAACACTCAAATAATTACGGCTATTTGTTATGGCCAAACACTCTTCCCTAAAGGGTTGTTGGTGAAGTTGTTGGGCCGGATTAAAACCCTTCGCGGGCCGGAATTGGCCCGCTCGTCGGTTTGCGCACCCCTGGTCTAGAAATAAAATGTCAATGACAGATATAATTAACACAAACAGTTGCAGGCAAGATGGCCTATGTCCAGCAGTGAACTGCGATGGACGGAGTTGATTAACTGATTCTTTTTTATTTTTTTTTAATAACTTTGCCCCATACTAAGATTTATCTTGCATCGTGGGTGCGTTTACAGACACAAATCTCACATACACAAACGCCCAGACCCGAAACAACCATCTGTAGGCCATACAAATTAATGTTCCGTGTGGGAATCAAACCCACGACCTGTAGCGCAGAAGCCAATCGCTTAGCCACTGCACTAAACGTGTCGTCAATGACATGTATAGACCATGATGTGTTGGTCTGTATATGTCATTCTCGTACATTTTATAGTCTTTTTATTTCTTGGCGATTGCATATCATTGTGTCTAAGGGTGTGTGTTATCAATCAACAGATAATATTATGATAGAAAAATATATTCTATAGAGTATAACAGTTAAGTAAATAGGCTTCTTTTTCATACGTTATGGTTTAGCAACCTGACATAAACATAGTATATTTATAGTGAAACTTCAACCACATTTCAAGCACCAATCCTATATCTAACTTTTATATCACATCATTGATTATCGAACACAAGATACAAACACCCAGACGGGACTTACGTACTTTATTCACCATGCTAATCCTCAATATCAACATTACCAGGTGTAACATGACCATGGTAGACAAAGATTTTGTCAACAAAAGTATCAGACAAAATTACATATTGCCCTAGTGAATGACATTTTGCCTATTGATAAAACCGTCTTCGTGATCATGCTACACCTGCGGATAATAGTATATTTTGTAATTATTCACCTGGGACCGTCAGAGATGGAGGACCGTCCTCGTGGCGACTTGCGCGGCGGCGGCGGCAGCGCAGGGGGCGGGCCGTCGGTCTCCTCACGCCGTCGGGCACTGACGCTCGCCACTTCGCGAACATTATCTAGACAATATCGGTCTGATAACCCAATCACCAATGATTAAGGAGGTATAGATATTTTTTGTTATAGATAAATAGGTGCAAGAGATAAACATTCTATGTACTTCAAATGTAAACAATTAAACACCAAAGAAAAGTATAAGAATGAAAAAACTATTTGGCTAGTTTCAAATCATTCAGATTTCGACATCCCACATTAGGTTTATGATGCTATTATACAAAGATACAGTTATCATGATTCCATATAATCAGTGCCCCATTTACTTGTGGGGTCATTGACCTTTCACTTCCCTTCTGATTGATGTACAGACATTTTGCTGAACTGACAATGCTTATTAATTTTTCTTGTTTACACTGTATCAATTGATCTCATTGTGCCAATAAAAGGTCAGTTAGTCACGTCAATTGCTGTATTTCGTAGCTTTGTGTATCAGTAGATACATTTGTTACGTCCTTTAAAGATGAAATGGAATATCGGTGACATTTAATAGTGAACTTAGATCTATTAACTATTGGGTGGTGCATTAAACGAGCTTCCACATGTGATAATGTTTAAGTATGTCAGGCATACCCAGGGTAGTCAGCCCTGCTAACAACCTCGTAGACTGGCTAAAGCATGAGCTATCCTCGTGTAGCTTATGCGGAAACGAGAGAAGTAAAAATGCATTATAGTATTAACAAATTTCTATGACTAACTCTGAACCTTGAGGAAATTAATATTACTGCAGTATAATAAATAAAATGTATTATAAACTGGATATCAACATGACATGGTTGGATGATAGAAACAAAATATGAATGATAACATCTAGGTTTATTTACCTACAAAATGTCATTGAATTGCAATGCTTATTTTATAGTTTACATTTACAATTACGAAAACAAACACCAGGTGTTTTGTTGTTATTAAATAGCTACATTCTATTAGATATGAACTTGGTATAACTATTGTAGTTAACGTAAATCAATATTATTTGGTATTGTTGACTTTATCGTTAAAGTTGTAGTTAAATTGGTTTAGTATTTTCATGATAACTTGTAGTTACTTTCAGACAATCTAGCGATAACTAGTCTATCACTCAAGTAAAATATCAAGTACTTAAGATACAATTTAATGCTTTAAAAAACCACATAAAAACTAGTTATTACATGAATGAACGAGGCAGTGAATAGAATTCAAATAGTATTATTGTTTTGCACTGATTTTATTAACCTATTTACATTAGTATGAGGTATTCGTGTAGGTGGTTATGAAATACTAGAGCATGAATGCCGAATTACATTATCATTAACCCAACACATGAAAGGTAGCTGTGAAATTTTCGCAGAGGCCTTGGATCATCAGTAATCTCGCGGAGTAAACAAAGTTACGTCAGTTACCTGCGCTAGATAGTAGCTTCTGCCTACGAAACTGATCCAGAGCCAGACTTTCTAAACTCAAAGCCTGGGCCTTTTCCAAATCCGCTTGGAACTGAAGATCGTAGTCTGACATTATCGGACTTCCCTCAATATGTATCTACAACATTCACAAAACGAGCGTGGGAATTAAAACAATAATACCACTGTTTAGCGATGAGCACATAACACTACACAAAAACTTTGAATCCAAACAAATTATATGCGGCACACGAGCGGTTTACATTATGCCGCTTTGTCTTACCAAAGGAATCTTCCCGATAACGCTCTATTTGTTTAATTTTCTCTACATAATACAATTTTGGATGAATCTCGGCTCGATTTTATTTTATTATTTTACTGGGTCAATTCAATTTGTATGCATCATTCGAAAAACAACACGACTAAATTAAGAATGTACACTCTTAAAAGTTTGACAGTTGAATTCCCTTGTATTTGCGAGCAAAAGAAAGAGAAGCATTCTCTCTGACATTAACAATGCAGACTTTTTTATTTAACTGTATAATAATGGTGACGTTACTAGATTTCGCTCTTGAATCGATTAATCAATTGTCATAAGATCGACTATATATTAAACTGTAAAATATTTTAGTAATAATTATCAAACTGAAAATGCACATGAATCGTGATTAATAGTTTTTTTTTTTGTTCACGGAACTTTAACGGCTATTGTTCTCATTGTTCTGTGCCCGCGATCATGACATGTGCCCGCCCATAAAAGTGTGCAAAAAGAAAAAGAACGTCAGAATTAAATAGTTACCTTTCGATTAAATTATTCGATAGCAATCGTAAAGAATATTGTAGCAAGTAATAAATCTCAATGTAGAAACGGTCTAGTTTGTAGACCCAGCAATAATGCGACTTTACAGTGCAGTAGTGCAATAATTATTAAGACTGGAGTCGACTACAGCCGAAACGCGTCGAATCTAGTCGAGTCGCATTTGTTCCGTGTGATGACGAATCGAGGCGAAATGTTCAGTAACAGCAAGTCATCAAAACAGAAATTCGCGTGACAAGCGATGCGCGCGAGTGATGGGACTCTGCGCGTCTCGGTTCGTCGCTGTTAAACACAGTTTTATAGTAAATGTATAGGAGGCGAATTATTGCGATTCTATGCGACTCGACGCACGCTGCGAAACTTGTGAACGCCAGCCTTTTTAAGTACCTACTACCGTAGGCTCTTTACATAGGGATGAGACGTATTTACGGTACCACGTTTTAAAACCAGGGCCTCACTTCGAAGTTGGGCGCCCTAGTGCGGACGGGAAATACTTGCAAGTATGTATTTGCTAGTCGGGCGCGGCAGATGTGGAACACACCAGAATTTAAAATACTTGCATAGGAAATCGATCCACGTCATCCTTAAAAGGAGCAATATAGTATTTGCGAAAAAAAAAACACTTTGAACTTCCAAGTGTTTTTTTCGCAAATACGATTGTGCTCTTTATTTCTATGAAATACGGATCGATTGCCTATGGAAGTATTTTCAACTCTGGAAACCTCAGACCAAGTATCCTACCAAGGATACTTGGTCTGGAAACCATGGGCGCGCGAGGCGCTAGCTTGCGCTGGTTGAGAGTTCGGGGCTCGGTGGCCGTGCCTGAAGTATTCCGAAAGTGCCCGAGTGCGTATGGTACGTACATACTAGACCAAATACTTAGAATATCATAAACTCTAGTTTTCGACCCTGGTATTTTTACATACCTACTCGTACTTGGAAGCTGTATCGAATTGAATTTTGCAAGTATATCTCATCCCTACTTTACACTACAGTAATAAGTACTGCAAAGAGTGTACCTAAATCTCTAATTATGCCTCCGATAGTCGGTTCCGACAGTCTGATCAGACCAGTATTGGCAAAATTAAAACAAGTTGTTTTAAAACACATGTAAAAAGGTATGTTGTGCCTCATAAAGTTTGTTACGCGAGAAGACCCGATTCAATATTTTTATAATGTTTACAAGTGTTTAAAACAGTTTGAATTTAAACCGTGTTTTTTATCACAAGTTTAAAAACAAAGATTAAAACAAGTTTTAAGCATTGTACAAAACAATACAAAAAACAAGCTATCAAACTACTTTTAATGGCGAATTTAAAATGAAAATAGCTTGACATAAAACCAGTTGAGTTTATGCTAAATATTGCTATGTTATATTTTATTTTTGAAACATGCATTAGATTAGAATATTCAAAATTTCAATTTCAAATCAAAATAATAGAATTCATAGTTCATAGGTAGGTAATTCCCCGCCAGTATAGTCCCGCTAGGTAAGTCCCTATGTCGCTCAATTTAAGAATCAACATTAGTTAGAAGGTTCAGTATTAAAGCAACATAAATATTTATCCATTGATCGTTTTTTGTAAATATTTAATTTACTATGGCGAATTTGAAAAGTTCTAGTCTAGAAATGAAACATTATAGGTCGAATTAATTTGAAATAATGCCATAAACTAAAAAGAACAAAAAAAACACTTGTTTAAAACAATTCGAACTGTTTGTTTTATAAAATTTAAAAAAAAAACTGTTTTTTTTTCCAACCCTGGATCAAACTATCTGCAGGCCTCCGCGTCATACATTTGTTTGAACATGAATTACGATCAGACTATCGGATCGGATGTCAGAATCGTAAGCATAGACCGGGCGTCGTCGTCGTCGTCCAGAAAAAATCAGACACGAGAATCGTACGTGTATTTCATGAATCCGATCCTTAATCCGATCAGATAGTCCGATCGGCTCCCGGAAGCAACTATCGGACGTGTATTTTGACCCTTATCCGTCTTCCGTAGTAGTTGACTGCACAGAGTTTATTGTTGTTCTTTGACTATGGCGTTCTGACGTTCGCGTTCTGGTTCTCTAACTATAGCCAACACTACGATAATGTTCAGAAATTATAATTATGGAAACTATCATGTTCGGAAACTATTACGGTACCTATCTAAACTGTTTTTTGAGTTTACGAAGGTTTTAATTAAATTTTTAGGTAGGAACTTTGCACTGGTAGCGTGCACTAAGTCCACTCTAGGTAGTATAATTAATTAATAATCTGAACTTACCTTATAGGAATCCATAATGGAACGGTGGGTAAAATAAAAGTAGTCTGGCTTTTAGAAGAAGAAGTCTGGGTTCCTCAAATCTATGCTTCTACATGTATCATAATTTCTTTATATTCAGCCTTAGGGCGTATACATAAAGAAAGCGGGTAACAGGCGCCGATCTGCCAGCGCTTGTCGGTACCGGTGCGTGCAGGTAACCGCTATATAAAGAAAGCGGGTAGAAGCAGGTGATGCAGATGAAAGCACAGCTCTCAAAGCTACATCTCGAATGCGTGAGCAAGAGAACTTGTGAGTATGCAAATACAAGTACCTACGGTTCTCTGATGGAATATCGAAATATTATTAGCCGATTCTTATCTGGCCGACAACCTTTTGCCACTTTTCATTTCGCCGAATAATTAAAACGCTGAATGATTAAAGTCCCTAATTATGTTTTGTAACTTTTTGTTACGCCGACTAGTCTGCTGGCCAGTTTCATTAGTCAACTGTATTATTGGCCACTTTACACTAAGTAGTTAGATGGCTCATTTTCCCATCATGCAAGCAAGAAAGCAAGCAAGCATGCAAGTATTTCCGAGTTTGCTCCGCCAGAAGACTCGCTTTGTCGCCCCTTCGCTTCGCTCACACACTCGACCAGCACTATGCTCGGAAGGTCACCGACTCGCTTCGCTCGCCACCTCCCGCCACTCACTGCGCTTCGCCGCGTGCACTCGTTCCATTCAGGACCTCCTTCGCGAGCTTCTGGCGCCACGCTTTTAAATAACACTCTAGGGGTAGGACGGAGTCTGACCACGTGTAGTCGGGGAGCGCTGAGTCGAATTAACATTACATTCCGCTGTGTAAAAATAATTTTGTGCGAATACTTATTTGGCAAATTAAACAATAGCCAAATAAGTATTCGACTAAAACAAAATGTCTGAATGATTTTTCGGCCAAATAATTATGGTAGCTAATATCATTCGCCGAAATCAAATTAGGGTAAAAATTGCTTCGCCAAAGATTACGTCGGCGAACCGTTGTCAGCGTAACGAAATTCGATATAAAATACTTCGGCAAAAACACGGGCACCCCATTTTCCCTTCCTTACATACATGTACCTACATACCCACTCAAAATCTACACCCATGAGACGCAGTCAGTGTCCAACATATAAACAGTGCTAGGATTTCTAGGTCCTATTCGCAAACGGTGTCATGCTCAGATCACAGATTGTTTCTAAATAAGAAAAATAATCTGATCTGATCTGAGCATGACACCGTTTGCGAGTGTCCCACGTCCTGTACCGACCAAATTTGGTACGCGGATTTAAACAATATGAAATAAGTGTACGGATGCGTACCTTCGCGTACCTTGATTTTCAAAAGCGTACCTCTTACCATTTACGTGAAAATGCCAATTTAATTTGGTCCGTACAGAACGAGCACGTTCTGTACGGACCATAATGATTTAATGATGATTGGTCTTTTGTTATGATATAAAACGGATGTACCTAGGATGTACTCCACATAACTGCAATCTATATTTAATAACTATTTATAAAATGTGTTGAAATATGCATTTGAAGTTGGCGCGTACAGGACGAGTTTCGGGTACAAAGCAAACCATGTGATACATAACAGAAATTGAGATGGAGGCTGAATGTACCTTTAATGTACTCCTCGAATCGTAGCTTTTCATGCCTGATAACTGTAAAATTTCCATAATAAAGATATTTAATTGAAAATGTAGTTGAAAATATAGACTTCAGAAAGCCTAGAATTGGCATATCTTATTAGAGTTTCGTAGTCAAACTAGGAACCCTTATGGTTTTTCCATGTCCGTCTGTACTGCCTGGTTATTATATATTATGGCTTTTAAAATCTCCAAAGAACGTCTTAGGTTTTTATTGGTTAAGTTACGTGTATTAATAATACCTTTCCGGATTAGTATCCCCTTCCGACTAACCTTGTACCTATGCCACCAAATTTACATGTTTACAAGTGTATCTTTTTGTTTCAAGAATATACAAAATATCATAGCTAGGTATAGTCATCATAATTTATAAAATAAATAATTTCATGCTTCTTTTAACTATGTGTTTTATTTTTCATCATAAAAAACAATGAATACATAAAAATCGTTTTCTTTGAGATGAAATTCTAAATTTCATTTATTAAGTAGGTACTGTTATCGGTTTATTTATCGTACCGCATCACTACTTTTTGCGTTTGTTTGATATTGCAGTGAATACTTTTTGCACTAAAATAATTTATTTCATTGTATTTAAAAACAATACTATGTACTGTAAACTGTCATGTATTGATATTTAACAATATTTCGGCACAGTCAGCTACAAAAGCCGGTTACTACACTGTTACTTTTACAAAACACCTAAATTGACACAATTTCATGTAATAGTCAAGAATTTGCACTATTTAAATGAAACATCTGTTCTGATTTTTATTCATTATTATTGTGATCAGTTATTGTTTAAAAAAGGGTACCATTTCACTGATCAGTTATTAAATTGAATTTTCATTGGCGTTAAAAATAACTTGATCAGCGAAAAATACTAATTGATCAGCGACATATCAGCGGAGAGTGCTTAGACAAATAAATCATACTGGGTGTTTAAAAAAATAACTACAAGTGATTCTAAACCTAACCGAGTCGGTGTCGCTGACCAAATATTAATTTCACTGATCAATTAATTAGTTCCCGTTAAAAACAGAAGTGTTAACAACACCGGTTACATACTTTTGTCGCTGACTGTACTAGCGACGACAAGCAAATAATATTACTCATTCATTCAACTCATATATTATAATTATTAGTTATTTTTCCGTTTCATAATGAATAAACAAGGAAGAAAGCGTGCAAAAGTTCCATCTGTGAGTGTTAAAGAACAGGCAGAATTCTTCAATGAATACAAGGAACAGTTTCTAGATAGAAACAATTTGCCTGCTTCAACGAATAAAGTAATTGAGATAAGTAAAAAAATGTCACATAGAATGTCTTGCAAGGCTTAATATTTGTCAGCCAAGAGACACTTTGATTTTTTCTTTAAGAAACCAGCCAACCTTTCTCACATTGATGTTTATGAAAATATGCAGTATCCGGTCAAATTCTGTTCTGAGTCTGCCACCAGTGGCAGTGAAATGGAAATTTCTCAATTTAATGTCTTTGGCAAAGATAATGAAGCTGAATGGGAGAAAAACACTTTTCAAGTCCAACTAGAAAAATGGAAAAAAATGGATCTAACACTTCAAATATCTGTAAGGAACGATCCTAAATTACCCAACTACAAAACCCATATCAGGCACACTTTACCACCGCGTCAGTGGACTTCCATTTTGAGGTATATATTATATGAAAATGTAAAATCTGATTGCTTGTGGATTTTTCAACATCATTCTGTAGACTTTGAAGGAAATTTTAAATGTGATGGGTGTTGCAAGCAATGTGGTGCAAAGATTATTATTCGATCTTTGAGCAAGTCAGACAAAATCATTATATTGGACAGTCAAATACTTAATAAAGACAAATCGTTTATACAAGTAATTACAGTACAGTAATTTTTTTTAGCGTTTTGTTTTCCTATAAGTTTGTATGGTTTCCTTAAAATAAGTTTCCTTTTGTTTTTCTTTTTTTTTCTTGGACGTCGTCTCTGATTATAAGATATTTTTATAACATTTTATTTTGTTTCATTATTAAATTATAGATTTATTAAATAATATAACCTCTCATATCTTTATTCTACCAACTTTTACAAGTCCACTATTTATTTATTTTTTAATCTTATTTTATTCTACAGCTATTAATCATTTTCTATAATACACGCTATCGAAAAGACTGACTTCCGAATAACATGAAATCTCGCCATCTTTTTTACGAGATGCCACTTCTGCGACTTTTATAACTCTGTATCTAGAAGAAAAATATAAATTATTATTTATATCTGTTATCATACATTTATCAGGCATGAAAAGTTACGATTCGGGGAGTACATTAAAGGTACATACAGCCTCCATCTCAATTTCTGTTATGTATCACATGGTTTGCTTTGTACCCGAAACTCGTCCTGTACGCGCCAACTTCAAATGCATATTTCAACACATTTTATAAATAGTTATTAAATATCGATTGCAGTTATGTGGAGTACATCCTAGGTACATCCGTTTTATATCATAACAAAAGACCAATCATCATTAAATCATTATGGTCCGTACAGAACGTGCTCGTTCTGTACGGACCAAATTAAATTGGCATTTTCACGTAAATGGTAAGAGGTACGCTTTTGAAAATCAAGGTACGCGAAGGTACGCATCCGTACACTTATTTCATATTGTTTAAATCCGCGTACCAAATTTGGTCGGTACAGGACGTGGGACACGTTTGCGAATAGGACCTAGAAATCCTAGCACTTGGGATTGGGACGGATTTAGCTGGCCTTTGGCATCAGGGATTTGTTACTTTTCGATACCTACTTACTACCTATTACTACTTTTATGTTTTCCTGAAAAATAATGTCAGTGTCCAACATTTATATGTTAATATAAATAATATAATAATAATAATAGTAAATAGTAGTGAATAAAGGAAATAATAGTAATAGGTAGTAAGTAGGTATCGAAAAGTAACAAATTCTTGATGCCAAAGGCCAGCTAAATCCGTCCCAATCCCAAGTACCTAGTCATGTTTCAGAAATACATTAAAATAGCAGACAAATAGAGTTTTCCATTGGGAATGTTTCGGACAAGTTCGGATAAGCGTGTCATACCTACGTGAACCCAGGCCAGGCTCTAACAATAAAAATAAAATGATAATAAACATGGTAAATAGTTTTAACCTCTAAAGATTGTGTTAGTGACCATGTCAGTTAAAACTTATATAAAAAAATAAAACCTCCCCACCCTGACTTTCATACCTAGTCCTGAAAGTTTCACCCTAACATTAATAGGCATACGAGTACATACACATACTCTCTCCAGCTACTGCATTCCGTACTGCTATCAGACCTCCGCAACCCAATTACTAGCCAATGCCATTATCCTAAGGTTAGACCGGTTGTCAGACTTTCGGGCTTCTGCCTACCCTAAAGACTGTCATAGGTATTCGTATGACACCAGGGAGCCTACTCCCTAAGTCCGTCAACGAAGTTAGTCGCCCGTCCGAAAGTAGCCCGAAACGTAGGTACCTAGGAGTGAACAAAACAAGTGTCAAGTTCAACTTTTCGGACGGGCAAAAACACATCGGTAGTAGGGACAGCTGTCAAATCGTGTTGTCATTCATTCTTAGTTCGGGCCCCGAAATAATCGTATGTCCAATAAGTGATATGAAGTAGGAAACGCTCGTAACTAAGGCCGAAACCACGAACTTCGTGCTTAGGGAGTAGACCCCCTGAGACCGATGGCTTAACGTGCTCTCCGAGACATGGAGGGGTCTCGATGTCCCCAGCTACTGCATTTGTTAACCCTAAAATAAAAATACAATTCAGGCTATTGTTATTGTTTTATCGACTATAGAAGAACTACTTGCAGAAATTATCAGTTGGTTGTCTTTCTTTTCAGTAACTATAATCTGATTTCCAGTAAGAAGTTGTTTAATGCGTCTTACTATTGAGCGTCCCGATACTTGAAAATCATTTGAAGTACCTGAAAATGCATAATGCTTTAATTTCTTCAACACACCACTCCCAGGTATAACTACCTACATTCATTTCAAGATTCTGGCCAGTCTTTTATACCTGCGGGCCTTGTTGAAGTCTCGTTAGGTACGGACACCTTTTTTCGTTTGCTCCGTTTTTTTCTAACAAGTTTGCGACGATTTACGCTTCCTTTACCCATTGCTTCCGCATTATCTGGATTCGACGTTCTGTGTCTGACTATAGTCCTTAGCACAACAGTCGTCCTCTTAGGCAAAGTAGTTTTTCTGTATCTATTCTTTGTGTAATGTCTAAAATCATCTTTTGTTTCTGACATTGTAGCTTTGGCTTGATCTCCTTCGGTGGTCTCTGGCACGAATAAACTTTTCGCTTTTTTAATTTTCTTCCGACCTCGGTGTGTTTTTATTCTCCTGCGTTTTAATGCCAACTTATGTCGGAGCGGTTCTTTCCCTTCTGCCATCTGTAAAATTTATTGTCTAACTAAAATATACCTATTGATTACATTGTCAGATCCAGTATACCGTTCTGACACCAATTTCTGTCAAGTTAAGACCTATCAAAACAGTTAACTAATTAATTTACCGATACAATTAAATAAATAAACGAAATAATCAGATTTTAAAGCAAAAGTATTAATTTAGAGCATGTTTTTGGTCGGGCCACGAAGCAAAAACAATCGCAGCGGACGAAAATGTTCACTCATCTTTAGCGTTTTCATTTGCGGAGTGACCGAGCGATTAATCATCACTCCATAGTTCCACCCTCATTTTAGTAATATGGAGAAGCGGAGTAGCGGTACCTACTGAGTCATTTGAATAAGAATCTTTTTTTGTTTCAGCTCCGGAGTTCAATAATCAGCTTTCGCTTTTAATAAGGAATCAAAAGCAAAACTATACAACTTCCAAACCCAGTAAATGAATTATTTAAGTACCATTGTTTTTAGCGAATTGCCCATTCTACATAATATGAAATAACCTGTTCATAAAACATATCATCCGCGTCTTGTCGATCGCAAAAGTCCAATATTTTATTGCAGACTGTCCTCAAGTTCTTTATCCTTTCCTTCTTCTTCTTACCTATCACGAACTTGTCCATATCGTCCATTCTTAATGTTCTGAAAATTAAATTACACATGTGGGCTTATTACCTACTATCAAACTACCTACCTACTTCAGGAGGCCAAGTCTACTATAATAACAAAATTGTTGCTAACACGCAAACGAGTGGTTCGTTAAACCGTCAGTCAAAATATTTGGTTGTTTTTACGTTTAAACTGTGTGAATGAACGGTTCAGCTTCGTTTCTGTTACGATTGATCAACGTTTCTGTAAGTAGAATTGGGCCCCCGTATTAGATGATACGAAGTTTTAGTAATCACGCAGCAGTCGACTTCTTTGTTCAAGACCGCGAATTCAATACCTACTCCTAGGTACAGCTCCTTACCAAGTCTGGAATAAAGACATCCACCGACGACGGCAATGATCCACTCAACTTGCTAGCTTGATGATGGGCAACAGGGCAACATTCCCGGTAGAACAGTATTGGTATTTATACGTACAACTGGCGAGGCGTAAGCTGAGTGAGTTTGCATTTGTATGTGCACATAGAATCGATTGCCAAAAAGCAGTATGAACTGGTTTAAACCAAGCAAAGGACGCGTCTGCATTCATTCTCACACAAATACAAAGCGCAGCTTAGGCCTCGCGGACGGTACATACAAGCGCTTGTCGGGGTGTTGACTGGCTATGAGAATTACACTTTTTGGGAGGGCCCATGTCCAGCTATGATTTGTGATAGGTTCAAAGTTTGAATAATGATTCCGGAAACACAATGACAGCGAATAGGTATACAGCGCGTAAATGACCAAGTCTGGTGAACATAAATATACAAGGTGTAACATAAATAACGCACAACCTCTTAGGAGTCACTGTACTCATCATTATGAACAACTTTTACTATGGGTCCAAATACGAAATCGTGAAAAAAAAACAGCTGTTCCCTACATTTATGTTCGCATAACTCGTCAAAATGTAGGGAACAGCTGTTTTTTTTTCGCGATTTCATATACCAATAGTAAAAGTGGTTCATAATGATGAGTACCTATATTAGTGACCCCATATGAGGTTGTGCGTTATTTATGTTACCCCTTGTATATTCTATTATTTTTCAATGATATCTGCCAAAACTACTTGATTGGAGGTACCTATACCGCGGCCTGCGATAAACCGAGTTCAACTAAGTTTGCCATGTGCTACATCTCTGGACCATGAAGTCCACGCCTGCCACATTTTGGATGTGTTTTCCTACGAATTTGGTATACGCATGTGGTTTGGTGGTATATCCACGATTTACAGCCTTTACAGGTACCTACCCAGTGTTCGAGCTCCCATGGTAATTGGGATCTTTCATACCTTTTCGTGTGTTTTCGCACCAACTACTCACATTCGTACCAAAACGCGTCCAAAGTGAGACGGCGGCGGGCGTGGTGGGTCTCATGGATAACCTTTCATAAATATTGGCAGGCAGATAAGTGATAGTTTGTAGCCCTCCTTAAGAGAGTCCTTTGTCCTGCAGTGTCTTGAATTCTTTAATTCATTGTGATAGATGATCGCAATGGTATCGGCACAGACCTGTATGCTCCACTCCACCACCTCCGTAATCCGTAACGTACATCGGTGAATGTGATATAGGTAAGTACGTACTTTATGACTTTAGGTTTGGCCATGATATTCTTTCCATCAATCTGCATTGCGGTTTCCCAAATATTCTTGAAGAGTTTTCTTCTTTCCGCATAACTTTCTTCCTTTGTCATAACATCCATTAAATTTGATTGCCGGCGCTACCTGTCTCTTTTATGAATTGCTAAGATTACATTTATATATTTTTTTGTTGCATTTTGGTGGTTTTGTTTCTTTTTTTTATTTGTTTTGGTTTGAGTGCTTATTACATTTGGCTGAATTAAGACGTCTTAATTCAGTCGTTACTGAATTAAGTCAAGTGTAATCGCAATTAGCAACCTAGGATCCTAAATTCAGTAGCAAGGATGGTTTCTGACTGACTAAATCATTTAGAAGCTTATTTAGAAACGCATTTAGGAAGGTGTAAACGCATTTAGTTACTAACTTCCGTCCATAGACCGTCGCTGCGTGAGGATGTATAGTTTTATTTTGACCAAAGAGTATAGTAATATATGGGAATAGAGAGCCCTCTCGCGAGATTCTTTGTAGATTTTTGCATGGTATTAACACAGTCTACTTAAATCTAACTCCTTACAGTCGGTCAACGTAGAACATTGTCGCAGAGCAATCGTACGGGGGGTTGCGGGGTAAAGGAGCGAAGGTTATGTCCTGAGTAGCCATACTGCATACCTACTCGGGACATAAATTCCAGGGCTCGCACTTTTTGATTTCGAATTTGATTGACATCGTTCATAGAAATTATATTAATTGTATGTATGTTGTACCTCTTACGATAATTTTATTACAAAGTCTGTTTACTAATCCAAGATGGCGGCATACATACATTTTCAAATGATTGTTCGTGGGAAGTCATTTCCACGGTTTTCGGGGTCAAAATCCAAATCCAAGATGGCAGCCATGAAAATTAGTAAATTGGTGGACATGGGTGTCAAATCCATTGTTTCCTGGGGTGCGGATGCCGAAAACGAAGTCAAAGTCGAAATCCAAGATGGTGGCAGTAAAAATGTCAAATTAGTCGTCATGGGTGTCATTTCCATGGTTTTCGGGGGTACTGATGTTGAAAATGAGGTCAAAATCCATTTCCAAGATGGCGGCTTTTAAAATTTCAATTTAACCACCATGGGTGTCATTTCCATGGTTTTGGTGGATGCTGATGACGAAAATGAGGTCAAAAACTATATTCAAGATGGCGGACATGAAAATTTTCAAATTAACCGTCATGGGTGTCAAATCCATGATTTTCGGGGACGCTGATTACAAAAACAAGATCCATTCTCAAACACCAAGATAGGGACCACGTTTTACCTGGCAAATTACATTTAACAGATAATTTTTTTTGACCGCCGTATATAATCGAGGAATACTTAGACTTTATTTCCAGCATCAGCATCCACGAAAACCATAGAAGTAATAACCATGAATAATATAATAAGTAATTTTCTATGGCTCCTTCTTGGATTTGGGAATATTTTATGACTCTTACCTACCCCCGCAAGTGTTAGTCACTGCGACTGTAACCTCGACAAAATTTGTAGTTTTAAATATTGTTAGAAAATTCCAGGATAAGATGGCGAAATTGCTGCTACATACCTTTGCATTATTTTGTCAATCGTCAAAATTACGCATGCGTGGTTTTCTTTTTGCGTGTCACTGTTTCTATAAAACGTTAATTAATTTGGACGTTTGTTTGACAAAGTTGCCTCGCTTTTGTTTCGTCGCTGGGGACATGTTTTTTTACCTGCGCTAATCGTTTAGTTTGTTTTGCTGTTTATTTCTATTATGTGTTTTATCCATTTTACTTCAAAGTCGCTTCTTGCTCATTTCGTGCTCCACTTATTTTATTAAAATCACCGTACTTTAAAATAAATAAATTTTTTGCAGATTATTTTAACTACCGACTGTTTTGCGCCGTCTATTTATTTAATTACTTTATTACTCGCATGTTTACTATGTCATTAGCAAATCGTGGTAGGGAATGTATTTTATTGTTCGTGGTAAGTAATGCTAGTAACATCTGCTTAACATTATGCAATAGTTCATATCGAATCAAACCACCGTACTGTATTTATGTTTCGCTCAATATTTTTGTACCAGCCTTATATTATGTATGTATAGATTATTACCCTCAAGACTAATTATTTACCCTTTTGAACATGCCAATTAATATTTATCACCAAAATGTACGTGGCTTGCGGACAAAAACGTCGAGTTTCCTTA